>VCII01000237.1:7725000-10125000 GCA_006030095.1 Triplophysa siluroides | reverse complement strand
AATTTAACAAGTTCCTTAAGACAGAACAGCAGATAAAATGTTACACTTCAGTCCGGCACGTATGAATTTTGTATTATTTTTACGCACGTTTTACAGAAATATGATTCTGCTATGAAGACTTGAAATGAACCGTGTTTGGTGGTAAAACCATAGGAATCAGTGTTCACCATGGTTTTACTACAGTAAAGAAGCGTCAGGGCGGGGTTTATTAAAGGGACAGTTGTATAATCATGTTGTTCCTCTGATGTTCACTTTGCAGGCGGACACCAGAACAATCTCAACCTTGAACACAGCCAAAAAGTCCCGTCACATTTTTAATAAGCCTGACATATCACGTGTATCACTAACCACATGCATTAGGCACAGGTCTAAATATATTAAGTCGTGCTTGCATCGCCCCACATTCTTGTCCACCTGGAAATGCAATCAACAGTGGGAGGAGCATGTGCGTCTGTGGGCGGGGAATGGCCGGTATGTTCTGTGCATCATGTGATCCATAAGGCCAGGCTGAGAACCATGCGGTGCGCTGAGAAGTGAGATGTGTCTATTTACAGCTGCAGTCAATACGTTTCATTTTTCAGCCTGGGATATCGAAATGGGAGATGCCAAAGCTAATTGATATGCTGCTAGCCTCGCCGCAACGTGTTTTTCTCATATGTCCCCCCTCCCTTATTACACAATCCTGATATTCAATCCTACCATCATGTCTAGTCGACACAGTTTTCCTTATTTCCTCACAAGAGGCCCATCTGTTGACCGTGAAACATTGAAGTCTTTAGCCAGAACCCTTCAAACGCGGAAACTATGTTGACTTGATCCGACAGTCAGACGGGTGCATTGGTTACGTGTCCGATTAATGCCACTGGATCCCGTGTTAAGACTTGCATAAATGCCTTTTAAAAGGTGAAAGATCACCAGGACATGACTGTTTGTGAGAAGGGCTTGTAGAAGTAAAGTAAACAGCCTGGTATTATCACGGGACGGGTATGCAACCACTGGATAACCCCAAGGGCTTTATGTTCTACTTTGATATATACGGTATGTTCAGCATAACAAGGTGACAAATAGCCAACATAACTATAGTATATAGGAAGTATATGTTGAATGTAAATGTACAGTATGGAAACAAATACACTGTGTGTGGTGACAACCAGAAGTGTAACATATGATGCATGCTGAGTCATGAATATTATGTCTTCGTTTTTGTACAATTCTATATCAAGAACATATCCCTTGCACTACATAGGCTACTAGTGTTCTTTGGAAAGTTTCTATATTTCCTGTTAATTCATTCATTGACATCCACTACATGCCTTACTGCTTTTGTACTTTCCCGGCAGTCGCGATTTCTTTAAGACTGCAAGGGAAGCTCAGCTTCCCCTATAATTGTCAAAAAATGAATGGTCAAATATATGTACTATTATGTTAACATTTTATTGACTAAAAATGCGTTAAACACGTTCATCTCGAACGAAAACAATTTCGTTCAGAATCAGCTACTTAGGTCGGCTGACTCGATTTCCTTCTCATTCATTCCCGTAGCGTACAGTGCATTACTCTGTTGAAGCCCAGCGTCCATTGACTTCAATGGGGCTGCTTTAAACAGTTTTTTTCAGTGCTTAGAAACAAGACGGTCATTGGATAATGCTGCGATTATGTCCCGCCCACGGACGCTCAGAGTCTCTGGGATGAATGGAGGAGTGGGCTGGCCCGGACTCCGAGCGTCTGCGTGATGATTGGAGGGTCTGTCATCTCTTTTTAATCCACTTTTATGTCCTAAAACGCTCGTTTTTTGGGGTCGACAGCTTATAAAAACGTATTTCTTGTTTTTTTTTAGCTTGTTTGCTATATACATTGTTTTTTTTGTTATAAATCATAAATGACAAGGAGGCGGCAGCTTCTCGCAATGCAAAGAGACGGTTGGTGTGGGCGTGGGCGTGGTCTTCAGATTATGACGCGTATCACTCTGTGTCTCCATTTCCAACTCAGTCCCATCGCGGATTTTGCATGTGTAGTCGAAAGACAAACTGCTGCAACCTTCATCGTATATTTCACACAATTTCACACCACATTCATTGTTTCAGTTTAACATAATTCCCACATTTCCTCCCGTTGAGTTAAATATATATATATATTAGATCGTTTGTTCATTAATTCATATAGTCTGTCCTTAAAGTCCTTAAAGACATGGAGTTGGACAGTGCAATGCCTCAGCTTTACAAACTGTTCTCATTAGTGGCAACAATTGGAGCTACATCTGCAGGTGTAGAAAGGAGCTTCTCCTGTTTAAAGCGGCTCAAGTCCTACACCCGTAACACAATGGGCCAAGGCCGTTTAAGCAGCCTAGCTCTGCTGGCCATTGAGAGGACACTGGTCAAGTCACTGGAAAAGACGCCTAGTTGGTACGACAGGGTTACAGAGCATTTTCTTGAAAAGGAACGTAGGGCAGAATTCACATATAAATAAATGGACAATTTTTATGATTTAGGCCGAAAATGAGCTTCCCCTCTTTAAAAGATCAGCAGCCGCCACTGTTTCCCGGTGACGTCTATCGATGACTTAATGACTTATAAAATCCATTCATTAAACTAATTAAAACTTACGACCTTCTGGAAAACAATTTAAACGCCTTCGAATCTTTTGACATTTCGCAGGTCGCACCGAGCGTGAGGCACCACTGGTCCGCGAACACAAATATGTTTTAATTATACACCGCTAATGTAGGAGATCGCTGGCCTGTATCTTGCGTTTGGCACGTTACTCGAACATCTTCCCGTTTCCATCTTTCTGCGCGTGTAAATGAACACTGTCACAACAGCGACACGAAGTAATTTGGAGCGCGCGGGCCCCTAATCGAGATGTGATTACCGATTATATCCCCGGGGGACTAGTGACAAGTGCACTGGTCAAAATGACCCACTCCCAATCTGCTGACAAGTAAAAAGCAAGAAATTACACCAGATACTCCAGTGACAAGCCGGGTGCTGGCTGTTAATCAAAACAACTGTGCTTCGGCTGTAATCAATCAAACAGCCGCGCCGCGCTTTTACCCAGTGGCACCGAGTTGGGAACGCGTTGGCCTCCCGAGGCTTTGACACGGCAGCCTACTCGACATTCTCTACGGGGCAAAACCAGTGGGCTGGCTTTCATATTGACACTGCCTATTGCTTATCAACTCTCCTCATTTGTCATTTGATGTCAGTAAGTCAAATAATATGCGCAAGACTGAACTGTTTTAAAGTTGGTTCACATCACAAGTTGGTATCACGAATGATGACTATGAGGTAGGCTATAATAACATCCACGCCAACAGACATTAAAGGGATAGTTCACCCGAAAATGAAAATGCTGTCCTTATTTACTTATTCTCAGATTGTTCCAAACCTGTCTAAATGTCTTTGTTATGCTAAACAGAAAAGAAGGTAGTTGGAAAAATGTCCGATTGACTCCCATAGTATTTATTTTCCCTACTGTGGCAGTAAAAGGGTATAAGATCTGTTTGTTCACCGACATTCTTCCGAATATATTTCTCTGTGTTCATCAGAACGAAGACATGTATATAGATTTGAAACAACTTGAGGGTGAGTAAATAATGACAGAATTTGTATTTTTGGGGCGAACTGTCCCTTTAAATGTGTGTTTGTGCTCATATGCTGCAGTTTCACATATTAAATGCACTTAACCAGTTAAATAAGGTTGTGTTGTTTAATAGCTGAAAAAATAATCACCCTGAAAGTGATCACAAAAATATTGCCCCTATTTTGTGGCGTGGATGCCACTATTCTCTTCAATTTAGAAAGATTTTTTAAACTAAAATTATAGCTATCAATATCGTCATTGCTGTGAAAAAGGTCTTGAAATGATGACATTAAAAGAAATAATTACCCGGTTACACACGCTAAGCAAGCTACGAGCTACTTTTGATTGAAAGCAATTAAAAGATAGTAAAACAACGCTTTAGAAAAAAGCAAAATGAAACATATTTAAGGGGACAGTTTCCATAATAACACTCACAATTGCACTGATGATTTCATCAATTCATGAAATCCAGAGTATATTTCTGGCCATGAGAATGTGAATTATTACAGCATCAAATTGATCACTCAATACCAATGTAGGAGTAAAACCGATAAATGTACAATCTAATCACATTTCTAGATTAATATATCAAGTTGCTATGTTGCTCGGCAACCCAGTGAACTGCATCATATGGAAAAACTCTTCACTTTGCCATTCACAAAAGCAAGAAACCACTTAGTGCGAAGGAATATTTCTTATAATAGAATCACTGTAATGCACAGGGCTTTATGTGTTTCGCAACATCACTTTCGTACACGTTTGGAAAATATAGCCTGTTGTTGAAAGATCACACTTTTTTGAAAGCAACTTAACATAATGTCAAGTAGGAAGTGATAAGTTACTTCTCAATACTTGTAATAAGTACAGTAGATATTTCTGCCCAAAAATGATCGTGTTGAGTGAAGAGATTTTCCCATGAGCACAGAATATGTAATGCAGAAGTCAGGTGACACAGGTGAGATTCAGCTCAGCAGTAAGAGGGATGATCTAATAGTCTTTATGCTTTAATATGCAGAACTAGGGCACGGTTATGAGTGAATTTATGGCTTTGTACAAAAGAACAATCCCCTAACAACACTTGACCTAATTCTGTATTATAACACCCCATTGAATTCCTTGATTCAATGATGACAATTTTAAATATTTGCAAAAAAAAGAATTAAATGTCTAAACCAAATCTAATCATTTATGATTCTATATCAAATCACTTTTGTTTTTAAAGAGAGTATGATGACAATATACTGTATTGTACCTTGGTATTTGCCATAGTAAACTGCCGTCAATTCCTCTATACTATAGTAAAAGTATAGTAAAGTATACTAAAGCAATAAGCCCCAAGAAGCTTCGCGTCGTGCCACAACACCCTTAGCTGTTATAAAATGCACTGTAACCCACTGCTTCGTGGGGGTTATTGCTTTTATGAAACGGTTCTACGCGCAGCAAGGTTTCATTAAATAAAATAAATAAAGTTATATTTAGGCTAGTAATGCCGCGAGAACTCGGCTCAGCCAATCAGAATCAAGGACCAGAACTGACCGTTCTTTAATACTGAATTTACTACATTTCAGCATTTCACTATAGTTAAAGGAAATGTTCGGCCAAAAAAAGAAAATGCTCACATCATTTTACTAATCCACATGTATGACTTTCTTTCTTTTGCAGAACACAAATTAAGATATTTTGAAGAATGCGCGTAATCACAACACTGGCCCCCATTGACTTCCATTGTAAGGACACAAAACCACCGAGACATTTCTCATAATATCTTCTGTTGTGTTTTACAGACGCAAGGTTTTGAATGACCGAAATAAGCACAGAATGTTATTTCTGTCTGAACTTTACCTAAACTACAACAGAATACTGCGTAAACATTAACACAGTAAATACCCCAATATACTGCAGTAAATACGAAAGCATACTCACAGATTTTTTTCTAGATTTAGTGACATTTTGGTCTTGTTAGTAAAAGTGTGATAGGAGTTCAACCTAGAAAAACAGCGAACATCTGCTGACGTGATTTATTTTTGACATTTTAATCAAAAGACGTGTTAAACTAAATAAAGAGCGCAGGTAACGCCTCCATCAGGAATATTCCCCCAGGAAAAATATTCCCTCTGCTAAAGCTGCCATTTTGATAGATTGAGACCTGGTGCAAATTGCTCGGCTCGACCATAACTTGACACCTCTGGAACAGTAAACAAAAGCGCTTTTCATCACGAAACATTCTGAATGCTGAGCACGGGCAAACACACATTTACACGGTCTAATCCATCCTTAAGTGTGTGTGCAAAATTAGTCCGGGAGTCTGGGATTTTAAAAGGTTTAGTGTCTGTTTTATGTGATGATAAGCTACAGGGATGTTCTTACAGTATTTACGCTGCTCGCTGTCTGCACGCCAGAATGCAATGAGACCAGAAGATGATAAACAAACCACTTGCCACCGTGAGGTGCTGTTTGACCTGGGCAGAGCTGAATGCTTCTTATTTGAATTGAATTCTGATAGAAATGGGTTCACAAAGCTGACTGGAATGTCACTTCTCTTTACACGACTGTCTAAAAACACAAACAAAGTGATTTTAAAGGTGTAAGTATATATAAAAAAACTGTTTGTAAAAATACAGGTGAGGAGAGCAACAATCTGCAAACAACAAATACAGAATGCATAAAGAATCACCCCACTGAGTGAAACATCTATTAACCAAGAAAAGGTTTTAGCATTTTAAAGAAATTAAGAAATAATTACGTTGGGAAATGAAACATATTAAGTAAATAATATTAATATTAAGTAAATAAGCAAAATTTGTGACACTCTCTTGGAACAAACGGTCAGATTTCTACTCATCCCGTAAAACACAATAGATTGTCGAATAAAGCAAATTCATGTAGATTTAAACATTTACATTTGTTTTCTGATAGTATAATGCAATGGAAGTTAATGGGATCCAGTGTTTTCAGGATAAGCACATTTTTCAAAATATCTACTTTTGTGTTATGCAGAAGAGAGAAGGTCAAACAGCTTTGGAATGACACGAAGATGAATAAATGATAATTTTTGGGTAAACTATCCCTTTAACAATCGCTCATCTTGAATAATCACAAATATTATAATTTAGTCCATTGACCATTGACTACTTCAAATCAAAAATAAATGTCAGAGAAACGTAGACCATATCAACTGAACGAATACTAACTCCATATACACGTACTGCATAAAGAATGTGTATTTATGTATACGTTATATTCAGATATCACATATTGCATATAATGAACAAATATTTATTAACATAAACCAATGCTCATAACTGGAATAAGCATTATGTGAGCGTATCAGATTCAACTCTTGTAAATCCGGTTATAACAACCTTCTTGGGTATGCCAACTACAACACACACACACACACTATGTATTGATCTAACAGCATCCTGATCCTTCACCACATCAGTTCTTTTTATCAGTTTCTAAGTACTGTCAGCTTTGACAGAGAGATGGAGTAGCATTCCAATCAAGCGTCTGCTTCATGTCCTGGATTCGAGACGGACCTAAACAAGCCTAACGTGGCCTATAATTTATGTCCTCCACGCTGTTATACATCAGAGTCAAAGCATCTGCGCTTTTCTTTATAGCACCTGTCTACCCGCCGCTTTTTCCACCGATGGCAGATACATCTCACACTTAATAATAGACCTTCTGAAACGCACATTATGATAGACGGCTTGCTCCTTTCAAGAATATATCTCAAATGACATTTCTTTTCATTTCCACTGAATGTGTGCTGGGTTCCCGTCTCATCTGATGAACTAAGTGTAAGAAGAAAACACGACTAAGAGACACATAAAAATAATTATGTGAGAGAATATTTCTTTGTGTTTCTGACAGAAATAAATATGAAACACAACAGGAAGTCAGGGCATTGCGCAACACTTGATCTTTCAAAACAAATGAAAGCTTTCTGACGTTGTTGCAACAACACAATTCTTTTTAAATACTGTATGCTGTAGATTGACTTGAAACCTTTATGGAATCAAATAAAGGTTACGATTAAAGCCACTCATTTGGGCTCTTCTGTTATTGCCGGTGCTTGTGCCAAGGCAAGCGTGAATATTATTCCGTGTCATGTTATTATTCTTCCGGACAGAACCTTGGGGCGTGTAAGTCGCCTCGCGCCGTTTGTGCTACAAATGTGAATTATACCTGCGATTGTGTTGTTTATGGAGGAGAGGATTGTTATTCCTTACGCCCGACGGATGAAAAAATAGCTTTGAAACAGATCTCTGGAAATTAATATCGAAGAGAGATTCAGTAACACCATATCAAGCACATAGCAACACCCTGGCAACCGCCTCCCAAAGACCGCCCAGCCACATCGTGGCAACAAGTTCCGCACTGGTAAGCATCATTTTGCAAAAACAGATAATTCAGTAATAAAAAAAGAAAATGATGTTCTTTTATTTGTGCATTGCATGTAATATCAATCAAATTACAGTTGGTTGGTTTTGATTTAGTAATAGTAACAAAAAAAATCCAGTTAACTTACAAAAATAATATTTTTATGATCTGATTTTGCAAATAAACTTTTAATTTGCATTCCCGCGCATGTATGCAGTATGCATCCCAGAGATCATTTTCAGCAAACACGATGAGTTTTGAAAAATTTCTTTATTAGAAATTATTTATGTATAAAAATTAACATGCTTCACATACCTCATATGTCTTATTTTACAAATACGTTATTTCAGGCACTGTTTCTGACTTTTTTTCTTTAGGATGAAAAGCAAACATTAGCAATCAGGAACACACATTAAGTTGCCATTTATCACGGTCAACATAGACATTTTATTCCGCAGCACGAACAGTGCAAAAAACAAAGAATATCGGAGAAATCATAAGAACTGAATCTTAAAATCACGAACATCTAAAGAGACAAATAGCACGTCTCTCTCCACCGCCCTCCATCTGGAACTTGTGATGCTTTGCATTTCTTGCTGAATTGTTATGAACGTTACTCGCTCTTTTCCGGTTCGGTGGACGTGGATTTCATCACCTCGAGCGCTCCGAGGACGTCGGTCACACCTACATCGTGATTTGGGATTTCGTGGACGCGCTACAGAACATTTCGACAACAGGGCAATTTCGAGTTCCTCAACGGTGTGCACAAGCAAACATTACTCCAAAGAGCACTTCGTACATCTTCAACGGTTTCACAAGGCCCATGGTGAGGTAACAATACAGCGACATAGTTCAACAGCATTCCAGAAAGGTTCATTAAAATAAAAAGATAAGAAAGAAATAAAAAACAACACAGCACAGGATGTCAAAACCAGCATGCTCAATATCGGTAAACAATGATCACTGTCTTTGCTGTTGTCTTCACCAAGGAGAAAACAAGAGGGGAATTAAAGCTCCAATTGATTTTTTTTGCTTTTTTTTTCATTTTTTGAAGCCAACACCATAGTGTTAGCGTCAATGAATCGGCAGACACTGACATGTGGTCCTTTATTAGTGAGTTTCACCTTAACAATGACATTTGGAATAGATAAAGCAAGCTGTAATGGAATTGTCTGGGTGACAAACCGTCATTCCGACACATCGCCGTCTCAACAGTCACGGCCTCCCGAGACGTTCCCGATGTGACTTCACGTAAGCTTGGTTAATGGAAACGTGTCTGTGGGGTCTTCAAACCATCGGCTGTCTCACTTCCGTCTGGTTAGCGTGAGAGTGATTTATCTTGAAATGCTGTCTTCCAGGGGTCACTTCTGGGATTTCGCCGTGGCCTTTTATCACTTACCTAGATTGCATGGTTGCTGTAGCTGATGTATGTTTGTTTACTGCTGAGTTCTGGGAAAGAGAAAAGAAAAATATCATTTATGTGGTTAAAACTGTATAAACGCTGTTTTGTTGGAGTGTTTTGAATTGATGTTGGTGTATTCGGGGGCGTGGGAACGACTGTAAAATGTTTAGACGTGATCGTTTTTCTTTTATTCTGTGAACTAGTAACAATATTTCTTCCAGCTTTCAAATGATTTTTTATTTCTATTTGCATTTATTTGCAGAAAATGAAAACAGGAGAAACGAGTGAATATAACAGAAAATATGCTCTGTATTTTTTCAGACCTCTACAAAGAAAACAAGTTCATGTTCACTTTTAATCAATACAACAGTAATATTTATAGATTTATTTAGAAAAAGTTAAAACACTTTATGTAATAACCTTCATTTTTATCACAGTTTTCACGTGTCTTGTCATGCTGTCGATCTTTTACATTGCTGTTGGATGACTTCATGTCACTCCTGAGGTTTGATTTTGTTTAAATTCAACAGACACTGGACTGGAATGACCACAATACATCTAGAAATGCTGAATAAATGTAAGTCTCAAATTGTGTTTCCGCGGCTGTATATATGTATATATATATATACAGAACATATAATGCTATAATTATGCTGTCATTTTTAACCCAGCTCGTATCAGTTTAGCGACTGTGATAAAGCATCAATGTCTTTGATATCGCCAGTAATTCACTAGAAGTAAAGTGAGCTCTTACAGCTTGTCTGATAGTGAAGTCGCTGTCTGATAATAGATCTTGATATCAAAATATTGATTATTTTGGCTATTTGACCGAAGCTGTTGTCAACATGCACTCTTCTGCAAACTCTGCGTCTGTGCAAGGACTCAAATGAAAAGGAGATCTTGTTTTTTCTGTCAGGTTTTAAGAAACAACTAAAAACAGACTGAATCAGATTTAAAAAGGAAGACTTCGGATTTCAATACTTCAAATGACACATGTGTTCAAGATCGAGTTACTGCTATAGAAATATATTTTTAAACCAAAATGCCTTACGTTAACTTCTTAAATGGGACTCAAAATGTGAAAAGCTCCAAAACACACATCCAACATTAATCGAAAGAAATATGAAACCAAATGAGTTAAAGGGATAGTTTATTGAAAATGATTTATTCACCCTCATGTCATTCCAAACATGTATGACTTTCTTTGATCTGCGAAAGACAAAGGATGATATTTTGAAGAAATAACAAAACCACTGAGACATTTCTCAAAATATCTTCTATAGTGTTCGACAGAAGAAAGTCATATACAGGCATTGAATGTCATGAAGGGGAATTTTTGGGTGCACTGTTCCTTTAAAACTTCTCTTCTGATGCAAAACAGGTCCGTGAGAGAAAACAATATTTTGAGCATAATTTCAGATCTTGAGACAATACTGATATTTAGCAATATTTTGGGTGTCGACTATTCTTATAAAGTTACTATACAAAACAGACATACAAACAAATAAAGGACACTCATCTACTGTTACATGAATTAAAAATGTTGTCATCGAACGTGTAACAACTCAAAGAAAGGGAGTGAATGGAAAAATGGAGCTCATTGCATCTTTATATGAAGATCAAAAGGTTACTTCATGCAATCATGCAGAGCCGTCGCTATAAAGAGGGTGAGCTGCCATTTGATCCATCACTTTCCAAACTACTGGTCCAAAACGCCAGCAATTCTCCAGTTTGGATTCTCACGAGGCTCGTGGAGCACTGACCCATAGACACGGTCAGACAGATAGTCTAACTGAGTGGCGCAACCAATCAGAACCTCTGGTTCAGCCGGGGGCGGGACAAGGCGACTGCTGATGTGAAAGATATATCAATAGAGGGGTTTGATTTTAGCTCCGGATAATTAGAGATACAGTATGTGCTTGTGTGAACTAGGTCATGCGCTGTTCTCAAAGTTTGCCTATTCTCTAAGTCTGCTGCTTCTTAATTAATATGCATAAGAACAACTTGGGCTGCTATCTTTAGGTCTTCCGTGAATAAATCTTGCACCTACAACACCCGGCGGAACGGAGTGATTTGCAAACACAGACATTCATCTCTTCACCATAATGCGCCTTGAGTGACTGTAGCATCTCGTTCCAGATGCAGATGTAACAGCATCGACAGTTCAATCATTTTATACAACTGATACAACTAAATACAACTTGATTCTGTATAACAACTGACAACGAGAAGCAATAATAAAAGTCTGTTTTTATTGTTTAAATATCACTGAAATAGAAAGTAGAAACTCTTTTTATTGGATCGGTACACCTGTGTACACCTCCCAAACCACAGGTGAATGCTTACATCACAGATGTAAATAAATGTAGATTGTAGAGGTCAAATAATTTGGATTTGTCAGAAAGAATTTTATTTTCATATGATCTCTCTGAATGTAAGAAGCTGTTTTTGGTTCATTGATAACGTCTGGTTTCTGACCTGCTGTTGTGTACCGGTATAGTTGATACGAAACACTTTTGACAAGTTGACATCCTGCGGCGTGACATGCTATACTCCATTTAAAACAATTTTAAGCAGCAGTTCACTAACTATTTTATACATTTTGTACTTGCAGTAATTATAATCATATTAATTGAGAAACTACGTGGTATTATAGACTTTTAAAAAGACATTTGTCACACCATGGGAGCAAATGAACTAGATGAAGTCATTGAAGGTGATGCAAAACAGTGTGAAACTTACAACTACCTCAAATCTTAAGGAAAAGTTCATCAATTCGATTTTTGTTAAATAGTTTTTTTTATATCCTAAATAAGCACAATCACACATTCACGACCTGAATAACGATGCTTAACCGTAGGGTAACGTTTTATAAAAATGTGGTAGTTATTGTAATGATTCACAAATAGAGAGCAATTGTGAGGTAATTGTGTCTTCGCCAGAGCAATCGTTTCTCATCTGTGTATATTTAGATCTTGTGCGACGCCCGGACCGAATAATGATGTAAAAAGCACTTCAGCATTTTATCTCTGTTACACATTTCCAAACATAAAATAATGTCATGTTAAAATAAATGCAAGTTTCAGTGTTTTGAATTTAAAATATTACTGAGAGCTACATTTAAATGTGAAATTTCTTGTTTAGTAAAACAAGCATATTGGATAAGGCCGTGAATACTTCACAAGGCAAAATATTTTATGCTAAATAGTTTATGTGAGATAGATGGTCATGTAAGTCTGGCTGTTATATAAATCACAAAAGCTTATAAATAAGTTGCATAAAAACAAGTCATTTGAATTATTATTACTAAAGCAATTTAATTTGATTTAAGCAGCTCCATAATATTGTTATGTGGATTCCTGCATTAAAAAATCTCTGCTTAATATAAACTTTGTTATAGATGTTAAATCTCAGAGTAATGTATTCACAAAATCATATTAAATGAACATTTGAAAGATCAATAGGCCAATGCCAAGCCAACAGAATTCAGACTGTAATGTAAAAACTCTGGGTGTATTGATCATCTCTAGTGTTTAGAAACCCAGTATAAAAAAGATTTTTATAAATATTATTCAGGCACATGAAGATCCACTGAACTTTAAAGCACAGAGGATATTTTTCCAAACTCAAGTGACCTTTATTCAACAACCTTGCACAGAAATTGCCAGAAGGCATTAAAAATAATTGACATTAAATGGAAGTCTGAACGAATCTACTGCATATATTATCTAACCCTAAAAACGCTCAAAACGAAGCTTTGCATATTAGAATGTCCTCCCGAAAATCTGGATCTTTACCATATGTTCAACAACAAATATAAACTAGATGAGGTAAAAGTTAGTGAACCTGTGTTGGCTTCAGAGGGAGAGAGGATAGGTGGGTGGGTGGGCGGACGGACAGACGGATAGACGGATGGACGGACGGATAGATAGAGTGGAGATGGATGGATGGATGGATAGATAGATAGATAGATAGATAGACAGACAGACAGACAGACAGACAGACAGACAGACACGGACGGACGGACGGACGGACGGACAGACAGACACACAGACAGACAGACGGACGGACGGACGGATGGATAGATAGAGTGGATGGATGGATGGATCGATTTTTAAGAATTGTTGAATGGTCTCTGAGGTTGAAATGTATGTACATTTCATAACAAAATAAGCTTTTTAAAGGGGATGTATCCAATTATAAAATGGACTGTTTGTTAAGAGGCTTATATTTCCAGTCCACGTTCAATTACAGTGTAAACTGAGCCCTGTCTATAATAAACATATGGTTGTTTCATATTTAGTTGCAAAATTTCTTATGTTCTGGCATATGAGATTCGACTCATTTTAAATTGGCTCTATACCGCACGCACACTGCTGAAAAACAGCATCTCTAAGCAAAGCTCCAAAATGTAATATTGCAATATTAATTTAGTCACCAATCAATACGCTTGTATGGGGGCATTATATCAAACAGAGAATGCATCAGTTGATTTCAGGAGTGCAAGATCATGATATCAAGAGACCATTTCAAGGAGACAAACGTTGATACAAATACTGACACACACTCCGCTGATGTAAAATAGACTCAATTTGGTATTGATCACATTTTCAACTCACCCAAGAGCAAAACTCTTTTCCTTACAGGATACACGAGAGGTAAACCATTGATCTTCAAATAAAGGTGCTATATGAAGCGTGATCGATGGAGCTCGACATTGATCCTCCTTCTTTGGCAAGGTTGACGCACGTGCACGTGTTCTTTCGAGATGTTTGCATGCATCAATACGCTAAATTTGGACAACACAAGTACTACATGATGGCTCGCAGGTTCAAATGAGATCAAAAAGGGATGGTTTTACTTTCAGATGTGTGCATAGAGCTTTTCGAAAACACTGTAATGGAGGAATTCGACAGGGGATTAAAAAGTGAAATCACGAAAGATACCTCTCAGCTTATTTAAAACGAACTGTTTTATTAAGATAACGTTAAATGCTTTGGTGATTGATATTGCTTAATTTGTAATGCATGGACTGTTAAATGTGTCGTCGTCTTAATGCAGAAATGTAAATTATGCAAGGCATAGCTTCTCTCACATAAGCACCATGGTTTTAATACGCTGCGTCAAGTTAAAATCATTTCACTTTTACACACAGCACAGCTCATCAATGTCAGTTCCACAGGAGTTTACCAATCAGAAGACCCTGAAGGCGGGACAAGTGTCCTAGGCTTTTGTTTACAATAGCAGCAACTTGGCATAAGGCAATTTCTGTTATTAAAAGAGTAATACAAGACCCTTGCGGTTTGCGCTGCGCTTTTTCGAACCATTCCTGAGCGCCATGTCATGCGTTTTTAGACGCAAAGATGCGTTCTGTGCGAACCGCTCCTAAGTCCTGTGTATTTGGGCATAGGTGCGAAGCTGTTTTCGTAAAATATGTGATGCCAGGGGGCCTTTGAAACGTCCGTGCCCAGGGCACATCAAAGTCATAATCCGTCCCTGGGTGGTATGCATAGCACCCCCTGGTGGAAGGTGACATGTCAGGAAATATATACATTTATAAACTATAAATTAAAAGGAAAAATATATATTAAGATTTAGATTAAAATGTTTATAGTTTAATAAAGTTTAATAATGTATATTTAATAATGTTTAAAAATACAGAATTTCATTGGATGAACACAACTCACAAATGCAGAACGGTAACAGGCTACTTCCAGCTTATCCAAACTCTCCTATTATTAAAATGATCGATAACAGCAATAAAATAATGCAAAAAAAAAAAAATTTTATTGTGGCACGCATGTTATTTTCTATGGCGATGAGTAGTACATGAAATGTCTCATTTGATCAAAACTGGTATAGTACTTGAAATGAAGAGTTTAATAAGCACTGAAATGGATCGATCTACAGATGTTTGTCCTCAATAAGAAGTATTTAAATTTGCATACATTCTGACTTTTACGGATAAACTAATAAACTCCATCACCCTACACCAGGGGTTCTCAACAGGGGGGCCGGGGCCCACAAGGGGGTCCAAGGTGACTTCCAAGGAGGCCTCTGGAAAGATCACCAATATTTTTTAATTAGACAAAATTAACATTGAAATACATTGAATTTTTAGCCATTTTTATAATACATACATGTTTTACCAGTTTATGCGAAGCTCAAGAACATTTTATTGGGAAGAAAATGTGTAGAGGGGGGCCTCTAAATATTAGTGAATACAGTGGGGGGGGCCTTGGAGTCAAAAATGATGAGACAATTTATCTCAAATTGTATGCAATCAAGCATGAGAAAAATAAGACCACCAACCAAAAGAATTGATGTACCAGCATTGCATAGCTGAATATGTTTTTGGTTTAATTCAAATTCATTGAGTCTTTTAGTCATAAAATTATGAGTCTTTATTTGGTAGGCGCAAAGCGATGCACAGTACAAAGAGGAGGCCTTACAAGTTTGGGAACCACTGCTTTAAAGAACCTTTGACTAAATGGTACAGCTGCGACACATGAAAAATAAAGAACGTACAAACACACACGCTATAAGAATATCGACATCAAATCTGTCTAAAACTCATCCTTGTCATTCTTCTTAAAACCTCCAGCAGGTAATATAAAAAGTGTGACTGCACGTGCTTCAAAAGACACATGCGGGCTGACGACATCACAAATTCGGCACATGTGCTATCCTGAAGTCATACAAGACATCCGTCAGTTAAAACCTGTGAAAGCGACAGGAGGGAAATGCGTCATACAGCCGTTTCATATGACTGAAAATAGAAATGTTGTTAGGAACACAGTGGTTCTTTATAGGTTCTGCCTTTGTAGCTCACGGTAATGGGGACTAATGGGGATTCCTGCATGTAACGCTCATATAGAGATGGTCCTCGCTCCAGCAGAAATACAATATCGCACCACGTTATTTAATTATTTAACGGCGTGCATTTTACTTCCAAGTACGCCGCAATGGCGCAACAGTACATTAAGACACTTAACAGACACTTTTACTTAATGCAATTTACAAGAATGTCTGAAAACAAGATCGTGTATCAATTAGAATCGAGATCTAATTTTCCAACTAGTGCATTCGTGTAATTGCCCAGCGTCCCTAAGCAGAGGATAGATTATCCACGAGTTTACTTTGAGATTCAGCGAGCAAAGAACATGCCTGCGCTTTTTAACAAGGCCACGTTTACAAAAGCCCGAAGATCCACTGAAGTGATGTATAATGTGCAAGCCGAAGATTCACATTTGATGTGGCAATGCAACCAGCTGTACATATTTGTTGAGTCTGTGTCGGATCGATTTAAGGAGAATCGTGCAAATTTTCATGTATGTTGCAACCTTGATTATACAAATTTAATTATGTGGTCAAAACACTTTTCATTTAAGAACCACAATGTGTTTTTCTGGGTATGTCAAACGAATGCAAAGCACAACGTAATGAATACAGAATGGAGGCGCTTTGATGTCAATACAATATTTATGCTAAAAGTGGCATATTTTTGCCTTCCTAGTCTAACATGAAACTTTCAATGATTTCTGAACATGACACTAGATCCTTAATAACAGAGCAGATAGTTGATTAAACATCTGTCAGCAAAACTCACATCATTATGTCAGAAATCATTTTGAATGCATCTCAATTTGCATACTATCCATTATAAATGTTACGCAGCATTATGATCAGTGCATCCTGATACACAGTATTGTAAACAGGTTTCATATTCATTATTTGAAACATTCCCGTAATTGTATTATTTTACGTCATGGGCCTATGTCAGACTCAACTACAACTGATGTAGTCCACCGTAAATAGATTACATCAGAGTGTGCTGTGATATTTTAACCATTTATTAATTTTTAATTATTTAAAAATATATATTATTATTTATTTTTGTGTGTATTCATGTAAAATAAATATTGTATAAAGCACTATATAAATAAACCAGTCTTGAAATGAAAGAAAAAGATGAAAAACAATAAATTACATTTTTATATGTAAGTCTCTTGTGCTGTTCTTGAAATTTCCATCATTTTTCCATCCAAGCATTTTTATTGTTTATTTTTGTGTTTATTAATGTAAAGCTGCTTTGAAACATATATTGGGTAAAACACTATAAAAATAAAGAAGCCTTGACATTATACAAAATCATAAAACATTATAAATCACATTTTTCTCTTGTATCTTGTGCAACTGCATGTGCTTTAAAATTTAGAGAGATGTTTTATTATTTATTCATTTAATATAATAATAATACTTTTTTTTTGTATTTATTAATGCAAAGCTGCGTTACAAGGGTCTATATTGTATAAAACGCAATATAAATAAAGAAGTCCCAACATTATAGAAAAAGATAAAACATCAATAATTATATTTTCATATGCAAGTTTTTTAAAACATGAGGCTGCAATTAAAGTTGTCGGGGTTCGAATGGTTCAATTCAACAGTTTAAAGAGCCTTTTTTTTCCAAGAAAACCTCATAAACTGCACATTTTTATTATAATAAATGCCTTTACAGTACTACATATTGTTGCTTGACCGCTGCCGCTAACATCACACAATCTGTCAAATAAACAATTACACAAATAAAGTTCTACAGACTCAATATAAAAGTTAATAAAGAAACTTTTAACGGAAAAGTTTGTCGTTGTTCTCTATGGGGGGGGGGGGGGGCTTGAGCACACTTTTATGGTTTCTTTTAGCAATTTAGCATCATTTCCAAATAGTGTAATTAGTCACATGATGAATGTTAAGAACCCAGCGTCCATCGAGTTCCAGGTATAACAGACCCTCTGGTTCTCACATACTTGTACCTGTGAGTATTTCTGCAATTATTCAGCTCACGTGTGCACACAATTTGTTCAAGTGCAGAAGAAAATGCGCGGCTTTATTCTGTTTCTTAGTTCTTCTCACAACCTCAGTCCACACACTATATAATTATGTGAACTGAGACACAGCCTTTACGGTATAGGTCTCTGGAGTGTGTGTGTTTGCTTCACTTCTGCTGAGACAGCAGGTCTCTTCTTCTTCTAAACCATGTTTGTCAGCCTGTGTGTTTTATTGATATTCAAATTAGCCAGAGAATGTTTCTATAAGGACCGTTCTAGCGATTCAAGCGTTTTACCGCTTGATAATAAAAAAACACACAGCCTCGCCCACATCTGTTAAAATCCAGTGCCAGGACAACCCACAGAACCCATTCCAAGGTAAGGCTGATCACGGTGAGGACTATACGGGCCCTATTTTAATGATCTAAGCGCTTGGTCTAAAGCGCAGGTGCACTCAGGGCGAATCCACTTTTGCTAGTTTAACGACGGGAGAACGGTCGGCGGGCTGTCACGATTCTTTATGTTCACAATAATCATCTTTTATATTGAAATCCATTTATTTTCATATTTGGCATGTTTTTGTGCTGCTGCGCTTCCCTCTGTGTAATAAGTTTAAAGTGAAAGCGCGTTGAGGACCTGCCCAGATGCGCATTTTCTACTAATGCGCTCTTTTTTTAAACAAAAACAAACGCCGTTGACTTGGCTTGAGTTGGTCTATGACGCAGTCTATTTTCAGTTCCTCAAACTAGCAACGTGCCAACATTGCGCCTGAAAACACCTCCTTTTTAGACCAGCACGCCCATGGGCGCACAAACCAGCACAAATGCATTTGCTATTTAAACAATGCGGTGCAGAACAGGAAAATGCGTTGTGCTGAAACTAGCAAAAACACTCGCGGGTAGGATACGGCCCTCCATGTTCTTACTCCATTTGACAGTCACTCTTAGTCGCTTTGGTGGTTTTATAGTTGCAGGCTTTGTGTGGTGACATTTATACCAAATGTTTTTTTGTTGTTGTTGAGAAATGCACTTAGTGGTTTGAGAATGTTAAAGATGAATCGAGAAATGTACCCAAGCGACTGAGAAACTGTAAAACAAACACTTCAGCCTCCGGAGAGTTTAAAGGCCGTACTGTGAAACTCTTTTTTGGTAAAAAACAAATTGTGTGTAATATATCGATTGCACCTAGATTGTCCGGAACCGTGCACATTCCTGTAAAGATTACAATAACAAGTTTATGTCGTTATAAACATTAGCGTCAATATCCATAAAGCTTCTCACCCTGAGTTTCCAGGCTCTCACAGAGCTCAGATTTGGCTTCTCCGTTGGGTCTCAGACTGGATTTAGGGTTGAATTTGTTGGACATGGTGGCGGCGGTTACGACGGCCTTCAGGCTGCGAGTGCTGCGCTTGGTCACGTTTTGCTCCGGGTGGAACAGCACCACGTAGACCTTCGGCATGTAGAGCATTCCAAGAGACACGGACGCGCTCAAACTCACTGAGATGGTCAGTGTGGTGGTTTGTATGTACATCTGCAAAAGAGAACAGAAGAAAAAACATTTCATGAACGTGATAGTTAAAGGACAATTCAACGAAAAGCTCACAAAAAATACTGTTTCTGTTAAGATATATATTTTAATACAATTGTTTTATCATCACCTATTTAAAACAACAGCATAACAAACAAAACAAAAAAAATGGAAAAACAACAAAAAAAATAAAAAAATAACACAATAAAACAACAACATAACACACACTTTATAATACGTAGCATAACACAACACATTACAGACAACATAACACAAAACACGGTATACCGAAACCTAAAACACAAAGATTAACACAACATAATGAATATATAACACTAAAACACAACAACATAACACGCACTGTATAACACCATTGCATAAACACACAACAAAATATAAATTAAAACACATAACACAACATAATATAACACATAGCATAACACAACATAAAACAAAACAAACTAAAAGACACAACACAACACAAAATAACATAGACATAGCATAACAGAAAACAAAATATTAATATAAGCAACATAATATAATACAACACAACACAACATAAAATGTCAACTAAAACACACAACACAATATAATATTACAAATAGCCTAACATAACAGGAAAACATCAAATGTAACAAATTAAAAGACAAAATACACACTTAGCATAACAAAATACACACTTAGCATAACATAACAAAATACATAACACAATAAGACAGAACCCCACTTCATAAGAAAACACAACACAACACGGCCTATAGCATAATATAACATAAAACACAAAACATAACACAGAATAGCAAAACATACAATACACAACAACATACCATAACAAAACACAAAATAAGAGACATAGCACAACACAACCCATAACATAACACCACAACATAAAAAAATATAACATAACACACAACCATAACACATGTTTTAAAACACAAGAAAGGAGATAACACTTAACATAACACAGAATAGCAAAATATGAAGCAACAAAACTACACAAAATAAAGGATGACATATGGCATAAATATAACAAGCACATGAGTTTTGATCAACATAGTTGAGAGCACATAATGACAGAACTTTCATCTTAGGCGGACTACTTGAGTTCATAACAGAGCCACTAGAACAGTTCTCGCTATTTAACTTCATCAGCGACCTGGGACCTCAGTTTAATGAGGTCTTGACAACTTAATATACTCCTGATCTTCCTGACACAGTCAATATGTCAGACCTCAACACACATCACAATCATAACCTCACGTCTCGTCGCGCCCGACTCTTCGTTACCTAATAACGGAAAGGTTTTCACGTTTATTTTAAACCAACCACTTTGGGTGACACTGTTTGTGTAATGTTTTCACGGACACACATAAACAGACGCTGGAGCACTAATGGCTGGAGCCACTCCACAGCTCTCAGTCTGGAACCCCCTGCTGTGGCTGTAGAATGCTGCTGTGTGTTTTGGCTCGGGCGGACGTGACCTCTGCTGTGGTTCCTCTGTGTGCTGTGATTAAGTGTGACTCACTGCTGTGATCTCCATCCAGAGGGACTCGCTAGGAAGCCGCCCCGGCCCCGGCACGGACGACGTGTTAGCGGGATGTCATCTGTGCCGGGACCCTTCTGGAAGCACTGGACACTGAGCTATCCAAATGACGGTGCCGCTGGGATATGAGGGAACATCTTAATTGCAAGATCTAATTCTTTTTTTCAAGTAGTTCCTATTACAGTAATACATGTAGCTTAAGAATGTGTTGTTAGCAACGTTAAGAAGAAAATGTGTGGTTTGATGTACTAAAGTTGCCAAAAGGGATGTCCATCTTTTTTTCAAATGAATTATTATATTTTGCATACCCTGCAGGTAAAAAAAATGTGCACTAAAATTATTGGATTACAATTAGTGAACTTCCATAAGTGTTTGGTTTATCTTAAAAAGTACTAAAGACTTTGTATAAAAATTGTATATTAATCTAGTGTGTAAAAATAGAGCAATATAAATACATTTAAGTGTATTTTAGTGCACTTTTTTCACCTGGGCATGTTTTTAATTGAATTAAATTTTAGTTCCATAGTGCTTTTTACAATGTTGAATTATGGTAAAGCAGCTTTACATCAAGGTTATTTAAATTGACTAAAATCAAACCTTTGAAAACGTTTCTGTTTCTTGAAATCAAATGAAATATTGGCCTAAAAATGATTAGAAAAACTTACAATTCCATTTTTTTTTTTTTGCCACAAAAATAAACTGAAATTAATTTTATGGCACTATAATTATAATCATAAACAAAAATAATAATAAAGAAAAATAATATTCATTGTATATAGCAACATAAAAAAGAATCAAATAAATAATAAAATAAAAGCATATAAAAAATTGCTTAAAATTCTAATAAAATTGCAAACATCCATAGAAATATGTAGTTTTGAAAAATAAATATATAGAAAATATAGAATACATGGTATTGTTGCAATTTTCTTAAAGATGTAGGCCTACTTTGACACAACTGAAGTTGTAATTAAACTCTTCTATTTGTAGTGCTAATACAAGGGTATTTCATATGTAGAAAATTGATGACAAACCAAGCAAATATTGTAAACAAAAATTACTTTTGGCCTCTACTATAAATATAAATCTTAATAGGCGGCTTTGAAATAACATGTCGGCCAAATAAAATACTAAAACAAATATTAACACAAGAAATGAAAAACAATAGCGAGCAGCATCTCAATTAAGTAAACATTACTTAGTTTCTCAAGTTATTATGTAAGCAAACGGTTTGTAACAACGGCCACAGAAATCAACAAAGAACTTAAGAAACCTGTCAATGTTGTTTAATTAATATTAATGACATAAAACACACCACGTAGAGCAGAAGCAGCGGGTACATTCAACTGCATTTATGCTGCCAATGCGTACATCCAATATTTTGTCACAAATCTTATTCTTGTCCTGCTTGTTTACAAACCAACTGTTTAAATTAATTCCTCAGCAAAATGGACATGTTGACAGCGAAGTACATTTGAGCACTCACGCATGCATCGCCGCGGGGCACAAATGCTCGTCGTAGGGCACGCGAACACAAACACACGAGCGTTCACGCCAGCCCCCTGTCAGTCACACAGCACTTAGATACAAAACTCAACACTTCCATTAGTATTGTTCATACCAAGCAATATTTGAACAAACCCCCTGAGGCCAGAAAATGACCACCTGGCAGACCACCAGAGCAACCAATTAGAGCGCCTTAGCAACAACGTACGTAGCAACACCCTGGCAACCACACGATACGCACAGGTAAGTACAAACTACATTTTTAATGAAGTTTTAGTTTTAAGAACAGTTTAAAAAGAACGTGAAAAGATAGGTGCAGTTTCGACGACTTCAGCGACCTTTCAGATTGACATGAAAAAATACGCAACTAACATGAAAAAATACGCAACTAACGACAAATCTACCGATTTTTCTCACTGATTTAAGCAGAAATAGAAAATAACACAAACTAAAACACTCAACGAAAACGGCTGTATTAAAACCAAGAATGTAAGCACAAAGAGCATGAAAGTTGACATATGATGTCATCTGACGACATTTAGCAACTTTATAAGCACGCTTTAGCTTCTTTACGTTGAAAATAATTGTCAATATATCATGTTTTAAATGACGTTCTTAACTTATGTCGCCTGTCACAGCACAATATATTGAAGCACATCCACTAACCGCAAAGCTGTGGCTCAAACAAAAACCTAAAAGTTTAAAATGGCCCCCGGTCAACTAAAATCACCCGCGCGATGCCCACGCTTACAAATTTAACCAGAAACTCCATGGCAGACACTGGCCCACAGTGATTAAACTGGACACAAATTATTAGCTTCAGTGTATTCTTCGCAAAGTCTTAATAATCTCCCTGAACGTGAAGTTGCAATTACAGTCTCAAATGAGGAATTAATGGTGCACACGACGCACGATTCATAGCGCATCTCATCAATGCTTCAGCCTCCGGGCGCTGTATGTGTCAACAGCACACCTGAAATCTAATGAGGCTCGTGAAAAATACTGAGACAGGAACAAGACGGCGAATCAAGATTAGTCCTCAGAGACTTTCTCTGTTGTCTCAACGCATACCAAGTGTTCCACTTTTCTGCCCTGGAAGTGAGACTACGAGTTTAAAAAAGGACAGTGTTATTGCTCTCCAACATATAAATGTTTGGCTTGACAAAACATGGAGAAACTGGATCAACTTTAATAATAGGACACTTTAATTTTTCACAGGAGAAAACTTACACAAAAGTCTCAATTTAATCATGTTGTGTCTAGGAGAAACAACTGAGATATTAAACCGATTCTTCACTTCTTTTTGTATTAGAAGCACAAAGGCTGAGGGTTCCATTCTCAGGGACACAAATATCAATAAAAATGTAAAGATTAAATACACTTTTATCACCTTGAATAAAAGCTTCTGCCAAATGCATAAATGTAAAATCAGAGGGTTCTTTAAATGGTGAAAATAAAATAATAAATTATGTAAATATATGAAAAGTAGGTCTTATGTTATTTTATAAAACAGAACGAAACAAAACAAAACATCTGAAGCTGTTTACGAAAAGTTGGCCTCACGTTTTCATATAAAATTAAATAAAAATAAAACATTAACATCTGAAGCTGTTTAAGGAAAGTTGGCCTTACGTTTTTATAAAAAATGAAATAATAAAATGAAACATTAACATCTGAAGCTGTTTAAGAAAAGAAGGTCTTATGTCTTTTACTCTCCTGTGGAAAACCGCTTTCAAAAATAATGTTTGCCACTCCAATTCGGTACACACGTTTCAGATCATTCAATATAACTCAAAAACTACACACTATTAAACACCGTCGACTGCTACTTTGCATAAAACCAGCGGCCATGTGTCTCTTTTTTTACATCTTATCCAAAGCAGGGTTTGAGGGAATAAAAATTGGCACGGCCTACATCAAATCTGGGACTTAATTGGTGGTGAAATATTTCATGGATGCAGGTCATCTTACGATGTTGTAATGAATTCTACATGACATTATGGGATCGCAGTCTTTGTTTCTTTAAGGGTGATGATAATATTTGACAATACTGACGAAATGATGTAAACATCCTTTTAGAAAAAGTTGACCTATTTTCATGGATAGTAAAAGCAATGTGAAAAGAAAGATAATTTTGCGTCAGTGCTGCTTCAGTGAATAAGATGCAGCTGTATGAAACTTCACACTAAAGAGACGATACTGTTTAGTAAATTCTTCCCGTAATGTTTACCTCACATGACTCACCACATGTCATGAAGCATCAGAGCTCTGACAGTGTGTCTCATACACCTGAGAGAATGAGACATATCTCTATTGTTCCCGTTTGTGTTGTCATGAATGGAGAAAAAGAAAAACTCCCACTCGTGTCTATTTTTGTCAGTCTCTGAGTGACATTTAGTTTCAGGAGACTCAGAGCAGTTTGCACAAACATTTGTGTAAACGCCCTGAACAAACTCACTCCATCTTAAAAGCCGCCATGCGGCTTGTCACGCAGAGACACATAACAAAGAAAAATCACAGATGAGATCTCTTTATTATCTCGATTATTCTTTCAGACATCAATGAAAGTAAATGGAGAGCTAATTTGAGATGAGTCTCATCTGCTTCTCAGATATTTCTCCTGAGAAAAAGAGGCATACATCTCACAAAGTCTCCATTAGATATTCAGAAGACAATGTCTTAAACTGAGCTCAGATTTGTCAAGTCTGCAATCAAAAGTCAACACTATTGAAGTTCTCAATATTTTCTCATCAAACAAAATCAAATCCAGATTATTTTAACCCATAATCTACATTAATTTTTCACCTCCATACCCTTCATGAATATTTACAATTTTCTCACTTGTTGCTCTTATATTTCTCCGATATGGCAATATTAGGAGGAACATCTCAGACTAAAATGAAAGGTGATAACTTCTAGCATCAAATCTTCTGAGAGCAACCATTTATGTTTCTTTTGAATTTATGACTAAATAAACTGCTTAATAAGCCTCTTGTCAAATAGTCAGTAGCAAGGTTTTTAACTAAAACTGTTGAAACGTTCCTGTTATTTGAAATCAAATAAAATACAGAATTAAATATTATTTTAAAAACTCAACAAAAAAAAATGAGAAGAGTTATCTTCGCCATAAAGTGACATACGTTTGTAAAATAATCTGTAAAATAGGGCCTAAACACTGTTTTGATATGAAGACATTTTCTGTATTCATTTTTACATTTGTTTTTCCTGTATTTTAAATTTTGCAGTGCATTGAATTTTAGAATCAATGGAAATGTCTGGCAGACAATTACCCGTTATATAACCCTATAGCCCTAGACTGGTTGTCCACTAAGCAGGGTTGAGCCTGGTCAGTACCTGGATGGGAGACCTGCTGGGAAAACTAGGTTGCTGCTGGAAGAGGTCCTAGTGAGGACAGCAGGGGGCGCTCACCCTGTGGTCTGTGTTGGTCCTAATGCCCCAGTATAGTGACGGGGACGCTATATGTCAAAAAGTACCGTCCTTCGGATGAGACGTTAAACCGAGGTCTCTGTGGTCATTAAAAATCCTGGACAAATTTGCCTCTATGCATCATGGCCTCCTAATCATCCCCATGTACTAATTGGCTTCGTAACTCTGTCTCTTCTCCACCAATAAGCTGGTGTGTGTGGTGGGTGTTCTGTCGCAATATGGCTGCCGTCGTATCATCCAGGTGGATGCTGCACATTGGTGGTGGTTGAGGAGATTCCCCCTTCCATGTAAAGCGCTTTGAGTGCCCAGAAAAGCACTATATAAATGTAACTAATTATTATTATATAATTTTGTTTACAGTTTACTAAAATTATAAACCAAAAATAAATACAGCTATACTAAAACTGAAATAAATGTAACTTTAAAGCAATTTAAAAAAAATTCAAATCAAAAGCATAACAAAATTGCAAAAACATCTAAAATTAGAATGATAACCATAAAAGCCACTGAAAAGTAGGTCTTCGGTTCTGTTTTATAAAGCATAACAAAACAAAGGGTAAAAACTACTGGCAGAAAATTACAATGAAAACTAGAAATTTAACAATAAAACCAGTGGTAAAAAAATCAACAAACCTCAATAAAACTAAAATATAGTGAACCAACATACAATGTGTCTGCTCTCATAGAGAGAAAACGATTTTACAATTTCAGAGGGGAAAACCTCTGCTCACGAGCTGCTCGTTTAGTTGATAGAGAGGCTGAAGTTCAATAACGTGAATTTCAAGGACGGCGACATTTAAGAGCGGTTGGTACCTCCCACTAGCACAGCTGTCACATCGCTGACACACACCTGTATGTAGCCTATAAGAGATGTTGACCTCCTGATAGAGACGGTCATTAATCTGTCAACAACACAAAGGAGGAAAGCCTGCATGTGAACCCGAACGACATAATGGCGCTGTAATGATAGCTTCCAGTTTTGGAGGGCGGTGATGCATACAACTAGCAGTCCATGTGCGCTGGAAACCGGGAGGCTTCCTCCAAACCAGCGTATTACCAAGAGGTATTCACATTGAGAAAGAAGCGTTTGTGGAAATGCTTGCATTTATGCATTTGGCAGATGCTTTTATTCAAAGGACTTGCAATGCATTCAAGCTATGGGTATGCATGTGATCACTGAGAATCGAACCTACAATTTTTGCGATGCTAATGCAATGCCTACCAATTGAGATACACATTGTGTTCCCCTTAAAACAACACAGGGATGAGTAAATAACACACGACCGTATCCATTGAGAGCACTCAAAATATTAAGGCTGCCTAATTTGATTTATTACAATGCTTCGAATCTCTATGTATCACAATCCACCCTTCGCATTTTGGCTAGATGAAAAATATCAAGCATCTCCTGTTGCGTCTGCTAACTGCATTTAACTACTATATAGATAAAAAGATTTTCATTCATTCTGGGCTTAACCGTAAATCTAAGCGAATCAAAAATCCAGCCCGATTCTTTTGAAATGCAACAGCGATTCTTCTGGACCGCAATGAGACCTACCTGCCAGAATAGCTCATTTAGAAAGCCTTTGGTTAAGCCACAATGCGATGACCTCCCGATTAATCATCTGACAGGCTGATCAAACTCTGTCGGGACCGGACCAGCTGCCCACATTCAAATGATCCAAAAGCCTCCCAAGACATTCATTATTCACTTTGACATAAGATGACAAACAGCTGATGAACCTGCATGCCGATGAGGCGTCTGCGTGATGGGCGCGAGGCAGAGAGATAAGGTAAATCACAGGCCGGGAGGAAGCGAGGCATTTAATTGCTGGAAAAAGACATGGCAGCTCAGACTCGCCCGACTCATTGTGCCCGATGGCCTGGAAGATGTACACTCTAAAAGTGACTGTGTTAAAAAAAAACGCATAACAACGCATTTTTATGTTAGATGTAGCACAAAATCTACACAATATGATGATATGTGTTAAATAGCATAACACAAACTATGTGTAAATTTTTCTTGAAAAGCATTGTTGTGCGCTGGCGGTGGTGGAAATCGTTGTGTTATATTTCCCCCGAAACAAATCAGCAAAAACTTGGGCTAATGATTAAAAAACTACAACTTGAAAAGCATTTTTTCAAATGACGTGCGCTTTTTTTTAAGTATGCAACAAATTGCCAAAAAGTAGGGTTGCATTTAAAACATTACAACCAGATAAGCATTGTTTGTTGCGAATGTGGCGGCAGGAAATTGTTTTGTTATGTGCGCTTTGTTTTTTAGCATGAAACAAACTGACCAAAACCAGGGCTGTGAATAAAACATGCAACTTGAACAGCGAATGTGGTCGAAAATTGTCATACGATTGTTGTACATTGTGAAGAAAATTTGCATAAACTGGAGCTGTCATTTTTGAAAATACATTGCAACTTGAAAAGCTATATTTATAGCGTGAAAATAATTGTCGAAAACTAGGACTGTCAATAAAAAAAACGCAAAAAAGCGTTGTTTGTTATGCACATGCATATGGAAAATCGTCGTACGACGTGCACTTTATGTTAAGTGTTAAGAAAACTAACAAAAACCAGAGCTGTCAATATTATGTAAAACTGAACAACTAGTAAATTGAACAAACTGGACATATCACTCCTTGTTCGGAAAAGTTCCCAAATGAATGAACATGTTAACTTGCCGGCCGTACCAAAAGCACTTCCAAAAGCAATGATGTACAAAGATAGAACGCATCTGACAGATTTCGTGTGCAGAGAAATTTTTTAAAAAAGCAGATGGCTAGGGAAGAACCGAAAACAAAGACCATGTGATACGAGGATTTCTCCGATCGGCAGAATATATTTATTTGTTTCTTTGTGATTGGTGTAGTGACTGAGACCGATCAGACACGCAATAACTAGTTATATTTCTTAAGTATAACGAAAACATCCCTCACCCAACCAGCAAGCTAGTCGCCAGGGGGTCAACCCCCAATCTGCAACTAACACCTTGGCAGGACCAGATCTCTGGTGACCATAGCAACCCACACCAAATGTGTGTATTTTACGAGCGAATGGAATGTAGGGAGTTGAACTCTCTTTACTCACTTTGGGGAAAGACATAGGACACAATCCTAAATACATCAATAAAGAAATGTACGTACACTCATTTATAACCTTTCCATGTATTGATGTTCTTGTTGTTATGTCTGTTTTTAAACATTAATCCAAAGTATCCATGAATGAGTGTATAACTACTGGAATTATTAGATTTGTAGTAACTCATTTAACCAAGATGATATGTAGATCATGTTTGGTGTCTATGAGCTACATTTGTGACGTCCTTAATGTTGATGTTTGTTGTGTTTTGGTAACTCTTTTCATATTAGTTTTATCAAACTCTTAGAAGTTTTCTTAGTGAACATCCAATCAGCTTTCACATGCAAAACACCATCTGAAAGACAAAGACCATTAACTTTCCCTCCAAAGTTGCCATCTCCTGATTGGATCAGTCACGTCTGTAGGATGTGACATCCTTACAGTTTCAAAGAGACCACGAGAAGGCTCTCTTGCTCTCTCTTCTCTTTCTTTCTCTCTCTTCAGCGCTCTTCAGGTTTTCGGGTGTTTCTAGTTTGTTCGTAGTTCGTTTGCTCCGGGTTCTTCGGTTCACAGGGGTTCGTCACCCTGCATCTCTAAAGGATGGACTAGAAGAAGACTTCACCCGTACCCATAAGTTTGTGCCAGGCTGCGGCCTCGTCTTTCCAGATACAGATCCACTGCATAAAACTGGTTCCCTCTGACCACATCAGCCAAGATCAACTTGAGCCTCAACAAACTGCATCAGGACACTTTCTTTCTTTTCATGTGCAAGACGTGCAAGTATCAAACTTAGTCTTATTAATAGATGCATAGAGCATCATTAATCCTTTTAACAAAGGTGCTTTACAAGAAGAAACTGATGTTTTGTTCAGGCTATTGATCTTCTGAATATCATATACTGCCATAAATCCATGCTCTGTTCTTCTCTCTGCTTCAACTTCAACCTTCTTCCAACGCTTAACTGTATGTGTGTGTATGTTAGATTAGTAGGTAATAAAGTCCTGTTTTATTTCACACGTGGCGTTGTTTGTAGTTCATGCTCATAATCCGGAGTCCCTAAACATGCCGATTCTTGCTGCCTGCTCGTATTGCTAAGTGATTTCCCCACATCATGAACTTTGATCCAGATAATTATAATTGATCATAATCAATTGAATTCATCCCAATTTGGGCTGATATTTGTTTCCCTTACAAAGGGTGGTGGAGAATATATTGCTTATAATTGTGATCAAAGCTCATGATACTTTTTACAAATTTGGTGAAGAATAGTGTTTAAATAATACTGTTCCTCATTGAATACACTACATTGGTGTAGGCAGAACATCGGCTAGTGCAACGTGCAATTACCCAAGTCATCCGAATGAGTCATTCAACCTGGTTAAAAAAGCACAGCGGGAAACTGACTTTAAAGCAATAATGGCTCCCCACCAACAAGTACAACAATACTCAAATTGCTGAAATTGCGTGTTCAAGGCTTTGCTAAGGGAGACGCTAATTAAATAAAGCTCAAATTGAGAAGGGAGAAAGCCCTTATCTTAAGCCTGGGAAACGGAGGGTCTCTTGTTTTCTAATTTGAAACCAGCAATACAGTCAACGGAAAGGTAGGCGCATACACAATTCAGGCCTAAAACCAAAGAGCGGTGCCTTTTTCATTCGTTTGGTATTTCGAGCGAGCTTGTCAATTGATTACATCATCTATAAAAAAGCTAACGCTCAAACTCTTTTCTATTTTCAAAGTCTCTTTCATCTCTCGGAGCACACCACTAGATGGGAAAAAGAGAGAGCCTTTGTTTTCCCTGAAACGTATACCTCCTTTTCAATATTCTAGGCCAAACCACGTGAATTCTTCCCAGCGCCACACCAGACATCATGATTCTCAATTTCTCTTTGAAATAAACTGTTTACCGCTCTGTTTGATCTGAAATCCAAATGAACACAGTCGATTTGCTCCTGCTGGTCTGTTGCCCGTGAAACTGGGCCGCGGCGAAAGGCATGTTTTGTAGGAGCCCGTAAACGTCGTCATTACGCTCAATTCGAGCAGAAGAAACGTCTTACCTTTTCTGTCGACTGAGACGTCCCGAAGAAAATGGGGATGAAGGCGAGCCAAATGATGCACGTGGTGTACATGGTGAAGCCGATGGGCTTGGCCTCGTTGAAGGTCTCGGGCACCCCGCGCGTCTTGATGGCGTACACCGTGCACGTGACCATCAGCAGCATGCTGTATCCCAGAAGGCAGATGAGCGACAAGTCCGATATGTCGCACTTTAGAACCCCGCGGGACATCTCGGGATCCACCGTACGCTGGTCATCGTAGTCGACGAGGGCTTGGGACGGGTCCACGGCGAACCAGATGCACACCCCCAGCAGCTGGACCGAGGTCAGGCTGAAGGTGATGGCCAGCTGCGAGGCCGGACTGATGAACCGCGGAGTGCTGATCGTCATTTTCCCCTGCTCGAAAATCCGATATATCCGGTTGGTTTTGGTGAGCAGCGCCGCGTAGCTGATGCTCATTCCCAGGCCGAGGAAAATCCGCCGCAGGGAACAAATCCCGACGTCAGGGGTGGAGATCATCAGGAACGTGGTCGCGTAACAAAGAAAGATGCCGGTGAGCAGGACGTAGCTGAGTTCCCGTCCCGACGCTTTGACGATTGGCGTGTCGTTGTAGCGGATGAAGGTGACCACCACGAAGAGAGTGGCTATGATGCCCACGATGGCGATCAGGACGGGGATGACGGCCCACGGAGAGCTCCACTCCAGCTTCACGATGGGAATGGGCTGACAACCCGTGTGGTTCTTGTTGGGCCTCAAATCGAAGCGGCACATCTTGCAGTTGTACGTGTCGGCCTGGTACTGGTACCCGTCGCAGCGTTCGCAGTGCCAGCAGCAGGAAATGCCCTTCACTATCTTCTTGCGCCATCCTGGTTTGCACGCCGGACTACAAATGGATGTTGGCACCTGCTTCTCTCCACCCGGCCACTGCATTATTCTCATCTGAAATGCACAGAACAACGCTATTTAGTTTGGGGGTCACTCGCATTCAATGTGTTTTCAGGATGAAATGTTTGAACCTTCTGATCCGAAGGCGCATAATTACATTTTTAAATGAGTAATGTAGGCCAAGTATAATTTAGCCAACATTTTCATTTCTTCCATTACAAAAGTACTGAATAATGAATAAGATCAATAACAGCTCAGAATGGATGTGAACTCATACAAAATGTCGCAGGGTGAGACCTCAAGAAACCGCTTGATAAAACGTCGAGAAAACATTTCTGCAAAGTCACTTTTTGTCACAACATAATCCCTTGTGTTACTCCATAGTTTAGATAAATGTTTACTATACTCTACAAAAGAATTATAAAGAATAACTGAGTGACCTAAACTTTTAAACACTAGTGACTTAAAACTCAACCAGTCTTATTTATGTCTTTGAATAATTTCTTTAGAGTCTAAAAGTATGTATTGTCTATACAAGTCTATACTTCAATCGTCGATACAGTACTCTTTACAAAAAAATACAAATGACGTCCCTTCTTACGTTTAGGTAAAGTTGGTCAGTCCAGTGACCGATGATTTTGTAGTCAGATGTTTTGTTCTTCATCTGATACTGGTAGATATCGTAGCGGCCCGGCGCATCTCCGTTCTCATTGAACTGCACTGGATTGCCGGCTATGCCTGAAGACGCAAGAAGAAATAAGATTAAAGAGTTGCCAAAACAAGTCGCAAAAATGTCACCCAAAATAAAAGTTCTGTCACCATTTATTCACCCTCATGTGGATCAAAACCTTTGTGTGACTCTTTCTTCCGTAGAACACAAAAGATGATATTTTGAGAAATGTCTCTGCTGTTTTGTGCTCATTTAATGTAAGTCAATGGCGTTCAGTGTTGTTCATCAACGTTCTTCGAAATATCTTCTTTTGTGTTTCGCAGACGAAAGAAAGTCGTACAAGTTTGGATGAGTAAAAGGATGAGAGGAACCTTCCTGTTTCCAAACCTTTACAGTGATAACTAACTACTCGCATGTAAGCACATTCAGGGCAGTACCCAAAATCTGCAAACAAACCTCATCCGAGACTGATCGAGAGCTGTAAAACACAATCTTTTGCTGCACTAAGAGCACACAAGCAGTGAATTTAATACACCTTTGCATGCGATCAAACTTGGTTTGTGAAATATATTGCTTCAGGGGTTATTTAATCCTCTATCTATATTATACCGAATAGCAATGAGCTTTTTAATACAGCTTATTTGTAATATAACAACAAGCGCTGTATGCAGTCAAGAAAAAAGCCCCTGATTTATCTAAGGAATAGAAAAGCCTGCATTTGAATAAAACGCACGACCATATTTATTTTGCTCCACATACGCAGGCTGAAATTCCCTTCGCTGATATCTGACCTCAAGTACATCGAGCGCAATTTCTATTTGAGGCGGATGGGCCGGACAGGGTAACAATGCTGCAGCATCCCATGATGCATTTCAGATTAGTTGCCTCGTTCTGTGGAAAACCCTGCTGTCTCAAGCGTTAAGGTTTTTTTGCCAAGTTATCTGTATTCCAGGCACCTGACCATGTCCAAGTAAATATCCTGAACCGTGTGTTGCCAAGTCCACCGAACAATAGCACAAGAAATCGTTTCTCCTTCACTCCCAACTAAAAACCAAAAACTAAATCTAAGGGCGATTTTCGGCAATGGTTGATGAATATCCATTTTGCCGCTTTGCTTTGGAAACTGAAAGAGGCTTATTTCAAAAGATGATGACTCAACCGCTCCGGATTATGGAATTATGTTTTTTTACAGCAACGCTTGATGCTTGCGCATCTCGCCATATAATGTGCAGAGAGATTCCGAATAAATCAAAGCAAAAATTATTCATCAATATATGAAATCAATTGGATTCCCAACGGTCGCTTCACTTGGTTCTTAAAGCTCTTGATGTCCCGCCAAACAGGAAGTGAGGGAGGGACAGACTGAGTGGCTCCTCCCTCTTTAAAAATACCCACAAGGGTTTATGTTAACCACAGCTTGGAATCTGATGAAATGCAAAATAATATCAAACAATAATTGATTTGTATTGGTGGAATTTAAAGACTTTAGGTTTGAAATGCTTACATCATATAAATAAATCATGTCAATGTTTTGGAGCTTCAAAGATATCCTTAAAGCTAACTTATTCATACTAAACACGCAAATAAATATTGATGTTATGTGTTTGACTTCATTTAGATGTGTGTATGCTTTATTTCACACATCTAGAAGGATTTACAGTAATCAAATTGTTTGTATAAATATAGTAAATCTGTTTTGTATTGCAGGGGCGCTAGACTAACATTGGAGAGAGGTGGCACCAGCCCTTAATTTGGTAGCTCCCAAATCATGGGGAGATGTAAGAAAAGATAATACTTAAACTTTATTCAAATGTGTTTTAACACAATAATAAATCAATTAGAAATGAATACAAATTATTGTTTATGATTGAATTATTTTTATTGTATAAACTCTCTTTCAACACTTTATCGTATTTAAAGCACATCTTTCTTAAAGCTACTTTCTTCCTTTATTTGTTGTGAACGACTCATATAAGAGAACACAATTCCTTTAATATCAGTGAGTGTTTTTGGGCCCGTCCTTTGTTGTTTGAAGAACATTATAAACAGAGAAGATCTAGCCTGTTTCCCTACTGTTTGGTCACAAACGGACTACCTTTACAAGGATTCTTGTAAATATGGGAGTTTTGACGTCATTTTGTGTTTATATGTCCGTTTCAGAGTAAGAAGGATTGAAAGAAAACTCCGTTTTGCTCTCTGATTCCCTGGGAATATCTCGAACAACCTGCGAGACCTGAAGGCTTTAAGTGATTATTCTGCATGAAAGCTGCAGTGATACACGTTTGGCTTTATCAATAGAGACTCACAAATAAATAGGATTTAACGTGATGTCAAAAATTTGTAGCTTTATACAATAGTATAGTGCTTGAAGTTTAAACACAGGTTCCCTGCATTAGCTTCACATCCATACAATACACGCATTATCTTTGCTGTTTAGCATTTGCTTTGCAACATTAGCCGGGGAAATTCTTGTTTTCTGCAGGTGGGAAAATATATTTGGGTTAATAGATTGAGCCCTTCTCTCGTTTGCTCTGTTGGTCCTTCCGCTTCATCATAGCATTAAATGCGTTTCTTTTTACACCCGCGACTTACGTCTTTGGGGCGTGCGCACTGATAGATAAGTGAATGGTTGAAGGTGGGGAGACGAAAATGAGTGACTGAATGCGGCGCTTGCGCAATATAACATTTCTGTGCATTACATTTATAATGCGCAAAAATTATATACAGGTCAGTTTGGCAGTCGCACCAGTGCGACCATTGAGAAAAACTGGTCGCACTGGCAGCTAAAATAGTCGCAAAATGCGACCATTTGGTCGCAGTCTAGAGCCCTGTATTCATACCATTATTAAAAACAACATTTATTTTATATTATTCGGTTATCAATCAAAATCATTTTAATCAAACAATCTGAACTTATGATATGCTGAATAATATTAATTGAGATACTTTTCGCTATTATTATTAACCGAGACCAATACAAAGCAAAACAATACCACCAGAGAATATTGTTGTGCTTTTTGTTTATCATTCAGCGTAGGTCTCGCCTGTGAAGAGTGATGCTAGCGAACAGTGAACTGTCCCCAGACATATATCCTTATTAGAGCCGTGAGTGTACTCCACTGCATCAAAGGCTTTGGAGTTTTCTTCTGAAGTTCATTTGATGAGACATTCTGCTAGATTTCATACAATGGGATCAGGGGGGACGCAAGGAAGACCTCCACCTCCAGAGAGACGGCTTACCGCACACCCTCTACATCCTTCTCCTGCCATAATATTCACGGGAAAGACACGCGCGCTTACAGCATTGCAATGAGAATCTTTTCGTCCTGTATAAGCTATTTAAACTCACACTATAGTTAAATAAAAGCATTGCTTGCATTTTCTCGAGAAAATGTAAAAATGCAATGATGCGATGCTTAAAGGGATAGTGACCCAAAAATGAAAATTCTATCATCATTTACTCACCCTCGTGTCATTTCAAACCTGTATGACTTTCTTTCTACTGCAGAACACAAATGAAGATATTTAAAAGAATGTTGGTAACCAAACAACACTGGACTCCATTGACTTTCATTATATGGACACAAAACCACTGAGACATTTCCCAAAGTATCTTCTTTTGTGAAAAAAAGAAAGGTTTTGAATGACATGAGGATGAATAAATGATGAATCAGTTTTTATCTTTGGGTGATCTATCCCTTTGACAATACAGTAGTTTGTACATTAAAATGTCTGACATTTACATTGTCATATATTTTAGAATTATTGATCTAGTAGATCATGTTTAATGATGACTTTTTAATAAATGTAATTATACCGTGTAACCAAGCTAACTGTAGTTTTGGGGGACGGAAACTCCATTTTAAATGGAGTGACCCTTTACTTTTCTATAACAGATCCACTAAATCCAGCCAAAAATATTAGGGGCGATTCACATTTTGCGTGGTAAACACGACCTGCGCAGCAAATGACCAGCGGTGCACGTGCGGCGAAAACTTGTACTTTTTCCACCTCGATGCGGTAGAATGTGACGCAAAATGTGACGCAAAATCGCCCCTTAATGTGCAATTCACACATGTTTAGTTCCTCAAGTAAAAGCTTAAATCCATCCTAATTACAACATTAAAGCGTTCTGTATGAATACCGCTCGCCCGTATTGCAGAACCCATCGGTGCAGATGTAATTGACGTTTTAACAGAATACGTGTTAGCGGTTTGAGCTTTTGGGAAGCACAGCCGGCAGTTTAAAGGCCATCAGACGCTGTAGGCTTACAAAGCAGAAAGCACTCTGGACAAGTGTGATAGCCACAGACGGAGAAGTGATGGGTCGGCCAGCTATTGAAGTCTCTAACTAACCTCACTCCAACTCTCATCAAAAAGGAAGAACGGGGTTACGGCGAGGCGAGGTGGTTTTTCGCAAGATTTGCGACCCGCTGCGGGTAGCCGAAGCTGTTTGAAAGCCGTGGCTCTCAACACAGCCTGTGGTTATGTAGCAGAGCAGAACGATGATAGTAAATCACTGGCAGACCGTGGATCACAGCTCATCTGCTGCTAATGTCTGCCATCGCCACTTCTCAACTGGCAGCGTGTGTGATGAAAACTGATTGCATTTTGAATACCATTGTGATTATCAAAACATCCCTTCATTTGATGGAGTAACGGTGACGCTCTGTACTAGAAAAGAATGGGGTGGATTTGCAGTAAACAGGCCTTTTGGTGTAAAGCGGTACTTGGCAGATTGGTATATAATGATGTAAGAGTCTAGGACTTGAGGGTAAGATGTGCATGTGCTATTGAAGTCTAAAATACTGTATGACATGCAATATAGTATCAAATCTGAATCTTGAATATGTTGTTTTTGACTACTTTTTTCCCCCAAAACAAATGGTGCTATCAGCATAACAACTGAGCTGTAATTAAACAATAACCTATTTACATAATTGTTTTTAAATCATCTTGGTTTCATAGAATTTAGTTTCTTTCTTCGAATGAGAAACTACACACTTAAAAATAAAGCCTCCCTATTAGGTTCTTTGTCGGGCTGTATGGTTCCATAAAGTACCTTCACATCAACAGAACCCTTTAGATGCACAAATGGTAGTGGAAAAGGTTCTTCAGACAATAGAAATGTAATAAATAAAATAAACAATTGTCCGAAGAAAAATGTTTAGCATTGGTGTATAGCCCCCCTTTGTGCGCCTTTATTTTTAAAGTGAAAGTTCACCCAAAAATAAAAATCCTGTCATCATTTACTCACCCTTAGTCAATTTAAACCAGTATCACTTTCATTCTTTCGCAGAACACAAAAGAAGATATTTTGAAAAATGGACCCCATTCACTTCCATTGGTTTTGTGTCCATACAATAGAAGCGAATGGGGTCCAGTGCTGTTCGGTTTCCAAATTTCTTCAAAATATATATTTTTTGTGCTCTGCGGGAAAAATAAAGTCATAAGGTTTGAAATGACAAGAGGGGGAGTGAATGATGACAGAATTTTCATTATTAGGTGAACTATCCCTTTAAGAGTTTATGCATTCAAACCAATCACGCCGCATTTTGACCAGCAACACTATATGGTTAAAGAATGTTTGCACATTGTGAAAACATAACCTTAAATTTACAAAATGTGTAACAATTTAATATACAAATAACAAATAATAATCTACATTAAATATAAATGATATAAAATGTTTAGTGTGTAACAATGTAACGGTAAATAATTTGAGAAATAAACATTAGATGACCTGTTCCATAAAATGTTGCTGCAACAAAATCTGCCCTTTAAGGATTATCCAAAATGCTGATTCTACTTTAAGTATAAGCCTCAAAATAAATTCATGAAAAATAATGTACAAGTTGCACCGAATGTGAAGCTGCAATCTGTAACTTTTTGGGGGTTCAAATAAAAAAATTCCATTCGTTTACACAACAGACCTAAAGCATCAGTTCACCCAATAATGAAAATCCTGTCATCAACCTGTGTAATGTTTTTGTTATGTACAACACGAAAGAAGATATCTTAAATAATGTGGGAAATTAAACAATTCTGGGGCACCATTGACTACCATAGCAGACGCTTTTTCTTACTATGGTAGTCAACAGTGCCCCAAAACTGTTTAGTTACAAACATCCTAAAAATTGTATTTTCTTGTGTTCAGCAAAACAACAACATATACACATGCTTGAAACAACTTGGGGGTGAGTATAGATTGACAGAATTTTCATTTTTGGTGAACTATCCCTTTAATACAGAAAACTAACAAATTATAAATAATTGATAGAGTTATTTATTGGGTTTTATTGGGAATGCCAGTTTGACATAACTTAGAAATTAGTATGTGAAGTATTTAACCTCTAACTGTGGGTTAACGTAGTGGTTTTAAACAGAAATGGTGATATGAAAGCACACGTTACGGATTGCAGCGTTGCCCATCGCCAAATCATCAAACCAACCCCATGTCAGTGAGGAATTAGTGGAATTCAGCTCCTAAAATTATTCACAAAGCATCAGTTTTTGAACTGGTCCCCTATGACTCCCATTAAATGCTTTACATTGAAAACAAACAGTCGCCAGCTGCTGTAACCACCGGGCTCTTTATTCATTCAAACAGACCTGCATGCTAACTGCTGGCAAAAACATGAGTTTTACACGACAGTAGAAAATCATTCGCTCAAATATAGTAAGCACACAGAATTGTGTGAAAGATTAATTTACCAAAAAAAATCATATCCCTAAAAGTCACATTTCATTAGGCTCTTAAACTGGAGAACAGAGGACCACATCATCTTCAGCCTGAGCAAATGTGAATACTCGCTAAATTAATTAGTCATACTGCCATTGATAGTCCACGAAGAACATGTCCGAAGGGTGTTATGAGCCCAATGCAAACTGCTTTAATTAACACGTACACGACTCGGGAGGAACCTTGGCTCGAGTGCGCTAAGAACACATGGAAATACTTTTCCAGGGACCGGGCGGCTGCTCCTCCAGGCTTCTTGGTGTTTCTCGTAACTTAATCCCTTCCTGCAGCTAATCTTCGCCGAAACCCTTCGCCGGCGATTTACGGCCAGGCCAGGGCAGGGCCGTAAAAACGGATTTTGGTGGCCTCCGGTGAGGCATGTTTGTAAATTGTTATATGTGGTGACGGCGAAAGCTCAATTCATCGTCGGAGAGCTAATTATGCAAAATCCCCTTTCTTAAGCACCCATAAACAGCTGCTCGCTGTGTGCCGGTAGCTCTGTCACAGGACAAACTGAAAGCTGTAAATCAAGCGCTAAGCGGTTTACCTGCTATCTTGACGTTGCGGATGTACTTCAGCAGAAGGGCTCCGTCGACGGGGTCCATTTTCGAGCACAGTCCCACCTTGCCGGGACAGAGGTCTTTGTGCATGTTGTGGAGGGCGTGGGCCATGGCGTACACGGCGTCGATCACGAACATCACTTTGCCCTCCTGCTCGTACGACGAATCTTTCCCGATCCTCTCTTGATCTAAAAAGACAAAAAAAGTGCATGACAGTCCAATGAATGCTAGTATTTTTTATTGAGTTGCAACACGAACATCGAGTGTCTGTTGCAATTGCGGCGGTGCTAGTGACGAACCAATCAGCTTTTGAGCTTAAGGCGAAACTTCAGGAATTGTGAAATGAGCCAGAAATGCCTTTCTGTCCTATTCTTACAAAAATAAAGAAAATCTCTCCGTACGGGCTCGGTGTAAAACCGAGAGTATAATGAAAGATGATTTAAATGAGCAGGCCACAGAGCGCATAATGAGTTGTTCTGTGAAATTTCCAACTCATTTAAATACACAATCAATAAAATCCAAAGGAAAATAATAAACATTTTGCAGAGAGGTAAAGTGGCTGGAGTATCGTAAAGCAAGGCAATGCAGCGATTCTACATCATTGATCCCCAAAATAGTTACAATCCTACCTGGAAAGGCAATAATAGTGATTTACACGTCAAACGTGCACCAAGCGCGGTGCCTGTTGATGATGAAATGTTCGCTGTATGTGTAATGACGGTTCAATATTTAATGTAAACAAATCATTTCAAGCGTTCCTGCCCCCAGGCTGCGTTTAACCTCTGAGTCGAACACAAATGAGGTTTACTCAGATAAAATATGTTCGTTTTAAGTGTCTTATTGGTGCGTCTTTAGAATTTAATTGGAGCGAAATTGAGCAAAACAGCTGTTTGGGGGGCAGAGAAGCATCTCTGTAATTTACTGACTGAGTAGACTGTTCAGAGTTGAGTACTTCTCCACTGCCGCCTCGTGACCCAGAAATCACAGCAGGTGTATCCTGATAGCGCTAAAACATTACTAGATGAAACTAATAAAGAGGAACTAAACATTTAAACATGCGTTTGAAAAGAAAAAGGAAGATCACTTTCCAATGTCAAAAATCCATCAAGCAAAACTGTCCAAAGTACGAACAAATACAACCCAACTGAAATGATTATGGGTTCACAAAACACAAATGGTTTGTGCTGACCCCAGGGTGTTTTATACTGACTGCAAAAAAAGCAATGCAAGTATTTGTTTTCATAATTTATGCATATTTTGCATTAATGCCTTTTGCCACATCCTTTCATCCAAAGCGACGCATAACAGAGATGAATTCGCTCTTCTAACGCAATGCTTTACCAGTTTTGGGGCTTATGCATTTAAGACAATTTTGTATCTTTTCTATGATGACCTGCTGTTAAACAAAGTTGCTGGTACTGTGTTTTGTTGGCACAAGATGCCCAACGTGAAATCTGGGTCCTGAAGCAAAACCACTTCATCAAGAGAACATACAGCGGCGTGACAGTTTCATTGAGAGTAATGCACTTCATTTACACATCAATTTAATTACTGAAGCTTGCCAGCGGACACACGAGCGGTGCAGCATGCATTACAGAAATGTTTTGTTTCAACTGCTTGAAAGTCAAGAAAAGGAACCAGCCAAAAGGAAATCAAGAAAAATGGAATGAAAAGTAGATGTTCCGTCAAACAGATTAATGCAGATCGTGAAGAACAAATGGCATTATTCCACACAAAAAGCAATTTCCTGAACACTGACTAAACTTTTAAATTGGCTGCCGAGGATGTAAATCAGACAAACACTAGTAGCGTAAATTGTCAGGTACCTGCTGTAAAATGTGTCTCGGTTTAAGATATGCATGGTGGGATATTCAATTAAGTTAAGATTTCTAATCTAAGTCACACATTATGAACCTCACTTTCCTCTTCTCTTGAGTTTGGCACGGTTTTAAAATGCCTTGCTTCCAGAGTTGGATATCATCTTAAAATGCAAACTTCCCGAACATGACTCTAGCATTTTGGTTTGAAATATTGAATAATTATGCCTGGAACTTTGTCGTGACAACATAAAAACGCACGTTTCTGTGAGACGACAGATCAGTTGTCGTCTCCGTGGGAAGTTTTTTGTCAGCAGCTTGGCGCGGCAACTGTGCCAGATGTGGCTTGGGTCATGAATATGAATTAGGCGTATTGTACAGCTCTTTAGAATACTGGATTCTGATTGGTTGATCCGATCAGATGAAACTTAAAAAGTAATAGTAATATTGGTACAAGGCACAAATTGCATACAATACAAATATCAGCAAAGAAATACAATGCAGAGTGAAAAAAAAAATATATATAAAAAAAATAAAGGGAATAAAATATACCATATAGAATAAAATCATTAAATATAAATAAGCATATAAATACAACGCAGAGTGCAATAACTAAATAAAATCTAAAAACAAAATCTATCCAATGTAAAATTACAATGCAAAATTAAAATAACACATATAAAAAATAGCTAATAAATAAGTATATGAATACAGTGCAGAGTGCAAAATAAAAATTAAAAAAATTATATGAATAAAATACAATTTAGCCAAAAAGTTAAAATAAAGCCAATAAAATATAATAACAAAATAAAATAAAATAAATATAAATATAGTGCAGAGTACTAACATAGCCTATAGCCCGTAAAATCAAATAAAGCCAATAAAATCAAAAATAAGTCATTGCTTTCAAGAACCAGATATAATGTTTTGGTCCAGCAAAACAAATCTCAAATATGGAGTACTGGATGATATAATTATTAGTAAACAATAGGTGATCTGTTTTAGTTTCATACATTGGTATGCTCTGGTTACATGTGCAATGCACTCAAATAAGAAGAATGTATTAAAAATGATCAAATCTGTAAAATATGCCACGAAAACATGTTCAGCTATTCAGGCGCCACGTCTTGCTCTTCATGCCATGGATAAATGAGGGTCTGCTAACATATGAAGGTAGAATAATAGACAGGGAGACAGCAAGCAAGATTAATTATCTCTCAGCGCTCATATAATCATGTCAGACAGCTGTATATTCATTAGAGATGCAGTTGCTCAGCTTGGGTTATTTTGTAAGGTCTTAATTGCAAAGGAGCCGTTTCAATTATGACCCTGCCAGAACAAACCGGCGAGATAGCTGTCAGATGTCAGGTTGGCAGATTGCAGGGTACACTTTTCAGAATAAAGCCTGTGCAGTTGTCATCTGGCATTATTTCCTAGCATTTACAGTAATTCTACAGTAATAACTTTCCTATATGATTCTCCCTGTTTTTACATTTAAAAAAAATCATCTTATACGGTATTTTCCACTTATTTTTTCGAAACCTCTTAAAATGTTGGGTTTCTTTTACCCATGTGTAAAAATTTATATTGTCTAGGTTTATTTAAACAGTTGGGTTTGTCCATATTTTTATCTTTAAAGGTAATTTTTGACCCAATATTTTAAATCTTGAACAGTGGCCAGCTGCTGTAATTTATCAAATTCAATTATGAAATTTCTTAAAAACTTAAAATTTTAATGGGAAATGAAATTAAGCCAATAAAATTCGGAAAATAAAATAACAAAACAAACAGTAAAAGGGCAAAGTGCAAAAATAAAGAAACAATTCATTAAAAAAAGCATTTAGCCTATATAATACGAAATAAAATATAGCAAAAAAATTCAAATATGAAAATAAATATCACTTTATAAATAGAGTGCCAAAATAAAAGAAAATATTAAATATAAATAAAAAAATTACCATGAAAAAGAAAAAAAAAGAAAATAATAAGGTAAATATTAGTGTAAAAATACAGTACTGAGTGCAAAAATAAAATATTACATAAAAATGACAGACTATAAAAGAAAACAAAAAATACATTTTCAAAATGTTTTGGTCCAGCATGGACCCATGTTGACATTTAAAGCTGCTTTGTAACAATGTACAATTGTGAAATTCATTTGAATTTAATACAATGATGGCATTGAGTAACTTTAACTGGTGAATCTTGCTATTTAAAAAAATTAAAATAAAGCATCAAACTGCATCCTATTTACAATAAGTACCAAAACCTACAACAGAAATTGTCTTTTTGGTTCTCTTACTGCTTCAAATTTCAAAAGGCTCGCTCATTCAATACCATTCGCTGGTATGTCCAAGATGTACCAATCCCTTCCTACATGCAAAACCTTTTCTTATCTTAACAAAGCTGCTGCAAAAAGCTGTTGTAACCAAAGGAATGTCTGTTCTATTCTTCTAAGGTTTTTAATCACCGGCTCTTCAGCCCTGCCTTAAACAGAAAACCAAACGCAATTTAACATCCCCGAAAGACCCGCGCGCCTTAAAAACCCTAAATTAAAGAGGCAGGTTATGCATGTGTAATTGTTTGCCACAAGCACGACTACCGGGGAAAAAACAGGCCGAGTTCTGTCGTGGGAGAAAAAAGCCATTGTGATGCTCCGGGAATGGGGGAGGCGGGTCGTCCCACACGCTTCTTGATGCTGTGCATACTGAAACACACACAATTGCCTTAGCAGATGAACACACGCGCAACCGTGTCATCCGTGCACACAAAATCCTACAGATCCGACAAACTCCTCATCGCAGAGTCTGGGCACATCTTCACACGCCACACCGCCGGGCTGAGGGATGCTTTTCAATTAAGAGAGGCATCTCTGAGATGCGGTCTAGGACAAGGTGGACGAGATGAAGGCCGTGATGAAGCGGCACGCTCGTAACCCGCAGACCCTTTCGCCACCGCAGGCCGCAAAGACTTTAAACGTCCCGTTCAGCGGGACGCGGCTCGCCCTACGAGTAATAGCTCCCGACTTCCCATATTTGCCAGAAAAACCCCAGAGCCCTTTGTCTCACTTAAGTCTCTTGTTTGTTGTGGTTTCGGACGAGTGATTTTCCCCTCGAAAGGTTTTGTGGAAGCTGTGCTGCACCCTTAACCTCGACAACAAAAAAACCTTTGATACAAAGCGGCTGTGATTCGCGCATAATGCCGGCTGTTAGCCGAGCCGGTCAGCGTGTGCACTACTAATGGAGCGGCAGTTTCTGAATGCACTTTTGCACTTACTGTATAAAAGCAATCCATTAACTTCCGGCGTAGGAATTAAAATATTCAGTACGGAGATAGATGTTATAATTGATTCAAAGGACAAAGTAAGCGCTTTGGAAGTCGCATACATTAGTCTTGGATCTCGGACCTAGAAATCCCTCCAGCAATCAAAGGAAGAGGGCAATTATTTATGTTCTTTTAGAAATAATTCAGGTAATAATGTTTGGAAGGCTTCAGGCTTTTTGTCTGAGGTCCAGACTATCGAGATAGCAGTCTTTAATGAGCCGACTAACGAACAATACACCGCAATATATCACAAGCTGAAAAATACATGTTTTAAAGTCTGGTTAAATGTTTGTCTTGGTTAGTAAGCAGTCATTTAGCACAGGATTATACTTTCGATAGCGAGCAGCCACACGGCACAAAATTAAAGGATTAGTTCGCCCAAACATCACAGTTTTCTTTTAAAATATCTGTCACTTCATACAGGTCCCACAATGTTGAAGCTCCCAAAATCCATTATTACATTCATTCAACTGACTCCAGTGAATAAATGAAGGAATCTGTGGGGAAAACCATTCATATTTTGAACTTATTTAGCGAACTGAAACCAAAACAACCGCTGAATTCAAATATGGTGAATTCAAATATGGCCTTAAAGGCAGGGTGGGTGATCCTGTACAGAATTTTTTTGTCATGTTGGTTGGAAATCTCTTTACATCCTGATAGCGATCAAGAAGTATAGTGGTCAAATAATATTTTTATGATTATATATCGTCTCTAAAAGGCGTAGGACAAAAAAACATTCGCCCAATCAAAACGTTCTGGCTGAACGCTTTGACTGGTCATGTGAACATTTCAGCCAAATTATTTTGACGTAGATTATCATTTCAGTAGACTTTGTAGATAAAACCTTTACGTTTACATAAAAAAGTCCCAAATATAAATAAAAACACATGCACAGAAAAAAACACAGCATAAAGTAAATAAATTGTCAAAGAATAAGGATGTGAATAACAACATTTTTACACAAATGTCAGATATTCCAAGGTGATGATTTGTGCATTGCCAGTCAAATATTTGGAAACGCTTGACTGAAATGTTTCTTAAAATATTAAAAAACCTAAAATGACTTTTGTAAACAAAAATGTAACTGTGCCAACATATCAATTTATTTTATAAGAAAACAAAACTTTATTTAAAAATATTTTTGAAATTCATGACTTTGACAAATAATGACTAAAGAAACAAAGTGAGTAAAATATGAGAAAACAGGCCTGTTGAATGATTAATCGCGATTAATCGTATCCAGAATAAGAGGTTCTATATGACATCTGTGCATATTTATTTGACATTTGTAAACACATACACGTATATATTTAGGACATTTTTGCATGTATCTATCAATATTGATATATAACTTTTTAAACATTTATTCTTTTTCTTTTTCTTAGGTTATGTACTAAATTAATGCACAGTGCACAGACATATATTATGTAAACACAAACTTTGATTCCGGATGCGATTAATCGTTTAAAAGCCTGCGAGAGAATGGGGATTTAAACAAGTATGTCCTAATTAAACATTCAACTGACTTTAACAGCAAATATGGAAGCAAACAGAAGAGCAAACATATCTATTTTGCAAACTAACTAACCCGGAAAACAACAGTGGTGACAATTAACCCGACCAACACACCAGTTGGAAACTGATTTATTAGATGCAGTTCGCCCACAGTGACTTACAGTACACTTAGAGCCTGCAGACAAACTGTGATGATTTATAGATCATTCCACTCTTTTAGTTACAGTCTTAGATCTTCAACTGTGACGCTACATCACCACAAAAACTTTTGTTTGGAAGAGACGGTGTCAATAGATGAAATCTGCATCACCTTTGCATTTCTCAGACATCTCTTCCAGATAAAAGCCCGGTCCTGCTTTTTGATCAAAGCTCTCGTGCAAAACATTTAAGACGTGTGATGTCTCCTCCGCTCATCCTCCCAGAGCAACACGAGCCTGAGGGTTTCACAGGGAACCCAAGTTTCTCTTTCAACGCGTGGCACTTAAAATCCCAAGAATCGCCTTCGGGGACATCCTTCCACAGTGAATCTTTTTAAACACAAACCAGACAAAGACGGCATGTGCGCTCATCACAGTTTCTGCAACTGAGATATATAGTGTATGCTTAACAGCGATGGCATATTTCAGTTTGTGAAAATGATCTTTTAATCGACTCGCAGTCTCGGTGCTGACTTTTAAATCTGTGTCTTTTAAATTTGGCAAAGAGAAAGATCACGGATCAAACTAAACCGTTTTAGCAAGGGGGTACAGAATTCCCCTTTCCCTAAGATGTGGTCCTTTTGAAAATAGTAAAGAGGCGTTTTAAGTAGAATCAACCGGGGAATAGGATAATAAACATTTATCGGCACCAAAACAGAATATTAAGTTTGAAGGGTTGAAACAACATTGTGACCGTGACAAAAAAATGTCATCGTTGTTTCAGGTGTATGGATTACCATTTATATAACCATATTACTACTAAGTACTGTGGTATGATTTGACTATACAGTAGTAACGTTTTTGCAGTAAAATCAAGGCTATTTATTTAGGGCTGCATGCTTTTTGTGTCTGATTTAATCTACTTTTGCATAGACAGAATTTATAAACAATTTTAATAATTTCTTGCGTACTAGTGCTAGTCACAGACACAGCTACACGAGATCAACTTGAAGTGGACCAGACATCATGCTGACAGTCGAAATCGTGGCTCCTGTAAACCACACGAGAGAGCAGTAAAGTCATGTAGCTACTGCAAACAGTTGTCAACAAGCTAAACTTGGTCCTCCCATCCACCGATATCACATTGATCCATCTTGACATGTGCAATCCATAATCACAAGCCACTAAGCGCATGGAGCATTTCCTGCATGCGCAACCCTGATAAAAGCAAAGCAGAGCGTCGAAAAGCGAGAAAAACAGAGCGAGAGATAGAGAATGAGAAAGTGGCAGAGAGAGGAGAGAGACAGGGAGAGCTGAATGCGGAGATATCCAGCCTTTAATCCGACAGTAACCACAGGGCTTTTGTGAGGGCTGGAAAATCACAGCATTGATGTGGCTCTCTCTCCTATCTGTGGCTGCCGGATCTCCGATAAGAGCGGGGGTCAACTCAGCCTTCTCATTTAAGCCGTGCGTTCTCGCTGTTTAACATGCAACACTTAATCTTCCTGGACTCATTTGCCTACGGTTTATGAATTCAAGCCACTGTATGAAAATTTAGTGCTTGTGAATGCTGGTCCGTTTAGCATCGTGCTAATAAGAACGTTAGCACGATGTGAAACTGAATGGTAATAATGATCAAAAATGAGCTTTTTATAAAAATCAGCCTTGGTTGAAAACCGTGATACAAGCAAATAAGCTCTTATGATTTACAGCGTTTTGACTGAAAAAAGATTTAATTGAGTAAAAAAAATATTGTTTAAAGAATACTGTAGTCGGAGTTTGAAACTGAGCTCGTGGTTCTTTCCCGCAACCCCTCTCGCGCATCCCATTGTTTCCTGTCTCTCTACACTGTACTGTCTGGCAAAAAAACATATACCACCTTTTTTTTACAAAAAATATTGTACTTATTTATAAAACTTATTTATGCAGGAATAAACAAAACATATAATTTAAATGTTTAAGTAAAAAGCCGCAATATGTAACATTTTCGGGGTTGAAAATAAACAAAAAAACGAAATAAGATCAAATAAAAAAATAAGTAAATAATATATATAAATAAAATTAAATAAATAAAAAGCAAGAACATAAAACCTTTCCCCAATTCATAACAGTAAGCTCATAAATCCTAATAATGATTTATAAGTTGAGCTATTTGGTTGATTAAGTAGGAAATGCCATTTGACATCAAATAACCTGAAAGTTTGTGTTTCAATCCAAGAATGAACACCCTGTCTACACCGAATGCGAATTACGTGATGCGACACAAACCCATGAAGAACAAGGCGTTTGTCGTATCGCGCCGCATCCAGTGTGGAGCTTTATTCTCTTTCCTCGCTTCACATTGACCGCATTGCGTCTGGTGTAAACAGGGTGTAGCTATAAATAATTATAATACAGTGTTTTACATATTAAATTGAAATTAAAAACTGCATTATTGTTGCAAAAACAGTAACTATATACCAATCTGTGTTTGAGAGAGCCGAGAGTCAAGCACAATGTTACATAGAGGTGGGCGGTCACTGCTAAGCACTTTCGGCACGATTCCCGTTTCCACAGTAACAGTAACATCTCTGATCGAAATAAATCATTTACACAATTTCAAAGAATGCAAATGCCCCTGTAAAAATGTCCCAGGTGTGTATGAATGAATCCGCCCCTGTGTGTCTCGCAGAGCCCACTTTAAATCAGACTAATGAAACAGATGAAAGGCAGCGATGTCACAGGATCGCCTTTGATTCATAGCCCAAATATGTTTCAAAGATCCTCCATCATATTAGTCATTATTGAAAATGTCAGCAGGAATTCGGGCAAATCTGTGGGTGCCTGTTGACGCACGCATTAGCATTGTCCCTCCGAGGCTATATTTACACTGTAGTCTGTCTGGTTGACTCTGAAAACAGACCCTTACTGTGCCAAAGACGACGTGCAAAACAAGCTCCGAGTTTCCTCGAACGGACAACAATTTCAGCTCAGACATTTGTCATTTTCGCGCATGTTATCATCACACGCATGTTCGGAGACTCCGAAAGCACCTCGTCTAATCATAACGATCCAACTACGTCGGCTAAATCTCAACAGAAAATACATACAGGCCCTGACTGTTAATCTCTGTTAGCATTTATTAGAGAACGGCAAACACTCAGACCCGTGAGAGCGACGCAGCGCTTACTCTGAAATCCACAGTGAAATGAAACGCTGCAGTGAGAGTGGCCTCTGGTTCTGAATCACCGCTTGCAGACAAACATTACAGCGTCCCTCAGGGACCAAACTGCTCCAGGATGCGACCCAGTTAAGGCTGCATTGTATTTCAACGCCTGGCCGTTTTTCGTGAACTAATAAAGCCGTGCAAACACTCTAACGCCGTTCTCATTTCCCACGTGGCGTTATAAATCTGCTACAATGTGCACGGCAAACGTCGGGTTTGTTCTTGAGGTGAATAATCGAGCCTGATGTCAGCATACGTGCTCACACACACCGGCACCTCGAATCTGAACTCCTCGGCGTGCGAGTGTTCTCAAAGAAAACCATGATAAAAGGGCTTTGTTAAGTGGCATATTGTGCATTTTCTTTCACCCTACCATATTTTTTAATCAAGCGGATAGAGGCGGCGCGTTTAATCACCATTGGCTATTCAAGAATATTCCGCGCGGCAACAATGATGAATTTTCTCTCGCCGTAGCAATTAGCGCAAACAAAAGTGATTTATTACGTCGTGGCTGAGCGATAGATTTCGTTTCGGGCTGGATACCTTCGGCGGTCTGCTAAAGGCCAGCCATCACAAGCGAGCTCATCGACGAAGACGTTGCGTGAGATGTTACAAAGTTATGCAGCGCTGACATTTAGTGAACTTAGTCATTGCCGGTGACCCACGAAGAACCGTGAGGTTAAAATCTCGTCTGTTTGCTGCTGCACTGCGGTAAGCACTGTAATGCTTGGCGGGCTGCATGCTGAGAATTAGACTCGCTACCAAGGCCCCCTGAGATGGTCTGCCTGGATGAAGCCCCTCCTCCGAAGAGCGCAACCCGCACCGATTGGATAACATCTGAAACGTGTTGCTAGGAGTCAACCTCTCTCTCCAGCCACACGGCCGGGGCCGTTTGCGTATCCACCCCAGAGAAAAGCACTGAATCAATTAAACTTTATCATCTTTTCTCCAATACGCCGGATTGGTTCAGTGCGGGAATGATGTCGGTCCACATCGGAAAAGATCAAACCCAAAGAGCTTTGTTGCGCTGACTAATCAGACCCAGGTGTGAACAAAGAGAACTTCAGGCCAAGCTTCTTACTATAGATCTGGCATCTCCCTTCTATAGAGCACGGTGAGATGGAGTCTAGCCAGAGGGAAAGCGTGAATCTCTTACTTGTGCATTTCTTTATTCCCGACCCCTTCTTCAAGGCGTGACGACTGAGCTTGCAGCCGAAGTTGTTCTCCCAGAACTCGGCGAACCAGATATTCCTCCGGTTGTTCTCGAGCGTTCGGCTGGTGAAGTAGCGATCGAAGCCTGCGGGCAGATCGATGAGATCAGTGTCACTTTAATGTGCGTCGTCAGAACGCGAAGCTCTATGAACTTCACACGGCAACGTGGTTTCATTGAACATTTGCATGTGGCATCATTTTGCTTCATGTTGTGCTTTAAGGGAACAGTTGGCACACAAATGCAAATCCGCTCATTACTGATTTTGTTCAAAACCTCTATGCTGTTATTTTTTCTGTGGGACACGAGAAAAGTTTTCAAAGAACCTTCAGTGTTTTTCATTTTTATATTTTTTAAATCTATAAAAATATACAAAATATTAAACATTAAATATATGATATAAACTGGAGAACATGAGAAACAGTTTTAAAGAACCTTCAGTGTTTTTTTCATTTGACAAGTCTTTAAAAAATATTCAATATAAAATATAGCCTATCAAATATTCATATAATATTAATATTAAAATATATAAAAAGTATTAAAAAACACTAAATATTAAAATATGTCCATGTAGCTTGAGAATCCACATGATGAGAGCCAATAATGTTTGAAGATGTCAGTGACACTCAACTCAATATGCAAAATTAATAATAATTAAATATTACTGGTTCCAGAAGACACGTAATGTTTCATATTAGGGCTGCAAGATATTTAACAAATATGCAAATATTGTAATATGCGATGCATTAAGTTTGTTAAAACAATTTAAATGATATGACCAACATACAGCACATGTTTCATGGGCTAAATTTCATTGTGTGCGGAGTTCGACATCAAAATGTAGAGAATTTATATTTGTATCCCCATTGTATAGCCTCCAAATGCTATGTTAATTTCATACATAAATAAAGTAAGATTTTCTGCATCACTGGTTTAAAAATATAACAAAAAACTTTTGTCCCCAAAAGTGAGAGTGAATCTCTTAAAATCATTTTCTCACTGCAAAGTGCAAACCACAGCGATATGCACATTTGTGATTTTTCAATACCTCGTGCAGCCTTAATTTTTATGAACTGCTTTATAAACATCTGCACAATAATTCATAATTTCCTCTTTTTGCAATCCACAGAAAAAAAACTACAGCACAAGAGTAAATAAATGACATTTCATTTATCCATGAATACTATTTATGTATCAGTTGTTTTGGCGGTTTTTAATGCATTTCCACTAATGTGTATTTAACCGACGTTGAGCAGACAATCTGGTTTATAATTGGTCTCTAATGGAGAAAAGCGGAGGATTTCATTTGTCACTCACCTCTGATGGACTGCCGTTTGGGTAGGATGGTGACGGCTCCTTCTCCCATCTCCTCTTGGTGAAGTACAGGTGCTATCTTGGAGCCCCAGCTATCTGACCCCACCCACAGGAAGTGACCCGTCTGATTGGCATTCTTTGCTGCCTGCAGCAGCCGCCTATAGAGAGACGAGCGACACGTTACGTAAAGACTCGTCTGCCGGCCTTTGAGTCACATCATCTCTAATTTCTGGTTTGCGTTCTGTAGCGCTTTGGTGATTCTCCGTTTACAGTAACTGCAAATCAATGCGTTATTGAAAGGTCAGTATTGACATTGTTCTGCGCTGAAATTTCAAAGCATTCTCTGTCAGGCACAGTAGCAATTGATGTCAAAATTAGTCATGCACAGCTGACGGCAAAAACACCTCCCAGAGATAACAATGGCTCAATAAAGTCTGAGCGCACAAAATCATTTTTTTCTCAACTCAAAAGACACGGACACCAGGGTGAATTCACTAAACAATCGCAACCCTTCAGTGCATGGCTTTTTACGCAAAAACAAAACATTCATCAAGCCATTATCATTATTTTTAGGCAATGGCATGTTTTTACGACGTAAATTGTTATAATTATTATTAATTGTGCCTCGGTCACAAATCTCTATTTGTCCGCCACAAATAGCATTCAGTTTTTTATCGTACAGTTTAAATTCCATTTCATAGGTATGTTGGTGTACATGGTCTAGTGTTCATCAAGTGTCGATTAAATGAAGCCTGTTGCGAGCGCAGCATTTTAAACAGCCAATTGGATTGCAAGACGGGGAACTACATAATGCAAATTGTGTTCAGCACATGTTTTGTGAGCATGTTTGCACCGTCATCCGATTTGCATAATTGCTTCAGTAAAACGGGTGCTAAAACAATGCAGACGGCACATGCGGAAAAACGCTTCTATCAGCCGGCGCAATCCAGTGCTAGCGAGTTTCCTCCAAAGAGATTTTATTTCCATAAGCTCTGGAATCAATTTAACAGGCGTACATGACAGAAACAGGCCAATATTGTCAAGAACTATATAAAATAATTGTATACACACAATTTCAAAATACATTTAATTACTTTTACAATTTATAAGTATTTTACTCATTTCTATTATGTGACCGTTTATATGTAATATAGGACTTTTTTGATTATTCGATTAATTTCCCATATGTTAACTTGCAAAATACCGTATTATCTAATAAAAAAAGTGATTACCCACAAAAAAATATGTCTAAACAGATATCTGACTTTTGGTACGATCAACCAATAATCTGCACACAACCTATGACATCGGCCAAAAAGGCAACACAGAGGCGGAGCTCATTTTCACATTTGAACACACCTTTTTTCCCTCGTTTACTCAAAAATGAAAATTCTTTCATCATTTATTCACCTTCATGTCATTCCAAACCTGTATGACTTTCATTCTTTGGCAGAACACAAAAGAAGATACTTTGAAGAATGTCAATGACCAAACAACACTGAACCCCATTGACTTCTATTGTACGGACACAAAACCACTGAGACATTTCTCAAAATATCTTCTTTTGTGTTCTACACCTAAAAAGAGTCATGTACAGTTTATGTATGATATAAGGGTTTTGTTTATATCATGTTGACTTTTGTTAGAGTCATGACAGGGATAACGCACTATTAGTAAGGATTTCACACGCCTTCTAAATTAAAGATGCATAGATGTGAACGTACACATAAACAAATCATTATGAACTCAAGGACAACGTCTGACAAACAATAATTAGAAAAGCATGATTAAACAGTCACCGCGGACACTCTGCGAGCAACAAATTGAAAAAGTTTGGCCATAATTATTCCTTCAAATTAAAACGATTATTATTCAATGGATGTCTAATAGCACATTTAAGTGACGGTGTTTTGTCAATTTCCAGGAGAACAGCTGGGTTCTAATAGTTCCGATTAGAAACTCCAGGTGCAACACGCAATGCCGGGCCGACAAAGACAATCCCACGAGGCAAATTAAATGTGCTTTAATAGAGGTCACGGAAAGCAGTTTTTCACCTTGTTGTGAATTTCAGACATGTTCTTTCTACTTTACAAGTAAAAAAAAAACAATTGTGGGCAGAGTTCATCTGCCTGATCATAACAAGTTAAATGAGAGAAAAACAATAGAAGCTACTTACCTTATATCATCTTCGTTTGCAAAAACAATAACAACCCTTGCGTTCGGATTCTCTCCCAGTCTTTGAATTATCTTATCAAACTCTCCGACTTTGGGCTCTCGAGGGATCTTCACAGACTGTGAGATACACACGGTCCCTGCAAAAGAAAAAAACGTGTTGCTGTGTAACTGGCTCAATAAAGACAAATGATATGTTGACAATGTTTACATCACATGTGAAACCAAACAAAATTCATAAATTATGTTTGTCTCAAATCAAGACCAGACCATCCAAGACCAACACTGGAGGACAGAAAGACTGATGCTCAGATTCCAGACATAAACCCTCGACCTACATCCAGACCTGATAGTTTAAGAACCAGGCGTCAATTTTAAACAGCTGGAGAAAGAGAAATTATGAATTTATTGCACCAATATATAAGCAACCATTCGGGGCCATGACGTATGAAGAGAATGTCTGAAAATATCTTGCCACCTGTGCTTGTTATCACCTTCATAATGTTAGAATTACAATGTGAAACTTCCTGAAAACATAAGGCAAGACCACAATGCACAATACTCGTTATATCATTAATTAATTTTTGAACTGATCCTAAAATACATGTAAAAACATAAGCATTGTGTTTTTTAACATGAATATGAACTTGTTTGCCATATTCAAGATCTGCAAACACTGGCACTTTCTTGTTGTCCCGTTTCACTTTCCAGCAGGTAAAAAACAAACAGACAATATTTTCATTTGAACTTTGGGAGAAACGTTTTCGCTAGTTCACAGAAACAAAAATTGTCATTTTATAAACATATGTAGCTATAAATGAAGAGCAATAACAGATCACTTAAAAAAAAAAGACAATCCTATTTTTATTGTGCATAAATAATATCAATCAAACTGCAGGTAGTCAAAACTCAAAAAATACTGCCTACTAACACAAAAAAAACAATAAAAACATGATTTTTTTGCATATTAAATTCAGATAGTAAATTCAGAAAAACTGAAAACAATTTTGGATGTCTCTTATATTTTTTTGTGGCTGTATATTGGTGTCTGTGTGTTAAACTCCAAAGTGACAATAAAAAAACTAGGGCTGTCAAAAGATGAATCGCGATTAAACGCATCCAGAATAAAAGTTTGTGTTTACATAATATATCTCTATGTACTGTGTGCATATTAATTATGTTTTTATAAATACAAACACATGTATACATATTTAGGAAATATTTACATGTATTTATTTATATTTACCAACAATTGAAATTATATATAAATGTTTAATAATTTTTAGATTTTTCTTAAATATATGCACGGATGTGTATGTGTTAATAAATACAAAAATATTATGCACAGCACACAGATGTATATTATGAAAACACAAACCTACATTCTGGATGCGATTCATCTTTTGACAGCCCTAAAATAACGTAAAAATCTGATTCAAAGGGATTAAGGTTATGAACTGCTGTGTCATGCATAGTAAAATGTTGGTTGTTAATCACAAAAAAAATACATCCATTGACATGCAAACTGCTGCGAACAGACTACTGAGTCTGATTTTGACAGAATCATTCACTAAAAAGAACCAGTTCGAAAGAATCATTCATTCAAAGATATGATTCGCAAGTTCTACAATTCACTCAGTGATCCACTTCATAAAACATTCACAAAATTAACAGTTTCATTTTCATATTATGTTTGGATCTTAACCGACATGATCACGGTGAACGGTTCATTTACAGAAATAATCCACGGGAAGAAACATAGCTTTCTGTTTTACTGAACAACTCCATGATAAAAAGATCCATACTCGTAAAGGCCGCAGGGGAACAATCTGGTGTTTCGATGAGAATTCATGCTCTGTCGAAAACTTCATTGTTTAGCCTGAACCCCGACGTGTTCTCTGCTCTAATGGATCCCGAAATGATATCAGTTTCTCATTGTGTTTAGTTATGATGTGTACCTTTAATAAACACACAAACTCATTTCAATATTTTGTCACGATCACAAAGCCCCATCTTTACAGTCTCCTCATCCATGTAGTGTGTCTGTTTCTCTTTCCACAGATACCTTGAATTAACCTCTCACCTTATCAGCAAACATTCACATGCAGATTAATTGCAGCATAATACGCTTCTTTTCTGAGAAGCACCCTTGTAAACTTCCATAACTTCCATACCCGAGGAGAGGGTGTTGAGAACGTCTGACCTGTCCTCGCCGAGAGACGACCGCTCATTTGCATCAAAGGCGTTAATGAGACAGAAAAGAGATGCCATATGGAGAGGTTTCCTGACGCCTGGAAGTCTTGCAGTCACTCGCAGCCCTCTGCTGTGTGCATCTGCTACTTTCTTACTTTTTGAACGAGTGGAGGCCTGAAGGTAGAACTGAATGAGACGAGCGTTTGAGGAAACAGTCACGGAGTGAACGGAAACCATTACTTATCTGTGTATTATTAAAGACCCAATAATGTGCCTTGAAATGCGTCGCTTTGTCCGGTGCGTCGACATCATTTTGGCTGAAACAGAAAGTTATAGGGTGGGACGTGAGGAGTGGCTCCTCCCCCTTTCAAAATAGCCAATAGAGTTACATTTTCTTGATGTGAATTGAGTTTTGGAGCAATTGTGGACTGTTTCTTTAAGCCCACATCTTTTCATACAAAACCGATTTTGACTTTGTGTTGTATTGTCAAGATAGATTTCATTCTTTTTGTACACATAAGATGTCAAAACGTCAATGTTTACATGCACAACTACGCACGGAAACAGCGTCAGAAATGGTTCCCATTCGATTTGTGTATTTGTAATCATTCACCTTGCATGATATAATGCATTATGCGATGCTGCAGTTTATACAAACACTTTCCCATCTGAATACTCATTTTTGGCAGGAAGAAACTGATTTCTCGTCAAAATAGAATGACATCTTATTTCCTCTGGCAATACATCTCATTCAACATCAGACTGTAACACAGCCCACCAATAACGTCAGGGCAAGAATAAACACAGATACACCCACTAGTGACTAACAGGGGTGACCTTCAGAGATAAAACGGCTATCTGTAAGTTATTGCCCACCCGGGCGTTCTATCTTGCCATTCACTATAGACGTGTACAAGAATATTTACCTTTTTTAACACATTTTACCGCACTTATTCTTTATTAATATTCTTTATCAGTTCCTATCAATCCATTTCAGGAGCAAACAAGGGAAATATTTTCCCACTCAAACCACTTTCTTTACCCGGTAGTACCGTTTGTCTGCTCTTCCTTTAGCATAGCAGTGCCTTTGACCAAAGCCTCACACTTCAGGAGGAATTCTGGTGGCTTGTTTGAAAAGCTGGTCACATTTGATTCTTAATCAAAAGCAGTGAACAGCAGGAGGGTTTAGATGAGAACAGATGGGAAGGCAAGAACAAGATGGATGAATTGACACGGTTACTGTACACTTCATTGTGTGGGTAGTCCTGTTTTCTATTTCTTCACCTTTGGAACCAATAAACAGGCTGAAATCTCGCTCTTGCTCTGTGCTAATAAAGAAATAACAAAACTTGTTTTGTTTAACTAATAAAGAAACTGATGCAATAATATCAGGAAAAAATGAAAATTAAATCAATAACCAAAAACAATAGAAAACATCACAGAAATTCAAATATTTAATGGGAGTTGCGTTGGTTTTAATGGAAACTATAATTGTCTCTGTGGGTCTTTATTGGTAATGTGTTGGCTTCTGTTGGTGGGATGTTATCAGGTGAATGGGAACCAACAGAACATCAGTAAATCCTACTGGAGTGAGACCCAAAACACACTACATTAAGGAATCTTGTAATGGTTTTAATGGTAAACAGCTGATGGTTTATAATGATATTCGTAATCGAAACCATTTTCTATTGTTTTCAGCAGGGAGGGCATGCTCAATGGATTTTTTGGAAGTAAACCAAAACCTTAAAAAAATCTACTTTAAAAATAGCTTTAAAACATACTTTTTGTGTAATATTACGGGAACCAAAGATGTCGGAACGAGAGATGCCGATCTGTGTCAATCTATGCCACCATTGACTAGACCCTTTCAGGTTAATAGGGAAGAAGAAAATGAAGGAAAGCAGGATAAAATAACCTCAGGTCACATCATCTCCTGCTCAATGCAAGGCTACAGATTATTTTAGAAAGAACAAGACACTTTGTTTGTGAAATATCAAAACTCCTTAAAAAAAGAAAAGACAGATTACCATGCGAAAAAACAAACAGACAGCCACTTTATTTCTCAGCCTAATGTTGTGAGAAAGCTCAATAATAGTCGTGACACATTCAGTGTCGAGCCCTGAGTCAAAGTGACAGAGCGTCAGAACTTGATCCTCTGATTTGAGGCAGAGTCAATTATCCTTTCCAGACACGTTGTGAGGAAAGAGGCGACGCTAACAAAGCATCCATATGTTTTTAAACTCGCTTCAGTTCCACTTCAAAGGTGCATATCAAGTCACTGCCTTTCTATGGAAATGAGAAAGTTTCTTACCCCTGATTTTCACTTAAAGAAAGGAAACGGATGCATTATTTCAGACATTTCCAAAGTGGAACAAAATGAAAAAAAGTTTGTGTTCTTTCAGAGTTGCGGCTTAGTGCTTGAGACTTCACGGCTCTTTCTGGATTAACCGTGTTCCATTTTAAAGAGAAACAGCGTTGCGGTTTCACGAGTGACTGGATGTCCTTCATGTTTTCCTCTAGCACGATAAAGAAATCTAGCACTCCAGATAGTCATCTAAGGCCCATCAAGTATAGATATACACTCCAAATCTCCATTTTGTCATAGCACGTTTATCAACCCAACGTGTTTTCCCACAGATGAAAATGCGTAAAAATAAAAGTTCCTTCGTGTGCATATTCACAGCACATTTTAATAGAAGAAGTTTGCATTCAACCAAGTGAATCATGTACAATACACCTTGAAAGCGTCCTGCTCAATTTACGTAGAAATGGACTTAAACACTCCCGCACATTTTATCAATGCAATAATACCTCCTTAAACATTCTACCATGCATTTTCGATAACAACATTCAGCACGCCCGCGGGGAGAGTATTGTATTCATGAGATGGCCATTTATTTCTACTTTTAGGGCTGTCACTTGATTAAAAGAATAAATCATGCTTCTGGCATGTTACGGCCTCTGATTCTTTGATGGTACTTCATGTCTGTCAAGCTCCAATGATAAATTGTATCATAGAAAATGGCTATTATTAGCTGCAAAAACGTCAAGAAACACAATCTCAAAGTAATCTCAGATATAACGTATATTTTACACATAATAATTCATCCATGCATTAAATAAAAACAAAACAGTGTTATTTCCGTGTGTTTCTTCACATCCTTCTGTCCTTCACATGAAACACTGGAGTGTTTGAAGTCTGTAGTTTTTTAATCCAAAAGCGCTGGTTCTAATACACTTTACTAGTCTCTTTGAACATTCTGTGATTTGTTTTCGGTGGTAGATGTCTGCATCAGTTCTCCGTGTGAGGAGAAGCAGTAGTAAAGCGCTTGTGCAGAATTAAAGCTTTGAATCTTCTATTCCACTTCTCAAGAGAATGCACACAGCGATGTTGAGATAATATCTGGACTTCAAAACTCGCTCATTTTAAGTGGTGTTGAAGAAACTAGGAAGCTACCAAAGACATACAGGAGATGTCGCAATGACCTCTGAATAGTACGCCAACAATGCCGCCATATTGGATACGACAACAACACTCTAAAATCACAAACAAACAAATGGGTGAGCTGCGTTTTTGGATAAAAGCAAAATACCCATTTTTCAAATTATTTCAATGCTTGACAAACATGAGTCTTCACAATTCAATAAAAAATGATCATACAATGAAAAAGTAAATGGAAACAGAACGTTTTTATACTCCACACAGATCATAAACCAGTGTTTCTCAACTGGTGGGTCACAAGACCGTTGTAAGTGGATTGCGGGGTGTACAGTCTAAGAAATAACATCAACAACAAAAAACATCATTCTGAATGCTTTTCTGCTGCGAGACTTTTATTTTGAAAGACGTGCGCCAAAGCTGTTGGTAGATGTCTGAGCGAGTGAGCGCTTGCTGTCTCAATTCAGTATCTGCGTTTAGGTGAGATGGTGTCAGGCTGATTGTCAGTGTCATTATTCTATCAATATTTTCTTAACTTGTCATGAAATAAAACTATTCTGTATTTACCAGGGTAACTCTTGCTTCCATAACCACAAAATGCCAAGTTATTTTCGCTTTGTGTTATTTTGTATATGTTTTATCATGGTGGTGGTTCGAACCAACAATTTTGTTTAAAAAAAAAATAGTTTGGGCTTGCTATTTAATAGCCTTAACCTTAACTTGTAGGCTGTTCATTCATCAGTATTAGTCATATTTGACAACTTTTTTGTTTTACCTGTTTTACATATGACGTCATATATCTAAAATATTAGAAACAATAATGTCCAAACAACATACCCAGATAGCACATGTCTACTAAAGATCTGGAAAACATCCGCTGTGTAAGAACATCTGATAAATGTCTTATAAAAGGCATCATATCGTTAAGATGTCTATATGACATCTGACAGGAGACGACTCAGAGACGTATTGCAGTTGAGCAAACAATAAAAAAAAAAATGCAGACATCAAATAGACGTCTCCCAGATGTATGTGTGCTATCAGGGTAAGTTTTTGTCACATCATTTTTGTATATTTTTCTAAACGTCTATGTTTTTTAAGTGCTAATTTACTGCATCCAACATCTCTGGATTATGACATGGCTGTTGGAAGAGAATTGCAAAGGGAAAATCTTATAAGCTACAGTACGTATAATATTCCCCCCGTAATTAGGAAGGTTATAATTGTTGATCCATTATTACAAAGCCTTAGGTAACCCACCACATGACTAACCTCCTCCTTGATTAGATTTACCAGCGCCTCCGAGGTTTTTATTTGGATCTCCGCATGGAATCAATTACGGCGGGCAAATCATATTTATCAAATATTGGAGATTTATGTATGCTGAGAGCAGCGTAGGCTGTTTACTCTGTTATTGTGGCATGCTGGGGCTGAAGATTGCTCATCACTCAGCGGTGGCCCAAGTCAACTCCACGGTACCACCGGGCAACCATTTTCCAACGGTGATGTATGCTGGTGGCAGTCACCTTTCAAAACTCACCAAATCTATTCCTTCATTTCCAAATTCGGTCCCTCGGATGCAGACGCGTTATAAATCTGCCCCATTGCTGCAACCCAGAAGATATTGAAAACACTCAGCTTGAGCAAAATCAACACGAATCAGCACTGTATTTTCCCCTAACCCCTTCGGTGCTCCTTATACTTAAAAAACACATACTCATTGATTACCGGCATGAATCTACTGTGGCATTAGATAACACCCTCGGTTACACACATCTCAAGCAAGTAAGAGATGCCGATACAGGATTAAGGTGAAGCCATGCTTTGAAACCAGCACGAGAGACAGAGGAGAAAAACAGTGAGGCGTTTCACAAACATAGTGTTTTTTTTGCTCAGTCCCTGTAGGCAAGACAGGATTGAATCATGTGTTGGTCAGGGCAGGAACAAAACATAATTCTGTCAGGTGTGCCCCCGGTCTGGAATTGAAGAGTCTTACACTCCATAGGTTTTCTTTGTTTGCTATCAAACACTTCGTGCCATATAGACGGATCTCCCAGTCTGGTTCAAAATCTGCAGGCTAAAGTTGAGATTCGCTCGGCGTAATGAAACATCCACAGCACACTGACAAGTCTCCTTTCACATTTCTGTGAACGCAGTGAAGATATAAAGAGATTTGTGTATTGCGGGCAGGGGGCAAAAATACATGAGATTGGTATTCGTCTTTACATTCAAGCCATCGAGTAGAGCAGTGACTTCAAATTGATTTGTTGTGTAAACAACCATATTGTATTATGTTAAGTAGCTTCTACATTAAAATATACACATTTATAAATATTTTTAGCTTAACCTAAAATCCTTTGTTCATGCAACACAAACATAAAAATTACAATAAAAACTCAAGAGTAGGCATAAAGTGAATGGAACATTTTGAGTTGTGCAAACTACAGTTAAAATTAAGTAACCATAACATACATTTCCAGTGCAATTCACTTAAAGTTATCAGTACAAATAGCCCTTGCGCCTGAAAAGTTTGATTATTCATGCTTTTTTCTAAATAATAAGCACTTTTGGTGCATTTATATAGATGTTGATAAGATGTATTAAGATATTTAAGATGTATTTAGTATTATTGATGTTGTTTTGTTGTGAATAATTGTTACCAGGTGATTCGTGTTTATTTTGGTACATTTGCATTAATGCATTTTGGCAGACACTTATATCCAAAGTGACTTACATTGCATTATACTATACATTTGTTTCTAATTATGTGTAAGTAGACCCTGTTTAACCCATCATATTTCTTACCTCAATAAGGAAGACACACATGAAGAAATGCACTAGGTTGTGTGCTTCTGTGGAAAATCATTCAATGACTGACATCAAATCAATCATCAACTATTGCAATATTATTTGTTATAATAACATACTTCACTATGTGGAGATTAAGGAAATTAATTAAATATTTAAGAACAGCCTACATGGGCACAATAAGTTTTATACTTTTATACGAAAAGATCAAGCGAACTCATATATTTGTGTAAACGCAACAAAGATTATCTTGTTATTTTGACTCGAAACCAACTTGTTTTCTTTGCCGTATTTGATTAGTTATTTTCAACTGTTCCCCCAGTTTTATTTTCTGCAAATAAATGGAAATATAAACAATATTATTATTTGAAATTTGAGAGAAATGTGGTTAGTAGTTTACAGAATGAAACAAAAACAATCATTTTACCTAAACGCATACCTATAAATAGTACGTTTTAAAATCAGGAAAAATATGATTTAGATTTTTTTTTTCTATAGCTGTACATTTTTAAAACAATAATATGGGGTGAATTAAGATTTATTGGGACACTTTCTGACATTGAAATTTGGCAAAAGTAAAACATTAGTTGCTGTTTGTAGGTTTTTGTAACAGTGTTTCATACCCCCCCGACGACGGCCCTGAATGCAGTTCTATGCTTTATGTATTTTCACATCACATAATATATTACATTAGGAAAGCAATATTTATCAGCCTATCATACATAAGCAAATATTCTATCAGGAGGGAGCCGCTCTCTGTGGTACACCGCGGCTCTGTCTAATCTGCCTTACTTATTCATTTGTTGCCATGAATTATGAAGGAATTACTGCCAGCAACCAATACTAGACAAATAGACTTTCACTCATAAACATCTACACTGGAGTCCAATAGTCTGAAACCACACCATTGTTCTTTTATTATTTAAACTTAGAGGAATAAAAGCTCAAACCAAGATGATGCAATGAATAGAAAACATTTAAGGTTTAAGGCTTTATGTATAAACAAATGTGTGAGATTGACAATGTTAACTACAAAAAGTCTGATTTCATTGCCTCCATTGAAGCACACAAGATGTTTTCTGTGAGATTCTCACATCATGCTGGGATTGGCACAAGCGCGTGGAGTCCATGCCAGCTTCAACCCATGCTGTCATTGAAACTGCAATGCTTAACTCTCTATCGCCATCTCTGTTTGAAACATAAAGTTGCGGGTTACGTATTTTCTTTTCATGTGTTGAAGTCAATTGACATCGAATTGACATTCGTGAGAAATCGTATGCAACGGCTCAAATTATAATTCAATATTATAAACTTACTGGTGTGAAATGGCAAATTGTATGTTATTCTTAACCATAGACTGTAAAGACGGACAGCGTGACGCCGCTTCCTTCCATTGTTATGAATTTAGCTTAACACGTCCGACTCCGGGCGCTGACATGTTAAAAAAAACGTCAGTTTGGAGCCTCGACATGAGCAGAAGGAATCGTCAGTTGAGTCATATAACTTACTAAAACCAAACGTACTCAAAAAACTAAACTAAAATAACAAAAACAAAAACTTTGGAAAAAAATATTTGAAGTGTAATTGGATTTCATAGTTTGGCTCCTGTCCCATTTGTTTACATGGAGAGGGCGGGGTTTATGACCTACATTTACATGTATGCATTTGGGAGATGCCTTTATCCAAAGCGACTTACATTGCATGATCCTATACATTTGTTTCTAAGTATGTGCAATCCCCTGGGATTGAACCCACGACCTTGCGTTGTTAACACAATGCTCTTACCACTCATAGGTACCGCCAAACAATGGCGGTACCTATAGACTTGGTCAGTGGGTACAGCCGCCGTTCGGTTACCATTCTTTAAAATATCTTTCCTCTTGTGTTCTGCAGAAGAAGTAAGTCATGCAGGTTTGAATTGACAAGATGACAGAATCTTTGGGAGAACCATCCCTTTGGCCGTAAAATGTGACTTCAGTGTAATCAAGTGTAATGTTAAAATCTCTAGTAACTCAGACAAATGCAGAAATATTCAGTTGTGAGTTCAGACTCTTGGACTTATGCAGACAGTATGCCACAATCACAGCTTATACGATTCAAAATGCTTTCATTGGTGCTTGAAATAAACGTGATTCCTAAGTGATGGGAAAACGTAATTGGACTATTAAGTTAGACATCCTACTCATCTATTTCTAAGGTCCAAAGGCAGAATGGAGATATATGCGAGTAAAGCTCAACGGGAGACGTACTATCGACCAGCACAGCCGAGACTCCAGCTATTAATTATTTTTGTTTGTTTCTGCCTTTCTTCTCTCCTTTCTCATTCTGCAGTTCTTTTGTCTTGGCTCTCCTTCTTTTTCTACACCCTTGACAGATGTGCAAACACTCTATGAGGACAAAACATGGGTCTGCAGCGAGGTACAAGATTATTCATATTACGGCCCTGTTGTCTGACGCCAGCCGGCCAGCATCCTCCAAGTACAGCTGCGGGAGGGATCTGGACATCCAGCGCTATATAATGGGACATTTTATATGTATATGAATATTAAGTATTAATGTAGAGTATCAAATATGAAGGAAAACCTTTTATTCTATTCTTAGAAACAATCTTGGAGGTATTACGTATTAAAGGGACAGTTCACTCAAAAATACAATGAGTTCACCCCCATGTTATTGCAAACCTGGATGACTTGCTTTCTTATGTGAAACACAAAAGAAAATATTTCGAAAGGAACGTCTCAGTGGTTCTGTGTCCATACAATGGAAGTCAATGGGGGCCGATGTTTGGTTACCGACATTCTTCAAAATATCTTCTTTTTTCGTTCTGCAGAAGAGTCATATACAGGTTTTGAATAAGATGAAATAAGATCACGGAGAAAATCTGTAGTACGAATACCAGTAAAATCTTAATATAAACTACAATCCAACAGCAAAAGAGTAATGCGGTTTGAACACAGATCAAATGTAAATGAATGTAAGTTAAATTAAAACAGCATGTCGTCTTCTCGATGAAACACCGCCTGAAGCTAATTTTCGTAAACGGTCGCTAATATAACAAATACAAAATACATTTTAAGTCTATTTGAACAATGCAGTAATTGAACAAATATACAAAAGCACTGCAACTCAAGATAAAACTACTAGAGTTATTGGCATGATTGAAACTGATTCTGTCAAAGCTATCCAAGCATTTATTCAGCAATGAGCACCGTTCTGTTTTTCATTTTTTAATAATGCTGTCGTGTGATTAATATCAACAACATAATAGACAGTGACAGGCCTGTGTTTACACATCAAGACCTAATATTTTGACACATGTGATTTCATTGGCCCGCCTGTTTACATCTACTTCAGCCCTAACCCACTGCGTTTACATTAATATCTTGCCAACACTGGCATTTTGACCAATAAGTGTCTTTGACACGCGTTTGGTGCATTAGCAGGAGGTGAGAGCTCAGAGCTGCATGCGTCTCAAAGCAGCCATCTGTCAGTCAGACCACGCTTGTTTGCCACAGTACACATTACCAGCAATACTGTAGAACTATACTTCTATTCATGACATCTCAAGCTTGAATTATAGTGTTTTTGGCTATGGATGATATTTATAGATGGGACAGGACACAATATCAGAAGGAGAGAGAGGTAATGAGACGGGCCAAGATTTCCCATATGAACCTGCGAGTGCACTCGAGTCTGGACTGCCAAAACTCTGATTTATTGTCCATTTATTTTTCTAATTAAGCAGGCAACAGTACAATTTAATGATATAGTTAAATACAGTCGCATATACACTATAGCAAAGCATACCACAGCATGCGCTGGTGTTGATTTTTAATTCTGTAGCGTGAACGACTGACAGCATGACAAGACACAAGAAAGCTGTGATAAAAATCGAGCTCAGAAATAAAAAACTCATTTTGGAACTTTTCTTTCCACATGTAGAAATATGAAAGTGAATATGAACTTGTTTTCTTTGCAGGATTTGAGGTCTGAAAAAAAGAGCATCTCTGTTATTTTCACCTGTTTCTCCGGTTTACTTTTTCTGCCACTAGATGCAAATAGAAACATTTTCATTTGAAATTTGGGGGAAATATTGATAGTTCACAGAATGAAACAAAAAGAATTTCATTTTACTTAAACACCTATTAATACTACATTTTAAAAATAACAAAAATGATTGTGATTTTTTTTCTGTGGCTGTATATCAAAATTATAGAATAATGCAAATGTGCATATTGCCATATGCATGTCAATAATTGCATGATTTTTGTACTTAAAAAATGGTGTTATCAAAATGTTTGTATGCAGATTGCAGAGAAAGGTTATTTTATATATATTTATATTATACAAACTGACTATTGGTGTATTATCATATTACATATTTAATACACATTCGTCAATGTAATGTAATAATAATATATACAGTATATATAGAGAATATATATACTCTATATATATGAGGGCTGTAACCGATAACGCGTTAACGCTTGCGATTAAATTTTTCACATTAACGCATTTAAATATTTAACGCAATTAACGCAGCATCCATTTATTCTGTCATCCTGTCTAGCGTTACATTATATAATCACACTGTTATTCATGTAAAGGACTTTAAACCATTTAAGTGTGATTTTTAACATCGTAAGACAGCTTCTGGCTGTGGGATGCGCACAACGCAACGGTCCTGTCTGGTGTATACAGTCACGGGCTAAAGGCTGCGTCAGTGAATCTCTGTCAGAATCTGTCAGACAACGCACCAGTATTGAGTTCTCTTTCGTGCTTGAATGAACGAAACCACACAAGATTATGTCAGAAAGCCCATTTTGTCCAGCATTTTCATAAACACAGATTTCAACGTGTTCAATATAATCCTAAATGAACGCAAAGAGTTGTGAAAATGGGAGTGGCGTCAGATCAGCGTAGAGACTCTTAAAAGGGCCGCGTTCTTAAACCTGCTGCTGTGAATTCTGTCGTTGATGTTAAGCAAAGAACAAAAGTAAAGAGGAATTCAATGTGTTTTGTAGCTTTAATTCTGTATTTAATTTAGAATTTAGCATTAAAGACTTAATTTAAATACTGTACGTTTTCTACCTGTTAGACACAGCTTTTAGGTATACTGTACTTCAATGTTAAATGGCTATAATTAATGTTCAAATAAAGAAAAAAACTACATTTCAATGGAGACATCAGTTGCAGTACTAATATGAAAATGTTGCCTTTCATTCATAAAATGATGTTGTTTAAGAAATCTGTTGTTTCTACATTAATTTGGAGATTAAATGTGAGTTTTTTTATTGGTTTAATCAGTCATTTTGAGGGGTCACGAACAAAGATGCTTTGCCTGCAGTTATGGTATCTACCAGCAGGGGCCAAACCCAAACCTTCTGAAAACAAGTAGGCTACTCAAATAAATAACTCAAAGGCTATTTTAAATAAAAACTGCTTTTTTTTTATAGAGCCACAGTGTTTACCGTTTCGGGGAAAATAATATTTTGTATAGCTTACTTGTCTCTGCTTCATAAACTAGGACAGGAGAAAAATTGAACGTAGAAAAATTGCACACATCAACTTCATCCAATACGCCATTTCTGAAAGCCACAATATGAATTATATCAGTAAAAGTAAATATGACCTTTGGAAAAATGAACTTTTCACTATTTCTCTCAGCTCTTGCGACGAACACGGCTTTCACAATTACATTCCTAACAGAGCAGTTTCTTATTAATTTGACGCTCTGTAAGCGGGAGTCCATTTTTCATTTCATGGTTTTTAAAGGTTTCCTCTTTTCCAAATTGATTGTCTTTCCTATTGGTGAATATAATTTGATTCATTGGAATCAAATTTGCCCAATCCTCTCTTGGGCCGCTCCAGAGCAGGTTTAAGAATGAAGGTGCTTTGGATCACATTATTTAACTTACAAATGCAGTATTATCATGTTTCCCTCCTTTTTGTAAATTTCTAAGTCGGTCCGCCCCAGTTTTTTATATAATAATGAGTACGCTACATAAGCAATCCATTGTTTTAATGTTAGGGGTTTTTCAGATCGTTCCTGCATCCCTGCTTATACAGTATCAGCACTTATTGTCCCCGCCAGAAAAGGGGGAAGTCCTTACGGACCTCACAACCTGGTACAGTCTGATAGATTTGAAGAAGCTTGTTCTCTGTTCAGGTGGAAGGGTCAGATCTCAGGGTAGAATATGGAGCAGGAACAGATGTTTATAGCTTCAATGTTCAAGAGAAACAGAAGAAAGTATGAACACAGGAGTGGTGCGCCGTTACTCTAGAGACGAAAAAAGGGAATTGGACTTCATTTCCCCCAGAACTTCCTCAGGGCAGATTCAAGTGTTCTCACGAAGATGATTCATACAACTTGACTTGTACAAATTAAGCTTCCATATGTTTGCATGCATCATGGCCTGAGACTAGTTCTGAAAACTTTCGAACACAAGATTCAAAGAAACATGTGATATGAGTAATGACACCCTTTAATATTTTCAATTTAACAATGCATGACTTGAACTAAAAGCTACGCTGCTGAAACAATCACTGTGCAAATTGTGCACATTTGCAGACGACAAACATGCCCAGGGGCAACAAATTGGATCCAGCTTGTCCACTAAACTTGACCTAGAGCATTGGTGACAGTATATGGATTTAGAAATCTGAAAATACATACAAGATTTCTACCACCGAGTCTGTATTCCTTACACAATCATAAGTCAACTTTTCCTTGGAAGAGACCTTTTGTTCATATCTCAGGAATGAAATACAGATAATTGACCACTTCCCATTTGCACTGGTCCAGAAGCCCCTTCAGAGTTTTTAATATCTTATTTATAATAAATAATGATAGGCCTAATATTATATTAAAGATATTTGTTTTATGTCGGCAATGAGGAGTCCAGTGGTTATATTTTGTTCAAACGCTTGTGTAGTGTTAAAACCAAAGTTCTTCTGGACCAACGTTGTTTCCATCTTAGGAAGTATAGTCACAAAACAACTAGACGTAAAAACCCCAGCGTTCGAAGAGACCTTAGAGAGTATTGTCTCCAAATACAAATGTCAAGGGGCTGAGGAGATTTCAACAACATTCCTAAACAGAACGCCCTCTTACCGTCTTCCCGGCACTTTTGAATGAAGGCGTCCACGCCACTCTCTCCGTAATTGCCCTCTGACGCCACCGTAGAGACGTAGTTCCAGCGCATGGCCCTGACGATATCCACCATGGCCTGCGCCTGGTAAGTGTCCGGAGGAACCACGCGCGAGAAGAAGTCGTAGCGCGTGTTGTCGCTCAGCTCGGACGTCGTGGAGGCATAACTCACTTGCGGGATCTGTAGGAGGGACAGAAACATAAATCCTGTTGAGATACCGAGGCACACAATTCCCGAACTTGAGGTGTTTCAGAGCTAACCTCTGACAGATTATAGCATGCTCCATCATCGCACACTACATCCCCTACCAACCCCTCTCTTACACAGCCACAGGTGGTCCACTCAAGCACTGGCCGTTTCGGAAATAAGGTGCGTGTGTGTGAGGAAGCCAACAACAAACTGTTCAACAACTGTCACAGTTTACCGGAACCCCAACGAGACAAGAGTCTCTTAAAGGTCTCAGAGAGTAAGTCATTTTGAGAATTCATATCCAGGCTACGCCGCACAACAGACACACAAATCAGGCGTGCTGTGAAACTCCAGCAATCCCCATACAATGGATCGCCCGCGATGCTCGGAATACATTACGCTAATGTCTCGCATAGCATAATGGATGGCTTGCACCAACAGGAATGTAATTTATACAAGTTTATTAACTTGGCTATTGTGAGCATACCGTGGCTTTTAGGCGCACTCGTCGGTGACAAAATACCGACAGTACTGCTCCATTAAAAGGGATCGTAAATTAATCTGCACGGAGGGCGAAAAATATCATGCAAAACAATGGGCGAATATGAGGCTCCTAAATTGAAAACGCATTGGTCATTGTGTCCTCTTTGATATCGACTGTTATTGATGAAACGTTTGAAAGACGCAAAGGTCTGAAACGGTTGTAATTAGTAAAGAATGATTTGAAACATTTTAATGCTACGTTCGAGACATCTCGGATTTATGATTATTTCCCCCCTCAACCCGGAAATCATTTCTAGAACGGTGCGGTTTTAATGTTTATACATACTTGTAATGTTTTAATTCTACCTAATCATTAATAACATGAAGTTTTTACATGTAATGCAACTAAATCCAGATGTTACTGCAGGGTTTGTGGAGGGAAATTTCCAAAATCCGAGAACTTTCTGGAAATATCGTGGAGAATGTCTTAAAAACTGAATGTTGAGCTAATAATAAGTTCATATGTGTACTAGTTATGCCTCTGGGCAGCTAGTGGGATTTCTCTTCCTTATACGTAATTTATCTGCTTACTGTCGGATGGGTCACACAACGAAGATATTTTACGCAATGCTCGCAGTGTGTGCGTAAAATGCACACCTGTTTATCTATTAACAGGTGTTCCACTTCAGTACCACCCAAGTGGGTGTTGCAAGAAACCAGTGGCTTTAATGCACAATACAAGCACAGGTTTACTCATAGCAGTTAAGAGACAAATAAGCGAATATTTGGAAGTTAGCATTTACACCGTACAAGCCAAGAAGATCTGCCAACTTGATATGTTTCTAGTGGCATGTTTATTTTTCACCCAGGGAATATGCTAAAATACATGGATACAAATTCTGTCAGGGCCAATAACTTAACACATTACTCAAGAGATAAGAAGCCGACTCACAAGACATCGAATGTGACAACCGCAGATGGACGTGTGCATACAGAACAACGAAGACATCGCGTGGAATCCTGACTGACGTTATTCTGGTCGATACGAATAAATCATTCAGAACAGTTTTCCAAGCGCACAACAAACTCATTTGTACGGGGGAATCTCGCAAAACTTGTCAAGAACATGGCCAGGTCACATTTCTTCAAAGTAAAAGGAAGAAATCCAATTCGTATTACAAACTGCTTTAGCATAAAGCATAACATTAAAGAATTTGGGGGGAAAGCCATGCACGCAAATCTTCACAAACACGCCATGCAATTCTGGACAGTCTCCGTGAGATTCATCCGCATCGAAACGTAAAAACATTTGTCAACATGTCATATTGTCCACTCTATCAATCTGCCAAACCTTGCCGTCTCTGAGTCATTTGTGAATGTCAGAGGATTGGTTCAAATGACCCTGTTGAGTTCTCTAACAATGTTTTATTTAATATTCTGCACCGAAACAGAGGACGGGAGACGGATTGTGATGAATCTCTTTTCTTTGTGTCCAAACCTCTGGGGTGTTCTTGAGGTGGGCACCAAAGGTTACAGCTGTTGCTTCTCCTAGCATGTGCACGTCTAAAGTAATTTAAAACAAGATTTATTAAACAGACGGTCTAGGTGAAGGGCACCAAATCATAGACGGCAGCTTTGTTTGAAATTAATGCGTCTGTCCATATGCATGGCTTTGAGCAATGCGCGTTTGCATAATTATGTTTGACTGGTACACTCGAGACTGTAGCGTTTGTTTAATAAATAGCCATATGGAAAAGCAAATTTGTTGAAGTGCTTTGATTCAAGCATTGATTTGGTTCTTAAACAGTGTAGTGACCTATTTACGGCATTCGCTGTGAATTGCATAAATCGTACACCTGCTGCAAATACTATAGCTTCTTGTTGTACCGAATACGGCAAATATGCTGTCGCATCGGGTGCCGGTGGCATCCGGCAAACCAAAAGAGATTTGTGGGCAAACTAATTTGAAACGAATATCCATCTTCTGTATCTAACAGCTTCTCAACTGATATCAGCTGTTGTTTACACTCATAGTCGGTGTAATTTTAACATCTGTTGCTGTCAAGCCGAGCGGGGCGGCAAATGGCTGAGCTATGGGAAGAGAGTGACAAAAAAAACCTGCGTAATTATTGTACGAAACAGATTGGTCGCGCGCTACGAACATATTCCAGCCAGGCGAGCGGTGTCTGAGCCACTGAAACAATTTCATAAGCCTGGCTCAAATTTCGGGGAATATTTGCCTGAATAATTATCGCTCTAAATATAGTGAGCATATTTTGTCACTGTGTATTAATTTCTGCACAAACGTTTCACGGTGTTCTCAGGCGTAGAGCCACAGCACACCCCTTATTTCCCCATCAGCGGATTCCAAATGTTCTAATAGCTTTTTGATAATGCAAAATCAATGGGTGTTTAGCCGCAGTAAACCACAGACACGAACACCTTGATGTGGCATTAGCTGGTTTTCCTAATTGCCGCGATATGTCCGTGCGTCAGAAAGGTCAAGATCGGTCAGTGAACCCTTGAAAGTGAATCGGCGGAAGCAGGCTGTACGATTAGCTTTGTTACGGCATCGCACGTCATCATTTATTGTTTAAAACCTGTATGTGACTCTTTCTCAAGTAAGATAGTTTGAGGAATGTCTCAGTGGTTTTGTGTGCATGTCCAGTGGAAGTCAATGGGGTCAGTGTTGCATTCTTCAAAACATCTTCTTTTGTGTTCTTCAGAGTCGTACAGGTGTGGAATGACGTCAGGATGAGCGATAAATCATTTTCACTCTGTCTGAACTCTCCCTTTAATTCCACTAAATGATTTTAGTTTAAACGCACACTATTTTTGTGGGTTTTACTTCACTGGTGTGTAATGGAGGCACATTACTGTATACTTAAGGTCCACAACAAGATTAAAGTCCTCATGGAGATTTGTTCCCCGAACCAGAGAGCGTACATCACATTAAGTCGTGTGAGCGCTCTCGTTCTCACACACACCCTTTTCCAGGAAACCCTTTTTCAATGCACTATTTTAAGTGTATCAGATGTTTACCAAGAAAACCAAGACTGTCTTTGCCTATTGATTTTGACATCATATCCACATAACACGATGCCCATTTATATTGTGTAATTTGTATCTATACTATTTATTTATATTCTATTAATGTGGATACGATTGGTTACAATATTGTAAATCTTTACAAAATTATAACATAAATGATATATGAACTATTTACAATGCATTTTATGTTGAATACAGTGGATTGTATGGCCCATATTATGTAAACCATAGATGTGAGATGTCGACAGCTCCAATATGGCGATGCAGAAGACATATCTGGAGCAGCCGAATCCTGCAGCTGCTTATTATCCATGTGCGGCATGACCAGACAAGCCCATTTACAGGCCTCCACGGATCTCACTGGGGTATTTAGAGACTTGTCTGTCCTTCTTTAAGCAGGGGGACGACTGAGAAAGCCGTCGAGCATCCATCATGTCTGACGGCGAGCTAATCTACTCCCCTATCAATATCACGTCTCTATTGCAGCTTGTATTCATGCTTGTATGAATGGGACAAACGGATTGCTTTATCAGCAAACGTTTAGCAGAAATTTCATTAAACTTCCCAGATGAAACTTGCTCTTAGTGTTATAAAGTGTTATCAATAGTGTTTCATTTCAACATGATCTCAGATGTTTTTCCTTAAATTGTGCAGGAGAAATAAAACCAATGCAAGTACATGAGACACTTGTTGAAATCCATGAACAGTTTGGAGGAGTAAAATAAATGCAAATTGTAGATGAAGAAGAATCAGGATTTAAGCTATTTTATGATGAGAAACGCTCATATTGAGATCTTAAATAATATCGAATTTTGATTGCACTTAAGAATCTGAGCTCAGTTTGGGACATCTTCGAGATTATTTCTGTAACTCCATAGTGAGATTCTTTAGACGCACAAGACTTAAAGGAATAGTTCAACTTCAACATGAAAATTCTGTCATCATTGACCCCCAATTGTCATTTTAAACCTGTGTAATTTTCTTTCTTCTGCAGAACGTAAAAGAAGATATTTCGAAAAATGTTGGTACCCAAAACCGGACACGAAACCGATGCAAGTCAACGGGGACCAAGGTTTTTTGTTACCATTATTTTCGAAATATCTTCTTTTATGTTCTGCAGACGAAAGAAAATGACACAGGTTTGGAATGGCAAGCGGGCATGTAAATAATGACAGAGTTTTCATTTCGAAGATGAATTATTCCTTTAATTGTATGCAATGTGCTGCCAATCAAGTTGTGTGTTATGATTGTATGTAATACTCGAGTCTGTTTTAGAATAACAGCCGCTTTCATGCCTCATACAGACAGTGACACCTTAGATAAAACATTTTTCAGAGTGCGCGAGAGCTAAAGTGTGTTTAATTAATTATAAAGAGTCGCACCTTAGAAATGTTCATCACACATGCGTCAAAGCAAAAGGCTTTCATTAATAGGCTGATCTTGCTCCGACCTGCTGTGAATAATATTTCCCAGCATGCCTCAGATCTCCATTTAATATCTCCATCACTCAGTCTTGACCTTTGTAGATTTACTGCTCCTCGGCACGAGGGAAAATGGCATCTAGTCAAGCTTATCTTCTTTAGCATCTCCGCTCTCTGAGGAAGACCGTCACCATGGTGCTTCCTTTATGGCATTTTCTTGGTCAATCAAATTATTATGAGGTTCAATTTCGAACTGAGCTCCAGATGCTTGACTGAGCGGATCCTACTATATACGTTTCTACAGTAATGAGACACTCAGGTAGCATAGCGCCGGGTAAGTCAGACACTTTCAGCGGACCGAGTGATGAATGAGAAATTGGGAATATAATTTGGAAAGGTCAAACTACTGATCAAAGGTAGAAATGTATCCGCCGGAAGGGGCCGGTACTCAGAGAAGGTTCATTATCTCCTTCGAGCAGATCAACATGTCACTTGTTAGAGTTGACAGTACTAGAGGAGCTATCGAGGCAAACGCTCAGAGGAAGGGTTGGGATATCGGTGCCGCGGGGGGCAATTTAAACGGAATCGGTAGCAGACATCAGCTTGTTTGTTATGGTGGGAAATAACTAAAAGCTTGTGATCGACGTAATTCTCAGGAAAGGCATTTGCACGTTTTAGAAATACCTGGGAAACTAGTTGGGAACATAAATGTTATGAAGTAATCCTTTGAGGAAATGTTTATGCCATTTCAAAATTGTTTGCTAGTACCATTGCGCTCGCTTTTGAAAAACATGCATTAGTCCGTGATATCGTGGGAAAGCTGCCATGAGGTTTAATCACCTTAAAAAACATTACGCAGCTCTTTTACACGTTTGGCAGACGCTTTTAACCAAAGCAACTTACAGTACAGCTGGGTATACAATTTGTATTAGTCCTCATGCTCCCTGGGAATGGAACCCATGACCTTGCCGGTGTTAAAGAGCCAAACTTTGCCGGTTGAGCTACAGGAACACTCTCACACTGTTTACTGAACATTAATGAAAAAGTTAGACGTTTGTTTAACAATGAGTTTGTGTTAATCAGCACTTTCAATGTCAAATCATCTACAGGGAGTTTGGAGACCGCTGATGAGTGATGCTGTTTCAGATGGCTGCACTGAACACATTAACAAGATCCTGGAGGAATCGACTATATGATCATAATCTTTCGTTTTTGTCGCTTTAACCGCAAAATCTCATCAATGAGACTCAAGTTCTTTAATAAAATGTTGTGTTCCAAAAATTGCCTTGGTTACATTTCATTTGATATATATATACCGTATATATTTAGAATAAAAAAGTGATGTTTATCTATTTTTTCAATTATATTTTTTTCAATAAAATTATTTTTATTATTGTAATGTATTAAGTACCATCAAATTTTATAAATTGTACATATGTCATATATTACATTACATTGCATTACATTACATTAATTGCATTGCATTGCATTGATTTATATATATTTATTATATATATTATATTATATTATATCAATTATATCATATCATATCATATCATATATTGCATTGCATTACACTTCATATTACATTACATTACATTACATTACATTACATTATATTATATATATATACATTATATGGTTTCGAAGTGACAACATTACTGCGCATACACGCGTTCGTAGACTGCGTGTCTACGAACTTCCGGTACACTCCGATACCAAGCTCAACTGCTAGATGTCAATGTCCCATACGGATTCTTTAAATACGTCAAAACTACAGGACCCATTTAACATTTTTATATGAATAAAATGAACATTCAACAAAATTCATCAAATCATTTATATAATGCAACGATTAAACATAAATACAATATAAATAGTTATAATATTAGACACTGGCCAAACAAACTTCTCTTTTTCTTACATTACCAACATTTTCCAGGTTCTGCAAGGCCTATATAAACTTATGACCTTAACGGTTTATAATAAGCTATGCCATGTATTTACACTCTATTTATATGTTAGTTTTATAGGTTTAACAAGGCATATTCATCAAATCTTTCCAGCTGCCCCTCTGGTACCTGCTTAAGTATCTCGTGGTTCAGGAGCCATAGATGCCCTGAGAGTGTCTCACAGAAACACATGTCAGCTCCTCTTATTTGTTTCCACTGCAAAGGCGTTTTTATTCCAGGAGAATCTTATTACGTTTCATTACAATTCTGACAAATGATGGAAAACACGACCCAACTAGGCAAAAATGAAACAACAGACCCAAAGGAATATCATGTCACATACATAATCTAAATTGACATTTTGCTGAATGTCGCGTCGGGCCCGGCTAAAGCTTAATGCAGTGCGAGACGTCGCTGCGGCAGAAACCCGCCGATAAATAGTCCGGCCGCGGAGGCTGAAACAGATGCTATTAACAAGATGTTCGGGATAAACCCAATGCACGAGAATTCCTCAACAACACATGCCTTGCTGCCTTCTCCGATGGATAAGGGCGTAAATTATAAATGCTCACGAGCGGCATCAATTATTCAGAGTTGCCTCGATGCTCTGCAGCTCTCGGTGGCTGATGTCGGTGAAATATTGGCAGGAGAAAATACCACCTGCTTAATTATGGTGATTAGCTTTGGGGGCATCTCAGCCTGCCGAAACCATACATTCTTCCTTATCTGTTTGACTGCGAATGAAACCACTCCAGATGAGGCATTAATAGCATGATTGTCGTGATCTATTTGTTGCTGGGTCAAATCGTCCCTCAGAAATTCCTTAATGACGGTAATAGCATGTCACTACGGGTATTTAAAAACCTACAAATAATCGAAACTAATAACATAAAGGCCTCGCTATTAGGAAGAAAAGCCTGCAATCCTTGAGATGTTGTTAAAGCAATTAAAAGGAAATGCAAGGTTTGCTTTTCACAGTTTTTTATCTATCAACTAAGAATTTTGTGTGGTGGTCAGCTCAGTGTTTGTGCTGAGGGCCCTGGTGTTGAAATTCTTTTTCTTGCTCATGTGGCCCGAGGCTTCCGAAGCCCCTGGCGGTCTGATGCCCTAGGGCGCTGGTCCCAGTGGCCCGACCCATAGTCATGCCCTGAGCATACTCCTGTTTAAAACATTTAGCCTACTGAAGCAGAAATGCAAACTATTTCAGATATTATGCTAGAAAATTGTTAGGTCATATATTAGCACAGCATGCAGCAGAGTAACCTTCTAATTCAATCATACAGTGTGTGAAAGCTTGGCATGGAAAATTTACTGATGAGAGACCGTCTGGATTTATGATCGGAACGCAGTTTCATAATGAAGGCATAAAGTTATTTTCCACGTTGTGTTTTTTTACCACTTGCACAAATTATACAAATATTAATACGTCACTATTTATATATTAGATATATTTATTTTTATATAATATTATTTATTTAAATACATTTAAGAGCTGTCATGATATACGTTTTTCACTTCACGGTTATCGTGGCTAAAATGATATGACGCAGTGATATTACCGTGATATCTACAACGTCAGTCAAATTTTGTTTATTCTCCTTTTTTAGTCAACAAATAAAACAAGAGTGTAAGGACTAGAGAGAGAGAGTTTGTAACCATTGTGGCTCGCAAAACTTTGAGCTTTGCTATGATATTATCATATAGCATGCACAGTTTCAGAGTATCGATAATCGTTGTTTTAAAGTCCCAGTGAAATTAAAAATAACAATTTTATTTATAAGCTATTTTTTCATAAAATATTGCAGTGTTTATTGTAAATAGTTTATCAATGTGGGTCATTTCTCTTTTAAAATCGTGTGCTCTCATAAACTTCATTTAAAATCTGAAAATGTACTTCCATCCTGTAATGATCATCCTTTTTATATGACGCATGTCAGACGGCTTGGGCGGAGCATCTGTTAACTCCTCCCCTTCAACTGTCAGTCTGCTGCCAGTTTTATTTTAAAATGCAACGGCGGTTTTATTCATCCAATCAAATCGCAGAGAAAGACGAAAGCCAGGCCACTATTTTTCTCATTCAAAATTCCATTTAACTTGGAAATGCGTGAAAACACGGAAGTAAAAACGATCGCATCTTCCGGTTCATGGGGACTTTAATATCACGGTAATTGACACACACACTCTCTCTCTCTCGCACTCGTCCCCATTACCACAACTCATATAAGAAGAGTAAATGCCTCCGCTGAAACACTGCAGTCATTCTGTTGCCCTCAGTAGTCCTGTAATCATATTTCTTTACATTTGTTTCATGTCACCTTCACCTTCCCAACCTCTGGATTGGTAATTAAGTCAATGCTTCCACAGCTCCCCATTTGCTGTGCTTTCTGCACTTGGGCATTGGACAGTTATTATCATTCATGGAAGGTCAAGCCACCCCAGACATTTCCCAGCACGAATGGAAAGAGTGACCGGTGTGCGGAATTCATCATGGTTTTTATTGTGTCCTTTAGGACTGTAATAAGCCTTTGCTCAGCTGCCAACATTTCTCGATGGGTCCTCCATCGGCTCAACCTGCTACGATTCACGCCAGCCTATGCAAACAGATGCAAAATGTCGAGTCCAAAGAGGTTTGTGATTTCCAGAGCCCGAAACATCAAAGGGACATGGGTAAAATAAAACAAATCCTGAGCTCGACGCAACGCATTATGGGATTGCATCCTTTGATAAAAGTGCATGAGTTCTTTGCTTAAACTATGTATTTTAGGGGGCATTAGAAACTTTCTGGACCCACGTTTACATCGGTGTCTATGATGTTGCAAAAACGCTGCATACAAGGTTTTGGAACAGAGTCAATGTGTCATGCACACACAGAGCATTTTCTAGAAATGAAAAGCGTAAACGTGCTTTTGCTCCGCCATACTGAGCCATGTTTAGATCTCAGCATGGCACAGAGCGCTAAAATGGCCCCTCCAAATGTCAACAGCCGCATAAATACATGCATATTTGCAAACACAAGCGCATTGTTTTCGCTTTTGTCAGGGGAGCTGCTGGCTGTAGGGTGCACTTTGGTGTCTTGTGATTAGAGGTACAAATCTCTCTTTTTTGCCGTAAGAGCTACTAGGACACAAAATTAAAGAGAAAGCTAATTCACCATCATGTCAGTTTATGACAGACTTTATTTCTTCTACAGAATATAAAAGATGATATTTTGAAGAACAGCGGTAACCAAACAACACCGGTCCTTATTGAATTCCACTGTAAGAACACAAACCATCCGACATTTCTCAAAATATCTTCTTTTGTGAAAAAAGTCATATACAGGTTTTGAATGGCATGAGGATGAGTAAAAGATGAAAACATTTACATTTTGGGGTGGACTATCCATCTTTAAGCTAGCATGATAATATCACAATTCAACCCTGTTGACCGAGATCTTTGTATATTAAAAAGAAACATTGTTTGAATAAATGTAAAAGATGACGACTATCCTTAATCATCCTTAATAAGGGTATATAAAGACATGTAGTGTTTTGGAATTCCTATAATGTATTTTACTAACCCTATGCTACAGGTATCTGCTCCACAACGGCTTCCCGGATGCTCCCGTACGGTAGTTTAAAACTGCAAATCAACACAGATCGGGAGGCTATTGACCTCAGAGTCAGCAGATCAGCGTCGACTTTATCACCGGCGAGAGGGCAGCTGGCGCATCAAGTGGAATGACAGTTCACAAGTTGCCCGAGGGGCTAAGCGCCTGCTCTTAACATCCGCCTGGTAGGTTTCGACGCTGTCACAGATCACGCACAGAGCTTCCCCGAACCTGCCCCTGATTCACGGCCACTCAAACCACCACGCGCAAAATAATGATAGATGGCAACTCATTGAAAGAGAGCTAAACTGTTGGCTTATATGCGCTCGTGACAGCGGGAATGAATATAGGGTGCTTAGAAAAGTCACGGCTCTTAAGCAATTCATAACAATCAAGAGTACGGCGAAGCGGTGTCTGTGATTTGTCATGCATTAACTGTGCTCTTTGTCACCGTGAAAGCTTTGTGTTATCACTCCCTTATCACTGTTATCACAAAAAAACGACATTATTTACGGCTCGCTCTCGTCGGAGGGTGCGGCGTTCAGACACTGGAGCTGAAAAATGGTTTTCGTTATGGCAATATCGGAGCGGCGCGTATGCGGAGAGTGACCGGGTAAGTAGATAGATGTTATGGGGGAATACGTGGAGGCATAATATTTTTTTATTTGGAATTATAATTCAGCTCTGGGTATGTTCATTAAGAATTGAAAGGAATTTTTTTGCCAGGATCTTTGGATTTCCATACGCTCATTAGTGTTCATGTTCCTGCAACGGATCAGCGGGGTTGGGCCGAGTCGCCATTATGCAACGGCAAGGCTGCGCTGTTTAAAGGGGAATATTTTAATTAATAACTCCTTTGTGCGCAAACTCATTCAAATTCTAGCTGCGAATGAATGCTCAGAATCGTGTTAAGGGCCAAAGGAACGTAAATTTGAAAAAATGAAAGAAATAAAATCAGTTGTAGCCAAAACCTTGCCTTTCCCTTAGATATTGTGACGGATACATGCATCGCATGATCTGCTTTCCACCAGATGAATATTTTACATGAAAATGCATTTAAACTTGAAAGACCTGGCTTTGCAAGTCCGGGGCTCAATAAATAAGTAAAATCGTACTGCATTATATAAAATGATCAAAAATGTAACAAACGTGATGGCATGCATGTGGCAAATTACTTCACATAACTTTTAAAAGTATTGCTTTTTTGTTCTAATAAAATAACATGCACTAATATTATTTGTGTAACTTGCTGGAACGTCTTAGCTGTGATGCTTAAGCATCGGTGCAGATTACCAATGTAAAGTTAAACATACAATCATTTTTCAACAGTTTTTAAAGGCTTTGATGAAAAAGCATTTCTTACGCAATTTTCCATGCACAAATCAGGATTAATCAACCCAAAAAAATAAGTAATTATTTTACGATGTGGTTAATTCGCATGAATTTGTATGATGTGAATCATACAGAATCATAACTATTCAAAAAAGTTATACTGAAGCCCCTCCCCTATCCTAACATCACTGGTGCGAAAGCAAAACGTACTAAAACATACGAACGAAGACCTCATAAAATAGTTACACATTTCATGGGATTGCGTTGGATATATAAAACATGTGCATGTGTCAATATCCACTGCGTACGCAAACTTCAAGGAGAAAATCCATGTGAAGTTTTATACATAAGGCCCATTGTGGGCACGCAGAATATCATTGAATCCATACATTTTTTTATGAGCGTTGTTTCTTCAGAGCATCATCGGCCTCTTGATATTCATATTATCAATCTTCAGACGCATTAGATAACTTAAAGGAGTTTTGAGACTGGTTTCAATTTTGGGGACAATTTAGGGGGCAATTACAGATCAGATCTGCCCAATGATGGAACCCGTTCTAAATTAGAACCTCCAGAGTGGTAAATCACAAAAATGTGTACATTTAGAATCACAATTCTCCTTTGGGAAGTCTCAGTCTCCTATAAACACTCAGACACACAAAAACACGTCAGGCTTGAAGCCGTTTTGCTGCAATCTTTCTCAATGGTCCTATGACAATAGACTCGACAGAACCCCCGGTAGAAATATAGCTGCTCAGCGAATAAATTCACACCAGTAAGTTACCTAATTGGAACAGACTCAGGAGATTTTTCTTTTTACAAAACAGACCTCAATGTGAATTGAACCAGTTGCTGATGAATCTAATTGTATTGGCAATTCATGTGCACATAGAGGAGATTTGTTTAGAGTTCAATTGTGCCGAATTTTGGCACAAAAAGTAAACAGCTGATTTACAAAACCGCGAGAAGAGGCGATGTCACTGTGGCCTATTTTAGAGAACTCTTTAGGAAACAGCGAATGCCTCTCGTCCAATAGGAATACAGATCTCACGGACCGGTAATGCATTCTTCAGCTAATTCACTTTTTTAGCTTAAAGGACTCCAGAGATACTCCAGACATAAAAAGAACACACCCACAGGGCTTCAAAGTAACGCTTTGACATAAATAAGGGCATAGTTATGAAGCAGCATCCGTTGTATAGCACATAATAACTCAGAAGTTGTTACATGATGTCTTTAAAATTAAAAACAATTAAAGAAAGGGTTTACCCAAAAATCGAAATTCTGTCATCGTGTACTCACCCTCGGGTTGTTCCAAATCTGCACAAAATGTCTTTGGTTCGATGAACACAGAGTAGGATATTTGGAAGAATGCTTGAAACCAAGCCACCATTGACTGCCATAGTAGAAAAAATGACTATCGTAGTCAAAAGTGCCCCACAACTCTTTGCTTCCCTACATTCTTCAAAATATCTTCTTTTGTGTTTGACAGAACAAAGAAATGTAGAAATAAAATACAATGGTAGTCAATAGGGATGTGACAATATCCAAATCTCACTGTACGATAATACCTCGGTATACAGTCCACGGTCAACAGTTATTGCAATATTGTAAATGACAAATGATGACTTGGAAACGTGCCATAAGCATCCTCTTTTATTTATCCTCTAATCATCACTGATGCTTAGAGGTGAGTTACAGTATAAGATGGGTCAAAAGACCTAAAAATCCCTTTTATAAAATGAAATAACTGCACCAGATGAACCTTCCCAAAGGTGACCATATTTTTTCTAACGTTCTCTATGTTAGGCCCGGATCACCTATCGTTTCATACAGTCATGTGACCACCACGGTAATATCAAGACAATTTTGCTATTGCGATAACACAATATCCATAATATTGTTACGTCCCACCCTACTAGTCAATGGTGGCCATGAACCATCTAAGCATTCTTCCAAATATCTTTCTCTTTGTTAATAAGAACACAGACATTTATACAGATTTTGAACAACTTGAGGGTGAGTTAACGAAGACAGACTTTTTATTTTTGGGTGAACCGTCCCTTTAATGCAGTAGTGGCCAAAAGTGATGTCCAACTTTGAAAATGGAGTTTCTAGCTCTTTATTGTAATATAAAGATGTCTTGAGAATGATGTGTGCAACTCAGCTTTGGGAAGAATTGGCAAAACACAACACATGAATCTTATTGAGCCAAGGCCCAGGAGAATGACTGCTGTAGTCAAAAACAAGATTTGTAGTCAGTGAATGCTTTATTTCCTATGAGCGTTTTGTTTTTTCTATGCAATTTGTTGCAGAGGAAACGCATGCCTTTCGCAAAAAATTGCAATAAATACCTCAAAAGTTGGTTTATTGTTCATTTTATAACACACACCTCATACTTTGATCGTTCAAATTTGCTCTGCGGATATCACTTTTGGCCACTACTGTATATAACTGTTTGTTTAGAGTTTGGTTTTCTCTCGAGTGGATTGTTAGTGTTACAGATGCCAGTGTAACGCTCCATTAGGGATTCTTGTCGTCTTCAATACTCGCTCGGGTGTGATATCCCTGTACACTTGCAACTCGCCGCTCCGAAACGACGCCTCCAGCGTGTAGCGGCTTATAAGGCAAATAGAACAGTCAAAAAGCAAGAGGTTATCAGATTGTGAAGCAACCTAATAATAAACTCAACACCCAGTGGCCGGAATTTCCTGTTACACTGCCTGCAACCATTGATTTGTCTCTCAGGTTGCCGTTTCAATTAGATACAGTATAGACTCGGCGCTCCCAGGGCACTGGATGCAGTATTGCTCTCATTGTGTCTTACTCGCTCAACTGAAATATGCTGGCCTGTGCAGAAAATTGCTCTTGTCTAAATCTAGAAGTCCAAAAACCACCGCTGATGGCTAAATAACAGCGATAAATGTGATTAAAGCCAACGTGTGGGCTAACACAAAGACATTCCCGTTTGCTCGCTAGGGCCGACACGCAAGTAATTACACTAACGTATTTATGTCGATATCGATCCTGACCCTACAGTCTGGCATGAAAACAATCGGTCGCAGTTGCAAAACACCTGCCAGATGTTTTCTCGTCATAATGGGGAGTCGATATCATGTTTGAACTTCTTCGAGCTAAGAGGCAAATTTGAATTGATGTGTGGACGATAATCCATATTCAATTTGCCTTCTAATGGCTTCGCTCTGGCGGTTCTGATATCATTTTCTCAAATGCTGCGATCTTCACGTGTATTGGGATATCTTTACGGACGCGGCTAACAAGAGTGATGGAGAATGATTTTTATTGCTCTTGTTGCTCTTTTCTCACTGAGTTATGGTGTTTGATTTGTTAATGTAAAGAAAATACTGCATTCCACAAATATTGTTGACTTTTGAAAAATAAAGAAAAATACTTGATCATCAAATGTTCCTCATATATTTTTAAGTTTTGTCTAAAATCTATGTACTTTAAATTTGGTAGTCACTTCCCCGGTTGCACCTTCTGCAGATCATGTGCTTCGAACCGAAAATACTGTCATACCATCCTCAAAGGATTTGCTTTTTCACATAACAAAAATGCATGGCGCTGTCAAGAGGTAAGATGCAATTTTGATGATATATTCACATAGTACAAATGCAGGTTGGAGTTTGAACCCAAGATCCACGCATTGAAACTGAAAATTCATCATTACACGTTTTCCATTTAGTAGTTATTTGTTTTTCACCTTCAGTAACTGAGGCTGGACTCTCACTTCTGCCCCTTCAGGAAACCAGCTGCATGACACCCCTGTCATCACTTTTTACGTGAATGTACTAACTCAAAACTGTTAATAAAACAAATCAGAAGTCAACCCGGAGCTAAGAAATGTGTGACCCTGAATCTTTATTTCCTTTTCTTCTCGAGGTAGATCGAGAGGTTAGAATCAACAATGGTTGGAATAAATTTGAAATATGTAAAAAGTGGCCTTGAGAGCACAAAATAACACGTACGAGACGCTTCGCAGCTGTTACCTTGACTACACGTTATCTACTTTTATCTTAGCCATTTCGTGTAAAACTAACGTTTTAACACAAATTTAAAAGTTAGGAATAAAACTTAATGGTTTTAAAAATTAATGGTGCTCATTAAAGCAAGTTAATTAGGAAAATGTCAATGAAGCGTATCGCTGTTAAGTCATTCGCAGTTTTGCCTCTTCTGTGGCGCAATGGAGCTATGACTCGTGTCAACTGAGACATGAAAGAATGAAACGAAACAAAATGTGGTTATATGTTGTCATGACAAGAGTAATTCACTGGGTAACATTAACAGCAGCCTGGCGCAGTCTGAATAACCGAAACACTGGCTCTGGTGTTAATATTGGTCTATCTGACAAGGCGTATTAGCACACTGGTGTGTGTCCGTCTGTGTGTGTATTAGAGTTCTGGAAAATGAATTCTTCGTTTGACTGCCCTGCTGAGTCTCTGAGAAGGTTCCTACAATGATTAAGGGACCCAGATCACATTAAAGGGAACATAGATCTTTTAATCCTTTGTAAAGCCCATTTCCAAGCTCAATTAGCGATGGACGTTAAAAACTCAGGTTTGTATCTAACGGCGTGTGTGTAGGAGTCCTGCACGCCGGACACATCTGGCAGATAATTCAACCAACGACTGTACCTGGTTTTATAGAACTTTCCATTAAATGACATTATATTTGTGCTATAATGTTATTAAGAGGCATACAGATTAGGAGTGACATCAAAAGAAATGGCAAAATATCAATACCATCGCCTTTGCTTGTCTTTCGGGTTGACACTTTGAATGCCAATTTGTTAATTATTTAAAAAAGAAAAAGTTTTATGTAACTGTAGTATGTGCGATAATTCGATTGATTGCTGAGGCTGATAACAATAACTATAAAAATAAAGTTTTCAAAATCGTTTAAATGTAAGAGAATGGCAACGTCCTCACCACGACTATAATAAAGATACTTAGGACCCATAATGTAGGGATCACTTTCAGAGCGACTTTTTTCTAGAGATGTACCGATGTATCGGCAATAATCGGTATCGGCAGATAGTTTGAAAACAGGCGGTGATCAGGGCCGATGAATCCTGTCAATCAAAAGAGGACAGGAAAATGAAATGAATGTGTGCTCTGTATATACAAGATGTTAAGAAACCTCACAAGCATGGTGTTTAATATTAATAGTAATTTCAAGAATTAATACGATTCAGAAAGTTAAGACATATTTATTTAATCTTTAGAATCGGTATCGGCACATATCACTCTGAATAATCGGCTAACGGTATAGGTGGGGAAATATAGTATCGGTGCAAATTTTGTCCTTTCTGATGAGCAATAAAACATTGACATCCAATTAAAATCCATCAAATTTTAAAGAGGTGCGCATTTAACATGTCAACCTTTTTTTATATGCGTTTGAATAAACAAAGTTATTGTCCAGTGGTGTAGACACTAATTTAGTTATCCTTATGGATATCTTTATAGTTATCATTCTAGTTGTGAATAGGCCTTTAGTCTAAAATGATGTCATACAAGTGTAGGTCCTCAAGCGTATTAAACAAAAGCGTGGTACATTAACCCAGACGGAAGCGACAGAACATTCATTAATGAGAATTTTGCCAAATCGGCCCGAGAAGGACATCCGCCCATCTGCCCCAATTAGACCATCACAATCCACCTTGTTCCTAATAAGTACATCATCTGCTTCCTCCTGCCATTTCAGATACCGCCATTGTCATTTCCGCAATAGCCGGTGTGATCTTTTTCCATCAGCCTGTCACCGTTTCAATGGTGCCACATAATCAAATCTTTTCTATATCTTCCTAGCCATTTCTCTTCAGAGGACAGACCAGCACCCCCTCTAGTCTCTATTTAAATGTCCGACCTGCCAATGTCAAAGCAAACTAAAGCGTAACCAGCAGTGTTCAGAGTCAAGAGATGCAGTGCTGCCATGAGGAGATTAAATAGCATCTTTTGTCTCCCTTGAACTCGTTGACCTTGTGGTGCAAATGTATGGTGGCTTGACAAGGGTCAAAGTGTTGGACCTTCATCATGTCCGAATCAATATGAGCTTAAAATGACTTTAGCAAGTACAGTAATGATCTGTGAGTAAGATGGTTTTTAGGAAAGTACTCAGTATGGGTAAATCCACTTTAATCATGTGGTTAAATCCACTTTTGCCTGTGACTTGCATGTAATCTGCATATTAACAGAGGGTTTGTTGACTCATGCTCTGGAAAGGGCTGTTTTCCTTTTTATTAAACTCAAATGATAATAGCCAAAACATTTTTGAAGAATCTATTGAGAGAAATGCAATATAATATACCGTACATAACTACTGTATGTGTTCAGAGGTGTATAAAGATATTATACAATGAAGCGTTGTGATTTTATTACCTTAGAATGACCTATTTCTATCCACATTCACTGTGTTGTTTCTATGGAGCGCATATCGGACAAACTGCTCCACAAAGCGCGTTTTATAAATATGTATCTCCTTCGTTGGGAGGATTCGTAACCTCACTGCTAGATGCCGCTAAATTTCAAACACTGGACCTCTAATTTAAACAAAAAGTTTAGTAATACGTGTTACGTAATATTTGGATATTGTAGTATTGCTTGCTTTGTGAAACTTTGATGTGCCTCGGTTTTAATAAATAGTTTTAGTTTAATATAAACAAATACATTTACTATAATATTTTCTAATACTAGATATTATAATATTGCTTGCTGGTCCATGTGCCTTTTATCAGCGTAAACATTAAACAGTTTGTAAATTGACTACAAACTGTAAAAAAATCCATAAAAGAAAGACAAATTCACTGTAATATATTATGACATAATCTTCTGTATTAATTTTTCCAGCTGTTCAGCTTGTATTTTTAATTTTCCACTGCATTGCATTGTGTTTATTTTGACACACATTTGTGTTAAACCTAAATGTTTTTTTTTTTTTGCAGAAACCCAAGCCAAGAGAAGCAACGTGCATCTTCATTTCAGAAGTAGCCTACATTACTCACCAGTGAACATACAGTAGAGTAACGTATGGCAGGTGCTTCATTCATCCACGCACGTCTGCCGAGACCCGAGCCAATATGCACTCGAGAAAAATATGAAAACTAACCAGAGGACATTAGAGAAGTGTTGTGTAAACGTAATATAAACCGAGTTCAATTTCACTCTAATCTGGGGATCAGATGTATAGTAATGCGAAGAGGCGCCTTGTTAGGGGACGGCCTTTTTATCCTGAAACATAATCTGCCTTGAAACGTGGAAAAGCTCCGGTGGAACATATCCCTTGATATTAAGAAAGCAAACAAACGTTCACTCCTATAGCCCATGTGTGGAGTGTTGTGTCTTTATAAAAGTGAAGGAAGGATGAGCAAATACTCAAATCTGACTATTTGTAAAAAATAAATCATTTTTAAACAATGAATTAGAAAAAATCTACTATCAACTATTAAAAATATTTTTTTAATCTAAAGACTTTATTTAATCATGGAAACCTGCATGATGTTCTTAAAGAGACAGTACACCCAAAAATGAAAATTATTGTCTTTCCAAACCCGTTGACTTTCCTTCTTTTCCTGAACAAAAACGAAGATATTTAGAAGAGCCTTGGTATCCAATCAACATTGGACCCTATTGACCTCCATTGTATGAACACAAATCCACTGAGACATTTCTCAAAATATCTTCTTTTGCGTTTCACAAAAGAAAGAATCATAAATAGGTCTGAACGACTCGAGGGTGAATAAATGATGACAGAAATTGTATTCTTGGGTGAACTTTCTGTTAAAGTGGTATATAAAAGAAGATGCAGAATGTCAAGTCGAAATGATTTACTGTAAGTTCAGAATTAAGTTCCTAAAGCTATTGTATGGCTTTAAAAACACAGGATATATTGCTAGAGTTGTGAAAACTATTTTTATCATGCCCTTTAGAAGTCTTCCAGCCTCTAGTCCCCATCCACTCTCATTTGAAGAAAAACAGCCGGTCTTTGCTCTCTGATGCTCCACAGAAGAAAGTTTCACGGATGTGAAATAGCATGAGGGTGAGTAAACGATGACAACATATTCTTTAAGTTCAACCTGCTCCTTTAAGTTCAGAGCATCACTATTAGTTACTCCACGACACTGGAAGCAAGACACGTTTAGTTTCCGATGGCACTACATCCATTTGAGAGCAATGCTTGATTCTGATAGATCCCTCAGAAAACAGATAGCCGTTTTCCTCTCTTCCCGAACAGAAAGCATCTTTAATCTTGATCTCAATAGCATAGACAGATTTCTTCCATCTTCAAGCGAAGGGTAACTATATGCAACCAGGTTTTATATAAGCAGATCGAGATGGGGGGGCGTCACAAGTTCAGTCTCCCCATGGAGGGCTCATGCATTTTTCATGCAGACGCATGCCTTTGAAAAAACCCAACACAATGATTCCCATCACCGCTCTATTCTTCTGTCGCAATGTATATGTTCTTTGGCTCGGAGCGAGATTGCATTGCCTCTCTCGATATGCTATGAGCGAACCCAGATGGCCGAGTAAGAAAACGAAATGAGCTTCCTATATTAAAACACAATTCATTCATTCATTCAAGAGCTACTCGATGTACGTAAATAGCCATTAAATCCTTAATAAACCTAAAGAGGAATGACAGAGTTTGTGGTTGGTTGAGAAGAACAGTAATGCACAAGAAATGTTTGTGTATGTTTATGTTCTTATTACTCATACAAATGCCCAAAGGACAGTTGTATTGCCTAAAGGTTTCTCTCGGGAGTCTTAAAGGTAAAGTGTGTCATTTTAAAATATTAAAATACTTTCTCATATCTTGGCTCAGTATGTACAGAACGACATTCATTACGATTTTGAAGCATTGGCCCAACGTAGCAACATTGACTCGTTGATTGTCATTCATGGGCAACTGTTTGTCCAAACAATGGAAGATGGTATTTCCAAAGTATTCAAGAAAGGTGATTTTACATTTGGTGACAAAAAAGGCACGGAAATGACATACTTTACCTTTAATAGAGCTCTTGGGTTATGCTGACACAAATGAGACATTAGGAGTATAGAAATCGATAAAATTTGGAATTTAATGAGAAATCTTTAGAGATACAAAACATCACAGAAACCAAAATATCTCCATTTGCTTTTTAATTTAATCTCAATGCTGTAACAACAGAGGAAAAGCCGAGATATTTAAACCATCTTTTCCACGGCATACCCATCAAACAAAATTAAAGCGTGCCTGATTTCAGCTTCAAAAGACAGCCACAGAAATCCGCATTGGAGAGGCGACGATTAATGAGTTTTCAAAAAACTACAGAGGATATTAGATAATGTGCGGAAATTAAGAGACTTAACGGGATTTAATTGATCTGTGAAATGAGGTCTTCATTTTCTGTGTTAAAAATCGAAAACTACCTGCGCTGTCGACATCAAGAAGGCTTTATGGGACGAGGTGTGAGAAAATCAAACAGATTTAGTCAAAATGGAAATATTTAGGCCCTTCAACATGACAACTCTGAAGTGGTTTACACACAGCCACGTGGATTTCCCTTTAAAGGATCAAAGACACACGTCATGGAAATAATCCTCGACATCAAAAACCCAATTTCATGCCCTCATGACACCTAACTGCACAAAACATCCCATTACCTATCCGACCGTGGCCTCGTGGACCGTGTGAATATCACGCCGGGGTTATGTGTGACCTGAGTTTGAGACCCTGCTTTTGAGATATTTTCTCAACCGTGTTCCCTTCTCTTCTACACTGTCATATCTAATAAAAGCACAGAATGCACACACATTAACAATATGGTAAAAATAATGTTCTAGTAGGGGTCAAAAGTAATTATCTGTAGGGTATATTCGTAGAATAATTGCTTTTAATGACCTGGCTTTTAGCTTTGAGTAAAGCGACTGTAATACCTTAAACTAGCACAAAAGCAAAAAAGCAAATTAGCATAAAATATGGATTTTACTCTAATAGACAGTTTGACCAGATGGACGCATCTGGCCCGAAGTTAACTTACTTCGTGTTTGGTTATAAAATAACAATTTATTTTATATTTAATTTATATGAATATTCATTTATTCGTTTATTCGTTTCATCGTCCACGCGCGCGGGACTGCTGTTAACTTACAGGCTGTGTTTAGCTAGTGTCTAATAAAATGCATATTTTAATTAATTTACTTTATTAATATTCATTTATAATATCATTTTATCGTATAATAATTGTATTAAATAAGATTTGTTGAATTTTGTTATACGTTCATTTGATTAAATAAACAATTTGTTGAATGGGTCCTGTAGTTTAATCGCATTTAAAGAAATCGTATGGTACAGGTTGAGATTGGTATCGCTGTGTAAATTCGAAAAATATCGGGGAGACGAGTTTAGCCAAGTTCTCGGTTTCTTTTGCTTGTTATCAGAAATAATTACAGGCGCTCTATTGTTTGTGAATGTGTACCGGAAGATAGGGACAGTCCACAAACGCGCGCATGCGCAGTAACGTTTGTTTACATTGTCACTTTAAAACAGTCTATGCAAAGAATTTACAGAAAAAACTGAATCTTACAGGAAATAAAGCAAATATTGAGTACTATTTTATAAAAAAAAATATGAATATTTGTTGATCCTATCTCCTAATCAGTTTCATGCATAAAATAGTACAAAGATCTAAAGATCTAAATGTACTCCAATGTGCTGACACACCATGAATAGAGGCACAAAAGCTATATTTTTAAGTACAACATTAATGTGTGACAATATAGCACTTCAAGTACATTATGAAAGTTTACCTAAATAATGTGCACTTTTTACCTAGGTCCTTAAATTCTTCTCAAATCTGAGCTTTAGATCAAACTTTAGACATGACTACACCTCATACATACAAATACATCGATATGTAATAACATATTTAAATATTTAACATCACTTTGGCCACTACTGCATACACACTCATGTACAGTATATGGTTCTATTTGTGATTTGTTATAGGGGATGCTGGAGTGTACAACACATGCGGTGGGTCTCCAGATAGCGGTGACAGTCTGGAATAGATAAGACGGGAATATCAGTCAGCGTTACCGCTGGCCGGCCCCGGCGCTGTGATCACACAGCAAGTGAAAATGAGAGATTGATGTTTACACCACATCAATAGGCATCGCCCGTTTTCACAGTTATCCGCAAGTAACGCCAAGCAATCTTCCATATGCTACCGGATTTCTTGACGAATATTTACATCATCGCAGAGAGTCCTCCTGAAACAGGGGGCGGAATATAACACAACGTCTCCACACAGCCCCTCCACTCCATTAGCCGAATGCGGGGGGCTGAAGACACTCTGGATGGTTGAGAATGAGACACCAGAGAATCATTTACAAGATCCTCATCGCTCACACAGAGCTCCAGTTTGGCGTGAAATGTTTCGCGTCCGCCTGCCCGGCCTTTAGCGCCGGGATAACTCCACGTGAAATTGGACAAAGCTCGGAGGGGAGCGGGTAGCACCTCGTCCGCGTGTCCCCGCAGGTCCGACTGTGTACAGTGTGCGTTTGCTCATATTTCCCAGAAGGCACTGTGCTTTATGGTGCAGTTTTTGTTTATCAGCGCTGACGGTTTTAACCCTCTGTGGACACCACAGGTATGCGCAGAACAGCCGTTATGATCATAAAATACAACATATTTCAGCATAAGACTAAATGGGGGATATGTTATATATCGTATTTCATTATTACGACTGGTCAAAGAAGGCATTCTGCGGTTAAATGTTTTTCTATAATGGCCGGTACGCTCCAAAAAGGACCAATGTCGCACCGTGTGTTCGTTTCATGTTACCCCTCTCGTTCTTCTCGCATAAAAAGAAACCCAAATCAATATTTCATGTCCATTTATTTATTTAGTGTACTAAGCGAGATAATGCGTCTTGTGCTGAGAGATGGACGCGCATTATCTCTTATAGTACATTCATAATATATTACATGATATATATATATGACGTGTATAGAATACTAGTGGAAATATGCAATGGTCATTGGTCAGGCTTAGACACATACAGCTATAATGTGTCATTTTTTAACCAGTCCCTTTATTGAAATGAATGAAATGTCGTTGTCTCTGAATATCAAGCAGAGGGTTCATAGTTTAACTGACAGAACATCTCACTAACAACAAGAAGGTTATGGGTTTATTTCCCCGGGAGCATATGAACACATGACTAATGCACTGTGTCTGCTCAAATGCATAAATATTAATCTTTTGAGAAAAATGACAAACTTCGGCTTTCAAATGTGTTAATTATAACTTAATTTATAACGAACAGCTTTATGAATAAATAATGCATTTGCACAATAGCAAGGAAATCAAGCACCTCTGATTGAATTCTTCAGGTAACACAATGTTTGTTTTAAAGACTGCATGTTGAGAATTAGAAAAACTACTGGAATATTTCTAAATGTATTGCAATTTTCTTAACGAAATTATAACAAATTAAACTAATGAATATGATACCAAATTTAGATTTACAAATGTGTGTTTACTTTCAACGGTGCTCGATTATGACCAAAAATATAATGATAATAATTATTATCAATAGAAAAATAAATAGCTTGCCAATTTAACACACAAATATTAAATGAAATGTAAAAAAGATATGAAATAACATATGAATGCATACATTCAAATAAAGAATTGCGATCCAAATGGCGACACAATAATTGTTGATTTTGTTATTTAAAAAAATTGTATTATGATTAATTTGATTATATACAGCGCAGGACACGTTACTCTGAAAAATAAATGAATTACTAGTAACTTGTTACATATACAATAGTGTAATTAGATTACTGTACAAATTACTCTCTCCAAAAAGTATTTAATTACTTAATACTTATTACTTTCTATATCCTACATCAACCTTGGTTAGAAATGAATCAAGGAAAGACATGAAACAGCTTATTTAATTCATTAAAATAAATAATAAATAAACTAAAAAAAATCTTATTAACTGACCAAAGTAATGTAAGAAGGATATATTAAAGAATACATTTTCAAGTTAGACTTGTAATTTTGATGTCGTTTCTACTATTGAATATATAACAGAAAAAATAAGAGTAATCCCTTACTTTACTTTTTTAAGGGAAAAGTAATTAAATAACAGTAACTAATAACTTGGTAACTAGTTACACCCAACACTGATTATATAAAATATATGAATACACACTTAAAACAAAACAAGCCATTCGTTTGGTTTAAAGCATCCAGTTTAAAATGACCCAACCATGGGTTAAAACAACCCAACATGTTTTCCTATATGATGGAGCCATAGTAGAAAAAAACCATAAAATATATACTACATAAGAAATCATAAGGATGAACATAAGTATGAAGTAATCATAGCACAATCCGACACCTGTGAGAGATTGTGCCATGATCATGACACAAGTGGCTCTGTGAAAGCGCGAGGATAGAAATGTTGTATGATGGTGCTGATTAAATTCATCTAGGCTCACCGAAGGCTCAGCGCACCTTGAAGCACCTAAGCGGGATTTATAAGCGATGAAGGCGATAAAAAGCACATTTGAGGTGGAAACAAATATTGATTTGGTGTTGAAATGCTGCTTTATTTCAAGCAGCGGGATGAAAGAAAGAACATCATACAAAGAGCAATTTTTGAAAACAATGTTATCTGCGCTTTTACATCTGTTTCTAGGTTATGCAGGGTATGTTCGGTCGAATCTAAATTCGGTTCTCAACGCGCTCTTCTTTAGAGCCATTAAGGCTCTGTCTTTCCATGGCAACATCATCCTTCTCAGCCATCGGCCTGAAGAGCGAGCGGCTCGGAAACCGTCTCCAAGTGCAATCGATCCGTGCATTTCAGTGTCTCATTTACCCTAAATGCATTTCTAGCGTGCAGAATGAAGGTGCCCTCGGTTCAATGGTGCATATGGAAAATGCTGAACATCAGCAGAGAGAAACAAAACCAGCCTGACAAAATGAATCATTTAGCTCTGAGAAAATGCAAACAATGGTAAGCAAATCACGACGAACAGTAGATTAAATACACCAACACTATAACCTGTTGCATATTAATCGACTAGCTCATAAAACTCATGATATCTCAATAATTTCTCCTAGACATCATTGATGAGAATAAATGGAAAGCAAGTGGAAACTGCAAGTTTTTCTCTGAGAAAATAGCCGGAAATCTCACAAATGTCATCAGAGTTTCAGAAGAAATCTGAATATAATAATAATAATATTTTTGAAGATCTCAATATGAACATTTCTCATGAAATTACCCAAATCCAGATTATTTAACCTCTACAATCTACATTCGTTTTACATCTCCACACTCTTCATGTCTTATTTGTTTCTGTTTTTATTTCAGCAGGTGATACTGAAATGAAACACAACTGAGCTATATTAGAGCAATCTCTGAGAAAAAATAGTTCACTTCAAAATGTGTCCCCATTGACTTTCCATAGTAGGAATAAAAATGACTATGGAAAGTGAATGGGGGCAAATCTTGAAGTGAACTACTCCGTTTACAAACTTAACATGTAAATGGCTCACTAAAGTTGGCTCTGCACTGAACCGGGTGTTATTTTACATCAACAAGAAACCGTCTGTCACCTTACAAAACATTTACTTTAAAACGATGTCAAGCATTGTTTTCAGCATCGGCGTAAACACGACTCTCAACTTTGTCCCGTCGTGAAAACATCTTATTTTTTCCCTGTACATAATGCCTCAAAAGTACCTAAGCGTTGGTTTCCTAAAAGCTTGGGGATTAATCCGTTTGCTTTACTTCCATAATTTAACCAACCTTTTCATGCAAAATTATATATCAGAGGCAATATGAATAATTAAAGCAACACACACACACACACAAAAAAACGACGGCCCGGAGGAAATGCATTTTATTGTGCCTTCCACTGGATGCCATTACCCAGCGCCCATAAATCCAGAGAAACACATAGTGCAGGTTCAGATCGAGGTATCTATTGCATTAGTGCAGTGAAACGCAATAACCTAACAACTCTCCATTTAAGCCCACTTTACAGCTGGAGGAAGCTGATATGCTCACAAAAAAACCATGCTAATTGAACACACCTGACGCAACTCAACGGGCATGCGATATCAATCATGCAATATAAAGATTTATGCTCATTTGGAGCGCCCATAAAACACGTCCCCAAAAATCCTTTAGCCGTCTTCACCATGCCAAGTTTTGAGGCAATGAGTAACAACGCCCATAATTTAGCCCCGCTGCCCACCTGCGACGCTCCTATTATTTAGTTCAATGGTCCCTATGCCTAACAGCAAAGTATTAAATCAGACATGACTGAGGCCGGCTGGAATCAATAGCTCTCGCTTTTGCATCCTCACACTGTGCAACAAAAAGTGCAGCAATATAATGTGTGATTACGGCCGGCGGCATCGTGACGACATTTCATTCTCATGGTTTGTGGCCGTAAGGCGCTGACGTGATTTATGATTGTGATTTACACGTCGCTTGCGTTGTTCCTGTGTTTTCTTTCCGGGCTTAAGAAACGAGATGCCGAATAAGAATCAGGTCGTGATGTGGAAAATGACTGAAATGCTTGGCAGGTTTGTCTTTAATGAAGAGACTAAAACAAACACAAGTTTATTTTGAGTTGAGGTTGGGGATCCATGTTGGGATGCCATGAAGCTGACATGTGGTGTTGTGATTGGCAGGTTGGAGTTTCATTAGGTCCATAAAACTCCATAAAAGCAGAGTCAATAAACATCGATAGCCCCGATAACCTTTATCCTGAACACCTGCAGCTATATGAAGTGCAGCATGAAGTCTACGAGCTACCAGAAGCCTGATGCAGATATTGACATCAATGCAACTTAACAAAAAGACATGCATCAAAATGATTGATAGATTGAACTGAATGCTCAGCCATGTTTCAAGTTTTGTAGACATAAATATAAAGGTTTTAAAATATCACTGATGTTTTCAAAATGGATGACTGTACAATGAGGAAAATGCAGCCAGTAAGAAGTCAGAACAGATTGAATTTATTTAAAAAGCATCTCAAGGTGAGACGGCAAAAAGCGGTTTGATAAATCGACCAGAGAACATTTCTGAGAGTACACTGAAGTTGATCAAATGTAATGCATCATTTTTTTTTAGTCACAACATACACCGAATCGGAAAAGATTAGGGTCACTTCATCAACATTTGAACCATATACAAAGACACGTTTTGAATGAGACAAAAGAATACGTTCGTTCGCACAAATGTATTTTTGTTTACAAAAGGTCTACGAATTTCAGACTTTTAAGCATTCACCTTCAGATCAAAAGCTTCAAGAGATACATTTCACTCAAGTTAAAGTTTTTAATCGTTATTCCCACAGTGCCGTTTATATTTCATAGCTTTGAGGAGTTTACTATTATTCTAAAATATGAACAAACTGAGTAAGCGACCCTCAAGTATTGACTGGTAGTGTATGACCTTCTTAAAGACTTAGTCATTGACCAAGACCTCATAGCGGTTTCCAGTTGACGGCTAATGTAGTTTCCAGTCAATGTTGACTTTCCTCTCAAGCTGCTTGGGTTGGTGAGACGGTAACAGCAATCAGTTCAAAGTAGCTTCTAAAACTCACATTACATGTGAATACTGGCTCAGCGTCACGTTTAATAGAACGCTTGTGGGATTCATTATGCTTATCGCAGCGGCTATCTTTCTTTTGAGAATGGACACGTTCCGATAACACTCTTGACACGCTGGAACAACATGAAATTATGCCCATGCTCAGATAGAGTGGTCCATTTGGACTCTACTATCTGTTGCCTTTCATACTCAAATAACAAGCGATGACACACAATACAACACAGAGGTGCAGTGTCACACTTGGGACTGTGGCCTATTTCATGGAAATTACATTTTGGGGTATAGTGAGATATACAGTAAAGAAACACAGAACAGAAAAGCTGGGATTTGAAATCTCATTTTGGGAATAAAGCAAACGTTTCATGGTTTAAACATGTAAAGCGAAGGAACTGTATGTGATTAGGAATGATTGATATGAAACATATGAGATCATTAATTGAGTTGTGATCTTATGTTAATTCCTTTATGCAAAAGGTCATATTTCCAGGATAAACCCAAAATGCTCTCGGGAACGTTCTAATTTATGCTTTGCCAACACGGATCGTCAGGTTTTGTGTCACTTTGAGGTTCATGCCAGCTTAAACGTGATGCTCTTATTATGAAAAGGTGGCATAAGAAATCCTAAAAAATAAGAAATTATGTTAAGTATTGACACCGATGCATTTATACTGTACATACATGCACTTTATGCTTTACCAAGATTAGGGTCAATTACTCATTTTATATTTATTTCCAGATTTTAGAATAATAGTGAACAACTATGATAACATGGTTATTAAAATAAAATGGTTATTATAACATATCATTATTATGACATATACAGAAATAACTATGGATTACCACAAATGTAATTTTGTCATGTTTTTTATTATGTTGCGGCCAAACAAATCTGATATACTTCCAACTACGTTATATTAAAACAAGAAATAAGGAACATTTTAAATGAAATCTGAACACCAGAGAAAACATACAAAAAGATAATTTGCTGACATCACGGGACAACAAAATTCGAAGGGCAATGAACAAAAAATTATAATAATTGTGAATACTTCACAAAATAAAAAAAATGAAAATAAAAAAACTTATCTTCAATGAATGAAACTAATATGTTGACACAATGTCATTTTATTGTAAAATATATATAAATATATATGTATATATAATATTAATGTTGTGATGTGAATATATACCTGTATATATATATACATACAGACACATATAGCCTATATTATATAGTGTGTGTGTGTGTGTGTGTCTGTGTATAAATATATACGTATATATATATATATATATATATATTTTTTTTTTTGTCACAGCACAATATTAATGTTTCTGTGGATGAATGACATTACTAGGTCACCCATCTACTCGGGAAGCAAGAAATATCTCACAATGATACATTTCTCATTAAGTCTTTCGGCCAGTCTGTCCTGTCTGAAAGCTCCAGTGATCCGGCTCTCAGTTGGATAAGTGGCTAGCACTGAGATGAACAGGCAGGTAATGCTTACAGCTCTCTTTTTGGCTGTTATCAGGGCTTTACTGCTTTGTAGTGGGCCACACTAATGCTCAAAAACAAAAGAGCCCATTGTCAAGATCTATCTAGTAAATGAACTCTTCCGGCTGAGGGGGCACCTTTAAGAGGCACTCTACATAAAAGCAATAACCCAGTTGTTGCCTCTCTCATCTGACTGCATGGTTTGATGGTTTGTGTGTTTTGATTTTCCCCTGAGCGCGTAAATACCGGATTTTCTTTATTTCAGCGCGCTTTAATGGTGAGATCGTTGACACGCCGGCGGTCTTTTTCGCCAGAAATGAGCCCCTCTGTCAGGTAATGCAGAGAAAACACACTTTTTTTGAAAACCTGGAACAGCATGTACAGAGCGATCCAGCAGGTTTGCCAGAACCTGCTGCGACAACACCATCTTAATTCAGAGAGTCTCACACAAATAGACGGCGCTGTGCGGTGGAGAAAGAATACAGAGATAAACCCTCAACTTTGCCCTTGGTCATTTGTCTCCGCAGAGATTGGAGAGAGGGGCTGCGAGAGTCTCTGAAGGCCGTTGTTGACAGAAACAAAGGCTGTGGAGAAAGTCTTTATAATAATTCCCAAATTCCACCTTTTCCGACGACCTCCACCAACCTTCCAGAAGAAAAGACTTTGATGAAGGCTTGAGGTTCAGATGAGGGCAGATTCAAAGAAAACAGAGAATGAAAGCATCAAGACGGACATGATGCCTCGAGGTGGACACGACATCAGAAAACGCTGTTGAGTCTGATTCACATCACGTGCGTTTGAATGGCTCTTAACATTGCAAAACTAATATAATATTGTGGAGAAATTGAATGAAAATTCATAGACATTTTGTTATATATTTGTTATATGAATATAAATATGAACTAATTAGGTAGAAACAGGACTTGTTTCAAGTGTTTTTAAGTAGACACTGCTAAGTGTAGTAAAGATTTATTCAATACACTCACAATTAGTCCAAATAAGAAGCGGTGAGTGGTTTTCTCTCATTCATGTCAATATTGTTGTTTGAGTAATATTAACAGCATAAAAGACAGCGGGAGGCTTTATTCATACTGCACGGTTTAATGCTCAGATCTGAAATTTTGACATAAATCTCTTATTTGCCCTGTCTGCTTATGTTCCCATAAGACAAACCCGCTGTGTACCAAGACTCTGCATGTGCACCTGTTCATCCAACAGGAACATTTTTCCTTTCAGTACATTTTGCGAAGTTTTTATAACCGCAACGACGAAGTGTACATTCATGATGATATTTATATCACTAATGAGCCCACGAATATTAGTCATGGGTTCCTACAGTTTCATACAGACCTTTCGACCTCCCGTCAACGCTTTCTATTAACAGACATTTTTACCTATCTGCGACTATATCCTCTAATGGACAGATGGAATTGAATGATTTTGCTTAAAGAAAACAAAAAACATCTGAGTCCTTGACGTTTTTCCTTAAAAATCGATCGTAACCATGGCAACCACTTAATAAAAGCAATTTAAGCACATATATATGCATTTGAGGCTGTGTGATGTCGTGAATACTATCGCAGTACATTCACAAAACATTCTTTACCTCTCTACCGGTTATTTCAATAAGCTATAATTGCGCTTACATATCATACCAGAAGCGTGAAAACATCTCTTTCTATTTTTATCATTCTGTGTTATCATTGGAATGGACAGCGAGCTACAGGTACACCAGAAACACTTTCAGCGTGGAAGAGAACATCTCTACTGTCTCTTCCCACCTCCGATGACAGCCGAAATGAAAACTCCTGCTCACAAGACGTTTCCACTACATCGCAAACATCCCAGCCGTGAGCTTATCTATTGAGTGCCGCGGCCGAATTGGATGTGACAAAAAGCTGGATACAAGTACAGACACCCACCCAAATCTACCTTTACAAAAATGTCCAATCGAGCCAACAGCTCTCAAGCAACCCATTAACTAGCACGCGGTTAAAAGAGAAGCCGATGCATGACCGTGCACACGTGAAAGACTACGGTGATGAAGAAACGCCCCGGCACAGCTTATCCGTCAACGTCGCGGCGCCGAGAAAATGAAAAGCTTTCATAAGGCGGCCCGTTGCTGCGGGTGCATTTGCCATCGAGTACGCTTGACAGTGTAAACAGATTTGTTGGCCGGCTTGGCTATCACCCCTCGACTAATGGGGTTGAAGAGGAATGGGCACGGCACGCAGATATTGAGCAGGAACGTTAATCTTGATTCAGCTGTCATTCCCTCAATGAGGTGTTAAATCAATACAGATATGGCTCCCCGGCGCTGAGCTTTACGTCTCAGGTTGGCTCCCAAGAAGAAAGCTAAGACTTTAATGAGGAGCGTGTAAACCACTCGCCAAGACTCTTCGAGCAAAGACGGATTCGACGGGCGGCATAGTCTATCAGCTCGATCACGAGGGGCTGTCGGGAAAGAACGGATCTGCACGGCACGCAAATAACGTAAGGCGCTGTCTGTTCTCCGCAGTGCCTCGTGAACCAACTAAGCAAACAGCAACAATGGGTTTAATGAAACGACCGCACTGACACATGGCCGCGCTGATAAAGGTTGACTTTGTTTAGAAAACACACGCTGAAAAAACATTGTTGTTAAAAATGTGTTGTTAAGGAATACGTGTATATATCAAACCGTTTCCAGCTGAGAAACCACCTTTGCCTGCGGAGTGATCTATGACTTTGGCATTTCTGGGGTTGTTCATCGACACGTCTGCCAGATTGAATATTTGCATGGGAAGAATGACTTGCACACACTTCTAACAATAAAAAGGAAGACAGGAGCACCACTAGAGAAATAATGAACTGCTTTATTCTTATCATTCTTAGATATTTATTGCAACAGACAATGAAAATGGCTGGCGAGCTTTACAATTTAAAGGTTTGTTAGCTCGAATGAAATTTAAATGAATCGCTCAGAGCCAAGTTTCATCTCGGTAGGCAGTGATCCAGGTTTTTTTTGGACTGAGAAACAGAATATATATTTTGGTGAAATAGATCACATTCTCTTTATATTTTTGGATTAGGATTTTTTCCGTTTATTTTCGGTATCTTTAAAGGTTTTGTTTACATCTTGCTTCGATTGTAACTAACAGTATCAAAATCTCACTGCACAATAATACCTCGGTATATCAAGTCCACGGATTTTAAATGACAAATGATGACTTGGGAACGTGCCATAAGCATCCTCTTTTCTTTATGAGTTAATTTATAAAATGAGTTAATTTATGAGATGGGTCAAATCACCTAAAAATGTACACCAGGTCACATTTCTAACATTCTCTATGTTAGGCCCGGAAGACCTATCGTCAGTCATGACCATTTGCGATAATAATATTGTTACATACCATCAAATGTATGAAAGGAGAAAACAAAGAGACACTTTATTACATTTATTTTTTATTTATTTTTATCAGTATGTTCCATCAAACCCATGAGAATGGACTTGTAGAAACCCTATTTACTGTGAATAGATCATGAAAAACAGGAGAGGGGGTGAAAGACACGTATTGACTGAAAAGAAAAACATCACTACACGCGCATATCACACCTCACACAAACCTATCACACTCCCCGCACACACACATACTGTATATACAGCCGCTGAAACTAAGAGACCATTCCACGTTCATCTCCATTGTGAGTGTGTTGAGTTTCAACTAAATCAAACCTCAGGAGTGACATTAAGTCATCTAACAGCAATGTGAAAAACTGACAGCATGACAAGACACAAGAAAACTGATAAAAAGGTTATCAAAACTTTTCCTATAAACTGTACATGTAGAAATATTACTATTGTATTGCTCAAAAGTGAACATAAACTTGTTTTCTTTGCAGTTTTTGAGGTATGAAAAATACAGAAGAACTTTTCTGTGATTTTTAACTGTTTCTCTAGTTTTCATTTTCTGAAAATAATTGCAAATAGAAACAATATTTTCATTTGAAATTTGGGAGAAATGTTGTTACTAGTTCACAGAATAAAACAAAAAATATTTTACTTTAACACATATAACTATAAACGTATAAACATATAACTGAAATGGTTGAAACAGAACATTTAAATGGTCTCTTAATTATTTTCCGCAGCTGTATACACATGTGTGTTTATGGGGACTTAATTTGTATATTTTATCCCATAATAACCCTACCCAATAACCTAACCATCACAAAAAACATTTAGCATTTTTACATTTCCAAATAGAAACCAATTAGCATGTTTAATAATCGATTTGAATCGTGTGTCCTTGCAATGAATATGAACCTGTACACACTTACACTTACGTTTCCATGTTTTTCCATATTTTGCATGGACTTTCCATAGACATGATTTTTTTGTTTATATGTACAATATTTATAACTGTAAATATGTGTATCCCATAACCACAACTATCATAGAAAACATTCTGCATTTTTAAATAAACATTAATTTGTTTGATTCCTCATGAGGACCAAAACTGTCCCCACATGGTCAAACATCACTGGCATGACTGTCTTTGTGGGGGCATTTGGTCCCCACGCTGTAGGGTTTACAAGGCCTCACACACACACACACAAGTTCATTAAATACACAACAATTGATTAAAATATGAGTTAAATACATATCAAATTGATCAAATAATGATAAATATCATGTATGTATTTGTAGCTCCACAGCCATTTTTTGACTTCCCCTGTCCTCATTGAAATTCATCATATGAAACAAAGCGGTCTGAATATTCATCAAAGTTCACCTTTTGTGTTTCACAGAAGATTGAAAGTCACACCGGTTGAAAACGGCGTTCGGGTGGGCGAATTACAGAATTTTCATTTCTGGGTAAACTAAGCCTTTGAAATGTGTTGCATTGTTTTATGATTGGATGTAGATATCTGCGAGATGAAGGCAGTGATTTCATATCTGGTGTAGATAGAGGCGTAAGCTCCCGCTCTTTGTGATGCTGTGGTCGGAGCCGCCGCGCGTTTCTAAAGAAAGGGAAAGGATAAAGTAATAGGACGAAGGGGGAGGGGGCTGTTTGCTTTGAGGGAATTGACCACCTTGACAAGTGAGGTGGAATGGAAGTCGAAGTCAATCTGCGAGCAGCTTCAGCGCCGTGACAAGTATACTAGAGAAATCCCTGGCGGGAAGGGCACTCCAATGAGTTTTCCCAAGTTGAGTGGCGGCCACAAGCAAGCGGGAGGAGTCCAACCTGCCACCAACCCACACATTCAGTCTCCTTTTCAATTTGATGTTCTTTTCCAAAGGTACTCCCGAATAAAAATTGCATTTGTTCATTGATCGGTGCATTCATTCTTTAGTCTCCTTTACAAAAGCATGAGACCATTCTATCTTTCTACTTCAATACAAAATCCCTTACGGATAATATGATCAGCACAACAATTTGAATGTATGAACATACTTTTCCTAGAATTTCCTCCTTTTGCTTTAATGACAGCATACGCTTGAGCTGACGTGAACTCCGCACGTTTGTGCAAAACCCGTTGATCCGTGTCATTTCAACCTGCACTGAGAATCTTCTAATAGGCATCTCGCGTGTGCCATGATAAAAAAACCAGGAAATTCTGACCTTTTGTAATTCTGAGTTAACACGGTCAGTGTCACAGATCTGCAACCTAAAAACGAGAGCAGAATACAAAATATTTCATTTTATGTAAGAAGTGTTTCCCGAAATCCTTTCGCTCTGCTTATTTCTAGGACCTGATTGTCTGAATGTGATTCCCGAACCCTGCCGTACACAAGCAAACAAACACAAATTACATGTGCATTATGCAGCAGGTAAACAAATCATGCAAGAAAAAAGCCGACGGAAAAATGTAAAGCACACAAGCATTGGGGAAAAAGAGGCAGCCCGCTGCGATTATATGTAATCTCGCTCTCAGATGTGCTCCCCACCAAACAAAATGAGCCTTTCCTGCGTTCATTCAACATGACAGCGACTACAGGCGGATCAGTCTGGTTTGTTTTAAGAGGACATGATTCAGTCCTTGAATTAGCTATATCACCCCGGGCAGATTTACACTAATTCACTTTTACAGGGCTGCACTGAAGACATGGGAGAAGATTGGACCGCGTGTCAGGAGATGCGACCGGCTACAGTATCACGCTGAATGTAAAACGCAGACTCTTAAAAATAAAGGTGCTTCACGATGCCACAGAAGAACCGTTTTGGTCTAAATGGTTACATAAAGAATCTTTGACATTCGAAGAATGTATTTCACAACAGGCTGTTTGTGGTGACAAAAAGCTTCTTCATATTTTAAAAAGGTAAGAGATGGTTCTTTAAAGAACCTGAAATGGTTGGAGAATGGTTCTTTGTCACAGAACATCCAAAAAATGTAAAAGATTCATTCAGGGGACATGTTTATTCCCGACCCACCGAACATGAAATTGATGGAATAAATTGGGGAATGGAAATAATTGTTTATAAGACAGTATAGCCAAAATTGGCGCGATTGTGTTGTTTTGGAAAAGTTAGACTTGGAAGACTCTGCAATGCGGTTTGTGACACTGAGTGAATTCACATGCACAGTCTTACTCCGATTATGCTTAATAAGCTGATAACAAGTAAGGTCATGTTAGCGCGTTAAACGGTTTTCTTTTATCGGTGAAAGCTCATTAACGGCGCGAGCAAAACCCGCTCGGCAGAGGTTGTTTTATGCCCATTACTCCGATTTCACGCTGCAAGTAAACGCCTTCACCGGTTTTCTCTTATGTGCGCATGTCTGACAGCGCAGTTGTAAAAGTCCACAACGGAAATAATAGTAAAATAATGATTAAGTCTGCTCTCGAATCATGCAGTTGATGTGGAAACGGCAAAATGAAAAACTGTAATACTGCGAACATGAGAAGAGATATAAAAATATATATAAAAAATATATAATATATTATAAAACAGCTTCTCGCCGATATCCCGTGGCATTTTTAATGACTAATTTAAGCTGGCAAGTCTCAAATTTCCATGTAAACGAGGTTTTCTGCGTAGCTGGTTTAATGATATGCATGTAAACATGTGAAAACAGGTTTCTTTTATAAGATGGTTTTTGATAGATATCTGTCTGTTTATTTTGTGCACGTCAACGCACTCATTGCCGTCTTAATAAAAAAATCATCATCTGAACTGTGTTCAATGTAATGACTGAAACAAGAGATCTCGAAAGATAACAAAAGAAATCTGTCATTTATTCACCCACCTGTATGTGAGTCTTTCATCTGTGGAACACAAAAGAAGATATGTTGAGAAATGTCTTTTCTCAACATACATATGAACAAGTTTTGTGGTTATACAATGGAAGTCTCAATGTTGTTTGGCTATCGACATTTGTCAAAATATCTTCTTTGGTGTTCAGCAAAAAGTCATAGAGGCTTGGAATGACATGAGGGTGAGTAAATAAAAAATAATATAAACATAGAATAAATATTTGTTTATTTTTGGGAGAACTATCCTTTTAAAAACATCTAATCATCCATCTTCCCAAAGCAAGAACCAACTACGGTATTTAACATAGCATTTTAACAAATCCTGCAAACAGTCTGGGAGAATTCAACTAATAGCTGTTGTATCACACATGGTATCTGGTTAGTGTTTATGCCGAGTGTTTTGTAACCGAAGCAATTATCTGCCGGGATCTGGCATCCCCCATCACTCCAGATACCTGAATCGCCTCTTTAAAATGTACAAACTGTGCTCGTCTCTGTTGTGTTTGGATACACGCCCGGATATGACACGGTTCTCTATTATTTGATCCGCTGTTGACATTAACTGCTGCTAGAATCGATGGGAAATGTACACAAACGGTATGTTAATTTCACGGTAAAGCCTGAGTATTGTGAATAAGACAGAGATATTGTGGCTGGTTTTGGTGCAAACATTTAAATTCCCTCTTAATATGGCACCAGTGACTAGTGTTAAAGGTGCTTCGTGTCATTTTTCGTACACTGGCCCTTTAAAGCAAACATCTCTAATACCTTATACATTAATACAAGAAAACCCTCTGACAAGCGACCGGTAGGACACTGTGAATGGGAAATTATGTTAAATTTGTCACTTCAATCCCTTGCAGTAGAGTATCAGTTTGTAAGGTGCTGGAAACATGATCACACGCTGGGTCGGTGTAATTGAAAAATGGAGGATCTCTCAGGTGGAAGGCTATTACGATGCAACCTTCTTTAAGACAGAAAAAAAATGTCAAATTGAACCTCTAAGCAAGCTACTCAAATGAAGGCAAGTTTGCTTCAGAAATCAAAGAGACCGAGCGTGGTGTTTTTCTGCTGATGGCTAAAAGCCCTTTTTCTCACACAGGAGAAGAGACTATTTATTTGACATAACTTCAGCTGAAAAGACAGCAAATGAAAGTAGAATGAGGGCTGTCAAAAGCATAAGAACGCCAAAGTTCATATGATGCGTAAGGCCGTGTTCACACTTAACTTCTTTTTTGAAAAGAAAAAGTTGACAAAAGCGCTTTTTTAGTAATACAAAATGTTGTCAGCCGAACGCCATGACTTCGGAGGCAGCGCCTGTGCACGAAAGCAGCCCGGAGAAACAGATAGACAGCGTAACGGAAGAGCGTCTTTGCATTAACTAATCACACATTAAAAAACTTGAATACTAATTTCTCGCTAGAAATCCAATCAGAAGTTGTTGAAAGTGAAAATGAAGCTTACATTTATACAAAACTATGCTCCAACAGGCGTTTCATCCGCCATTTTATTTTTTCGAGCTTGAGCCTTCTCGACCAATCACGTTCCTCGCATGTTGATATGGAAACAACAGGTCTCTGTCATTGGTTAGCTGCTTTCATCAAAAGACGCTCTGAGCTGCAGAAAAAGACGCCGTTCGCTGGCGTTTAAAAAAGCGCTCGGGATGTTTTTTGAAAACACGAACTCCATTGTAAAACAAACGCTTGCAGCTTCAAAAAAGAAGTCAAGTCTGAACACGGCCTAAGAAAGAAAAAGCACAGATAATGTATCTTTAATTCGGCTACTTCTCTCAGAGATCAATGAATTGAGAACAAATTGAAACGAAAATTCATCCAAAAATTAAAATTCTGTCATCATTTACTCACCCTCTTGTCATTGCAAACCTGTATGACTTAAAAGAAGATATTTTGAAGAAAGTCGATAACCGAACAGCGTTGGCACCCATTCACTTCTATTGTATGCACACAAAACCAATGCAAGTGAATGTGTGCCAGTGAACAACATTCTTCAAACTATCTTCTTTGGTGTTCAGCGGAACAAAGAAAGTCACACGGGTTTGAAATGAGAGGAGGGTGAGTAAATGATGATTTTTGGGTGAACCACCACGTTATACATTTTATTTCACATGTATATAACACTACCTCTACTTACAACATTATCCATCTGCAAAAGTGTACATACAATCTGTTAATATGTATATTCTACTATATACTACCCTGTACAATGTCTCTTATATGTAATAGTCTTTTATTTTATATATGCATATGTTAGAATCTTTTAGACTGTAAATCTTAGATCTCCACTAAGCTGAGCTCAGATTTGTCAAGTGTGCAATCAAAAGTCAATATTATTATAGATCTCAGTATGAACTCAAACATTTCTCATCAAATTTAAATCCAGATTATGTTTTATCTGAGACCGTTGACACTAAAATGAAACACAGAACGGAGAACTCCATCAAATCTCCAAGAGCAACATCTGAGCATTTAAAGAGGTGTTACTTTGAGCTATAATTGGGTTAAATTTACAGCACTCCAACAAATAATTAAAAAGATGCAAGCCACGATGAGAGGGTTCGTTCTTTTCCTTCTTTGGGATTCACCGTGTCAAAAGCTCTCAATACAAACCACAAATTACATGTAAAGGTCCAATGCCTCAGATAATAGTGTGGATCAATTGCAATTTTCCTGCTGTATGGGTCTTAACAATTGCAATTGTCTGAGGTAAATTCAACGATTCGTTCTAAATGTCAACAACGAGTATGCTTGCAACCGCTCTCATGAAACACACCGCCATGAGATTGATCCAAGAGTTTTTACGGTACGTTGGAGAATGAACACACCGGTGAAATATGTTCTCCTAACCCGACTTGATACGGCTGTTCACTAAAATTACTTTCAGTTTGGTGCATCTTCCTCTTTCAGGTGTGAATATTGACAGATTCCTTCACTGACATACAGGTGAACCATATTTCCTAATTGCCTATCTCAAAATCTCCCGGCTCTCTCTTCCAACGTCACGTCAAATAAAGCCATCAGCTGGGACTTTTCACAAGTTACCGAGTGTGAGAGTTGCGGTCTGAACTCTCCGGAACGAGACGTGCGAAAGCAACAGCAAGGCAGACGAAAAGAAAGTCGTTTTTGTCAGGCGTTTGAGGGGAAAGAAAAACCGTGAAACAGGTCAATTTAAGACGGAGTGTTAACAACTGCTATTGTGACCCTTCAGATGGGATTGTGGCTCCCCGCGACTCTTTATTACTCACTACGACTAAAACAATCAAACATCCAGACACGCACAAACAACCATTTAGAGTTTCTGTCATGAAAGGACTTTCCTCCTCAAAGGGTCTGGGCGGGAAAGAGAAATGAGCGTTTCAACAACTCTGCGGACCATGACATCGCCTAGAGTTTAATAGCATACGGACACAGAAAGGTTGAGTTAATGATGTAAGCAAATATAAAACTCAATGCAAAGCCTCAGTATTGGCAGGTGATTGCAATAGGAATAAATTGATCGAAATCCGTGACTATTTTTAGTAACAAACAGTTTAAACACAGTGCGGCATCCTTTTGTTGACATGACACATTTTCGAGTGGCACTGGATATTGAGCGAATGAAAATTGAGGTATTTGATGATTTTTCACTGAGCATTGATTTGAGTCCAATGTGATTTGTGCTACACAGGAAGATGAAAAGTTGTTTAATTACATTTTTAAAAGATATACAGACAAACTTTTTTCGTTATGAAAGCAACTCTGGCGAATCGTTCACAATACGACCAGAATGTGCATTAAGAAAATGAACAGGTTTAATTTGGGTTTTATGTTGTCTATTATGGACTCCATAACGTGGAACATCATTCCAAAACCAGCAGCTAACAAAACATAGTCTACAATCTTTCTAGACAATATTCACACTAAAATTAAAGTATACACGTCTCGTCTTTGAACCCAGAGTAAGTCTATGATCCGTATGAGCCACAACATTCAATTTTATCACGCTGTTTGTATTACTTCCAAGTTAGAGGGTTTGCTTTATAGCCATAAAACTGAGAGATTGTAACCGACTTTGTTAATGGTGGTAAACATTTTTACAGATCCAAAATGCTTTGGACGGTTTAATCTCGAGTCGTTTTGGGCCTGAAAATTCAGCGATTAATCCAAAACAAGCTTCCATTTGATTTAAACAATAAGAGATGGTGAGAGGACACGGCTGTAAAGTTTATCACTGCTGTGAATTTGACTGAGCAGCTCCCTTGTTAAATAAATAATGCCGCCAAATGTCAGGAAAACTCTGAGTCGGCCTGCCTGTTTCTCTCAATGCGCTGTCGAAATATTTGAATGCATAGATGTTTGAGGAAGGGTAATTTGCAGCTCCTAGCTGCTGTTATGTAACGCTGATGTGAAATATTAATCATGAAAAGGCCGGGACTGCCAAATCTATGCTGGGGAAAGTGCTTTTTGTTAACCCCCTAAACTGCACGTAGGTGGCAAAACTTCCAGCTCGAGATGTGTGTTCTTGCTGGAGTATGCAGTTTTCTTTCTGTCTGGTGCGTGTGTATATGTGCCGTATGCAAGTGTGCATTTTTCCTACTCCTCAGTGCTTTAAATTCAATAATTGAAAACTAGTGAAACACGCTAGCGGAGGCCGAAAGCTGCAACTGGTCAGAGAGCATGTTAAATTCAGTGCGACTGACTGTCTGCTGCGAAAAATCTTTTGCTGATCCACAAAACCTGTGCCTGACTCCAGTAAGCACACATCGCTTCTTTAAGCAAATGTGAATCTTTTTTTTACAGTTTTAAACCCGTTGATGCATCTATACACCTCCTCATGCTTACAAATGTGGTGGATATTTACAGTTTTTACCCCGTGATGATTGGTATGTGGCGGATATTTTTTGTAAGTCTATAGACCTCTTCAAACGTACAAATGAGGTGGATATTTACAGTTTTTTAACCCTGTAATGCATCTATAGACCTCCTTGTATGTACAAATGTGACAGATATTTACAGTTCTTACCCCGTAATGCATCTATAGACCTCTTCAAACATACAAATGTGACAGATATTTACAGTTTTTACCCCGTAATGCATCTATAGACCTCTTCAAACGTATAAATGAGGCGGATATTTCCAGTTTTCACCCCATAATGCATCTATAGAACTCTTCAAATGTAAAAATGTGGCGGATATTTACACTTTACCCCGTAAGTCATATATAGACCTCTTCAAACGTACAAATGTGACAGATATTTACAGTTTTTTAACCCCGTAGTGCATCTATAGACCTCCTTGTATGTACAAATGTGACAGATATTTACAGTTTTTACCCCGTAATGCATCTATAGACCTCTTCAAACATACAAATGTGACAGATATTTACAGTTTTTTAACCCCGTAGTGCATCTATAGACCTCCTTGTATGTACAAATGTGACAGATATTTACAGTTTTTACCCCGTAATGCATCTATAGACCTCTCCAAACATACAAATGTGACAGATATTTACACTTTTTACCTACTAATTGATCTATAGACCTCCACGTACTTACAAATATGATGAAAATTTACAGTCTATAACCTTATAATTTACCTTGTAATGCACACAGATGGCCTCTGACAATTACAAACAAGTAAGTGTGGTACAATGATGGCAAACATTTTTCCAGCATAAACAGTATGGGTGTGTTGAACCAATTTGATAGACACAGTTTTTTACCTAATTTGAACTTGAGAAACTAAATTATAATCAAAGTTTAAAAAGATTATTTTACAATTTTTTAACTCAGTTTCTGAGATTTTGGTATTTTTTGGTTAGTACAGTAACCGTAGATAATAGAAGCTATTCCAAAATATGGCCACCCAATTGACTTGCATATTTTTTATATTACAAGATTTACATGGAATTCTTTAAATTACCTTGAAGTACCACGATACATGCACACATAATACCGCGGTATTTACGCTTTTGTGAGTGCGGCACGATAAGAGCACTTTCTCTTCCATCTTTCCAGCTCTGTTTTATACATTGTACTGTGATGGTCAAAGCTGAAGCCATTATCTAAGTGGATTATAAAAAGATTACATCAGCGCCGACTAAAATCTTTCCAGGCTTCTGGTAAAATGGCCTTGAACATTCTGGAAGAAAAGACTCGACGTTGAGGATGAGAAGAGGAAATTGCAAATGCTGGGAGGCAGTTATGTCTAGAGTGCCAGCACAGAGAGGTTTACGGTCGGGGTGCATTTTCATTAACCGCGGCCGAGGCGGCTCAGGCTGTGGCGTGGACGTCTGAAAGAGAAAGTGTTGTAAAACCGGTGATCTGAAGATTCTAATAAGAGGGTTTACACAAAACTGCTAAGCAAATTTACGAGCGAAAGTCCCTGGCATCTGCACCTGCTGCCTCTTTTTCTCAATAACTCCAGTGTTTTATCTGCGAGCTTTGAACGCGCTTATATCAGCAAATGTGCCGGAGACTTGTCATCTCCACACGCCGCTGCGCTGGTGCTCCGCCTGCGATCTGTCTTTGATCACAAGTCTTTGGCTGATGAATGACACAGTGTAGACGGCATTTCGGAGGGTAAATATCCATTAAACACCGGGCATCTGTCTCTGGGCAACATGGTCGAGGGATGAATGAGAATAGGCCTCGTTGACGCCAGGTCAGTGCTATTCTGAGCTAAACATGGAGTCCTGCATTATTCATACACCTGTGCTGTGAACAGATGCAAATCAGATTTTCAAAATCAAACACATTCTTTGTTCATAACCATGGTTCTATGAATAAAAGACAGGATCTCTTTGGTTTGCACGGAAAGGTATTACTAAATTTTCCTCATCTGGCCTAGATTATTCAGCATCAAATATAAGTATAAACCATCCATTGCCAGCGTGGTTTCTTAAGGGGCTAATTTCGCATCTTTTGCACGCTCAAGTACGCTATTGTAAATGTAGACGCGGGGCAGGCGCGTACAAATAGTGAGTGATGGGTTCGCGACACGCATACGGTATAACGCGCACATTTTTTCTAGGCGCATCGACAACGCATCGAGATGGAAATATTTCGACTGCAGGCACGGTGGGTCATTTGACAAGAGAAAGTGCCGCGGCTCGCATTTTCCGTGCGGTTTTAGATGCGAAATGTGACGTGGTTATGCCTTATGCTCCATTAGCCTCTTATTGGCGGATTGATTTTTATAATTCACAGATTCAATGAACAATTCATAGGTTATGTACGTAAGGCACGCTACTGTGCGTCTCCATTGTTGCACGGTAACTGGATCTGCTCTCGGATGCAAAACTGTTTTATTTGCATATTCAGATTCCTCCCCCGAGGTGATCGTCAAACTGCGCAGTTAAACATTCATCAAGATGAAACATTACCCTCCATAACTAAAAAACACAAGATGTGCCAGACTAGAAGAGCCGTATCCTAATTCAAAAATCAAAAAAAGTTCTATTCTGTTCACATTTGTTTTGTGTTTACAGATAGCAGCTTGAATCTGCAGCACTGAGCGTCTCATGGAAATGTTACTGACCCCGATCTCTGGTAAGTGAAAGTAAGAAACCTCAGATTGCACTATTATCAATTATACATTGACTGGGACATGGCGATCCACTCGGCAAGCCAACAGAGAATACCAATGAAAGATACACACGCAGCAGTGACAGAATCCAATCTCAGACATTTGTATTGACTTCAAGAATGCTGAAAAGACCAACATAGCAACTGGTGACCAGTCTTATTTGTTTACTTAAAATAATAGTTATTATTCACTCTCATGTCATTCAAAATCTGTTTACCCCATTTATCTGTGGTACACAAACCACGTCCATAAAATGGAAGTCAATGGGGTTGAATGTTGTTTGGTTGCCAACGTTCTTCAAAATATCTTCTTTCGTGTTTTGTAGGAGTCAAGTAAGTCATACAGATTTGGAATGACATGAGGAGGAGTAAGTGGTGAAAGATGTCGCTTTAACCATCAAAACTTCAATAAGAAAGATACACTTTTTTTATCATGGTGGTTATTTATAAATGGATATTTAAGTAGGAATTGTTTACTAGTGTAAAAATGGCAAAGCCTGGAATTGCATTGTCCATCCAAACTCTAAGGCGCAAAGCTAAACATTTCTTGGAGATCACTGGTGATGATTTTAAGCAAATAAGTTTAAAAGCACTTACACTTACATCACAATATAATTGCCTTTCACTTTTGACCAATAGGTGTGTGGATCTCATTAAGTTGATATGCTATATATGGTGACAATGACACATATCAAATTTTATTTTTAATAAACCAATGCATTGCCAAAGAAACTTAATGAATGTTGGCATATGATTTCGCTTTTGCTATCTTCTTGTCAAGAGCATTTACAGATGATTCGTAAATGTTTAACAGACTTTTTTCTGAAAATTCTGAATGGCTGAAAGGATAAGAGACTAAAATAATTTTGTAACCCCCAAAATCATAGATGTTTATGAAATAACTATGGTAACAATTTACAAGAAGGTTGTCTTTGTTGACATTGGCTAACAAAAACTACATTAAAAATACTTTATTGTGCATTTACCTTCATTACCTTCATTTAAAATGAAATGTTCTATCTGCTAACAGTAGTAAATATCCGCCATTGTTAGTTCATATTAGTTAATGCATTTACTTATGTTAGCAAATACAACCTTATTGTAAAGAGTACCATCATTTTTTTAAGGAACCACACACCAAAAATGCTTCTTACCTTAAACAAGCGGAGGATGTTCGCCACCATTATGGATACAGAACTGGACGACGCTCCGATGACACCCACCACCCTCTCAGGTTTGGTAATGATGGGCGATCCTCCGCCCTGACACTTCACATCCGTTCCGTCTTTCTCAATGAGCGCCTGGACAAAAGTAAGAGACTGCTCCAGAGCGTGGGTGTCCCGCGAGCACGTGTCCAAAATACGGGCTCCCAGCGTAATGTTGGGAAGCAGTTCGTGGTCGTTGTTGATTCGGTCCAGTGCGAACAGCATAGCTTCCAGACGATGGATGCCCTTTTCTTTTTTTATCTCTCCGCACGGTTTGCCCTCGTGTCCTCGAGCGTGCACTGGAAACAGGCCGCCCAAAGAAATGTCTCCATCAATCCTGATCGAGTTCAGATGCGTGTGGCCCGGACCTTTGGGCCTGGCGGCCAAAGCAGTCAGAAAGAGGTAGAAAAGAAACGTTGCTGAGACCTGACCGGTCCATCCAGCCATTTTACCCACAACCGAAGACATTGCAACCCGGTTCTATCCCAAGCGTGTCTATTTCTGGATGCAAGACGTGTCACCGATGAGTTGATGGGTCAATGGACGCACCCTTTCGCAGGGCACAGTCTTTTAAAGTTCATACTTATATCCCTTGTAATTGAATGGACCGCTCATCTGGTTGTGTAGGCGGCGGTACAGAGTGGATCCGATTTATCTTCTGTCACAGAACGCTCTCCTCGAGCGTCTTTTGATGAGATTAAAGGTTAACCGAACGTCTTTGGTCGCGCAGTCCCTCTGGGTTCCCAATCTCAAGGTGAAGGAGGCTTGAGGTCTTTCGCTGTGAACACAAAGCTTTTCCCACCTGTGAACGGAAAGAGAAAAAAGACAAGCGAGGTAAGAACCACAAGAAAGCAACAGAGTCAGATGTTTCGGCATTGGTGCGGCCGGTCTTTTCGGTAAACTTCCTCACTCAAACCCTGAAATCTTGCTTTTTCTCTCACCCTACGCTCCCCCCGTTCTGTTTGAATTTAAAACGTTGCTACGGGCTCCCAAGGTCGAGAGAAATATGCGTTGGCTCTAACGTGTGTCTTTTCAACATTGTGAATGAAGGTTTTGCATTCCAATGAAGATCCAGAGAGAGAGAGAGAGAGCGAGAGAGTTATCTATATACTGTAATGTGCTGTTTCAATTTTGCCCATTTGCAATGACAAGCTCCGATAAAGAATATTTTGAATTTTCCATGCTTTATCTCCCGCTGCACTGGTGACTGCAGGATATTTGAAGTTCTCGGGAGGAATGGTTTCTTTCGTGACCTCAAGGTCCTTCTCTACTTTGAGAAAATGAGATTTAATTTGTACGACACTGAACTCAACGTGGAGTCTTGCAGCGTACAACTTTGACAGCCAATATTAGCAATGGATTAAAATTAGCATCAGGTTTTTGAATGTACACATACAGTACAGTACATTACATTATTTGAATGACTTTCGTCAATGTTCATCATATTTGAGGAAAACTGCAATATCACCATTGTTATACCATATATTGGGATTTATTTATTTTTACTACAGTAACACTACCTAATTGTACGCAAAGCTGCTTTGCAACCATTTTCCAAAATTTTATTTTACTTAAACAATGAATTTCATTAAATTAAAATGAAAGTTCCCTTATGAAAATTGAGCATTTGTTTCTATTTGAGAGTTATAGAGCTTTAAAATCTCCTTTTTTACTGCTGCTTTGTGTTTTCAAATGATCGACTTTAAACACAAAGAACCGAATTGGATCTGTAAAAACAGTATTCCCGCTGTGCCGAAATACATCGAGTATAAACATCTCTGACATCACACTTATAGCACAGCACCCATAGAATACCAGTATCTTAAAGAAATATCTCTATATTCATATTATTATTTTCTGAAACAAAATGAATAAGAAATGTGTACACTTTGTAATCCATTCCATTCTATATTTATAAATATTTAATAATTTTCTGTTTTAATGTAAAACTACTTTAAAACAATGAAACATAAGAGTGCTATATTTGGATTAAATTGAATTTCTGTTCCACTCTTTTCAGCAAGCAACAAACATATATTATATTATAATAATCAAAGTTTTAAATCAGAATTCTTCTGCCCCAAACTCACACTATGCCTGACAACACTATCAACCAAAACTATATTCACAATACACCTCTTCTTTATTAACTTTCCTAATTATAGCTCTTAAAAACTAAATTCATCAAATTGATACGGTTCAAACATTTGATCCCGGAAAACGTATTTGCTCACCTCACTTATTTACGAGACAAATCTTAAAAATTCCCTTTGTAAAGCCTTTTTAAGTCAAACTGACCTGCTCTCGTTCCATCTACCTTTCTAATCTTATTGCCACCCTCTCTTCCCCTATTAGTAGCATGCACTTGCTCCACACTTCTCTAGTGCATAGCACTTCAAAGAATTACAACAGGGCCTCTGAAGTGACTGTGAAATGCTTTTTCAATGTTGGCAAATGTGCTTTGATAATAAAGAGCGAACTGGGGAATCCTTCCTCTGGGAATGAAGTTCGTGTGAGAGCTCGGTGAAGCTCGAAGCACATGTTCCTCTCTCCCACGCTCGCGGCCACGGCAAACATTGCACAACACGTGAGAAATGGAGCTCAGCCTGGATTCTGAGGTGTTGTCTTGAATAACTTACGGGAAGGTGTTGCTTTGTATTTATATAATAAGTGTTCTCTATGTAGACTTATCGAGCGTAACCTGTTTGTTTCATTTCCACTAAAACAGGAAGTTAGAGGCGGGCACATTGCGTGGCACCTCCCCCCTTTAATACAGCCAATAGTGTTTCGTTTACAGCCTGGAATGTGATGGGAAGCTGAAGTGCAGAATGATGTCATAAAAGTCATTGATCCGTTTTAAACGCTTTTATCTTCTAAATGGGAATTTTGTCAGTGTAATGCAGCACACTAGTTTATAGATTGATTCATCTACTAAAATCCCCAAAACTTCAATTTTGATTTTTCAAAGCTTTAATTTTAATAATGAGTCGGCTACAGTTAAAAATGCAGTAACTTCCACTCCTGTTGTTAATAAACTCCTGCCGATTTCACGGAGAAGCCATGCTTGTTAGGTGGCTGTTGACCCATATGAAGCTGTCAGAGTGATCTGCGATCATTGCCGTGATTTGCGGGGAGTGTCAGTCCTACCACAGAAGTTAATTTAATTCATTAGTTAAAGTTAATTGACACTGCATGGCTGCCTGATGATGTAACGGAGATATAATAAGCACCGAGAGCTTCTATATCAGCAATGGCTTCGGAACTGATGGCGGATAACACCAATTACATATTTGGGGTAATATTCGGTAATTTCAGGTCTGCCGTGCCAGGAACAGTTCAGTCTTTTAATTAGAATATTCATAATTATTCAAATGTCGAGGCTTGAGGTTATATGTGAGGATCGGCGTCAGTACACGAGGGTCAAAATGAAACCAGCGTAATCAGCAGAATCGTTTTTTTAGGTTTGTTGTGTGTTTAGCCTAAGAAACATAGATTGAGAATTGAATGGTTGAAGGTAAGCACCAGTAATACTACTGTTTAGGGTTAAAGGGACAGATCGCAAAACATCGCAAAATATATTTTTTAAGGTGAACACTGAACTCCATTGATTTCCATTGTATGAACACAAAACCCCTGAGACATTTCTCAAAATATCTGCTTTTGTGTTCCACGGAAGAAAGAGTCATATACGTCCAGTGTTAAGTAATTAGTTGCTGTAATTTAATTACTTTTCCCTTGAAAAGGTAAAGTAAGGGATTACTCGCATTTTTTTACATTACTTCTGATGTCATTTTACTTAATTCTGTGTAATGTATTCATGGGGGAAATTACATACAAAGCCTAACTTTAAAATGTATGCTTTAATGTGTAATTCTCACATTTGTATACTTTGGTCAGTTAATAAGAATCATTTCAGTAGTTATTTATTTGAATTAATTATATAAGCCATTTCATGTCTATCGTTGAATCAATTCTAATCAATGTTGATATAGGATATAGAGAGTAATAATTAATTAAATACTTTTTGGAGAGAGTCATTTGTACAGTAGTCTAATAACACTATTGAATATGTAATTAGTAACTAGTAATTCATTACTTTTTCAGAGTAACACTGTATACGACATGTGGGGGAATAAATGATGATAGATTTTTTTGTTTTTGGGCGTACTGTCCCTTTAAGGATTCAAAACATGTTTAATAAGAGTTATACCATGGTTCATTTAAAAGGAATTTTAAAGTAATAGCTAATAAAAAATATATATTTTAGTAGAAACAAAAATAAAAAATATGGTACGACAAATATAGTTGAAACAGTTTTTCGATGATTTTAGATTTTTCTATATTATTTTAATCGTTCAGAGCTCACCCTCTTTCTGAACATCAACAGACTTACAGTCAGACTCTCAAACTTTTGTTGCAATAAAACAAACTTAATATCATTTTACCACGGTCTTAGAATTACAGATGCTTAACCGGCCCCAAATTCTGTTTATGGCATTCTGAAAGACCTGCATGTGTCGACGCTTTCCTAAAATGTCTCCCGCAGTCGGTCGCAGCTCATAGCTCGATCGCTAACCAAGGACACATTAGAGCTGGTGAGTAAGCAATCGTTCAATTCCTTATGGAAGGAAGGAAGGATTAGAGCAGACATTTTGTTATCCTTTAAAGAAAAGATCTCCTCAATTTAGACACTTTTTTGACATTTATAGGTTGGGATAGCTGTCAAAACAACATTTACATACTGGCACGAGTTGGTATAAATAGGACCAAAATGCACAAATGAGACGAAATGACAGCATAGAGCTGCCAGGCGTATACTTTGTGTTACACGCCGGATAATTTCGCCGTCTGTTACTTTCCTCAAAACACAGAGCAGACACAATAGCAGTGTGGTGGATAAACAACAGAATCACATATTCAGCAGACTGCGCTTTCCCCGGATAGTAGGTTATACAGCTTTTGTAAAGGATACTGTGTAACTGCCTGTAATATTTCTTCTTTCCGCTTTAAACGCACTTATGAAAAGTTATTTTCATTTTCTGTAACCCTCCGGCAAACAGTGACTGTGTACTTTAGTATGCATACCGGAGAATACCATCCCTTACTCTGTAGTGCCCAGGGGAACTTTCACTTAGCAACAGGCTAATAAATCCTCGCCGGTGCGGAAGAGAAATGGTATCGTTCCTCATATCGTATCTGATATCATACTTGAGTGTGTGCTCGAGGAAATATTAGATATGGCAATTATAAATACTGCTAATGAGATCATTATCTGTTTCCCATAATGCATTACATATCGGAGGCTTGCATTAGACTCCGCCTCTGAACTCTCAATGCTGAGCCATTACTGTTGTGCATGAACAATTACTTATCGCGCACGGCGAAATTAGAAGCACAAATTGTCGTCTCGCAGGGAATGTTTGTACGGCGTAAACACGCCTGATGAAATTAAGCCGTCCTCGCGGCCTGCGGAAAATCCCGCGCACCAGCTGCAGAATCTAGATCACGGCGCGCCCACGCCCGCCATTCACAGGTTTCTTTTTTTAAAACCCCTCCTTGTCTTGGAGTCTTTAAGCGTGTTGGGCTGACACCATTCAGTCAGTTAAAGCTGTAATTGATCTTAAAGGAATAATCTCTCCCCATCTCTTCCAGAAACGTGAGAGACGTGGGCCACAATGGAAGCGATTCTGCGCCGGCGCTCTTATTCTGGGTGAAGACCTTTTGTGAGGAGAACGAAGGTGACGGGAGGTTCAGTGCGCTCCGTTTGGAGTGGAGAAGTCATTTGGACCCGATCATTCACAGTAAATTTAGTTTAATCAATGCCGAGTGAATCAGGCAGGGTAAGGTCAGACCTATTTTCCAATTCACGGCCAAACTATAGCTTCACTGTGATTCTCTGGGTAGATAAGGGGCTTACACAAATAAAGTATGTGTCATTAGGAGAAAACGGAGACATTGGAACGCACTGACTGAGGACTTTCTTTCTCGTCCAGAGCTTTCCATTAGTGCGTCATTCCAGTCAATAACGTCAATACTGTTCTACTTGAATTTGAAAAGCTGGTCTTAAAAGACGTCGGATTGTTAGGACAAAGTGGCAAGAAGATATAGTTATTAAAAAATCTATTTTTGGTTTTGGTACTATTTGGAGTCTTACAAAAACATGTCTTAAAAATATAAAAAGTGCTTCAATAAGAAAACAGATAAAAATAAACAAATGAATGTAAAGCAAATTGTAAAATAAAAGTAAATGTAAAAATAACTATCCATAATAACATAAATAAATACATAATTCACAGTCTAGTGGTTTTCATTACATCGCACATTCTTCTTATCAAATTAACTTATATTTTAATTTATAAACATTTCAATCAAAACCTGAATAGTTTTCTATTATTTTGTAGAAGAAAACTGGTACTGTATAGTCTTGTGTCACATGTTTTCATATGAATATCATTGCTGTCCTTCTAAAACCTTGTATGTCCAAATTCACCTCTCGAAGGAAAATAAACCACTATCATTTTTTTATGATATCAATACTGTGTTGTCATAGTTGACAAGCACTTTTTCGTAATATTTGTTGTTATTGCAAAAACCAGTGACAAAGGGTGCTAATCATTATGATTTATGGCAAAAAAGACACAAAATATGGAGATACAAGGTTTCAGATGGAAGGTAGCGATATACTATATTGATATGGAAACAGTGTTGAAAAATTCCTTTTTTAAAATTAAAGCTTTATTAACCTTTTTGGTTGTTTCGGCATGGTCATAGCAATTAAGCACTTTTTGTTCCCACTAAAAGAAAATGGTCATTTTACTTTTGAGTTTTGTTCATAGTTCCCATTCTTCTCAATGTATTCTCAAAGCAGTTTTTAAAAGTACCACATAGGATAAAAATGCTTCATTGTCATAAAAAGAAATGTGAGGTCTTATTTCTTGCGCTTGCTTTTTGGACGAACAATGCCGATCTTATGAGATTTTCTCAACTATAGTGATTACTGACATTTAAAAACTGTTAAGCATCAGCTATGTGACAACCTCTCTGACTAACACCTGGTTGACTCGTGGCTCTTAACAGACTGAAACTAATTGAAACACCACCGAGACAAACGCAACATGACAATTCACAAAGCTTTGTCAACCTTTCAATCGCATTAGTGGAATAACAAAGCATGTTATCACATCCAAATTACAGTACGGTCTACGCCTGAAATTAGCTTAGGGATCAAGAGAGCACATCAAGAAATATTGTTCGTCTGAGAGTCTGTTCCCCGAGGCCGTCTTGCTGATTTAGGCAAATATCACGCAAGTTTTCGGCTCCGGCTTTCAGACGTGACAGCGATAAGCATTATGTTGGCTAACTGACCTTACGGGCCGTTATTGTAGTCCTGTGATGGTTTGACGGCTCATGCAGATCTTTGTGTTGGCTCTTTTTAAAGTACAGTAAACTCTCAGCATCACACTGTACAAAGATAAGAGGCCAAGGCACTTAATATTTTACTAGCCTGGCAGCTAGTTAGCATCAGGGGGAATGAGCTCTGCCGAACGACAGAGATACAACTGGAATGGGGGATGTCATGGTCTGCAAAAAGCGGAGAGACTGCATAGCAAGCAACAAAGCTAACAAAACAAGCACAAACTCATATCTAAGGCCATAAATATATCGCTGTCGTTTTTGTTTTTTTGCATTGCCGTGGCAGTAACTTCAGTACTCGAGAGGACGCCTGCACACCAAATGTGTTATAATTCATGTAGCTAGCTATAAATATGCATAACCAACATTACAGGTGTTAAAGGTCCAATGTGTATTTTTTGGAGGATGCATTGACAGAAATGCAATATAATATACATAACCATGTCTTCAGAGGTGTATAAAGACCTCACATAATGAAGCGTTATGTTTTTATTATCTTAGAACGAGCTATTTCTATCTACTTACACCATGGGTCCCCTTACATGGAATTCACCATGTTGTTGCCTTAAACGGACAAACTGCCCTTTCGTAAATACATTATCTCCTTCGGCAACGTGACGAATCTTTAGTTCTGTGTCAGCCGCTGTAGTGCTTCCAAAGGGAGAGGAGATGGGGTGGTGTGTGCCTTTGGTTGCAATTCACAACCTCACTACTAGATGCCGCTAAATTTCATACACTGGACCTTTAAAGAAATAGTGCACACAAAAATAAAATTCACTCTTTCATCTGTGGAAGAAAATACATTTTTCATTTGTTTTGGTCAATGTTGTTTGGTTACCAATATTCTAAATATGATATTTATTAGGGCTGTCAAAAGATTAATCGCGATTAATCGAATCCAGAATAAAAGTTTGTGTTAACATAATATATGTCTATGTTCTGTGCATATTAATTATGTTTTTATAAATACAAACACATACACATGTATACATATTTAGCAAATTTTTTAAATAAAATTTACATATTTTTATGTATATTTACCAACAATTGAAATTATAAATAAATGTTTAATAATTTTGAGATTTATTTTAATATGTGCATGGATGCGTTTGTGTTAATAAATACAAAATTATTATGCATAGCACACAGATATATTATGTGAACACAAACTTTTATTCTGGATGCGATTAATCGCGATTAACCTTTTGACAGCCCTAATATTTATACATAAGTATCTTGTTGCGTCCTACAGAAGAAAAAAGTGAAACGGGTTTGAGTAAATTATAATGTATTTTCATTGTTGTGTGAACTACGTCGCAAACTTGTGCTGCATTATAAGACATTACATTTAGGAGCAACTGAGCTCTCACATTCTTGCCTGGAGCATTTGGACACACACCATCACACGCGTAGAAAGTTTCAACTAGTCATAAATATGATGTCATTTCATCGGAGGTTTCATACGATGTGGCGGTGGCTACCACGGTCTAATTGAACATTCTGGCCATTTTGCTCCACACTGAGATATAGGCGAAAAATATAGCGTTTAGGTCAGCCGGCGAAATGAAAGCTGTAAATATCTTCCCGAGCACATTTGGACTGGAGCGAATAAGCAGATATCTTACAGCGGTGAAAGGTCACACACAGCGATGGGAGTCCCGCACGGCACCAACACACACAGCAATATCTGGACGTGTTTGCTGAGGCCGGTCGCGAGCCAAGAATAAACAGATATTTAAAGGTTGGGTCTGAGATCCTATAGGGAACTAGATAAATGTCATTTCACATTTCCTTAACCTTTGGACCGATAACATCACCCGCCGGAGTTGGAATTGTCGTGTAAATGCTGACTCGGCGAAATGGCATGCGATTTTCTGAAATTTTCCAGTCTAATAGAGCTTTGACAGCGGTACCTATCTACAAAACTCGTTTTCCTTGCGAGTAACGTATATTGTTGCTGACAGTCAACAGAAAATGAGCACATGCATACGCTTACTGCGCAGAAGTTCTTCTTCCGTGTTTTAATTACACGTCTTGCAGATGAGTGCTGTATTGATATGCATACGTGTTTGTTTGACTTCTTTATCTCCTTTCAGCTGTTTTTAAAGCCGGAAGAACTCAATTTCAAAATGTGTTTTGTAGGAAATTAAAAAAAAAACGCAACAAGCTGTTCGTCTGAATATATTTACATTTGATGCCTTTTATGTGAATTGACTTAGAGTGCATTAAAGTCATACATTTTTAATCAGTATGTGGGGATCAAACCCTTGACCTTTACGCTGCTAACTCGATGCTTTACCGATTGAGCTACGAGAATATGAATACGCTGCGTTGCAGATCGCATCCAGTCGGAGATATGTAATATTTAACGTAGTGTTGTGAGTCAAACAAATTTTGGAACAAATAGAAACCAGGCCAAATCACATTTTATTGCTTGTTATTTAGCGCTCTCCTGGTTAGGACACGGTGCGCAAATCTACTTAACCGAAGACCATACGTTTGCCTGTAACAATTCCGTGAACGCTTTTTAAATGTAGCCAATAAAAGTAACATTAAAAATGCTTTAGCTGAATATCATTTCTTCACGCATGAGGAAAGAAATCCCATTCAAAGCGCATTAAACACACGCAGAACGGGCAAACCCCCACATTAATTTTTCAGTGAGCCATGCGGCTCGTTTTGAAACCGGCACATCTGCGTAGAGGTGCACATTGGCAGCACTAAAAGCGGGAAACCACCAGCCGTCTATTTAAACTTCAAAAGGAATCCGTGTCGGCTCTCTGATTCCCACTCATTGGCACAACATTTAGAAAAACCTAGCAAATGAGGACAAGAAGCAACATCAAGCAGCAGTCTTACCCATGACATTCCCATCTCTCTCTCTCTGTTCTGCAGGAGGGGAAGGCGGAGCTCTATAATTCACATTGCAGAGGAACTGTTGGCAGCGGGAAGGTGGTGTAGGGAGGGTGAAAGGAAGAGACCCGAACACACTCATTTACTCCACAGCTGCCTCTTCCGTCCGCAGGTATCTGCAGTGATATCACAGCAACAGTCCAACGCTCAACCGGTTTCTGGTTTTGCTTCAGGACTTTGATTTTATGCCGGACGACCCACCAGTGTGCCAAAATTGATCAGACAAAAGTAAGCAAAAACGTCGTGAAATGAAACGTATTAGTATTACAGTTGACTTGCATCGGCTGAAACTGCTGAATGATTAGGAACATAATCTTTTCCTGCATGATTTCTGTGCATTGGCGTCAGCAAGTTTTCCAAACACAACCTTGGACAAAACCGAGAGCTCCACCACCGTCACCTCCTTTTTATTTCCATATTAAAACACGTGTTCTTGCATAATTTCGTTCAAGGTTTTTGAGGATGAGCACATACGCAACCTATCCATGTTGACACATAGCTAGTTAGGCTAGAAGTTCATTTCACAGGGGCCAATGTCAACAAGATGTAAGAAGCATTTTCTCCTTCCTTTTCAAAGTGAAATCTATTATGAGGTTTTGTCAAAATGATTATACGGTTATTTAAACTTTAACCGCTTTGTTTTTCTGTACTGTGCATGACCCTAACAGTGACCCACACCCACGTGTGTGCACACACACACTCACACACACACGTACGCACACAAATACTTGCTTTGAATTTATGTTGAATTCATTTTTCTCAACTCAGAACTGAAGTGCTCAAATTTATTCCTGTGAGAGCCTCTTGATGCTTCTTACATAATCCAATCTTGAGTCGAGTTGAGTTTGGTTAGGAATAATTTTCTGTTGATGATACAATTAAATGATTACCAGTCTCATCCGTATAACTAAGAAGCTATCAATTTCAAATCATAGCATTTAAGATCTAAATAACTTCCAGTAACTTTACAGTAAATGAGACATATAAAACAATATCTTCCGCTAACCCATTTGTAATGCAGTTGATGATCTAGCAACTATATTTGCTTCAGTTTATTATAATTCAGTGTTATTTAGTGACGGACGATCTATAGAGTTAAATGGAAAATGTTTTCAAAATGTATAGTTTACTGACCTTTATACCAAGGTCTGTCTGAATGCTTGATTCTGATTGGCTGGAAGGTGTGCATTAAAACTGTTTAATGCACACACATGGAGTTCCAGTCAGTTTGACCAATGTATAGTTGGTTTAATTAGCTGATGAACTTGTCATTGTCACCTGTCTGATAAAAAAAATAACAGCTTTAACTTGGCAAATGACCATAGTATATGTGGGATAATCCACAGCAAGCCTTGCATTAAACGATTTTAATGCACGGCTAGCTGTGTGTTATCCCTTACTCATACACTATGAGAAACAAAGGTGAAGATAAATGTTTTGTTCAAGCATCCAGTTCACCCGTTAGAAAGAAAAAAAATAGTTATTTTTAATATCTCAATGATTTCTCCTAGACATCAATGAGATTGAATGGCGAGCTAATAGACACTTTTGCTTTTAGGTCTCATCTGAGTCTGCGATATTTTTACAGAGGAAAAATGGTCAGAAAGAGATCTCAACAACGTCTCAAACTGAGCTCAGATTTGTCAAGTCGGCAATCGAACGTCAATATTATTGAAGATCTCAACATGAACTCAAGCATTTCCAAATCCAGATTATTTCACTATTACAATTCACATTCAATATACACTTCCATACTCTCTGTTTTTATTTCTCCTAGAAGCAATTTTGAAAAGAGCAACATTATCTCAACCAATAATGTAAGTCCGATACAGTGTTTTGAGAACCCGCTCGAAACAATCATTCATTTCCACTTCCATTTGGTGCAAAAATTGCGCTCGAGTTCAAGACAGACGGTTAAACAAATGGTTAAAAAAACTGCAATATTTTCTCCACGGGAATCAAAGTGCACCACGGCTACGATCAGAACATATTGATCCATCTGTCAGAAGTCTCAGCCGTCTGCCATGCAGAGCAATGCGTCCACATCAATAATTCAGCATGCAAACTGCATCACGTATGTTCATAAACTTCTTCATCGTGCATTGGCCCTGACCCAGATTATACCGCACACTTTTTTGGTTAGGGCTCGCTATCCAGCCGGTCCAAAGTGTTTTGATTAAATTGTCAGTTTCATGTCACGCCGTAAGACAACAAGACAGCCTGAGATACTCCGTGTGGCCATTTTCACTTGAAGATTGACAGCGGTCGATACCGCTCCATTTCTGCACGCCCCTACAGCAGATGTGTCACTCGAGGCAGAGGAAAAATGTTTCCAATAATCGCACCTTTAAACATAAAGTTTGCACCTGATAAAACACCTCTGCCTTTCCCCCCTCAGGAGTTACTTCGCCTGAAGTTTTAAAGTTTTGCAGGCTACGCATCAGATCCAGCGTAGAGGCGTTGTTATTTTCTGAAGGCATTTGTTGCTCCGCTGCAAAGTGCGAACTCTGCCTTTAAGAAGTGCAAATTACTGCAAGACTGTTGCTCGGAATAAAGAAAGGACGCTCTCATTAAAGCAAAAGGCAGCGAATGAAGGAATGATGCAAAGCGGGAATCATCAAAGGTAACAGTGTGGGCTCTAATGAGTGCAAAAGAGCAAAGCAAGGTGAATATTTTACAATAACAGTCTAATAAAATGCCCAAGTGATCGGCTGGAAATTAATTAACCTTGTATGTTACTCTGGCTGAGAGTTGTTTTGTTTTGGTTTGGGGTTTTTTCATTTGAATTCCCAAGTGCCCATTCACAGATGTTGTCAATGAACGGAGACAGTGCACGTGTTAGTGTCGCTTAATAGGGTTAAGAATCATTAACACACCAACGACAAAGCTGACAGAATTACATTTACGTTTATGCATCTCGCCGAATCTCTTCTACGAAACGTGACTTACAATGCATTTTAGCTTTACATGTGTGCTTACTGGGAATCGAACGCATACGGCTAATGCAATGCTTTTCCAAGTGATGAGAAGCCCAAATTAACCTGATGCCCTTCAAATGTAATCTAATATATTATAATAAGGCTTTTGTTTGCGACATTCCGGCCGAATTGAAACCCAATTGAAACCATCACAGAAATTCTAATGGTTTCCATCAAAATACCATTAGAACCATTTGATTTTTCCATTTAAACAATTACAACATTTATTTTTGTATTGTGTTTTGGCAATTATTCCCCACAGAATTTACCATTGATGGTTTCCATTAAAACCAAACAATTGCCATCATAACCATTATGCGTTTTGGGCAAGGATCACAGCCATGAGCCCATTTAAAGAATAGTTCACACAAAATGAAAATTCTCTCACCCTCATGCCATCCTAGATTAATATGATTTTATAGTCAAACACAAATGAAGATAAAAAAAGACATACCTTGAGCTTATTTGGCAAAATTACACCCATAAGAGCACTAAATTGAATATATAACTTTGCTTTCAAGGCTTGTGACTAGTTTAAGACTCGTGACTAGTCATAAGCTATTTCAACCTGATCTCACGGGAATTCGTATGTGTTTTACGAGGTGGCAAATTCGTATGAATCCGTAAATGCAAATCATACAAAAACGTTTCAGCCACCTCGTCAAATACCAACACAATCTCCCCGAAATTATGTAACTATTTTACGATGGGGCTAATTCGTATGAATTATTCGTACATAATAATGCGATGCACCAGTGACAATAGGTTTAGGGGTGCGGCATCAATATCGCTTTTTTTAGTAATCGTACGAATTTATACCACCACGTAAAATAGTTATGAATTCCAGTGTGATCAGTTTGAAAATACGCACAAATTCCTGTGAGATCGTGTTGGATATTTTGACACAAGACACATTCGAAAAATGCCATTTGAAGTTATAAATGAGTCCCAATATTTGAATTTATTTGATGTGCTTTTAGTTTCAAATTATGAATGGTTTTATCGTTTCACTTCAAATACTTTTTTTCCCTTTAAAATGCATTCATGTGCTTGAACATGGCAACCTTGAACATTGCCTATATAAAATGGACAGATGTATTTTTAATCCTCATTTGTGTTCGACTTAAGAATTTTGGCATTAGGATGACTAAATGATGAGACGATTTTTGGGTGAACTCTCCCTCTAAAACTGAAATAATCTGATTAAAAATGTAGGATATAGCGATGAATGAGCAGTCCGATAGGAATAATGAATGAATAATGTACCAAAATAAAAAAAAGGCAAGTCAGGGAGTGTGTTTCAGTGAATAAAGAGGACATGATATTATGCATGATCTGTCTCTCCGCAGCTGTTTGATTTCCCCCGGCTCTGAACTCCGAGAAACACTGGTGCAATTTGTCAACTGCAAATACTGCCTGAAAGACATCTACACCATCCAGAGACTCCAAGTAGCTTCGCTCCCGTGCCGTGATGCCGTCCTCCCGTGGAGCTTCCAGAAATGAATGCAACACTTATGAAAATAGAACTCTCAACTGGGCTTCACGTCAGACAGTGAGCCGGGCTATTTCTGGGAGACGGAGCCTTTCGCTTCATCCTAGAAAGCTCCACGACAAACTACCTCTAGCCCCCTCTGCTAATTAGACCCTCTCCCGAAAAAAGGAGCCCTCTTTTCGCACGGCTAACTTTTATTTTAGTAGCACGCTTCAAAACCCCCAGATACCGAGAGAATCAATTAAGACTGCGTCCCGTACCGATGGTCTGAGATGAGACGGGAGGAGAGCCCTGACCTAGTTTCAGGTACCGTAGTGCAGAGACGATCTTCACGGACCCGAGGAAAAACAAAAGGGTGTAAATGTAAGAGGAGTCAGAAGCTCACGGGTGCTCTCCTCTGTTTGCGCTTTTCATTATTTTTTTCCACTCGTCATCCTTCCTGACCGTTCGACCTGTCGGTGGAGTGCCAATTTACTCATTGCAGAAAAGAAGTCACCGCTGGTGTCCAACAGCGCGCTATATTATAGATAAAAGACTTGATCTGTTGCATTAAGCCTTGTGAAAGTGGCTCTTTGTAGAAACGGTGAATCAAGATTGAACGTTTCTTCGAAGAACAACCTTCCTACTATTCCAAATAAACATAAATCTCTCACATTAGAGTATTCTTAATTACAAGACGTTTGCAAGGCTTTACCTTGATGCTGGGAAAACGTTATTACTCAATACTCGGATGTTGAGTTTCAGTTCTGTTTCCTTTCAATTAGTCTCAGTTGCTCAGGAGAAAGAGATCGTAGATTGTAGTTCAATTCAATTTATTTATATAGCGCTTTTCACAATGTGCATTGTTCCAAAGCAGCTTTACAGGAGCAAATAAGAAAAACAGAAAAGCACAAAAAAAGGTAAAACACAGCACAGTGCGTGGTGTTTATAGACCTAGCAAGATCATTCTAATAAATAAGTCTAATAAATAAATGCAGTCTCCCGGTGAACAAGCCAAACCACTACCCTGTAGGGATTAAATAATCTGGATTTGGGTAAACTTGATGAGAAATGCTTGAGTCTTATTGATATATATATATATAGGGATGGGAATTGATAAGAATTTAACGATTCCGATTCCATTATCGATATTGCTTATCGATCCGATTCCTTATCGATTCTCTTATCGATTCTCAATAGGGAATAAGTACAAATTTGTTTGTTTGTATTAACTCGCTTTAATATCTGATATCATAGCACATATCTGAGTATACACAAATTATGTGTAGCAACCTCAGAACAAACCTAAAAGTAGGCTACAAAGTAAAGTCCAGGGACCTATAGAATTTTTCACATTCGTCATTGGTCCAGACAAAAAAATAAAATAAAACTGCCATTTAAGTGGCATAAAAACTAAAAACACAGACTAAACAGTCAAGGTCATCATCATCTAAATTTGATTGACAATGACAATGGAGATTATTATTCATATAGTAAAAGTTTACACAATGAAATGGCGCTCACATGAACTAAATAGAGAAGTTACCTTCGGCATTAATAGCAGATGACGTCTCGTTAGCTCCGCTGCTGCTTGACTCACTTGTTGTTGCTGTGTCGCTAAGTAGTAGTGTATCAAACACGCGACAGTCCTGCAAATGAATTGCGTGCTGTGTGGCCAAATGTTTCTGCATATTGGAGGTAGTTCCCCCCTTTGCCGAAATTAAACTTTTACAGTTGTTGCAAATGACCGCATTGGCGTCTTTTCTAGTGAAATATAACCACACTTTAGATCGCTTCTGCCTCGATGACATGTTTGCCGCGTAACCAAAACAACGCAGCGCGTTGACACATTTGCAACGAGCGGAACCGATAAGCGGAAATCGTTAAGCAGGTACGCTAACGGTTCCAAGGAATCGATTCACTGGGCACCGGTTCTAAAGAAGAACCGGTTCTCGGTTCCCATCCCTATATATATATATATATATATATATATATATAATATATATATATATTGAGAATAATATTCAATTTTGATTGCAGATTTGACAAACCCGAGCTCAGTTTGAGACATTATTGAGATCTCTTCTGAAACTCTAATGGAGACATTTGTGAACTTTTCATTTGCGCTCCATTTAGTCTCATTGAGGATCTTAAAAAGATCTCGTTTGAGATTTTTCAGTTTTATGACTAAAGAAATGTCAAAAGAAAAATTATGTTTTTCAAACACGATATCAATCGTTCCTAAACAAACACAAAAATATTGTAAACGACATCCAGACATTCGATTCGAAACATCAATCCCAGTATTTCTTGGAATATCAAGGAACGCTGTGTTATTTCCCAGCTGCCTAACTCAGCGGCACATCACTCAAAAGTCTCCTCGCTGTCCTGCCGTATTAAGATGAAGTGGCTTTATGTGATTGAAAGCTGTTGGTTAATGGACCCGTGAGGGGATGGAGAGGCGATCACAACAGCGCGTCTACGCTGCCGGCTTCTCAATAACGGTATCGACACGGAGGCTACGGTAATGATCCATAACAAGGTGGATGAGAGTGTCTCGGTTAGTCACTCAAGGTCTGACCGGACCTCGAAATGACTCAGATGTTCGTCCTGAAAATATGTGTATATGATTTATTGTCTTCATTTGATTCAATATGTGACCCACACATGAGAAAAACACGTCCACAGCAGTAAAGAGAAACACAGAATTTGGAAACTAAAGAGTTTGAGTTTGTTACGTAAAGATTTTCCATTTAGAAAAGAAAGCATTTCGTGCGTGTCTGGTTCCGAATTTAATTCAATAGTGGTATCATTAGGACACGTCTTGGTGAAGACTAAGTACATTATTAAGTCCAGACACCAATTTCTTGGAGGAAGTGTCTGGTGACATCTGGTCAAAGTTAACAAAGAACGGATCTCATTCACGTACTGCTAAAGCTTTTGTGGGAACGGATTCTTGCAGAAGTCAAGATTCATTCATGCGGTTTTGCTCCGTTTAGCATAACATGATAAAAGATCACTTGCTTGCCTTAGAGTTTAATAATATATATAACTTTCTTAATTATTATTAAAAATGGAATAACAAAGTTATTATATTTAAAAATTGTCATCATTCCCTTCATAAAAATACAGTCAGTCATGGACTCAAGGCCTACATACGTGCTTGTGTTTCTAGTGGTTTTGAGAATGCATACTTGGGTTCTCTTGAAGACTGTGCTATGTGGACTTTTCATCATCAAAATGTTGAATGAATGTCTCTTTTTTGGGTTGCCAGACCCAAGATATTTCAGTCCGTTGACAACTCAAAACCTCCATAAAAGAAATGATCTTTCACAAATGGCGAAAACGTCTTCGATTTCTATACTGTGAATAAAGTATTCTTATTTGATATTATATTATTTGATATTATATTAATTTTAAACATGCCCTTCCACTCAGGTTTCCCTTATTCACTGCATTAGGGCCTTGGGTTGCCAGGTATTAAGTTTGAGTATAGATATGCATTAGAGGGATTCTCCAACCCAAAATCTAAAATTTCCTTCTGTTCTGTTGAACACAGAGAAAGATATTTGGAAAAATGTCAACAACTGACATTTCTAGGACATCATTGACTACCAAAGAAGGAAAAAATTGGTATCTTTGTTTTGTTCTGTTGAGATATTTTTAAGAATTTAGGAAAGCAAACTGTTTTAGGGCACTATTGCGTACCATTGCAATTTTTTCCTGCAATGGTAGTCAATGATTTTCCAAATATCTTTCTTCAGAACAAAGAAATGTATCGAGGTTTAGGACAGCTTGGGGGGGAGTAATTCATGACAGAATTCCTTTAAAAATGAGAATTAATCAAATTGATTAGAATTAATAAAATTATTATTTGTCCACTGCTTAAAGCTAACATTTTGGGATCCGGAGTATGTAATAAAGTAGATAACATAGTGAGCACCAGAGCTTTTAAATACTTTCAGAAAAGCCCTGAATGTCTATTTCATGCATAGATATTTTACAACTAAAATCATTCAGAGCTTCAGTTCTGCTCTACAGGTACATCACAAAACTTCTGATCTGAGGGCATGCCTGAGGCTTATAGGTCTACTTCAATAATGAAAGATTTAATTAATATAAATGTTACAAATGTGATCAACTTTCTTCTGTTTAACACAAATGTACACTTCACATTCAGTGTATGCCAAATAACAGCAATAAAATACAAATTCTTAAAAAACTAATAAGTATTAATAGAAAATCATCAAATCACTATTAAATAAAAAAGTGAGCATTACGAATAACTAATATCAGTTTTGCAATATTTCTTTGCAATTTTTTGCAGACTTTGTACTTCCAAAATGATATATTGTACAAGAAGGCCTCAGGTCCAAGCTAACGCCCGGAATATCTATTGTCCCTAAAAATACCCCAGTGAAACCGTTAGCAACCAATAATTATCACACATTATTTATATGACAAACATCACATCCCGACTGGTGTTTCCCAATATAGACGCAACAGTCAACCGTCATGTGCGCCATCACATCAGGGTAGACTATATATAGATGAGCTAAGACTCGCTGTCAGGTTACAGATCGTATCGTACCCATCAAAGACTCGGCAGACTGCACGTCTTTTTTGTTTAAAAGCAAAGTGGCACGTCAAAGCGCAACTATGACAGCGCTGTCAGTGCGTATCTTTAAAGTCCAAGTAAAATGACTTGATCACGCAGAGCTTGGAACTACATGAAGAGGGGGCCGTTCGGATGTCATGCACGTATCTTTCATCCAAGGTTGCTTAGAAGATGCAGCCGAGGAGGACGAGCAAGCGTTTGCCGTACCGAGTCTGATTGGCTTAATCAACGTGCTTCCACAACACAATCAGTGTTCCTCTCGAGATCACCTTCCCAAATCTCAATCCTGTTAATGAACAATCTCGCACCTTGATTTCCTCTTTCCTCAACTCTTTGTGTAAAACCTTTAGCATCTGGGTTTACGCTCTGGGTTTAGCGCTGCTTCTGCCACGACCCCTTTACCTTCATTATTTCCCCTCTTAGATGTCACCAATTTTCCACTTAATCAGTCGCTAATTAAAATATGACTCCAGGAGCCCTTATGGGTTTTGATTCTGTGGGAAAAACCCTCGAGGAGTCGTATAACATGTCTAATGAACGACTAATCAACGGACTAAATTGTCAGATAAACCCGTTTGGTGTAGTTTAATGTCGGGAGCATCGCCTCTGTGGAGACGGTCTCACATAAAGATGAACAGACGCTCATTTTGATCAGTGTTTAAAGCCGCTTACAGGCCCGGAAAATAAGCGCGTCAATGCAAAATGCACCAAATTCAAAGCAAACTGTCTTTGTTATCCTGACAAGTGCTTTGTATTTTATTTGATGTTTTTATCAATTGTTTTAACGATTTAGCATCGTTTACATATGCAGAATGACGTAGACAGTCAGTTTAACAAAAGTAGAAAATACTTCTAATAAATAATTCTAATAAATTCATAAATAAAACAAATTAATTAATAAATAAGTGCTTTTATTTTGTGTCACCTTCCCATGAAACCCATTGCAGGCCTTTATTTCGTTTTCTTTATATCTGCCTTGAGATGTTGTATACAGGCATCTTCCAATTCACACATTCAGTTCCTATTATCTGACGCATAATTCATCTACGTGCCTTGTTGCATTATATGGGTTTTGTGTGTAAAAAAAATGAAGGGATAAATCAGGGTGATGGATCACAATGCTAGGCTCAGGTCTCCGGTTGTCATGGAGATGGGTAGGCATGTCAGCATTTCACAGCGGCTTGTCAGAAATGGAGCGCAAACCAGGATTACGCTCTTCATCCACAAACATTTACAACAAAGATGATGTATGTGCTCCAGTCATCTGATCTGAGCCACTGTCTTTTCCAGCGTCATTGGAAACGTGGCCAAATGTCTCGTCGAGGAAGAGCCAACGCGCTTCTGGAAAGTGAAATTTATCTTCGTCTGCAGTTCCAAGCATGTGCGAAGCGTGCCGTGTAAGTTTGGTATAGAGAACACGCCGTCTGCGTTCTGAGATATGTCACTCATATATCTGCATTTAGTGGGTCGGGATATATTGATTTTCTATCAGATGTGATGGATAGTCAATGTCTTGATACGTTATCAATATACTGCATTGCACTGGGGATTGGTAAAAGAGAGGGGACATTGTCATATTCTCAGAAATCTTATTCACACAAGATCTTCAAAGAGAGAAAACAAATCACTAGATAGTCATAAGTGCTGAGATATTTTCCCTTGAGAAGCAGTTCCCAGAATCTAATCCCAGAAATATGACTCGCTTTAAAAAGATCGTTCAGCCAAAAATGAGCAAAATGAAAAATCGTTCATCGTTTACTCACCCTCAAGTCATTCTAAATTCATATGATGTTCTTTCTTCTGCAGAACACAAAAGAAGATATTTGGTGAAGAAGTTTGGTATGGAAACAACATTGACCCCCATTGTTTGAACACAAAATCACTGAGACATTTCTCAAAATATCTTCTATTGTGTTCCACAGAAGAAGGAGTCATATACATGAAAGACATGAGGGTAAAGACATGTAAACTATTCCTTTAAAGAATCCTAGTTATATTAAATTATTGATATATTCATAATTTCTGAGGATTACAAAGGAGCTTGGAGAAGGCCTGATACATCGTGCCAGTAAATCCAAAGTAAAATATTTCTTAAAATTTAAAAAACGTTTTAATTTAACAATTTATTTCAATAATTTTAAATAATACAAAAACGTCTATCAATCATAAACTATTGAAATATTGACTCTATGAAAATGATTTTGATGGAGAAAATAATGATGAAAATGACAATGCCTATTCGGTTTGTCTGATCATTTCCACCATGGCAATTTTGCCACTAATGAAGTTTTTTCAAAAGGTAGTGCACTTGGTTACCAAGGAGACAAGGATGTCAGTGAAGAGCATGCTTGAGATGAAATCTGTTATATGTGAAGAATCAAAGAAAAATCAAATATCACCTGAGAACAGAATATCACTTCATCTGGGACTGGGTAAAATGTTGTTTACTTCTATTCTGAATATATAAAACTCTATCTATGCCATGAAAGAAGTTGACTCTTTTCTATGTTCTGTCTTCTATTTTCTACAAAAAATGATATCAACAAAATCTCTTGAGACGCAGGTAGAAAACAGACCTGTTGGTTCAGGAAAAAGAAACTGACGGAGCAAGACAAAATGACAAAATTTTCTTGCCTTTATCTTATAAAAGCGCAGAATGAATGACCACAATCACAGAACAATGAATGAAACCAAACTGAGTTAAGTATTTTAAAACGGTGATAAAAATGTACAGCAGAATTTATGCATGGCCATAAAATGAATGTATAGAGGCAATGTTTGAAGATAAAATAAGGGAATGTTTTTAAAATCACTTTGAAGTAGCCTATAACAGAAATACAAATGAACTCATTGTTCTGTTTAAGCGTAGAACAAGGAGTTAAAAAATCCTGACAGTGCAGAGTGAATCACAGGCCAGATAATAGTTTGGAAAGAAAAGAGAAAGAGAAAGTAGAACAAGAAAATAAAAAATAGTTTTTCCAGATAAAAGCGCACAGAAGTCTTTTGCTGCTCACTCAGTGTGATCTATATATGTCAGTTTAATGCAGCAAAGCAAAGATGAAATGTGCTGGGCTTATTCCCATCATTTTATTATTAATTTGCTGGGGGATCCTTGGTAGTGTGTTAGACAAAATGCATTAAAATGCAAGGTTGGAAAAATAAAAAGTAAACAAATATGTTAGTGTGTGTGTTTGTGTGTGTGTGCTTTTCTTTAAAGGGACAGTTCACCCAAAAATAGAAATTCTGTCATCGTTTACTCACCACCGAGTTGTTTCAAATCTGTATAAATGTCTTTTGTTCAAGTAGAAAGATATTCGGAAGAATGCTTGTAATCAAATAGTTCTTGGCCACTATTGACTACCATAGTAGAGTAATTACAATGGTAGTCAAAGTGGCCCAGAACTGCATGCTTTCCTACATTCTTCAAAATATCTTCTTTTGTGTTCAACAGATAAGACATTTATAAAGCAATTTGTCCTACTATGGTACCCAATGGTGGCCAAGAACTGTTTGGTTACAAGCATTCTTCTAAATATCTTTCTTTGTGTTCAACTTGAGTGTGAAAAAACAGTTTCTTTTTGGGTGAACTGTTTCTTTAACCCTTGCTTTCATACATTTTCACATCATTGATTTCCAACTAAATATAATTTAAATATATAGAAAGAGAGAGAGACAAAGAGAGAGAATGAGAGAGAGACAGAAAGAGAGATAGAGACAGATAGAGAGTGAGAGAATGAGAGAAAGAAAGGGAGAGAGAGAGAGACCTGATGCTTCCAATACATACAGTACATTACAACTGTATATTACTTTATTTCTGCTACTAAAAATGTATATATTGCTTTGTAAATCTTTGTTTAAACTACACTCTATTTCTCATTTTATATACTCACATATATTATAAACCTTTTTAAGTTGCAGTACATACACGACACTTTATTTCATTTCATTATTATTATTTTTTTATCGTTCTTTTCATTTGTTTACATACTTGCACTACTTGTACGCAGCCCAGCTGCAAATGCTTTGGCAATAGGACTGTACATTTGGTCATACCAATAGAGCACACTTAAATGAAATTGAAAGAGAGAAAGATTGTTGTTGCTATAGGAGCAATCTTTAAACATTACATGCCTTGAGATATTTTTCTAATCAAAATCATCCTTTTGGCATTGATGGTTTCTACAGTTAATCCATTTGGCAGTGAGACACAGCTGAAGGTTTGTTCCATACAAATTTACACCTCAGGCCTTCCAAACATGTTCCTGGAACTGAATAGACCTCATCTCTATTATAAAGCAACAGACCTTGTGTCAAAGCCAATGCCCACGACAAGGTTTTCAGCAGCTGCATTTAACGTCCCCGATAACCCGGCGCTCCATTCACAGGATCGCCCCGGAGGAACCGCAAGTCAAGATGAACAGTGAGAAGTGAGCTCGAAACATCATCACCTTGTCAGGAACAACTTGACTGAGATGGGAAAACCTTTTTTGGAGGGTCCCGCTGTGCCCCCGACGGAGCCGTTTGAATTAAACTTCGTCTGTCACGATCGCATTATACTCGCAGGTCAAACGCCAACGACTGTCACGATCGATCTAAAAGTCAAAGGATTCAGCACTGAATTCTTCCAGGTTTCATTATTCATATATGTATTTTGCTCAATGTTATATTTAATGGGGCAAAAAAAGTGCTTTAAAATTGAAAGGTGAAGCGACGGTATTATACGTTCGTAAAAAGGGAATCCGAAATCGAATTAAATTTAGATGACAAGTTCGTTCAAATCCAGTTCTGCTCCATTAGTAGTCAAAGCCACTCGATGTACGGCCCACGTGAGTCGAACCTTCACCTCCCATCAGCCTTTGTACCTCGCATAATTTCTGACAGAGATTTTCCTGTACTGCCGTGTGCCCACCCAGGCGGGGCCTGTTTTCCGAGCCCTTCGAGGCCACCGAAGGTCGGGTCTCGGGAGACGACTGTTCCTGCTGTAGAGCTCGACCAGTGACTGCCTCCGTTACGCTTGACTTCCCCAGCTGTCTAGCTCCTACGGGCCCGTATGAGTGGGTTACCATAATGACTGCTGACAGTCTGACAAGCATGTGATTGTTGGGAGTGTACGAGGAAGGGACGGGGAGGGTGCACGCTCTCGCTGGGACCTTTACGAGTCTTTTAAAAGCCTGCAGAGATGTTTGGTGATGAATGCACGCTTTAGAAACGGCAGAAAGCGCTGACGCCGCATGCCTGGGACAAAGGGAGCGTATAGCCGGATTGCTGGAAGGCGACTGCTTCTACAATTACACCTAGTGACTCATAAGCTCCTTGCGCTTCAAGCAGCTCCTGTCATCTGTGTTAACGACAATACTAATACATTTATATTTTATTATCTTTAATGATTATTCTGCTCTTCCGGTTAGTGTTCCGTGCAGATTCGAGTTTTATGCTTTAAGGCCAGTTCAAGCAATGGACAATAATGCTAACTATAGCTTATTTTATTTATTTGTACTTAAGATTATTTCTAAAGATTTTAAAAAATGTATCAATAAAACATTGACGACCATTTAAAATCCATTTGAATTTAAGGAGCACACAAGACTAAAATACATTTTTTATAGCGTTGTTTATAACATTTTTAAAATGTTACGGCAAAGTAGTTCACTATAAAATAAATATTTCGACAAAATTCACTCCACATGTCATACAAGCCGTCCGTGTTTTTATTTCTTCTGTCGAAAACAAATTGATGCTTTTGAGGAAAGCTTTCCAGGGAATAGATTGCCTCTATTGTTGCGCGTTCACGAACTACGTAATCACGTTGGAAAGGTCACGGGTGATGTAAGCAGAAGTTCCATCCCAGTCTTTACGAGTGTGGTCAAAGAGACCGTTCTAAAGTTCTTGGACACGTAATTTGTCTTTGTGCAAGATTATCGTTTAAAATGGTCATTTCGTTTGCATATCAGGGATGTTTAAATCTTTTGAAATCTACGTCACGCGTGACCTTTCCAACGTGATTGCGTACTACAGAAGTCATGGACGCGCATCCTGGACGACCTCCGAGGCAAAGCAATCACTATATTTACGTTTAAAAGTATGTATTTTTTTGTTTTCTTGGAAGGTGACCAATAGTTATGCATCGGCTGGTGTCGTTTAGACATTTTATAGTGAACTACTCCTTTAAACATAACGTTGATAAACAACGCGTCTGTCGGCTTATAAAGTTATTTTTATTTGTGTGAACGGTCCTTAAATTCACACTCAAATCATCAAAACATTAACTTTTTTCTTTTGATCATCTGTCCCAACAACCGCATCACTGGATCAAACAATGAGGGGAGTTAAGGGCGGGACTATCTTTTAAACCAACCAACGGTTGATGGATGTACTTGGGAAACTTCTTTAAAATATGATTTCACACTTTTGCTCGATCGCGCAGAACTCAACGTTTAAGCCTGTGGAAAAAGTGCTAAGGAGATGGCTTAGATTTAAAGAGATGCTGAGAAACCAATACTAATTCTCAGAAGAAGCAATTCGGACACTTAAGCTTGATTTAAAAATGTATAAAGGTCATTTCAGCAAATACAAAATATCTAACCAAGGGACATTTGCTTTTAAGTAAGATGGCCAAAGAATGCATTTCAAGCGCAACGTTTTACAAAAATGATGGGGTTTTAAATAAAACAATACACGTCCTGTTCAAAATTAAGAAAACATGAACTCGGGCACTTTCTGGTTGTTAAACGTAATGGCACATTTATAGGTTATAGTTAATGCATGAACTTGAGGGGAACAGACTTCATACATCACTGAAAAACTACCACGGGACCAGTTGGTTCAAATTAATTGCGAAAAGATGTCTGAGAAAAGTGGAGCTCTTGCTTTCATTCACAGATGGTATTTTATTCAATATTTTCTTATTTTTAGATGCTGCCTAAGCGTCCGGATGCGTTTCGGTATCACCGTGGGTTCAAAGTTCAATGCCAAACTGTAAAGTGTGTCTGTTCTCCTAATGATACTGAATATCTGAACACTGTTGACAGGTTGACATCTCCTGAACTAGTCACACTGTTTACTCCAGTGACTTTCTGCCCGCAGGCTCGCTGTTGCCTGCTGGGATTGCTCTATCCGCTGCGATTCTAAAAACAGTACAAGTTGAAAATAATTCTGTGGAGTTCAGGACATCTCCTGCTGTACCAGACCTCTGCGTATATATGCCAACGTCAGCCCTGTTATTCAACCGTGGATTCAAATGTTGTGGTAAGCAACTGGACACACCACACGCTATTTCCACATCCAGGCTTATGCAGCAACAAACGGGAAGATATTTGACAACTCCACCAGTGAGGAACTTTTAAGCGTAAGCTTCTAAATAAATGCACGTTCATAAGATACAGATTTTGAAGGGAAGCGACTGCTGCCTTTTGCGCAGATAATGTTGCAGCTTCAATCCTAAACAGGGTAAACTTCACGGTTCCTATGAGCTGGAAAGGTATGATAAAGAAAATGCCGTCCACAGCAACTTTTGGGTGTCCACTATTTGTGCCTCAGGCAAATCTGAAATTATGGGAAGACAAAAACGGCTTAAAAAACTTTGGAACAAAACAAAGGCCCGATGTTGGCAAATACGCCTAGTTTTTAAAAAATCTGAATGACGCCCGTGACACATTTTCCACTGACCTGAATAGAAAGATTAATTCTCTTTGCATGTTTTATTATTTCCTTGTTTCACTGTAGCTGATGCAGAATTTCTCCTGACAGCTTCTTTGTATTTGTGCAGTATAGGCACAATGTTATGCGCGAGCGTGCTGGGGCTCGGCGAGAGCAGAATGTCTGCGTTGTTTCTTCTGGGCTCCGAGATAATCAGCTAGCAGTCACAAACAAACCCATACAAAAATATTGTTTGACTGAATCATTCTGGCGTTTGATGGAAACATGCGAGCGTGTAGGTGTAGCTAAGCTCTTAGAAAAGCTGGCGTACTTGTCCATGAAACTCATTTTGAACTATTTAAAGCTTCGACGTGTAATTTCTGTGCCACTGGCACCAAATGTGGTTGCAATCTGTTTGTTTCAGCAGCTTGACTCAGCCGGACATAACAACATGGCACATGGCTCAACAAACACTGAGAAATTAGGCACAACTACGTTCTGTTTTGTGCTGAATGTGGCACGGAAATTGAACCGGAAATGTCCACATAAAGGTCAAGGGGATCATTTTTTGGAGGATCTATTGACAGAAATGCAATATAATACACATAACTATGTGTTCAGAGGTGTATAAAGACCTTACATAATGATGCGTTTTGTTTGTATTACCTAGTATGAGCTATTTCTATCTACATACAGCACGAGTCCCTTTAGATGGAATTCCTCATGTTGCTTCTACATGAGCCCTAAACAGACAAACTGCTCTACGAAGTTCTCCTTCGGTAACAAAGCAAAAACATGATGACATCTCAGTCCTGTGTCAGCCACCGTAGTGCTTTCGAGAGGGAGGAGGAAAGCGGTGGAGTGAGCCGTTGATTGCAATTCGCAAACTCACCACTAGATGTATATTTAAAGATGCAATTTGTAAATTGTTTCTTAACATCAAATACTTATAGTGAAATAACATCAAACTGACATTTCCCGCCAAATCAGACCCAACAACTCAAATTATAAATATTTAAGCTTACCGTGGTATACCAGAGTAAAAAACAAGACCATTTTGAAGACTGATTTATTTTTATGTACTAGATTAATAACTTATTTATTTGTTCTATTACAGATAGAAATATATAAATGTATATTTATATTGAAATCTTTTAGATTTAATATATAAGATAATATTTAAAAAAAATATTTAATAATTATATGTAAGAAAACAAATATTATAAAAAGGAAAAATGATTTAAAAATTATCTAAATATTTTTTTATGTAATATTAATTGATAAAGTAACTCATAAATTAATTAAAAACACTAAAAATAAAACAAAATATAAGTAAAATGGATAAATCTAACTCTTAAAGTAATAAAAATTACTTTTAAAATTGAATTCATTTAAAAATAATGATATAAAAATGTTATATTTAACAATAAAGAAACTTATAAATTAATAAAAATATATCAAAAATAACAAGACAAATATTACAAAAATGATTAAAGTAACTCTAAATATAACATATATATTTAAAGTTTAAAAAATTATAAAAAATAACTTATTATTATCTTGGGATATGTATTTACTTAAGCAAAACATTATATTGATGGAAAGCACCTTAACTCTCTGACCCACACAGCATGACACTTTTTTGTTTAAAAATGCGTTATTGTGCAAATAATATAATAATATAGATGCTAAATAATGTCCTGTATGATATTATAATATCAAAATATCCAGTATGATGTTACAAAGAAGTGTTGAACACTGATGGGGCTGTGAGGGTACACACAAAGAATAGGTGGTTTCTCACTTGCATTGCTTATTGATTGCAGAATTGATGTTGTTAATGGTTAAATCGCACTGCAACCACGGACAGCACAATCATTCCATTCACAGGTTTGTGCAACCCTGAAAGTTACAGCGTTTTTCTGAATTGCCAGAGTAATATTTCTAAATTACATGCAAGAGGCGGATCCGCAGCACATAGTTAACACGGCCAGTGGTCAACCTTGTTTGGAATCCTGCAGTGTGTTTATACCCTGATATCTCCAGTACGCCATCCATTATTCTGCCTTTTTTTCACTCGCCGCAACAAGTGGCACTGAATCTGTTTGTCAGTGACAAATGTGAAAGGGCCGCTCGGAGCAGGAGGATGCAAAAGTGCCTGCAGCCATTTTAAGCTCCTCCGAAAGGCAATCAAGACGGCGACTTTGTACAAACGAAAGCTCAGGAGCCAAAAACACTGGCAGGCCGCTAGTATGCATATCCTGATGGGAGAGTAAATGAAAGAGGGTGTTTTTTATGGTCTTAGATGATGCTTTTCAATCATCCGAGAGCTGAAGCTTCCCCCGCAACACAACAAGAGCATCACCCGTGGGAAAGACAAAGAGAAAACACCCACGTCGCACAGCCATGGGCTTTCAAACATCACTCATTTTGCTGCATATCTCCCTGCGTGTGTGCATGTGCGTGCGCCTCTATCTAATATCCTTGGGGAATTTGCCATTTTACCATTATCACTGTCAGATAGCGTACGGCTTGAGGAGGGGAATACCAAACGAGCGAGCCACGCTCTGAAACAGAGCAAAAATGCATTAACGTGCTAAAGTACAACAAGATTTTCCTATTTGTTGACTCAGATTTACATTTGATCAAATGTGATACCATTTTCCAGATACATGTAAAAAAATACACTTGCTGTGAAGTAAAGCGTTTTTGTGCCGTACGAGAGGTGATGTCACGACCCGCTTGTCATTTGTTTTGTTTTATAACTACTATCCCAGGGGTGCTTTTGATTTCAAACAGTCGGGGTGCGGTTTTGTCAATTTATCCAAAAAGCATGAAAAGCATTATTTCATTTAGTTTAGGTCAAATGAAAATTCAAGTGTCTTTGTCTGTAAATCCGACATTTTATTCCAAAAAGTTTCAAAATGTAATTTTGTCAAAAGAATGCTACAAAACAACAACTAAATATTGCATTATGTGGGGACATTTTTGTACAAATTAATTAAAGTGTTAGTTTTTGTTTTCAAAATATTTTTTATTACCGAGTTTCTACATTGTTCTGATTCTGATTTGTTTGTTAGTGTGTTTTGACCCCAACTTGTTTGACACATTTGGAAACATTCATTCTACGTTCAACATACTCAATTTCTTCAAACAAAATCACAAAAAATCGACATGATTCTGTTACCTTTTATGTTGTGTATTTTCTCCTGAGGTTTGTTAGGAACTGAGGAAACAGAGGTTTATTTTTGTTTACTTGTTTATAGAGAATATAGACAGTCGCTCTGATAGATCTCTGTTTGTTTTTGCCGTTTTGGTTGTTCGGCTTCCGAGGTAATTTGTTTTCGTGAGGTTTTTCTGTTTCTAAACAGGGTTTAAACAAGTGTGTAAATAAGTTGTAAAAATGGAAATCATTTTTCCTTTCTTACAACATGTCCCAACCAGGTGCGGCATGATAAAGCAATACCCATTTAATCCACATCAATCACGGCTGCCATAAGAGACAAGTCATCACAAATAAGTTAGTTCTGCAAAAAGTTGCATCATCATTTGTTTGCAGGTGCTGCTTGGTTTTAGATTTTGTTTGCAATGCACATCAATTCATGCATTTTTATTTGAAAAACATTAGGATTAAAAAATTGAATTGTTTGCCTGGTTTCCTTTGTCCCAGATATTTATTTTAAGACAAAAAGAGTCAGACGTGTCACAAATGTCTCTGTCATTAGAGTTTCGGAAGAGATGTCAACAATGTGTCAAACTGAGTTTAGATTTGTCAAGTTTGCAATCAAAAGTCAATGTAATTGAAGATCTCAATATGAACTCGAACATTTCTCCGCAAATTTACCCAAATTCAGATTTATCTACAATTTATGTTGTACCTCCATACAACAATTGTCACATTTCTTTCCATTTCTATTTTCGGTACAATCTGAGACTAAGTTTATACTTAAATGAAACACGACTGAGAACTCCATTAAATCTCATGAGCCATAAAAAAGAGCAAACTCGAAGCAATAACATTTACCTCCGGGGGAAAATGCATTTCGATGAAAGTATTGTTTTGTGTCTAAACCCACTGGAATACCAATTTAGCTCTAGATTTCGCCAACAAGCTGTGACGACACATTCGCTAAATGCAACAGAAACACTATTACTTGCTCTAGTTTTGTGAAGCGAGAGCATTGTGGTCACCTACAGCGTCATGACTCCCTCAGTGAAGGTCTGACGTATGTTATGTACGACTAGAAATAATCAGAGAGCAGGACCCCTGAAGCTGCGTTTCTGTAAAAACGCTGAGAAACAAAACATGAGATGAGTAATATATGCAGTGATCGGTTGACACCCCGTGGATGCAGAAGTCATCTTCACAAAGAGCTGTGAAATGAGACTGTGCTAATCTCCAACAATGGAGTAGTAAGGTCTTCGGCAGGTTAGCCGAGGTGTTGGTGTCATCGGATAATTGTCATTTCGGGAACACATCCAAGACCCTGAACACTGCAGGTCAACCCCGACGGGCCTGAGCCAGTTTCGATATCTCTGTGACGAATGTACGAGGAGGGTAAGCTTAAGAAAACTAACCATGGTTTTACAACAGTAGTAGAAAATCCATAGCAACCAGATATTGACTGTACTATGGGCTCACCATTAACCGTCTTCGTGCATGAGTAATATGGAATTGAATGACGTTCAGACTCAGGTTTCAGTTTTTTCAAAGGTGAAAATAAAGTTCAACCAATGGAACATTTAGAACTGATTTACAACATTAAAATAAGCTCTTTAAGACCTAATTATAAGTGTGAAATTAAGAAATAAACTAAAACTGAAACGGAGTGCCTCTGGACTTCTTTGACTTTTACATCTTGCAATATGGTCTGTGTAAAAATTTCAATGTAATAAATTTAGCACCATAAAAGCTTCAAATAATTATTACACGGCTCGTTGGAATGCTTGATTCTGATTGGCCAGTCGCCACATTTGCAGGTTCGTTATTCCCAGATAACAACCGCTCAAAACTAATAACACACGATAACCTGGATGCAGCAAATCATTTTGACAGTTTTTTTTTGACAAATTAAATATGTCTTTTAATAACATATATGACATTACATTTACAAAAGACTAAACCAAATTGCCTGTTCGTGACGTTTGAATGTCATTTCTTACCTTAAAACCGAAAGTTAAGGTCTGCATTCGGTAAAAATTAGCTAATAAAATATTAAAAATGTACATTTCATGTCCAGTTTTTTTTCTTGTGGCAACGCGTGTAAAACATTATGGCACACACTGTTGGGGCTTATTTCTGCGACAGGCTGCCTGTACATTATCCCTTACATAACATACGCGATAATTAATGTTATCTTGAGGCCGATACATTGCCGTTATTTCTGTCCTGTTTTCTGAAAAGAAACGTGAAATAAAAACTTGCTTTGGAGAAAACCCAAGAATATATTTTGTCCAGATCATGAAAACAGGACTACGAGACATTCCTCTGGATGCTTTCGTGCGAAATCAGATAAGAACCTGCCCAAATGTTCCTCTACACAGTTTTTTTTAGGGACGATCGGGATGGAAGGTGAAACGGATTCATTTCTTCATAAAAGACATGCAAAATTCCAGTAATTGGTAACTTAAATACATGGCCATGAGTTTATGACAACAGTTTTAAGATACTGCATTTTAATAAAAAAGTTTTAATTTTGTCGGTTGATACAGCAAATTGTTTGGTCCTTGAATCTAAATAAAGTATATGAATCCAGCGAATTATAGCCACCTGGCATGGCACAGGACTCAAAACGACGTCAATCTACGATCTCATCGCATTATTCACTATTAGTTTAATTATGCAAACAGTCGGTTGCAGCAGAAGACTGATGCTTAACAATGTCGGATATGGGACAGCTGGTTTCAAACGATCTGCAAATCCAGCGTTATATCCACCGTTTATATAACATCCAACACAATCACACACCTCAACTTCTCTCACTATCGCAAGAGTAACGAGCTGCAGTGCAGCCACATGCCAATCTTGATAGTAAGCACGTCGGTTAATGCTTGGGCGGGCTATCTCTTTGCCCTACTGGGAGAATTGCCCAATAAGGGCAGCTGTACAAAAAGTTTTTTCACCTTCGAAAAAAACTTTCCAAAAACTATACGAAACTTAGGGGAGTGTATCGAGCACAGAATTAAATACGGCCTTTTGCAAGCAATTAGGGATGAGAAGCCAGCAAGTTTAATACTTGTAAAGCAAGTCAAAAACAGCGTTAAATCACCCCATTCCTAGGTTAGGGAAGCCTTGTCTTTAAATCAAAGACAGGGGTGTTTTCTGAAAACTCTGGCATCATGGAGTTGAATCTATAGGGGAGAATAAAAAGTCTGGACATTGCAGTAGTCTTCTATGTAGAATTTTGCCTGAAAATGCAGATGTGGTAGTGAAATAGCATGCATCTCTTCTCCCAGGCTTGCAGAGCATGCATTATTAATTGGAGCGGCTGAAAGAAAATTACACATATTATCACAAGCTTTCTCATTGTCCTCAGTTTCCTAATAGTGGAGTTTGCCCAATAGCAGACATGTAAGGTTTGAAATAGGCAACTCCTCCCCAACTGCGGTACTGTATTGTAAAATCAGAGGCTGAAAGAGAACAAACTAGCACTATCAGTCACCTGCTTCCTGTGCCACATCAGGGCTGGGCTTTCATTCAATGACTGCATTCATTATTATTGGCCCAGCTTTTTCATTCTGTTACATTTTGCCGGTGCTAATTGTGCTGGTACTCACCTTCTGGAGAGAGAGAGAGCTGATATAGATCCGATATAGATGGTTCAACGCTGGTCCAGAACAAATTTCTGTTTACTACACAAACGTTTGAACGAGATACAACCAACACAATACAGTTCCGCTGTTTTTGTATGCAAAATCCGGAAGCGAGTTAGCATTTTCCTAACGGGTCAATGGGTTTTTTTAACAGGTTTTTGGTTAAATGCCTAAAGTACGGTATGTTGTTTACGAAACCTCTAAATATTTTCACGTTTTCAATCTATGACATAAAACACACCAGTTACAACCCGCTCATGATGTTTTAAAGCTTTATCGTGTATCAAAAACGGCGGTTAAGTTGCTAAAAGCGAAGTACATCCTTTGGAGGGATGTTAGACGTCGTTGCGCATATAAATCTCACAAATAATGCAACGCGGGCACGAATCTCTAAAAACGTAAACGGAGATTCATTCACAGAGAACTTACCAGGGAACACGTTTTTAACAAAGTTTGAAAAAGTTGCCGTGGTGACGTTGATATTGTCTGTTTGTAGCCTCATGTTACCTTTTTACTTTGGGCGAATGTATTTAGACTTCAAAAATACGTCATATCTGCAAACCTCCAACGGATTAAAATGTTAAACACATATCTTTAAGATTTAATTATACAGGTAAGATAAAAAATATTAATAATAAATAAATACAATTTTAAACTGGGCGTGGTGCTAGACCAGAGTTTACATCTTGCAAAGTGGTCTATAATTTAAAAACAACATTATAAATTATAAAATGAGAGAGAGAGAGAGAGAGAGATACAGAGTTGTAAATTATTTTACTTATTTACAGTAAATATTGTAATAAATCATACTATGTATATATTTTTAAATGATATCTATTAATCTTACAAATATAATAAAAACATTTTTGAAAGTACTAATGTTATATTGTATCCTATAGTGTACAGTACTGTGTTCATGTATATTTGCTCTATTTGCTTGCTGTGGGAAATCTTGGTGTGTTTAATAGTGCCACATCCAGGACATTTTAATGGGTAGGCTAGATGGACCCAATAAAAAAATCTTAGCCGGGGCTGAATCACAGGATTTGTAGCTGTATAGCTGCAGATTGGTCGATGGGAGATTGAGTAAACCCGGGTGAGAAGCGTGAAGAGGAATTCTCAATAAACACACTTCCATTTGAGACTTGAGTGCCTCGCGTATTCACACCGGCGGCTACATCTACATTCCACAACTTCAAGTTTACACTAAGAAAACACGTTTTTTGGTTCCAAAACAGTCGCTACTGTCTTGTGGTACAAATGACTTTTTCTTTCCATTTCAAAAAGATACATGAAAGTGGTTTGGAAAAAAATCACTTATCGCAACTTGAGTAATGGTGAATGGAAGTCGCATTCTCTCTAAAGCCTCCACCGACATCGGTGGCCACTGTAGATCTTGAAATGGCAGGGAAGGAGCTGATCGTTTTCACTTAACCTCAACATGTGGCCCCGGCCCCTGGTGTCAGAGACGAAAAGGAAATACATAATCTGGCCGGGTGCGATAAAGAAGCGGATATGATCCAATTGGCAGTGTCAGGGCAGCGAGTCTTTGGCTGTAAGTCTACCCGAGTCCAGGTCTGAGCGTGATGCTGCCGGGCTAGTTAAATGTGCTCATTTCACACGCCATTGCACATGAGCCGCATGTAGGGGGGTCCGGCTGCTCCGTGTGACCGAGGGGATCGCTCGACAGATCTCTTTGCATATCTGGGAGGAATGTGTAGAACCGTGGTGGAATCGTGTGGGTTTGGCGAACGGGAATCTTGGCTCGGGGTAATTTATGTTACGTGGGTAGCAGAGGGCAAAGATCAATATAACAGCACCACATCTCCTCAGGTGGGTTAATGGTGAGTTTTACTCCAGAGGCGAAATTACAGCGCGCGGTCAATCGGATGATGATAAACTCGCGTAATAAAAATGTCTATGGATTTGTGCAACTGTTGTTTAAGAAAATATCTGTAGTTTCGTGTTGAATTTTGAAGTGATCATACATTTATTCCTTCAGTAAATCAATAAATAAATTGTCTAGTCATGCATTCATTAAATCAACTGTCTGGTTGGTTGATTTATTCGTTCATGATGTCAAGTGTCCAAACATCTACTCATCCATCCATTCATTAAGTCTCGTAATTTATTCTTTAATTCATTCATTTATTGATTCATTGATTCATTCATTCATTGATTCATTGACTCATTCATTCATTCTTTGATTCATTCAATCATTCATTGACTCATTGACTCATTCATTCATTCTTTGATTCATTCATACATTCATACATTCTTTGATTCATTTATTCTTTCTTTGATTCATTCATTGATTCATTGACTCATTTATTGATTCATTCATTCTTTGATTCATAAATTAATTATTTGATTCATTTATTCATTCTTTGATTCATTCATCCGTTCTTTGATTAATTAATCTGTTATTTGATTCATTAATTCTTTGAATCATTCTTTGATTCATTTATCCGTTCATTGATTCATACATTTATTCTTTGATTCATTCTTTCTTTGATTCATTCATTCATTCATTGACTCATTAATTGATTCATTCATTCTTTGATTCATAAACTAATTATTTGATTCATTTATTCATTCTTTGATTCATTCATCCGTTCTTTGATTCATTCGTCCATTCTTTGATTCATGTATCCGTTCTTTGATTAATTAATTTGTTCGTTCTTTGATTTATTAATTCGTTCGTTCTTTGATTCATTCATTCGTTCTTTGATTCATTCATTCGTTCATTGATTCATTCATTCGTTCATTGATTCATTCATTCGTTCATTGATTCAGTCATCCATTCTTTGATTCATTCATTCCTGAGGCCTCGATCTAACACTTGTAAAAAGAGCAGCACGCATTCAAAATAAATAACAGATACCCCTTCTATGCAGACTACTTAAAATATTTGAGGTGTAGCCTATGATTTATTGCCCCTTTTTAATTTGCCTGTCATTTTTTCATAACTCACTGTTCTGCCACATGACTAATGGCCATTTACACATCATTTATCACGGCGGGTATCCAAAAATACCTTTTTCTGCTTTTTAAGCAAGTCCTAAATCAAGCTCCAGCGCAGTCGAGCAAAACAAAGACCGTTTAAAAGAAAATTTAGAAAGATCAGTGTTTCTGAGAAAAGCATGCGTCTCTGACGCCGATGCAGAAAGCATAATGAGTCGCCTCGAACCCGAGAGGTGCACGACACCCCGTAACCATCTCTCCATCACAACCGATACACAGCCAGCCTACACTACACAACCCTGCGTTTAGTTCATTGAGTTTCTCTGAGGGAGTACGATCATGTGCCACAGATCCTCTTACCCAAAACACTACACGGACCATTTGAGGTAATAGAGCAAGTAGGAATATTTTGATGTGTATTCTGAGGAGTCTTTAAGCAGTTGGCCGCGGTCTCCGTAAAGCAGATGGTTCGGAATGAAGAGATTTAATATGACCTAACATGTTTCATTACACACAAAAACACACGCAATCATGTACCAAAGCGTTTATTTTAGATTCAAACAGACCGCAGATCCTGTTTTTAGTCTTATTTTCGAGTAGAAATATCCTAATAGACAAAATCAAGATGTCTTTAACTGCGCTCGATTTTGACATGAAGCAGCATTCGCACATCTGAGCGGAACAAGATTTTCAATGGGACAAAAAATATGTGGGGCAGGACTTGATTGTATTGTAAAAGGTGGCCGTACGGTACAAAAACGGAGCCAGGACTGAATGCCAGGTAGCATTCGATTGTGAAGGTCTGTTCCTCCCCTTCGACGCATCCACCACCCACTTCTGAAGAGGCTTTCAAAAAAAGGTCAAGTTCATCCCAAATGTAATGCTTTTTCAAATCCGTTGCCTTTATTATGTTAACATTAACCTGCCATAAATTGCTTTTTGGCAAGACTTTAAAAATGGTGGTGTTATCTACAACAACAGACTAAACAATGCACAAATAGATATTGGACAATAGCTCACATGACCAGCGGATGACAATGATAGCGGTTTGTTTCAAGATTACAACAACAAACATTATTGTGCAGACATATCGAGCACAACAACATCACAAACAGGCATTGAGAAAGTCAACACAATCTCATGGCCATTTGTAGCCATTTTACTATTTTTATTGTAAGTTTAGGAGTCGGCGTTTGTTATTGCTTCCTTCTGGTAATTGGCAATTGTATGATGTGTTTATACATTGTATGAATTTATCCAAATGTACATTTTAAGCATAAATCTCATTCGTTTTTTTCTATGCTTTTCTATGTTTGCGTCGTATGTTCAAAGCAAACCTACTTCTGACTTAAAGTGATAGTTCACCCAAAAAAAAAAAATCGGTCATCATTTCCTCATGTCATGTCACACCTGTATGAATTGGCAAAAAGACCTTGGGTGTAATTTTGATGAAGACGAGTGGGGGTGTATATGCGAGAATGTTTTCACCCCATTATCCTGTGACAGAATTACAGAATTACTCACCCCACTCCATCTGAGTAAAATGTACCCTAATGCATCACCAAGGTGTCGCCGATGTAAAACACAGTGCAGGATCTATCATGCACGTCTTCTGGGAATGCATAAAACTTAAAAGTATTTTTGGAAAGAGGTACACAGCTTCACTTCTAAAGTTTTGAAAACTTCATTGGACATTTCATCTATACGGTACCTTTCGGCAAATAACTAGATAACACTGGATCCCATATTTGTTGAAAGAATTGGTATAAATTCATGGAATCAGCAAAGACATTTGCTCAGTTCAAAGAACTACTGACCATATTTCTGACCATTGTTGAAACCGCGCTTTTCTTCCCTTTTCTCCCTTTTTCTGTAATTATATAGTTTTAGTACTTTTGTCCTCTTTAATTTTTTATATACACCCTTTATGTATACAGATATATATATACACACATATGTATTTAATTAAAAAAACAATACAAATATTATAGCCTGTGTGACTTTATTTCTTCCACAGGACACAAAAGAAGACATTTTAAAGAATACAACAGCACTACGCATTCACTTCTATTGGATGAACCAATGCAAGTCAATGGGTACCGACATTGTTTGGTTACCAACATTCTTCAAAATATCTTCTTTTGTGTTCTGCAGAAGAAAGAAAGTTATACAGGCTTGAAATGACAAAGAATTTTCCTTTTAGGGTGAACTATCATGTTATAACTTACATCATTTTAAACATCTAAAACTTAATATTAGCATAATGATCTTAAATTAAACGCTGCCATGCCACAAGTCTTCAGCGAGATTGAATTTGCAAAGAGGCGAGAATTATAGCGAGAGAGAGAGAGAGAGACAGAGAGAGAGAGAGCATCTGATAAAGGCATGTCACTCTGAACTGCACTGATGTAAAGAACAGATGTGGGCGATGACCTGGTGAAAGCTATCACACTACACTCAATACACTGTCTCCTCTTGGACGCCTCTGTGCCAGAAGGTGTCATCAGATAATGTGGGCAGAAAATCCATACCCAGGAGCCTCTGACACAGGATTAAATTGAGTCAGAATGTGTTTTTATGCTTACTCAGTTGGTTTAAGTAATTAGTTTGCGATATCAGTCGAACTCGCCCCTATAGCAAAGGGTTTTGGTCTGAAGGCGACCACTCGCTCGCCGGGGACGATAGCGGGTCTGAAACATGCGCGCGGGGTGAGGACGATATTACAATAATCTTATCCACATCCGTGGCAAATTATCTCCAATCCAAAGGGGGCTATCTCTGAGATACTCACAGGCTCAGACTCAAAGCAAGAAGAAAGGGGGACAGAATGAATAATATATGTGACCCTACACCACAAAACCAGTCATAAGTCGCATGGGTGTGTTTGTAGCAATAGCCAACAAAATATTGTATGGATCAAAATGATCGATTTTTATTGTATACCAAAAATCATTAGGATAGTAAGTAAAGATCATGTTCCATGAAGATATTTTGTAAATTTTCTACGGTAAATATATCAAAACTTTATTTTTTAATTGTCGTTTTAGAATTTTGCACCTTTAGATTCCAGATTTTGTTGTATCTCGGCCAAATATGATCATATCCTAACAACCTATACATAAATAGAAAGCATATTTATTCAGCTTTCAGGTGATGTATAAATTAAAATTTGGAAAAATTGACCCTTATGACTGGTTTTGGGGTCCAGGGTCACATATGTAACTGTATATATGATATCATTGAGTGCTATAGACCGTTTCATCTTAACAACATACACAAACATTACTGCGCATCCGCACTTTTGTGACCCCACCTGAACTTCCGATTCAAATCGTTTATTGAATCCTTTTTTTTTTAATAATACAAATAAATGACCATTTAATTAACATAAATTAAATATACATAGTTATTTTATGAGATACTAGCCAAACACAAACCAGAAGTTAACTGGGGGTCAGGCGCTTGCGCGTCTGATGAAACGATCTATAGTAGTCTACCTTTAGGGGATATTGACCCAAAAATAAAATAAAACTTTAACTTGTCCATCTGTATGACTTTCTGTCGCAGAAAACAAAAGGAGATATTTTGAAAATCAACTTTGATCCCCTTTGACTTCCATTGTATGGATACAAAACCACTGAGACATTTCTTAAAAAATCATCTTTTTGTGTTCCACTGTTGAACAACATGCGGGTGAATAAAACAACACAATATTTTTATTTTGGGATGAACCTTACCTTTAACAAAGCAGCACAAAAATGGTTAAAAAAAGCGTATTTTAACTTCACACAATGCAGCTTCTTATCATTGAACCATGTCATCAAAGCACTCAAAATTAAGCACATCTTTATATTCATTCAAATTTGTATCTTTTTAACAACCCCCAACATCAGTAGTTTATCTAAATAAGATTTATTTGGAATCGAACAGTCTCATTATTGTTTTTTATCTCATTAAGTAAAACCAATGAACAAAGCATTGCTAAATTCAGGCACAAATACAATCACAAATACAGTATGTAATGCATTCTTCCAAGATCTGGTTTCTCCTAAACACCTGTCAGCGGTTCACGTGTAGGTTAACATTCAACAGTCAAGAATGTGCAAATTACTGAAAACGCATGCCACGCGTGTACTATTGACAAACAGTTCCTGTGGCCATTCTGAAGCTATTCCTCGTATGCATTTGGATCCAGAAAGGTGAAAAAGGGTGAAGTAGGTGAATTATGACTTACCGGGTTTATTCAATCCATCTGTGTTTTCTGCCTCTCTCACCAGAGGAAAACAACGTTAACCAATACAGACTCTCAACAGGAGAAATCTCAGGGTCAAATGGCATTTACAGAGCAAGAGTCCTAAGAACGCTCATGAATAATGTATAAAGCCAAGTGCCGTTTCTCTTTGCACCGAGCAGCACTTACAATACGGCTCGTGATCGGACTCTTAAAGAGACAGACTTCATCAATCGAGGGCATCAAGACATGGAAGCGGAGAAGTGCGCGATTTGTCACAGGCCAAAAGTTTACAAGTTGGCGCCGGACCAGTTGCCTCTGATGGAAAAGTTCATTAACTCATTCAATTATGTGGCAGAGACATCTTGGCTGGGTATGAAATCGGCGCTCCTTAGCATTCCAAGCAAACACACTTTCCATTCCTGTAAAAGCCTTGTCTGGACTAATGAAGTGACTTCATACAGCAATCGCTTATGCGCACACAGACAGGCGTCTTTCTCCATTACACGGCCTTCAAGCTTCCCTCGTTTTCCCTAAAGCTTTGGTGCCGTTGGGGATGTCATCCAACCAAAGGCCCCAGAAAGCTCCTTTTCAGTGGCAAAACACTGAAATGTAGTCCTCTGTGGTTTATGATCAATGGTTTTGTAGGGCTCCCACTAAGACCCGGGGAGTGAGTCATTCTTGCGACAGGCTCTCCAAGCTACAGAAGTCACTGCACTCCATCAAACATTGTTACAGCAAGTCATGTAGGTGTATCTACTTTTGCGCTACATAGCAGACTCATTAGATCTGACAATGGAACGCCGCACGGTAATGTGGTACAAAGTAACGGATTTGGCACAGAGATACATCCACCTGACACCTAACAACAGGTGAATCTCGTCTTACTGAGTGAAGATGATCGCATACGGAATTAGGCAGCAATGAATATTATTCATAACAAAACGCATGAAGACATTTGGAAAAGTTTTACACAGAGGCATCTTTTGAACAAGGCCATCTGGTCCGTAGTGCCAAAGGGTTCGACATCTGCAAGGCTGATAAACATCTCTGCTTGCTCCAGACTTCAACAGCCTAGATCTACTCATATCTCAGCAGCAAGTGACCAACACATTCCTTATGTCGTTTGTTCAGCCATTGAAATAGTCTCATCGTGGGGAAGCCCATCAATCCAACTTACAGACACGTCTATCCACAGTAAACCAAAATTGAAATGAAATCCTGACAGGCGAGCTCTATATAAATCAATGCATATTGCGTTCACTGTTACGCAGGGGCGTTGATGTAAAACAGTCAAACCTGTTGTATTAAATAAAGTAATGGGGTACACTTAACATTACTACATTGACTATTTTCTACACCAAAGCAATAAAGCCAAGCACAAAATGATCATGTGAGAAATGCCAAAAAGTCTACGAATCTTGCTCGCCGTGGGTTCTGTAACCGTACCGCGCTACTGCTCACTATTTGCATGCATTCTCTTGCCAAATTTCTCACAAGCATCGCGATTACCTCGATTGTTACGTGGAAACGAACAGACAGTGACACAAAGCCGACAACAATGAAAGAAATCGCGCTCTTTTGCGCACGGAACGCGTGAGTGATGTTCAAAGTTGACCCATTTCCGAGCGTACTCACCGTTCCTTTATTTGGCGCTGCTGTAGTCAAACACCTCCAGCATGATCACCTGCAGATTTTGTTGAATGGCGCAGATCACTTGAGGTACGATGGCCCCCCGGTTCGACAAACTCCAATCCGCGCGTATGGAAATCAAAGGCAAATCTCCCGGAGCGCGATGCCAAGTGGAAGAAGCTGTTGCGCTGTCCAGTCAAAGTGGTGCTGAAACGGTCTCCGGGGCGAAGTACTTTCCATATCTCCAAGCGTACGTGTCCGTTCGTACAATATCACAAAATGTTGTTCATCGCGGGTTAGGAGCTCATACCTGAAACGATGGTAGCGCACTGAGGATAACTGGAGACGCCAGGCGCAGAGCAAAGGCGTGCTGAGATGTAGGCAGTGCGCTCTTCAGTCGAAGCAGTGCGTTTAACGCCCACATAGCTCTCACTCTCTGTTTGATCACACAGACGCACACAACGCAGAACACACAGTGATTGATGAAAGAGCTCAGTTAATGAACATAATATGAATTTCTTAAAAGAACATATGTGGGGAAATGATCAAATCGCGTGATCTCAATAGAGATTGGTTTTTAAATAAGGCACAGGGTCAAAAGAAGCGCTAATGGGATTTCTATCATCATTTGGAACCGATCCTTACGGGATCCGACAAGATCCTGGTGGTTAAACTGAAATGAAGGGGGAATGGAAAGAAGGGCTTTTCGAGTTATCCAGCCGAATATAATAGAGAGATTTTTTGTTACCGTCCGGAATGCTTTCAAATTCCAAGTTTTGTGACACTGCACTATTCACTGCATTACTGGTGCTACGTTATTCTATAAGGGAAAAGTAATTTCATCAAACGGAGATGCCATTTTTGGCTATACAGTACAAACAGACGAATGCGTTTGTGCAACCAGAGGAAAATTCTGCCTCTTTTAGTCCAAGCGAGATTGAAAATATAAAGCATAGGGATTCAGGGCATTGACAACCACAGAGCATTGAGCAAAAGAGGCTCTAAAAATCGGAATGTCCCAAAGGATCCTTTTTTGGAATGCTAAACATACCCATTTTGAGCTCTTGATATTTCATTCTGAATGCGTAATTCTAATTTATTCGCATACATGCTTTTGACTTCAGTGTCTTCTGCACCATTACTCAAGGGAATATGATTATAAAACCACTGTAATGTAATGCAATGTGCAATATATATTAATAGCTTACACGTGTTCACCTTTTATAGCTCGTTTCTGGCGTTTCACTTAAAGAGACAGAATGACATTTTTGGTAGAGTTTTGTTTAACAACTCGACCACTTTATTACATGCATGTTATTTTAATTCTTTTAATACACATACTGTATATATATTATTTAAAATGACTTGTTTGATGTTTTTGTCGTTCCTTCTTGCAATTTATAACCCCTGAATTTCGTGCAATTTCATTATGTTGATTTTTGCAAATGTAAAGACATTTGGCATTACGTGTTATCCAATTCAGCTATAATTGAATGTTCTATGACTTAGCTCAGATAGTTTATTACCAGACAGTCAATGGTGAATCTCCAATTACATTTTATTTTCTCCAAATCCTGTGCTTAATGGGCGGTTTGGGAAATCTCAGAAATGAAAGGGTACTTATATTGCTCGCGTTTCGAATAGTGCAACATCTCCCCCTTCTGGAGATGAATTAATTCTCAACCAACGTTTTTTTTCTGCCATTCCTGCATGCATAAACAGAAAAAATGAGTTATGTTTAAGGCAGTTAAATAAAAACAAAACTATTGAAAAGAATCAAACTGAACACCCCCACAAAAAAATACTGTAGTTACTATTTACTATGGTAAATTGCAGTGCACTGTCTTTAGCATTGGATATAGTGAATAGTAAACTTAAGTAAATACTATAGTATACTTTAATATTTTAAAATAATAATTAAATTAAATAAAGAATACTATAATAATACAAAACTGTAGTATTTTACTGCGGTTTACCATAGTTTACTCTATTCAAGGATACTGCAGTATTTTTACAAACCTTAAAAACTGGTTGTATCAAAACAAAAAAATGCATTTAAATATAAAACCACAACCAAAAAACTGCACTGCGACGCCGCCACGTTTTCTGTGGCATTTAAAGTTCAAAATCCCTTTCCAGAAGCAGTAAAATAATTTTGATCTACAACCGCACAAGCATCGCATACAGAACTAGATTTAGTACAGTCCAACAGTGATGTTTTGTCCCCGTCGAACAGAGCTCATACCTCTCTGGTGTCTAGCCAACACGTTTTACTGCCTAGAAGCCAAGATGCCAAAGCGCTGCAGGAACATTGGCCAGCCCGCTACTGATAAACTCCTTAAGGCGGTAAATTGCAATGCTGCCAGTCTCAACTCATCTTGGCACTACGTCCAGCCATGTATCATGCAACTTTTGGTACGGATCTAGTGGTTTTTACAGCATTGATTTACCTACATACTGTCTTCTGTCTCTGCAAGAGCTGAGGGAGGACAGAAAATTAGGAAAAAGAGGAGAACGGGACTTAATGTGGGCTAGATTTCTATCATCTATCATGAGTAGCTTGGTTGAACTTTTCGGGACATGTGTGCTTTTACTACAAAAGACAAGGCTGTTTATTCTATATTTATGAGTTTAGTTACCTTTTCAATCAAGTATTGTTAACAGTTGTTTAATGTAAGCTAATGCCAACATGAACTAACAATCCTGCTGAAAAAAACAATAGAAACCATTAAAGTAGTTATAATGGTTTAAAAGGGATGTGCATTGGTTGTAATGGAAACTGTAATGGTTCTACTGTGTGATGGATTCTATTGGTGGGATGTTAGATCATATTGGAATAATGCCCAAAACACACCAAAAAATAAATTTGGTATTGGTTTTAATGGAAAAGGCTATTAGGTTGTAAGGGTATTCTAATTCAAACCATTAGAATCGATGAGATCCCTGCTGAAAAAAGCTATAGAAACCCAACAGAAACCATCACAGAAATTCTAAAGGTTTCCATTAAAATACCATTATGAACCATTAGCTTTTTCAATTAAAATCATTACAAAATTAAATTTTCTAGCGTGTTTTGGGCATTATTCCAGTAGAATTGAAACATCCCAGTAGAATCCATCACATACCAGTAGAACCATTACAGTTTCCTTCAAAACCAATACAAATCCCTTTAAAACCATTATTACTTTACCTTTAATGGTTTCTATTGCTTTTTTCAGCAGGGCTTGCTTAAAAGAAGTTATAATGGTTTTAAAGGGATTTCATGGTTTTAATGAAAACTATAATGGTTCTACTGGTATGTGATGGAATCAATTGGGGGATAACAGTTCTAGTCCTTGATCTTTCATTGGCTATCATTTAATTTTATTTATTTTATGAAACCTTGCTACGCATACGGCATAACCTTTTTATAAAAGCAATATGCCCCGCGAAGCAGTGGGTCACAGTGCATTTTTTAACAGCTATAAGGGGTTTTAGGCACGACACCTTTAGCTGTTATAAAATGCACTGTAACCCACTGCTTCGCAGGTCTTACTGCTTTAATCTACGAGTAGTTTGAAAGCAACACTTTCAAAGTAGTTTTTTAAAAACTGATGTGTGCTAACCACAAGGGCCCTTGTTCATTTTTTTAAGTTTTGAGGAAGCTTTTCTTATCATCACTGTTGTGTCTGTTTTATACCGTACTCTTGAGTAGCGACTGCAAAAACAAAGGCAGAGAAGACATCAAGGCGCAGAGGCAAGGGAACAGACTAAAGAGAGATTAAATATAGTCATATTTTAACTTTTCCACATGCGGCAAATAAGAAGAAGTGAAACATCTCAAGGAGTGAAGTTGTTCGAACTCAAATATCTCTGACATTTTCATAAGCCCTGGATTTTGTGAGCAGATATTTGACAGAAACAGCAGAAACCAAGGCATGCATGCATCCTTAAAGATCCCTTTAAAGTGAATAATGCACACTTAGCAAAGCCCACTGTGGACTACAATTATTAACTGACATTTAAATGTCCATGGGTAGTGTTGTGTTAACCAATCTATCACGAGACATGCTGGGTGGGGATAAATAAAACAAATGGTCCACAATAGAGACGGAAAGGATAAGGCTGAGCCAGATTGGATAATTTCAATCCATTTCACTTCCTTTTCTCTACCACACACTCACACGTATTACTGATGCACCAGTGACTTTGAAAAGCAATTCTTGCTTTGACGGCACAGTAATCACCATGCAATTCTTATGCCAAAAAAATAACTCATTGAAATTGTTCACCTGAGCAGTCTGGAAATCTGTAATTTTGAACTAATTGATCTTTGCTGGTAAAACACTTCATAAACCCCACACGTCTAGATCCGGACACGACCGTATGGAAAACATCTTCGATCTCATTGAGTTAAGTGGCAGAACGTTAAGTACGTATGGTTAGTGTCTATTGGATTAGTGCATACTTCAATTAACAATATACTTGTGCACCATTAAACTGACAGAAAAGGGAACAAAGTGGCGCTAAAGGTAATGACTATGTTAAATAACTTTGTGATCGGTTCCAAAGTAAACCGTTTATTTCAATTACATGCGATCGCATCCAAACCCGACTTCTCTTTTTGTTGTACTCACAACTTTTCATAGAATGACAACATTCAATGTTTAACTGAACCTGTGGGTAAATTGATAAAGAATAAAAAGGTCTGGAAAAAGTTAATTTTAAGATCAAATTTAAATAAAGTTAGGAGTTAAGAACTGTAAGAGAACTTCTTAGAGCAGCAAAAGCACAAAATGAATGTGTGTTGATGCAGGTCACATGTTCGCAGCGCAACCAATAGGATTAAACTCACGTCATATGGAAAAAATGGCAATAGCTCTATGATACATATTGTATTTTTTTGTATCAACAAACAATAAATAATAACAATGAATGGTTCACAAGTTGGCCACATCAAAAGCGATGACAAAAGAAGTCGTAACATTGAAACTTTTGTAGTTTTTTGTATTTTCCCATCATCCCGTGCAGCACATGGTTTTCATTTTCAATCTAAAGTCAACTCCATTTATTCTTTGACATTAACACGAAAAGCTATTTCAGAATAATGAATGTTCATAATGGTCTGAAGCATAAAGGTTTTGAGATGAATTCTGTTGGTTTTTCTGTGATATGGGTAATGTTGATGCCCACATTTATTTCCAATTGAGTCATTTTGCCACAACAGATGGCGTGGACTGCACATCTAAAAAAAGGATCTGAGACTTTACAAATAGTGACTCGAGGCCAAAGGAAACAAACTGAATGATTCTTGTTATTATCACAGGTTATCTCATACCATATGTTTCTAGACATACACTGTATGTTTATATAATGTATATAATATACGTAATAATGGGTTTCCAATTCCATAGTATCACAAGATTTTGAACAAGATTTAAAAATGAAATGCAAAATGCTTTTAAAAATTCTCAATAACATTTTTTGTTTGGCCAATAAGTGACAGTATACAATATTTAGAAGATTGACATGATTGTTAAAAAAATTGTATAGGTCTATCACTGAAGAATAAAACAGAATTTTAACTAATTTTAATCAAATATTTCATAAAACGTAAGACTTACGAAAGCTAAAAACAAGGGCAAAAGAAAAGGAGAAAGTCCCATAGCTCTATAATACGCATCTTAAAGGGGTCATATGAACATCAGGTTCCAAAGCAATTGTGCTGACAGGTACTCCCACCTTACTTGCGTATACATTTGGGCGGTCTTAGTCAAATCAGACCACCAACTGACGTAGATTTGTGGGGGTGTGGTTACACGAGGCGTTTCAGGCAGGTCTGGGTGAGCATTCGCTTTAGATAGTACGCATCTTTTGTTCCAACACTTTCATTTTTGCAATTTTACGCGTCTAATACATGCATAGGCAACTTATAACACACCAAAGACACAGAAAAACACCTATTCCCACCATATGACCCCTTTAAGTTTTGTATCACGATATATCGGTATATACACCACTAATACATCTATTTAAATACTTGTATAAACGGCCGTCTCATTCTGTGCTGTTTTTACTCAAACTTAGAAGTTTTGAAAGTTACAGAAAATAGTAGACTTCCGCAAGACATCCTTTGTCAGGAAGAGATAATGCCAACAAAAATCCTTCATTGTACCATCAAACTGACAACTTTAGAGATCACCTTAGTTATTATAATGTTCCACAGGAGAGCAATTGTGACCGTAGGGTGTGAAGGAGAACATCTGCCACACTTTAATAATAACCTATTTCAAAGAAATGATGGACCAGGCGTGTCCATCCATCCCTGTTGATCACAGCTCACCGATTACCAGAAGACTCCGAACGTTCAATATTGATGAATGAATCCCTCAGTATTATGCAGGCGAGTCTTCATACTAAATCCCTGTGCGGTATACAGTAAATACTCACAGATTCAGCCCTCCGAGCCGTTCTGCAGAGACAGCAAAGTCAAATTCACAAGCATCTGAATCATCACGGTTTTATTTTTGCTTACACCTCACAAGCGCTGTAATTGCTGCATGCAGTGTCTGTGAGTTATATCTGCAACGCTGGAGATAAGCAAGCGAATTAAAGGTCCGACTCGAGAACAATCAGTCTCAAAGCAGCTGTAGTGTTCTTCTGACATGGTCTACTCTCGGGCTAATGCAAGACTCCTGGACTATTTCTAACAGCAATTTTCTCTGCTGTTAAGTTTCATATGGAAGTGAATTGAGGCAGTCAAAGTTGATCAAATCTCCATACAGTGCTTTATTTGAAGCGGGAGGGTAGTGAACATTATTCATTCGTTCCAGAAGCTTCTCGGTAAAAAAATTTACTATAAAGTTTGGTGAATTTGATGTAATTTACCATCTTATAAGATAAAACCAGTCTTTTACAAATTCAGAATGCATATGCAAAACTAGCTGGAATAGATTTCATGCTCTGCGGTAAAACTGATGTGGTGAAATCATAAATGAGAAATGATAATTAGTCAAAAAAAGCAAATATGCAGATTGTTATTATAAGCACATTATTTTCAATTGATATAAGGTACACACTATATATATATATATATATATATATATATTATGGAAACACTTACAATAAGTAAATGATAAATATAACAATATAATAAATAGTATTAAATATTTTTTCCAATCCTGTAAAAATATTTCCCATTGTTCTATTGATAAACATTATTTAATGCATTAAAAACGCGTGATATTTTTACAGGATTGTAAAAAAAATATTTCATGCTGTTTATTATTATATTTATTTGTTTAAATCTATTTGTATTCTTTTGTTGTAATGCAATACCGTTGGTCACTTTTTTGTTCATTTCGTGCAGATAAAACCACTGATTTTAAACATTCTGTTGTAAACGTGTTATTTGTTGTTAGTTCATGTAGTTCATCTAATGTTAGAAGCTTATTGTAAAGTGTCACCATTTTGTTTTCACAAGTCTATGAAGATGTCTTACAAATCTGGGCAGAATGCATATGCAATGCATAAATGATGGCATCAAGTAAATATGGCAATACCATAAACATGCTTACTGTATGGTTAAAACTATGTTTACTAGTATTGCCGGCCTGTTACATTAGTTTTAGAGTATCGGTATTTTAGCTTTTATACACTATAAAATATATGTTTACACTAATACCTGTACACGTTATTTTAGAGGATAGTGTATAAAAGCTATAAAATATATATGTATATATCCATCATATTAATCAGGAATTGATTGGATCATAAAGAATGTGGGTGCACCAGAGTGAATATGAATTAAAAAAGAAAAAAGGCTAATTTCATGTACTTCAGATTGACTTTAAATCCCACTCTTTTACTCCTTGTCCTGCAATGAACTGGCCGTCTATCCAGGGTGTATCCTGCCTACTTCCCGTCATGCTGGGTTAGACCCCCACCCTCCTGCGACCCTGCAGAGAACAAGCAGATGCAGAGAATGAATGGATGTTTTTCTCCTTTGAATTTGTTATAAATAATCACAGACCCTGGGTTTGCTTTAGTTGCCATGCTGCACGCCAACTGTTAATATTTTTGTCCCATGCTAATGATATTTGCCTCACAATATAGTTTTCAATGGCTGAGTAAAGTAACCATAGAAGTTCCTGTGGTGTCCCATTGGGCTGTAATGCATTAAATCTGGAGTGCTTTCCTTTATTCTCATGAACAGAAATGCAAGACATTCTCATGTGCCTGAAGAGACATCTCTTAAGCCACATCTCGCAGATGTGCATTTAGTTAATAGTACGATTATTTATAAACAATGAACATTCACACTGCAAACATCAATCCATCCTTTACATTTGAAGGTGTTATATATTGCATGTGTTAAATAATAAAAAAGGACAAAGTGTTTGTAGCGCTGCAGGCAAATCAGTGTGATAAAGGTGCTATTTGGATTTTTAACAGAAGGGGGCAGAACTGTGGTCAAATATCCTTTGTCCCAGTTCACAAAAAATGTAAACGTACAGCTTCCTTTAAGTTAAGCTACAGACATTTGCATAGACTGTCAAAGCACACATATGTATGCATTCCTCTTTCATTTCTATTTTTGAAATGCAATGACTTTCTTTGAGTTCTTTCGCATGTTGCGGTCACCCCCAAGTGAGGACAGAAAGAACACCCAGCATTCACTGACCAACCATACGGTTCCAACTGAAATCTAAACACCCCAACTTTTCAATTTCTCAAACTGACTTCAGCTTTTGTTAAAAGATCACACATGAATCAATGTGATGTGTTTTTGATAGAAATGACTCAAAGATATCGGTAGCAAGCTGAAGGATACAGCACAGATGAGGCATCGGTTTTCTCCAAATCACCTAAACGTTACCCAAAACAGTGAAGCATGTCATTTATGACACTTTAGTGCGACAACACTGCTCAAATGAATGAAAAAGAGAATAGAAAACAATAAAATGTTTGAAGGAACTATGGAGAACAGCTCAGAGAAGAGAGAGAGAGAGAGAGAGAGAGAGAGAAGGGGGGCAGAGGCATTGCTTTATCCCTTGTGTGTCACACAAGGAAACCTAAAACTTATCCCCCCAACAACCCCCAACCAACACAGAGAGAGAGAGAGAGAGAGAGAGAGACCACATGCTGCAGGACCACGCAGACTTGAACAAACACATGCTCAGGATGGCAACACTAACAATGAAGAAATGCCACAAAACGTTGTCCGGCGCTTTTGTGATCTGTGTTTTTGCTGTGCTTTTTCAAGGTGAGTAGCGTTTCCTTGAGTTTTGTCTCAGTGCAGATGTGTGGCTCTTACTTTGCATCAGTTAAGATGTTGTGCAGCTTCAGAACAGAGGAGGGTGCGGTCCAAAGAGACTTTACAAAGCTTCATTGGCTGCTCCACAATCTTCTAAAATGACCACAGTGTCTGTTAGATCAAAGTGTAAAGTTTATATTTATTGTTTAAATCTGTTGGTTTTCTATCAGCAAGAATATTGATCACTTTGTACCCCAGCAAGTTGTAAACAAAGTTGGTAGTTGTAAACAAAATTTCCTCGAAGAAGTCAATTGGGATCAATAGTACAATTGCACACTGTCTCACAGGCTCTGTATCTGTGAATGAATATATTATATTATGTTACCAGGTGGCCATGTGTGCATCTGTAGATGAAATCGAGGGTCCATCTGTTGCATTCCATTGGGTATAAATAGGGTTTTGTTAATTTAGCAAGCTGTGAAGCAACCAGGTGTTAAGAAGTGCAACAATAAGCCCGGCAGATAAAAGTTTTGAGCGGGATTAAATGATGTAATGCATATATCATATTCAGAGACAAAAACAAACGCTGATGATTGTGGGAAGTGGGAAAAGTGAGGAAAACTATACACAACAGAGCGAATGTTAATGAGAGGCTGTATTATTTAACCCTTGTTTGTCTTGTTTTGCAGTAAATGTCAATTTATTAAGAAACAAATACTATAATAAATATTTACAAGATATTCAGAGATTTTCATTTGAAATACATATACGTTTCCGATCCCGCCGCAGAAATCTCTCACAAATTGTTTAATTCCTTCTTGTTGAAATATTTTAATGGAAAAAAAAACAAAGGTAGAGATTCATATTCTAATTATTTAAATAAGACTTTATATCTTTAAAATAATTTTTATATATTTAAAATATACAAATACATTTTTATTTATATCATTATTATTTATATCATTTAAGATCATAAGATTTAAATTGTGTGTAAATATACCAAAATATTCTAAGATTTGTACAATTTCATATTCATTTTACTCTCATTGGCCTACGCCCCACACTTCATTTATTGTAGCAGTTCTGGGCTGTCCACAGAGCGTGTGATTGGAAACATAAGAATCTGTTTTTTCTCCATATGTTTGTTGCCCTTCCCATATGGGCGGAGACGATATGGGAGACAAGCTCATTTACTGAGAGAGGAAGAGAGGGGTCAGAAGTCAGGGGGCACATGCTGAGAGCGAGAGAGAGAGAGAGAGAGAAAGGCAGGTCCAAAGTTACATTCCTCCTCCTCTTTAACGGGATTGTTTTAGTTTCAAATTCCATCCTTCCTAAGGGATCTCTTACTATAGCGGTGGACCACCGGGCATCCTTGAGAACGTTTCTATACCATCGCAGATTGGTGAGAAGCGAGACACGTTAGTTTTCATAATTTATCATTACGGGTCCAGGTCAAAAGAGCCCACCCCTGGTTTAAGACTATGGCTCTGATCCCCAAGAGGACCACTTATGCACCCTGGTTTGGGACAAACCCCTAACCCGAGCATGAGCAATGAATAATGATTCTTGCCTTAGAAAGCACAGTGAAAACAGTTCGCTCACGGCAGACAGGCGAGAACATCGCCTTGGGGAGGCAAAACTGACAGATGCATTTGGGACGAGGACTGGCGGCATATGCTCCTGCATCTGTTATAGTAAATCTGATCTCGCATAACAGCTGACGGACCGTCATTGTTGATGTGTGAGCGAGCTTGAATCCAGGATTTGGGCTTTTTTCTGAAGCATCCCATCACAGAATAAATAAGCGTCACTTTATTGACACCTCAACACTTATGCATCCAATCCCGCTCTTCAAGCGTTCCTGGTAGTTGGAATGTCGAAACATTCCATAACTGGGAATTCCCAGAGGGCACGGGCAACGGCGGTAATCGAATGAAGGATGTAACTTCCTGATGGTTCTGGGATGGGATTTGTAAAGGGTGGGTTGGGGAATTGGGGGATGGGGAGGGAACAGATCCAACATCTGTTTGGAGGGGGCGTGAGGGAGGGGAGCTTGAAAATGTGCCCTATGGATGTAAGGGGGAGGGTTGACGTTGTGAGGCACGGACACGTGTGTGAATTAAGTCTGGGTCATTTATTGATGGTAACTCTTTGCTTTGTAAAACGAAAATACAAAGACACCCCAAACATACATTTATGCATTTTGGAGATGTTTGCATCCAAAGCGACTTTAGTGAATTCAAACTTCGGCCCATGACGACTCCAACAATCTACACAAGAACACCATAAAGTACTTCAAATGATCTTCAGTCTCATGATGTTACCGCTACACCATCCGCTCATATCACACACATCACTTTGGGTTTTTTTATAAACAACAGCTCATTCTTGCTCCCCTTTGACCCAAAAAAATCTCTCACCAGATCTAATGCTCTTTGGCATTAGATACGGGTTTACAGTTCATGATACTTCTTGAGTAAAAGCTTCTTTTGTGCTTCTCGGTCTCTGGGTGGCTTCAGAGGTCTGTGTAGATACTGTTTTACTGTTGTTTGTGTGGTTTAATGGGGTTCTAATTTCTTGGATTTCAAATGTTCAACAACTTTGATGGATGGATGACAATCCAACCTGGGGCCAGTCGCATAAACATAGCCACTAAGTTAAGACTTCGTCTTAGCAACTATTCTCACAGACTGGCAAATTGTAAGGACTAACTTACTTTTAATATTTCAATTATCCCAATCTACCTTTTTATGTAACTGACTCAAAGAATTTATGACCTGTCTTAAAGAAAAAAATTAGTTGACTAACTTGTAAGACCAGTTTATGCAACCGGCCCCTGATCTCACTGGAATTCAGACAAATGTCGGAGGCAGTGTGTAAATGTGATTGACACAACGTGAGGACGTATTTATTTTTTAACGTGAAAAATTTCGGATGCAGATTTCGTACTCAATGCGCAATGGCCTTAACCCTTCCCCTAAACCTAACGTTACTGGCGCGAAAGCAAATCGTACAAAATGTACAAATGACATCGTACGAATTCAAAACGAATTAGCGAAGATTGGCCACATCGTAAAATAGTTACGTTTTTGCCATGAGATGTAGGACAATCTGGAGCAGTTAAAAGAGCGTGTGACAACTGCATATTTTTGTGGTTGAAATGACTAAAATCATTTACACATTTAGGAATTTCTGTTGTTTTGGACGCAGCGTGAAATGCAATATCTCAAGGGGTTGAAATTTTGTAAAAGGCTGGGTGTGTACATTTTAAAGACCAAGATGTTCTGCTTCCATTTGGAGTGTGAAACTTTTTAGAGCCGTGGGCAGGAGTCACATGGTAACAGACCTACGTTTGTCAAACTGTATATCAAGTTGCTCTCACGTCGGGAAACATTTTCTTGAGCATCAGCTGTGAGCCAGTGTCACACATTGCAGAGATACCTTGACTTGCTGAAATAATTCTATGAAGTTTCTTTAATGGTTCACCCTCTTTTCATCAAAACCATACATTTACGCATTTGGCACACACAAGTGCATTCAAGGTATACATTTTATGAGTGTGTGTGTTCCTAGGAATCAAACCCACAACGTTTACTAATAAGAGCGAGCAGGACTCTTTCTCTAATTTTAAAAACTGTTTCAACCAATCGATGAACAAAGAAATAAACCTGTATCCGACTGCTGAGAGTGCAGTGGGGCGAGTGAAAGAGTAAATACCGCTGAGATGAGGTCATGTTAAAGTAGTAAAAGAGTGGCAGGAGGAGGCTACCGGGGTATAGAAAGAGAAGAAAATGAGACCCTCTATAATTTTCGGCATGTAGTGCTCTCAAAGAGGTTGTGGGATTTTATTTCATGGGGCTGAAAACAAAAGTCTCTCATTCGCGGGTTGGATAAAAGCATCTGCTAAATGAATAAATGTAATGCACTGTGTTTGGAGATGTATTCAGAAGATTCTTGGACAGTTTATTGCACTTTCATAGAGATTCAGAATTGCATTCTGAAGAAATGTCACAATATGTTCTAGTAACAATGCATTAAAAAAACGTAAAATATATCTTTGGATGACTTTTGTCCATATGAAGTCTAACGTTCCATTATGAATGTGTTAGGTTACACTTTTAAACATTCATATGTTCTACATCAGCCAGATTATTGGTGAAAACTTGCCATAATGCCAATCAATTAGAATTAACTAGACCAAGAGCACCTCACCAAAGAGTGCACTGCATATTCAACAGAATTAAGCCAATAACAGACAGAACGAACGTCTTAAAAGCATGCAAAATAATTCTGACAAAGGTCTGACTTCATTTATTCTGTCCTTAGACTAGCCTTCTGAACACATGGCCAATAGTTTTAAAACAGAATCACTCTTTTATTCTCAACATCTCTGGCAGAAAATCTCATAAATCAAAAATTCAGCACGTAATCATGTGCAAAAGAGAAACGGCTCCAGCAAGAGACATAAATAATAGCCTCTTTTATTTCTACAACTCTTAGTCACCATTCTTTTCTTCCCGCTCCCTGCGGTCTATAGAGAGGAGTGTGCTACGGCAGGGTCAGAGGTCAGGACCTGGTGTGGTATGGGGGAGGGCTGAGGTTAAAGTTTATTTGTATCTGTGTTCCCTCAGTCCATTAATTATAATGCAGCAGAGCATCTAGTTGACTGATTCATAGCAGAACAGCTCTTGGCGCGGCCATTCGGTACCACAAGTAGGTCAGAATATTAATAACTCTGCCTCTGAAAAACATGACGCAATGTATTGACCTGAAACCAAATCACAGCGAGAAAATGCTAAAAATCCTTCAGTTTAATACTGTGTGGGAGTTTAATACTGAGAAACAAATCAAACATCATGTACCGCAAGCATTTATTTTTGGGGAACTTTTACTGGTGTGGGAGCCAGTTCCCAGTCGGACTCCATCAGGAATGTTTCCAAACTACTGGTTTTAACCTGGAACTAGTATTGGCAAAGACCATAATATGGGAAAAATAGACATAGACGATCCATTGAACACCTTGGCTCTTTGGGCCAAAAACTTTTCTGCCATACAGGGAAGGGCAATACTGCCCTATAAATACAGGTGAAACATACGGGTGAGCTGCATTCCTTTAGGCCAAGAAATACAATAACATTTATTTCTAAAACGGTTTGGTTGACAAGCCAGAGTTTTCACCAATCCCTTAGATAAAAAATAAATAAAATAATAACGAAGATGTATGTGGGTAAAAACCGGAAAATATAATGCAATATATTACATAATACGTTTCTATATTTTAGAACCAAGAACCACAACATTTTCCCTGCAGTTATCTACGGAATGTAACATTTTATACCATTAACAAATTCAGGCATTGTATTGACCCATTTTTACGCTAATATCAAGTTTAAACATCAAATTATCATGATTAACCATGAGGTTATGATCTTATCAGATATGCATGTAAAAAACATGAGGTTAACACGATTAGCATGTTTGCTAGCATGATTAGCATGTTGCTAGTATATTGCTAAAACGATTAGCATCTTTTCTAGCCTGATTAGCATGTTTGTTGCAATATGCTAACATTTGAAGCAACATGCTAGCATGATGTTAACATGACAAACGATGCTTTTGTTTTAAATGGCTTATGTCTACCTTGTTTATCAGGTGTGATTTGTGAAGTGATCGATGATGAGGAAGATGTCAACCCTGTGATCCGTGGGGATGGTGATCCAACAGCAATTAAAGACGGAAAAGGTAAAACTGTAAATCCTCAAGAATGAGTTTATATGAGAACATTTCACAAACCATACTAAACTTACGGTTTATTCGATACATATGTATAACAACCAGATAACTAAGAGCACCAGACAGCTACTTTGCATTTATTCATGCTAATGTTGTGCACTTACAAAAGCCTGCTGGTATAATGCATCATATTTCCTAAAAGCCTTTATGATCAAACTGACACCATCTTACTATGACCACCCATCACACTCAAACTGTAAACTTTATGAGAAAAATTAACACGTCAATGTTCCCAACAGATAAAGTTCAAGACCAGATTTTGGTGTTCCCTACCATATTGGCTTCTCTTGGGCCAGAGAGCTCAGAAACACCAGGGGTTACACAGCCAAACGAGCCCACCACAGACCAGCAGAGCACGAAGACCCCCGATCAGACTGACTCACACCCACCTGAAAAAAGCAGCATCACATCCAAGGTGAGACAACTACAGATTTGCTTTGTTAAAGCTTCAGTAAATTAAGAACGAGCAGACATGTACGCTCTTAAAAAAAGGTGCATCCAAAGGATCTTCGAGGCCTTTTGGTTCCATAAAGAACCTTTAACATCTGAGAACCTTTCTGTTTCATGAGATTTCAATCAGATTATAAAAAGTAACAAAGAGATGGTTCTGTAAAGAACCTTTGTCTGAAGTTTTTTGTGGAACCAAAAATGGTTCTTCTATGGCATCGCTGTGAAGAACCTTTTAAGCACCTGTATTTTTAAGAGTGTGGGTGACTTTTTTGTAGCAATTTTTAGTTCATTGCTCTAGAGTATGAAAACATCCAACTAACAAGCAACTCATTTAATTAGCCTTTTATCCTGTATTTTAAATGAAAAAAAGCCTATTTATTCCCTGATCTAATCCTACACATTCGCTCCTGTAACTGTTATTTTGCTCTGTAGGGAAATGTGGTATGTGTGGATGAAATGCCAGTGAGATACAGATACGACGTTCTGCTGAAACTCAAAGCCCCCTCCACATGTGTAAGTTCTGACCTGCTTTTACCCTTCCGTGAGTCGAATGTGGAAATGAATTGAATGGAACGACACAGTCAAATTATAATTTAAAGCAACAAAAATTATTACGATCATATTGGCTTTCCAAGTCAATATAAATGTTTTTACATTATTTCAACTCATCAAAACAAAACCAATATTTTTGTTAATTTGTAGTTCATTTCTATAGTTTGTAAGCGAATCGCCACAGGCAAAAAATTGAATAAAATACGCTGAAAAGCAATCTTGATTGTCCTTAAAATTAAAATTAAACTTTTTTTAGTGTACTGTGAACACATTCGAACGGGGAAATTAAATACAATTTTTATTGCCTGAAAAACTTGTATTTATATTAACAGGCACCCATTCGCATCTCACATTTAGGATGCATTAAGTTTAATTCATTTTTGCAAATCATTCTTTTAAATGAAAGGACCAAACTTCAGATTGGTTTGTACGGAGTACTCTCTCACTATCATAAACACACACACTCTCTTACAGAAAGAAGAGCACGTGTTTTCTGTGGCATCTTATCTATCTCAGTCAAACATTATACAGAAGCCTTTAACACGCAGTCTGTAAAAGCGTCTTGTATCTCAACTGGTACAGCATGGTGCTTGTGACCCCAGGGTCACGGGTGTAATTCCAAAAATGCAAAAACTGTTACATCGTACAGCTTAAATGCACTGATAGTCACTATGAATGAAAGCATCTGCCAAATGCATAAGGCCAACGTGTGTAAATGCTCTCAGAATGTCATGTGATCAGGGCCTCATTGGGTGGATCAGTCACAGAGGTCTTGTGGCGTGTACATCAATGGCATTCTATAACACCCTTTGGGCAGCGACCGTTTGGAATTCATGCAAGAAACTTTGCCAAGATACACAGCCGGGCATCTGTGTTTAGTTTGAGAGCCGGTAAAGAGCTTCATTCTGTCTAAGTATATACTACAGTATACAAGTACATAGTGTACACATGGCATTGTGTTACTTGAACCAGGAGACGACACGGCTACTACAAGTTTCTGTTTTGTTTCATTTTTTACAGACTTTATATTTATCATTTTATCAAATTGCTTTTCCGCTCGGTTCTGCATTTGTAAAAGCATTATTCATTTGCATTATTTTTGGTCACATATTTTAATGAGACACTGAACCAGAAGAAAGGGAATCTGTTGCTATGAAAGAAAACCTTTATATGACCTAATATTACCACAGATTCTTGAGAGAAAAAAGAAAGTTTAAGATGGAAGGGATAAAGACTCAAAAGTGTCTGTAAATGCATTTGTAGTTGCTCTTGAAGACGTGTATTTCTATTTCAGATATACTGTATATGATTTTGAAGTGTTCTGGATTCATTAAAATGCAGTTAATACAAGCAACTTCTCATCCAATAGGAAGAGACTAAAGCGAAGATTCAGAGTGTTCTGGAACATCTCTGTGGTGAAGACTGCAAGCTCGAAATCTTCCAGAAAGACAACACTGATGAGATTATTGTTTATGGAGACAGTATCGAAGGTTTGCTTTCTTGTTGTTCATTCATCATTTGTATTCCAGTATATGGCCTAACTCAATTCAATATAATTCACGATACTGGGTTCATAGTGATGGCATCACAGTATTTTTCAAACATGAAACTAAAACTCCAATGGCCGATTCAAAACATAACTTTTCAATAACAATTTTGTTGTTTTTTGTTGTTTTACATACAATTTGGAATAGAAAATTCATTCAATGTTTAATCAAACCTTCTGTATGTGAATTAATAAAAACCATTACAAATTTCTATTTCAAATCAGCATTTCCAGATGTATTGTGGCCATTTCATTCCAGTGTCTGTTGAATTTCAACAAAATTGACAAAGTCATCCAACAGCAATGTGAAAGTAAAAATTTTTAGAGCACTGAAAATTGTAATACAAATCCAGTTTATCATACAAAAAATATTTTTGATCTTTCCCTAAATACATGTACAAATATAACTATTTCTCAAAACAAGAGAATATGAACTTGTTTTCTTTGCGGTATTTAAGGTCTGAAAAAATACAGAACATCTTTTCTGTTATTTCACCTCTTTCTCCAGTTTTCATTTTCTGCAAATAAATGCAAATAGAAACAATATTTTCATTTGAAATTTGTGAGAAATATTGTTAGTAGTTCACAGAATGAAACAAAAATGATCATTGCCCATAAATAGTAAATTAATCAACTGAAATGGTTCTTGGAAATGCTCTCTTAATATTTTCCTTGGCTGTATATGCATATAATAATATTGATATGTCGTTCCTATATATTCATCTCAGACCGACTTCATTGATACAGAAACTAAATTAAAGATTCAATAGTAAATAAATGATATCATTTATGCATGCTAACAATCATTTCCCAATGTTGTGAATAAGTGTCTTTTTTTTCATTTCATGAAGCCAATCCTGAAGAAATGGCTGGGAAATTCAACATCGACAACATAATGGATAAGGTCAGCAACTATTTCACAATATTTAAATGCCAGATTACATGACACAGTTAAAATGCACAAATTTTACTCTAGAAGAGTAAACCTGAGCGTTATTATGGTTTTACAAAGCAGAGAATGAATGAGGTTCAAACCTCTAAATCCACAAACACTTTATATTTTACTACGTGGTTGCGTTTATGTGATGGTGAGGAGGTAAACAGCCATGTTGACAGTTTGACTCCAATTAACTCATATGCAGCAATGAGCATGTTTTCTTATCAACATATGTTGGTTTGTGTTTGTAGGTGGAAGTTGAAGAGGCAGTGTCTCGTATGGGTCAGCGCTCTAAAGCTGTCTTCATCTCCGTGTTGATAGCTGGTTTACTTCTCGCTGCTTTGCTAATTGCCGGTTACCTTCTAAAGTCACGTCAGGAACAGACGAAAGGACTACGACTGGTGAGATTGAACAACTATTCGTGTGTCTAAACAGCCTGAACTTAATTAAACGAAGTACCTACTTCTTAAATCAGCATGTTTTATACACTACAGTATGTGCGAGTGCAGAATGCAACATTCAGGGTGTTTTATTGTCATCTGTTTGTTCATTCATGACACCTAAAAGAAAGTTATTCAGATGTTGTTTAAAAATAACTACGAGGAATTCACTTCTCGGTATCTCTTATTGCCGATAACCGTGGCATAAAATGTGAGGTTATCGGCACCGTGTAGATCCTGCACATACCGTGATACATTAAAAACATTTCAGCATCATTTAAAATTGTCTTTAAAGGCACAACGGTTACTCTCTGTCTCCCTACATTTGTATGTTGAGTGTAATTCATTGACCAAATTAGTGAAATTAAAAATGAATTTGATAGCATCATTTACTTCTTTTCAACAGATACCACGATAATATTGTTATCTGATTTTGTGACAGCCCTATTTGAATTTAACCACTTCATTTTAGTTTTAGATTCAACACGTTTGTGTTGTACCACATGAAAAATATTGTAGTACACTATAGTATTTAATATAGTATTTACTATAGTAAATTGATCAACTGTAGTAAACACTGTAGTATACTTCAATATTTAGGTTCAAGGACACTATGGGAATTCTACTAGTTAACTATAGTACATTAAATACTATGGCATACTACAGTATTTTTTATGTGGGCTGAGACAGAAATTCAGATATATGTTATTGGAATAAAAACAATAAAAAAATATACAAAATTGGATAAAAATTGGATAAAAATTGGGGCATTGGTTCATTTCTTACCCTCCTGTGCAGTACCCTTCCAAATTTCACTATCTGATCAAAGTCATAAACTGTACAGCCTAAATGGAGAGTATAACGGTCTAACAAGTACACAAATGAAATATTCTCAAATTGTACAACAGCACAACCAAATGTTGTCTTGCCACTCAGGAAAGCTTGTACGAATGAGGCCCTGTTGTTCCTAACTAATGTTTCTTTGTCCATCAAGGCTGAGGAGTCCTTCCAAGTGGATCAAGAAAACCAAGGCAACACATTGCTGTCTGTAGCTCCCCTCCCTCAACAGGAGCCTTTGGACAAGCCCGTCATCAATGGAGAGTCCCCCGAATCTCCCCCCACCAATGGACATTCTGCCACACAGACACAGGTGGCCGACACGCCAATGTAAGAGGTGTCATCATCTCACTTCAACGACCAGAGAACAAGGTTATCATAAACTTTGAGCTCAGGCAAAACAGATATTCCAGATTTTAAGGATATCTGTGAACATGATGAAGCCAATGAAAATAACAAATGATGCAGAGAGATTGTACAATACAAAGACGACAACAGTGATTTGTATTGGTAACGTGAAAGAATGATCGCAGGTCTTGCAGCGTAAACAAAAAAGCCAAAGAAAAGAATGTGCCTGTGATGTTAGCTGCTGATCTTGCAGATCCGTGCTTCGTCTAAACCACACTCATTAAAAGAAAATGAACCCATCTCAAACATTTACATATTCATAGATGCTCTCACACGCAGAAATAAAGGAGATGTCCTTTTAGGTAATTAAGAAATGGAAAACAGTATGATTTGCATAAGCATCTTTAGTTTGGAAAAGCTTTCTGAAATCTACGACCGCTGCCCTGATAGTTCACCCAAAAATGAAAATTCTGTCATCATTTACTCATCATCTTGTCATTTTAAACTTGTATGACGTTCTTGCTTCCGCAGAACACAAAAGAAGATATTTTGAAGAAAGTGTGTAACCGAACAGCGCTGACACCCATTCACTTCTAGTGTATGGACACAAAACCAATGCAAGTGAATGGGGGCCGGTTAACAACATTCTTCAAAATATCTTCTTTTGTGTTCTGCGGAAGCAAGAACGTCATACAGGTTTAAAATGACAAGATGATGAGCAAAATATTTTTTTAAGCAAGCTTATTGCTGGGTGTTTTTTATTACTATATTGTTTCCTGGTTATTTTTTCCTCTTGTACTTTTCTTTATAACTATTTTGGTTTTCTTTTCACTTTTATTTGTACATGCTTACATTTTACTTTGTAAAGCTCCTTGAAAGGCGCAATAGAAAATAAAATCGTTATTATTATTATTATAAATTATCATTTTTGGGTGAACTATCATTTTAATGATGACGTATATTTGTAGACGCGTGTTGAAACCCTTTCTCTGACATCTGTAATGTCTTCCTCAATGGTTTTGATGTTCAGGGTCTTTTATTTAGGTTTTTGGACATTTATTAAGTTGCCCAAAGCTACTTTGTCAATGTGAGTTTTTCAGTATGCATGTTTTCTGAGAACCAAATCCATCACCTTATTTTCAGCACTATGCTGTACTAAGCTGTACAGCTACAGAAACTGGAAAAAAAAACATAAGCAGAAACAAAAGAAATGCAAATATCCTTGAGCTTTACACGTGTCCAGTATTGTGCAGTAAGTAAAAATTGTAATGAATAACTGTGTGACCAATAAGCTTGTATAAGGTCAAAACATTTTACCTTAATGTTTTTTGTAATTGCCTATATTTTTATACAAAGTATATTTTGCTTTATACTTTTTTGTTTGGTGTGTAATCTAAACATTTAGTTAGATGTTTGAGAAAATAAAGAAGGCGGCAAAGACCTGTAGGACCGATGTAACATGAACATGAATGTGCAAGAGTGAGTGGTTATATCATCGTGTTTGTTTTATTGTTTTATGTACTGTGGAAAAAGCCAAATTTCCGAACAACTATCAAATAAATGACAATTTCAATACTTATAACTCTTTTATTTTGTTGTATTATAGTGATCAGTATCTGTTTGTTGTATAACCTTGACAAGTCTTAACATGATCAAGGCCATAAAACTGCTGAATTTGTTCTTGTCTTTCAGATCAAACAGCTTCTTGAGGTCTCACCCTGAGATGCTTTTTACACATTTTTGTTCCCATCTATTTTTTTCTCGTGGTCCAAGTCATCTCAAAAACATTTTGTATATATTTTTTTATGAATATGTTGGCACAATTATTTTCCCCCACATAACTAATTTCAAAACAACCATATGCATTCAAATCAAACGTCTTTTAAAATCACGAAAAACACTTCAGCCAAGTGACCCCAAACCTTTTAACAGTATAGTGTACACGCAGTTTAAACCCATTTTAAACATATAGAGTGAAAACGGTGCAGTGTTGCATAGATTATAACTTCCTACTTTAATTACAGATCACTTTAATTCCTTGATTCTAAATTTGTGAATTCTAGAACTAATAAATGTTTTATGCTATTGTAAATCACTGTCTACGTAAAGAAGGTAAATAAGCATCCAAAGAAAACGCAATCCCATGGGTCACATCATACGTGCTACATGTACTGCGTGGAATTTCAGTGGGTTCACACACGGTGTGGGAGCGTGAGATTAAATGAACTGTGTTAAACCCTTAGTGTTACATTCTGTACTATAGTACTGTATATATTATATGGTGTCCTCTCACCACCAGATGAATTCAACGAGAGCAGAAAAAAGGCCAGTGTTGCCATGGTTTCGGAAGAGAAAGAGAGACGGGGTGGGGCCAAGACATCCCTCCAACTATAAACCAATGACGTAACTCATTCAAACTCTATTAAATTCACCCACCGAGTCAAAATAACAGCAGCTGTATACAATGTTTTGTACAATAAGCAAAAACTTCGTAAAATTTGTTTTCTTGTTGGCAACATAGTCAACAAAACATTTCTGCAAACAAATGTATAGTTAAATGTATACTGCTTCTATCACTTGCAAACAGTGTGAAATGATATTTCCAAACTGTGCTTAACAGACACTTCAATGCATGTGTCGTCTGAATACCACAGAGCTAAATAAAGACATTTATTAACAGCTGCATGCTTCAGATGCTCAGTGTAGGTGTTTGATAGCACAAGCATGCCAACGACAACAACAGCTCTATGCATTTCACAACAAACACAAGCACAGGGATTTTATTCGTCCACCTACAACATATACTGTATATAACACTGTGACGGCCCAGGCGCACCAAACCAAAACAATACATCCTACATGATGGGGACATCCATTGGAAGTTCTAACTGAATTAGGAATAAATGCCATTCAAGGGGCGAGAGAGTGTTGAAATGGATATAGGCGAAGTTATACATTCAAAATATACATGCAGATGTATAGAATTAATCAAATCAATTCAAGAAAGTGGAAAAACATTTCAGAAAGGTGGAAACCCTTTACATTGGAATGACCACATTTGTGTGTCTTAATTGTAAGATTCTAAATGTGCAAATAGGAAAATATTGCCAAAGTTGTTTTTGAAAACATGGCGCCCCCTTGTGGTCATACCGTGGTATTGTTTGGAGGGGGGGTTCCTCTTCTAATCTAATTATTATTCTTTAAGGACGTGGAAAAATTCAAAACTCTCACATCACAAAAGATTTCAACGAAAATCACAAACTAGATCAAAAATATTTGTTCAAGATAATTGAATAGAGAGGTCCAAGGCAGATTTATAAGAATTAATTTATGAACTGTAAAAAAAGATCAAGCATTCACAAAAACATTATCAAGACATATATCAAAACTAGATAATCGATTATAGAAATGATTATGTATCAAGGGTTTATTTCCAGAGAATCTGGATTTGGTTTCTAGGCACCACTTCTTTTGTTTTTGTTTTAATAGAAATGTTGCGACAGGATCCTGTGATGCGCATTAAATGGTCGCCTGTACCACGTGACCTCGTTCAATGTTTGTAAACACGCGTCAAGCACATGTGATCCCGAAGTGTTTGGGAACGTGTGGCGCCTTGCAGCCTATCACGCGCTGGGGGAGTGTTGGGGCGGGGCTTAGTATCGCGCTCTGGAAAAAGCGATAGGGATCTGGTAATGATGCGTCTCAAGAATGGAAAGAGTTGAGGTTGGACCGAAACGAGAAAAGTCCAACGAAATTTGGAAAACAGCCCATATGAAGTCTAATGCCTGGATGTATGCATGTGAGTACAATAATATATACTTTTCATGAGAGAGATCGTTTATTTGTTTGTAAAACTATTGCCTCTAAAATGTGTCCGACACAGTTTGTAAAGAATATCTCACAAATAATCCCAAATTGTTTTGTTACATATTACTTGCTACTTTAAATGTGATAGTGAAGTGATCTGACGATTATTTCAACAGGCCTGCGTTAAGATATATTACTGCGTCATGGCTATTGCGACAAGAGGAAGATCCATTCGGGAATTTCACCTGCGTAAGATATTTCTGGACTGCTCCCTTTAGTCATACCAACGCCATGCGACAAGATGCGATCTAATAAAAAGTGGAAACTGGCTCAACTAAACGCTCGCGTCGCGTTAAGAACAGCGGCTGGTAAAGGATGCTGCGCGAGAGATGTGATGCGATGCGCACGTCAATAACGCAGCATGGTGCGCACTTCATGCCATCACGTCTAAACCTTTACAAATCTACTTATTTAAATTATAAAGTTTATTTAAAACAATCTCTTAAATAATTACTAAAACTGATTTATTGAATCGTAATCTAAGGGGGTTTTTGAAAGATATGATAACAGACTAAGATTTAATATAATCTGTTATTGTCTGTAGGTATAGCCTACTGGAATGAGTTTTAGCAATAAGTGCATCATCGTCATAAAAGTATGTTTTTGACGGGTCGGAACAATAACGCGTTCATGTCCAGTCTAAAGTGTCTGATAAACTTGGAATTTTCTAGTGCGCACTTGACCAGACGAGGTAAACACATCATTAGCGCAGTGCTGTCTTTTCTCTCTAGGGGGCGCATCAGAGCGCATTGCGTCTCAAAGCATTCACAATCTGGGACGTCGTTATCATTATTTCTTTGTGCGTATTAGAGAGTACTAGAGAGTTCTGCTGGTTCCCTGAACACAAAAGTAAGGTTATATTGGGTCATCAAAGCAGGGTTATAGGTCTCTGGCATTAGAATGACAGATCTGTTTTTTAATCATTCTAGTAACAACAATACAATTAGTGAAAATTAACACAATACCTGTACATTATGCTTTGTGAAAAAATACCTAAAATATTGAGAACATCGATGTAAGGACAACGGTTGAACCAAAATAATATGCAAAAAATAAGTTTAAATATTAAATATTTTAAATATACTTATACCTATATATCGAATGTTTTAGACCATCACAGGATAATGAGGATTAGATTTCATCACTTGGGTATATTCACATGCACTTTATTTCTAAAAAAAAAACTTTTTGATTTAGAACAGATAATACAGGCGTCATTACTAAACTGATGAAATCTGTTGATTCTGTACTGTATTCACTGCTGTCATTGGCTATCCCGTATAATGACATGCATTCAGATTGCAAAAGTCCAAAGTCTCAACAAAGATGCCTTTCCCTTTAAGAGTCGGATAAGCATTACACAAGCGGTCAGGTGCACAGGGGGCTAGAAACCAAGAATAAACCGATCTGCCTGAGCAAAAAGAAACTTGTAAACAAATGCCCTCCCTCACTCTCCTATTCTCACCCATCCTTTTCTAATGTTATGCATCTATTGATTCAGGTCTCTGTAAAAGTTCAAATATGATAAACAAATGTAACATCTGCCTTTTTTCTCGTTTCTTCTTTTCAGTGTTATCTACATCTAATAGCCTACATGGTGGTCTGCGTGTCGAGTGCCGCTTCTGGAAGCTGAATTCAAATGATGCCATAGAGTATTCCATGTCATCTAGCACCATTTGAAATCAGTGTTCTTGGGGTGGTCTATGACGTCATAGCAAGACATCCAAATGCTTCAGACTTTACATTCTCAATAAACTCTTGTGGTGTGTCTATGTTTTTGATCATTTGTTTTGAAACAAAAGTGAATTAAAATATTTTAAGCAAAGCGTTTTCTCTTATTTACCACATTTTCGAATGTTAATTTGTGTTACATATTCATGACATTAAAAGGTTTTCTATAATGAACATGATCTTGCGATCTCACCCTTTTTGTATTCTTAATACCTTCTTCAAAATGTAAAGTTATTGAAAGTTACTTTTTAACTACTTCTCATTAATTCACTACCTGACAGACATCAAATACCAGGTGCACCCTGCTGACAAGAAAAAAATCAATGGTTTGCATTACAAATACTATTATGAACCATCGTTTACCAATAAAACAATTACAACTACTCATTCTAGTAGGATTTAATGAGGTTTACCAACAGAACCAAACACGTCATAGGCAGAGACTCCAAATCTTCAATGCGACTCTCAACAACTACTGAAAGCATCTTCGGTACGCATGGCATACAGCACCGAACCAGTAATAAACAGATCATGACAGCTTTACCTGTTCCCTTCTGTTTGACAGACGTGCGGAGTTGCACACATCAACCTTGTTCAATAAAACAAGAAAGTGTGCTGTGCTTTTAATATCACCCAGGTATGTGTTTAGGACTCCACGTGGCTCTCCTGAGAATATAACAATTACGACATGGGGACAGGACCAGTATATCGACCCCTAATGGAAATGACTAGATATATAAAGCGATGAAACAAGTCACGGAGATATGACGCCATTAAACCATGTAAGAGTTTAACAATAAAACGTCTCGCCACGAGATGGCGCAGTCGGATTTAATACGTGTCTAGGCGCAAACAGGCCGCGCGTTGCCAGACTCGGCGCTTTCCCGCATAATTGAAATGTATCATTGTAAATCAATATCTATGCACAAAATCCATACAAACAACATTGATGAAACAATTAAAGAGAAGTAATAAAAATAAAAATATTTCAATTATATTTTGGGACTAGTTTTTATTCCTTTCAGCGGGACTCACGTTGGTCCTTGTACCTGGCAACCCCCACTCCGTCTGTAGATAAGGGAGACATTCAAAACAGTTCTGCTATGGCCGACAGCACCGCATCTTTCAGATTTTTCTTCTGTTTCACACACCTGATTCGAATTATCCCGTTAGAGGAACTGTTTGGGGGGCCGGACCAGAATTAGGAACGACTAGGGATCATGAGGAAACACTACAAATAAACTTGATTAAAAGATTCTTTGCAGTGATGACATAACGTTTTCTTTTGGTCAAAGAACACACCCAAGCACTATAAAACGTAAAATCATACTTTTTAAAAACAAATATTTCATAAAATCTGTGGCCCCCTGGATCCATCTCAGGGCCCCCGGTGTGAGAACCACTGCATAAAGTGCCTTGGAAGAAAGACGTATGGTTATAACTTTGGCCTTAGGGTCATTTTCCCAACATTTGAAAGTATTGGTGTCAGTTTCGTGTGTGATTAGATATGTTGTCATGGTTGTATAATTATGTGAAAGCGGATGTACACTGCTGACAGCAGATTGACGGACAGTAAATGATTTAAGAGATGCAATTGTGAGAACTGTCACTTGATGGAACAAAGACCATTTTAACTGTCAACAAGTGTGTATGCAGTACACGCTAATCCAATAAATCAGTTAGTTCATCTTGCCCTTTAAAGAGTTTTTATTTAATGATAAATATGTTTGTGGGGTTCATGAAGTGTGTCAGACGTACCAGACTTTTCTTCAAGGGCGTCAGACTTAATGGTCATGAGGGAACTCCTAAGCCTTCTATTCCAAAAACAACTTTCAACCATGCGATTCTGAACATGTTTTCTAAGAGGCCTTTTAAAACGACACAAAACGGAAAACTTGTTATGTTTTTTATCGTTTAGACGGAAACGGCGTTTTGGGCGACTGAAAACACAAACCTTTTGAAAACGCCGCCGTGTGACGATGACGTCACGCGCATGCGTATTACGCGCTCTATCTATATGAAATATGTATAAACGTTTCCCCAGCGAAATGTGGATTTGCTGCACCAAAAAGACCAGCGAAGACACACTATTTACATTCGCCAGACTTTAAACACACGTATACGTCGACCAACGGTATTAAAAAGCACTTTTGGCTTGTAACTGTGCATGTGTATTATGTGCCAAGGCAGGTCCTGTTTCTTTACACAACAACATCGCTATCCACTGGCCTGGCGTGGATACTGCAGCGCTTTTTATCCGGTTTCATGTATCCGTGTGAATGCGGACTGTTTTGATAACGCTGCCATGTGTACGTGAAACGTTTCGATAGCGTAAAGGAAATCTTTTCTGTTTTTCATCGTGTAAACATGGCCTAAATGTGACCAGATGACTCTTTAAATGAAACAGTGACCCATCAGACCACACTCCAGACCCAAACGCACACCCTCGGTCAATCCTTTCCATTAAAAATCATTGTGAGCACACCCTGTTAACCATAAAACATCCACATGACTGCATTACCACATTGGTCCAGGAATGACAAAACAAATAACGTCATTTGGCTTCGGCTCATTCAGTGCTCAAAGGGCTCTCCCTATTTCTTTTCTCTGCCGTCCCCTCCGTGACCGGCTGTGATTAGAAATGATGTTTTCAGAGACCTTTGTGTCACACTGTCTGGAGTAAATGAGAATGTTTACCCAAGCGGATAGCCGAAGAGTCCAGGTTACCAGAAACCCCAAACCACAGAGACAAATGAAAAAGAGTCACACTGAGGGAGGTTGTTAAGGATGAGAACAGCCCTATTGTGCGTGAGCAGGAAAACGTTTAAAATTAAATACGCAGTATTGCTGTGAATCACTTGAGATCCCTTTCAAATGACTTTTTTCAATTTGTGGGGGCACATTGTCCTGCTAACTGTCTGCACACAAGCATCTTTATTGTCATTGCTAAAAGCAGGAAAGGGGATTTCTAACAAAACCCTGACCTTGAGAATAAAGATCATTGTGTTTAACAATTGTCGCCAGTCAGACAAAGAATGGGTTTCCATTAAAAGAGTAAATTAAATGTATAAAATACATAGGGGGTCCTGTACCTTAAATAAAAATGGCATCGGCAACATGTAATGTGTAGCTTGAATGCACAGTAACCAACTTTGTATAAAATTGTCTGCGGAGTGCTTAAATGTGGATCCAAAGTGAAGACTTTTTTTACTTGAAGCCAGTAAGTACCCACCCTAGCAACCACATAGCATGCTAAAAACTACTCAGAACACCTTAGCAACCAGCTAGCCAACCGTGAGGTTTGCACAGACGAGCACTGCTCACATATTCTTCTTTAGCAGTGATTTGTTTACCATTTTTTTGTAAGTAGTATCTTTTATTTGCTCTGTGGCGACTGTGGAGAAGTTATTGTAATGCATTACTTGGCTTGAATAGCCACAACTATCTCTGTCATTGCCCCGGTAACCACTCCGCCTGCTGACGTCAATGGGCAGCGGCGCTTTCAGAAGGGATTAATGGCGTGTTACAACACATTACAAATGTTTGCTCATTCTGGCTGATTCACCATATGGTCATAAAGTGAACGTGACGCCGTGAGAGGACGACAGCTATAGTACAATGCAAATATCTGCTGCAATGTGTCTCTGAAAATCGCACGTCAAGAGGAAACACTTGAGTGAGATTCCATGGGAGGAGACTTAATGACGAAAGGGTTAGTAGGGCAATTGTCAAACTGAACAACATTTCTCATTACATCCGCTTGTTGGAGAAAATGTAAACAACAGTGTGAACGAACAGCGATATCAATTTGATTTTTTTAGGTAATCATGTAACCTAGTTCTTTTCAGGTTGGGCATGTTACCCTTTTTTAATATTCAAATTTCAGAGAGGAACATTTTAATGGATAAGGTTATCTTCACATGCATGCACATGTTAGTCGTGCCGGAAAGAACACACCCAAGCACTGTAAAACGTAAAAACATACTTTAATCAAATATACAAAAATATAATCTGTGCGTTTATTCATGTCTGGAATACATTTTAAAAAGTAGAAAATACTATCATTTTTAAATAAATAAAGTACAACATTAAGAATATAAATATTTTAAGATTTAGGACGTTAATACTGTATATCCACAAAGTGCACACTAGGCCAGAGGAGCGGTCCGATTGCTTGCCCTGTAGTTGACAATCCAGAGAAAACACACTTAGAAGAATCAAACCACTCTTTGATAGTGATACAAATAACAAGAAGAGAGACAAAATCATTAAAGAAGATGTGCAACTACGCCAGAACATATTAGTCAGAGATGAAATCGTTTGATGACTTTGAACTGATATACCTTTTCTTTTGAAAGGGTAATAATTCTTCTTCTTTTGTCCAGTGTCCTTCACCAGTATTGTATGAACTATGCAGCATTGTAAAAATGAGGAAATGAAATGATTACAATACATTTTATTTTTAACATAATTTTGTTTATACTAAACTCAATCCGTGTTACATGTCTTACATGGACATTAGCTCTGCATAAGTTATTCTTGTCATTTTGTAAGCAGAAACACACCACGCCTTGCATTTTTACTCCTATTGAGCTCATTATGTGTCCAGACGCACTGTAAAACGCTTTTACAGGACACACAAGCACACAGCCACGTCTGAGGTTGTTTTTCATCAGTTAGTAAGCTGCTTGGCATGCTGGGAATTTGCAAGGGTGTGTATTTAAAGTGAAAAAGTTTTTGGATTGGATTTACATAACATAACATAACATGCAATATGTTACAAAGAGACTTTTAAATAAAGCGGCCCTGCCAACATTTGTGCAAGCCTTAAAAGTCATGCAAATGTTTTTTTCTTACTCTGATGAGGTACACAGTTGAAACGGATTAATGATTCATCTTTAAAACCAAATTCAACAAAGCAAAGAAAGCAAAAGAAAGGAGGCTTGTTGATTGATAGCGGCCAGTTCATATCAAGGACGACAACTAATAAATGAACATGTTCAAAATGGTTCTAACTTTGAAGGGATAGGTCACCCAAAAATAATAATTCTGCCGATATTTACTTATACTCAAGTTGTTTTGAAACGGCATTCAAAGCTTTGTTCTGTTGAACACACAAGAAGATTTTTGAAAGAATGTGTGAAACTAAACAGTTGTGGGACACCATTAACTACCACAAGTAGTTTTTACTTTACTATGGAAGTCTATAGTGCCCCAGATCTGTTTGGTTATGAACATTCTTTCAAATATCTTTCGTTGTGTTCAACAGAACAACAAAATTACACAGGTTGGGAACAACTTGAGTGTGAGTAAACAATGACAGAATCTACATGTTTTATTTGAACAGTCGCTTTAAGAGACTTCATCTCAGAGCATTTTTTTACCAGCCGATATCAAGCCATTCAAATATAAAGAGCTCAAGCCATTAAAAAGTGAAAATCTGTTTGCTTAGAATAAACAAAATGTTTTCATCTGTCCGCCTTTATAGTTATCAGCATAGTTATTGTTCTAAGTGTGAACGGGCCTTAAATCAGCAAATAAAAGCCAACGTGACCATTAAATGTAACAGAAGGCAATGAGTCTATACGTGCATTTCTAAAGCAAGATGAATCTAAAAAGAGTGATTGTAAAATCAATATGATTTTGAAGCCAGTTTACAGAATGAGTAATGCGCTTACCCTCTTTGTTTATGCAAATGATGTACCAAACATAACACCCCACACATCACTAAAGGGAGAAGAGATGTTGATTTACAAATACTGCTCATGGTGTGTGTATTCAGCTTTAAAATAAGTGTAGTTTTAACACAAAATCAATACTTACATAGACCAAACGCACAGATTAAAGTCCCCGCCAATATGCAAACTAGAAGAAGAGTTATAAAGTGAGTTTTTAAACATATTGAATTTCATCTTTGTTGCAACAGGTTAGGAATCCTAGTTTTACGCTTTACTGAAACTGGCTCCACGCTCCATGTGGAAGACTGCGGTTATTGGAAGGACCAACTCCCTATTAAAGGGACAGTTCACCCGAAAATAAAACTTCAACTTAAGTTGTATACGTTTTTTTGTTCTGATGAGCACAAAAGAAGATATTTGGAAGAATGCTTGGAACCAAACAGTTCTTGGCCACCGTTGACTCCCATTGTAGGAAAATGTACAATGGTAGTCAAAAGTGCCCCAGAACTGTTTTCTTTCCTACAATCTTCCAAAATATTCATTTTTGGGGTGAACTGTTCCTTTAAAGTCAAAATGCTCAACAGGGCACATGTGGTAGTGTTCTTCGGGTTTTTGGGCAACAAAGGAAGTAAAGAATCATTAGCCATGCGGTGACCCTCAGTTACACTCAAAAAGGCTCTGATCTTATTTACTGTAGATGTTCAAAGAAGACTAAACAACAATACATTACTCCCTGAGAGTACCGGTGTGAGACATTTTATTCACAACAGTAGACAGAAACACGACTTACTTTGTGAAGAAACAGTGAGCTGTTCCTCTTTTTTTTCTGCAAGGAAACAAATGAAACAACCATTAAATACATAATAATGTGCTCAAACTCCAAAACAACATTTGAGAGATGCTGTTTTTTCTAGGTTGAAATCCTTACCATTAAAAATTGGGTTGGTTGTGGGTGTGTTTGTGGTAGCGCCTGCTGTTGTCTGTCTTGCGGTGGTATCCGCTGCATTTGATTTCTCTGAAAGAATGATTCACAAGTAAACACAATTGCTAACAATCAGGCTATACCTGCAAGGCTACTCTCGTCTACATTTTTGTCCAGGTCTTACAAACTTAGCAGAACGCTCCACAGAATTTCCGAACGTCAACGCATTCCATGTTTAGCCTATAGTTTCATTATGTGGATTCACATGTTTAAAGTGATTCTGCGGATATTGTCTTTAAAATCACATCAGGACGTGCCAAAAAGTCCTCAGATTCTGTCTGGGCCTGTTTATCTCTGGTATTCCGAATACAAACGCTGGAAAAACATCTATGTAACTTGAAAGAATAAACATTCTTGTAAAGATTTGGCCTACCTTGAACACATTCAGGAATGGGAGACCATTCGTTCTCCTCACACACCGCAGTGTCTGAACCTTTCATGGTGTATCCCGGCTCACATTTAAATCTGGCTTTACTTTTATTGGAGTAAGGGGGATTTCCTTCAATCTGGATGCCAAACTTAACTTCTGGAGCTTGACATTCGACGGCTGAGGAAGAAAACGTAATTAAAGTCAGGGAGACATGCAAAGTAGCTGAACATTTTTATGTGCGTGTGTGTAACATATACAACATTCAAAGCACATTTAAAACACGTCTAAAACCGTTCAATGTCTACAAAAATGAGCGAAACCACATCAAGACATATCCACAGAATTTCAGCAATGTTAAGCAGTTCCATGAAGTGTTGACATAAGATACCAAACACTTAAAAAAGTGGATTGCTTAGGAACTGGGTGTTATGTTTTGTTTGAAAAAGGCACTTTTCTAGACGTTTATGTTCAATTACTGTATTTTTAAACGGACCTATTTTTAATCAATATTTAACTTATGCACAACGAGTAATGGCTGGATTACACTACAAGACTTTTGCTCAGATTTTTGGCCAGATTTTCAGTCTGGAGAGTTGATCATGTATTGTTTTCTACGTAAACGTTCAAAAAGTCTGCAAGTGTATGATGTCTAGTTTTAAAAAATCTGATAAGATTTTAAAAGTCTTGTAGTGTATTGTTTAACGGTTCATTGTAATGTAATTATTATGATTTAAAATGCAAAACATTGCATTAAAACGGCAATCTGTAACTTTTGCTTCTTTATTGCCATCTCTGTGTAAAACATAAAATTGCAGGTTACTTATCTTAACTCGTACATGTGTTGAAGTCAAATGATGTGAAATGTACATTGCCTGTGAAATTGTTTATCAATTATTACTATAATTTGGGGTAAAGTATGGAGACAGGCTTTCATGAACTCCATTTAAAACCAGTAAAAAATACAACAAAAATCTACATGCAAATACTGTTAAAATACTGTATAGCATAATATAACTATTGAACTAAATAAAAAAGTTCTGTATCAGTAATTGTTTTTGAAAATCCTTTTTATGTATATTTATTTGGTTTATATAAAATATATATAATCTATATAGCAAAAAATGCATACATACATACGTATGTGTGTGCGTGCATGTGTACATTTTTTATTAGTTTGTTTATTTATTTATATTATGTATATAAATATATTAATTGATGTCATATATTTGTATATCATCTTCTTACATTCGTTTTTCATTTATACATAATATAGAATTTAACACATTATTTATTCTCTGCATAGTATTTATATATTGAATATTAAAAAAAAATTTTTTTTGTACTGCATTTTTATATTCTTCCAGTACTGGCACAAGCAGCTGTGCTCTTTATCAGCTCTCTCTCAGCTTTGCAGACAGCTGATAAATAATCTCACTCGCCACTGTTGTACCACTGTTTGATACATCACTTCCCCCACAAACAAGCTAATCATCCACCAGATGCCCGTCACCGCCAGGACTATACGGCCTTTGAAAAATGAGCTTCACATGTACAGGTTGGCATGGAGAATACAGACGGGAAGCTAACAGTACCACAGACTAAACAACAAACACAGTTCCAAATAAAAACCATTGATCCCAAAAGACCGGATGGACCTGCTGAACGAGAAGAAGAAGGCTTTCTGCTTGAAGTTTAATTTAAAAATGAACTTAAAGAAAACCAGAGAACAAACAATCAGATGAATAAGAAACCAAATAAAACAGCAATCTTGTACCGTGTCTGAAATCACCTCCTGTCCCGAGACGCCCTGTTAGCTAGTGAATGACATCACAAATAAATGAGCGGAAATGAGTGGGTGAATTCAGACACGAATGTAAATATTGTCGGTCAGAGAGGGTTGTCGAGACGTTTCATCACATTCAGTACACAAGAGTTTACACGTGTTTGCTGAAATGTATCTTGGATCGGAAGGTGTTCATTCATACAGGGTTTTTAAATTCTCTCCTGCCTGCTATTGAACATGAAGAACAATCTGAGAGTTACGCCTGTTAGTAAAAATAGACGAACCATGTGACGATCTTTGTTATTTTTCTCGACTCCCACGCTTAGAGTCCTGCTCGGAGCGGGTTAAGATTTGGTTAATTTGGTGCATGACACACATGGGAGTGAGGGTAACGGATGCGGGTGCTTTTGCAACAGCCCATAATCACAGACGATAGATGAGAAATCTATGAGATTAAATGGAGAGTCTGTGTCTCCGTCATTAGAGTTTCATAAGAGATCCCATCAATGTGTCAAACTGAGCTCAGATTTGTCAAGTCTGCAATCAAAAGTCAATATGACTGAAGATCTCAGTATGAGCTCAGACATTTCTAAAAAAAATCAACTCAGATCCAGATTATTTTACCTCTACAATCTACGATCATTTTACACAATAGTCTTAAAAATCCCAAAACTCAAATATGAATCTAAGAAACATGCTCTTACCTTTGCATGTGGATGGTGGTGGTGAATTGTATTCCCCTTTGTCATTGCATCTGATGAACCTGTTTCCATCAAGTGCATAGCTGGCATTACAGGAATATTCAATGACGTCGTCCAGGACTATTTCCTCTTTATCCAACTGCGTCACTATTTTGCCATGTGCAATTTCATCAGGCTTATTGCAAGTAATCACTACAAAAAACATGAGACACAAAAGTAAAGTGGCTGGATACAACTGGCATCACTGGTAATTTAATATCAATTCTGTTGCAATATTTCAAAGATCCAGTGTATGAAATTTAGCGACATCTAGTGATGAGGTTGCGAATTGCAACCGATGGCTTACTCCAACCATCCACCACCCTTTCGAAGCATTATGGTGGCTGACACAGAATAAAACATGTTGTCAAGTTTTCGCTTCTGTCCCGACGGAGATAATGTATTTATGAAACACGAGCATTTTTTTTCCCGTTTCGGGTTACTGTAGAAACAACATGGCGAATTCCATGTAAGGGGACCCATGGTGTGTGTAGATAGAAAAAGCTTATTCTAATGTAATAAAAACATAACGCTTCATTATGTGAGGTCTTTATACACCTCTGAAGGCATAGTTATGTGTATTATTTTGCATTTCTGTCAATAGATCGTCCAAACAATTACACACTGGACCTTTAAAGTAGCAGTGAGTATTCAATCCAAAACAACCACTCACGTGTACACATAGATTTTCCACCCCAGCCCCTTACAAGACACTGTTTGAAGCTCGACCCTTCCAGGTAATATCTGCACAAACACAACAAAAGTAAACCATGACCGTTCGCCCCATTAGACTGGAAAATGCGGACCACAGAAGTTCTTACCCTCTATCGCATTTGGGTTTCGTATAAGCACCAAACAACGTTCCTTCCGAGGAGACGTAGGTCATATGTGGTGAAGGCTTGGGTTCTCCACAGTCTATCTCTGAAACAGCACACACACAGACACTTAAAGGAAAAGTTCACCCCAAAATGATTTTTTTATTATTCACTCATCTTCATGTCATTCCAAACCTGACTTTCTCTCTTATACAGAACACAAACGAAGATATTTTGAAAAGCTCTGGTAACCGAAGAACACCGGACCCCATCGCATTCAATGGTGTGGAAACCACGGCGACATTTTTCAAAATATCTTCTTTTGTGTTCCACAGAAGACAAAAAGTCACACACAGGTTTAGAACCACAGTAAAGAATTAAAAACTGAATTACTTTGGCATTTTAATTCCACAGCGGTCCACTGGCCGTTAAAGCAGGAGATTGAAGGCGACCCTGACTCTATCTTAAACCCATTGAGACACTCCAGAAAAGCTTTAGAATTGTCTGGAAAGTTGTTTTGCAGTATGGATATCTCAGACAGCAGAACACTGCCATTCAGTTGAGGCAATGGACAATCCGCTAAACCAACCAAAGACACAAAATAATTATGCATTAAGCGACAGTAATATTACTTTTAAAAACACATTTGACATCATGAAGGGATGTACACATTTACTATGGTCTTTACTAGCTATAATAAAACCGTGGTTAAACTTTCCAGAAGGAATTATGAGATTTGAAAATGATATTTTAAGAATAAGACTTAAAATATCGCTCCTGTCCTTCTGAAACCTCGTATCTCTGTCAATTTCATAAATCAATGTTATCAGTCACCCTTTTAGTTCATCACTGGGTTTTGCAAATATCTTAGCAATAAAAAGTATTAAAAAGTGCTTATCAACATCTGCAACACAGTATTTAATCATTTTAAAAGTACAGTTTTTGGACATCTGTGGATTTGGAAGGACGTGATATGCTTGTGACTAGTAGCGTTTCATAAAACTTGTCATGTTATTAATTTGTCGCATGATGGCTTTACTTTCATGAATATGCATAGCAACCATTTGGTGTAATTGATAGCAGAACTATATAAACCACAAATTTAAAATGGTCTCACCAGTCACCACACTATTTATAGTAAAACTATATAAAACTGTACAAATAGTAATCAACGTGGTTATTTTAATTACCAACAATGAAACCATGGTTCATACTGTTTGTTCAGATGATGAAGATATAAGAATATAACATGAACTATAATAAGGTGACTTGTGGTGTATATGATTACACTAAGCATCTAAGAAACATGAATAAACACATTGCTCGGGGTTTTTCGGTGCTTTAAACAGCAGCTGAGAGTTTTATTTGGATTTAAAGCAGAATTGTGTAAGTGTAAGTCTTACCTCCTCCCATAGAGACGAGCGCAAAGTGCAACAGAAGCAGCAGACAAACCCTCGCGTTTGCCATGGTCCTTTAAATAGATTTGAAGGTTAACACTATAAGTAGACTCGTATTAAATATATATCAAGCCACAGAGCAGCTATGGTACTGAGCGCATAACGTGAACATTATAATTAATCACAACACAAACAGAGGGATATGAACTCAATTTAAACTGTTAAAGGAGCGCAAAGAAATCCCTACCGGACTGCGCACGCCGCGCAAACTAATGCGTCCCGCTTGACATACACACGCAGCCGGTGTTCCCTCCTCCTCTCACTGACAGGGCTGTGTCCAAAATAGTCAACTCCCACTCATTTTATTCCTTCTGGGCACATTTCGGGCCACTATAAAAACAGTTGACTGTTTTGGATTGAGCTTTCTTCTGTAATAAATACTGTAGACTTTTAGTGATGGCAGCACAAAAAAGCCTTCTCCAGAAACATGATTTACAGTTAAAACAAAAAAACATGATTACTGCAGTAAAATAAAATAAAAAAATAGCAAAACCATGGTTTTGCCAATAGTATCAACGCACAAAAACATTGTTGCTATTTTACCACCAAAAAGCATTGGATAATCGAATACCTAAAACCCAGCGTACTATAGTAAATACTAAAGTATACTACAGTACTGTGAAGTATTAAATATAGTGAATTGATAAACTACAGTAAATACTGCAGTTATCAAGTGAGGTTCAGGTTAAAAAACAATACAGTGTAGTCATTTTACTACATTGTACTATAGTAAATACTTAAGCGGTGTCGTGTGTTCACTAAATTGATCATCTGTAGGAAATACTTGATGTATACAGTATTCTTTTCATGTGGGTGGTTTATCCACAATGTCATGTGCATTTTTGAATGTAAATATAGTAACATTCAAGAATATCTGGATGTTCTTCTAGTCCATTTTGTACTGCACAATAACACTGTTGCTATAGCAAACATTTGATTATCAAAAGGGAACAAGAGATGTGTGGATGAATCCAGCTTGGTGAGGTTTTGATGGTATGTTTCATTTCATTACGCTTTGCTTTGCATGGAATGCATGAGTCAGTAAGGGTGTTTCCCATCAAGGGCGTCCCTGCGTGCAGATTTCACATGATTGTGTTCGACAGCGTAGTCAAGGTTACAAGTCAAATTTCTTTCTTCAGCCCCTCTTGTAACTGTTCACCTCGGTTTTTTAATGCTGTGCAATTCTTAACATCAGCATTAGGTTTAATGTGGAACTTTTTTTCCATGGAGACTACATTTATATGTTGTATAGCCTCTTGGTATATGTTACCATGCAACTGTTAAATAAATGACTCGCAGTAACTTTAGACACTAATCGTATGATTGCTCTTGCAAAATGTTAAGTGTTGATAGTGTAGTGATGATCCTCTTGACATAGCGGGACTTTGTCCTTTGTATAATAAATTGCTTGTGATGTTGTAAATTGCCTCATACACGGCTTTGCCTATGACTAAATGTGAATGCACCAAGGTGTGGCATGGTATTTACATGACATTTCTGTACATGGTACTACCACTGTAACATTTACAGTACCATGGTACTTTTACAACAATTTATCAGAGCATTAGGTCACACATTATGCTTGGGTAAAAGAGGTCGCTATGAGGTTAAAGAGCCACCGACAAATTTTAATCCAGTTTAAATTAAGATAGTAGATATTAAGATATTACAGAAGGATAGTCGAATAACTGTCTTCCAGCACAGAGAAGTATTTTTGATGGTTAGGCAACACTGCTCTCCGGTCTTATCTCAAAAACACACACCCCACCCATTCTCTTCTGGCCTGAGCAGAATGATAAGATTCATAAACTACATTTATATGACTACATGAAAGTTTTCATCAGTTACTCGACCTCATTTCATTACAAACCTGTATGATTTTCTTTCTTCTGCACAACACAAAGGACGATATTTTGAAGAACGTTGGTAACCAGAAACATTGACAACCATTGACTTCCTTTGTATGAAAAAAAAAACACTGACACTCATTTTTCATGAAAAATATCTTCTTTTGCTAAAGAGTCGTGAACAGGTTTTTAACGACATGAGAGTGAATAAATGACACCATTTTTACTTTGAGATGAACTATGAACTATCCCTTCTGGTGTCTTGGCAGAGCAACCAAGAAATGTTAAACGCTTTACTTAATAATGTGTATGCTATATTCCTTTATGTAAGACCTCATGGTGACATGTTAAACATTTCAGAGATCGTTAACATGAACTCTTTGCTCATTACATTTATATTAATCCATGTAATTGGCACACTGTAGATTAGACTTTACCGCTTATAACCCTTTAGCGACACCTGGTGGCAGAAATATAACACTCGCATATAAGTGTTACAAAAGGTTATTTTGTCCGTTTACTACATATTTCCTTAAAACATCACTGCACTTTCCATGGGTATATGTATGAATACTGCCTATCTCAGCAGAACAAGTGCAGCTATTAAAATAGCCATTAAAATAGTCGACATCTTATTCTTTTTGACAAGCCATGAGGGGAATTATCTGTTCTAGACAATGATTTAGGCCTGACATAGCAGGATACAACATCGTTTTGTGGATAATTTCAGGCAGAAGTGTTATGGTCACAGTCATTGCATTTTTGTAAAACATTTATCTTTGAGAAATTTTAAAATAATTTCACACTTAAATGTTAATTGTTTAAGCTCATCTGTGTCACTATATGTGTGTTTTATGACTTGTCATAGCCTTCATATTCTCTGCTGAACTCAGTGGAAACTGACTTTAATTCAAAATTAAATTAGGATCAAGTCAAATATAGAAATTATAATGCCATTAGGGTATAATAGACATACCGTGATAATATTATCTCATTTTCTTTTATAGTTCAAAAGAGTTCAAGGAGCTTCACTAAGAGTTCTCAAAGTACTCTTAAGATACCCAAATCATTATAAGACCATATCAAATAATATAAGAACTTGATTTTTGATCAAACTATAAAACTCAAGAACAGAACACCACGTGCAGCACTTTATTATTTTCTTTCTACAGACGCATTTTCTCGCATTTTTAAATGTTTACTTAGAAAAATAACAGAATCATTTACAGATCTGTTCCTTCGTCTGAGAGAGCAAGCACTCACCAAGATTTTTTTCTTAAAAAAAAGTGCTGAACAATATTTAAACATGTACCTATAAATCAGAACACATGGGGATTTAGATAAATCTAGGCCTCACTTTTGAATGTGAATAACGGATATGAGTTGAGAATGTCATGACATTGTGTCCCATTTTAACAGGTAATATATTAAATCAACCTTCAGTGTCATACGCACAAAGACACACTGTAGCACCACAACTTAATGTGAACCGTACAGTATAATATTCTCATTAATTGGCCGTGTTTAAATACTAATTTATATTAAAGCTGTGCTACACAGCTTGGAGATGCACATTCATACCCTGAGGTCATGTTCAACAAACATCTCACACACATGATATAAGGAATGGCCATCAGTACTTTGGTATTGATCGATCATTTTTCAGACCTTAAATGAAGGTCATCCAAATGAGCCCTTACAAAGACTTTCCACGTGTGTCGTAAGCAAGCATGGACGACATGTATACAGCCTATATATTTTTGTTAAAAGACATGAATACCCGCAGTTTTCCTATCTTTAGGAGAGAGATCATTTTGCATTTAGATGAATCTCATGAAAACATATTGGAGTCATATTTCACCCTAAAATTTAAAGGAAAAAATACGTTTGCATAAAAAAATAAAGTTTATTTAGGACAATTATGATTTCTTTTTAAATGAACACATTACTTTTAATACAACCAACACAGCCCCCCCCCAAATCTCAATATTGTAATGCATATCATGTTTTTTCTTTTTCATCCTTCATTCATTTTCTATTTTCATTATTCCACATAGTTTTCATATTGGTGTTTATTTACATAAATAAGCATAAATTATAGGTAGCACATCAACTTATAATGAAAATTCTGAAAATGTCTAAATAAAAGTTTGTTTTATACTCGTGATGAATATCTTTTGATGTTTAATTCTTTTCATTTTAAAGTGAAATATGATTTTGAGCATCTTTACCACTGTTTAGCCTCTCAGAAATGAGGGGTTGGATTGCTTGCATTGCTCTCCTTTAACGAAACAGGAAATAAAATACAATAAATATATATATATATCACTATATTAAATCTGCTATTATTTAATATTCAAAAATACAGTCAAAACATCGTTGCTACGAGGTAAAACTACCACGGTGCCCGAGCCTCTACACCGAAATCATTTTTACAGTTTCATATAGCTACATGTCTCTATATTCATATACACATCTCAATAAATAAACATTTCTTCATCTTGGTATATTAAAAGCACAAGTTTCTGGTCATTTGCAATGATAATATTTGGAAATCGGGGAGCCAAAGATGTGGAAGAGAGAGAACAGTCTAAAACGTCCCAGTGAAGTCTAGACGACAGTTCATATTTACAAAGTCTGGCAACGTTAAACGAACTGCACGTGTCTAAAGGCATGCGACAAAACAAGCATCTGTGTCTTATTTTGCATGCAGAAAACGCTGCTCTTTGGAGCGAAGGCGTGCTTGTTTGTGACCGAAACCTTGCTTTGATGATATTTTGGGATGTTCCTTAAAAGTTGCATGAGGAAGGATTGCATTGCATTGCAACAGAGACCTTATGTTGTTTAAGGAAGGAAATGAAGTCCAGACAAATGAAGCGTAGTGCGTCCGGCAACAGAAATGCGACGATGTCGAAAACCACATAAAGGCGAATAAAATGTCATGTCACCCTATTGTAGATCATAATAAATTATAAGTATAATAATATATATTATTAGCATTCCAGTGATTTCAAAGCCAAGCAGTTGTGAGACAGGCCAAAGCCTGGATGGGAGACCTACGGAGAGAAAGAAAAAATGCAAAATGTGGTCCATGATGGTTACAAACTTTAGAGTAACCTTTACACAACGCTACCATTAAACCCGATGTGTGATAATTCAGCTCAGCAAGAAGCAAACTAACTTAATGTTGTGCGTTCTGAGACGTTATTTGGAAATGTAAATTATATTAGCGTAGTCCCACATGACACCATCAGCCGTCCACGGTGCACCGTCTGGACTGTTGGAAAGGTGGCCGAAATCTTCGACGAGGGAGAGAAATCCACCTTAATCAACAAACCTGAGATCATTCGCAAAGCCATGTCATGGGTCATCGAGGCTAGTCAAACACATCCCGCATCACTTCCTCCCGTGTGAGAATGCGAGCATAGCTCGGTATCTTCCACAGGCCGTTGGTTACGGGACTGTCGAAGACCAGACTTGACCTGTGGGTGACAGGGGCGGCATCATCGGTGACAATGCTTTTCCTGTTTGTGTCCTCATTTGAACTTTCGTTTTCTTTCGTGTCTCTTTTCCTTCCCGTCACGTCATTCTGACTATCTTCCTTAGAAGATCTCTTTTCCTTTGCTTGTTTACTCTTCTTCTCTTCCTCACGGTTCGATATGTGGCCTTCGTGTAGTTGCTGTCCATCTTTTTTCTTCCTTTGGGCTCTTTTCAGATCAACCTCTTCTTCACTCTTAGTTTTTCTCTCAGCTCTTCCCCTCTCCTTTCGTTCTTGGGTCTCATTTTCTTTTGTAGTCTCCTGTTTTCTCCTCTTCTGAATGTCGCTTTTTCTTTGGTCCACCCCGGGAATCGGCCTTGCATGGCGTTCCTTATCCCGTCCCCGCTCCACGACAACTTCTGACTTCTGCGGACTGACGGAGCGACTCAGTCGGTTGGACTTTCCGTGCTTGTTGGTGCCTTTTTGCAGGTTTTCTTTGTGGTTGTGAGCTATGTCTTTGGCTTTGGATGGGGTTTTGGATTTCTTCGTATCTTCGACATCAATGAGGTTCTCTGTGGACCAACTCTTGAGACGGCGTTGCCGTGAGGAGCTGGAAGCGCTGGGCTTTTGTGGTTTGGCACGCTTCTCCTTGTTGCTTTCTTTAGGGTGGGGATCCTGGAGAACGAGATCTAAGGAGGCGCGAGAGCGGGCGATGGAGTTTGACAGGTCTGAAGTTCTCTTCTTCACCGGGGGAGAGGATGGATGATGGAGGGGAATGTTGGAAGCGTTGGATCCCTGTGGGTCTGAAAGAGGAACTTTTTCCGAAGAACCTATGGGCGAAAAAACTTTTCAGTCAGCATCTGTTATATGGAAAGTTGTACATCTATTAAAAGTTTAACCATTTTAAATACCCCCCAAAAAAAATTCAGTTTTAAAAATGCCTGCTACTGGTGTTTTTTTAAAAACACGGCTCTCCCATTGCAAACAACTGATAAAAGAGGCTGGTCTCTTAAAAAAAAGCTTTGATGAATACAAAATGCAAGATCGAATGCAAATGCAAATTATATTTTTTACTATTTTAACCAAATTGATTATTTTAGCGACAAAACCAAACCAAACCACACCAACAACATAACTCTATAAGCTACATAATTGTTTTATTTTACATTATGTTACTAATTGTGTTAAACAACAAAATCCATCCAATCTATTCTCTCGGGTGTTGTGATTTTTCATTAAATCTACAGTATTGACAAAGAAGAAGAGATGTTTACAGCAAGCACTAAAAGCAAAGGGAAGAACGCGAAAATTCCGTTACCAAAGAAAAGAAAAGCGGGTTGTTAGTGATGATGCTCCTGGGGGTAATAGCACACTGCAGAAGAGCTTACACAACCTGCAGAGAGAGAGAGAGACAGAGAGACAGAGAGAGAGAGAGAGACAGAGAGACAGAGAGACAGAGAGAGAAAAGGATAGGAAAGTGAAAGGAAGGAAGGAAGGAAGAAAGAAAGGAAAGAAGGAAAGTTATCAAACACCCCGAGTTTAACTGATGTGTTCATGCTGGAGTTTGTTCTGAACTCACTGTTCTCAGATAAGAGAGCTTGTGGTCGCAGTAAAAGATGCACTATATTTCCTCCGGCCTGGATCAGCTCGATGGCTCTGGTGTGGCTGATGCCTTGTGTCTGCTCTCCATTGATCTCCACCACCTGATCACCCACCTACCGGACACATTTTCTTATTTAAGTCTTGTACTACAAAAAGAATATCACAACATTCTTAAAACACGACAGATTTACTTGAGAAGAACAACGAAACATGAAAATTGGACGGAGTAACTAATTTGGCTCGAAGTTTAAATCTCCAGCGTGTATTTTTCGGAGGATCTATTGACAGAAATGCATTATAACATACATAACTATGTCTTCAGAGGACCTCACATAATGAAGCGTTATGTTATTATAACCTTAGAATGAGCTATTTCTACATACACCCCGGGTCCCCTTACATAGAATCCATGTTGTTTCTACAGGAGCCCGAAACGAACAAACTGCTCTACAGAGTGCGTAAATATCTCCTTCGGCAAAGAAGCGAAAACGTGACGACATCTTAGTTCTGTGTCAGCCGCCGTAGTGCTTCGAAAAGGCGGGGTGAGCGGATTGGTTGCAATTCACATCCTCACCACTAGACACCGCTACCTTTAAGTAAACGTTCAGTAAATTTCAGCCAATTCTGCCCATGTCTATTTTCCATCATCACTGCCCGCTCTCACATGATAGTAACAGCATCCATAAACAACACAAGTTGTCCACTAACAGGAAATTCTTACTGTAGCTCAAATCCGGTGATGAGCGGTTTGGCCTTGTGAGTCAAGTGGTGAATTTAAATCGGAAGTGCGCATCCGTCTGCCCTGCTTACTCAGAAGGGCAGACCCTTTGAAGTGGGAACCATGGGGCAAGTGCGTCTCATAACATCGTCGTTTGAAAAACATTTGGCGAGGGAGGAAATACAACCAACGTTTTTCTTGTTATCTAGGAAATGACCCTTTATGTGGCATCCACTTAAAACCTCGTTGGGAATTTGCTCAACTAAACGGTCCTGTTATCCTCAAAGTCTGAGTCGTTTTAAGTAACTAGCTTTATAGATATGATTTATTTGACGGATCAGGGAGGGTCATGTAAAACTAAATGACGACACGCATTGGCACAAAAATCACGGCTAATAAGTGAATCTAAAGGGAAATATTGAATTACTTGCATCACTGTGAAAAAGACTATTTTGTTTTCCACCGTATCACGGGTACAGATGATGGAAAGATTTTTGAGATGAAGTGTCTGGATTCAAAAGCATTTGAAGGCCCACACAGAATCTAAACCCACAGAAAGCTCTGGAGATCAGACCGCCCATCATTCATAGTTGTACGCAAGCCCATCCCACGTGTGTAAGTCAATTCAATGTCTTCAGTTGCGAAGAAAATGATTCTCTGTTCAACACATTTGGCATATTTTTTTCTCATCGTAGTCTCATCATTTTCTGTCATGGATGCTACTCACATGTATCCGACCGTCCTTTAAAGCGGGGCCGTCCTCAGCCAACCGCAGGATATAGAGACCCATGTTGTACTCCGTTCCTCCTCTCAAACTGAAGCCAAAACCACGAGAGCTACGGTCCAACTCGACCGCAATACAGCCCTGTGTACCACACAAACACACATTCATCTTAATACATTTGCCATTTCATTTCTTTTATCTAGAACCACTTTAAGATTCTTAAGTTGGTTTCATGGCTCTTGGAAGACTAAATTATAGGTTCTATATTTACATATTAAATATAACTGCTGATTTATTTTGGCATGTGTCATCGTCGTATGCCCTTGAACTTGTCTTCAGCGATTACATTTATATTTTATATTTGAAACACATAGTAATGTCCATTTCATTTCAGACTTGGCGTAATGCTGCTTTGCTTTGTAAAATATAAATGTGCATATGATGTTTCTCGCCTGTTTTGAGTTGGTGACACACAACGTTCCCTGCTCGCTCAACGGAAGGGCTTTATACTCCATCCATGCCAGCTCATCCCTGAGTTCATCCATATCCAGATTGTACCTGCACATAAGACATAAACACGTTGTAAACAATATACACTTGATCCGAACTCCCGCTCACATTTAATATTATAGTTTAGACAGGTTTAAATGACAAAATGTACAGCACCTCTCATCCTGAGTGCTGGATTTCAGAATCTTGTGCTGTGGTGCCGGACTTTGTTTGGCTGAACTGGCTCCTGAAGGCGGGCCTTTGTACTCTGAGTAGCCAATCAAAACAAGTTTAAACACCGAACGATAAACACCTGACATGTCATTTCTTGCAAGACTTTATACGTCACTAAATTTGTGGATGCAACATTACACAAAAGCAAATGAGTTTGGAAGTAAATGGTATTGTAGAAATGTGGGCTGTTAAATGATCTGTTGCGATTAATCGCATCCAGAATAAAAGTTTGTGTTTACATAATGTATGCTTGTGCATATTTACGGTTACAGAGATGAGCTAATTGCCATAATTTAGGAAATAATTACAAGTATATATTTATATATAATTTAAATTATACATAAACATTAATTATTTTTTTGATTTTTCTCAAATATATATATATGTACTGTATGTGTTTATAAATACATATTTAATAAGCATAGACATTTATTGTGTAAACAGAACTTTGGATGCGATTAATCCCGATTAATTGCGATTAATCGTTTAATAGAAATACAGTATTTACACAAATCATCAATGATTATGTTTTCGCAAATAAATTCTTAGAGGATTGCAGTGTTCACAAATGTAAACATATTTGTCAAAAGTACTTGCCGTCTTCGGGAACCACTGTGAGCGTGACAGCGTTTCCGGCGTCTTTGATAAGCTGAACGATGTCGTTGTGCGAGAGCTCCACGATGGACTGACCGTTCACGGCGGATATGCGGTCGCCCACGCTCAACAGGCCGCAGCGGTCGGTCGGGCTGCCCTCGATTATACGGCCTATTTTATGAGGGATTACTGCAACACACACTTATTCAAATCACTTAGCAGCATTTCATCGGTTCTGTGAGTTCAGGCTATGAATGCATGATGTGTTATTATCGAAGAATGGTTTATTCATGGACCTTCTCTTACCTCCTGGTGGCGGTTTGCTTTTCGAGGTGAGGATGACAAAACCGAAGCCCTCGTTGTCTTTACGATGGAGGGTGATGTCGAACGACTCCTGGTCTTTGAAATTCGGGAGCTGGATGCGCGGGTGCCTCGGCGAGCCATTCACGAGGGTCAAAGCTCCGCTCCCGACATCCTCCAAAGCATCTACAGAGGAAAAGATAACACGAAGTGACCTTTAATGAGAGCTTTTCAGACAGTTAATTACATCCCAGCGTCGGTTTTTAAGTCTAAGAGCCGTCAGTCGGCTGAGCTCACCTCTGAAAATGACCTTTCGCCGCACACACAGGAGAACCTGTCCGTTGCGGGCGGCGTTAGTCATCAGATCCAGAACCTGTTTGTGAGATTTCCCTTTTACCTGGATGCCATCGATGCCAATAAGCTCATCTCCGGCCCTCAGACGACCCTCTTTCTCTGCTGCTCCCTGGGGTATGATGGCACCGATGTAAACCTAATGGAATAAAATGGATGGCTAGTTTTAGGTCTACACTACCGGGAAATCATTTAATTTATAAACAGCATTAAGTTTTCTGGTAAAAATAAAAACACACAATTTTGCCTCTTGAATACCTATAATCTTGTTTCAATGATGTTCACATTACGGGAAAACCAGGCAAAAATACTTATAAAGAAAAACTTTTATTGCAGTGCAAGACAAAGTCAATCTTCTTTTAATAATAACAATAATGTACTGATATAACTTCAGTAAATGAATATACAGTAATGAGGATTCAGGAGTTAATAGGAGGGACTTACTGGCTGTTCTGCTCCTTCTCCTCCCAATACACGGAAACCAAACCCTGTATCCTGATCTCTCTTAATAAAAACTTCCAATTCTTTATGATGAGGTCCTACAGAAACAGACCAAACAACACAGAATTATATAGAGGCACAATAAATAAACCACATTTAACTCATAATGTGCTGAAAGAAAGAGGAGTAAGCAAACTATCTACAAATATTGTTCAGTTTTTATTTATATTTATACAAATATCAAACATCGCGCCATTTAAAATTTTATATGAACTTCTTTGCCGTATTTAAGGTCTGGACATATGAAATGCCTATTTTATTTGTAATTTTGTTTGTCCGGCACATGAACGCAATTAAAAACACATTTTTCTTTGGAATTTGGGAGGAAGTTAGTATTCAGTAGTTCAGAGAATTAACCCTTGTGTGGCGTTCATATTTCTGTTACTCAGCCAGTGTTGGTGGGTCTAGTGGACCCGCTGCAGTTATGGGTTTTTAATTCAACACAATCAAACACTTTATGTTAAAATAACTAAAATATGTTTACTTCATCCCAATAACAAGCATATATGGTTCATATTTGCCCTGTACCTTTGTTAAATCACATTTATGAATTGGAATGCTCCATGTTTTTTGGGGGAGAACAGAAACAAAAAAAACTCACGCTTACACACACTCTCAAACACTCACACAGAAACACAAACAAACATACTGAAAGAAGGCCCAGACAGAGGACACAATGAAGGTCTACAGAACCAATAGTTCCCACTGTTTTAAAAGCCCTGGGTCCATTGGACCCGAAAATCCTGCATGTAATATAAATATATGCTCTTCACAGAAAATAAGCCAAGGCCAATGAGTTTGAATTTGAAAAAATAATTAATTGTCTCATTTTCTTTAGATATAAAAATGACAACGGGTCCCACAGACCCGAACACCATACAAGGGATAAACAAAAATGAAAAAACGGCAATATATTTAACAAAATTTAAAGTTTCATTTTACTGTCAAATGAGGTTAAATGTACGGTTATTTCCGTAAAAGCTATAATCTGTCATGATTCTGCCTCTCCTAGTCTTGGTTTTCTCAGTCTAGTGGCAGGATCATGACAGACCCATGTGTTTAATGCAGAAAGAGACATTTATTGTTGTTTTGTATTGCCATATGCTCTCTCTCCGGTCTCGTCTTTGTTCCCGCCCTCTCCTCTCCTTATTATTGCTTCTTAATTGTTTCATGCCCTGCACCTGTTCCCTCTTGATTTGGTTCCCTACATAATCCCCTTGTGTTTGCTGTCCTGTGCTGGTTCGTTTTGTATTATCCTCTTGTCGTGTTCTACTCCCAGAAAGTCTAGTTTTGTCAAGATTCCTGTTTTACTTTATCTCCCGTTCAGTTAATTTAATTGTTATTTAGTTCATTCTAGTTTTGCCCCCTCGTGGGAAGTTTTTGGTTTGCATTTCGAAGACTCTTTTAGTTACCTTGTCTGTCCCCCATCGTGGGTGTTATGTTTGTATATTTAAATTAATATTCGCTGCCATTCTGCACCTGGGTTCTGCACACAACCGTGACAATAGTATATTTACAACCATGTTGTATGTATATAATGTATGTAACAATACATAATGACATAATATATTTATGTTTTTTTTATCATTTCCGTATGAATAGGCATCATTGGCACATGGAGAATTTTTTTTAGTTGCTGTATTGAAGATCTCTTCATGTAGTATTTTGGGAACACTGTTAAAAAAGGTGCTTCAAAAGGTTCTTCGATGCCAAAGATGAACCTTTTTGTTGCACAAAAGGTTCTTTGTGGCATAAAAAGGTTCTTTAGATGATGAAATAGTAAGAAAGAGATGGTTCTTTAAAGAACCTTTGACTGAATGGTTCTTTGTGGAACCAAAAATGGTTCTTTAATGGCATCACTGGTAAGAACCTTTGGAGCACCTTTATTTTTAAGGGTGAAGGTCACATGTGACTGAAACGTTTGGCACTTTTCATTACAGTGATGCTTTTATCTCGCAAATGTTTGTTTTTCCTCATTTGCCTTTATCCATTTTTTTCTCACACCTTAGATATACAGCAAAAAACAGCCTAAACAATTACACTAATCAGATTCCTCTATACAACTTCAGTTGCTGTGCATATGAAACAACACCCGGTTTCTCCACTAAAACAGATTTCACAGCACAGTACTCGTGTTGACTGTGTCGATCATCTCAGCACAGACTCACCGATGCTCTCAGCCAGGGCTTTGGATTTGCTGCACTGGAAAGTAGCGTTTTGTTTTGGAGAGCTACATGGCAGTGTGTTTGAGTGATAAGTCAAAGCTGGGGGTGTCGTGGTGTCATGGCAACGATCCAACATCTCGGTACTGGCACTCATCCCTGCTCTCTGTAGGGATAAAAGGGGAGAGCGTGTGCTTTTAGGAGCATCTCACAAAATGTCCAGCAGACCAGCATGGGTGCCAATAGATAGGGTCTGTAAAAGCAACGTTTCAACCGCTCCGGCTGTATCTTCACAGGGAAGGAATGCATACAGATAGATTTATGTCATCTATCATTCTGGAGCATGTAGATACAGAAACGCTGTTGTGAACAGAAGCCTCGTGCCTGGTCGGGTAAACGGGGCGATGGAGATTTCCATAAATCACATGCAAATACCGTCTGTTTCGATTCAACGTCAAGGAGGGACAAACAAACATCATAAACATCGATGTGGCATCTACATCTATGGTTCTGGGAGGTTGGAGGGGCGTTGATAAAAGATGTTGTGAGCAGTGTTGGGTGTAGCTAGTTACTATAGTTACTGTAATTGAATTACTTAAAGTAAAGTAAGGGATTACTCTGTTTTTCTGTAATTTAATTACAGTTACTTCTGATGTAATTGAGCTAAATCCTGTGTAATATATTCAATAGTGCAAATGACATCAAAATGATAAGTCTAACTTTAAGACGTATGCTTTACCTTACCTCATATTTGTATACTTTAGCCAGTTAATAAGAATAATTTATGTAGTTTTTTATTATTTATTTGAATGAATTAAATAAGCCGTTTCATGTCTATCCTCAAATCAATTCTGATCGAGGTTGATGTAGGATATAGAAAGAAATAATTAATTAAATACTTTTTGGAGAGAGTCATTTGTACAGTAATCTAATTACACTCTTGAATATGAAATGTACAAAAAATTCAATGCAGACAATGAAATATTCAACTACCTCCCCAGTTTCACGAGGGCATTATCACCTATGAAATCTAGTATCATACTCACAGGTCTTAAACTCTTCACAGGCGACGTGTGACCTAGAAAAAGGAGAAATGTGCAGCATTTGAGAGAACTAAATGAAAGGAAGCACTTATCATGAGAAGAATAAAAAACAGAAAGTCATTACAGAGATGGAAAGTCATCTGCTTTATAATAAAGACGACGCTTGACAAACTCGTGAGAACACATTGTTTCAATGCTACATTATTAAGTGCAATCCATCCGACCGAAAAGCAACGAAAGCGTCATTCAAATCCTTCAAAGCGAGGCGTTTCCCGAGCCGACCGTGAGACATGCATCAACCGGCAGCCATTAAAGATGGAATACGCGTGAGAAGAAAAGGTGATGGATACTACAGACGATTCCTCCGGAGAGAACCGCCGTCAGAAAGTCATGCATAAAATAATAATGACTGAGCTTCACCTCCATTTGTCAATGCAACGTGCACATCGTTTCTCAACTTCCTTTGTTTTTTCTCATCTCTCCCGTCTAGTTTTCCGTGATTGGTGTGACTTCAATGCGATTCATGACCGGACGATGAATAACCAAAGTCGGTCTTCCAGGGCCTAATGGAACTGATTAAAGCATTATCTCGCCCGAGCTATCTCGCTCGGAAGACCATAAATCCTCACAGGTCTCTTCGCAGGCACATCCTGAAATTCCCTTATGATCTAAACTCATTTCCTAAATTCCCAGCCAGTCAACAGAGTGGGTGAAAATGCAAAAAACGCCGTCTTGCCAACTGTGTCAGAAAGAACAGTCCATCATTCTTGCGTAATGTTCTCCTGAGGGAAGCACACCTCTAGATCAGTGAGATGTGGAAGAGAACAAGACAGACTAAAATCTAAAACTGGGGTAGAGAAAGGATGGATGTGATCGCTCATCTGCTTAAAGGCCCGTTCACACTGAGGATGGTAATGTTTGGGAAGCTGTTCCAAATTTAAGAGAATAGTCCACACAACTATAACAACACGGATAAACGTTCTCGTTGGGATCACTTTCAGTGTGATTTATTATAGTTAATAAGAACGAGAAAGTCTTGAGAGCAACTTGCATCATTCAGATCACCATCTGAGACTGAAATCAGGTAAAAACACTAAGCCTACACATTTGCATTTGTGAGAGACGTTCGTATATTTACCTCCTCTCAACACCAACAGATTGACTTCGCTCCCGACGGGCAGGTCCTTCAGTATATCCACCACCTGCGCGTGACTCAGCGTCTGCACGTTCTGCCTGTTTACCTCCTTTATGACGTCCCCTTTCAGCAGGCCTCGGCACCACTGGTCATCCAAGATCATTTTAACCTTCTGACCCAGCGGGCAGTCCGCGATGGCGAATCCGAACCCTCCAGGTCCCTTCACGATGGGCACGCTCACCAGCTCGGGCTGCAGCATCCCGATCTCGGGTCTGTCGTTGAGACCGGGAAGTGCGGCGACCACCGGCCGCCCGCTGGCGTCTGTGGTCACATAGTGGAGTTCCTGCGAGCCGTGGAGGGCGTCGCCTTCGACCAACAGCGGCTGGCCGTTGATGAGGGGCACGGCGGTTACGATCTCTCCCGATGGAGGGGGAGGAGGAGGCGGGAGATCCTCGCTGTCCGCATCCACGTCGGGTGGAAGAGAGTATCCACGGCACAGGACCATGTCCACGTACTGGTTGATGGGAATGCACTGGAACATGTGGACCACGTCGGCATGCGTCTTGCCTAAGACGAGCGTGCCGTTGATCTCGACTATAACGTCACCTGGGATGAAATGTGATCGAGTGGAATGTGGGAAGAATAGGAAGAGAAAGAAGGAAATTAGAATCATTATAGATATTAAAGTAATTTTTTATTCCTACTATGGAAAGTCAATAGGGGCAAATATTGAAGTGAACTACTCCTTTAAAGTTCATGTAGAGCATGGGGCTAGAAAAGGAAAGGTCATGGGGTCAATTAACATTTTTTATCAAATTAAATCACTTGCCAAAATGCAAGATGTAAAATGCAAATGTAAATGTTTGTACATTTTTGTTCATGAGGTTTATTATAGTTATTTAAATATATTTTAGATAAATTAAAATGTGTCCTAAATATTAATTGAAAAATAATCTTAATAACTAAATGGAAAGGAGAAACGTTGCCTTAGCAATATAGTTTAAATTATGGCACTAAAACTTTTAAAAATAAAAACATTTTATACATAAAATAAAAACTAGACTTAAACTAAAACTGAATTAAATAAGATTAGTCTTATATAGGAAATAAATAAATAAATCATAAATGACAAGCACATAACAAAATATCTAAAAACGTAATATACTGATAAACTAAAAGTAACATAAAAAATGTGAAAATAAAGAAATATTTAATATTAAAAAAAAAAAACGAACATATGAATAAATGCTGCTAGTTTAAATAACAATAAAATTGTTATAAAGAATAAAACTTTTTATCAAATATCTTTGGAATCCCAAAAAGTGATTTAATTATTCTTTAATTTTTCAGTTGACAGAAAAGTTCTCCTTTACCTATTGTTTGACACAGTTTTTATAATCCTGTTATTTAACTGTTTTTAAAATGTCATAATTTATTATTTTTGCTTTCATGGTTTTCAATAGATTAAGCATTTTCTATTTTTCTTACATTTTAATTCTTTGAATGCTTATAAACAAAAGTTTTACTTTATTAATAATTTCATCTGATTCTTTAAATATACCAGCCGAAAAAAAACATCAGAATGCTTTCATATAATTATGAACATAACATACCCCACTGTTTATTCCTGGTACAATAACAGCCCAGCACGGGGAGGAAGAGGATGTAATTATTTCAATGCTAAAACACTTATTATTATCCCATTATGACATGTAGAGATATTCTTAAAGAATGTCAACACTTTCACTCTAAGTCCCGCCCCAAACTCATGCCATGTTTTAACACCAACCAACAAACACTTAGTAAGAGCTATTGTACGTCTTTATCTTAAGAAGGAATGGAAAAGCACCCTTTTATTTACCGGAGGCCATTTTCTTGTCCTGTGCGGCCGGGCCGTCTTGAAGAACGTTCTTCACCTGCAGGAATTCATCGGATCGGTCTCCTCCGATGATGGTGAAACCAAAGCCCTGCTGGCTCTTCCTCAGAGCCGTATGATATAGTTCACCCTTCAGTTGAGTTGGGTCCCCTGTGAACCCGGGCGTACCAGACGCACCACCTGGAGACACACACAACATCTGTAATGGCTCGTCCTTCAAATCTAAACACGCTAATGAGAATGTCCAGAAATAAAAAGCACACCGCGTTCCAGTGCCGACAGCACCATTTGAAATGCAAGCTCATAAAAATACTTCAATTCTATGACACATCCATAAATATTGTGTTTAAATTTAGGACTATTTAAACACATGCACTGGCTGTACCAGCATCAGATATGATGTTGTAAATATTTCCTTATGGGAAACAAGGTGGCTTTAAAAATGGATCAAAAGGAACAAACTGCTGATTATGATTTTTTGGGTCTTCGGGCAAAAAAAAGGCTACAAACATAACAAAACTTTTTGTCAGGTCTGCAATATTTTGAAAACTTTAAAACCAACCACACAATTTGTTCAAACTCTATGACAGAACCATAAATATTGATAGAACAACACATAATACCCCTGTGTCTATACTGAAATCGTACATTTTAGGCAGGTCCTGTCAGACTGAAATCCAAACATCTGGAGTTGTAAACAGAACCATTAATATGTCTCTGACAGCAAAAAAAAGTTTATCATCAGCAGGCCGACCTCTCAATCTAACCTCCATCCTGTATCCCGTGAGGATGCCGACTGCTGGCAACTCTCACATCCTCAACATCAGACACACGTCATAAAACCCTATTAAAGCATCAAACTCATTCAGCACACGGGTGTGGAGTTTTCCACCGCTGCAAGTGAAAGATTCAAAGGAAGTTGCTTGTGCTTCATGCATCCGCAACTCAAATTTCTATACTTTCTGACAGAAAGACAAAATAATGGTCGGTCATGGAATACTGCACAGTCAAATTTCAAGGGGAGAGAGAGACCATCAATAGATAAATCTAGAAAATGAGACAGTGAGCATCACACTGTTTTAATGAGCTATTATATCTCTGAACAATAAAAAAAGCCACGCTGAGCGAAACACAAGGTTGAGTGTGACACTGTCAATGTGTGTGTGTGTGTGAGAGAGAGAGAATGTATTTGTGTAAAGAGCCTTGATTGCTTATGGTATAATGACAGCTTTGAATCTTTTTTCTGCCGGCTGGGGGAATAGAGAAAGAACGGGAAATGATGGGGGGAGAGAGTGGGATTTGAAAGGAAGGCAGCGGGACGTTAGGTCACAGGTTCTCCGTGTGAGACCAAAGACAGCAAAAGCGTGCATTTCTATCCAACCATTTTACAACAGGACATTTGTTCAGTTTTCAAGTATAACAATAAAAAGGAAGATATTTGTTGGTCACAATTCAACCATGGTTACTTCCCAAAATAAAGACAAATGACGGATGAGATCTCTTTAATATTCCAATTATTTCCCTGGGCATTAATGAAAAACGTTTGGATGAGTCTCCTGTGTCTCGGATATTTCCCTGAGAAAATACGCCAGAAATCTCTCAAAATGTCTCTGTGATTGGAGTTTCACCACCGATGTCAAAAATGCCTCAAACTGAGCTCAGTTTTGTCGAGTCTGTAATCATGAATCAACTTTATTAAAGATCTCATTATTTCTCAAACATTTCTCAACAAATTTACCCAAATCCAAATTATTTTCCCTCCGCAATCTACATTTATTTGAAACCTCTAGACTCTTTGTAATGTATTTGAACAATTAGTCTCATTTGTTTCATTTTTAATTTCTCCTACACAATTTTAGGAGAAACATCTGAAGTTGAATGAGAAGTCCATCAAGTCTCCTGAGCTATAAAAGATTTCCTCTGGGTTTCAATCCAGGACAACGTTTTATACTCCACGCAGGACATGTTCCTTTGGAAACAGATAGAGGGAGCTCGACTCTATGGGACAGAATGCATGACTCTATAGACTTATTTTTAAAAACCCTGCTTTAACTTGTCTTAAAAATGTGAAAAGCTGCGAGACACGCCACCCCAGACGTCTGTCAAATCCTGCAACAGCTTAAAAAAACTACAGACGCACCGTGTGCCCTCCCTCATTGTTGATTTATCTGTCGAGCACTTGAGTATTCTAAGTGTCCCTTCTTACTATCTATTGCGATGACATTGACACATTTCAAGTGCTTTGTGCGGGCAGGCCTGCATGGGTGCCGATGTCTCACCACTGCCATGGCAACCGTGCATTTCTGTAAAGCCAAGAAAATGTGTGTTCTTCCCTTGATCCTCCTTCAACCCCTGATGACTGAATAGATCTTCTGTTGTATTTCACATTTGCCCGGTCACAGTCCTCTGAGTCGTGTCTCTTACAGTCTCCTGCCGTTTCAGCCTCTTTTATCATCCCTTCGGTCTATTTCCGTGAATGAACACCAGCCATTGATTTTATAAAGAGCCAATTGGATTGGACGTACACAGGAAAGCTCATGGAGAGATCAAAGACTGACAATGGTAATGCACGATGGATTTTCCAGTGGCTAGACCCAGTTTAGGGGGTCGTTGGACACATATTCTATCTCTCAGCCCACCTCAAAATCGATTGGGAAATTTACCTCCATGTTCCTGTAGAAAATTTCCTTAGTCCTTTTTTACTAGTAAAACTTGGTCATGTTACGGGTTCAGTTTGTGAAATTTAGCGACATCTAGCGGTCAGGTTACGAATTGCAACCAACGGCTCCTTTCACCCCTCCCTTTCAAAGCACTACGGCGGCTGACACAGGACAAAGATGTCGTCACGTTTATGCTTCTTTGCTGAAGGAGATAACGTATTTATGAACTACGCTCTGTAGAGCAGTTTGTCTGTTTAGGGCTACTGTCGAAAGAACATGATTTAGCTAGAAACATGGATGTATGTAGATAGAAATAGCTCATTCTAAGGTGATAAAAACATAACGCTTCATTATGTAAGATATTTATACACCTATGAAGACATAGTTATGTATACTATACATACATAACTGTAAAGTATTGTAATTCTTTGTTACTTGTAATCTGTCATACTGCCATGTTGGTCGGAACTGCACCCAATTTTGTTGCACCTGTTTATATGGTTGAGTGAAAATAAAGGGATTTGATTTGATTTTTTTATATTGCATTTCTGTCAATAGATCGTACACAACAGCTCAAATTATAAATCATTAATATAATCTTACAAACTAGTACATAGGCCTAACAAAAGTACTATAGTATATTTCAGTGATTACTGTAGTATACAGTAATATATTATAGTGTCTAGAGTAAAGTATTTTGAAGTATACTTTGATATTTACTATACTAAGGTTCGAAACACTATAATATGATTTTACAACAGTTCGTGGCCTTGGAATTATAAGGTTCTATCTCATCTGTCTAAGTAGTTTTGAGATATCGAGCTTTAACGTTTTTGCATTTCATAAAGCAAATCTTTTATACATGGAAGAGCCGGAGACCCTAAATGTATTCCAAATGTACAATTTCAACATTTTCTGAAATTTGTAAATGTTTTTATGGAACAGGTCAAACTCAGATAGAACCTTCTGATTTTCATTTACATGGTTTTTATGACATTTATTTCATATTTTAGGATCCTTTTTCTTGTTCAAGTTAAGCATAAAAGGCCGTGCTAATTGTCGTATCGATGCTTTATCCACAGAAGGTGGGACAGATGGAAGTGAGTATGAGTATGGCTGAAAAAACATAATAATGTTTATTGTTGTAATCAAGACTCTTGACGTTGTTGACTATTTGGCTTTACCCGCATTATGAGAGTCTATGTAAACACGGGTATTAGGAAGCTAGCGCTGCTGGCTAGTGTTGTGTCTATAAATATAAAAATAATATTCTGCTCAACAAAACCTAAAACAAAACAAAAAGCTGAGCTGCTCTCATGACGAGAGAATCAATAAAACAGTCAACCTTGAGGTTTCCTTCAAACATTGTTTTGTGTTGAACTGTTTCCTCAGATATTCCCCTGTCACTGAGGAGTCCGGTCACATGACGAAGAAAGCTGATCCGGATTGGTCCTTTTGTGTGTATTCAAAGTGCTGATTGGCCCTTGCAGATAAAACCTTATAGCACCAAATTATAATTCGATTTTGTAGATGGAACCTTTTTGTTTTGTTTAAAAAAAAAGTCCCAAAATGCACACATTTAAAAAATCAAACATGGCATAATGTAAATAAGTTTTCACCAAAATGTCAGATAGAACCTTATAATTCTAAGGCTGAGTTTACTATAATAAATAAATACTTCACTATACTATAGTATAATAATTACTATGGTATACTTCAGTATTTTCTCATGTAGCAAGGTTAGGAGACAAGTTTAGGATTTTTATGCTTTATTTATTTATTCTGATTGCTTTGAAAATGCACATCAGCTCATGTCAGGATGCGGGCTGAGCCTCTTCAAGACTACAAGGCCAGAATCAGCCCTGATGGATGCTAATGTTGTGTTTTATGTTAATGCAGTCTGTTGTGTACTGGAAAGCTCTATATCATTTATACGCCCGTTCCACCACCCTAAAACATCACGCTGACTTTCTCGTTTTTTCACTCTCTGCCATATTGCCTCTGCACAAGCTCAAACACATCTATAATGCATCCGGGGTAATGGAAGAATCTTTAATTCATCATATTGAGAAGGGCCTAGGACTGACTGTTCTTCAATCCTATCCACCGTCGCATTTTTCTCTTGAACACACAACTGCACAGTGAGTGAGAAGCCTGTTTGTTGGTCTCCGGGCTACTGTTGAGAACTCCACCATGCCGAGCACCTTTGTTTTTTCCTCGTGCACTCATAAATCCAGGTGCAGTAGTGTTATTCACAGACAGAATACGTGGAGCCGCGTGTGTATGTACCTGGTGGAGCTGCTGCCCTCTGTTGGTTTTGAGTTGCGACTGCAGTGTCGAAACCCAGCTTTCTCTTGGCCTCTAGAACCGGGTTCTCAAACTGGGTTCTCTGGTTTATGTGACTGAGAATCAAAAAAGAAAAAAGCACATACTCACATAACACACCCAGTAGTGTATTAACATCAGGGCCTTAAAATCTGCTGATAAGGAAATGAAACATTCATCCCAATTTCTTTGAAGTTTTTCATAATTTGTCTTCGCTAGTTTAATAATTTAATAAACTGTCCTGTGGTGATACAAATTCATTTTTTAAAAGTACAGATATTCCATGTCTCTCAATTAATATGAGGTGATTAAAGCTTAATGCGAGATAATTAGAAAAAGATTGCTTTTTAAAAACAGCTTTACAGTTCACCTCAACAGCCCAAAAGTATATTATTTATTATATTTAACATACATATAACAAACATTATTTATGTATGTTATATGACTTACTCGACAAAGTATGTGCCATACTGCGGGTCATCGATCTCCTCCCAACCATATGGTAGTTCTAATGATAAGACAAATTGGAAAACAATTTACATAAAAAATATTTGTATATTTCTATTATTCGATTCGATTCAATAATTGAATTGCATTGGATTAGAATTAAATTGACTTGACTCGAATCGAATCGAATCGAATCGAATCGAATCGAATCGAATCAAATCAAATCAAATCAAACACATTTCTTAGCTTTTTCAAAAAACGTTAACGTTTGTGTTAACGTTGCAAAGATTGTCGGAACAATTCCCAGTGAACACACACTGATTTATAGCTTATGCACTGTAACCTTGGACAAAAGCATCAGCCAAAAAAATGTAATGTAATTAAAAACAAGTGACACTGTGCCAAAGTTGCATGTTTTTGTGCTCAAACAGCCAAATAAACAGGCGGTGTAAGTAGCTGCGTTCACAAAAACGTGTGTGGATCCCCACTGCTGTACGTACATTATGCCCTGATGAGCTAATGAGGAGAAAAAAAGAGGCGTTCACGCTACACAGAGCTTTAAACACACATGCACGGCGCAGCACAGGGCTTTAAAACCCCCTCAAAAGACAGAATCAGCCGCATTTTGTTAGATCCAGTGTGTGATCGTGTGTGAATGTGCATAATGCAGACGGAAAAGTCAAGAGGAAGTCAGTGCATTCAGATGAGGTTACGCAATCCTGCCCTGCAGGCCTAGGTGTGACGCCATATGTGCAAATGTACACACATCTGACTGAATGAAACTTATGCTTTTATCTGTTTGTACAGGAATAAGCAAATGTGAGTCTTTTGTTGGTGTGTGCACGAGTGTATTTAAATAATTCACCTCCGTCCTCGCACTGCTCGGGTGGCTTGGCTTTTTTGACCAGACGAGGGTCCAACCATGTAGTTGACTTTGTGTTGTGGCTACAAAACAACAGAGAGAAATTAGACGAGATGAAAAGATGTTTACACAAGTGTGCTATTAGTATACTTATTTAGAATAAAAAATAAAAAAGAATACCTTCAGTCTATTTTATGTACTGTACTTTACATTATATAGGTCTGTGTACTGTGCCTATTCATTTTGTATTTAAAACATACACATACAAAAAATAAAATTAACATTTATATAATCATTTTAAATATTGGTAAATATAAATGAACACATGCAAATATTTCCTAAATATGCATACATGTATGTGTTTATAAATACAAAATGAATATGCACAGTACACAAACATATATTATGTAAACACAAACTTTTATTCTGGATGTGATTAATCGTTTGACAGCCCTATTTACTATTGGTACATACTGTACTAAACTTAAATATGTATACTTAAATTTCATAGTATACTTAAAAGTAAAATTTTATAAATAAACTAAGAAGTGGGTCAATTTAGTCCTAAGTAGGGGTGTAAATCGGACAGTTCATTACAATACGATACAATATCGTTTTTCTCCGCAAACTATTTGATATTTGCCGATACTTGGGAAATTTCTGCAATACGATTGGGATTTGACTCGGTTAATTGAACGGTATTTAAAAATTACTTGTCTAGTTTAGACAAGCAGAAGCATTTGTGCATTTTTATTAACTCAAACATGCAACCAAAACATATCAAATGAACGTTTAATTAAACTCTTTGAAAATTGCACACTCTCTGTCCCAAATGGGACATTAACAAGAACAAACTAACATAAAGATACACTAAGACAGACATTACGTGATGAATGAGGACGTGGAGAGTGTCAAAATAATAAAGGTACCTCCTAACGATTCATCGTATCGTTAGAAATTGAATCGATGAATCGATCCATATCGATATATTATATCGTTATATATAGTCCTAAATAGTATTGAAATAGTACACTTACAAGTACAGGCTACTTACCACATAAAGTATGCTGAAAAATATACTTCAACTATGCTTAGGTATACTTAAATAAACTAAAATATGCTTGAAGTATACTTTATTTAAACTAAGAGCCGCTTTTAGACGTGTCAAAGAAATTTACCGTACCACACCACAAAGCCTTATGGGTAAAACAGGTTGAGATGTTCAATCGTACACAGTTACGAGTTTTATGAGCGTAACCAAAAAACCTAAACTGAAAACTGTGTGAAAGCTCTAAAATATTTATGATTCCTGAACGGAAGCGTGCACGCACACAAGAGCGCAGATGCAGACGCACAAACAGAAATTTAACTCTGTTCTTTAGAGGATATCTAGGCCACATTGTGAGCTATATTTATTCTTTCGTTGTGACAGCTCCGCTGTTGACTTTAAAAGCAACACTACTTCTTCCAGAGTGAGAGAAACATCAGAAAATGGGAAGCGGGAAGAGAAAGTGATAAAGCAAGTGTTTGTCAAAGTAGAAATAGGAAAACTGCGTTGAGATTCGACCTGAATAGAAACTGACGGCAGGGCTTTGGAGAGGAAAATTTGATGCCTATTAAAGTTGAAAAACAGAATAACGGGATGCAAATGTTTAAACAGAAAATCTGATTGACAGTATATATATATAAATATATATATGTCTATATAGACAGAATGTATACTGTACATATCCAGGTAAGGTGAAGAATTATTTTTAATGAACTATCCTTTAACTTTTTGTGAAGTTACAGACATAAGACATTAAATTACAGAAGTCGCAGACACTTACTTAGGTTTTTATAAAAAATAGGTCAACTTAAATAATATAGAAACAAATTAAAGAACGAGACGTTATTTGCAAATCAATAATATAACTGTCTTCATAATATATCGTGACGTCATTACGCAGTCAAAGGTTAGGGATCAAGGGTGAGCAAACTTTCTATGACCGTCACCATCGGCACATTCATGAGCATACGCATTCCATCATGTGCAATTGTCTTCAAATCCTCATGTTTACACAATAATAACTATATTACATTACAACCTGTAAACACACCTGAGTCAAAGCTATGCGGTTAAGCAAGACCTAGTGAAGGTCTGCACATGTTTTTGTCTCGTCAAACCGACATTAAACACAAGTTTTGTAGTTTGGATTAACGTTACTGGATATTTTCAAATCGGACGTTAACTCAGGTTTATTGTTTAAATGTTGACGCGTGTCAAGCTCGCTCAAATCGAGAGCGCAAACTCGCGGGCGCTCTGGAGAGGGAGAAAGCGACGCAGTCTGCGTTTTGCAAGTGTTTTTAGACGCGACATGTGAATGGCTCCTAACACCTATAATAAAGCATTAAACATTTAGCTACTTACAGCATTACTTACTTCACAGTTTAAACTGAACTTGAAAAACCCGCCTTTTTTCACTTGATTGGCCAACTTAATCAGATTGACACTTATAGCGGGTTCACACCAAACGTGAATTAAGCGTTTTGCGCGAGTAAATTACATTCAAAGTCAATGCAAAGACGCGTATTGACACGAACTCGCGGAAAGCGGTGCGAATGACGCGAAGACGCGTTAATCTCGTCTTTTGCGAAGGTTGGAAATATTTGTCAGATCACGTCACTCACTCGAAAATAACACATTTTTCCCTTGAGTAATAAAGAGCGTGGAACGCGATTGTTCGCGTTTGGTGTGAAACCAGCATTAAAGCGAAAATATGAATGTGCGTTTGGTATGAAAAAGTGGAAGAGCTCTGTTAGACAGCTGAGGTAGATCAGATCTGAGATCAGTTATATAGGCGTTTTCTACAATATTGGTAGTACTAAATAGTACGGTTTGTCCTATTATTACGCAATTATTACCAGCGAACTACAGAGGTCCGGACCTCAGGGACCTCAATGGCAGGCACGGCCATGTATATATCTAAAGATTGACTTCAGCAATAAAAAAACATTTTGAAAACATCGTGCATGAAAACGTAGATTGCAGGAATACTAAATTGGTATACTAAATGCAAAATGAAACAAACAAAAAAGCTAAATATAAAAGAATGTCCTGCAGTACTGTACACGGTATGTCATATCTCGTATGACATTCATTGGAAAGAAACCAATAACGAGCAAAGAAAACAATATCCTGTGAAATACAGTGCGTCAAATCATATCAAGCCAAGTGCTGTGACAAAAAACATAAATTTTTTATAAGGCCTATAAAAAAGTTTTACTTCAGCTGTTTTTTGTGTTGTCGGACTAAAGGCCCTGTTGAACTTTTCTTAGCATCTGTATTATGTTGTGTATTTACCCATCTGATCGTAAACCTGTGACAAATTTGTTACTTAGAACATTTGGGTTAAAATTAAGCAAATAAAATATAGTCAAATATAACCATCTGACCTGCCACTGACTGATCTAAAGACTTGAGAGCTTGTGAATGTTTTTTGAGAGCTTGCGAATGTTTTGATCTGTGCAACTACATAAAAACTCAGATGCATTTACATGACACCAGTGCAAAGTTCAAACTGCATTTAAAAAGTCATTTACAGTCGAATAAACCCCTGAAAATGACAACAAACAGTATTATTCTTCAATGCTAAATGTGGACGCTTTCATTCTCGCAATGTAAAGTGTCGGCCTTGTTCTGCACAAACAGATAATAAAATCAGATAAAAAAAACAATAGCTTTGCTCTTATGCATTTCTAACACAAGCTAAATCTCAGTTTGACCACACACACACTCACTCGATGAAGTAGACCATGCCCGTCTCCGTGTAAGCCATTTCCCAGTTGTACGGCAGGGGCTCCAGACCGTCGTCTCTGGGTAAAGAGCTCCAGGTGCGGAGTTCCAGCGTCCCGCCGCCCCCCGCGCTGGACTGAGTGTAGCTGGGTACAGCTTTCCTCCACTCCTCTGTTCTCTCTATAGAGGTAAAAACACAATGCAAAAATACTGCGGGAAGGACATTTGCATGTCAAAGTAGGACGGTGCCCGAGCAAACCTTTTTCCGCCTTTGTTTACAGAACGTGCCAGGACGAATATCTATATGTATTGCAAATCTAATAGTCAAATACACACACAAACATCCATCATAATCAAGAATAACAAAATTATACATTTAATCATTTTTTGCAGGAAAATGTTCTTTGCATATATCTCAATACTGATGGAATTCACAGATATCGCTAAGTTATGATAAGTATTTGCTGGTGAAACCGACTGCACAGTATTTTATTTCAACAACGCTGCAGCATTACAAGAAACGCCTGCGGTAACCACAGCTGTCTGGATGTATTTGTATGTTACAACAGTCAGCTATTTTTCTTTTTTTAGGCCCACTTGAAGACGCTTTAAAATTCTCTCCGAAGGTTTAACTATCCAGACAGCTATTAAAGGGACAGTTCACCCAAAAATGAAAACACTGTCATCATTTACTCACCCTCAAGTTGTTCCAAATCTGTATAAACACGATGAACACAAAAGAAGATATTTTGAAGAATGAACGAAAGGAAACAGTTCTGGATCATTTTTGACCCCCATTGTCATATTTCCTACTATGGCAGTCAATGGTGGTCAAGAATTGTTTGGTTAAAGCAACACTTTGTGTTTTTTTCAACCTTAAAATAATGTCTCTAAAATTATTTCGGTGGTAGAACAACAAATTCTACTGCCGCTGCAACCTAGGCAGCCTCATAGCGGTCTTAAAGTTCTGTGTTCGGGTCGGTACACCCAGCCCCGCACATCCCGTCCGTGCAGAATGAGTGTGATATGGTTTCAAAACAACATTTCTGCATTCGCCGGTTCCATTAGCTTAGTAAACAAACTCACGTTTATTGCGGTGCCCACGGGGAAGCTTATACAGCGGCATTATTTACAACACTGGTAACAGACAATTGCGCTTATCAACCACTTGGGGGAGTCGTGAGCAAAAGTTCTAAAGTGTTGCTTTAAAAGCATTCTTCCAAATATATTTCTCGGTATTCATCAGAACAAAGAAATGTATTACGGATTTGGAACAATTTGAGAGTTAGTAAAAGATGACAGGTTTGTTCTTTTAACTGACAGCGACACACTGCAGAAAACAATGATTTGTTTTAATTATAATTATTTTGTCTGTGAGCTGCCGCATTTAAACGCATTAAAAATAATGCTGGGTTGTTTCAACCCAATGGTTGGGTAAAATATGAATAAACCCAAAGTATCTCGGTATATGAAAACAGGATTGATGTGTCCCGAATTTGGAAAATATTTTGTCAAGCCTGCTAGGATGGATGTCCTAAACTTCTGAAGTGGGTGAATTTTGGGGTAATATGACTCATAACCCCTTGCACCTGTTTGCAATGGTTCACCTTTAAAATGGTCATGTACAGTATGTGAGGCTAAAACATTTCTTTTTTGAAATGCATATATATATATACAGAATATTTCAAATGAAGTACCCGGGATGCCGTTCGACAGCTGCGGTCGTTCCTCATCCTCTTCTTCCTCAGGAACGACGCTATCCTTGCGGTCCATCTTGCTGACCGAGGTGGTTCGCTTTCTTTGGACCTCGGAGCCGTACTCCTCCTCAAACAGGACCTGGTCCACCAGGTCGGGCTGAACCAAGTTGGGCTCGGCAGGGGGTTTGGGGGTGCCATAAAAGTTACCTGAAGAGATTAAAAATAAGCCTTGCTTGTTGAACACAATTTTATGCATCCGGCCAATACTTTTATCCACTTTTAAACATCTCGCCATTTCGTCTCACACTCTCTTTCCTCAATTTTTACTTAATAAACGAGTTTTAGGTGTCGACTATCCATTATGTCGTGTGAAATGTTATACATTTTTCAGTTGTCGGAGCTGTAAAAGCAATTACATTCACCACTGCATTCAGTAATGAAACGTCTCCCGTTATCGTCTGACGCAAAAGTCTGCTCATTAATATGCGACGCAAACAACGGCACAGCCAATCAGTGAAGCGGCATAATGAAGTTAAATACATTTCTAATTTGGTGATTTATATATTGTGTGTGTGTGTGTGTGTGTGTATAGGTCGAAGCTTTGTGCTTCATTATCTCCTTTTGATGTTAAACTAAAAGAATCAATCTAAGTATTAGACGCAGCCAATGGAAAGACGTCTATTCAAATCAAGCGTTCAACCTTCGCTAATTAAATGCAGATTAATTTAAATCATTCAAATTTGTTGTTTTGTTTGTTTGTTCCCTTCATCCAGAAAATAAATAGGCTTCCCTTCAACATCATTAGTGTCTGTTTGAGAAAAAACACAGTTTAAGGTCAAATATTCATCTTTTTGCAATGTAAAATATAATCCTTTTAATCAGCATAGAGAGATTAATCTTCTCCTTTTAGATTGTAAATTCTACGCCGCTTAATTGGCAAATAGGAATGGAAAGCACATGGGAATACCCTTTTTCATAAGCAATTAACTAACGTTGACTACTCGGCTCACCTCTCATGAATATGCACCCAATCCTTATTCATTACACAAATTAGATCTCCTTTTATCCCGTGACAGGGTGTAAAGGCGCTTTACGGGTTGCCGACATAATGTTTGCTTTACATTATGAGCAACTTCATGCGAAACCAACCTGCTGTGTTTGACTTTTAAAACTTGGCACAAAATCAATCTACAACATTATCATTGTATATTTTTATGCATAATTTATGACATTAAAGAGATAGTTTACACAAAAATAAAATTATCATTTATTAGACCTCATGTTACTCAAAACCTACATGAATCTTTCATCTTTGGAACACAAAAGAAGATATTTTCAGAAATGTGTTCATAGAACGGAAGTCAATTTTGAACATTCTTCAAGATATCTTCTTTTGTGTTCTTCAGAAGATAGAAAGAAATTCCTACAGGTTTGGAATGAAATAAGGGTAAGTTAATGCTGTGCTATGTAGAAACCAAGGATATTTTAGTTTCCTTAAATTAAAACTTTGAAAAAGTATAGATAAAAATAAAATAAATATTATAATAAATAATATAAAACAAATAAAATATTGGCCTAAAAATTATTGGAAAAACTTAAACTATCGAAAATGTTTAATGTTGGCTCAGAAATAAACTGAAATAAGTTTAAAAAAAATAATAATAAGAAAAAAAAATGTAAAATAACCATTTATTCATCTTATAGCAACATAAAACATGTAAAAACAAATAATGAAATGACAAAAGCATAAAGCAAAATTGCAAAAATGGAACTAAAAGTATCATAAAAACCTAAATAGAAAAGCTAATTTAATATGTTAAAAAAACTCAACAAAACTAAAAACAAAACTATAATAACTCTGGTATAATTGAATGAACATTTTCTGTGGTGTCCACTTTTGTGCATTAGTTAAATAAATAATTTAATCAAAAAAATTATTGGTTAATGCATTCATCCAAATGTCTTAAATGTACTAAATGATAAGCCCATTTATCTGTATCACAACATCTGAATTTACATAATGCCCTAAATAGTATTTAAAAAACAACAAACTACTACGTATTTCTAGACTTAAGTGCTTTAGACTCTCAGGTGTATATTTTGAATTACCCTGTCTAAATTCATAACTCAGAAAAATAACATCTCTTCATTCATTGTCCAGGAATAGTGCTGATCTATGACTCCACAGACAGTAAGAACAGTGAATTGTTTCACATCCCCCATAAGATTCTCAGCGTCTGTTTGCTTTCAACGCCTGGTAAATCTTTATTGATCTGGATCAACTCTTCATTCAACCAAGCTTGCTTAGACAGGATTAAATTAAAAGCCGTCCCGAGGGCACTAAATTTATCAGCACTACTGGAATGAGGGATTCAGAAAGGCCTCTTTGCTATTGCTCAAGCACAGACTCGCAGGGAAATAAATATGCTGTCCGTCGTATCAAATCATTTTGGCTGTTTGGTAAAGGTGCCTCCAAGTGTTGAAAACTTCCTTCTGTATTATTGCAGTGAATCCATAGTAAATGTCCAGTTTCTACGGTTTTACTACAAATACTATAGTTTAACTATTACTGCATGTAATAAAACCATAAAGCTTACCATTTGTGAGGGATGTTAAGATCTTAACGACATTTTTGGGCGAACTGTTCCTTTAAGGCACAGTCTGCTGGGATTCGTCTGCTTCTGTGCTTTTGCACACACGTGCGTGTGCATGTTTGGATACGCGAGCGGGACACATATGGGCATTTCAGACTGGCGTGGCTCCGTGTCCCAGCAGGCTTTCCTTGGCATAAGTCTGGTCCCACTATAGACGTGAGGACACAAACTACGCAACTACACTCGGCTGGCACACTATCAGTCTCTCAGGACAGAGATAACCAAAGTCACCAGACTGTAGAAGAACACACATGGCTTTGCTGCTTTTCATTAATAAACAGAAATAAACTTCATCTTCAAACATTTTTGGGTGTTTAAATGAGTTGAATTTGCAAAGATCTTACGTTGTCATATTTGAGCTGGAATATTCACTTATTAAATATTTTTGTACCTAAAGGGTGTTTGCACGGTGTAATCCCATTCTGAGTCACTGTCTGTGTGATTCGAAGAGGTTTTTGAGGTTAACTTTGTCATTACGTTCTTTTTGGAAAAGACCAATGCATTGAGGTCCTGTGACGGTGCATCTGTCTAGAAAATAAAACTATTATCAATGTTAAAACTATAGATTGACATTCTCAGAAGTAAATGTCACGGTTTGGCAGACGGAAAAAAAGTAGTGGTAAAACCACTAAACTCAAGTTTAACGCTGTGGTTGCACAAAAATAAAGTGTTGCATAAGTGCAGTGTTACTGTTGTCGTGACAACCAACACTTGGTCTTATTTCTTTCTGTATCCGAAAATAACATATAAAACCATCTTAAGTGCCACCATGAACTTCAATTACAGAAATACATGCTTCGTATTTCGCATAGGTCAAAAACGCATTTCTATAATCGCATAGATGGAAATGATATGGGACTATAAGTAAAGAATTCAAAACCATGTGATCACATGTGTTTTTGCACATTCATGCCACTTTTGTGACCATGTTGGTGCAGATGCATTACCCAACATGTCCAAAGTTTACACAGTATTTCATACCATCATACGTTCCGCTCTCCAGCAATAATCCGCTCTCTTCCAGGATGCGAAAATCCCCCCCGCTGATGAAATTATAGTCCACTCCTGGAACTTCCCCGTCTCTGGGCAGCCGGGTGGTACCTTCCAATAAAACAAACACAATCAGGCACCGTGAACCAGTTCTGATTTAAATATCTTACACCCACGGTCCCCTTCCCATGCAAACTTTGTGCCCGTCTAAACAGCCTCAGAATCAAAACTTCCATTCCCTGGCTCAACTCCAACATTTCCCTCATGAACAAGTTCATCCTGTTAGAAATTGCCAAACTGTAAATAGAACTGATCCCAGACACAGAATCCGGAGACTGGGATTCTCAGAACTGTGAAAGCGTCGGATGGGAAGATGGCAAACAAGACTTTTGCCAGTTTGTGGAGTTAAAGGATGAAACAGCATGTGCTTTAACACGGTCTCTGTGAAAATGGTTTAGCGAGAGAGACAGTGTGTGTGTTTGAGAGAGAGAGAGAGAGAGAGAGAGAGCTTAATTAACCAAAGGGAGAAGAACAAGGGACATATTACATCACATCAGAGGATATCTTATGTTTTTTAGAATTAGTCAAGCAAGTGTAGTCACAGATTGCATTATTCACATGGGAGATGGTGACAGAAGAAGAGTGTGCGCGGACTGAATAGATTGAAATTTGGTCTCGGAGGAATTGTGGATTGTTAAAAAGTGAATGTGGGTAATAATGTTACTTTCACATGGCAGTTGTGATCAACTCTACAAAAGCTCTTAAAAGGTAGTTTACCCCCAAATTTTCTTACCCCCAAACACCTTCTTTTTCCTTTCCTAAAAATTCTTTACAATGTACGGGGATAGGGACTGGGGCTGTTGATCTCCAAAAATGTTAAAATAAAAGTACCATAAAAAAAAATATTTTAAAGGAAATAAATAAAAATATAATGTATGTTAAATGATACGTTGCATCAACACAATCTAGATCATTGGTCATTGGTTCTTACCAGTATGAAAGAATTACTTCTTAAATAATCTTCATTTGTGTTCCACAAATGAAAGAAAAAAGACATTTTCATCTTTTGGTTTACTGTTCCTTTAAATGTTTGATTGTATGCCCACACAGTGGTTTATTTTCAACCTACTTTCCAACCAACCAACTTTCAGACCGTCTGCTAAATGACTAAATGCAAATGCAATAAAACAGTTAGTTCTGATGTGTTTGTCTGTGTGAGCGTGTCTCTGTGTTTGCTTATAAATATCAAGTATAAACTGTATATGTTTGGACCTCATTTCGGAGGTGGGCTGCAAAACCCTCATAAGAGCCATCCGAGGGTGGCATTTCTCACGACTAAAATGCCAAAAATAAAATATGACATTTCTCGACTCTGTTCTTGTGTGCGCTGGAAAATGCCACCAGACTCTACTGTCATCTGAAGGACATTTACATAAGATGCACCAAAACGAAATGAGTCCTCAGCCGAACTGAAGAGCAAGTCATAATTAACTGACTCCTTTACATTTTACTTAAAGAAAAAACGTTTAGATGCCTTACGAAGGGGAACGTAAAAAAGAAGCAGTAATCTCACAAATGTCTCCATTAGAGTTTCAGAAGAGATCTCAAGAATGTCAAGTCTGCAATCAAAAGTCAATAATATTAAAGACCTCAAGCATTCTCATAAATCTTTTCTCAAATCCAGATTATTTAACTTCTACAATCTACACCTCCATATTTTATCAACTGTCTCTATATTAACAAAAGGAGGTTATGTGATAACACAGTCAGTTATATCAGCATTCGCCTCTGAAATGGAAGTGCGGGCCGGTTCTGAAAGGGGTCCAGAGATCCCTCGGGCGAGCACCTGCTCTGGCAGCGTTTGGTTGGATGAAGGATACGAGTGGCACCTTGGGCTGTTCTTTGTGTCTCTCTATCACAGGAGCTTTTAAGAAATTTTGTTCATAGCCCCATAAAACAGCTTTGTGACCATAAACAGCAGATGCCCTCTAGCTTCCTTTCCATTCTCTATGTCTTCTTTTGCCTTTCCGCTTGTCTCTTAATATACTGACTGTGGTGAAGAGAGAGAGAGAGAGAGAGCGAGAGATAGCGAAGTAACTAGGCCAAGCACAAGTGTGACTTAGGACGAGAAGAAAATGCTGTACTTGAAACGTTGGCATCCACAGGAAACTCTTTGTTTTTGTAAATCTCATTTTGTGTCATTTTGGATCATCTCGAGTGGGCTTATTTTCCATAGACATCAAACAAAAGAGTCATTTTTTATTCTCTCAATCATTTTTAAGTTTACATTTGTGCCCTCGGGAGATGCTTTTTATCCATGGTTGTGTGCCCTTGCGATTTATACCCATGACGTCTATAGAAATCACAAAGAATGGTGTGTGCGATAAAGCAAAAATGCATTTATTAAGAATTATAAAATTAGACTTAGACAGCTTGAGTGTAAAAGAGCTGATGCTTCAGTTTGTTGTGCTAAAATGCACAAATAAACAAAAACTTACGTCTCCGCTGACTATACTGCGTCGTCTAAATGGGTCACATTATTGTTTAATTTCTTTAAATATTTTTTTTCCTAAAGTCCAAATTTCGTTCACCACAAATGTTTATTAATGTTAATTTAACTCAAGATTATATTACATTTAAAATGAAACAGGCCTTTTTGCCACTGTACCTTTCCAGGGACAAAGTAATAAATACAAATTGTGTCATAATTTATTCAACATTATGACGTTCAAAACCTGTCTTTAACTCTTTTCTCTGTGAAACACAAAAGAAGATATTTTGAGAAATGTCTTAGTGTCCTTACAATGGCAGCCAACCGGGGGCCGTATTACCAACATTCTTCAAAATATCTTCTTTTGTGTCCTGGAGAGGAAAGAAAGTCATGCAGATTTGAAATGACATGAGGGCGAATAAATGATGAAAGAAGTTTTATTTTGGGGTGAGCTGTCACTTTAAGACTTCACTTTTAAAATCAGCAAACTGCTGATCGTTTTCTTGCAAACTGCGAAATGTGCAAGTCCAACAGCCCGCGAGACATCGTGACAGCTTCACAAAACAATCAGAGCTGCAACGTTTTGCTTAAACTGTTAAGGTCGGACTGAAATGAGAAGGGATCTTGTTATAAATAAGCCACAGATGCTCGCGTCAGACGTTGGTTTGGAGGGCTATTCAGAGCATCAGGTGTTACACACACACTTTCACACATTTCAGGTGTTAAAGAGAAAGCTGGTAAGACACTACAGGTGTTTCTATTAATTACTTGACATGACTGAGCCGGCCAAACAGATGAAGTTTAAATGTGTGTGGTCATGCATTCAAATGTATTTATTGGTCTTACATCAGTTTGGAGTGAGACGTATTTATATTTGATGTATTGATATTAATCAAGAAGCCTTTTGTGTACGACTCTTATTTCAAAAGTGTATTCTTTATTCTCTTAAAATTGGACTCCAGCAACAAAGATTATGTTTAAAGTGTTATTCACACATTATCCATTGACACAATTATACCCCAAATTGTTTATGCCGAGAGTCATTATGCAAATCAGGTAATGTTGCGAATACGCCCACAAAATGATTGCCGTCTGCGAGGAGCAGTATCGCAGCTCGCAGGCCAGTTCTGAGCGCCAGATTGTGCAGGATGTTTCAGACTATCAGGATTTGGCATTCGGGCCGTGCTGCATCCGTCCATCACTGCCATCCAGACACCTGAATCAGCTCTTTAAAACACCAAATGTGCACTCAAATACAACGCTCATCTAGATATGCTCACTGTTTTAATAGTAAAGGTTTTGGCTTTAAGTATGAACGTTACGCTTTAGGATATCAATAAACTGGTGTGCTCCATTTAGAAGATAAAAGCATTCAAAACTTACATTCTCTCACTTTAATGATTTTTATGACCTCATTCTGCACTTCAGCGTCTCATCGGATGCCAGGCTGTGAGGTAAAGGAAACGCTATTGGCTATTTTAAAAAAGGGGAGGAGTTACTCGATAAGTCTCGACCTAAGTTCTGTTATTACGTCAACGCATCGACTTTAGAGGGTCTTGAAGTGCAGTAATGCTCCAATGTAAAATAGACTCTTTATATATCTATCTTATTCACAAAACGTATCCAAAAACCAGATCGCAACGATCTCTTCAGTAATTCTGTCACTAAGCAACGCAAACATCGCTACCAGCGGATGGGTTTCATCATTGCAAAATTCCCCCCCCTGGTTCTGTGTTAAATTCAGTGTGTTAAAGTGGAGCAAGCGCTAAGTAAATTCAACTCTCAGTGCGTTTCACGACCAGTTCATCACCTGTCTGAATAGGGAACAACAAACTAGCTGAGCGAGAAACGTGCTACTTCTTAGAAAAAAAATCTGGAGAGAAAGTGTGTGCGGTGCAAACGTCTCACACGGTGCATCACAAAGGGCGGTTGGTGCCGAGCTGCAGTGATCCAGAAGAGTTTTTGCCTGAGGAGATGCTCTGTCTACCAGCTTAACTAATATAGACACCAGCGGACCAAACACTTTTTTATGGAGACCAAATGAGAAAAGACTGAGGAGATGAGATTGGTGGAGAGAGAGAGTATCTGGAATATTTTTACAATTAAATATTCATAAAATGTATGGTGTTACATTAATTTGTATTACTTTTATCATTTCTGGCAATATTTTACATGAAACAATCATTAAGTATTTGGTAAAAACTTGTTGAAGTAACACCTAGGGGTGTCACAATCAGTGTTGGGAAAGTTACTCTGAAAAAGTAATTAATTACTAGCATATTCAATAGTGTAATTAGATTACTGTACAAATGACTCTCTCCAAAAAGTATTTAATCCCTTATTACTAATTACTTTCTATATCCTACGTCAACCTCAATTAGAAATGATTCTTGCGTAGACATGAAACGGCTTATTTAATTCATTCAAATAAATAATAAATAACTACATAAATGATTCTTATTAACTGACCAAAGTATACAAATGTGACAAGGATATATTAAAGCATACATTTTAAAGTTAGACTTATAATGTTGATGTCATTTCCACTATTGAATATATTACACAGTATTTAGTTCAATTACACCAGAAGTAACTGTAGTTAAATTACAGAATAAGAGGAATCCCTTACTTTACTTTTATAAGGGAAGAGTAATTAAATTTCAGTAATTAATTACTTAATAATTAGTTACACTCAACACTGGTCACACTATCCCGGTTTTGACAATAACCGTGGTGAAATCATGATGATCAATACCGTGTTAATTTTACGCATGATCATTTTGTGTACAATTTAAGTTTCGCCTTAAGAGCCCAACGCAATCTGAAACGTAACGATTTTATGATGTGGCGCATTTTGGCTAATTCGTACGAATTGGTCCAATCTTATTCCTACATTATAGTATGATTTGCGTAACTGTAATTAAATTACAGAATAAGAGGAATCGCTTACTTTACTTTTATAAGGGAAGAGTAATTAAATTTCAGCAAATAATTACTTAGTTACTAGTTACACCCAACACTGGTCACAATATACCGGTTTTGACAATATCCGTGGGGAAATCATGATTATCAAGTGTTAATTTTATGCATGATCATTTCGTGAACAATTTAAGTTTCGCCTTAAGAGCCCAACGCAATCTCAAACTTAACGATTTTATGATGTGGCTCATTTTGGCTAATTCGTACGAATTGGTCCAATCTTATTCCTACATTATAGTATGATTTGCTTTCACGCAGTGACGATGGGTTTATGGGTGGGGCTTCACTATGGCTTTTTTCTAGTAATCGTACCTTTTTGTATGATTGACAACGTACGAATTCATACGAATAAGCCACCTTGTAAAATAGTTCAGAATTCCCATGAGATCAGGTTGAAGAGCCACAACAGCTGCAAAATCTTTCTCTAATCCTTAAACTCAAATTTGAGTGTGGATTGTGGACCAAAAAAAAGAAGAAAACACAAAATACGGAAAAGATCGGTAGCATTATTCGCAAAAATATCATGTTAATATGGCCGCCGGGATTTTTGGTCACGATAACTGTGACATGAAGATCTGATATCGTGACAGCCCTAGAAACGGAATTAGAAAGTAGAGTGAATATGTTGGTGACTCACATGGAATGGTTCGCAGGTACAGGTTGTCTCTGATGACTTGCTGCAGTTTGTGGTCGATTGAGCCTTTCTGGAACTGCAGGCTAAGATAATGCCTCAAATCACTGTTCAGCACTTTACCTGCAGAGAGAGAGACGGAGAGAGAGAGATGGGGGAAGAAAGACAGACAAAAGAGAAATTATAACAGATTTCACGGGTTATGGAACATGAAGTCAGGCTTGGCATTATCCTTACACAGTACAACCCAGACTAACTCCCAAAAGAGAAAACTTTAGTGCTCTGAGGTTGCTCTTTCAAGCATAAGGAGTCTTACCACGTTTCTCCAAATCTCCGAAGGACAAATAGCCAAATATATAGACGAATAGATAGACAGTTTTATGGTTCATAATACACACCTTTCACAATCCGATTAATTTCCCTACAATCAAAATCAAGTCTCAGAAATGCATTCAAGTACAGCGAGTTGCAAACATCAAAGAAAGTCTCTATGTAGCCTTCTTTGAATATCATTGCTGTATTTGAGAATCAATTCAGATTTAACTTTTACTTGAACAAAAACAATTAAAATTGAACTGGAAGTGAACTGGTGGTCTAGTGGGTTAAACCACTGAACTGGTAAATCAAAAGGTTGCTGGTTCGATCCCAGCAGTATCCTTGAGCAAGACACTTTACTCCACGTTGCTCCAGGGGGATTGTCCCTGTAATAAGTGCACTGTAAGTCGCTTTGGATAAAAGCGTCTGCCAAATGCCTAAATGTAAATGTAATGTAATGTTGTTTTTTAAGTTCCTAAAACTGGATCTGCATCTTACTCTGTGTATACAAACACACACACACTTAATGTAAAAGCCCAACCACACACACGTCTCTTACGAGGTTTGCTAGCTCAGAAAAGACTTCACAAACAAGCTGACACAGTTTGTGTTGAAAGAGTCTCTGAAAAGTGAAACCTAATGAAACTCTCCACGCAGAACTTTTAAAAGGGCCAAACTTCCTCACTTTGCCTCGTACTGACAAACTCCAAAGGCTCTGGAAAGTTCACACAAAGCAGCTCTGCAGACGAAATTAACTCAGTGGAAGAGGACCGTGGCTGTTTGCGGATGCGGATGCGTATGAGGCAATGGAGAGAAATAAAGTTTGAGAGTCCAACAGCACAAAAGGGAATTAATGAGTCATGTCACCAGAACACGATTTTTGCCTTGATCCCTTGAAGGACAAAAGGGTCATGAAAACTAGACTAAACTGTGACTTTCATGACTTTTAAATTATGATTGGCCCACAAAAGGAAAATACATTTGAACATAATGGTAATATATCGCTGCAGTCCTTCCAAAGCTTGTATTTCCATATTTCGTGATTTTTATTTTTGACACAAATCATTATTATTAGCCACTCACTATGTTTGTCACTGGGTTTTGCAAATATCTAACCAGTATAACGTATTAAAGAGTGCTTGTCAACTTTGATAGCACAGTATTTATTCATTTTAAAGTACACAGTTTTTTCCATTTCCTGAAAAACCGAAGGATATTATATATTTTGGTTCAAAAGTAAGATTAAGATCAAGTCCATTTGAACATATTGTAATGTTAAGTACATTGCTGTAATAGTAAAATAATGGTAACATAATGTTACTTTTGAACAAAATATATAAAAAACATGTGACAATTTTACCCTTTAAGCAATACGTAATGTTACAAGGTACCAAAATATTTAAAGCTAAGTACATGTCTTCAATGGTAAACATATATTTGCAAAAGTATGAAATACAGTAATCTAACAACAACATTACGGTCTCATCACCTTCATCAGGCATATTCAATCATTTTTTTAACAAAATATCTTTATAGTAAATGATTAAAACCTCTTAACATGCACCCTGTGGGCGGGCCGGAAAGGCGTTTTTTTAGCTTGTCAGCATTTTTTATTACCTTTGTTTAACATTAATATTTAATTAACTATCAAAAACTTTGCATCATTTGAAAGCTATTTACTCAGCATTCATGATCTAAACTTGTTTTTTCAATCAATTTAATGCTCAAAATTAGGGTCGCTTGTTAAGGTTAAAATGAGGAAAAAAACACAAAACATGGAAAAAATGGTCATGAAAACTATCTAAACCGTGACTTTCATGATGACTTCTAAGACTTGACATGACTAAGATTTGGCCCACAAAAAGAAAAACATTTAAAAAACTGCATATGATAACCCTTAGCAAGTAAAAACGTGTGCAGACAGATGACAAACCACTAAAGCGTTTCTATAATCTCCCTCTCTCACTCCTGTACCAGTCCATAAAGCACTATAATCTCCTGAAAAACACAGCGTGACCTGGAATGTGTCATAACCTTTGGGTGGAAAGACAGGTGTCCCATCAGAAGTCCTGAATTAAGCAGGATTTACCAACCAGCAATATCACATCACTCTTATTTATTCTGACAAGCATGAGACGGGGATTCTCAAAGCGAGCAGACATTGGCAGCGTTTATAATGTGCCTTGGAGATCATCGTTTCTTCATTTTAAAGACGGAAGAGTGTTCGAGGAGAGGAGAGGGAGAGGAGAGGAGAGGAGAGGAGAGGAGAGAGAGGAGAGGAGAGGAGAGGAGGATCATTTATCCCCCCAACATGACTTTTTTTCATTCTTTTCTATGACATCCATTATAAACCTCCTGCCCCCTCAAACCGAGCTTTTATCTACACTACTTAAACTTTCAAATCATGTTTAGGAGCAGATGGCACTTTTGCCAGATTTGGCTACCAACAGCTCAAATAAGAGCTTGTTTTCTCAGCTGTGCTCTGATTCCCCATCGATTCAGCTGAGGGAGTCTGTCACATATGCATCTATTAGACATCACCGATTATGAGACTGGATTGAGCTATTTTTAGCTCTGGTATATCAGCGGTAACATCTCCAGAAGCACTCGGAGGTGATGATTCCGGTGCCGAATCTGCACATTCATTGAGGTAAAAAGACTTTCGACAAGCAGCTGTTGCAGGCTGGATTGAACAAGAGCCTGACAACAGCGCCAAGACGGCTGAATCGCTCAATTTTTTGATCGCTTCCCCGACCTCTCGCTCTCGATGTACATCCTGGCTGACGAAAGATTTGAGCTGTCATGACAGTCGCTGAGACAGCCACATGACCGTGGCGCACGGTTCTTCTTGAAAGCGGTGTGGAAGGCCATTATTCATCTTTTTCAAAAGAATTCGAAAGCTCTTTGTGTCACAACGTTGCGGTGAGCGAGTCATGATTTCTGTGACCTAAAAGCTCACAGTGAAGGAACAGAACACAGCCAATCTGAATAGAAAAATCAAGAAGGACAATGAGCAGAGGAAAAGTAGAAGCGGGGAAATTTGAGTAGAAGGAAACGTACAGACAAAACAAAGCTAAGTGAACCCAACGCTGGATATGTATATGGTGTTTGTTTCCCATTTTAAGGACTAAACATATAGTCTTGATCAACAAAACAGTTTTGGTGTTATTTATATTGACAGACTTTACTAATCCAGATATCATCAAATCTAATCTACTGATTTAAGACACAATTAAAGGAATATCAAAATGTACATTTCCCTGTCATTGCTTTACCATTTAAAAGATTTGTAATGTAAATTCAGTCCATCTAGAGATGGACAACACAAGAAAGAAAGAGTGTGAGAAACTGGCGACTTGTCTCCAGGTTCTTCAAAAAAGAGATGTTATCGCTATAAATTACATCTTAAAACATGATTAAGCATTACTTTATTAGATTGTATTTTTACAGAAATTATGACTTTTTTAAAATAATAATATTAATATTCCTTAATTAAAAATCACTTTATGATTTTCATAATCATATTTTTTTTATGATTAAAAATCACTTTAAATTACACTTTACCTGTGTAATATTTGTAAATAATAATTAGTAATCTGTTAACAGAATAAGCTCTAGGTATGGATCATTTTATTCATTGATAAGTCATATTAACATCCCTACTGTAAATAATTTTACAGAATTTTATTGTTATTTTTTATTGTTACAGATATTTGATGTATAATGTCAAAAAAACTGTAATTTTAGGGAATTTTCCTGGTTTGTCGCATTTTTTTTATAAATACGGTCAAAAACCGTCAAATTACAGGAAAACAGGAAAACCATGTAATTGTTTTTACGGTATATTATAATGCCGCCCCAGCTTCTGGATAATTTGTTTATTTATGGGATTTTTTCGAGTGGCAGTATAGGTACCTAACCCCTAGCAACCATCTTGCAGCGCCAAAATAGGAGCATCCTAGTAACCACCTAGCAACGGCCTAAAAATCACTCCAAACACATCTGACAAATGCAGAAACTATTCAAAATGATAGCTTGGTTTGGTACACATTTCACATTTGTCTCCTTTCTGAAAACTTTTAGCCTGTAAGACATGAAAAAAAGCTTTGTAAAGCCAACATTTAAAGTGTGTCTTGCAAAGTGTTGCAACATTCAGACAAAGTGCACAGTATATTGTTATTTGTGGATTTAGATGTAAAAAAGCAACCGAACACAAATATGTTACGTGTGTTGCTTTCATCAGTAGAGAGGGAGCACTGCTTATGTGCCGTTTCTGTTAAATAGCAACTGTTAAATCGCACCGTGTGCCTTTTGCTCAACAAGAGCATTCCATTGCAACCATCCATCGTGATATAAAATAATCTTTATTGTGCTCTAGTTACAACGCACGGAGACGGGGGCGATCAGAATAGCCATCAGCCCAAACAAACAGATCTGAGGTGAAGGGGTTGATGGGAATTCGTGGAGGCAGAGTTTATAGTTTTGACACGTTACATAAGCATCTTCCTCAAAAGGTGTGCGCTCGCCGCAGCTGTCGAGTCTGAGAGGCATTTGGGCGGAAGAGTTTGCTGAGTAAATATCTCACATCATGCGATGAATTTTAACAACGCGAGCCGAGCAGACTTATGTCTTATCCTTCCAGACCAAAACTCAGAGACAGACAGGGTTTCTCATATTGAATTCTTCTATAAATTATCTGAGATTTTCAAGATGTTGTCTGAGATAGATCAACATCACACAACTGAGTGATTCCTCACATTCATTCTTCCTATAAGTGCTCCGTCTCCTCCTCACAGCCTTCTCTGGTTTTGCTCACTAAACTGAAAGAAATTGAATTAACTTTAAGTGACAAATTACAATCCCATAAGCAAATGTAAAGCGGCACCTCCGACAAAATAATTCAGTAACTTATGAAGCCAAGCTACACACTTTCAGAAAAGTTTCTCAGTTATGAGGTTATGTTTGGCTTTTAACGCTCTAGGTGAGAACATTATAGTGAGAAATGATGTCGTTTCACGACGGAGACACATGGAAAGGAAAGAAGTGTGAGAGGTAAAAACAGCTTAATTTTCTAAACCTGGAGTTCTATTGACTATTAGAAGCGCCTCATTGGTTATTGCCACCATTTACACACACACACACACACACACACACACACACACACACACACACACACACACACACACAATGGTTGGAATCTGTAATAATGGTTAGAATAGACTTTTTTAATTAACAACAAATATCAAACCATCACAAGCATGTCAATGCACAATTTGTGACCCATTAAAGGTACATTTCAGGTCAAATGCAACTAACTTTATCAACTGGGGTCATTAAGGTTCATCTAACATTAACAGAAGGTGTGCGCGGTGTTCTTGTAGCCCGATGTGTAATGTGGTAGCAACACAAAGGTTGTGGGTTCGATCCCCAAGGAGCACACATTCCCCAAACACATTTTCAAGTACTTTTCAAGCAATTTCAACTTCCCATTTTAACATTTAAAATGCCTGTACATTACTTCAACTCATCTAAATAAGTTGAGCAATTTCAACACGTTTTTATAAGTAATATCAACTCAAGGCTTTTTCAAGCAGAAAAATGTAAAACCAAGTTGAAATGACTCGTAAAACAATCTGATTGGACTTGAAAATGAAAGTAAGCATAAAATATTTTACAGTGTGCTAATAAACAAATGTATTAATTACATGTACATTACTGTAAGTTGCTTTCGATAAAAACAAATGTTTTTCGGCAAAAATGTTGAAGTTTATTTCAATTTAAATGTGCAGTACTTTCTTCATGGGTCTTTCTATGAGATGCTAGTACAGTACTGTCAATAATTTATTATATAAAATATAAAACTGAAGTATAACTAAAATTATATTAATAAAGTGTCATGTAACATTTCAAATAAACTCTTTCTTACAGGTCAATTTTTTGGAGGATCTATTGACGGAAATGCAATATAATATACATAACTATGTGTTCAGAGGTGTATAAAGACCTTACATAATGAAGCGTTATGTTTTGTAAATACGTTATCTCCTTTGGCAAAGAAGCAAAAACACGACGACATCTTAGTCCTGTGAAAGCCGCCGTAGTGCTTCGAAAAGGAGGGGTTGAGTGAGCGGTTGGTTGCAATTCGCAGCCTTACCACTAGATGCCACTAAATGTCATACACAGGACCTGGATTTGGAACTTTGAAAACATAAAAAATTGTGACATTTATTGCTAAATCTGACCCGACAGCTCTATAAAAAAAAGATTACAAATCATATTATAAATCTACCGTGTGACTAGAGCTAGAGTAGAAGACAGTTTGAACAATGATTTTCCTGAACAAAAATGAGCTTTTGAGCAAGTACCTTATTTTTAACCAAACAAAGTCCTTTTAACAAGAATAACCCATCTGTTAAAAGCAGTTATGTTTATATTAAGAAAGCTGAAAAGACAAACAGAATTTGACAGCGGTTATACCTCTCCTCAAGCTCTGCTGACTCTTGCTCGACTCTCCGGACGCAAGGGCCAAGAATTAATGAAAGATTAATTACACTGCCAGAAACCTTTATTTATTATGACAAATAGCCCTGAGAACGTGCCAGAGGAAGCGTCGGCCCTTTATGGAGGACAATGATGAATTTAATCAACTGTGCTAACTTTGTCGAAATTTATGCCACTTATGCCCTTCCTGAGTTCAGCACAAACACAATTAGAGCGGGCGTGGGGGGGTATAGAGCCGGTGCCGAAGCGCTCAGTTGAAGACTTCATTCCTGGGACCTGTATTATTATTTGGGGAATAACAGATCCCTGTAAATAGTAATTTACGCAGTATATATGAGCTAAATGGAGTTTGTCGTTTCTGGCGGTTGAATGAAGACAAAACGCCCCAGAGGATGAAGTTACAGTAAATGTACAATACAGTTAGAGACAGCAATAATAAATGAAGACGGACCACTCCAAGTTGAAAAGAACATTAAACATGGCGGATGTGGGAAAGAAGTCCCGCCTTTCGCTTAAAAGAGCCAATCATCTTATTGGAAAAAGTCTCTGCGTAATCACAACCTGATCTCACGGGAATTCGTAAATATTTTTGATGAATTCGTACGTTGTGAATCGTACAAAACGAACAATAACTAGAAAGAAAGCACTTAAGCCCCACCCCCAAGTCATTGGCGTGAAAGCAAACGTATGTACGAATGAGATTGTGCGAATTCGTATGAATTAGAGAAAAAATGAGTCGCATTGTAAAATAGTTACGTTTTTGCCGTGAGATTGTGTTGGTAATCAACAATTGATTTATTTTTACCGAGAAAGACAACATCAAAGTCTGACTCGCGAAAACATACCTGCCTATGCGTGTGTGCAGAATTCTTTACGTGACATCTACCTCCGCTCCTCAGTCAGACTGGGATTCAGGAGTTTAATGCCTGGATAAATATCACGTTGGCAATGTAAAGTGCAGCAGAAGAGACATCTCTAAAATGGCACATAAGCGACACAGGTCATTACCTCCCCAGCAGAGCACTAGACTCACAGTGACAGAGACCCACGTCTGCTGTACCCCTGCGCGTCCCGACCTGCCACTGTCTAAAATCAAATGAGTTTTTCTGAAAACCGGGGACGTGACCTCTGCGCTTTCAGATGGCGAACTCCATTTTCCCACCTCATTGCTCTCCATGTGATTGATTTTCCCATTACGCCGGAACACGGGGATGAGATGAAATGAAACATCGCTAATGGAGACGATCCCGGGCAGTGTGGATGAGAGCGGCACGTTCCGGCCGCGTCGGGATTGCTAAACTATGAATGCATAACTGCAGAACGCATCGGAGATGAGCTTAGCCCTTGGGAATCGTGGGATTGGCCCACATAACTAGAATAAGTAGGTTGAATTGCATTAGCATAATTCGGGGAATCTGACGAAAGGGTGGAGCTCATCGGCATTACATGAATATTATTTTGGCAAATGTGTGTATATGTCCCGTCCTCGTATTATGTTTGGCATTACTGTTTATCAGCTACCCCTGGTTTCTATATTCAGCATCTGTATCAACATACAAAAACAAAAAACATACACGAGTCAATGACACTTTCCAGTGCTTCCCAATGGAATAACCCATGTGTCCAGGTACCCCTCCAGAACCACATCTGCTCTTCCCTCTCTCAACCCTCAATATCCTCATTTTCTTCTCTTATCGGTTCTCACTGCACCAATCAAGCAGTCTCTCTCTCTCTCTCTCTCTCTCTCTCTCCACTCCCCTTTCTCATTCCCCCCACGGTTGCACTGATGTAGTGAAATGCTTTCTCCTCTCCCTCCACAGCCCTCATTACGACTGTCCATTTCTCCTGCCTCCACTGTTTTTTCTCTGTTCTCTCAAGTAGCGCCCACCCCTCGCTTACCCTCGGGTGAAGTGTAAGAAGGCAGGCCAACATTTGTAGTAGATACGAAAACCCATCGACTTCTGTCTGGTTGACTTGTACATACTGCGTGAGCACGTGCCAAACGCTGCTTAGATTGGATGATGAAAGTAGCCGTGCTTGCTAATGTATGCTATCGTAAAGCGCCGCTTATTGACATTAGAGTGTGAAAGTAAGCATCGGAGGAAGCGATCATTAAGAAATCTTCCTCTCGAACGCCCGAGCAGTTTCCATGGCAATAGCATCGCCTTTGAGAATGCTGGTGTGCCCGGGAGGTATTTATATGACCGAGCGAGGCGATTCGAAACGATCCATCAAAAATACAAATTTGGGATAAATAAAACGAAACCGGCACCAAATTTCAGATTTCAGATTTCACGAACCCCTGCTCAGAATCTTAGTTTAGTAAATGACAGTAAAGAACCGTAATGGGGTGCTTTGGATTTTTCGACGCGGAGCAAATGCATGTTTTGTTTTACTAGCTGAGATGCATGGTGAAGGTTAACTTGCATGAGAGAGAGAGAGAGAGATTATTCCAGACACCATGGGATACTACTGACAACTGATGCCACTGAAGCTCGAGGGCAAACTGTGATGCCCGTCTGGGGCTCAGGGCATCTCACACACACACGCACACACGCACATGCTGTCACTTTGCGTTGGCATAAGAGCCAATCGCTGTGAGAAAACAGAGCTGGAAACCCGTGTGTCGTGTTTAAAATGCTTATCGTCATGGTGATAACATCCTGGCATTATATGCATAAACATGCGGCGGCGTATCCTGACCTTCAGTGTTGTGACGAGGCACGTGTGTGTTTGAGGCGTGTGGTGTCACCGCAGGTCAAAGCAATTCACCCTCACGTAATTACAGGTAGATACACTCTTGACCTTTCTGGTTGTGCGTGTGTGTGCGTGTGTATGTGTGGCTTACACCAGTAACAGCTAGCAGAGAAAATACAACCGGACATACATGCAGATACACACTTTATGTCCATTTCTATGTTCTGTGTGTTTTACATCAAAGAGTCAGGCCTGCTCTCAATAAGACAAGCTCTAGAGACTACAGATCTATACATTATACATGAGAGCAGATGAGATGTACGCGAGATGTGCTGTAACATCACTTAAACCGCACAAACACACACGTTTCCACAAGCAAAAATCTATATTCATCATTAATTACAAGCTCTTTAAGAGAACTTTGGCTGAGAAAAATGGTCACAACCTTATTTATTATTACAACCTATTATTTACACACACATACCCAAGCACACAAACTTATAAGCTATAATCATATTCAACTGATGGTATTATTTACTTTTGCATTTATTAATTTAGCACATGCTTTTATCCAAAGCCATAATCCTCACAAAAACCTGTTGACATAATTAGATAAAAAGCAAAAGATTTAGCAGAGGTACAAGATTTTCAGTATATTTATGAAAAAATACAGCCAAACCTCTACACACACGGCACTTTACAACACTCAACAACGCAAGTCACTAAAATACTACTTTTGCCGTTGTAAATAACCACGCTGCTCGCTTCTTAAATCATAGAATTAAGGGCGTCTCCTGAATTACAAAGGGGGGAAGGTTTTGTTTGATTTGTCTCACTTTGGGGAAGACTCTGGACCCAAGCTGAGTACGCCCCACATGCACTTATCACTTTAAAACTTGCCTGCGAAGGAAAACAACCAAACACGTCACACGGGAGGGTGAAACAAATGAATAAGTGATTATAAATGACCTTTAAAAGCCATACAGATACACTCTCTCAGCGTCATTTTAAGATTATTTATTTACTACAATCATGTCATTTGTGTCCAATTAAATTGAGCAAAACTTAAATTGAGAAACAAGGTTTATTTCTAAAAGAAGACAACAACCTTTATGCACTCAATTACTATTCGCTGTCGGGCGAAAACCTCACATCTCCAAAACTGCTAATTCTGATAAAATGGGGGAAAAACACTTCATTTTTAAATACGTAAACGAGTGTTTTTTGTAGAACTTTTTATAGGTTCAATATTTGTAAAACCCACAGACAAACGTTGAAGGTGATCAATAGTAATGATTTGAGAGAAAATATGAATCATAAAAAATGGACATTTCCACCGGTATTATGCATTTTAAACGCAATTTTAATACATTTTCTTTAAAACCTTACAAACTCTAGTGGATGTTGTAAAATGGACAGTTTCGGTCTTAAAAACTGATTGATTGATTTATGATAAAGCTCAGAGCTACACGGCAAAAAATTACTTTCTTACTTGCTATTTTTGTCTTGTTTTCCAGTACAAATGTCTACAAATTCCTGAATCAAGATGCATATTTTTGATGAGCAAAATGTCCTAAGAAAATAAGTCTTGTTTCAAGACAAAAAATATGAAATTTCAGTTCATTTAAAAAAATTTCTTAGTCACTAAATTCAAGATTATATTCATTCATTAGATTATAACCAATTGGCAGATTTAAGAGTTATTTTTGCTCATGAAGAAAATGCATCTTGATTCCAGAATTTTTTGACATTTCTAATGCAAAACAAGACCAAAGTACTAAGTAAAAACGTCATTTTTTGCAGTGTATAACTTTCATAACTGTGCAGAAAAAAGCATTGCTTGGAGTATAGTATACTAACAGTATAGATCTTTGTAACTTTCCCTTTCATTTATATTATTTATTGTTCTTGGCTCTTCTGGAGCAATATCTGTCACTAAATGATGTATTCCTGAATAAAATACGTCAGTCAAAGCATCAGAATGTCTTTTAATAAGTTACGATCACACATATTGACTTCACAGTATTACCACCAGTGTATATTATTATTCGTATACTATTATTTGTGCGATGTAGTTTAGTTAGAAGCTGATGGTGTTATAGAGATACAGTACATATACTGTAGAGATGCAGGCAGCATTAGCTTGAAAAATCTATACACGAGTCCATTTAGCGCACGGCTAAATAAATCAACCCTCCCTCGGAGGAGTCTGGCGTGACCGCTAAAGAGCAAACATCAGGACATCTGCTAGCGTGAGCGCTCGGGGAATGAAACCATCAGTACGAACCCGGTCCACTTTTCCACTTGCCTTTACGGACAAATCAAATCACCTCCATATCACCGGCCGGCCGCCGATCATCGATGACGATGAACGCATGAACGCAGGCGGGCAGGTGCACGTCCTTTTGTCTCCAACTTTAACACGACGTGTCTTCTGATGGAGAGGCATACTTGTTGTGTAGTTGCACTAAATGTGAATCCATTACAGATGAGGATGTGTGACCTACTTATCTTCCCTCCTCTCTCTCTCTCTCTCTCTCTCTCTCGACTTGGGAAGGTAGTGCTCCTGGGTTCTGCTCTGACATCAAAGGTCTGTTTGCCACCCACTTCTTTTAGAGCTCGGCAGGAAACAAAAAAGTAGAATGCGAGTGTTGGTGCGGTACAGAGAGTTAAAAAAAACAGTTCACCCAAAAGTAAAAACGTACGTATTTAGCAGCTCCTTTTATCGAAAGCGACTTAAAGGGAAGTTCATCTAAAATTGAAAATTCTTTCATCATTTACCCACGCTCGTGTCACATTGTATTTGTATGCCTTCCTTTCTGTTCCAGAACACAAAAGAAGATATTTCGAAGAACGCTCATAACCAAATAACACTGCCCCCATTGATTTCAATTGCACGGACACAAAACCACTGAGACATTTCTCAAAATATCTTCTTTTGTGCTTCACTGAAGAAAGACTCATTTACAGGTTTTGAACAACATGAGGGTGAATAAATGATCACATCTTTATATTCCACAATCTATGATAAACAAGATTTGGCTAAACACGGTTTCACAACAGTGCTTTTATGAACAGAGAGACATTCCCCATCTGCTTATCATTTATTCTACATTGCGAAGCAGGTTATGAAATCTTGGAAGAGTAAAAATACAAAAAGAACCATACTTGGCAGTGTGAAAATGTTTTGCCCAGGAAGATAATGAAATAAACTGGTTCACAGACTGAAGAATGTGTTTCTCCCTCACAGATGGAAGAATATGGCACCCCCTGGGACACCAACATATTCTGTCTGTTTCTTTTAAATTGAAAGATGTGATTATCATCATCACATTTTGAGAGAATCTTAAAAAGTCCAAGCTGTTAAAAAAGATATTTCACCCTGAAAATGAATCCACCTGTTTCCTCCCCCAAACCTGTATGAATGTCTTCTGCGAACACAAAAGAAGATATTTTGAGGAATGTTGGTTACCAAACAACATTGAACGCCACTGACTTCCATCATATGGACACAAAACCACTGAGACATTTCTCAAAATATCTTTTGTGTTCCACACCTGAAAGAGTCTCATTATTTACAGAATTTTGATCAGACGTCGAACAGACATCATCACTGCTCCATTTGCTTTGTATTTATGGGTGGACTGCCCCTTTAAATGTCCAAATACTTATTGGGACCCATGTACAGAATGTATTCAGGGTTTACTGATGGCAGTGGCCTGTCCGTTTGCTTCAAAAGTCTCATCTCTAAAATCTAGAATCTTAAGTTTGACCTTCTGATGGTCAGATATACGGCCCTACTTGGGAAAGCATTGGAAGCAGGGCATAAAGACACCTGTGAGATGGGACAGACAGCTGAGAATTGCTCATTGGTGTGTCTGTGCTCTGCCTTCAAAAGCTTGTCTGGTGGCAGTGCTGATTTTCTCCGGGTCCCCTTTAAACCACCAGCAGGGAATAGAGTCTAACACGAGCGGCCGCTGAGAATATCAATCGAAACCTCAGTGATGTCGCGGCTCCCTCTCCATCGGTCTCTCTCTCTCTCTCTCGCCCGCTCGCTCTTCCGCCCCTCCGCATCCATGTGAATGATTAAACCCTCTGCTGTTTCGGGCACTTCCATTGTCAGCAGCATATCTAATTAAAGTTAAATCACAGTTTAATCACGGCAGCTTTTAAATCACACACCCCATTAGTTTAAACCTTGACCGGTCGTGTGGGCTCGCGAGCAGACAGGAAAACACGCAGGGGGTCCACTTATCGCTTAAAGAAGTGCTATTTGTGTGGCATGTTATTATTTCCAAAATTTGGTCTTCATTGACATTTCATTTAAAGGGGTCATATGACACGGCTAAAGGAACATTATCGTTTGTTTTAGATGTAATGCAATGTGTATACACGATTTAAGGTTCAATAACGCTGCATTTTCCACTCACCGTGCATGTTTGTGTCTCCTCTTTGCCCCGCCTCTCTGAAACGCACAGACTTTTTACAAAGCTCATCGCTATGAAAAGCGAATTTCATTTTGAAATGAAACTTGCAGCAGATTGATAGTTGAATGGGAGGAGTTAACATAAGCTCCGCCCGAGCCGTCTAACTTACGTCATTTAAAATGGATAGTAATAAGAGGGCGGAAGTGCATTTTCAGATTTAACTGAAGATAATAGGGGCACATGAATTTTAAAGAGAATGACCTGCACTGATAAGCTATTTACAATATGTTTCATGAAAAAATAGGATATTTTTAATTTCACTGGGACTTTAAATAAGTTTATAAAACAAATACAGAATACACAAATATTGGGTTCAACTTTGAGTTACATTAACATTTGTTAATTTAGCAGACGCGCGTGTTTATTAAAAGCCACTTAAAATGGGAGAGAAAATTGAACAATAAAGTAATTACTAGTTTACTGAAATCTATTAATAATTAGCATTTCTCTCGACTTTGTTTACTTAATTCGTTGCTTTGTTTTTAAGAATTGCCGTACTGTAAAGGACATATGCAATGCTGCCTTATAAGTTAAGTTATAAGCTAAATCTCTTTTCGTCTATTTTGGCTATAACATTATCGGCCATTTATATGCGACAAGGGAAAACAACAGAAACAACATGTACTATAGAAACCTTCACTGAATCTAAACGATGTCTCACTGATTTGATTTGTGGTACATGCTAGAGTCACGGCTCATGCTGGGTAACTTCACATCTGTTTGTGCCCATCACACACTAAATATGAATTATTTAAATCATTGGTAATGATTCCGTAAAAACATGCATCAGCATGGCAGCGCACAGCCTGTAGAGTTTGATTAGATGCCAGCTGTGCCAGGACAATGGGGCAACATTCACATCCTGCCTTATTCATCACAAAACTCGTGCACGCTACACACACGCATGAAAACAAGCTCCGTATCTCCCTGAATCTCCTCCGTCACTCAAGTCATCCTTATCATTTCACTTTATCCACGTGCCAGAGGAGATAGTTATCTCTCCTCCTATAGAGCCGCCCCAGATTAATACTCGCACTTTGAGCGCAGAGGAAGACACAGATAACAAGCGTTCTCAAATCCCACATCGGAATTTGCAATTCAGGACTGAAAGAGAAGAGGGAGACGTGGAAGGATGGAACATATCTCGAAGGAAGAAGCGTGTGAATTACAAAGACCCGCTGACTTCATTTGTGCGCCGTCTCAGATGAGCCTCATTAGAAGAGGTGCATGCTGGGGAAAAATGTAGCGGGTGAATAAAATCTGGTTTTAATGATAGATATAAAACAGGTAAGTGACGTGCGCAAGAACCGGATACAAATATTGACATTTGCTCTGGTTTGAAGATGAGCAGCATCGACAAATTAAAAATGAAATTTCATCTCATGTCATACCAAACCTGCATGACTTTCACTGCAGAGCACAAAGGAAGATATTTTGAAGAATGTCGTTAACCAAACAACACTGGTTACCATTGACTTATATTTCACTTTGTGTTTCACAAAACAAAAAGAGTCATATACAGGTTTTGGATAAAATTAGATCAAATAAATGATCTTAAAAATTGTATAGTGTGCAGTGAAAAGTTTATAAACATGTTTGAGTTTAAATGCCACACAAAGTCATACAATAAACATTATTTTTAGTACCAGGTCACGATATTTTCCAAATGAAATTTAAAGCTACAGTACATCATGTTTGCCAGGTTTATTAATCAAACGAATAACCTTTCAAATTCAATTAACCAAGAACCACTGAGCTGTGGTCTGTATTTATCAAAGCGATATGGGTATTTGTTGGTCATCCTCACTTAATCCGGAGATTTCCATAGAATGTTTTCCCCGGCTCAGCTCCTCCCGAGACTTGTAATGAAGACGGCTGCTGTGAAACGGCTGAGTATCGCAGCGCTTGTGTAATTACGGAGCGAAATCAAAATTCCCTGGTCTCAGTGGACTCGAAAAAATCCAGCGAACTTTGAAGTAATATGAGGGAAAGAAATTTAGGCTGAGGACTCTTATAACGTCCCAGCGTGCCTTTATTTAAGGCCGCACCGTGTAATGTGCAATAATTCCGGAAGGCCCTTCGGTTCAGAGTCTTCCAGTTGATATCACCACAATATCACCATCACCACACATAAGGTAACACAGAAGCTTCTAGATTTGTACATTTATTCGGAAGATGGTTCAATCTTGCTATGCGGTTGCTAAGGTGATCTGAGTGGTTTTAATGAGTTGCCATATGGCTGCCCATAACAAAGAAAAATCACTTTAATATTTCCTTTTTTCTCGAAGACATCAATGAGATGAAATGCATAGCTAATTGAAACTTATACTTAAAGGAACAGTTCACCCAAAACTGAACGTTCTGTCATTATTTACTCACACTCTTGTCATCTTAAACCTGTATGGCTTTCTTCTGCTGAACACAAAAGAAGATATTTTGAAGAATGTCGGTAACCGATCCACACCGGTACCCACTGACTTACACTGGTTTTGTGTCCAACAACAAATGTAAATGAGTGCCGCCATTGCTCGGTTACCAACATTTTTGGGTAATGTCAGTAACCAAACAGATCTCATCCCGCATTGACTCCCATTGTATTTATTTTCCACACTATGGCAGTAAATGAGGGATGAGATCTGTTTGGTTACTGACATTCTTCTAAATATCTTCCTTTGTGTTTAACGCAACAACAACAAACATGTGCCGGTTCGGAACAACCTGAGGGTGAGTAAATGATGACAGAATTTTCATTTTTGGGTGAACTGTCGCTTTAAGTCTCATCTGTTTCTCAGATATTAAGAAAAAGAGTCAGAAATCTCACAAAAGTGTGCATTAGATTTCCAAAAGAGATCACAACAATGTCTCAAACTGAGCTCAGACTTGTCAAGTCTGCAATCAAAAGCCCATATTATTGAAGATCTCAATATGAGCTCAAACACTTCTCATCAAATTTACCCAAATCCAGATGATTTTACCTCTACATTCACTTTACACCTCCAAACATGTATTTGAACAATTGTCCTAATTTTACGAGAAACATCTGAAACCGAGAACCAAGTTGTATTTGTCGTGGCCGTGAGCGAGTTTATAAGACCGATCTAAAATCATTCAACCTTGATGCTGAACAGCCATGAAACTCATCTCTTAAATTCACACATCGTACCTGAAACAAGCAACAAATACCAGCGGGGGTGACAGTGTGGGAAACATATGAGCTGTGGCAAGACGCTTCAAGACTTTCATCTCTCCTCCATCCTTTTACTCCTCCACACAGCTTCAGTATAGATCGTCCTTGACGACAGTATAAATCAAGCCTCGTGCCGTAAGCCCGGGTTTATGTGCCAGCAAATGCATCAACTTAATTAAGTTTCACCTTACAAGGTGTGTGTGCGCGCGTGCACGAATGCGTAATGAAAGCATAACCTGAGAGGAGAATTAGCCAGATGAGTTGATGTAAGAGATGCATTTAACGGCGATACGGAGAAAAAACATGAAGGTGGGTTTGTCAGAGAGGTACAGAGACGTTGTCAAAGATTATTCATAGAGCTGTAGCTCAACGACGGAGATTCGATCCCGAGTGTAAGAAGCATTTTTCACAAGCAACAAGAGAGAAGTAAAGCAATAAGCTATGAGAGGCCATTCTTTACAATGATTTCACCACGGTAAAGAGACTTTGTTAGGCCTGCCCAGAGGTCAATTTCATTGCTCTTCTATAGCTCAGGAGATTTAATGGAGTTCTCAGTTGTTTCATTTCAATATCAACTTGGTCTCTGATATATTTTTCCTTAAATTGCTGAGGAGACATAAAAATGGGAATAAATGAGACAATTGGTAAAATCCACGAAGAGTGTGCACTGTAAAAAAACTACTTAAAAAACTTCATTAAATTAGCTTTATGAGTCTGTAAAACTGAAATTATATTGAACAGACTTACAAATTCTGGTTGTAAAATACAAATATATTTTTAAGTTCAATGGACTCATAAAGCTAATTTTATTTCCCTTAAAAATTGAAGGCAGCTAAAATTGGGCCATTTTTTACAGTGAGGTTTAAAATGAACGTAGATTGTAGAGGTAAATAGTCTGGATTTGGGTCAATTTAATGAGAAATGTTTGAGTTCCTATTGAGATATTCAATAAAATCCAATTTTGATTACAGACTTGAAAAATCTGAGGTCAGTTTGGGACATTTGTGAGATTTCTCGCTCTCTTTTACGAGTGATTTTTCATAATTCTGTCTGAAACCAAATCCAACAACATTGCTTTCATCAGTTCTATCGCTGCAATTCGCCCGCTCTGAAATTCGTGACAAAAACAACATTTTTATTACAGTAATGATGGCAGACCTCGACATGATTCGCATCTGCATCACAAAAAGCATTTCATTCCACCAGTTTAGGACCTTAAATAAAATTCAACAGGAAACAAATGTAAAGAAAAGACAAACATGTCATGCAAAAAAAGGGAAAACGGTCCATTTGCTCAAGGTCACATGATGCTGATGTTCAGAGGAAGCAACAGAAAAGACTGCCGAGGAAAACACCAGCTGCCTCCTGCCGATGCCACATTTTTTACTTTTTATTTAAAAACATCTACAAAGGAAGCGTCTGCGCATGACCGCTTCACAATTATTCACAGCGCTGATTGTAGGATATATTTATCTCGATTCTTTGCGCGCCGGATCATTAATTTAGGACGATCTTTGCCATTGTGTATGAAATAAGCCGTTTGTCCTCTGTAATCTCGGTTCGTCCTTTAAGGGTGACTTCCGCTGGATTTGCCACACATCATCGCCCGGCAGTTCTGTGTGCATGGAGAGCGAGAGTCATGGAGATGAGTTCTTCACGCTCATTAGTCTTCAACGGCGGCATAAATACTACTGAGGGCATTTCACCTGCTCAAATGGATCTTTCATCGGTTCCCACGTGCTGCATGATGCACTAAACTTCATATATTTTGAATAATGCATTACGCATTTAAGCTAATGCACAAACAACAGTGGACTATTTAAAGGGATAGTTCAACCAAAAATGTTGGTAACCGAACAATGGCGGCACCCATTTATATCTGTTGTTGGACACAAAACCAGTGTAAGTCAATGGGTACCGGCGTGGATCGGTTACCGACATTCTTCAAAATATCTTCTTTTGTGTTCTGCAGAAGAAAGCCATACAGGTTTAAGAACACAAGAGTGTGAGTAAATAATGACAGAACGTTCATTTTTGGGTGAACTGTTCCTTTAAACTTTTTTAATTGTATTATTATAGACTTGTATTATTGTTTGTCTACAAAATGGTTTACTCATTTTAAACATCATCACGCAGTGTCTCTGGGTCTTCAATATTACGCTATCAATTCATATTACTGTAGCACGAGAGCAATAACGTCTATCCCAGAATTCAGCACGTTGAGAGTCTATTCCGCTCTGGTGGTCTCACTCTCTAACACCTTTTTCTAAAATCCTCTTTTAAGCATTTTATTTCCGCCTAGAGAAACATTTGCACGGCGAGAGGACGGCACAATAAGCCACAAATGAACGATTCACAATATGTCCCAATTAACGCTATTAATTATATCTCAATAAGACAGATGAGCTTTATGAGTTTAAGTTTAGCCGTCCCACGCAAGCGGCTGTTTTTTCAAATTGAATTAGTAAGAAGAGGCGGAGGGCCAGTTTAGAGCCCACACATGATAAACTCAAGCAAATGAACCTAAAGTAAAAGGGAAAATGTGAATCATTCTAAGGTTGCGTTTTCACTCATAACCAATAAAACTAGCCAACGTAAGATAAATGATCCCCAAAAAAGACTTTCACCACATATTTGCACATGCAAAACATTGGAAAAAAGAATTAACATGAAAAGCATGATGTGCAGCCTCAGTCACCATTCACTATCATTGCATTTTCTCGATATAATGCAAGTGAATGGTGACCGAGGCTGTTTGTCTCGTAACATCACTTTTTGTGTTCAGAAATGAAGTCACGGAGGTATGTGAATGATGGCAGGTGAACTATCGCTATAGTGGAGATGTGAGAAATTTCAGCGTTCTATATGATTGATCTCGACCCACATGCGGAAATAATGAAAAAACGACGCATGGAAAACCGTGTCAGACGTTGTCAGCATTCCGAGCGAATATGATTCATACATTGATAAGCGTTCATCTTGTTCATGATATTGCATTTTCCATCTCCCGAATGTTCTTTCAACATTCACTGTCAAAACAAATCCATCTCATTGTAATCAAAGTTTAGAAGCGACGGCCAGTTGCACGACTCTGCGCCAAAATGTCTCCGCGTGAATAGGGCTAAAGGTTCTCGAGGACTTTCCCGATTCACCAACTCCAGCTTCAATACAAACTTACCAATACCGCCCATGTAAAAGTGCTTTTAACTGTTACGACAAGAAATATTTCACATTTCGCTCTCTCTGTACCGTGAATGCAGCCCACATACGACGGGATGAAAAGCCAAGCAAGGGAAGATGACCTTCAGTGTGTAGCAGCGAGTCGAAGCGCTTTGCATGTTAGATCAAGTGATGGCCGTCGGTAAACATTTTCCAGCACCGTAATTGGTATATGATTACGCTCAGCCGTGCGCACAGGGGCGGTGACAGGTGCCTATTGGAGATGAAAAGATATGAGGGAGGGGTAAACTAAAGAGGTACGAGCCGGCGAGAGTGCATCTCATTTAGCACGGATGAGTGTGAAATTGCGTTTTGTGGGGTGTCGCGGTGCGTTATCGCCCTAATCTAATAATGACTCAGATGCAGCTAAACTACTCTGGCACGCTGAAGCGACCCGAGTGTGACTTTCAGAGAGAGGAGAGGAAAATGAAAGTGATGTATGTTAGTATACTTTGACAGGACAACAACAGGGATAGATGAGGAGAGTAATGCAGGGGCAGTTTTGACGGGGGAGAGAGGAATAATGCATTTGCCTATTACCGTCCTGTCAAATCAGGCAAACAAACGAGTGAAAATAAACAAGCGAGCGAAACGCAAAACGCTAGACCGACTGAATAATAAAATAAATAAACTGGAGACAAAGAGGAGTAAAGCGTTTACTCATCGTTGTATTGACAAAGTCTAAAAACTAAGGCGTAAGCAAAACTCACAATTTTAGACTGACTGGATAAATAAAGGAAATGAACGAGGATTCAAGGTCGTTTTAAACAGGAATGATGCATTTCAATACAAAAACCACAGGACAGTAATGTTTTACTTTTGTGCTGTCAGAAAACAATTTCACTAAAAGCATCCCTCAAAATCAAACGACTTCTCATTCCAGTCAACACAACCTAAAGCAAAGCAAAGAACATGAAAATCACACACAAGTTATTGCGCCAAACAAGATTCCTCTCACTTCAATATCTTTTTAAACAGACTTTGAGTGAACAAATCTCTCGGGTATTGAATCTGCTGAAGTAAACACCCTTATGTTCCTACAGAGTGCTTGAAGATTCATTCCGATATATTGCAGGCCATCATAAAAACAGCGAAGAAAGCACATCAGTCAACATGAAATCAAAACAGACATCCATTTCTCTCCGTATGCACGTTGGAAATTTTCTTCACACTAGTTCATTGCAAATGTGTTAAACATTATTTTCAAAGTGCACGGTGTATTCATGCTATACATTTTTTTTATCAGCGTGTGTTCTCTGGGAATCAAACCCACAAGCTACCTGCTTTAAAAACTCATGTCGGAAAAATGACTGTAATTAATGCTGTGATGTCGATATTGGATTCAAACTTTATAATATAAAGGAATTTCATAACATCGCACAGTAAAAAAATTAAAACATCTGTCATCATTTACACAACCTGCAAAAAATGAATTTCTTGCTTAGTCTTTTTTACTTGTTTTCCAGTAAAAATATCTTGAATCAAGACGCACTTTCTTGGTGAACAAAATTACCTAAGAAAATAAATCTTGTTTTTAGTAAAAAATATGAAATTTCAGTGAATTTGTGCATAAAACAAGCAAAAAATCTGCCAATGGGGTAAGAAAAATAATCTTGAATTAAGGTTTACATTTTCTTAGTCACTCAATTCAAGATTATCTTGATTCAGGAATTTTTTGACATTTTTACTGGAAAACAAGAAGAAAAGACCAAGTAAGAAAGTCAACCCTGTTTGACTTTCTTTCTTCCGCAGGACACAAAAGAAGATATTTTGAAAAGTGTTGGCAACCGAACATCGATGGCACCCGTTCACTTGCATTGGTTTTGTGTCCATGCAACAGAAGTGAACAGTTGCTGGCCCTGTTCGGTCAACAACTTTCTTCAAAATATCTTCTTTTGTGTTCTGTTGAAGAAAGAAAGTCACACAGGTTTGAAATGACAAGAGAGTGAGTAAATGTTGACAGAATTGTCATTTTGGATAAACTAGTTCACTTTAAGGCCCATCGAATCTTTCATGCGTTACGCGTTCAACCCTAAAAAACAAGACTCGCGCTGCTATCCAAACATAAAAAGTGTGATAATCGCAAAAATCTCACAAAAACAGCTGTGCGAAAACATAACAAATACATGTCACTGGATTCTTGCAAGAGACGTTTCATTGTCTTTGCAACCACGGGATTCCAACAGCAAACAAGGAATGCTGGGAAGTGCTTGTGTTGTGTCTTCGGCTGGATAATAAGATTACGTGGAGCTCCCGGCGAATCTACCGCCTCAGAAGATAAGACCAATTATCATGCCGTCTGCAACCGGAGACAAGAGAAAGAGAGGACGGCGACGTGTGTGCGTCTTACGTGAAACGGGAGGAAAACTCCATCTGCGTTGCAATGCTGGAGTTTTATAGCAAACGGTGTTTTGGTTTGTTTATGTGCTGGGCGGTGACAAAGCGTCTTAGGTTAAGCGCCCAGGTTAAGACGGTAAAATAAATCAATAAAACACTCCTGTTAGACGAACAGAAGAGAGTGAAAATGTAAAAGCTACAAGCTGCGAAGATGACAAAAGCAGCAGATGAATAGACACAAAGCCATGTAAAGCGCATTAAAACATTACAACAAACTTCGCCAAAGTGTTTGAGATGCTACAAAAAGGACTGAGCTATAGACACTTATACTTTCAGAGGAGTAAGTAAACACAAGTGAGCTAAAAACAAGCCGGATTTTTTTTACGAAAGAGTATTTTTTTATATCAAACACGATGTTATTAGTAAGAATTTCAAGATGTTGACTTCAAAAAAGACACACTTCAACTGCAACTGTACACTTTAAGCACAAATACATTTGCATACTAAAATGAGATCACATTGGAAACACTTCAGATTCAAGTGTGCACTTGCACTTAAAAACTTCTGTAAAAACAATACTCTTTGTCAATAGAAGTGTGCACTTTTCCCCAAAACACCTGAGAATATCAATGAGATCACGTAGCCGTAACATATACACAAACGTTGTGTCCAGACCACCTGCGTCCGTCTCATGCGGTGGAAAGACACAGAACACGGGCTGAAAATAATGACCATGTCCTCCCTCTCTTTTTCAATCAATGCAGGACAAATATCTGATTCTACCAGATTAACATCCACGGTTCCATCGATTTCCACGGCGTTCCTTGGGGGGATTTACTACATTGGCTGCGTCACACTGTGCCAATTCCATATGTCAAGCCAATTTGGTTGCATTACAAGCCTCCCGTGGTAGAGACAGCAACAAAACACACTTGATGAGAAAGCATTCTATAAATTATCCGGCCGAAACCTGGTCATCTCCGCTGGTGACCTCATCACGACAAGACGAGAAGTCTTGGCTCCAAAGCCGACTGGGATTGGTAACCACTCCCTCCCGCATTACAGACACAATCGATAAACTAGTCTGAGCATGCATAATTATTACCACGGGGGACTGGAAGAGACACACCAGTCAAAAAGGGGTGCTCAATTACCTGCAGGCAGTGGCGCGGGCACCCTGCCGTCAATGATTGGTTTGCTCGGCTGTGTCGTGTATTCTGCTGATCGACTGGGAACCAAGGGGTAACTCGGCATTGAATAAGAAAGCAGGTTCAAGGTTACACTGGTCTGTATAAACACACACACACATCTTTGTACACATTTATCTAATCACTCCTACAAAAAAAACACAACATACTGTTCATAATGTAGTCTTATATTCATTGAAGGCCACTTCGGATGACGTAAACAACGCTGCTACAATGCTTCAACACTGGTCCCGAAGAACTTCCTGTTTATTTGTTAAACAAATCTTCAAGATTGAATTAAATGTTTAAGATTAATAATAATAATCATAATAAAAAATGAATAAAAACTGAAACCGGAATTGCTTCTGTACCGGAGTTAACATCTTGCAAAGTGGTATGTAATATAAATTATGTAATGTGATAATATAATTGAATGTGATATAATATAATATAATATCATGGAAAGTAATGTAATATTATGTATTATGCAAATAAAAAACTACATGTACACATACTAATCTCAATATTACCACAATTTCTAATTCATTTAAATAAAAAAACTATGCCATTGGACATCATTATTTAAAACAGCGTTATTACGATACGCTCAGCTCACGATTCGATACACGATACTGGGTTTATTGTTGCGGTTACATCGCGCTATTTGCAAAAAAAAATTACCAATAAACTGACCCGAAACATCATCAATTTTTTGTAACATTTGTTATTTTGTTAAAGAATTGACAACATTCAAGGTTTAATTCAACCATCTTTATGTAAACTGAATTGATCACTGATGATCACATATCTTAATGTTTTTGTATTGCGATATGCGATATATTGTTACACCCCTAATCTTTAATGTTGCTCATTAATGTTGTTTTCTTAGTTTTTTTGTGTAGAATTAACACAATATCACTTATCACTTGCTATCATACTCTAGTTTTTACGAAGCACTTCATTCACATAATTAAGCTTAGAATTCAATTTAATACAATTTTGTTGGTTTCATATTTTGATTCAGTTCATAATTCTGTTTTGTTCTAAAGTGTTTTTTGTGTGTCGAAACACCTGAAACAGGAAGCACTTCTGAACCTGTGTTGCTTCTGTCTTACACATACAGCTGTGGAAAAAATTAAATTCAGAAAAGTGGTCTCCGGAACGGTCTCTTAAATTTTCCGCGGCTGTATACTTGCATGATTTATACACACCTCTCTCAAAAACACAATTACAATTACATCCTCACATCTCTAAACACAGATGCTCTTACATAAAGATTGTCCCTGCAACATTGGTTTCCGATTATAAAAGATGCTTCAAGATAAATTACAAGATAAATGAAACATAAATTACGCTTCCATCCCAATACCACACAACCAAGCCACTCGATTACAACATAAATGCAATTTTCATAATGCATAGCTTTTTATTTATTACAGTTCATTAAAGGGGCTTTGTAATTACTCCCAGAGCCACAACTAAATGGTAGGAAAGCGAAGCTCGCAGTACACGCCAGAGCCATTTTTCAAAGTCCTTAAAAGTTTCGAAAGCGACAGCGAAAGCAGACAGAAGTCTGTGCGACAGAATCAAGCTGTGCGTTTAATTGGCCCCCAAATCAAACAAATCAAACTCGCAGACACTTGTTGATCCAGCACGTCACCGTACTAATGAAGTTGTCTGTTTTAGACACAACACAACCTCCCCTTTCCAGCCCTTCACTTATTGCTCTTCAAGATGCACAACAAAGTTTGAGGACAGTGACGATATATGGACTATAAACTTGGCAGGTGTTTTATAAAATACTGCCTCATCTTTCGGCCCTTTGATGTCCTTGAACTGTTATCTTTTCCTCCTGGCTTGGCAGAGGCCGATTTATCACAAAGGTGTCCCAAAATGTGCCATTTTACAGACAACATCAAAAACCTCCAACTTCATTATTATGCATGAAACTAACATATTCGTATATTGTAAAATGTGCTAATCAAATGTCAAAATTCTGGGTTGTTTCAACCCACATATCTCTCCGAGCTTTTTGCAATCATTCCTCCTTAAGTACTTGTTGACTATCTGTGTTGCATGATGAAGCTGGGACACCTTTGAGAGAGAGAGAGAGAGGGAGAGAGGGGAGAGAGAAGAGATTGAGGGAAGAGAGAGGGAGAGAGAGGGGAGGAGAGAGAGGAGAGAGAGGGAGGAAGAAGAGGAAGATAGAGGGAGGGAGAGGGAGAGGGAGAGGAGAGGGAGAGGACGAGGACGAGGACGAGGACGAGGACGAGGCGAGCGATTAGAGAGAGAGAGAGAGAGAGGGGGGGGGGAGGGAGAGGGATATAGAGAGAGAGAGAGAGAAGAGAGAGAGATAGAGAGAGAGAGAGAGAGAGAGAGAGAGAGAGAGAGAGAGAGAGAGAGAGAGAGACAGAGAGCGAGACAGAGAGAGAGAGAGAGAGTCCAGAAGCATTAAAGTTTGATGGGACGCAAGCTACACCACATCTGTGTCTGAAATCCAGAGCTTAAGAGAGGATTTATTCCGATTTACAGACATTTGTTGAAACAAGACATCACACCCTCCAGACACGTTCACTCTCTCTCTCTCTCTCTCTCTCTCCCTCTCACACACACACACACCAAACATACAAATAACCAGAGACAGAGATGCAGATGGAACATTTGTATTCAGGCTATTATGACTATTTTCACACCAGGTGAAACATGGAGTAGACAGGATTCCAGTGTTATGGCTCAACAGAAGTGACAAACACAGACTACAGCCCACACAAACGCAGGAATGCTACCACGGTTTGATGTGTGATAGTGATCTATGTTGTTTTTATGCGTGTGTGAGTAATACAGTATTCAGAAATGTACAAAGATTGAAGGGTTGAAGTAGCCAAGACGAAAGGAATAATACGATTAGAGCTCAAAGATAACGCGAGTTCTCCTCGTTGGAATACCCAAACGCACACACACACACAGTGATCTATGGGTGCTTCTATAGACACACAGCATTTGTATGCACAGGTACAACGAATGGTGCGATGTTGAGGCGCAGGCTCGCCTTTCAACTAGCCTGTCATACATTCATAATGCAAAGGGCTAAAAATACATCAGAGGTTCACCACACACACACACACACGTACACACACACAGTGCATCTGAAATTCTCCTCATTCCATGATCAGAACTAACCAAGCAACCCTGAGCCCTTGATGACCATTTTACAAAAAGCATCAGGTCCTAAAAACATCCTTTGTTTGAACAATCAGTCAAAGTTACAAACTAAAATTGATTTCTTATAAGAATTATTTAATTATTCAACGAAGAATTGCTCAATTCTGTGTAAAGCAATTTGAGATGTAGCTTAATATAAAACAAAAATATAAAATAAAAATATGATAATTATTAGTTTTATATAATCTCCATTCTTTCATTCATTATCTTACATGACTTAACAATGACACACATACAGTATTTTACCACAATTATTAAACCTTGGCTAATATTTGGTATAAATCAAATATAATTGTTCATTGTTTCTTCATGTTAGCTGATTGTACTTCAACTAATGTTACCATAATGTACCAGCAAATCAAATTAAAGGAATAGTACAGCCAAAAATGTTTAACTAAAAATAAAAATAAAAAAAACTAAATTGAAACTAAAACAAGTAAATCTAATTATTAAATGCAAATATGGCAAACATTGATATTCATACATCACTTTTTTTACATACAGTACATTTAGGGATTCCAAATTCTCAAGTGTCATTGGAAAAAATGTCCTCCAACAACGAGTCACAAGACACGTGAGAACCAATTTTGGTTGTAAAATCACAGATATTTTTAATTAAAAGAACTCCGTAATCCGCTTAATACATGCAAGTCATATAGGTCTACATCTGGGATATGGCAAGAGAGTAAATTTGGGAGGATTTTCAATTTGCATGAGCTGTTTCTTTAACATTAACTAAGATTAATAAATGAAGTAGATGTTTGAATTTATGTTCACAAACTAATATTAACATCAACAACCAAAAACAGATGCATTATTGTAAATTTACACAGAACGGTAAAACATAAACAAGTGATCAAACCTAGATATATTACCCAAGCTGAACCAAACGCCCTCAATAACGCCCAAATGACTGAATTGTGTTGAATTACATGGTTAATGAATTAATGCCCATGCAAGATCTCCATACAACAGAGTTTAAATGCAGCTAATCACACGGCTAAATGCGCTCGCTACGAGAGACTGTGTCACTTTGATTACTGTGCTGCAAACTGGAGAAGCTTTCCCGCTGTCACCCACAAGCTTCAATCTCCCGCTGTAAACACAGCCGTCGTACAGACTACGCTACTATTAACTGATCTGTATGTGGGAAAGAAAACAACATTATGCTATATGGGGGCCTATCAGACGGCGCACAAAATGCTAAACCGTTTGCACTAATATGAAGCTCTGATTGGTTGGTCAGTAAATGAGTGCACCGCGGGCGGCTTGAGAATTTTTCCGGCTTGTTAATGTGTTGCATCCACTTGACTGACCATCACGGGTGAGTCATTTGCAACAAATAGCCGTCTCAACATCAGACCTCGTGTCACAGAGAGACATTTAGACGTTTACGACCTTTCTGGTTTTATTGCAGTTGGTTTTTAAGCAGACTCCCATGAGCACAGGTTGAATCGAACCGTCGCTTTGCTGTCGATATGCGCAAACAAATCGATGTGGTTCTAAAGGACTCAGTGGGGTGGACGGGGGAGACGGAGACGATACGTATACGAGCTGCGAGGCTAATTGTTTGCTTTTTAGTTCCATGAGTGAGATTTACTACATGGCATGATTTGCTCAAACGTGATTTGCTCAGAAGCACATTGTACATTGTTATAACCGTGGTACATTTCGGTCAGGTCAGAGGTCATTTTTTTGATGGTGGTGATGACCAATTGTAGTACTTATAATATTTATGGTGGAAACTTTAAATAAATTGGTGATCCCACGTGGAAAATACTATAGTAGGTACTATTTATATTTACCCTAGTTTACTATATTAGAATATTATTAAGTAATATTATTAGAATAATTATTAAGAATATTATTAAGTATATTAGAGTAGAGAAACTATATGAATCGTTTACTATCGTAAAGTATAATTGCTATAGTAAACTGTGGTATACTGTGGTAAACTGAGTGTTATAGCAATTATACTCTAGTGAAGTGTATAGTATAATACAGTATACCACAGTTTAGTAGTTTTCAAAGTGCAAAGTGAATCTGAAGAGTAAAATGATGAAGCAAAAGAATCTGGTTAAAAGTTACAATAAATTATTAATCATTTAATATAATTATATTAAAGATGATAGTACAGAAAATCTAAAACAGATTTGTCTGTTAAAGAGACAAATATATCATAAATTTGTCGAAAGAAAGAAAAACTAACAATGAAGATAAATCTCTCTTATAAATATTATTAATAATAAATAATATATTAACAGTTTCTTCTTTAAATGTTCAAAATGTAACACACCATATATATACAATTAAATAAAATATAATAATAAAATAATCAACCGTATTTACATCAGGGGTGAGCCCCTTTTCTATTCTTGTAAAAAAATGCCTGTAACCATAGTAACTATCACTAAATTGAACAACCACGGATGGCGTCTCTAACACCCCCCAAATGTCTTATAACTGATAAAAAAAATTATTGAACACATCCAAAGTCACTTCGAAAGTTCATTTGTCAAATATTTTTATGTTTTTTCTTTTATGTAGCTACTTTATTATTTACAGTACAACAGTAATTTACAATATAAACAGGGGATTCCAGTAAAGCTCCAGAAGGGCTATTGTTCTGACTGTCACCCTATAGTCAAACACATCTGAACCAGATACTCGAGACCATCAGGATGACTTCAAAATCTCAGGCAGGTGTGTTTGATCAAGGTGGTCCCACATGAGCAGGACTAGAGACCCCTGGTGTAGTGCGTGGCATTTGGATTCCGGTCACACAACACACTTTAACCAAATCAAAACTGACAACCGTATTCTGCCGCTGTGCTAACACATGTGGAACAAAAGCCTGATACCTCGACACACACGTGAAGGTATTTTCTTGTTCTCACAGGTAGGTTTACAGTTATATCACAACAAAGAGGAAATTCCTAAATGTTTTACATAAGAATTAATCTTGCCAGCACATTGTCTCTGGATTTATGTGGAACGAGAAACACCCACAAAACACACAGATGCAGGAACAGGCCGAGCCAGTTTTCTTGAGCAGACCACGCACAAACGCACACCGATGTGCCTTGTAGCAGACGTACTCATTTCCTACCAGAAATGTTTTGTCATACCTTTATCGTGAACACAAACACACCTGCATACTAAAGATATGTTTGGTACTAGTGCAGTGCACCAAAAAAAACGCATGAATACTACGAAGTATTAACAAAAAAATAGTACGCTAGCATTCAAGAAAAAACAAAAAATACCACGCTCGCAAAAAAAGTTGCATTATGAATACACAAACGCACACACGCTACTGACATGCCTCTGAGCATTCTGGGAAATGAAAAAACGTACAATATAACAAATCAAATACACACTGACAACAACAACTTAATACATCAAATCATTAACATTCCTGTCGATATTCAACCCTGTTACACATGCACACGCTATTCCCACAAAGGATTATAAACACACGTTATGAGTATCATGAAATGAGCCTCCCATCATTTGCACTGGCCTCTGACTCACCCGGAGGGGACGTAACCCATAGCAACACCCACAATGAGAGGACCCCTTGACTCTGGGAAAGATGCGTTAAGCATTCCATGTAAGCACAAATACGTGAGAAGGTTTGAAAAACCTACACGTCTATAAAAGATGTGACTTTGATTAAATGAAAAAGAGAGCACTTGAAGCAGAAAGCTCGCCCGCCGCTGTGGTCTGCCACGTTGGATCAGACAAGAGCATCTGATGGCTCAATGTGAACGCTGACCAATAATAGAAACAGTTTGGCGAGAAACCCAGAGGAAGAAGGGCAAAGGAGAGATAGAGAGCGGAGAAATGAGAGAATAACAAGGCCGAGCCAGACCTCCGTCTGAAAACCGATGGCCTTGGGGTCCATCATTTGCTCTTCCACTCCTCTTCCTATTTTGAGGGATGGAGGTCGAAAGGAAACGCTATACTTTTTCACCCCAAAAATGAACCCAGCTGCCGGAGGTCCGTGTAGCTTTATGTCCTCTAAATCTCTTTAAAAGTACCACTGAAACAGCTTTGACGGCACATATGAACATGTTCGCTAGGCTTTATTAACACGTACAGTCTAGACTTCAGGCCAACTAAAAATGTTTTTCAAATGTTATTAAAAAATAAAAGGCTGAATAAGAGCCACGGATTAGCATTCTGTCCATCTTAACACGCCGTTTAATATACACACTGATGAAAATGTTGCTTTCCTGTAGCTCAGTGTTAAGAGAATGGCGATAACAACGCCAAGGTCGTGGCTTCGATCCCAGGGGATTGCACATACTTAGAAACAAATGCAATGTAGGTCGCTTTGGATAAAAGCATCTGCCAAATGCATAAATGTAAATAGACTAACCTTCCATGCAAACTCTTATATTCTCGTCTTCTGTTAAGTTCAGGTTTATCGGTGCACTTTTTCATAAAGCCCACGTAAATAAGTGTTAATTGCCAAATGCCCTATTATGTTTTTTTTTTCCACAAATGGCTTTAATTCAGGTGGGCAGCATTTGAGGTCAAAACCTCTACAACATCACAGAGAAAGCAGAATACATTAAAGGAGCAATTCCACCAAATTTACAAATCCATCATATGCATTCAAAGCCATATGGTACTTTTAAAGTATCTTTTGGGGGAACTTGACAGACCCTATTAAATATTGTATTTTTGTGCTCTACATAAAAAGAATTTGCAACAATTCTTTTAAGCTGTAATCCATAACTTTATCACTGTTTGAAACAAAAATGCAGATTTTCTTACAGAGACACCTGACTGGAGTTCCAGAGTCGTCTAGCAAGTGAATGTGTTGAATGTTTTGATGGTAATGGAGATCTGGCAGAGTGGATTGTGGGTTTGCTTGATCTCTCTGTGAGGCGTGTGAGTGAAACAGCTCATCGATACGATGAAGTATGTGATCCAGCAACAAATGCTTCTCGCATTGCTCATCTCTCATTCAGATCTAACTGGTTTCAGTCAAAGAATGGACTGCGGGCATTCTTAAAACGTTTGTCAAACAAACAGGGTGTGAAAGCCCTTCGGATTCTAAATCATGCCTATAGTCATTGTTACTTGAAATATGAAAAACTACGACAACTACTACGACAAGCTCACCTGACCCCAACCTTTTTAAAGGCCCATTTACACCGAGGGCTAAGTATACAAGTATTCTAGATAAGTATATACTCTAAAAACAATATTTTCAACCCAGCGTTGGGTCAAAAAGGTACAAACCCAACCTTTGGGTTATAAATAAACCAGTGCTGGGTTGTTTCACCCCGAAATGCTGGGATGTCTAATCTAAACCAATTGTGTCCCTTTTTGAGATTGAAAATGTAAGTGTAAAACTGCAGCACACAATTTTAAAATAAACAGATTGTTGTCAGCTGGTGATCTGGATGATAAAGCATACCGTAATCGTGATCTATCTTGGTCTTGGTATGAATGGGCCTTCATGGGATGTTAAGATAACAAATGCAACTAATTCAAGTTAACATGCATCCAATCACACGTGGACAGACTCGACAGACTGCAAGTGATGATGAGTCTCAGATGCCGTCCGTCTGGTGTCTCCAGTGACCGTGTGAGATTGGGTTCTGTTGAGATTTAAGGCGAGAGTATCTGATTTCCTGCAAAACCGCATTACATCAGCTTGTCACTGCATGTTTACATCAGACGCTCAGTGAATCTTGTGCATCTGTGTCACGTTCAAGATCTTTCTTGTAAGGACGGCACTGGTTTCTATCGGGGGTTCGGAGCCGATATACATTATTTTAATAGATTGATGCGGTACCTTCACACAGAACGAATTTTTGAACACTTTCCCTGTTTACCGCAGTTAGGACAAACAGATCGCTCATCTAGAAACTCCATTTGCTGACCCTACACCACCCTGCCAGTGTGGCCAAGATGCTCAAACGAGCTTCAAAAATGTTTTCATGCTCAAAGATCAGTAAACATCTGGGTTCACTGAAAAACTAAGATACACCAAAAATCATTTTATAATCACTTTGTGACTCACTGTTTACTGTTTAACGCTGTTTTCTTGCAATCGGGTAACATGACTTGAATGTTAAAACCAGGTATGAACTGGGTCACCCTCACCCGATGATCTTCAAGCAAAGCGCGGATCAATTAAAATGCACTAGAGACTTCCTAAAGTAAAATATGGAGGAGTATGAGTTTATAGTTTCTGATGGAGACAGTCCTGCATTTACAGTCTCTCCTTACTGCAGGAACTGTAATAATAGCACAAACACATCATCAGCTACAAAACATTACAGAAAAGTGCTGGAGCATCTATACGATATACGCTAATGGTCTATGGCCGGAGCAAAGTTCCATAAAGTGAATTGATTGTTAAGATGCATATAGTACAACAGTGGGATGCATCATTTATCACAACGCAAGGTCGATTTCTGCTGAGGTCTGTAATTGTTTGGGAAGATATTAAGGATGCTTGGATTGAATGCGAACCGCTGGTGTGGATCTCGGCCGCGGTCAGCTGTGTAAACGGAGACGAGGTCACACACATAAACACTTCTAAGCTAACCCTATTGCAAACTAAAAACTGCACAGATGGCTAAAATATGCACAAAATCGCACAAAGTCCCGTAAACATATCTTTGATACTGTACCAGCTTAAGTATCATGATCCCAAGTAGTCTCGCGGTACTGTGCCGTGTTCATAATTTACAAAATAAACAGATCTAAATGCAAACATTTTATATTTACGCATCGAGATGGAAAGCTCAACTTTTCGGAGTGCTACGCGCACACCGCGGGTCATTAGAAGAGAGAAAGAGGCGCGACTCGCATTTTCCGCGCGGTTTTAGACGTGAAATGTGAATCGGGCCTTAATCTCGATGCAACGCATCGTATGCGCGTCTCTGCCCATTTGAGCACACTTTCCATGCGTCTACATTTAAAATAACGAACTTGTGTGCACAAAAGACGCAACTTGTGAACTGCCCCTAAAACAGCCAGTAGGTGGCGCCACACATTTTTTACGTAATCAGTGTTTTTAATTAACTAATTTGCTCAAAACGACTGATTTATTCAAGAACGAAGCAAGTGTTTTGACGAATGACTCTGAATCATTATCTCGTCCGACAAAACACGGATTAATTTAGAAGAGAAAAATCGCAAAAGGCTGATGTAAGTGCTCAAATGAACGTTAATGTGTCCATGCAACATTACTCACGGTCGATAATGCCGTTAATAAAATAGAGCGGCTTCGCAGGTATTTTGAAGCTTTAACATCGCGATGCTACCGTGCAACCCTTGAAATAACTCAGCATGGGTTATTTACACCCAACAGTTGGGTTTGTCCATATTTTATTCAACCGTGGGTTACACAACCCATCAGTTTTAAGACTGTAGCCTTTGAGAAGTTGCTAAGCAGTCAAGTTGTAACGAGAGTTTGCTCGGTCCTCCTAAGATGTAAGTCTATTTGATTTCCTTTACATATTCTGACTCATTCTGAGTTTTTTGAGGTAGCGTTCATGCCTGTAAAGCTTTGGGGGAGATATATGTTTTTATCTAAACAGCTATGCTATTAATCACATTCATAAGCATGTGGAGATCCCATCTGTTCGCAGCATAAATGATATAATCAAGAACTCGAGTCGGTAATTTGTAGCCGTAAGTATGTGCTTTGACTTTGTGGATAAACCGAAAATGATGCAACATTGTATACGGGGAGAAGGTCTCCGCAGCCCGTGTAGCATTTAACCAACAGTCAGTCTGTCAGTCCTACAAGAGCCTGAACATTTATGACCTCCGCTGCCCTTCCACATCAATTTCGTCTCTGCCGTATTTACGGCCGTGCTGGATTACCGCAGGCAGGCAGAAATCCCCATCCTCATGTGGACGTTTGCATGGGGAGGTTACATAATACTCTATAATCCCCAGATAGTCCGTAATGTGTGTGTGTGCGAGAGAAAGAGGAATATAGAGAGAAAAAAGTGAATGTCAGATGGACAAGAATCCACCCACAAACCATCTCTCTCTTTGTGCAAGAGTCTATCTTTTAATGTGCACACATCTAACCATCCAACGTTCGGTCTTGCTGATGGCACAGAAATCTCACGCGTCGAATTGAAATCACGGCACACTGTCAGGATAAACAAGGTCGCTGTGGCACGTGTGAAGGACAGGGATTGAATGCTGACTCGATGCTATCGGTGTGTGTGTTCTCTGCTACTACATGGAGAGCTGTAAACACACACACACAATAAATGTTTAAAGTGAATGTGCAAAGACTGTATTACTCCATTCTCTATGACGTCATTATTATTTACACTCACAAACACACAAGTGTTACCACAAACTTGGCTCTTGCCAGCTTGTTAACACGGCCAACTGTTGTTCATCTCTTGCAGCGTGAATGCAGCAGAGCTCTGTGGGAAAGACATGTTACGCCATTCAATTCAACCTGCTCCTGTTTCTGTGTTACCCACAACAACAACAGTGAGTAAACTCTGAGCGCCTCTCAATCTTCAGCTTAGATTTATTCATCTCGATATTTCAATGGCCATCATTAGATATGCTCCTGCCGTAAATTAGGTTTCTTTGATCTATTTGTTTCTCAAGAAAACATTTATAGAAACTCATTCTTTGAGTTCAATGCATTTGCGCTCTAAAAAATGCTGGGTTAGTTTCAACCCAGCGTTGGGTCAGAATTGGACAAACCCCACCGTTGTGTTGTAAGTTAACCTATGATGGGTTGTTTCAATCCATTGTTGGGTCAAAAAGAAACATTTTATTGGTTAATTTAACACTCGCGTTGGTTCGAAAACTGTTGGGTTCAAAATAACCCAGCATATTTTAGAGTGTGGTTCCATTTCAAAGAAAAACATGAAATATGTTACAAAGCAGAATACAGTACACTCTAAAAAATAGAAATTTATTTATTTTTTTCTAAAATGAATGAACCCCGTCATTGGGTTGTAAAATAACCTATGCCGCAGGTTGCTTCATCCCAAAATGCTGGGTTGTTTTAAACATTTTCTGGGTTTTAACCATTCCAATATCTGGGTTTGAGGGGTTGAAAATAACCCAGTATTTTTTAGAGATTTCAAACACCCTGATCTAACAGTAATTTTCCAATTATTTTACAAGGTGGCTTATTTGTTTAAGTATGATGTAAATCGAAAACATATGTGACCCTAAACAACAAAACCTTAAGGGTCAATGTCTCGAAATTGCCCATGCATGTATTAGACAATTAAAATTACAAATATTATCATTTTGATCCATACAATGTATTTTTGGTTATTACTAAAAATATTCCTGTGCTTAAGACTGGTTTTGTGGTCTAGGGTTATATATGATTCTTAAAAAGAGCAATATTTAACCCCCCACCCATAACTCGTACGAAAAACGTACAAATGTGTAAATACAAATTAGTTACAAATAATACAAGTTACAAGTTGCCATGAGATTGTGTTTGTACAAACAACGGCCATTTGAAAGTTAATTTAACGTACAGTCCAGATCTAAATGCGTTTACTGTGACAGCAAATGAAATACTGTATAGTTTAAAACGGCTATACATGGTGCATGTGTAGTTGATGCATGGATATTCATTTACGGTTCAAACAGAAGAATAAACAACCCCTATACTACCTCAACATGTTTCATTTCCACATCGATCAGTCAATCCAACGTCATTAGATCCCCTTCAAACATCTAACTCAGCTGAACTTCAAAGATGCCTGCATTACCTAGAGACATTTCTTCTCATTTCCAGCTATTGTACGATTCATGTCATCGTCATCTATCTGTTTATCTCTCTTCGTATTGTGTGCTGTGTGGATTCATTATCATCCTTCTCAAATTCAAATGCATCTCCACTTTTTCCCCAACACGCAGGTTCCCACAGATTTGTACCGCAATCCTATTGTCGTCTTCTGCTCTGATTGTTTTACAGCTTGTGAGACATAAATGTAAATGATTATTTGACTTTGTCAAAATAAAGGCAGCAAGTGCTTCTGGCAACTGAAATACAAGTCAAAGTTTGGCACACACAGACATTGCATACAGAAGATGTAGAAATCTCTTTTAAGCTGATCCCTCCCACATTTATTCATCTCGTTCTGCTGCATGTCTGTCACTTGCTAAACAGCCACACCCGCCGTAAATGGTTCTCATCCTCAAAATACTAACCTGTTTTATTCTATTGGTAGTGCATGTGTTAGCACAAGAGCACAAAGGTCACAGGTTCAAATTTCCAAAGAACAACACACATACTGATCAAATGTACAGCAGCTTTAAGTCGCTTTGGATAAAATCGTCTGCCAAATGCATAAATGTAAAGTGTGCTTTCTTAACGCTGCCAAACATCAATTTCAGAGTCTTGAGTAACTCGGGCACGGATCTGAACAGCAGAACACATGCATAACATTTTCCCATTTTGCCTTCTCTTTATGGGCACAATCCATCAGTCTCATCCACCCTTATGCTGGTATTTACCAACAGGGTGAAACGGGCACGCTGGTGCCATTTGGAGGTGAAACTCTATAATCCTTTACGCTATAAACACAGCTGGTGGTGCAGGTTTACACTTGTACATCCAAATCCTAAATGGGGATAGAAGAAGAGCTAGATTTTTGATATAGACGGTTTCATCGGACGCACTGTTTGGCCATCTGTTTGGCTAGTGCCTAGTGATACAGCAATTTATTTGAGATTCAATTTATAGTCATATTCATTTATATTGGTATTTTATTGTATATTAATTGTATTAAATTAAAATCAAACTACTGACGGGTTATTGTTTCTTTGTGGAGGTCTACTATAATGTCTGTTTATGTTGTTGCGCTGAAACGGTCTATATGGTATTAATTACTGAGGTCACTGTATATTTTATAGTATTTCAGTATCTAATTTTGAATATTATATATATGATTAAGGGTCATTTGCTTACTTATATTTTGTTATATATCGATGTCTTTCAGAAACCTTGGATGTCTCGGAAATTCGCTGTTTTTCAGGAAATGGATAAAATTCTGTATTGATGAAATTGTGTGTTATCAAAGTTGACAAGCGCTTTTTAACACTTTTGATTGGATAGTTATTTGTAAAATATGACAAACATAGACAGTGACCAACATAAAGGGTGACTAATTATGATGATTTATTGCCAAAAAAAAAGAAACATGGAGAGACGAGGTTTCAGAAAGACAGCAGCGGTATTAATATTTTAGAATAAGTCAAATCAAAACTATGAAATAAACTAATTTAGCTGTGGAATTATGTTGTAACCAAAAGAAAATATATTTGAGCATCTTCATTGTACAATGTCTATAAAGGTTTTCTTCTTGTTTTATCAAAGCAGCTTCATGAGGTCCCACCCTGAGACAAACAGCATTGAAGGAGATCTATTCTGGAGTCTTGGCTGTTTTTTCTTCATTATGTAGTCCAAGTCATCCATATTAAAAACATTTGTTAAAGAAAAGTGTTTTGTAATAAAAGAAACTGAACTCGTTGGCACAGTTACATTTTTTCTCCATATAACCCATTCAACCAATTTCAGACATTCACGATTCCTCTGAATAAGCATCCGGCTATTTTTTCTGTCTTATGCAAGCATGGTCCGGAATGACATCATCAACATTGTAATGCATTTATTTTTAACCCGCCAGACTTTTGAAAAGCTACCGTACTCGACCGTTCCATTTAATATGACCCTGCCAAGAAGATGAAATATTTCCATCTTCAAAACAACAAAAACAGGAAGTTACGAGCAGAAAGCGTGAATTGTGCAATGCATTTTACTCCGCAATATTGAACTCTTGATGCTCTTTTCCTTCAATACTTCTGATCACAGAGAGCTGCCGGCGGTTAAATGAAGCTAATTACTGCGTGACATGCACTTTATTCGTAGCCTGTACACAAAACCACAAGGTCCTTTCGTCCAATCACAACCCCAGCCTGCCATGATAATATGAGGCTGGGGAGACATTGTGCAAAAGGGACAAATATTGTGTGCCACAGAGCTTCATCACCATCCGACTTGTTTACGTAGACACAATTCCCCACCGCCACCTTCGCCCGTCCTTTATTAACTAAATAAGCTGGCACGCTGCCCGTATATTGTTCATTAGCATGAAATATAGCTCAGCGCTGACAGCCCGGATAGGATGTGCGACGGTTTACACCTTTAGAGTAACTGCTGATTCACGCTTTTGATATGCAACAGAAGCATTTCTCAAAATGAACCGACACCCGGAGGAATATTTGATAAAACCTTTAAATAAACCTTTAACAATCACATTACAGTCAGAATGCCACAAAGCCGTCCAATGCCCCGGCAGGCCATCACTTTAAAACAGTCGAGGCGGTTATTGCTCGGGTTGTGAGTGACGGAGCTGTTAGGCGTCCATCACGTCTTTATGTGGCTGGAAGGCCCTCGGGAGGCCATGTGGCATGCGAGGAGAGACTTATTTGGGATAGATGAAAGGCTGAATTAACCTTTCATATGTTCTAATCAAAGGATGGGTGTTTGGACAAAGCGTCACAGTTTCTCATTATATGAACTTTGGAATTGAAACCTCTGGGTGATTTCCATATCAAAGCGCTGAAATGTTCCTGGAATTACAGTCAATGCTGCTCTCCTAGAGAGACCAAACTATAAAAAGTTTCGCAAGCACAATGCATCAAATTGCTAGGAATTACAATCCTCACAAAAAAAATGTAGTCCTGCGAACAAACATGTAGATGAAAGATCATCTGTTTTAATTCAAGTTAGCTATTCGTCATTTTGTGAATCATTTTCCCAAAACTAACATGCGATAAACTAACTGCACAAAGTTACCAGAATCCATCTGAGGTTATAAAAACTATGCCGTTTAATACAGATTAATACAGAAAAAAATAGTAAAAAAACCCACAAACTCCCACATTGTAAAACCATCCATAAAAAAAAAAACAAATGAGATCTCTTTCATTTCTCTTAAAAAGTAAACATAATTTAGATTAAAATAATATATACCTTGTAAAAAAATATCACAAAAGAATGTGTTTTATTAACTCAATAAACAGAGGCTGAAGTCCACCCAATTTAAAAATGATGTTTAAGTCATTCGTTGTCACTATAGTCAAGTTTACATAATGAACAACAGAAAAAAAATTTTGTTGGCTGAACATAAAAAGAGAATATAGATTGGTTATTTACAAATAAACAAATGTATTTGTCTTTTACTACAATCGTATGTGTTTTCTGCCTCAAACAGACCGAAACTTTGATCAAATAACTGCGTGACAGTTTGTGTGGAGTGCATTACACCGGTTTTGCCGTTGCATCATGCACTTGCACCTCAACATTGAACACACAAACCACGGTAACAATCAAAAACCCATCCATCCAAGAAACACAGAATTGAACATGCTGCCATGCATCTTGCGATATTGTTTGCCCAACTTACAAAACAGTGCATTCTGAACAAACTTTCTGAAAAATAATCTTTGTTAGAAACATGTTGAGGCTCGTTTTGTTTAGTATAAACAAAACAATCATTTGACTCCTTTACCTAAACATTCTATGTTCAAGTTACTTATTTATCTTTGTAGGGAGAACATTTTGCGAGTTGTATTTTTCTACAGTGTAGCGTCTTCAGAAAAGATCTCAACACTGTCTCAAACGGAGCTCAGATTTGTCTGCCATCAAAAATCTATTTTATTGAAGATCTCAACATGAACTCGAACATTTCTCTTCAAATTTAGCCAAATCCAGATTATTTTACCTCTACAATCTACGTTTATTAAATTATTACATCAAAAATGTAAGCATTCATCTTCAATTTCATAAATGTAAAAACATGTAACCAAGACATTGATTACATCATTTTTACAGTATATAGTAATGCAAAAGGCAGTGCAGGTGAAGCAGCTGGTGGACTGAGCACGGATGGGATTGTGCCTGTGGCAAACACTGCAACATCATTTCCGTTTTCATCTATATTCTCCTTGCGTATATACTGTAGTCACTTCACTTCTCTATCTATTATTCACACGCTTTGAATTCCATATGAGCGCTGTGCATGAGACGTGTCCACAAACCTATCCACACACACACCGAGCCTTCTGAGGTAAACAAAGAGATTATTTTTTGTTCAATTGTGTCATTGTATAAAACAAAAGGGTTCCTTTATGTCAAACAAGATCTCTCACAACCTACATTCCAGCGCCCGGTTTGAACAAGCTCCATAAGTTAAGATAAGCATTGCTTATATCATAAAGGGAGTTGTTGCAACGAACCGGCGGTCCTCAGCTGCCTCTGATGAAATTCCGTACACAATCCCAGAATCTGTTCATTTATTCAACAATCAAGCATCCTGTTAATGTTATCCTCCTGTACCCCCTCACCATGGCAACGACTCTCACATCTACATGCTAATAACATTCTCTCATCTCCATAACAACTCTCTGACATATTGTGCATCTCCCCTCCTTCTGCTAAGAATACACTCGTTCGGCCTATCAATAACACCAAGATATTCCGTGTCCATGGTAACAACCTCTTCCATCATGGCCGCGCACCAGCACGGTGCAGTCACCTCGCCGTGGGTGACAAGAGTGTCCTACGGAAAGGTGACTCCCTCTCTGTGATCGATACAAGCTTTAATATCGCTGCGGTGATGATTTATATGCTACGTGAAGCGCGTTTGCGATCCACCAGCCCTCGGGCCAACCCTGAACTTCTGACATGAAAGCACTTTAAGCTCGACTCAAGTCAAGGAATAGGGCATGTGAATAAACCACTAGGGGCAAGAAAACAACAGATCTTGTGAATGATGTTCGGCAAAGTACTTGCGCGTGCTCCCGGGGTGTTTTGTGAAGCATTTTAACAAGAAATTACATTTTTCTCTTCGAGGAATAGTTGACGCAAACATGAACTTCCGGTAACTCTCAAGTGATTCCAAAACCTTGATATTTCAATGGGATAAAATGAATGGGAACAGGGGATGTCAAAATCTAAAAATGACAAATTCCAAGTTTCTTCTGCCATACACTTTTAAAAATAAAGGTTATTTGATGGGCTGCACGGTTTCATAAAGAACCTTAAACATGAACAGAACCTTTCTGTGCACAGAATGGTAAAAAGTAAGGGTTCTTTTACGAACCTTTGACTTAAAGGTTCTGTGGATACCAAAAATGCCGTTTATGGCATTCTTTCAAAGAGCCCTTTCAGCATCCTTGTTTTTAAGAGTGTAGGGTGTAGGGATAACAAATTAAATGTAAATAATTCCTCATAGTACACTATTGTACAGCTTTAGAAAACGTGGAATATGCATATTCAAGTAGTTCCCGTCCGCTTTAATAGAAAAAAGGGACAGCTTGTAGATTCAGTCTTGATATAACATAAGAAGGTAGATTGGAAATAGGCTGCATGAGGGAGAACAGTTAGGTCACATAATGAGAAATGATTCATTGTGGGACAACTATTCCTCTAAATGTGCGCATTTGCGCGCCTGGTGATGTGTACTGTCACAGCCAGATGCGCGCTCTCGTACGCGCTAGTTCACTTTTCAAAAATCTCTCCACACGGGGACAATATTGTTATAAACCAAGTTTTTAAGGGCCAAGAAACAAAGTTTTCTCCTCTCACCTGGTTTGACAGTCTTGATGCGTATCGGCTCCCGAAAGTGTCGGATCACAGCGTGTGTGTCCCGGTTCGTCAGCCCGCTGACAGGTGTCCCGTTCACCTCTAGTAACACGTCTCCGTAGTACGGTAGTCTCCCGACGTGACACACCAGCACGTCCAGGTTCATCTGGCCGAGGAACGGAAACTCCCCGAGCTCGGCGCCTCCGAGGATCTCCACGACATCGCCGAACTCCCCGACGCTTCCCCACGACACGGCGCACTCCTGTACTTTAGTGGACCAGTGTTTTTTCCTCTTTAAGGTTTTAGACATCATTTATCCTTTAGGGTTCGACGCAGTTTATGAGGCAAACCGGGCTTTAAACTCGTTCTTTCCCGGTCCGTTGGTCACTTTACCGGGTGTGGAGTTGTTAACGCGTGGATGTTGAGCAGCATCGTGTTAACACTCCTTAGTGTGAAAGCTGTTTCTTCATAAAAACAGTAGATATGGCTCTCAGTCAAACACATGTATGTGTCACCATCACTAGTTTAAAACGTTCAAAACCTCATCACCATTACACGCGTTGCCAAAACATGAAGATGATATTAAAACTACATTGTACAAATGAATAAAAACAACTAATATCACAAGTTAACGACGAATTGAAAGTAGGAACGAAGTCAAATTGTTTACCTATTAAGTTCACCAAGGTTTGTTTGCATGCACAGCATCGTCAAGCGCACCATACAAACGCGCGCACTCGCTTCTGAGATGCGCGTCTATCGCCACAGCGCGATAAAACCACGACAGTTTGTCTCTACAAACAGAATGACCAGCAAAACTGTTCTTCACAGAAATAAAGAACCACCGTATCGCGTCTGTCCACGCTCGGTTTCCGCGCTGCAACGCCCGGTCCGTGCGTAGACGCGGCTGACACGTCTATATTCCCGGCTGTGGCTGACCCGTCAAGCTGAACGCACCTTATGAAAGAGAATTGAACCTGTCGAGCGTTTATTTACGATTATATGGGAGGTCTCTGTCTTCTCAGATGGTCGCTGGCGGATCTTAGGTCTCCCAGCGCGCCTGCCACTGTTGCGCGCAGCGTGTGTTTGCCAAATGAAGCGAGTGTGTGTGTGTCTATGTACAACGCGCGCACACGCGGAGCAGACGGCGCGGCCCGCGAAACGGTCTGCTTTAAGGTGGATGTTTATATTTAGACTGGACAGTAAACTTCTTTGGAAACGAAGACCAAAATGAACCAAATTAGAGAGAGAGGTCGCGAGTGAAACACGGAATCGTTATAAAGTGGTTAATACACGCGCACCTGTGATGCTTGCATTGGTAATACGTTGTTACGTTGCCTGGCAACCCCAAAACTATTAGCTAATAAACTGAATTGATTATAATAATTGTTTTTGGAGTATTTCCATCAATTTTTTGTAAATTAGAAATAATAAGTGGGTATAAAAATAATAATAACAATATAATTGTAAATAGCTGAAAGAAATACTGCCATAATAATAAAATATTATCGATTGACTTTCCATTGTTTATGTTTGTTTACACTGCTCAAAACCAATGTAATGAATGGCTTCTTTATTAGTTTTTCTAGGTCTTTTTGAAGTCATGGTTCGGGCTTACAAAATGGACCCAACAGACTGGCTTAATATGGTCTGTAACCTTTCCACAACCTAAAATAGAAAAACAAAACAGGCAGTGTTAATGCTTGATCGTTTCCTCTCTCATTATATAACAAACTTGTCATTTAATATGTCTATGTGGAAACATTACAAGCAATCAGAGAATATCTCTTCTTCTAATCACATTAAAGGGCCAATTATCTAAAGAGCACAGTCTCGTGCCATGTAAAACACCTCACACTGTCACTCCAAGCTGCCACCTTCTGGTTGTGGTCATAACTGCACCAGACTAAAGTCTTCAGCCCATCACTGATGGATCTGTCCTGGTAAGATAAACATGTTGATCAGATTCATTATTAATTAAAAGACAAGTCATGACAAATACAAAGCTGCGGCATGTAACGAATCCAATTTAATTCCCAATCACTCCTCAAAACACTTGTATTTCCCTCCGAGTATTGAGATCAAACGCAATAAATGCAGAACAAATTCTACCGACACGTTAATTATACTGTGACACAAGAGCAGACATGAAACTAATTTCAATGTGTTAAGTGGATTCAACCCCTAAGCTATTCACAAACAGACCTTTCAAACGCAACACGTAGATGTGTATCGAATACATACAGCTAAAACCCAGACCTGTATACGCCCCCGGTCATTATACTTTTATACGTTGTCTGAACATCCATGGGGATCAAGACTTGAGTTGCGTAACAACAGACACCTGAGAGTTTGTTGAATGGAGTTGTGCAAGAGGATAAATCGTGAACCGTAGAACAGACCTCAAAGATGGTGTCTGCGTGAAAAATACAATGAAAGTTTAAACGAAAACACCTGCAGTATGGTGCTAGCAAGACTCCGGCCAGGGGTTCATCTTCTGCCATCGCTTAGAACAATACAGTTTGTTTCGGGGCAAGTTGTCACAAGGGACACCTGCTTAGAAAAGACAGTGTTGTTTGTGTACGTATTTCAACATCGTTGTTTGGCAGAGAAATCCACAAATACTCAATAGGCCTAGTCCACACGACAACGCAAAAACACGCTATAAAGCGCTGTCAAAAGCATGCCAAACCAACAGGTGGCGACATAACCCTAACCATAAATCGTGTTGGCCAATCAGAAGCCTGGAATCTGACTTCAAACAAAGGAGAGAGCATCACGCATCACGCATTCCAACGTCATACGCCAAAACACCGGCTGCGTCCCAAATCGCATACCGTGACAGTACGTACTGATTTGAATAAGTACCTATTCATCGACCGTTAAAACAGTACTTTCTATATAGTATAAGTGGGAGTAGTGTGAATACATCCCTGCGTTCCATTTCGAAGGGCTCATCCCTACGCCCTAAACCCTTCGAATGGGTTACCCTCAGGAGTGAGAGCTTTCAAGGGTTAAAGGGTGTAGGCGACCAAACAACTGTTTCTTGAAGTGCCCTTCTGCGTCATCATCCTGGGCCCATGAGGATGCGGCGTCACCGTGCAAAGAATCTGCGCAAAGAATCATGGGAACCCCAAGTGACCATCAGTTGCACCCTTCGAAATCCTTCATTCTGAAGGGCCTTTTGAAGTGGCCAGTTATGAGCGATTCGGTTTGGAATGACCCTGCAGTATGGCGGCCATGATTGTCGTCACTCCGAAGGGCCCTTCGGAGGGCGATATATCCCAGTTGGAACGCAGGGCATTTCGGACATACTGCGTCCGAAATGTTTAATGGTCATGTGACCCGTATGCTCTTTGACCTATTAACAACATCCTACACTTGAGCGTTGATAAAAACATAATTTAGTAGCGAGAAATTTACGTTAGAAATGGAAGACCGCCTTGAAGTTTTCCGCTATATTTATTTGATTTACTTTTGAAATTTGACTATTGCTCAGCTCCCGTTGCATCATGGGATTGATAAGTGTCCATCTGATCCACACTCACGAATCTCGACGGAAGTAGACCATCCGGGTATTTCTCGCATACTGTTTTTTGCATACTGTGGTTTCGGACATACTATTCATGACTCACACTCATTTTTGTCTACTATATAGTATGGAAGTAGGCGATTTCGGACGCAGCCACCGTCTACACGACAACACTGAAACCGGATCTTCACCCTGGCCGGGGTTTTCAAAAAAGTTTGGTTTCAGTGACCTGGTACTGCGTTTGCGTGTGGACGAACGGCCAAACCGCATAGAAAAGGCTGCGGTTTAGAAAATACCAGTGTTCATGTGGACAGGACCTTAGACAACCCCTATGACGAAAACAAGCATCTGTGCAATAGACTTGTCACAAAATTGTATTTATTGAAACCCAGCCCTTGTGCCAACTAGCCGCTGTCGCCTTTATATTAAACCACATAAATCTAAACTGCAGAAGGCTCTTGGAAACTAATAAACTAGATGTGTATGTGAACGTAAATGGAGGCAATAGGCTGAGATTTCACACGATGTGGGCGGGGCGGGGCGATGCTCGCGCAGAACACAGCGCTTTCCCATTTGATGAGTTTAATAATCCACAGTGAGTAGTGTTTGAATGAATTATTGATAAAGCTCACTAAAGAGGGTTAGCGGCGGGCGGACGTACATGCTTTGATCTGGCAACTGTAATATCTCTCTCAGCACTTCTCAAGGAGGAAGGGAATAAAAATTGGCAGTTCAAATGTTTAGTGTGATCCTGACGTGTCTGCACTCTTTGAAAACTGGGATTGAAGTCGTGCATCTCGCTGTATTGCGCTAATTTATCAGCACTTTAATGAAACTGCCAACACTTATGGTTACATCGAAAACCCAACGACCCAAAAATTGCAGAATACAAGCACAATACCCACAACTCAATACTATATCCTACACGTTCTTTTCACTTTCTGAAGAAAATGCAAGCAGCTATGTGGTTGCTAGGAAGTCACGAAATCCAATTTTCGAACCTCTATTCTAGATAAGGCCTGGGTAGCCTCTTTAATGCAAGTCTAGTGGATATTTTTGTCTGGTTTATCCTCCGCCAGCTGAAAATCACAATTCTGATTGCTTAGAAAAGTAATGGCACAACCTCAGAAATTTGATTTGAGTATTACTCGTGTCAGTGGCCCAAATACCCAAAACATTAACCCTTAACAAACAGTCAAGCTTTGCTTATTTGAATAACATAATGGGCTTCCGGTGCATCTAAATTATCATTTTATTGTTTAAATGTCAGCTAAATGTTGGCATTTTTGGAAACATAATATTCTTTATACATGCTTTACAGAATGTACAGGTACATACAAAAAAATACACTTGACGAAAAAATATTGAACGAAACAATAAAACAAAAGCAGCATTTAAATATCAAAACAATAACGCTGAACTTTGGTTTCAGGACATGTTGGCGAACGGTGGAGCGTTTGATGCACATGGCTTGTTCTTTGGTCTTAAACGCACCGGAATTGTAATTCACAGACATTACAGATGGTGAAGTGATAAAAGATTCATTTCCAAATACGGCCCGGTATTATTCCGAATAAATTGATCCCCTGAGAGAAGAACTGAACAAAAAAAGAGATGGTTGTAATAGGCAAAATGAGCATTAACGGTAATTTTACGACTAAGTTTAGAGAGCTTAAATGTGAGGGAAGCCAGTGATGACACAGTGAAATGGATCATTTGGAATTTAAGGGATAATTCACCCAAAAATGAAAATTCCCTCCTCACGTTCTGACAGAATTTTTGTTTTTGGGTGAACTATCCCTTTATTGTCTAGATTCTTGATTATTATAATTGTATAACTGCGAGGCAACAAAATGTGCAAAACGCAACGAACGAAATATGCAAATGCTTGGTTTTTCATCACAGCTGGAGAATGTTTGAAAGTAACTGGGAGAAGAAATAATTTCTTAAAAAAATGAGAACGGTGGACACAGTTATCTGCAGTATTAACAAAATTCTGCTTTTGCAGGTTCAAAAAGTGCATGATGAATAAAGGATCATTCAGACGTTGAAGCAGCGATGGTTGATGATGCAGGGCCAACAAGCAAAAACGTGAGCTGGCTTAGCTTAATGTCCACCACCTAAAACCCTCAGATGGTATCCAAAGGTTAAAAGCATCAAGGCCTTAGTAATTAAACATGAAATGTTTGCGAAACATCCAGCATCCAACCACTGGTTGAAATAAACCTAGAAAGTGTCTATATTTCACCCAACCACGAGTTAAAACAACCCAGCATTCTCTGAGTGTGTCCTTTGCTGCCGTTGATATCCCACAATCCAGTGCACGGTTTAAAAGAACAAAAACGTCTAATGAAGTGATGTATAGTAGTAAATTAATTCCTAAATGCATTTTCCCATGAAAATCTCTACCGAGATATAAGCCCTGTGGTTATTAAACACTCCATTGGATCTCTAGCTCAATTACCTTATCTAACTTATCTCAAGCTCACTTCAATTTGTTCTAGACCATTAAACGGCATTAGGGTGCCTAATGAAACCATCTTCTTGAAGACACTGAGGGAACAAAACAGTAAAGGAGTTGACCTTGACACCCCTCTTAAGATAATGCTTAATGACAAGGTCAAAATCCGGCTTCGCTTTAAGGCCAATACAGTACAAAATAATAATGCTAAGCATGAACGTGGCTAATACAGTCACAACTGAAAAGGTTTTCAGAATTGTACATTTTGCCAAGTATTCAAAATGAGTTAGGCGAGTATCCAGCATATATTGGACAGCTGAGGATTTAGTCTGATCTGTGGTCATGTATATGTAGTAATACATACGTTTAACGGCCTACAGACACACTGTAATGTCAAATGTGAATTTCTTGGCCGACAGCAGCACCAAACTAAAAAACAGTCCATCTCGAGCTGTCTGAACAGTGCCATGTCTGACTGCAATTCTGTTTCACTAAACCACACATAGCAGGGTTAGACATGTTACAATGATAACCCTTCTAACATTTGTCCATTAAGGACAAAAAAATACAACAAGAAGCTTTCTTAATGGGGGAAGAATTAAAACAACTTAGCATAGTACAGTTCATATAAGGCTGTCCAGGGCTGTCCTAGTAGTGTTTGAATGAATTATTGATAAAGCTCACTAAAGAGGGTTAGCGGCGGGCGGACGTACATGCTTTGATCTGGCAACTGTAATATCTCTCTCAGCACTTCTCAAGGAGGAAGGGAATAAAAATTGGCAGTTCAAATGTTTAGTGTGATCCTGACGTGTCTGCACTCTTTGAAAACTCGGATTGAAGTCGTGCATCTCGCTGTATTGCGCTAATTTATCAGCACTTTAATGAAACTGCCAACACTTATGGTTACATCGAAAACCCAACGACCCAAAAATTGCAGAATACAAGCACAATACCCACAACTCAATACTATATCCTACACGTTCTTTTCACTTTCTGAAGAAAATGCAAGCAGCTATGTGGTTGCTAGGAAGTCACGAAATCCAATTTTCGAACCTCTATTCTAGATAAGGCCTGGGTAGCCTCTTTAATGCAAGTCTAGTGGATATTTTTGTCTGGTTTATCCTCCGCCAGCTGAAAATCACAATTCTGATTGCTTAGAAAAGTAATGGCACAACCTCAGAAATTTGATTTGAGTATTACTCGTGTCAGTGGCCCAAATACCCAAAACATTAACCCTTAACAAACAGTCAAGCTTTGCTTATTTGAATAACATAATGGGCTTCCGGTGCATCTAAATTATCATTTTATTGTTTAAATGTCAGCTAAATGTTGGCATTTTTGGAAACATAATATTCTTTATACATGCTTTACAGAATGTACAGGTACATACAAAAAAATACACTTGACGAAAAAATATTGAACGAAACAATAAAACAAAAGCAGCATTTAAATATCAAAACAATAACGCTGAACTTTGGTTTCAGGACATGTTGGCGAACGGTGGAGCGTTTGATGCACATGGCTTGTTCTTTGGTCTTAAACGCACCGGAATTGTAATTCACAGACATTACAGATGGTGAAGTGATAAAAGATTCATTTCCAATACGGCCCGGTATTATTCCGAATAAATTGATCCCCTGAGAGAAGAACTGAACAAAAAGAGATGGTTGTAATAGGCAAAATGAGCATTAACGGTAATTTTACGACTAAGTTTAGAGATCTTAAATGTGAGGGAAGCCAGTGATGACACAGTGAAATGGATCATTTGGAATTTAAGGGATAATTCACCCAAAAATGAAAATTCCGTCCTCACGTTCTGGCAGAATTTTTGTTTTTGGGTGAACTATCCCTTTATTGTCTAGATTCTTGATTATTATAATTGTATAACTGCGAGGCAACAAAATGTGCAAAACGCAACGAACGAAATATGCAAATGCTTGGTTTTTCATCACAGCTGGAGAATGTTTGAAAGTAACTGGAGAAGAAATAATTTCTTAAAAAAATGAGAACGGTGGACACAGTATCTGCAGTATTAACAAAATTCTGCTTTTGCAGGTTCAAAAAGTGCATGATGAATAAAGGATCATTCAGACGTTGAAGCAGCGATGGTTGATGATGCAGGGCCAACAAGCAAAAACGTGAGCTGGCTTAGCTTAATGTCCACCACCTAAAACCCTCAGATGGTATCCAAAGGTTAAAAGCATCAAGGCCTTAGTAATTAAACATGAAATGTTTGCGAAACATCCAGCATCCAACCACTGGTTGAAATAAACCTAGAAAGTGTCTATATTTCACCCAACCACGAGTTAAAACAACCCAGCATTCTCTGAGTGTGTCCTTTGCTGCCGTTGATATCCCACAATCCAGTGCAATGAAGTGATGTATAGTAGTAAATTAATTCCTAAATGCATTTTCCCATGAAAATCTCTACCGAGATATAAGCCCTGTGGTTATTAAACACTCCATTGGATCTCTAGCTCAATTACCTTATCTAACTTATCTCAAGCTCACTTCAATTTGTTCTAGACCATTAAACGGCATTAGGGTGCCTAATGAAACCATCTTCTTGAAGACACTGAGGGAACAAAACAGTAAAGGAGTTGACCTTGACACCCCTCTTAAGATAATGCTTAATGACAAGGTCAAAATCCGGCTTCGCTTTAAGGCCAATACAGTACAAAATAATAATGCTAAGCATGAACGTGGCTAATACAGTCACAACTGAAAAGGTTTTCAGAATTGTACATTTTGCCAAGTATTCAAAATGAGTTAGGCGAGTATCCAGCATATATTGGACAGCTGAGGATTTAGTCTGATCTGTGGTCATGTATATGTAGTAATACATACGTTTAACGGCCTACAGACACACTGTAATGTCAAATGTGAATTTCTTGGCCGACAGCAGCACCAAACTAAAAAACAGTCCATCTCGAGCTGTCTGAACAGTGCCATGTCTGACTGCAATTCTGTTTCACTAAACCACACATAGCAGGGTTAGACATGTTACAATGATAACCCTTCTAACATTTGTCCATTAAGGACAAAAAAATACAACAAGAAGCTTTCTTAATGGGGGAAGAATTAAAACAACTTAGCATAGTACAGTTCATATAAGGCTGTCCAGGGCAGATTGTCAAATGTGCAATATAGCTTGTCTTTCTGACGATCTAATATAGTGCCAGACTAAAAAAAAGAGGAAAGGAATCATCTGGAATACTTTTGAAATTGCGAAAAGCGCGACACATAAAATGCATGACAAAAAACAGCAACATCGACATACAATAACAGTAATAACCAACAGAGCGGTCACCTCCGTTAGCACAATAATGGTCATCGGTCGGTACCGTTTCCTGTACCAAACAGGAATGAGAAATAGGTAACACCCTCTGACGACCTGTTTCGGGCAGGTTGTCCGGTTCTTACCAATATAGCTTCACTATTTTCACAGTCAACATTCGTACGACTCTGCGAAGGAAGTTACGGGTCAAGCTTTGGCATATGCAAAAGGCTCAATGCTTTAAAGTAGGCAGGGACAGTGTACCACGGCCAACTCGTACGTCACGACTTACAGCAGAGCTACTGGAGCTCTTGGAAATGTTACATTCAGAGTCACGCCTCGAACTGGTTGTAGAGAAAATGGGGAAAGCAATAATTCTGCTTCTTGTTTTGGAGAGTTCTCCTCAAAACGCAATAATCCCAGTGGGCTACAAACGAACATGGTAAGGTGGGGGAATGAGAGGCAGTGTAAACCACTAGGATTGAGGAGTTTTATTTGGCAGACACTGAGGCTTCTCAGTAGAGGTAGTGGGCTGAGGGCACTGGAAGTCGACGGCGGGGCTGGCTGTGTTTATGTGGGCGCAGAGGAGTTTTCCTGTGGCTTAGTCCTGTATGAGTCTTCCTCCAATGCCCCTATCCTCTCCTCCCGGTCGTCTCCGGCAGAGAGAGCCATCGGGGGATTGTGTACAGTCACTGACCCCTGGGTGAGGATGGAGGAGTGGGGTTCTTCGCCATCCCAAAAAGACCTGCCTGGCACATCTACAGCATTGGAAAAAACTGAAAATGGGAATATCACGTCAAACAATTGTATATAAATAATGACAAAATTACAACTTGACAAATACGGAGCACACGCACATGTATATCTGGTTAGTTAATCTAAAAGGCTCCTTTTGGTCATCACCTCAACAACATCATCCGCTCGTTAGATTCTGTGCGAAATGATGGATATGACAACATAAGACTCACCAGCGCTATACTGTTGTGAAGCCTGCAGTCTTGGTTCGTGATTGGTGAGGAACCCTGAGGTGTTCTGCTGACTTATTAAATCATCCAGCGGTGCGTCTGCGTGTTCGGTGTGTCGATCCTGTTCTCGAAGGCCGTTCAGATGTCCGTCTCGAGGGATCTGAGCCACCAGCGGATCATCCTCGGCCAGGTAAGCGTACGGGCAGTACTCTCGGGTGCGGGAGTAGATGTTGGCGTTGTCATAGCAGTCCGAGCAGATGACCAGAGGACCCGTTCCACCTGAAAAAAGGCCGATGTCAGAGTTTGTTTAGAACTGGTCAGTTAGAAAGATCCACAAATTTGTTTGTTAGAGGTTGTGATTTGAAGAGGTTGTTAGAAAAACATTTGTGAGCTGGTTCTGTCAGCAAGCTGGAAACCCTCTCTGACAGCTTTAGTTTGTAAATTCCTCCTGTTTAAATCACTACCAACAGAGCCATCAAAACACCACATTTGGAACAAATTCACCGCCTTCGAGAGTAAACTCAAGACAATGACTGTCAGACTCTAAACCGCCTGCTGTGAGCAATATTCCTGTTATTACTGCATAATCTGTAGGTATTTTTCATGGGTTTGCAAGAATAACAGTTTCAAGCGGAACATCTGTTAGTTACGCAATAAAGAGGCATCCAAATGACGCCAAGAAAAGAGGACACGACCCTAAACCAGCCTACATTACACAAGACGACCGTAAAACCTCACTCAGTCAGAAAATGTGTAGTTTAGCACATTTCATAAATCTTTCATGCAACATGAATACAACATAATAGACTGACTATTTAGGTCTGAAATGAAAGGACGGTTCCCAAATTTAGCCTCATTACATATTCATGCATGCAGCCCACAGCTGGTACAGACCATTGGGTACATTTGCCGGTCCCTCTCTGGGTTCGCTTCTGTGGAAGCTGCTACGGCCGGCGAAGAACGAACCCATGCGATTACCCAGCATTCCATTGGCTTCCGGATCCACCTCGCTGCCTGCTTCACCATAACACACTCCTGTAAAAACATGTTGATCTGTTGAAATGTCTGACGTTTCGTAGAGACATTCAGCACCTAACGGCTATTATATAATGTACATAAAACCGGTTTATGTGTAGGCATTGCACAACAAGTAACTGTGGAGGGAGGTCTTACCCTCTGTGCCTTTGTGGACGTATCCGTTGGCATGAGATGGCATGAGTTGCTGGTGGCTTCCGTTCTCAGAGTTGCTGTATCCCTCCTGAGGCTCAGACAGTGTACCCTGAGAGGACAGGTAACTGGGAATGTCTGCTGGCAGGTTCATCTCATCTGTAAAACACGCAGGGACATTTCTGAGTTCTAACTCTTCTCTACAAGTGCAAGCATTGGTGTTTGGTCTAGTAAAAATGTATCTTACATTTTGAAATAATTAAATTGTATTACTAATAATATATTTGTTTTCATGCAGGTAACCGACCTGTATTAGTTATGCTGTAATCCTCGCTCTTGCGTCTCATGTGGTAGATGACTATGACCCACACCAGTGAGGTGCCCACTACACAGCAAACAACCACCATTACAACGATGCCCACCGTCGTCCAGCCGTCCTGCCCGTACACGCTGCCCACCGGGTCGCAGTTGGCCGAGGGGGAGACGGCAAGGTAGATGTGGCCGCGTTCAGTGCCAAGCGTGTTGGACATGATGCACGTGTACTTCCCAGCGTCGGCCGGTCCGGTGTCTACAATAATGAGAAGCTGATTGGCCGCTGCAAAGAAGTGGCGTTCCGTCAGCACCAACAGGGCGTCGTCTTTGGTCCAGTTAAGGCGTGGGGCAGGGCTACCGCGAGCTATGCACTGGAGGACGGCAGTCTCGCCTCGTGCCACAGTACGATCCTCTAGAGGGCGCTGAAAGGATGGTGTTTCTGTCAACAAAACAGAATTAATTATTACACGTTACATATCGTAAAAAACAAACGTGTTTTGTCCCACATAACTGACTATTTTAGAAGACAGAATTCGTTCAATATTGTTGAGAAAATTAACGCTTGTGATTTACCCAACACCGTAAGACTGGCATTGGCCGACAGGCTGCCAGCCTCGTTTTTAGCAGTACAGCTGTACACGCCCATATCTTCACTCTTCACGTTGGCGATGAAAAACGTGTCATCGTCTGGCATGACATGCATCCTTCTTTCACGGGCAGCGGGGAAGTTAATACCCCCGTCTTTTTGCCAGGCGATCTGGGGTGTCGGGTGTCCCTCAGCAGCACACTCCAACCTAGCAACCGTACCGGTGCGGATGGTCAGGTCCATGGGCGTCTTCAAAAAGGTAGGGAGCTCTGGAAATGGCCATCGATGAGTTTAGTAAAAACAAGTGCTTTCAATAGTAATACAAAATAGTGCAAAATATTTTTACACATTTTCCATGCATACCTTAGAACATAAACAATAAATCATGCCATTCCCATTTTTGTAGTTGTCTGTTTGTATCTTTAAAGCATTCTTTGAAGTTTGTTTGTATTCTTTGAAGTACGGAGGCATAGCACAGGGACATGAATATGGAAATCATTCCGTACCATATATCACTACAACACAATACTGCAACAGTACATCTTTTGGAAGTGTCGTTTGAAAAAGCTATTTTAATAACATCCCACCTGAATGAAAACAAACTCTTAAACAGTGCCATTCCCATTAACAGCATTCTGAAGCCTCGCTTAGTTTCTCAATCACGTTTCTATTATACTATTAGCGCGCAAAACCACTCTTGCATCTGTATTAAAAAATTGTATAAGCAGAATAATTACACTGAAAAAGTCGGCATCCCAGAGGGCTTTTGAGTCTTTGTTCAACAGAAATTGAATATGAAATAGGCTTGAAAACCACAGTGGAAATGTAGGAAAATAAGGGCAGAATTAGACCACAAGCCAAAATGCTTATCAAAGCAGTGAAGAGATCATTGTGTGACACCAATTCAAAGGCCCTGCGGACGCTGGCTAATTCTTCTTAATGTAATAAATACGTCAAACGACAATGAGACACCAGCAAACAAGCTTTTAACTTTGCCTGGATTCATGTTTTCTGAACCTACGTGGTGCATCGGTGGCAATGTGTTGTACAGGTTGAGATTGCAATACGTTTCAAGTGACTTTTTGTGAATGCCCGAAGAAAAGTTAATATGCCTTTACGTCACCAAAACTCCCTTCAGTTTTAACAAAACACTTAATTTCTACCCTCTACAGCAAAGCAACGTCCTAATGTTTATAAATCACTAACCATTGACAGTGAGCTTGGCCAGAGTTGAGTAGTTGGAGCCAAACTGGTTGGAGACCACACACTGATACTGGCCTTCATCAGTGAAGTTGACATTAAGCAGATGTAGTAAAGTGGTGTACAGCAGGCGCTGGTCCTGGTACCGGGCGTAGTTCTGCACCTGAGCGTCATGCAGCACCTCTCCGTCTTTCCGCCAGGCGGTGCTCATAGGAGAATCGCTGCTGCTGAGCGCTGAACAGTTTAACGTGACGTTGGTCCCTCGCAAGGCTACAGTGGTTTTGGGGTGAGCGTTGATCTGAGGTGTGGGGAAGTCATCTGCGCATGAGAAACAGGAGATCTTCAAACAGCTTAAAATGTTGTTGCTATATTCAGCAGTAAATGTACATGTGTGTATATGAGAGAGATGCAGAGCATAGAGTATCAACTGTCGGGTGACTCACTGCAGATGAACTCCTCCGGTTTAATCACAATCACACTTGAACCTGCCAGATAGGCGGGATGAGCGCAAACAACGATGCAGGATTGCTGGAAACGGTTAATTAACCACTTGCCCAACCACTGCAGCTGACAGTCACACAGGAGACTGCTGGTGTTCAGATCACTGACAAAGACAAATATACACGCATTACTGACAACACAATGATATACACTATTGTACCGTGCTGACAATATTTATCTTCCCTGCTTTTATCAGTATTGAAATAAGACAGATGACGTGTACAATCACTTACAGCGTTTTGAGTTTTAAATGCGAGAACGCATCCGGATGAATGGAAATAATCCCATTTTTGCTCAGGTCCCTGCAAAGGATGCACAACAACATTTTCTTTTAAATCACATGGCACAGAATAGAAGATCTCTCCATCCCACATAATTGCCAAACGAGAACAAAATATCCCATAATTACTAAAAACTGCAATGTACACAACTTCCACACAACTTAAGGGCAAGTTATGGTCGTGCGTAGGACCTACGCCGTGCCGTTTTTCATTTCTACTTGTGCGTCAGTGTCCGCGTCGACAGGCAATGACCACTAGGCGTCAGTGTCCATGCACGTGTTGCTTGTGTAACCAAGACAAGAGCCGAAGAAGAAGCAGTAGCGGAGATAGCGGCGAGTAATCAGTCACTTTGGTTGCAGCTTGAGATGTATAATACAGAAGAACAAATAATTTACTTATAATATTATAATTCATTCGAAAATGCGTTTGAGTAAACATGGCGCTATCGCAGAGTTTTTGACCATAGGGAGGGGTTCAAACAGACCAATCACAGCGCTGAGTTGACGTGTTGTTACATTTTTGGAGAGGTGCACGTCAGGCTACGCAGTCCAAAGCATTACCATAAATTGCCCTTTAAGTGCTACATCCTTATTATAACCAGAACAAAACTTTTCTTTCGTTCCCCACAAAAAGCTTTCACATAGCTTTGAACAACTTGGTATACAGCATGTGGACGTAATATGGATACGTTTTTGGCCTTTTAAAGAGCTTAAAAACCCATCATCATCTCTTGTCGTTTTGCACGATATCTGGCTTTTTTGCAAAAATGACAGAATCTTGGGGACACCATCCCTTTTATAAACAACAAACTCGCACAAGATATACACAAATATCTTAAATGAAACTCACAAATGTTCCAGTTCTATCGGGCCTTCAAACGCTCTTTTAGTGATGGTCCTGATCTTATTATTCTGCAAAACCCTGGAAAACACAAACACGCACATGTCAAGCCAGTCCTAACAATTGTACGCAGCAGATCAAACGACTCGTACCCAGCAACAAACTTACAGCGAGTTCAGCCTCTTCAAACCGCCAAACATGGCAACGGAGTCTTCGATGGCAAGAGATATCTCATTATTACGGATGTCTCTGGAACGAGAAACATCAAAAACAAGAACCATCAGAATATTAATAAAGCCCCAAACTGCTGAGTACAATGTGTCGTAAATAATTCATCTAAAATGTCAGCGCTCGTTTCTCCTGTCGGAATGTGGGTCTGCATATAAAAAGAGACTTGGGTTTCTAGGGCTTTACTGTAGCTCAAAGTCATTGTTTGCTTTAAAAGAGCTTTTGTGTGGAATGGGTGGCATTTGGGAGTATATTGTGAGATTGTCTTTACGCTCCACCGGCTGCGAAAGGCCGACATCTTATAACAACTGTGCCAAAGGGATGTGGCGGAGGTTAGGAGAGAGGTGGGCATATCTGAATGTGTTCTGAAAGTGTAGGATGGAATGTAGAAGGTGTTAACCTAAGGGAATCTACTGTTTCTGTTGCAATGTTTTATTTATAACGGTTTGTTTCCAGATATAATGTAACATCTTATAGACAATGTAACAGACTTTTGATGTTTCTACAAAATTTAAGGTGTAATATTCTAATACAAATAAATATTTATAACAATAAATTCCGTTTCTTCTTGAAACACCAAAGAAAATATTTTGACACATGTCTCAGTGGTTTTGTGTCCATACAATGCAAGTCAATGGGGCCAATGTTTGGTTAGGATCGTTCTTTAGACATGCTAGGCTTCATAATGTTTCAGCATGTGTATGAGATAAAGGAGAACTGCGAGTAATCTTACAATGTGCGGACATTAGCCAGGCTGCTGAACACTCCTACTCCCAGATGTGTGATCTGATTGTCACCCAGGTTAAGACTTTGCATGAGACTGAGACCCGTAAACACCCAATCCTCCAGACGACTCAGATGGTTAAAGGACAAATCTCTGGAACCAAAACGCACAGTTAAATCATATCCTCACACCATAGCATTTGGGGTTAAGGGTCAAGCTTAGGATCAAAGTCTCTCACAGCTCTTCCAAGCGGTGGCAAAACTCCCAGGCGTCAGCTCGGATGAGTCCGATGTTGTTCTGATTGACCCGCAAAACGCGGAGCATGTGCAGTCCATACAGCCAGCCCTTATTCAGTTCTGTTAGATTATTATACTCCATCTCCCTGGAGACACAACAAAGGAACAGTGAAACTATAATCAAATTCATAGATAACATCATTGGGGAATGCTGATATATCTCAAGCTTGTATCAAACTTGCTTCGCCCACATAAGCACCAAGGCTTGACGTGTTTTTCTTAGCCATGGCTCCAACATAAAATTGTATTTGTTAAATTATGTTATTCAGGAAATTAGGGCTATCAAAAAGAATCGATTATGCGATGCATCGCAATGCAGATGTGAACGATTACGGCATTTATGTATTAAACAAATAATTTATTATTTAAACATGCAATTAAACATTACACGTGCCAGTGGTTAATATTTTATTGTAAATAGACAGTTGTTATTATGTCTTATCTTATGAAAACGTTGCTTTTAACAAAAAGCATATAAATACATATTTCAGACTGTAGTTTCTGCGCGAACAGCAATGGCGCATCTCTTTCTCTCTGCCGCTCTCTTCTTTCTGCCCCGTTCAGATGAGTGTGTGCATGTGTACTGTAAATAAAGCGCATTTTCATATATTTTTCAACTTGGATGGATGTTTATAGTTCTTTAAAGGCTGGAATACACTAAAAGACTTTCTGCAACAACTCCAGACTGAAAATCTGGGCAAAAATCTGAGCGATAGTCTTGTAGTGTATTCCAGCCATAAGATGTACAACACTGGATTGACATGCTAAAGACGCCACACTGCGTCAAAAAGCGTCTACTCACGTTCTCAAAGAAGCGTGCCCTACTGGAGTGTATATTTGAGGTTTTGAGAAGAAAGAGCCGCAAGAGTTACGGCTCGTCTACACTGTACGCGAGTGGCGTGACGAAAGACAATAGAACCGTCCCCGCTGGATGCGGCGCAACAAACGCCTCGTCACATCGTGCCACTGGAGTGTGAGGGAATAATATAATATTGATGATGCAACGCATCATGATGCATCGGGATATCGAGACCAGGGCAATTGACACCCCTGCAGGGAAATGTTATAGAAAGACCCAAGAGAATGAATTAAGTCCCAATGCATTTACTTACAGTTCCTCCATGTTGTCCAGACCAAACAGAGCTCCATCCATCATCTTAGTGATGCCGTTCCGCTGCATCTTCAGTGACTTAAGAGCCTTCAGTTCTTTAAAAATCAGGCTTTCAACCACACGGATCCTGTTGCGCCTCAGCTCCCTGAAAAATGTGACACATTAAAGAGCAGCCCCAACATTCGCAGAGAGACGAGACAACAATGAAAATAAAGTCCCCGTCTGATAATATCTGTGTGTTTAGCATGCAGTAATCCGGTAAAATCCGATCTAATTGAGTGCTGCAATAACATCCCATTCAATAGACATGAATACGCACAAGACTTGGAGCTGAGAGAGGGTGAAGACTTTATCAGGAAGTACAGAGAGTCTGTTCTGGTTGATCTTCAACACCAGCAGAGAGCTGATGTTTCCAAAACAGCCGGGCTCCAGGGAACTTATCTTGTTTTTGCTCAGGTTGCTGTAACGATCAAGAGGATAAACAATAAGACGTGTGAGAACATCAAAAGGGATCAGAAAGTCTTTAACGCCGTCCGTCAAATGACGAAATGAAGATCAAAGCAAGGATTGAGTCTAAAGACACAGTGGTTTAAGAAATATATCTAAAGATGTCCACTGCTTAAGTGCAAGACACAACTTAAATGAGTCCAAATAATGGAAAACTTACAGATATTTCAGCTGCATGGGAGGGAAGGATCCCGCTTTAAGCTCAGTTATAGAGTTAGAGCTTAAGTCCAGACTTTCTAGAGATGAATATGGCAACAGCTGCTCCGCCACAACCTCTGAGATTCGGTTCTGAACACTGTAAATGATCAACAGATGGAAGATGAGTTATACATGTACCTGTCTGATTTCATATTCCTCACTCGTAATAAAACATGAAATGTAATACGTTTTATTAATGAAAGTGAATCTTTGAATTAAATCATTTCTGACAGCACAAGAGTTTCACTTACAGTGATAGAACAGTGATGTTGGATGAGGCATCTCCGAAGAAAGGCACAGCTGTAAATTCATTTTGATTCATATACCTAAAATGATATAAAACGAATGATTAAAAACACAAAAGTACACAAAGAAAGAAGACACGTATCTTACTGGATACGACCTCCCCAGTCCCCACAAACCAATATAGGATAATATAGCCCATTTATCATAAACCCAAATGCACATCTGGATTAGCAAAATGATCAACTCTATAAGCAAACATTGTAAATTCGGGAGTGTAGGAATTTTCTCTGGTTTATTGCAGAATCCCTGTCATCCACAGGATTTTATAATCTATCATTAACAAGCTGTAATTTTTTAAAACTGTAATTTATAATATAACTATAAAATTTATTTATTGCGTTTATTAGTGTATTTTTGTCCTGTCTTGCACGTGCAGATCTGCTTAAAACTTAAAACTACTTAAACCTAAACAACACAAATCGAAACTGAACCAACAGGAAGACAGATGGGTAATCTCAGATTACTCAAAATAGGTGAAACTGTCACAAAAAATTGACTTTCCAAACAAGTCCACACTGTTTTATTAATACTTGCATATTATAAATTAAGACTATTTGATATTGTGTTATACAAAAGGTATATAATGCAAGAATAGCATAAGTACAATTATAGTCATTAAAATCCATTTCACATGACACTGACTACATGTATTCCAGATGTTGTCCCTTTATAAACAGCAGGAGACTGATCACATGGTATGTAAACAACATTTCCTATACAGGTTCTGTTACTTACGCATGGGTGATCCATGCTGGAGCAGCCACAAGTCCACTGGTCAGTCTTTTTCTACTACAGTCCAGCAGCTGAGGTGCACCTGGACCGCCGGAGCACACACAAGGAGATGGGCAAGTGTCCAGACCCACGACGTTCACTACGAGCAGAAGCAGGGCCTGGGGGATGGGCCAGCCCGCCGCCATTTTGAATTTCTTGAAGGCGAATTATTAGTCCAAAATATGGCATTAATTACGCAGAGGAACAAGCGTGGGGTTTAAAACATGTCGCCGTTTTTACGTTGATCCAAAACAAAGGAAAACTCCTTGCAACGATGGCATAAAATCAATCCGTAGAAACTAGGAGCCATTGCTTGGTCCGTCCTTTCGCAATTCCCGTCTTCCGCCTCGCAATCTCTGCACCTCTGAGATTTCCCAAACGAGCGTCAAACAAGCTTCAGGCTGCTAAAATATTGTTTAGTTATCTCAAAGGGATCCATGTCCTATATTATATCGTGGGTCGCGATTGACGTTGATATAAAGCGCTGTGGGAAACAAATCTTTCCAATTGTTCCTCGACTTTTTTCCCAAGGAAAAACAAAAGCATCTTCCTCCGTTTGCACGTAATCCCGCCTTCCGTGCTGTCACGTGCTGCACGTTCCTCGCTTGATTGGCCAGTCAACTGGTCACTCAAACTTCACTTTTCCTTATGTTGATTTAACAATTTTATTTTGTTTTTTAATGTAATAATTGGGGAACTTTTGCACTCTAGGGATATTTTTACAGACAAAACGCGTGGATGTTATTTTTAAATTCTACAATATATTTTTAAATAATCTCATATTTCAGATTAAATTTGCCCCTCCATTATATCGTTGTCATTCTATGAAGATAATAAGTGTTAAAATCAGGGAGACTTGACTTTGCACTTTAAACCTTGCAGAAATAAACTTTGTTTAAAACAATCAACTTTCCACCCCAGATTTGCCCGGACAGGTTATTCATATGCTTAAATTATTGATGTTTACAGTATAAATGATGTGTGCTGAATTACCAGACAATATGAGAGTTTTACAAGATACAAATATTGAATTTATTCATCAGCAAAAAAAGCTTCCAGAGAGGTATGCGTGCATTGTTGTTTATGAGATGAAGAGATGCCAGTGCAATAGGCAAATGCTACAATGCTGAGTCTCACTAAATAAACTGTTGTCATTATGTCAACACACAAGTTTTCTAACCGAACATGATCCTGAAGATGCCTGTGGTGGGCAATAGACATGTGTCAGGTAATGGCTGGGGAGTGGCAGTCCCAAGCCTTGTCATGAAATGTTCTCTCTTGTCTACTCAATGTGCCTGAGGGAGAGTTATTTAAAAGAATGTCCAAGCCCCTGTAAATTTGAAAAGTGACCCTGGTACACAATTGCAAATCAACAATGCTGTTCAAGTTTATTTGGATAAGTCAATTTACGATGGGCTGACCACTTGACCCGTCCCATGTGACTCCCTGCTCCAGAAACTTGGGTTGGCCTCCAGCTTTTCCTGTGAACCTTTTAGGGATAAGATGTATGGATACATTTGTAGCTGTGAATGGGGTATTTACTGAGCTACCGTGTATGCACCTTTGGTTAATAATCGACTCCTTTATTTGGTGAATTCTCACTATAAAGTAATTCTGAGAAATGTGAAATGTGTAGCCCTCAGCACGTTCTTGGGCAGGTGACAACATGTACTTTATCTTCTCTTTTATACGCCCCTCTTTCAAAAGGGAAAAGAACAGGTTAGCTGAGATCTGTTTGCGTGTAATATATACAATGGATTTGCGACAAAAACAAATACGACCAACCAGTTCACCTTTAAAGCTGCGAAAGAAGAGGAAGCGCGCGGAACCGCACAAAGCGACAAACATGTATCAGCGAAGCGGTCGACTGGATATCAGTGAAGCCACGCAAGTCGTGTATGTCGTCGGTACGGAATTAAAATTGAACCTGGTCAGGTATGGTGAAGACTATAACTGTTTTAACTGCGACCCTTTTGCTTTTGGTTGAGTTGATTTTAATGGAAACTAGTTAGGCCTACTGGTCTCGTAAAACCAAAATGTCACCGCATTCAAATGGATTTAATGGTAAACACCTGATGGGTCATAGTGGTAATGGAAACTATCAGAATTTTTTATTTTCAGCAGAATAGTTGCGTATACAAATTCACGTTCATGTAATTTGCCTTAATTAATGTAAACGGCGACCCCAGGTCGTGGGTTTGAGTGTAGGCGTTAACATTTACATTTACATTTAGTCATTTAACAGACGCTTTTATCCAAAGCGACTTACAAAGAGTTTAGGGAAGAATACGCGATATGTCATACAAAAAAAAAGTAAGCTGAGAAGCTCCCTAAAGCCGTGTGTCCACCGAGGCGTTTTTCAATTGTTTTTAACGGGAACGCCGCGCTGGTGCGATGCGTTTTTCCCACGAACAGCGCGGGCGTTTGACGGGACGGCCAGAGTTGAAAAATGCTCAACTTTGGGCAGAACGCTGCCGTTTTCAGCCGCGTAAACGCGCAACGGTGGACACATCCCCTAATAATCCACCTGTTTTGTGTCAACCAATAGACTCCGGAACTGCGCTGGACCGTGCTGCGCTGCGCAAACCGATCGGTGTGTGTAATCGTCGAAGTACCGCGAGAGCGACTCTAAGACGCAACCTTCAAAGTGCTCTCGCGGTACTATGATGGCGGAATGCGTGCAGGCTGCGCAGCGCCGCGTTAAACGTGTGATGTCAGATGCCAAAGGGGTTTCGCAGCGCTCGAGCACACCTCTCATGGGTTAGCGGTGATCGTTTGAGTCACTTTGAAGGAAAGACTCGCGTAGATACATCATGGTGGTCCTACGAACTATCAGAATTGAAACGGAAAAGGCAACGCACACGACGTACGTGCTCGGGACGGAGCTGACCGTGAATGTAGACAGGTGGGCACGTTTATCGTCATTCTCTCCGTGGACTCGTATGACTTTGTCTAATTAGTTAAAATGAAACCAACCCAGTGGTCTTGAGTCGCGTTTTATACGCTGCCAAATATGACCGTCTGACTCATGTGGGTAAATATAGAGCAACGATTAAAAACAGCGTGATGCGAAAACCCCCGAAACAAAGTTGTGCTGATATAACTTGAACGTTTCGGTGTTGTGTTGATATCGTGTGTAAACGGAGCATGCAGCGGTATTCTTTTGTTGTGCGTTTTTTAGGGTTGCCTTGGGCTGGGTTTAATTCTGCTAACCACATCACATTTATTACCAACCAATGTTAGACTTGGTGAACCGGAAATGTGTCGTATTGGCAGGGTGATGCATCAATATTTACAGGATTATTTGCCATAATCACTCATAAAGTGTATGACATATCACTTATTGCTCCTACACTCTTTGTAAGTCGCTTTGGATAAAAGCGTCTGCTAAATGTCTAAATGTAAATGTAAATGTAAATAAAGAACCATAGCGGTCGTGTTTGTAAAACTAGTAATGCAAGCGGCCAAGAACCAACTAAATAAACCCTAAATGTTGTGTCAATTAATTTATTTAACAACTGCGTCAAGTTCTTAGAGAAAATCATGTTTGCTAGATTTATAACCATATGTATTACCACAATTTTACTACAAATATCATAGTCAAACTATGGTTACTGTGGTGAGATGATAGTACATTTGTGGGAACTATGTGTTATGCTAAACACCATAGTTAACTATAAGTACTATAGTAAAACCACAGGTAATTATCGTAAGAAAACATCTTTTAATAACTAGGTTTGCATCGTTCATACGTTAAATATTTGCATACTTGGCTACAATGTAATGTTTGGTTATATATCTGACAGAAAGAAAAGTGTCATGCAAACACATCTTATTTTTTACTGTGTATTTCTTTTTCGTTACATGTGATTTTGACAGCCGCGCTGAAGAAAGAAAACCATTCTGACAATTTCCGTTAAAAAAATACTGTTTTGAACCATCGGCTGTCTAACATGAAAACCAACATAATACATCTTTGTGTAGTGTGTTGAGCGTCTTATTCCAATAGGATTCAATATTGTTACACGTTGCCAGTAGAGTTGAGACAACTAAACAACTGGAGTTGCTATTTCAACCATTTAACCCATTAAAGCCTGCGATGGTCTTTTTAGCAGAGATGTTTTTGATGTTTATTGTTCATTTGTGCGAAACTGAATGTTGGAAAATTTTCGAGACGAATGTTGGCGGAATAATAATTTTCTCCTTTCAGATCCATATGAATGAGCTCGTTGTGCTGTGACATTATTCACATTCATCAGCTCTGTCTCAATGCGTCTGTTTATATCACCCACTGTCAGCCATTGTATTTCATAGCTTTCCAAAACCAACAAGTGACCGAAAGTAGAGACTTTGTTGATGTCTTATTAGTCCATATAGTAAAAGAGACAATACTATAATGACCTCAGCGTGACTGTTTCCTGATGTCTATCAAACAGTAAATAGAAGTGAATCTTATCTGCATGAGTCATAAAGACTATTGTATCTTTGATTATATTTGGCCTTGTGACCCATCGTTTTATTCTAATTCTAGTATAGTGCTCATGTGTTTTGTATGACCTCATGTTTATTGAAAAGCCTTAGAGATCCTCTTTGACAAAACACGTGACCTTTAATGTCAACGTCAAGACTGCATACGTGGAAACGGTAACCTACAATTCATGTGATTGTTTTTTGCAGGTGTGCACCACCCGACTCCAAGTTCTTCTCTGTAAGATGCTCCTCCGATGTGCATTACAAGCTGACGCCCGCAGAAAAAGACAGGAATGTCGCCGCCCGCCCGCTCACCCCCGACTCTCTTCTAATCGTCACTATGGACACAGTCAGCGAGGTGTTAAATGACAGGAAGGTAACTCCATCCAATCGCAACAGTGCTCCGGAAACAATACAGAATGCAACGGGCAAGCCCAGACTCAATCTGCTGGATTTAAACACGTTTACATTTTTTTAAATGCCCTGAGAGCGCATCTTTGGGTTCTCGTGTGAATGATAAGATCTTGAAGGAACAAGAAGTTTAAACGTCTGTGGTTTTCTTTGAAGGAAACTGTGTTTTATTTTCAGAAACCGAAACAAGACACTTCCGCGAATCGGTCTACCCTGAAAAGGATTGCGTGATGCCATAGAAGAAGCTTTTTTGGTTCCTTCAGTCAAAAGTTCTTCAAGGAACAGTTCACCCGAAAAATATTTTAATACTCGCCCTCGAGTCGTTCCAAATCTCTAGATTTCTTTGTTCTGATGAACACAGAGAAAGATGTACTATAACTGTTCTTGGTCAACATAGTAGGAAAAATTGATTTATAAATGTTTGTTCTGTTGAACACAAAAGAAGATATTTTGAAGAATGTAGGACAGCAAACAGTGCTGGGGCACTTTTGACATTGTTTTTTCCTACTATTGTAGTCAATGGGGGCAAAATCTGTCTGGTTATGAGCATTGTTCTGATGAACGCAAAGAAAGATATTTGGAAGAATGCTTATAACCAGACAGATTTTGCAGGATGTCAAAAGTGCCCCAGAACTCTTTGCTGTCCTACATTCTTCAAAATATCTTCTTTTGTGTTCATCAGAACAAAGACATTTATACAGATATGGAAGAACTCGAGAGTAAGTAAGTTTTTGGGTGTACTGTCCCTTTAACAGAACCATTTCGCTCTTACCTTTTTAATTGAATTCTTTGGATATTAAAGGGTCTTCATGGAACCATACATACCTAAGATCCTTTAGCACCTTTTCTTTTTTTTAAGAGTGTGGGACTGGCAGTTACTAGATTCCATTATTTTCAGGACATCAGAGCAATGTCGAAATGAATGAGGTATGTCCCAAAATCCTTTGCCTAATAATTCACGTTTCTGATTGTGTCTCAGTTATCTGTGAGGTACTACGGGGAAACAAAGAATACGATCGGGAACGCTGTGTTGCACCTCACAGCTGTCGGTACGTTCTCCTCGCTCATCACCAACACATAACATTAGCGTTCACTTATGTAAACTCAAGTGCTTTTATAATAAATGTCTGTGCGTGTAGCAACAAATGAGCTGTTCTTTGTTCTTTTGCAGAGATGTCTCTGGATGTGGATGCAGACCGGGATGGAACTGTTGAGAAAAACAACCCAAACAAGGCGAGCTTTGTTTCTTTGTGGTGATCTGCTCTGTGTGACCATCAGGGGATTTGTTCAGATTGACTGCTGCTGGCTTGAAGATTGAAAATTTGTCAAATGAACTATATTGAAATACATACTTGAATAATATCATTCATTTATCAGTGACAAAAAAGCGAATAAAAAATAATAATAATAATGTGACGGCAAACATATCCAAAAGCATTTGATTGCAGTTTGAAATGTGTCCAAATACTTTTGCACTTTACTTCTTCAAATAAACTTTAAATAAATCAATATTTGTAACAGTCTTGGGTTTTCTTCTCAGGCATCATGGAAGTGGGGTCCTAATGGTCATGGTGCTATTCTTCTGGTCAACTGTGATTCAGAGTCGGGATACTTTAAGACGATGGACTCTGATAAAGATGAGATAAGTAAAGTCTCAGGTGAGTTTTTACAAAGGCATATTTCATGTTTAATTTCCATCTATGTGAAGTGGGATTTTGGCCTACTTAGATTTCAAAAGTGAGCTACCCAGAATGACACAACATATGTTGCTCGTCACGGACGTAAATGTAAACAATTGACCTTCTGTGATGGTAGATTTGCAGGACATGTCTAAGATGGTGTTGCGCATCAACGGACCGCCTGAACTTCCTGAGGGCTATAAACTGAGCATGCACATCTCAAAGACAGGATCTGAGAGCGTCAGGGTCTTCAGACCTCAAACCAACAAAGGTGGACAGTCAAAAAGATGGAGTGAGTTGATACAGAAACATCAACAAAACAATGTGAATATTAACCAGTGGAAAATATTGTACTGACTGACACGTGGTCTTTATTGCAGGGCACAAACTTCTGAAGCTTTTCCTGAAGGATCATATCATGGTGGTGGGAAAGGACTGTTTGGCTGACGAAGTGCCCTATCTAGGTGGCAAAAGTGAACTGCAGTTCTTCGTAGAGGGTCTTCGATTCCCTGATAAAGACTTTGATGGTTTCATCACCATTAACCTCAGTCTAACAGAACCCAGTGCTAAGGTAAGAGCGAGAGAAAATGATACGATCTCAAATGAAACCTTCAGATGTTGCTCATTTTAACTTCTGTTCCTGCAACAGCGTTGCAGCTTTCTCATGTCATTTTAAAATGTTTTATTTTTTCAATATAACACAATAGGATTTTTACACCTATTCAAACACTTTTCCAATAATAACAATGATATTTGTTTTTAAACAGGGATGTCCCGAAACGCCCATCTTTACAGACACGGTCTTGTTCCACGTGTCCCCGTGGATCATGACCCCCAACACCCTTAAACCCATAGAGGTGTTTGTGTGCAGGTGAGAATCTAAAGCTCTACTCAAGGACTTCATGTCATTACACATATTTATAACTCCTGCTCTCGTTTCATTTCCAGCACAAATGATAACTACGCATTCCTAAAGAGCATCAAGAACCTGGTGGAGATTTCCGGCTCCAAACTGAAAGTGTGCCATGAGTACATGAACCGAGGGGATCGCTGGATGCAGGTGAGAAATCTTTTGAAGAAGTTTAACCTCTGCAATACTTGGTGACTATCAAGGCTATCATTTTAAATCTTCAACTATGTCTTTCTTTAGACATATTTCCTATTATGGTTTTAGTTTGGATCCATGCAAAATGGATCAAAAGTCGCATCTGAGTTAAAACTCGCACAAGATAAAGAGGTTGAATGTGACCTCACGCTTATGCTTGTAGGGGCGGTTGACACGGATTATCCTCATCCAGGAATAGGCTTTAGCTAAATTAGGATATTTAAGGCGTTTTAAAAAACATACTTTACAAACAAATATTACTGTGTGCATCTTGAGTCAAAACAATCGCACTGATATATTTTCAGATATGCAAGTTGTTTTCGATCAAGACGGCACTAACATTTTAATCGGTCTGGGACTAAGTGTAAGCCCTGTCCGGGAAACTGCCCCATAGTGTTTGAAATGAAGCAAATCATTACACAAAACTGAAAGTCGAGCGTTTATTGCCCTCTTAATCACTAAACTCTTATCAGTTATCTGACTGGCGTCACGCGATCGCGACGTCGATCAATCATTAAGGTCTAAATCAATAGTTTTGTTTCAGTTGATAAATGATCACCTGTGATGAGTAATCCTTCCTATAACTGTGTCCACAGGATGAGATTGAGTTTGGCTACATTGATTCCCCCCATCATAGATTCCCTGTGGTTCTGGATTCCCCTCGTGATGGAGACCTTCTTGATTTCCCATACGAGGTCCTTCTGGTGAGTTACAGAGGTGGTTTATTATGCGCAAAACACATGATAGCAGGATGTTGTGTTTATACGGTTAACACTAAAACGTGTCACAGGGGCCGGATTTTGGTTACGTGACACGCCAAACCGTGGATGAGAAAGTGAGCAGTCTGGACTCTTTTGGGAATTTGGAGGTTAGCCCACCGGTCACAGTGAATGGAAAGAGTTATCCGCTCGGCAGGATTATCATTGGAGTTGCTTTTCCTACGTAAGTAACACTGGGGAGTGATAGTGTATCGGCGAACCGTTCAATATAATGCATCACGAGGGCCCGTTTCCATTGTTTTAGCACAACGCAGGGACGCAACATGACCAAAGTCGTCCAGGATTTCCTGTGGGCACAGAAGGTTCAAGAGCCGATCGCTCTCTACTCGGATTGGTTGGTTGTGGGTCATGTGGACGAGTTCATGACCTTTGTTCCAGCCCCCGACCGAAAGGTAAACACGTTACTTTTAAGAATAGCGTACTACTGTACCTCAGTTAAGCTTTTGTATGTATGTACTCTGTATAGATGTAGTATGCAATATAATATATTATAATCTTCTGTACGCATGGCATGCATGACTTTTCCTAAAAAAGCCAATGAACATCCACAGCGTGGTATTCCATATTGTATCCCACAATGCAATGCACATGAACCAAAGTTATAAAACGACAACTTGTTTCTTAAGTTCCTCGATGGTTTTATATCTGCAGAAATTCCGCTTGCTTCTCGCCAGCCCTGATGCTGGATACAAAGTGTTAAAGCAGCTGCAGAACGACGGACATGGAAAAGCAGAATTGTTTTCAGGTAAACGCTCGCCAACTTTATTTCGCCAAACCCCCACAGTTGACTATTCCAGCTAAGCCGTTTGACTTGCGCAGGTCTAAAAGAGGCCATCTCCGTAGACGACATCCTGAACGACAAACAGCTACAGGCGGAAAACATCTACGTGCAGGTCGGTGAGATTTTCCACCAACGTCAGCCTCTAACTAACAGAGATACAGATGTTGAGAGCGTGTTTTCTCTCACACAGAACTGTATCGACTGGAACAGAGATGTGCTGAAGAAAGAACTTGGTTTGGATGAGGAGGACATCATCGATTTGCCCATCTTGTTTAAACTGGTAGAAGATCAGGAGGAACGCAGAGCTGTGGCCTATTACCCAGATATGGTACAGTATCGTTTACATTTATGCATTCGGCCGACGCTTTTATCCCATTGCATTACACTACACGTTTGTTTCTATGTATGTGCAATACCTGGGATCGAACCCATGCTCTAACCACTGAGCTATGGCAATGTTCTTATTGTTTGCTGCTACGTTTTATAGCCAGATCGTTGTTTGTTTTGATCGTAAAACCTGTACTTACAGGTGAACATGCTGGTGTTGGGTAACCAACTGGGCGTCCCCAAACCGTTTGGGCCCCAGGTGAAAGGCAGATGTGCTTTGGAGGCGGAGATGTGTGCTCTTATGGAACCTCTGGGCCTTCATTGTACCTTCATTGACGACTTCGCCCCCTACCACAAGCTGCTGGGGGAAGTTCACTGCGGTTCCAATGTTCTCCGAGAGCCATCGCCGTTCAGATGGTGGAACCTAGAGCTTTGAAAGACAAGAAAATCTAGGCAGGAATGACTTCTCTGGTAGTTGTTTCCGAAGTGTGATTTATTCTTTAACATTCTGGTTTAAAATAAGAAAACATACGTGCCTTAACCTACCAGCAGAGCATTAGAACATGACTGCAGGTACCGTATAATAAAGTCAACTCACCCTCAATAAGTACTTGGGTTTTTTTTCAATTATGATTTCAATCGTCTCATAATAGAATGAATGAATGTTACCCCTTTAAAACTTTACTGCGATTAGTGAGTTAAACTAATCATTTGGTGCTTCTGTGCTTTACTTTTTACAATTGATCTTACTGGTACTGAGCTTTACAGATGACTGATGTTATGACTTCACAACAATGTCTTAATTCACTTTCATGACTGTATTTCTTTGGCTGCGTGACAAATCTCTGTTGTACATCATGGCAACAAATAAACATTCCACTTACCCTCTGATCTTTATTAAACATCATTGATCACTTTTGGATTACAAAAAGAAGAACAAGTTGTATGTACAGGGAAACATTTCTTAAAGTACAGTAAGCACTTCCAGTACACAATCACTTGCAGTAAGCAGACGGCTTGAAATGAGTTTGTGCTTAAATGTGTGTTGTGTGTAATCGCAGAGGATAAGACGGCACCAGCACATCCCGGTCTCTGGATGAGAGGATGGTATTTAGCCACTCTTAAATCTTTTTCGTTTTATAAGTGTTCGCACTGTCAGGTCCCAAGCTTCTGTAGGTAACATTTAAAATCAGAATTTCCGGTTTAAAAATCCAGTTTAATTCTTTAAGGAACAAACACCGTACCGTCATTTTTGACACAAGCATTATGGCAGCAACATGAAAGTCTTGAAAGTAGAGTACCATGTAAATCTGATTTCACGACTGTACCGTGCTACACCCAGTGCACCTTTCTAAAAAATAAATAGTAATAGCTTTAAAAAGACATGATCTGAAATGAGCAGTTTTTATATAACAAAAAAAGGGAATGTGTAAAGTAAGAGGGCAAGATATTATATCAAATGTGTGCAGGGTTCCTACAGTCACGCAAATCTTAAAGGGACAGGTCACCCCAAAATGAAAATCTGTCATCATTTACTCACGCTCGGGTTGTTCCAAACCTGTATACATTTCTTTGGAAGGAAGATATTTGGAAGAATGTCAGTCACCAAACAGATCTCTTCCCCCATTTACTGCCACAGTAGGGAAAATAAATACTATGGGAGTCCATGAATGATGAGATCTGTTTGGCTACTGACATTCTTCCAAATATCTTTCCTTGTGTTTAGCAGAACAAAGAAATGTATACAGGTTTGGAACAATCTGGGAGTGAGTAAATGATGATGTCATTTATATTTTTGGGTGAACTGTCCCTTTAAATGTGTGATATCCAGGTCTAGAAAAGGTATTGAAACTAAACATCTTACAAGTCAAAAACGTTCTATAATGAATATCGTATCGACGACTAAAATCCAAATAGTTCATTCAGTCCAGCAATCTCTAAAATAACCACAATGTTATTAACAAAATTCATTGTTGAAATGATGTGGAAACCCGGTATACATGTGTGTGCAATTCAACAGTTTTACATTCATATTGCTCACCGTCACTGTTAGAAATGAAAACAAACTTTCACTACACACGTGACACTTTTGAATAAGCTTCATTTGCCAGTAATCCGTAATTATTATCTTTGAAGAGCACTAAAGAGCCTTCACATTAATGTATGTTTGGTCACACAAAATATCTCCATCAGAAGAACATAACGGCTCTTGCAACACAATAAATAATATTTAAGAGGATCCATCATCTCCTGATCTTTTCATTTCGTCGTGTATGCTAATAGCTGAAGCTTTGAGAGCTTTGTGTTCGGATGGGGTTTGAAATCACCAGAAACATCGTCGACTACAGACAACATTTAACATTTATCAATAACGACATCATTATTCATCACAGACGGAGAACAACACAAAAGGCAACAAAAACCATTTCGGAAACAAAACGACACGGTCAGGTTGAAGGTGGAGAAGGTTGCGTGAGGGTGATGGGTTTAGGACAAACCTTAATATTTCGAGAGATACAGATGTCCCCAAAAGATCTACTCCCACAGAGAACTTCAATAAATAAATAAATAGAAAGAATAAAAAATGTTAGTAGGCAGAATGAGGGCCAGAGAAAGGAAGAAGTTGACGATAAAAGCATTGATGTTTTCCAGAAGTGACATCAGACAGAGATCTTCTCTACTGTGGATATCTGACGTCATCACAGTCGGCCACGGCCAAAGACGACGTGTTCGGCAGGTTTGTCATTTGGCCTATAGGCCAACAGCCATATGATAGCGAATAAAGGGTTGTGCCCTTAATAGTGTGCTGATATTCTGATCCACACCTGCCCGGCTCGAACAACTCAGTATTCAGTGTCTATAAGAACTCCCGTGAGCACACAGTTTCCGCTGCAGGAGGGCTGCTTGTGAAGATGCTGAGAACAAAATGACAAAAGACGGACGTAAGATTGTGCAAATGCGGTTTTGATTTCAACATGGTTAAACATTACTTAAAGAGAATAATGCAGTGAACACTGACCTGCTGATGGACATCTGTAAAGTTATCTACAGCCTGCTGGACGGCTAGCAGTTCTGTGTAAAACACACAAGAAAACGTTTTTAATTGCGGTTTCACATTAAAGGGCAAGGTTAAAAGCGGCAATCCTTGATTTTTTTAAACAAATTGTTTATTGAGCAAGTGCATAAAAATGACTTTACTACAATTCACACCAATAAACTTTAAATAAAGATTTGTGCTGTCGGATACAATTTGTGCGGGTAGTAACAGCTTGACATCCTTTGACGCCAAACGGCGTTGGCTTACAAGTTGCTAAGAGCGACTACTTCCTTTGGCGGGGACGTTAGACGTCATCGCGCATATAAAGCCCACATATAATGCAACATGGGCACAAATCTCTTAAAACGTAGATGCGGATTCATTCAAAAAATAATTACTGACCAGGGAACACATTTTTTCTGAACGAGTTGTTGGAGGCGTAGTGATGATGACGTCGATATCGAGCGACCGTAGGTGTAGTCTGTTTACAGCATTGTGTTAGCTTTTTACTTCTGCCCATTGTATTTCTGCTTCAAAAGTGACAAATGCTGTGTTCATTTGTAAAGATGTTCTTGATAGACTAAACATCATGAACCTTATTTTATGCGAAATTCCAAAAGTCTATGGGAAAAATGCATATGCTTTCGGTCGAGGGAACCAGGAAGTCGCTTACTTCCGGGTTAAAAATACGTCATCTCTGAGGTACTGGATTATACACGATTGTGTTGTTTCATATAACTTTCTTTGTGTTATTGCATGATGCTTTAGGGAATTCTACAGAAGCCCAAACGGACCAACTGCCCTACAGAATGCGTTTCGTAAATACGTTCTCTCCTCCTGCATTTAAGAGTAAACGTGACGGCATCCGAGTCCTGTGAGAGGGGCGTGCGGTGGAGTGAGCCGTTGACTGCAGTTCGCAACGTCACCACTAGATGCTGCTAAAATCTCCACATTGCTCCGTTAAATTGGCTGAGCACAGTTCTTACCGAGTGTTGTCTCTCTGTTTTGGGACGGGGTTCAGACTGCTGTCGATGGGGACCTACAGGCAAACATCAAAGTATGAGCACAGTTACACATACACACACACACACACACACTATAGAATCTGTGCACTAAAGCCCAAATCCTACCTATCTTGTTTATGATAAACATATAGGTGAATATAAGCTTTACAAGCGTGTGCAAGACCAAAAGTGATGTCCAACTTTGGAAAATGTCTTTGCCCTTTATTCAATACTGTGAAAATGTTAAATATTTTGTATGCTTGTTTGTTGTGTAGGGAATGTAAACCGAAGCTTAGATCTGAGACGAATTTAAAGGGGCCTGGCACAGAAAAATGACAAATGAAAAATGTTTCTCCTCATATTTGATGGTTTAATTGAACCCAAGGGGCATTAGGAGTGAGTATTGTACAAATATCTCTTTTGACCACGTGTGTGTTTAACACTTTGGATGCTGTATTAAATGTGAAATATTTGTTCTCTCTCACCATGTGAGCTGCTCTGGTTTGTAGGAGCGGAGCTGTCCTCCAGCCACACAGCGCTGAATGGAAATGAGTCTCGCTTATGGGGCGTACCGGCCGACGACAGGCTCTCCTGCACACCAGAAACATCAAAAACATTAGCATGCAAATGACAGAACCCGTCCGTCAGCGTGTTCTCTTCAATAATTACATGCAAATTCCATAACCGATTACGTGCTCGGGTTCTTTTGTCTCTGTGTGTGCTCATTGAAAGAAACACAACGCAAAGTATCAATAGAGAATGAGTAATCATGCTTTTGTATCGATCACTGATTGGACGATGACTCATTGGTGGGCGTGGCCTCACCGGTCCGGTGTCGTACTCTTCTGCCGCTTCAAGCTGGTGCTCGTTCTCCTCCACCACGCTGGTGAAGCTGCTGGCGTTGGACGAGGAGCGAGAGAGGTCCTGAGACTCGGGGATGGAAGGAGCTCGACAGCACAGTGCAGAACTACAAAAACACGAGAATATGAGAAAACAAATGGTTGTTGGAAAACTGCTCGTGATAATCGTAATTCAGAACTCTGAAAGAAACAGTGATGTCTGTGCTTGTACCCGAACTTGGTGGTGGGCATCTCAGGTGAGCTGTGATTGGATGTGTTGTCTAATCGGAGTTCTTGAGTAAAGCTGCAGTCAGATCTCTGTGGAATGGGAGACACCTCTCTGCTGCTGGGGCAAAAAAAAACACGTTTTACACGCTGTAAGAAACAGTTGCGCTTCTCCCGCATCCAAGTTTCTGGCCCTACCTTCTCTCCTGAACCTCCTGTATGTTCTCGATCCCAATCGCGCTGCTCCTCCTGGAGGTGAACGGGCCAGATTTCTTCCGGGTTGGGCTTTTTCCAGGAATGTTCAAAGACTGCGGAGAGATCACAATGTCAACAGGATGTCATTGTGTTAATGTTCACAGTATAGGGAACAACTCCTGAACTCAAATACTTGTTTTTATGCAGTGCTTAGTGGCATATAGTGGCTTATAAAGTGTTAGTTTACCAAAAATACAAATTCTGTCATGTTTTATGTGGAACACAAAAGAAGATATTTTGAGAAATGTCTCTGTGGTGTTGTGTCCGTACAATGGACGTCAATGGGTTCGAGTGTTGTTCGTTTACCGACATTCTTCAAAATATCTTCTTCTGTGTTCTGCAGAAGATAAACGTCATACAGGTTTGACATGACGGTACGTAAACAGAATTTTCAGTTTGCCGTGAACCGTCCCTTCAGGCGTGTTTTAAATCTCATTTAAATGTTAGATGCATGTACTTTGTATACCGAAAACTCAGCAAAAACACACTCCCACAGTCCTGTTCGCTACCCGTACAGGTGTATATGGATTTTGTAAGTCACGCGGTTATTAAAGTTATATCACACAAGGGAATGTGTTGTGATCGATACCAAAATGACTTCAGTTTTGTGTTTCTCTCGATACAGTTGAACAGTAATGACAATGGCCAGTGATTGTGATCTGAGGATGACTAAGGCATTAAAGGAACCACTCCTGAATATCTGAAGGATTTAGTACACGTGTTATGCTGTATAACAAAAACGACTTTTACCTGTAAGCAAAAAATGATGTTGTAAAGGGAGGTGCTCGCTAACACAAATGTGTCCCTGCAGAGGCAAATGGGACACAAAACTCTACAACTCCACCCAAAGGAAAGTCTTCGCTGTGACCGTCACTCGAGCATAACATGTTTCATTCAAGGTCATGTAACTTTTCTATTTCCTCATACAGAACTCTTTGCGCTTGATATCGATTGCTTTGCAACAATGCACATTATGAAATGGGCTTCATTATATTGAAATTCAATTGAGTAATAAACAATGCCTTTAAGAAAAAAATCTCAATGTTTCTGTTAAAGCAGTAAGCTGACGTCTTTTAGGTCTCTTGAAATTCTGAGAGGCAAAAAAAACAGCATATGCTGGTATTTGGTAAGGTAGGTTTTGAAGCATGGTAGCTGGTTTGTGCTGGTTTAAGCTGGTCATGTGGTGGTTTAAGCTGGTCCTGAGCTGGTTTAAGCTGGTCATGTGGTGGTTTAAACTGGTCCTGAGCTGGTTAAAACTGGTCATGTGCTGGTCCTGAGCTGGTTAAAACTGGTCATTTGCTGGTTTAAACTGGCCCTGAGCTGGTTAAAACTGGTCATGTGGTGGTTTAAACTGGTCCTGAGCTGGTTAAAACTGGTCATGTGGTGGTTTAAACTGGTCCTGAGCTGGTTAAAACTGGTCTAGTGCTGGTCCTGAGCTGGTTAAAACTGGTCAATTGCTAGTTTAAACTGGCCCTGACCTGGTTAAAACTGCTCATGTGGTGGTTAAAGCTGGTCATGTGGTGGTTTAAGCTGGTCATGTGGTGGTTTTAACTGGTCCTGAGCTGGTTAAAACTGGCTATTACGTCGGTTTTAAATGGTCCTGAGCTAGTTAAAACTGGTCATGTGGTGGTTTAAGATGGTCCTGAGCTGGTTTAAGCTGGACATGTGTTGGTTTTAACTGGTCCTGAGCTGGTTTAAACTGGTCATGTGGTGGTTTAAGCTGGTTTAAGCTGGTCATGTGGTGGTTTAAACTGGTCCTGAGCTGGTTTAAGCTGGTCATGTGGTGGTTTTAACTGGTCCTGAGCTGGATAAAACTGGTCATGTGGTGGTTTAAGATGGTCCTGAGCTGGTTTAAGCTGGACATGTGGTGGTTTTAACTGGTCCTGAGCTGGTTAAAGATGGTCATGTGCTGGTTTAAGCTGGTCCCAAACCAGCTCAGGGCCATCTTAAACCAGCACATGACCAGTTTAAACCAGCTACCCTGCTTCAAAACCTACCTAACCAGCATATGCTGTTTTTTTCAACAGGGATGCAAATGTCTCAATTTGCTTTACATGTAACCTAATACTGGTTTAAGAAAAGAAATGGAGATATAAAAGAAATCTCTTGTTTTTTTATTGCTCAGACATTGCTCTTCCATTCCTCAGGAGAACTGAGTTCCCCGTTGTGTTTCCTTTAAGTTTCAACGTCAGATGTTTCTCCTCAATTTGTTTATAAGAAATAAAAATGGAATCAATTGAGATAATTTTTCATAAACATGAAGAGTTGAGGTGTAAAATGAATGTACATTTGCTTGTACATTCGATATACAAAGTAGAGGTAAAATAATCTGGATTTGGGTCGATTTGATGAGAAGCGCTTGAGTTCATATTGAGATCTTCAATAATATTGACGTTTGATTGCAGACTCCGGAGACGTTTGTGAGATTTCTGCCTCTTTTTCTCTGGAGAAATATCTGAGATTGCTCTCCCTTTATCTAGGAGAAATAATTGAGATAATACAAAGATCTGACGTGTGATTTTTCTTTCTGTTGCATTGTGTTGCCAGATTAAAAGAGGACAGAGAGTCACGTGCGCGGAGCCCCATCTGTTCTACTGACCACTAGCCAAACACATCACGTGAACGCATTACAGATCCGTTTCTCCCTTTAAATGATGAAGATCGACATGGCAAGAGAAGACCTGATCCAGAACCAGCCTGAACCTCACAGATGTGCCACCCTGACACATGTACTAAAGGGTCAAAGGCGTTCAGAGGGCACTGCGAGCACCAGCTGCGGCTCCGGGCAGAGAGTTTTTCAGGCATCTTGTGGCAGATTGCTTTTTCAGACTCTGGCGGACTGCGGCATTTATTTTTTATCAAGTTGTGTCTTGTTAACAATTTAAGATCTGTTGACAGCTGGAAGGCTGCGGTTACTCACGATGCCGGCTGTTTTGGGGGCTTCTGGAGGGTTGTGTGTGAAACTCCCGCTGTGGCTTGTGGAGACAGTGTGTGGCTTCTTGTTACTGAGGCCCATCGCATCCATCGACTGACTTCTACTGCGGATCACGCGCTGGAAAAGGACATGATGCATTAGAGATGTAAGATGCATTACTGCAGTGCAACTCTAGGGGGCACTCTGAGACTGCTGCTTTAATGGAGAGCTGGAGTGCATTAGGACAACTGAAAACATGTCTGCGTTCTACATAGCATTCTAGTATACTTTAGTTGGATTTTTAACACTATGCTTTAGTGTACGCAATGGTATTCCTCTAGCTGGATTACAAACTGTGCTTGACACACTTTAAGGTTAACGATATCCCACAATGCAGTGTACTTAAGTAATGGTTATTGTAGTTAACTAAAAGTTGAAACTTTTAACACATATCTGTTAAATAAAACCAAATAAGATGTAGGTCTAAATATTAGTTGAAAGACTTAGTAAAAATTAGAAATATTGCCTCGAGCAATAATGTGAAATAAATTTTAATTCAGGCACTAAAATGATTAAATAGTAAGGTCAAAAACTAAACTAAAACTGAATAAAATAAAATAATAAAATATCAAATATTTCAAAAATAACAAAAACATATATAATATTGGTAAAACAAATAAATAAATGTATATTAAAGATAAATAAAATTAAATTAACATTAAAACTAAAAATATAAAAAGAAAAGCTATTTTAATATAAGAATACAACTACATGTAATTTCAAAAGGTATTATTTAAAAAATTAAACTACATCTAAAGAATTATTCATGAATCTAAGGCTTCAAGATAGAAATTTTCAAAATTATTTTAATATTACAAAAAGTTTTGTAAGTTAAAGTTTTAGGTTTGATTTACTTACTTAAATAATTAATTAATTACATTGCTAAGCAAGTTTCTATCAAATAAACTAACTAAAACTACACTGAAATGTATAGCAAATTTGAAAGTAATATCATAATTAAAATGCAAAACTATCAGTTTTTCCGGCTGGATGGTATAAAAGATATAAACAGACTACCTTAAAAGTTTCAAAGAATCCTCCTCCGCCTCCTCCTCCATTCTCCAGTTTATCATCATCTCCACACAGACCCATCATAGACTGACTGTTAACATGAAGCTCCTCATATAAAGTCTCCAGAAGAGCAGAACGGGTTCTCTCCTGGAGGACAAATAACCGCTTTTAATATACAATCCACGAATGTGCGCCGTCAACCCAATTGTAAAGAGCATCCGAACCAGTTCTGTACCTCCAACTTGGCAAACTTTTCAGCTTTGTAGCAGGAATATTCAGCATTGATCAGTTTGGTAAAGAGGAACTCGTGAAACTCAGGAGTCTGGACAAAACACAACGAAATTAGATTTTAACCCATTTAGCATGTGATTAAAGAGAGAATGAGTCATTTTTAGGCGGTGCACCTTTCTAAAGATGGCAGGCTCCGGGAGAGTTGGTCCAAAGAAAGGCACATCATCTCTCGCTGTCACAGATACCTTTAAAAACAAGAGAAAACGCATAATAAATATTATAAAAACAAAAGTCCCAGGAACTCTAGAACAAAATGACTCATACTGGGAGAGTTTCCAAAGTGAATAACCAACACTTACATTTTTGATAGATTCAAATAATCCACATGATCCACATAATCTGCATTTTATCCCGCAAGAAAAATACTGCAGCAGTTTAAACTGTACACTTAGTAATGGTATACTATTATAATTATATTTTATATAATATATATTTACTAAATATCTATAATATTAGCTATAGTGAGTGGATAAACTTTGGTAAATACTTTAAAAAACTTTTAAAAGTATTTACTATAGTTAGCTCTAAAAATGAATAAAATTATATGGCAAATATTTTAAAATAATTAATAATAAAATTACAAAAACATATTAAACATTGCTAAAAATAAAGAATCAACCAAATTTATTTAATTTCAAATAAATTACATTTATAAAATCAAATGTGATCATTTACAGAAGAAACAAAACTAAATTATGGCTTCAAGATATACAGATGTTTGATTAATTATTTGGATATTGCTAAAAGTTATGTGCAGTTATGTATCAAGTTTTAGGTTGACGCAAATAGCAGAGAATCTCTTAAACGAGAGATGTTTTCAGTTTTTACATAAATAAATATAATTTAAATTTAATAGCAAAATTAAATCATTAATGTACACCATCACATACTCAGTATCAAATAGTTTGGTAAACTTTAATATTTACTATAGTAAGCTCTAAAAATACTATAGTTTCTTTTTTTAATATATAGTTTTTAATTATACAAGTTTACAGCAGTAAATACCAAGGTGTTTAATGTGCCACGGTCTTAATCTTTTACCTTATACAGGACATTATCCGTGCAGGCGTTCTCCACTTGAACCACCACGTAAGCGTGCAGAAAGTTGGACGCGATCATATCTGGTACAAACGGTGTGTTTTCCTCTTGAAAGACTATAGCCACGATGTCATTTCCTATGTGCCTTTTCCTCTGGAGCTGAAAAGAATTCACAAGACATCAGAATTTTAACATGAGGAACACTAAACAATTTCAGAATCGCTTCTTTCAACAGATCGGCCTGAAAAGAAACATGAACTGAAAATATTTCATCGGTTTGTGGTGTGAATTAAAAGCATTAAGGTTAATCCTCCTCTAATCCTCATCCGACGTGTTCCTGACAGCTTAGAATGAAAAAAATAACGTGATTTTATCGCGATATGTGTGAAATAAAAAATATATTTTGATCAAATGCGTCTCTTATTTATTATATTTTGTGTTTTAAAGATTTTAAATATGCATCCCCAATATGTTGGAGTGTTACCAGGTTATTTGGCGTTAAATTATATCAATAATAATATTTCAAAATATCATAATATCGCGACAACATAAAAGATATGACAATATATGTGTTTTAATACACCAACATTATCAAAGCCATGAAACGCAAAGCAATAATTACATTTAAACCTAACTTAGCATGCATTACAATAACGCACAATGACAATTTTATCTCCCATAAACCTTTCTCAGATTTGCTTTCTGCGCTTTAACGCATGCGCTTCACAGCTTGCTCATAAATATGTATTAGACAGTGAAACCTCAAATAATTGAGGATGATATTGTAGGTCACGGTCGGCCCTGTGGGCTCTTGGCGGACGTCTTGCCCAATTTTAGATAGAAGAAACAAATCATTTAAAGATAAAAAACAAAGTCTGTCCGGCGTCCATTAGCATAAGAAAACACTAGCGCTCATATCACGATGAAAGAACTATTAAATATCAGCAGGTGATGAGTCTGGAGCCATATGTTAGTCCTGGTTTTCATGGGCATCATTCTGAGAGGCCAGTCTGTGCTGAAACCCTGAGGTGATGTTTTCTATCAGACCGATGTGAAACACGCATGGCAACAGATGGCTTTTCAGGATCGGTGTTTTTTTGCACAGTGTGGTGTGGGATGCTTGCTCATTAACAGAACGTACAGTTGGTCGGCGCATGTCACACCGGCCAGCAATCTCTAGGGGTGACCAACTGGTCATGTTTTTAGAAATGACATTACATGCAACATAAAACAACATTACAATTTACAGCACATGATGTAAGGGGTTCGTCCAAAGGGTGGAGAAAATAGATGACGTATGTACCAAACAAAAATACAAACATAAGAGAAAATGTTGCATGCAAAATGTGACGAAGCAAAATACTAAACTGCATAAGAGGTTTTACCTGCTGAGAATCTCCTTCCGTGTACGGCAGTTTAGTGGACACGTGGAACATGATCTCTATGTTGTTGAAGTTGCAGTAGACTGATTCGGTTCCCGTTTGGCCGTGTGTCACATCCAGACCACCACGAAAACTGCCGAATGAAAGAAGAGTGAATGCAAAAATGTACAGTTTTGTCACGAAACATGATTTAGCTATGTCCCAGACCCCACATTTCAATTCAACGTGATTTCAAATGTATTTCTATAGCAGCCGTATGGAAAATAGATTTCAAGGCATAAGAAATAAAAACGTTATAGCTCTACAATTAAATGATATATATTGTCACCTAGTGGATGCAAAAGTGGGACCAACCATATCAAGCACATTCGGTTGTTTTATGTTCAACATGTCTGTAGATCTAGATATAAAACATTCATGGGTAAATCAAGTGTTATTTAGTGTAAGAGCAGCATACCCTTTGAAGTCATGAAGTTCAATCTTCTCTCCTAAGAACTCTAAAAACTCAACGAAGGCCGGACTTTCCTCACTGTTCTCAAATAATTCCTCCTCTGTAGACTACGGAAGAGCAAAAAGTTCACATTTTTTTTAAATATAAACACACATACACACACACAAAAAATTATATAATATTTACTGTTTTAGTATATAATATACAGTATATATATATATGCGAGTACATTTGCAAAAACAGATAAAATCACGATCATGATTTTATGAAAAGAAATTACTAAAATATACTTTATATAATTATGTTCCTGTTTTTAGCAAAAACAAATGAGTTAAAATAACGTAAAAATCTTGGGAATCAAATCTACTGCTTTTGGTTGTTAAAATTTTATCTGAGTAATCTAAAATGAGTAATTTTAATTGAAACAAATTATTAAGTAAATCCAACTCAATTTTATAATGTTAAACCCATTTAATTTTAAAACACTTGCATGTGTTTTTTGTTGATTTCTCTTAGAGATTTAGGAGAGTTTTGGTATTATTTTTAAGTTTGGGTTTTTTAAGTGGTTATCGTTGTTCAGAAGAGCGGTGCTTGTGCCTATGCTGAGGGAGGCATAATATTAGTTATGAAGTGTGTTATTTCACTTATTGAGCAGTAACTGTGCTTACGCCAGTACAGGGACCACCGGTCTCTTCTCACTTGACCATCTATGTTGTAAAAAAATAGTATATTTCAAAATGGAAGTAAGTGATCCGTGAAGTTTGATTAAGACACATGGTTTTGTTCAGGGTCATTTTTTTGTTTACTTTAAGTAACATTTAATTGATATTTTGACAAAAACTAAATTTACGTAATAAGTAAAATTTACTTTATTTTGATTAGCAAATTTTACTTTAAAAATGTTCGTGCAAATTGTTATGAAGACTTTATTAAGTCAATTAAAAAAGTTATTTTTTCAAAAATCATGTTTTTTATTGTGTTTGTTTATATTTTGTTACTATTACTTAATCAAATTAACCCAACTGAAGTTTGATTGATATTACTTGGAATGCACAATAAAAACATGTTTTTCTGTTTCTGCAAATAAACTCAAATTCATGTAGACATCTGACCTGGGCAAATTTCTGGTAAACGATTCCAAACTTGAAATTGTTACTGATGACATGCTCATCAAAGGTCACGATGAGTCTAGACGCCTTGAAGAAAAATGTAAATGAGGGTCAAGATGAAAAGTAATTTTGAATCAACTGTTCTTGAAATTGCATCTTACCTTTGGGTATAAGACGGGGTAAAATCTGTCCACATTCACCTCTTCACAGATAAGCTTATAACATCAACAAAAAACATGATTTAAAATTTCACAATTATTTTCATGATTCAATTATTTAATCTATAAAATACATAAAGCTGTAAATTCGATGTGTAAATATATGTAAATCAGTAAAAAAAATGTGACCTGATATTTATATTAAAATTCAAAGCCTGTCATGCAACCTAAATGTTTTTAATAATAAGCCCAATAATGACTTTCTGTCTACCTTTGCCATCTGGATCACATTGGGGAACTCGGTCAGACAGGAAATGGGTATCACATCATGGTGGGTTTTAAACTTTGACCTAGAATAAAAAGACATTGGAGGACAATAGATTCACAGAATGCGTGTTGTTATGCTGGACACATTGGAAGAGCTGTGTAAAAACCATCTGGAGGGCATCAAAGACGCAACCTGATTACATCATCACAAACTGTGCAGAACTTCTGCTCGCTACATGAAAACACTAAACTCAACTGAGCCTGTGTGTGTGTGTGTGTCCTTGTGAATGTGTCCTTGTGTGTGTGTCTGTGTGTGTCCGTGTGTGTGTGCATCATTGCATCATTGATGTGATTGCAGGTGCACATGTTCCTCCGCAAGAGGTTTAATGATCTCTTTATAAAACAAAGGCTTCTCATATCAACCTCACTACGGCAATTATTCTCTCTCTTGTTTTCTATCCTAGATTTTATTATATAGATTCTATATAGAAAATATGACAAATTATAAGATGCATATTGTGAACACTTCGAAAGTGGAAATAAATGGATGTGTGGTTAAAAAATCTGTCATCATTTGTGACCCTGGACAACAAAAAACAGTTTTATGGGTACATTTATGGTATACATCATTTGAAATCTGAATAAATAAGGATAACACAATATTTGGCCGAGATACAACTATTTTAAACTCTGGAATCTGTGTTCAAAAAATCATTATACTGAGAAAATCGTCTTTAATGTTCTCCATGTGAAGCCCTTAGCATAGCTCATTACTCACAAAAATAACGTTTTGATATATTTACGGTAGGAAATTTACTAAATATCTTCATCGAACATGATCATTATTTCATATCTTAATGAAATTTGGTTTAAAAGAAAAATCTATGACCATTTTTTTGGCTATTGCCAAAAAACTTCCCGTGCTACTTATGAATGGTTGTGTGGTCCAGGGTCACATTTATTTACCATCATCATGTCGTCCAAAACCAGTACATGACTTGGGGGCCGAAAGAAACTTATACAGTTGTGAAATGACGATTAGAATGAATAACCACAAAATAATTTTTAATTTTGGCTGAAGCTTTCTTTTAAAAACAACATACCAAAGGATGCAATCGAATGTAAGCTATTTCAATATCGCATTTCTCATGAAATACTTCCAAAAGGAAATTATCTGAGCTCTGCTATCCACATTAATTTTAAATGAATTGTTATTTGTGTCTACTACAGTTTCTCCAACGTACTTTAAGAAGAGCATCTAAGACAAAATCCGAGCCACAAATGAAACATAATTCAGTTTGAAGCGGCAACGTCTTGTGTTCGTGTGTAAAGCGGTACCTGAGCAACAGTCGAAGATGCTCCTGGTCTCCAATCACATCATATTTTACAGAGAAGACCAGGTGGCCCAAGACGCTGTCCACCGAGTAATAATTGAAGTGCTCCTGTGGAAAGATGTACACTATATTCATACTATAACTCGAAAAAAGACCAAAAAGCGCCCTGAGATGAGAGACGACAAGTGTACGACTGCAACAGAATATACACATTTAGCTTCCTAACATAAAGCTCACATGGACTTTAGCGCATACGTATGTTATTGAGATGACATTTTTATCGTGCTTCTTGGACAGATGTGTTCACTTGACCTTTGTATGAAAGAACTAAATGAATAGGCCTTATTTGATTATTTTGCATAAACACAAAGCAAGCTATTGCTTTAATAGCGAATCTGATCTTTAAAGAGTTTTTCACCTTTCCCAAAAAGTCCTTCCTGTAGATCTTGGCTATGCTGTTTGTCTCCAGTGTAAACTGCGATGTAGGACACGGGGGCGGTTCTTCCGGCGCAGAGGATGGGCCTAAATCGTGATTGGTCCCCTCGATCCAGTAACCACCAAACTGGGGCAGCAGAATCAGCGGTAAAGGCCCGGTTCGTCCCAACACCTGCCGACCCAGCAAACCAAAATCAAAACACTTCTCCAAACGGACCTTATTTCAGTATACAAAGCCAAACGTGCTCGTCACCTCATGGACACTGGGATAGGGGATGTAGTCTTCTTCCGTCTACAAAGAAATACAGATCCATTAGATGTTGACATTAGCAAACTTCTGTGTAGTCACATTAAGCTACAGATGAAGAAAACAAATAAGAAGAAATGAAACTTTAGACCTGCTGGGACTCATAATGCCAAGGAAACCCCCTGAACTGTATACAATATTAATAAACCCGTTGCATGTGGTACAGATCACATGACCGGGTGTTCTGTGTGGAGAGATGTGACCTTAAAGGGACAGTTTATCCAATAACAAAAAGTCTGTCGTCATTTACTCGCCTTTGAGTAATTTACTCGCCGCAAAATCTGTATACATTTCTTTGTTCTCATGAACACAGAGAAAGATATTTGGAAGAATGTTCTGATGAACACAGAGAAAGATATTTGGAAGATTGGAGAGATTTTGCCCCCCATTGACTCCCATAGTAGGAAAAAAGTGCCCCAGAACTGTTTGCTGTCCTACATTATTCAAAATGTCTTCTTTTGTGTTCAACAAAGTAAAATAAAAATGATTAAGTAATTTTTCCTACAATGGGAGTCAATGGGGGTCGAGATCTTTTTAGTTCAAAGCATTCTTCCAAATATCTTTCTCCGTGTTCATCGGAACAAAGAAATGTATACACATTTGGAACAACTTTTAAGGCTTTTAACTGAACATGAATATACACTTAATGGACACGTGTATTTTTGTCATCTTGAATCAAATAAGCATTATTTTGAGTGTTTAAAGGTGTGTTTACATACACATCATCACTAGTATAAACATTTGATATGCGCGAGTATATTTGTGACTTTTTCATGCATTACATAACTTTCTTGTTTGGTGTCCTTTCGTTTTGGCTCGATTAACATATTTACTGTACAGTTGCTTTGCAACAATAAATTTGGAAGTGAATTGAATTTAATATGTGAATACGCTTCAAAACCCTTAAGCCAAGGGCAACCTTGGTGTCTACACCCTACATAGGCAGCTGCCTTCTAAGGTAGCATCGTAAATAAAATGTAAAAGTGAATTATATATCAAATGCACATGACATCTAATCTAAGCAGCATTAAAATACACGACACACACAAGCATTGGATCACATGTGTGATGCCTTAAAATACTGCCTAGGTAGGTAGCTTCATAGTATTTGGAGCTAGAACGAAAGGTGCAGTATGAGAATGAGTACTGGGGTGAACATCTTTTAGGAATGAAAGCGAGATCGCGTGCGTCTGTGTGCATGTGATGAACAACTCTGACAGGCGGGCTCGATGTGAGAACATTACATAATAGCTTTAACGCTTGATGCTTGTTTACGTGCGAGTGATCATGTGTCTGAACACTGTACATACACTTACTTTGAGAGGGGGTGGGAGAATGCATCTCTGTTCATCCATTCTACAACTCTGTTATAGAAAATGTATTTCACAACATCAGGAAAATCATCATCAGTATAACAAACACATATTTTTTGCTTAATCAAAGGTGAAGTGTGTCACTTTTTTAATATGAAATGTCGATTTGCAATGTCAAAGCAACCGAAGGTCATATTCAACGTTTTCTGTTGAAAATAGGACAAAGTTGAGCAGAGTTCGAACAATATGAGTGATGTTTACAGTCTGTTATTGTTCAAGCAAACGTCTACGGATGCTTCAAAGCAACTTACGAGGCTGGGATGCTTTTAGATGTTGGTTTCATTTTAGCCAATAACATGAGTCGACGGCGGTGCAGAAATTCAAACCATCTCCTTTGTTACTTTTCATCACAAAACACAAGTATAGTCTCAGATATTAAAAACAGAATACGTGTTAAATAGGAAATAAAATAAGGAGTGAAATGACAGCTTTTAAGAGTATTAGTAATAGATTTCAAATGATAAATGAGCGACGGATGGAGAGTGAGTAAAAAAGATGCAGAGTAAGACAGGGAACGTGTCACCTTGCAGGTTCACAAAGTTCAAAGGTCAAAAGGTCACATGATAAAACAATGTCATTTGGCAGGAACAAACACAAAGACTAATATAAAAAAACAATCTCACCTGAATTCGCTCTATCATTGCAAATATATCTGATGTCTGAGAATCGGGGGAATAGAGAGAGAGAGAGAGAGAGAGAGATGATATCAGCTGATCGGCTCCCCTGAGCAGATTTTAAATGGCGTATGACACCCGTGTGTCGTCCAAGCATCTGAGACGAATGGCAGCTCTGACAAAGTTTCCTCCAGGTATTCTACACCTGCTTACATCTGACAGCTTGTGAAACTGACTGAACCTTTCTCTCTTAATAAATGTGTCGCTTCAGTAATGGATAAGGTGCCTTTCGCCTACGCTCCAAAAATCAATAGCCCGTCAGATACAGATGCCCTTCCTCTCAATTGAACGTGAGCGGTGTGAAACAGCGTCAGTAACCGCTGTGCAGAATGTGACCTGTCTGCTTACAGCTGCGATGTCATATTGATGAACCCACGGTACGGAGTAAACCAATGTGGAATAAAAACGCAACAGGAACTAAAGGGGACGGTTTTCTGAATTCTAGCGAGCATCTTATATGTCTCCAGTTTCAAATAAAACAAACATTAGCAAAAACAAGAACTAGAAACCAAAAGCATCTTTATAAATGCTGATATGCAGAATTATCAAACACACGTTTGTTCTCATATCACTGTGGATTAAAAACGTATATTTCTTCGCTTTATAAAAATATTTTATTTTAACTAAGACATATTGTGCATGTCCAGTGGACATCTGAATAAATTCTGACATGCTACAATACTTCCCATATTCATTTCATGAATGCTTATAAATCAGTCAGAAGGAGAAAGTAGTAAAGTTTCCAAACATCTTCCTCTAATCGTTTCTCAACTTAAACTGCCTATATCACAGTTACATCACAATGTTAAACTGTTCGTACTGGTCTGCCGGATCTTACACGAGCACAAATGATTCCTACGAGATAACAGAAATGCACAATGTAAATCTATTTTCATCTTTTCATTTAGCTACAAATAATAAAATAAATGATGGAATATATTCTTGTGAAAAACTCGCTCCCGCAGCAATCAAGAAAATCTTCATTTATATTTGTCTGCAAATTTGTATTCATGTTTGCACTATGAGATCATTTCGACGTAATTCATCACATCTCTATTCTCATTATCATTACGTAAAACAAATTTCCACTCTAAATTAAACCATGACATCATACTTTAAATGCGAAGTATTCGTACATGACAACAGCATTTGTATCAACTTAACAGAGTTGTGATTTTCATTATAATGAAAACAATGAATGAAAATCATCATCCAAAATCACGCGAAACATTAGAACACATCACACATATCTGTCAGGTTTCCTCTTTCAATTCAAGCACTTACGCACTCACACATTTGCTCAATGATTGAGTTTCTCACACTAACTACTTTTACTCTCATCCAGCATCTTGCCGTGTACTCACATCGCTGTGCCTCCGGCGCTGGCGCATAGCAACGAGGGCTGGACTGCGTAACCGGTACGAGCTTTTAGCCATGATGAAGTCGCAAATAAATAAACTGAAACCTTGGAGATACACCTCTGACCTGCTCGCCTGTCTGTCTTTCTGTTTCTCTCTCTCGTATGTTCTGCTGGTGAGAAACGCAGCGGGGAGGGCAAGAAAAAACCCGTAGCTTCCTCAATCTCGCACAACTTCCCCAAATGTAAGCAGTAATGAAGGAGAATACTGATAACTGACACATGTTCTGCAGCTGTCAATGTGTGTGCAGTTTGTGTGTTTGGTGATGTCACTGTAAGCGTGTTAAAGCCAGGGATGGTTAAATCCAATAATGAACATTTTCGCATCGTTTACTCGTCATCATGTCATTCCAAACCTGTTTGACTTTCTTTTTTCTGCAGAAGAGAAAAGAAGATATTTTGAATAACGTTGGAAACCAAACGACGTCATCGGGCCCCATTGACTTTCACTGTATGGACACGAAACCACCGAGACATTTCTCGAAATATCTTCTTTTGTGTTCTGCAGAAGAAAGAACGGTTGGAATGACGTGAGGGTGAATAAATGATGTAAGAACCATTGCTTAAAGAAAGCCAACGCTTTGGCATGCTAGAAGGTTTATGAGAAAACCTCAAAAGAGTTTCGTTTTCTAATATCAAATCCCAATGTAAACCAAACACCTCTGGGTGACCTCAGGAGATCAGTGGAAGAGAGAAAACAGGCGAGATGTTGTGTTTAATTGCAATGCTTTATACATTTCTCTACTTCAATTACAAACAAAATGTAGATCCATCAGTTCAACGCTGTCATATTCATCTTAAAAAACAGAACGACAACAAATAGGATGATAATGCCACAATTCCTGAAAACAAAACGACTTTGTGCTGTTGCATTAAGGTCATAATTGCACAACTACACAGCTTCGGTTGAATTTCCTCGCAGCTGGGCGTTTGTGAAACCTTAAGAATGTGATGTATTAATATGACAAAAGATATCTTTGAAGGTGGTGAAAATATCATGTACAAAGCCAAGCAATGATGGGAGGGATTCAAAATGAATCCGTTTTTTCTTCCATAAAAAAAAGTTTCGGTTCGACTAATCCTATTCTGTAAAAAATCCTACAAGGTTTGTTAAAACCATCCTGCTGTCTGCTGTTATTGCTCTGGGATTCAGGAGAATCTATAGTAGCGGCCCAAACATCTGGGATCATCCTTGTGTTTTCCACGATCAATGTGTTTACACACTCCGTGTGGCTGTAAGCCAGAATTTCATTCTCATAAGCCAGGTTTGTCTGTATGGTTTCATTCTGGAGAGAGAAATGTTATTGCTCAATTTCTCCTTTATAACTCACGACAGCATTCTCAGATATTTTTCATTTCGGTATCAACGTATCCCTGACGTGTCTCCTGCGATTTCTGATCTACCGAGACATATTGACATTGAGTCAAGCGCTAAAAGAAAATGCAAATGGCACACTCCAGATCATTTGTTATTTAAAATAAATTGAATAGAATAGCTCACATTGTAAGACTTTGGATGACTTTGGTATCTAAGCAATTTGTGACATAGCCGAGATCTCATCTAAAGATGTCTATGAGAAACAATTGAGATCTCATATCTGCTTTTGATTGTTTTAAGGTTAAAATGTGATGGGCGTCTCTCTCTCTAATGAAATAATGGTAACCCAACAGCTCACCATACACAAGGCTTGATAAAATAGTATTTTGCATTATTGTGTAGCATGACAAACAAAGCGTAATGCAAAGTCTCCAATACGTAATCATAAGTAAACCAAGAATAAACAAAACAATTTATGCTTTAATTTGTTTAAAATACAATTCCACAAGGGACAAGTAGGAACCAAACCCCAACCGTTATGACCCCACCGTGAGACCCCCTGCAGCTGACTGTGCAAACAGATCTTTGTAATGTCGTACATTATGAGACACTCAGTAAAATACGTGCGAGCTTAACTACACATTGAATCGTTCGCAATGCCGTCAGGACGCTCTAATCATTCTAGGACATCCCTAAACACGGACACTTCACTTCGCCAAATTCCCAAAAGCCTTTGTGCTAATGCCTTTCAGACATGCTCAAAGACACGGATGAGTTCAATTAAAAAACACTCGGGAGGTTAAGCAGGGTGTGGGTGTCCCAGGGGCGAGCTGGCGCTGTGAAAACAGTGGTCTGTCTTTAGCTGATAAAAGTAAGTAAACCCAAAGTCGTATTCAACGACTCGTACAAACAACCCAGATCAAAATAGAAAGTTGCAAAAGCGATTGACAAGGGAGAAAAACGTGCAATTGACTATATCGGATCCTTGACATTTTATATCTGACTGACGCTTTTATGCAAAGCAACTGATGATGTCCTCAAGATATATTTTATCATGTGTTCCCATGACCTTTACTGGCAAAGAAATGCTTCACAAACTGAGGTAGAGAAATGTATTAAAATATGTTTAATATCTGGACCAAATAAGTATTCTGTTACTAAGCAAAAAACATTTTTTTGGTTGGAGTTGGATGTCGGTGCTAGTGCAGTAATTCTGGTGACACACTTCACCCGATGAAGCATGAATCACAAAAACAAAGCAAGATATCTATGAATCACTAGGAGTCTTGACACTAAAATATCTAAATAAAAATCTTAATAATTATAAATACATAAAGAGAGAAACATTTAATTTACCATTTGAATAGACATTAAAGCCGCAACCTGTAACTTTTGTCTCTCTTACACTGTATATAAGGTTAATTAACATATTTATCTAAATGTAATATTTATCTTACGTACGTATGTTTACATTTAGGTAAGTAAAATGATGTCAAAATTATATTTCACATAAAAACATTTAACTAAGACTGTATTTCTTTATTTACAATGTAAAAAAATCCATTAAAATGTCATTCATAAATGTACTGTATAAAGGAATTTTCACTTACATTTTTTACAGTTTTACAGTTTTATCATTAACATAAAATTAACAAAAATATACTGGCAATACATAACTGATTTGATTCTAACCAAAATATGTTACAGATTGCAGCTTTAACATGTATAGACCCTTTTCAGCAGCAACAGCATAAACAAGCGTTATGTTTCCCAAACTTAACTTCAGGTAGATCTCTGCAAAGAATCTATAACTGTTGAGCAGTTTTTATTTACTTTAATACAATTAATATACAACAACATAATAGCATAAATTAATATTAATATAAAATAAACGGTTATATTATAACTGAACACAGACCGAAAGCTGAGTTTGGGCCAGGCGCATGCGTCCGCTGAAACCGTCTATACGGTGTAGATTTATTAATAATCTTCCATTCTTTTTTATATAGAGTTACTTATGTAACAAATTTGGAAACCGTGTGTGCACAAACACAAAGCAGATGTGTTTTGTTTCAGATAATTTTGATAAGAAATGGAAAGAGGAAAAGAAGATAAATGAAAGAAATCGTTTGATACCACAACGGAATCTGTGATCCTGTTAGAATACAAGTCTATATATAGTGACGATAGAAATTAAAATCCATCCCACCTTCACAAGAGTCAGTCCAGGCGACGTTGTAAAAGGTTTGACCAGAACGGGCCGCTCTAACGTGTCAGAGATTCGTGGGGCTCGGCCATCTTGTTTCCTGTGGACACAACAAAAATAACACATTAAATAAAAATGTTCTTGATTGAAGGAAATCGTTTAAATGAGCATGTAAGTATCCGTCTGAAGATCAAATTAAAGCCGTAGCTCTGTTTCATTGATCGCTTCAACTGGGAAGGAAGGATTGATTCGTGAATATTTGATACGAGCCGCTGAAAGCGCCACAGGTGTGTGTGAATGCAGACGGCAAAATAGCGAAACTTGAATGACACGCACCGCATGGGGAGAAACAAGCCCTGAAGTTTCCTTCACCAGCCGCTGGCGTTTCACCACTGGCCTGTAATTTAACTCAAGCCATCAGCTCTGTTCAGACACATTATTTTACATCGACCGCTTTCGGTCTCTCGTAGCTTTTAACAGCCTAAATCAATCCAAACTCGCCATTTGGCTCTCAATCTGATCATGTGCATCCCGCTCTGGACATAGACAAATATCTGTCTGAAAGCATGAACCATTGTAATAGTGTTTAGAGTTTATAATGTTCTCGACTGAGACCAAATGACCTGTATCAAAAATGAACATTTGGTCATTATTTCTCAGTGTTGGGTGTAAGTAATTAGTTACTGTAATTAAATTACTTTTTTCTTAAAAAGCAAAGTAAGGGATTACTCTTATTTTTCTGTAATTTAATTACAGTTACTTCGGATGTAATTGAACTAAATACTGTGTCATGTATACAATAGTGGAATTGACATTAAACTTCAAAGTATAACTTTAAAATGCATCTTTCTCACATTTATAATACTTTAGTCAGTTAATAAGAGAACTTATTTGTAGTTGTATGTAGTTTTATATTCTCTATTTAAATTAATTAAGATAAACGATTTGCGTATATCCTTGAATCACTTCACTAATCGAGGTTGATAGTATATAGAAAGTAACTAGTAATAAGGAATTCAATACTTTTTGGAGAGAGTAATTTTACAGTAATCTAATAACACTGTTGAACATGTAATAAGTAACTAGTAATTAATAACTAACAACTGTTATTTCTTCTCGCCAGATCACAACAAGAATGATACTATACAAGCGTTCACACCAATGGATGACAATGTTATGTTTATTGTACGTTATGCATGACCACGTTTATTGGCCATACTAATCCATACCCAAGACAGTTGGACAAGAGGCAGTGGACAGTGCCTATGAGATACGTTACGTCACTGAAGTATTTCATTAATTCTTTAGCACCTAAGGTCTCCCGGGGCAGCCTGACTTCATTAGCCTGAAACCCCCTGAAGACCCCTGACAGTTCTGACAGAGGTACACGCTGTTGATATGTCAGGGCACATAAGCAGAGAGAGAGAGAGAGAGAGAGAGATGTGTTTATTTACATGACAAAGTGTCATATCAAAAAATCCTAGAACGGTTTCATCTTGAATGTTTGTAAGTCTCGAATTGTAAAAAGCATAATGTAAATCTAAGAAATCAGAATGTCTTGTGAAAAAGAGTCAGAAATCTCACAAACGTCTCCAGTGTCAGAAGAGACTGAGCTCAGATTTGTCAAGTCTGCAATCAAAGGTCAATATTATTGAAGATCTCTATGTGAATTCAAACACTTCTTTGATGTAAAAAGAGACGAAAGGTTTGCCAATCATAAAAGAGGATATTTACGGTCGCTTGCTTAAATTTAATGGGTGAAAGAGAGGTTAAAGAATTGCCACGTAACCAAACCACAACTGTTTTTGGTGCAAAACATATATTAGGAATAGTTTTATAAAACGACTCGCAGTGGGTTAGGAAAGACTGGGGAAGAACTGAAAGCAAAAAGAGGATTCATATAGAAAATGCAAAGCAGCGCTGCTCCCTGCTGTCAGGTGCACCTGCTAATACAAATGAATTTGACTGTGTTTACATGAATAAGCAATACGTTATTTGACACTTACACAAAACTACAGCGCACAGTGTGTGTGTGTGTGTGTGTGTGCGCGTAAAGAAAAAGACTAAATCAAGGCATCACGGTAACATGTTTGTAGATTAAAAAAAAGATTACGATACGAGCTGAAAAGATTCAGAGCATCAGTTCTTTTAAACGCACAAAAGTCAGTCACGTTGGTAAGTGTGAACCATGCCGGTGTTCATCAACACCTGCTTTGGAAACAATGACTTGATTTTGATTACAATGTCTTATAAAATAAAAACACACTATATTTCTCAGCAGGCAACACACAATAAAATGAACAACAGACAGATATAAGTCCACGGATGTAACATAACGCACTTTGATTTTATAATGTCCTGTAAAGAGATTGACATTTCAGCTGCATCATTTACCGTTATGTATCTTGTGTTGCTGAAAATCTGTGGAATCGTTTTTTATGGAACTAAAAGATGATGTTTTAATGTTAGTGACTCACATCCTCCGACCCCATTTACTTTCTTCCCATGAAGCAAAAAGCAACATGCTTAACAACTGATCAACAGAAGAATGAAAGTCATACAGGTCTGCATTGACAAAACACATTTCAAGGCACTGTATTAAACACATTACTAAAAATTCACATGAAAAAAACTATGCCAAACAATACTCCGGTCAAACACACACACGCAGGTCTCACTTGTCGCCTATTTTTATCACAACCGGCTTCAGTAATGCTGTCCGACATGCCTGAGCTCTAGGCATAGCTTTAACATCATCAAAAAGACAGCTGATCTTATCAAAGTGTGTGTGTGTGAGAGAGAGAGAGAGAAAAAGAGAGAGAGAGAAAAAGAGAGAGAGAGAGAAAGGGTACGTACATGCACAGAGGACGAATCGGCACCACGCAATCTGTTCCGCTGCTCCCAACCAAATGGGCAGGTGACAGACAGAGCGCATGTTTTCCCTATTGCTTGCTCATCCGCTCTCTCTCTCTCTTTCTCGTCCTCCCAACTTATTCTCTCTCTTTCCCTCCCCCTGGCTCCACTCTCCGTTTTATGACTCACTCCCATTCTCTCTTCTGTTTTTGGGTTATCAACGCAGAATCTATTACTTTCAAATGTGTTCGGTCTCTCTAAAGTCACTTTTCTGATCTGATCTGATCTCTGCTTTGACATTTTTCTCAATGTTTCTTTTTGGTGGTTTTTCTATTCCCACTGGCACTGGTGCAGGCTTCTCCTGTAAACGTCGGTTCGAGCATCGACAGGATTGTTCTGGGTTCAATATAAGTCGAGCTCTATTGACGGCATCTGCGACATGCAGTCAATGACCATTAAAAAATAATTATTTCAACTCACCCACAATCTGCAAAAACTGTTTCTCCTAATGCACTTTTAATGGAAATTCAACGAGGCAAGACATTGGATCTTTAATATTAAAGGTCCAGTGTGTCATTTTTTGAAGGACCTATTGACAGAAATGGTCTGACATAATGAAGCATAAGGTTGGTTACCTTAGAATGAGCTATTTCTATCTACATACACATAATATACAATCCTTCGGCAAAGAAGCGAAAACGTGACAAAATCTTAGTCTGTGTCAGCCACCGTAGTGCATCCGTTAAAGAAGAAGGGAGGGGTGGAGTGAGCCTTTGGCTGCAATTCTCAACCTCACCGCTAGATGCCGCTAAACTTCATAAACTTGAGCCTTAAATGGTTAAAGGTTTTGATTGCTTTATTTTTTTTGTATGAACATATTACCCTTTTGGATATCTAGCGTGCTGCAAAACATTCACAAAATCGAACAAGGCTGTGCATTTAAATGAGACACATTTAGCCAATCAGAAGCACTTAAAACATATCACTTAAGTACTTTAAGTGTTTTCTCTGTAGCACAGACAACTTATTACGGTTCACAAGAAAACTATTTCTGAGCATTTCATGTACATGCAAGGGACGTTCTATATGCATGCATTTACCTGTGCGTGTGTGTAGTTCAAGCCTCTTATGTAGTTTTAAAGGATGTTTCAGACCTACAATTAGCCCACCCAGACCTTTAAACTACTTCAAATGGACTTTGAGCCAAAACCAAAACATTCCCACAACTTTAAACATACAAAGCCAAAGCACCATCTCAGACAGGAACATCTCTTGCAAACACACAGCCGTTAAATCGAACAAACTTTATTAGCCTTTATCAAGACAAGAGAAAGTCAGAGACTCCAATCAAATTCTTTCATGACAGAATTGCATCCAACCATCCACTTATATTCTAGCTCTACACTCTTTTCTTTCACAGAACAATACTGACGAATGTGCGTCTTCTAAACGTTTCTATCCATCAAGACTGAACATTTTGACAGATGTTTCCTTGCAAACCAAGAGAAAATCGGATCTCAAACCTTGCGTTCTTACCATAAATGATGCACTTTGCGTAGAACGGCCTCTGAAAGGCTCGATCTTCTGTCACCTCTGTCCTCTGTGCACCTCGGCATGCTTCTCTACCGTAGCTCCACGTGAACAAAAAATAGCCACCAGAGATTTATCCTCTAAAGTCTTTTTCTCCACACCCAAGCGGACAGGGACTCTGAAAGGTTGAGTTCTTTTGTGTGTTGAGGAGCTAAAGAAGCCAAACCCGTTTGGTTTCACCGCCTCAAAGGTGTTAGCTCGGTCCGAGACAAACAAAATCAGCCACAGGGGCCATAAAACTGACCATGGAAATGAACGGGCTGGGTGTTTCAGATTCAGACCGGGCATTGGGTTTTATTTTGTGATCATATGGATGTGAGTATTTTAGCTTCTACTGTGGAAGGAGAATTTAATATAATAGTGTTAAATTGTGTAGAAAACACTCGTATCAAACACCCCCTTAAAACTCTTTTCAGAATTTATATAGTCATATAAAGCGATAAAGTCATATTCTCTCACATTTGTTATTTGCTACTTTAGTAAAAAGGATAAACAAAACATTCAAATGTACAACGTATGTAAAATAGCCTACTTAATTATTTTATTTTTATTTTACATTTATGATGAAACAAATAATATTGAATAAATATAAATGTCTTACAGTAAAAATAAAAAAAAAACAATGAATCGCAACACTAAAAACATGTCCCACAGACCCAAAATCCACATTAGGGTTAATGGAATGTTTACAAACAAGAAATTTATATTCACCCATTACCAAAAATAATTTACAAACTGTCTGCTAGACAAATGATATATTCCTCTCGAATGCCTTTGCTATAATTGGAAATTTCAGAAAGCTTCTGTATCTCAATCTTTTGTAACATGCTGAATTAACGATCTTAAAATGTAGTTTCTGGTGGCATTTGTCATTTCTGTCAATGGAGATGAATGTAAATGTAGATGTGTCCATCCAAACAAACAGGCAGAGTCAAAACAACGCTCTAAATTGAATAATATTGTCAGCTTTGTCAAAGGTCTCCTCCTTCAGTTAAACACAGACTGAGTTATCAGGTAACAACGGGTGGAGACCCTCATCTGCTTTCTCACCCGGCCAGTTTTCAACAATAAGGAAAATCTAAACTTAAATAGCAGGGGACAAGGCACAAAAAACCAACAAAGCAACCAAAAGTTTAGACTCATAAGCTTTGGCTCAATTTTTTAAATTCTTAAAATTGTAAGTGAAATGCATGTCTGCAAAATCACCCAAAACTTTAATTTATGCAACAACATTTAAAGGGGTCATATGGCACCAATACGTGTTTTTCTGCAAGTAAGGTGTGTGTACCTGTCAGTACAATTGCTTTGGAACCTGATGTTCCAAATATGGTAAGAGGCGTTACATTTCCGTCACACGCTTGCGATATTCGACCAATCACTAGGCACTGGTTAACTGGCCAATCACAGCACACTTCGCTTTTCAGAGCGATGAGCTTTGTTAAAATCTGCGCACTTCAGAGAGGCGGGGCTAAGAGGAGATACAAACATGCACGGTATGTGGAAAATACAGCGTTTGTTTACCTTAAATTACATCTAAAACAAACAATAATATTCGTTTTAGCCGTGTCATATGACCCCTTTAATAGATCCTTATTTAGATAAGGACAGAGAGAGAGCACATTGACTAAAAGCACAGAGTCATGCGAGTTGACAGTAAATGTCGCTGAGAGACACGTCTTACTGGTGTCCCTAAAGACCACTGCTGTCCTCACAGTGTCTGAGCAAACTGGTGTCTAAACAAACCGAAACAACCCATCTTTAGAGAAACTGCCTTTCCACAACATCATCTTTTAATGGCATAAGAGTGCTTGTTTAAAAATGTTGTACATATAAAATATATATTCTTTGCCAAAATATGTAGTGACAAAGCAATTTAGTCTTGCTGATTTATCAAGTTCTCAATACGTCCGAGGGCTGTCTGTACAATCCCTAGGCCTGCTGACGAAGACGAGAAAGCATCTTAAAGATGCCCACTCGAGATGTGACGCAGCGACATTCACACCACGCAGAAGAGAATACCGGCCTAATGCGTAATACAAGTCTGAATACATGGAATGATAAAAGCATTGTCTCTGACGGAGGTGGAGGGCATATCGGAGACATTTCAAGATGTTTGTAAAGGGACTCAATGTGCCTGTGAAAGTCCAAACACGTCTGTGTGCTACAAGCTGCAAAGCATTTTTTCTGGAGAAAAATGAAAATCAGCTATTAAGCAAGTACATGAAAAATCTAATAAAAGTCTCTTGCCTCACCCTAATTCGCAAGTGCGTATTAATAATGATTTATTCGTTGAACTGTTGGGTACAATTTCGCTGTAAATATTAGTTTAATACATAAAGATAAGCATCTAATGCTGCAATTTTATGCTTCATACTGAGATGGCGGTGTATAGAAAAAGTGCAGATTGCAACATAAAATATGAAATTAATAAAACTGTTGATAGAAAACATAAACACATATTCAAGCGTTGTTCTATTTAGAGCATCACTGAATGTCTTTTGTGGCTTGTACAACACGTACAAATGAACGAAAGCTGAAAACTGTGCTTGAAAATCCCTGTGCAAGTAAACGCAAAAAATGTATATGAACTAGACGGAAAAAGCGAGAAATATATTAGAAAGATGGTTTTACAAGCACGTCGTCTCTGGTCGCATTATCATGCACCGCAGCGCTTATCTGGGATGATACACGTGGATAGAAACTCTGGTCCTGCCATAATTACATTTCACATTCTCACATTCTCTCTCTCTCTCTCTCTCTCTCTCTCCCGACACATGATCTTCACAGCCTTTATAAAGCATCCTTACGCATAACCAGCACTCTTCTCTACAGTAATAATGCAGTAAGTCAAGCAGGTGTCAAACTCCAACAGGGTGGGTGATGCAAGGCAACGAAAGCTTGCTTGGGTTTCCAGGGTGTGTGGATCTAATCTGATTTATCGAATCCAAACTTCAGAATCATACACACAACAATAAAAGTGTTTCAGGTGACCTTTGCGATTATTCAATGTGACATGGTACAAAAAGCAATGGTGAAGAATCCCTTCAAAACAAAAGATGTATGTAATATATGTTAAGGGCCCATATGGCATTATAGATGGTTTAATCTGACCCGCGACTGGCCCAAAGTTAACTTCGGTCAGTGAACTATTTATTTTAGACTTAGTTTACATTAATACATTTTTTTATTAATTGTAATAAATTAAATTCAAACTACTCAACGGTAATTGATTCTTTTTGTGTAGGTCAACTGGAATTTAAGTTTGGGCCACATTACGTTTATGTTGTTGCCACTGAAACCGTCTATAATAAAAACTTGTAGAAGTGTTTTTGCCGATCGGCACCGATGACGATAATTTGATTGGTAATCGGCAACAATCCCCACCGATAGTTTTTCCTGGTTGAGCTTGTTCCAGACACAGCTGGGAAAGCTCTTCTGTGACATGCAGGAAGAGAGTACAGAGTATAGAGTAAAACAGCGAGCTCTAGTGGCGGAAATAATACTACCACTGACAGTCTGTGACGTGTATTTAGAAACCCCGCCTTCGAAAAGCAGGTAGACGGAAAGCAGGTAGATATGACAGAGACAGCAAGAACGGCGAATCTAAACATTTGTTTTAATGTAAACAAACACTCATGTAAGACCCTATATATTTTAAAATATTACAATGGATCCGACGTCATTCTTATATGCTAATTTGGTGCCATTACTATCAATTTAGAAATTACCTGCTTATAATTTTGATATAACCATACAGTGGACTTAAATATGTATTAATATAGTTAATATTATGTTTTATTTAAAAGTACAATACATTTTTGTTGGTTTAGCAATAGTGTTTATTGCTGTAATACACTTCATTGTTATTTTACTTAAAGTGTGGTGTTTTGATTTGGAAGAAATCAATAAAAATCTATCTGTAATTCATCGTTATGTGCAGGTAATGACCACCAAAATCCATTATCAATCGACCTCTAAAAACACATTTAGTAAACGTTTGCAAAGCTTAAACATACATGCATACATGTACTGTACATACATGTATATACAGTCTACAATGTAACAAAAATAAATATGAAGTATTATATTCCCTACAGAAAAAAACAACAGAAATACTGGTTTCCATTACAAAATGACATTACAAACCATCTGCTGTTTCGATTGAAACCATTACAAAATTTGTGTGTTTTGTAATTCCAGTTGGAATAAATGTTGTTCTAGATCCCACCAATAGAACCCAACACTTTACCAGTAGAGACCCACAGAGACCATTATAATTTCCATTAAACCAACACAATTCCCATTATAACCATTAATATGATGTTTTTTTGTTTTTTCATCAGGGTTGTTAAAGAGGTAAAAGAAAGAGAAGTCCTTACCATATATGTCTCGTCCTAGAGAAGCTTTTGTCCACTCTGCAAAGACAAAAAACATAAACAATGTTCATAACCATTGACATTTTCATAGTTCACATACTGTATGTGCGATGACAAGAGTAACACATCAACAGACGTGAAATGAAACTAATTGATTTCACAGATTCAACACTTAAAAATCTTCAAGCAGAACCATTAGCCTGCTAAATGCTAAAGTCTAATCTAGTCATCACTGTCAAACTCATCTTATACACTCGACTCGACGTGATGTATCAGCAAATCTATCATGTTAAAAAACAACGAAGACCAATAGAATGATGAGGAACCACTAAAGCTGTTTCCTTTTCAAAAATCCCTCATGTTTCCACGGTGTATGCTACGTCAAACCTTTAACCTTTGTTTCATTCATTTGTACACGCTATTCATAAGTCACGTGACAAAAATATATCAGAAAATGTTCATAAAGAATCAATATTTACGATTAAACACTTTTGATGAAAAAATGTAAACACGTGCAAATGTTTGGGATGAGGAACGTCAGATGATATCGCCACCTACTGCCTATAATGTGATTTGTAGGCCGTCAATCACAGCATTGGCATGTTATCTGACCTTCTGCTGACTAAAAGGAAAAAGTGTTGCTGTTGTGTCAACAGTATGAAGTAACGCTTCAGGTTGGGAACAATAAGAAACAAATATTTCCATGACCTTGGAAAGAGCAAAGGACACGAGGTAAAATTGATCATTTAGTGGCTAAAGTTTGTATTTCAATACCAGGGAAAGGACAAAAATGTCATTTGGCTTTCGCACTGGTAGCTTTGTTGGACACTGTTTTTTGTAGAGCTGCTTAGGAACAATATGTATTGTGAAAGCACTATACAAAATAAAACAATTATAACACAGTTTTTATAGTTCTTCTACAATTCTGTGGTGCTAAATATTTTGGTAATATTTATTTTTATGTAGCATCAATGTTTTAGTGTTTATTTAGCTCAAGTAAATTTAAGCTTATATCATTAATTACGATATATCGGTATATTGCAAATAAACAAAAACTGTAAAAATGTTCACATAAAAAAAAATTTTCCAATTCTAGAAATGTCTGTAGCATAAGGAAGGTGGGATGAAGCGATGATGGGTGACTGCGTCTGGAACTTGGTTTGTGAGGACAGTATGAGTCATAAAAGACAAAGCCGATCAAATGTACACTTCTGAAGTTTTGGATGACTCATTTTTAGTAAATGTTATGTTAAACTGTTGTTGTGCCAGTACTTTGTTATTTCTGCGTACGAGTAATAATACCAAAATGTATAAACGTGTGAAAATATTTTTTCGTTTACCGCCAATGGTAAAAAAAAAAAATATTCAGCATGTTAAACTTCATAAAGAAAATGTAAAAATGTAAGCAAAACACTTAATTTCAAATAAATTGAATGTGAATAATCATCGCAAATTGACCTCACAAAAGTTGACCTTTCCACTTACACAACATGACAATAAACATTTGCAGGCCGAATGTTGAAATGGGGCGTGAAAAGTGCCACATGTGGGATCTGTGTTTGTTTGTATACATGTGTGTGTGTTTTGAGATCTGATAACATCTAACCTGAACTGAAACCACAATAAACACACTCTCCTGTTGGAATCGAAATTTATCACCGCACAATGTTCTCAGCGTGGTGTGAATCTGGACGGAAAAAATTGCTTTAAAAATCTAGATTACATTGAAAAAAATCTGAAACCTGTTTCGGTGTACTTTTGCTAAAATGAAAAAATGTAAACAAGTTCAACCTGATAGATCTGTATTTATGTGCAAAATGTCAAAGGGCATCAAGCGCTTCTGAAAATCTCCCATCATCAAAACTCCAAGCAAAAGTTTGAAAGATTGTCCACAGAGAGATCTACATTCTCACTGAACCGTTCTCAACATAACAATGAGGTTTCAGGTGGCAAAACGAAGACAAACGAACTCATGTCACCGTAAAAGACAAAAACATGCCTCTGTCATCATGTCCTGATATTGTTAGCATAAAGTACAGAGCTTCTACAACACAAACTGTAAAGAAATAAATCACATTTTGTATTGACCAGTGCCCTTGGTCACCATCTGCTTACATTTTATGTACTGTATTTTATTTTTACCCTTTAACCATAACGGCACACAAATGCCCGGTCGCTCTATGTTTGGTTACGCAAAGTCATCTGTCACACACGTCACAAACACCCAATAGTCTGTCTCTCTTACCCCCCATATGCTCCAAAAGTGAAGCTCCTCTTTCTGTGAGACATGATGTCGACAAAGTTTCTCTCAACCTCCTTCTCTTCTGTCTGTTCTCCTCTAATAGTAGAGATTCTTGTCATGCAGGAAAGTGTTTTGTGTTTCTTTATGCAAGTCTGTCCCTCCCTCTCTCTCTCTCTTTCTCTCTTTACCTGAGATGCTCCACAGCTTTGAGCAAGAGTTTGCGTTTCCATTTCAATACTTTTAAAGAAAACCATAGCAACCATAACAAAAGACACAAATGAGACGTGCAGTAAGAATAAAGAGCTGCAATGTCGGTGCGGATAGTGGCGGCGAGAAAGGTTCAAGATCGTATTGAGTTCCTGTTGAAACACAAAGAAGATCTTAAAAAGGTCAAATTATCAGATTTTATGAGACGGTTTTGACCTTTCGATGAAAAGATTGTTCAAGATGTTTCAAGTTTCAAAACACTCATGATTCAAAATATCATGACAAAACAAAGATGGGTCGTCTTTTCGCCTTCACATCTTGAACCACAAAAACATCAAGAAGCTCATTGTATTCACGTAAAACACCTGAAGATTCAGGGTTTGGGTGTTTCTCCGTCTTCTCTGTAGTCTTTGAACAGTCTGTGCGAACGGAAATGAAAATAAAGACACTCTATTCCTAGCTGATGGTTGGTTTTAAACTCCTTACATAATAAAAAGCTCCCAATGGTGCTGTATCACTGAATAATTCATGCGAACTATATGAAATAGAATTTCCTCACAAAAACACGAACAAGGACTAAATGTTTAGTTCCTCTCTCACGAGTATATTTCACATATCATTTTTATAGTCGGACCTTTAGAAAACATAAGCGAATAGCCTGTGACCACCTCAGGCTCCAAGAAATGAATGTTTACTGTATAGAAACACTGACAACAGCACAATGTGTTATCTCATATCAGCTGACACACAACTTCACAGTGAATAAACCTTTCTTTCTCTCTCTCTTTCTGTCTTTCGTTTTATTTTAATGTATAATGACAATAATTATTATTTAGGCCATTAACTTATAACCCTCTGATCAAAGATAGTTACTTTTATGCATTTTGGCCGATGCTTTTATCTAAACTGATTTAGGCCCGATTCACATTTCGCGTCTTTTCCGCGTGCATATTGGTTATTTTAAATGTAGATAGGGCGCAAACAGGGGGCGACGCGGTCGTGACACACATTATTCTAGGCACGTCGGCATCACATAGAGATGGAAACAGATCAACTTTTCGGAGCGTGCAGGGTCATTTGAAGAGAGAAGCAGCGCGGTTTTAGACGCGAAATGTGAATCGGGCCTTATGGGCCATTCAGACAGAACGCATCTCTGCATCTAAAAACGCGTTGGGTGTGAACACAGAATAACGGTCGTCCGTCAAACGCGTGTTTACATAGAAAAACAAATAAATGCGTTCTGTCTGAATGGCCCCATAATGTGTTTTCAAGGTATACAATATTTTTTAATCATAGCATTATCTCTTGGAATCGAAGCAAAGACCTGTCCACTGCTAACTCAACGGTGTACCATCTTTTAAACAGAAATAAAATAATTTACCAATATGGTATCAGAGACGGTTCTATACTGAAAATGTAGTTATGAATAAAGTTCAGAACCTTCGGCAAAACATATATTTAAAACATACATTTAACACCAACAGTGTCAGATTTACTTAAACCACATCCACAATAAAAGTAACCGACCCGGCGGGAGATTATTTTATCAGGGGTAGTTGGGCAATGTCCCACTGTTTAATGTCTGCTGTAATCACTCTGAAATGTCATATAATTGGGTATAACTGTCTGAGACAAAAAAAAACATAAGGCTTTATCAATGGCTTCTGCTAAAGACCGATCACATCACCAATTATCATGTAGATATGAACTCTTGATCAATCAGAGGTGGAGAATACTTTAAATCTTGCTTACAAATGCCAAACTCATCCAATGAACGAAAGTAGCAAATTCACGATTTTTGTCAAAAAGTGATATGCAAAACTACTTTACATTGCTCCAGACATCACTGTATTTTAGATGCCAATCAAACTCAAGATTTGGCCACGACACTGCTAGGAGATGTAAAAGTCAAAATCTCTCTCTCTCTCTCTCTCTCGAGGTGTCCTCCGAGGTATAGAAACGGGGCTGTTTACTCTGGTTAATTTATGAAGAGCAGCTCAAAATGGAGGCCACCAGGAGAGATAATTAGGCAATGTATGTAAGAGTGTCACATACACACACACACACTAAAAGCAGGTCAAAAGAGTCAAAAACAAAACAAAAACACCCTCCTTTACGAGGGTGAACACACTTGCGCCTGGACATTATTAAAACACTCACACTTTGTGTTGAACAGGAAATAAAATGTCCCTCTTCATGACACAAAAGCATCAAATGATCTATCATGCTGGACAGTAGTTCTGGTAAGCAGGTCTAATAAGATGTTTATGGGACTTTGGGGGGGTCGATCCGCCCGGTTAACTAAAGTTGGGCTGCTAAGCAAAAATGGCATGTCTCTTGTATCTAAGTGTCTTTAAAGGCTGACTAAAATGATCTGGAGTGTTGCTTTTAAGAAGATGTAGTCAACAGTAGGCGCGTAGCTACGGGTGGGCCAGGGGGGACCTGGGCCCACCCACCTGTCAGTCAGGCCCATCCAGCCAGCTGCCTCACAGGGTAGCCTAATAAGTGAATTATGTTGCTTTTACTAAGCATTTATTGATTTTACTCGACAAAGCATGTGAATGGGCAGTCTGCTTTATAATGGGTTCTTCGTTTACTCTGCGTGAGCTTATAATGTTTTTGTTCAGTACCCTTGCACTCACTCACACACGCACTGAACTCCGCTGTTTATAACAACATACATGCTTATGATCTGATTAAATGGTGGAGTATTGAAGCAGGTGTAGTTGTGCTTTTGATAACAGATGCATTTTTGGCTGTGGTTTGTCCTGTGGCTCGGCGCTAACAACGCCGAGATTGCAAATACCTGTAAGTCGCTGGATAAAGCGTCTGTGCCATGTCCAGGACATTGGCAGCGAGGGGTTTAAATCAACACTGCCCTCTATAGGAAACAGCGTGCTACTACAATACATTCCCTTATTACCTCACAATTCTACAGAAAAAAAACACAACGTATGATATTGTAGCCTGCTCAGACCACCATTTTATGCCAAGTCCAATTTATCAACTTTTGTTAATATCATTTGCTTAGTCCATCTCCATTATGGGATAGAAAAGTGTTCATCTGACACACACTTGGACCACCTGTGGATTTCTTGTACTGCTTTTCGCTCTTGCGTACATATAGTAAGGAAGTAAGTGATTTTGGACATCACGTTCTACTATATTACTTCTCTGAAAAAAGTTAAATATGTTGCTGCCTAGGAATAAAATATGGTCATCATTTAATCGTTTGCTTACCAGATTGTTCAGAACGCTCTTGTCCGGGCATCAAAAGATATTTCTAAAGTCACACAAAACACAATCCATATACGATCTAAATTTCCAGCAGAATGCTCAAAGTGTGATTTACTGCCATTTTTCCAACTTACATAAACATTTGTAATACTGTATATACAACAAAGGATCTTACTTGATTATAGATTGCTAAGGATCTATAATGACAAAACAAAGTTCTTATATCTATGATACTTAAAAGGTAAAAGACGTCTTGTTAGAGCTGATGACAAAAGTTTCTGAGCGAGGGATCTTTAAGCTCGATCTCAGGTGTAGTTACCTGGCAACACGTCTCAGCTGTGAGATGCAACTGTGTCGATGGCTTTCAGCACTTTGGACGATGAGAAACAGAGCACACAAACAATGTCACATATACCATCAGGCTTCTATCTTTTATTTACCGGTGAACAAAGATAGCATGTGTTCTCCACAGCAACACATCCATTTACAGCTGCTATCGGCAGGAGGCCTGAAAGAGCCCGGCACACAGTTAAGTGTTGTTATACACCTTAAATGAGCAGGGAATAATGGGAATTTTGGGCATTTGCTCTATTGTCTTGCAGGCTACCACCCAGTACACCCTAGAAACCTTGAAGAACACCAAACACGTAGCAACACCCTGGCAACATACTAGGGGAATGGCAATGGGTTTCAAGTAGGGCTGCGCGATTAATCTTATTTTAATCGTGATAACGATTTATGCTTTCCACCATCAATTAGCATAATTGTGTGATATTGATGTTTTAAAAGCAAGCACAAACCTCCGATAAGATCAGAAAATCATCGCAAAGCTCGCTCTTTTAAACCGCCACTTTACAGGAAATAACACTTCACCGCATATCTACTATTTTAATACTAATTTGCACACCCCACAGACAAACATGAAGGATGATCAATAGAAACAAATGATAAAAAAACAAGAATCAAAAACGTAGTAGCAAGGTTTCATTCCTAAAGGTCACAAAATGTCAATTTTTGCTGTGGAGTGTTTAGATGATTTATTGCGTTCTTTGAAATACGTTGATGAAGAAGTTCAATGGCAGCAGATAATAACATATTCATTGGCTGTAAAGTATATGCCCAATAAACACGCCGAAGTCAAATTGCAAACAAATGTTCTGAACTGACCGTGTTTATTAACCGTGATTATCACTTTACCCACGATCGTGCAGCCCTAGTTTCAAGCGTTCTTTTAAAAAACCTCAAAATGTCCATCTTATTTTGCGAGGGTTAGACGCACTCATGGATGATCTCCTCAGCGTGCTCAACGTTAGATCTTCAAAGCCTGCAGCTACGTTTAGTGTTTTACTGCACAGACCGACCCATCCCTACCTCCAGAATAACAGCGTCTGTGTCTCTTCCCCCAACTGTGTGTTTGACCTCCACATGAGAGAGCACTGCTGGCTGTCTGAGTCTGCTCGAGACATCAGAGCCGAGCAGTTTGTGTGTGTGAGAGAGAGAGAGGTGAAGAGATAACCACATATCACGCTAAATATGCCTCATTGTGAGAGATTTTGTGTATGTGCAGTAGATTATTTTTGGTTTGTCCCTACGCAACAGCCCTCCTCAGCCAAATGGGAAAACAAATCACGGCGATTTCAGAGCGTTTTCATGTGACCTAACCAGACCTATATGCATAAATGCATTCATAAGAGAGAGACACGGTGTGCCTATGGAACTATTCAAGCGACCTACTCTCTTAAAAATAAAGGTGCTTGAAAGGTTCTTCACAGCGATGCCGTTGAAGAACCAGGGGAAAATACCAAATGAAGTCATCATTCCTATGCCCTACTCCCTCCGAAGCGCTGTTGTGGCAAAAAAGAATCTCTCCCGTCCATAAACATATATTATCTCTACAACAAGGTCAAAGTTCAGCTATGAGGTCCTTCATACTTTAAGCTAATAAAATTGTCATTCTGTTCTAACCCAATGGCATAAGGGTAACGTTTACATTAATCTCATCAGATGCTCTCCAAATGGGCCGAAATTGACTTGCGGGTTTGAATTTTAAAACTCCGTTCAGATGGCAGGGCATCTGTCTCCTTCTGGCCATTTGTACTGGGATGATAGTAATAAGACCTGCCCAAACAGAGTTATTAGAGGGGAATTCAAGCTGAAATAGATATGCTTTCTTATTCAGAGCAGAAACTCTAAAAAGGGAAACTTCACTAACAATGAAAAATCTGTCATCATTTACTCAACCTTCAATCCTGTCAGACTTACTTTCTTCTGCAGAACACAATGTTGATAACATTGGTTTTGTGTCTCTACAATAGAAGTGAATGGGTACCGCCGTTGTTCGGTTATCAACATTCTTCAAAATATCTTCTTTTGTGTTCTGGGGAGTAATATAAAAAGTAATATAGTCAAACACACCTAATGTAAGTCGGTTTGTGTGTGTGGAAAACTCAGAATGTCCGCCTTTCAATCCATTTAATTTTAGTTGGACATTTAATTAAATTGGCACATTCCCCTTCGCCTCAACCGATTAAACATATTTCTCTAAGCTCAGTACTGTCAAAACAATTAACATTTGCCTTACAGCATGACAAACTACCTACAACATTGTGTTTCTATACAAACACTAACATCAACATTTGGAGTAAATTGAAGTATTGAAGTATGTTTCTATCTATACAAATAAATAAAGGTGATGCACATTCTAACATCACCATGCCTAGAAATTTAAACATCCTTCTTGAATGAAATTACAAACAGATACGTGTTAATTAACACATGAAGTGTTACTGTATATCCAAACACAACATGACTGTTAAATGAATGAATGTAAAAGCAATTGTAAACAAATGACCACAACCTCTTCTGTTGAGCTTCATGCAGTAAAACAGACTTTCCAAAACCTTTCCATATTTTCTTACAGTAATATATCAGAGACAGTTATGATCAATGTAAATTACATCTGTAACATTCTTTATATCATGAATGATGAATCCCTCAACAGCTGTCATTTTTCACAGCAGCATGAAAATCTGCACAGCATTCACTGTCAGACAAATGTTACTGTCGGAAGGCATCAGTCCATTATAGTGCACGATTTGATGGTAATAGAAGCTAAATCTGTACATCACTGCCTGGCCTGACAGAGCCTAACCTCACTGATTTTCCTCCTTGTTCTGGATTATTTATGATGAGCATCTCAAGTGAACAGGGCTGCCTGGGTCAGCAGAAAAATAAGAGCGAAGATCAAAAATGTGCTTATATTTTACATTCCTTTAGTGAGGATGCTCAGGACAAAACCTGTGCCAATAGAATTTAAGAGTCAGCTGTGACAATAACAATTAAATAATACATTAAAAAAATGTATATATATATTTATATTTTATACACATGTATATATACTTTTTAAATACAAATTTTGCATTCAAATTAAATGTATATTCAATGTAATATCATCACATTGTCTTAAATGACAATTGAGCACATTTTCCAACTAAACAATATAAAAAATCAAATTATAAGAAAATGAATACGCTATTAAAATTGTGCAGTACATTATAAAATGATCATTTTATGCTGATTTGTCTGGAAAATATAACAGTTTAATCATCATAATTCTATAAAAGTAAATAAAATGAGATTTTTTGTATTACAAAAATGAAAATTGGGGAACATTGCAAAATAACCTAATGATACGTAGGGTTGGGTATAGTTTGGGGTTTTTTCGATACCCGTGCCAAATCCATACTATTAAAACGGTATAGCGGTTAAATGGTGCATAAATCGATACTTTTGAAAAAGAGCTACAAAACACGTAAGGATGTTGAAGTTAAAGACTCTGCCAGTGTGATGAATGCTGAACTAGACAAGATGGAGGGAGGCATGGCGAGAGAGAGCGAGAGCCATGCACTATTATCAATCCATGGGTCATGTGGATCACAGATCATTTGCGATCCATTTAACCATTAAGATGTGTGGATGAGTTTGTATTACCAGAGCATTCCGACTCGTTCACGTGAATGAGAGCAAATCGCTCAATCAACGGAAGTGACGCACCGCACCATACCAGATATGGCACCGGGTTTCGGTACCCAACCCTAATGATACGACAGCTCAAGAATTGTAATATCAATAATATATAGTATTTTCTGGAATAAATAATGACTGACATTTCTCAAGTTAAAACAAAACTACTTCAACAAACAAAGTCTTCATTTCTATGCTATAATTGCACAACAGCTCATGTTTACACTGTACATACGATGATCTTTCAGCTCTGATCGTAGCTCTTCTGCTCTATATATTAGCAGGTCCTCAGGGACCCCCGGGGCAGTTTCAGTCTCCGCGTGGACACACACCGAGTCAATTTCTCAGCTGAAGAGAACCAGACACCTGGCCTGTTCCTAATGTCCGCTGGTCAACACCTCAATGGATTTACAGACACACTTTGCGGGATGTTTGTCTCAAGTGATGGAGAAACTATAAAGCACCAATATTCCGTTACCACAGTCATCCGCCTTATAATATTAAAGGAATGGTTCACTGAGAATGAAAATACATCAAATAAAGCATAGGTAACTTACTCAGCAGCTAAATAGTCATCATAATATACTTTTATTGTATGCAAAAGAGAATGTCCAACAAGAGGGATTACATGAATTTTGACTGTTGTTTTGAGATCGTCTCCAACTTTAAAAACACATCAGTTGACGTTAAAACTCATTTTGAGACCCACTGGGACCCGTCAGTCTGAGCAGAGGGGAATAATATCTCCTGACAGCCTCAGTAGACAGATAAGCAATACAAACAGACCTCATGAATATCAATTATGCATTAAGAGGAACTGTGCTAAATTAGTAGGCTGGTCTATTGTGGAGGGAAAGGCAGCGTCTGTGATGTATATTCATACGGCTCCCAAACTCAGAGACGTTTGCTTGAAAACAACTCAAAAGTGAATTCATATACATCCGTGCGGCTGATGTCTACTATTATTGATAATGGTAACCACGGTGACTCCATTAGACGGTTATATGCGTACAGTATGTGTTTGTTTAATTACCACAGAAGCATTAGCGATGAGACCTTGGACACCATTAACATTCACTCCTGTATGTAACTTTACGATATAAATGAGATAATAAACCACGGAAGCAATGTGCCATATTACGGTGAATGACTTCTCTTGCATGTCTGAGAAAACATCGTCTGTTAATTGGTTGTGTTTATACATTTACGAAGTGAATTTGCAGAATTCTTCCTGAATGAACACGAGGTACTTAAGATAATAATGACTATAATCTGGGATTTCCCTTGAGACGCTACTGTCTCTATTAAAAGATGTTTTTGCGTGAGGCTCTGTGTTTACCTCCCTCCTACTGTTCTCATGTCTAATTACAGTCTAATGGAAGATTGCTTATGAACTGCGGGGGGTCGGTCGATTGACAGGGGGTAGAGAGAGAGAGAAGTGAGGAGAAATTAAAGGTCAAGAGGGCTCGACAGTGTTTTTAAACATACCTAAAGACAAAGGATAGAATGTAATGCAGACATTTATAGTTTCAAAATGTCACCAAATATCAAAGCAAAATGTCAGATTTAACATACACCATGCATATTCATTTAATAACATTATTAGAGCTCTTTCTGACCTTTTTATACATTTGAGAAAAATCTGGCAACAAATTAAAATATATTGAAATATAGAGATACAAGGTTTCAGAAGGACAGCAGCGATATCTAAATCTCTCTCTTTAACTATTAAGTAGCAATCAATAACTTTTGGTTTATCTATCGCCGTCTACATTTCCCACAAAATGTTGCCAGACAGAACAAACTATAACAGATTATAAATTATAATAATGACAATGGGATTGCGAATCAAGGTAAAGTAATTGGAAGGTATTATGATTTTTTATTTACTTGCAATAACATATTTTATAAACAAAAAACGTCAAGATTGCATTTATTTTATGTTATGGCCAATAACTAATATAGACTATATGATTTTTAAATGTACACTTCTAATGTACACATAATCTATATAAATCTCAAGCCAACAATGTGTTAAAATATGCCATCAAAACTATTAAATCCAGTTTAAAGAAAGCGAATGCTCAAATGATTCATTTCTTCCGCAGAACACAAAAGAAGATATTTTGAAGAATGTTGTTAACCGGCCCCCGACTTTGGTCAAAATATCTTCTTTCGTGTTCTGCGGAAGCAAGAAAGATGAGTAAACGATGACAGAATTTTTATTTTTGGGTGAACTATCACTTTCATGTTAGTCTTTAACTGCACACGCAGCATTGCACGAGCACCTTAGACAAATGATAACGTCTGTTTCTCATCCTACACTAGTGTGTGTCCATTCAAAGATTCACTTCGCACATCACACCAAACACTTGAGTAACAGGCCACAAGCACTTCACAGCCTCCATTAAAATGATTAATGATTTAATAAAAAAAACTCTTCCTGGATGTGAGGTGTGTGTTCCTGTAATAAAAGCTCTCCGCGGACAGCACTAGGGAACGCAGACGCATTCAGAGTCTGCTCCGGTTACTTGCACAGTCTTTCAGTCAGCGCTCAAGTCATCGACTCCGGCTCTTAAATGGAACTGTGTCAATATCTCTGCAGACGCCGTGCAATGCTTTTCCTACTGGAGGAATTCGATTATAATATGTTTCTCTGAAGGTTTAAATGCTTCTTTAAGTGTCCAGATGTTCGCCTATCACAGCTTAATATACAGAAACAACTCTAAGGGATTTATTTGGGATTTCTAAAAGGCAAACACTGTGTCAAAACTGTTTGTCGGGGTACTTCATTTCATTGCCTTCTAGAGGAAACAAATAAGACATGAAATGTCTTCAGTTCTTTCTTTTATACGTGTCATGATTCTGTAATATCACGAGGCACAGTTGACACTGCTTTCCTTAATCTAAACCTTTCCTTGTATAGCAGTGACAACAACAGATATGAAGTTCATGTTAAAGGTCTAACTAAAGTGCAAACATTATGATGGCAAAAGTCCTTTGCTTACACTATTAGCTTTGTTTGGCCTAGGAAAACACATTCTAACATGCAATTTAAAATTAATGACAAAATTAAAACAATCAAAACTAAAATATTGTTTCCCTGACTGTACACACGGGCACAGAGGAAAGCGTACAACACATAAATTATTCACACTGCTTACCAGAAGCCTAAACTGATGTTCAATACATTCACAGCTTCTTCAAAAGGTTCTTCGATGCCATGGAAGATCGTTTTGGTTCCATAAAGAACCTTTAACAACTTAATTTTTTTACACAAGGTTCTTTGTGGCGAAAACGGGTTCTTCCGCTTATAGATGGTTCTTTATAGAACCTTTGACTGAATGGTTCTTTGTGTATCCAAAAATGGTTCTTCTATGGCATCGCTGTGAAGAACCTTTAAAACACTTTTAAGAGAGTGTACTATGTTGTGTTTCTTCTGCCACTTGACTAAGAAAAACAATAAAAGATTAACATTAGAAACATTTATTTATAGGGGTCATACGTGTTTTTCTGCGTCTTTAGTGTGTTATAAGTTGCCCTTGCATGTATAAGACATGCAAAATTGCAAAAATGAAAGTGTGGGAACAAAGGACGCTTCTATCTAAAAGCGAATGCTCACCTGCGTGAAACGCCTCGTGTAACCACACCCCCAAAAATCTACATCAGTTTGTGGTCTGATTTGACTAAGACCGCCCAAATGTAAATGCAAGTAAGGTGGGACCTGATGTTCCAAATATGGTAAGAGGCGTTACATTTCCATCACACGCTTGCAGTATTCGACCAATCACTACGCACTGGTTAACTGACCAATCATAGCAAAACTCGCCTTTCAGAGCCATGAGCTTTGTAAAAAATCTGTGCGTTTCAGAGAGGCGGGGCTAAGAGGAGATACAAACATGCACGTATGTGGAAAATTCTGCGTTTTTGAACCTTTAATCGTCTATACACATTTGAATTACATCTAAAACAAACCATAATATTCGTTTTAGCTGTGTCAGAACTTTGTGATGGATTTTGTGTTAAAATAAGGAAAAGCTGTTTTGTTACCTTTCTCTAAAAGACATATAAGACTGTATAATTCTGCTTCTTAAAGGAATCATATGCTAAAATGAATAAATGATATCTTAAACTATGCGACTTGTTGAGGCGAGCTGCGCCGTTTCTTTTTGTGATCAAACTTACGGGTTTCACCCAAAAGCCAAATTTTGGTACAGAAACTTTTCCAAAAACGACTCAGAAACCACCCACTTAACCAACATAACCGGACGCTTTTCCACAGACAGCAAACCATTTCTCTGAAAAAATATAACAATTCAGATTCAGAAAACCAAGTGTGGGAGTGAGCCACATATGCACCCTTTCCAAGAGACTGAAAGACATTGCGAGATCCGACTAAAATTACACAACCTCAAAAATATTCGAGGTTGACGCATGCATTCTTTTCCTGGAGCATCCTTTCCATCGGCTCGCCCTCATCTGAAACCTTTCTTCCAGTCAGCGTCACACGTGCCCGTCTGAAGCATCGTGTCAGGAGAGATTCTGATCTGTTCCCTGTTTATCGCTTTCCTTTCATCACTTCATCACGGTGACTGTCGATTGAGAATATGTCAGCGATACATCTTTCAAATCGAGGCTGACGGAACTGCGGGGTTGGAGGAGACCGGCCTAAAGCAGGCCAGCCTTCCTCCTATCAACCAAATCAGAAGTAATGATCTAATCTGAACTAACTCAATGGAACAGGACTTCACATACTGACGCTTACAGACCCTGACACAGGTTAAAGGGATAGTTCACCCAAAAATAACAATTCTGTCATTATTTATTCATCTTCATGTCATTCCAAACCTTTATGACTTTCTTTTGCCAAACACAAAAGAAGATATTTTAAAGAATGTTGTTAACCAAACAATTCTGTTGTATTGAAAAGCACAGGCCTAATTTGGGTTTCTCATATTTTGCAAGAACTGTCTCTTTAAAAACAGTTATACTCGCTTTTATAATTTACTCAAACCAGAATCTAAACTTGTTTGGAGGAAGTCATAGGCTGTTATGGAAATTTCTCTATAACAAAACTCTATGACAAATATAAATAGAGTAAAAAAAGCTGTTTGGCAAAATGAGAAGTGACTCAGCAATGCCGCGTTAAAGCAGAAATGCAATTCACCCATCCAAAATCTCTTGATAGATTAAAACTCCTACAATCAAATGTTTATAAAATCACAGACACTTATGTATTCTATTAAACATCATTTTAGTCAACAGCAAAATTTATATTAAAAACAAAAGATCGTATGAAGCTAAAACCGTACACCAATGCTGGCACAATTATCAGTTCAATGGCGGTCTCTAAAATCGCTGGTAATAATAATTGTAATGGCAATCTAAAGGGGAAATTGCACCCGTTGATGGCATTATTTGGATGCGCCGTCTGCATTGATTTAGTAGCTGATTCGAGAAATTATGCAAATCAAAAAACAATCTGGGCTGAAAGCGACGTGCGCTCAATTCCTGATCTTGCGGGCCGAATCTGATGGCTTCTGATTGGAGACTGAACATGAATTTGTCGCTGACAGTCCAAATTACATTCTTGTACTTGGTGAAGATGCGTGATTGACACACGTGGAAGAAATTGGGTGAATGCGTTTGTCCTGGCCATGAGTCATGACCCTAAAGCCTGTATGTATCCGGGTGAACGCACATATGACACACACCTCATGCACTCATCACGCCTGTAGCACGGTTAGCAGGAGTGTGTAGATCTGCCACACACACACAAATACAGACATACACAACAGATACAGCAATGTGATTTATATAAAATTACATTTACTTCGTAAGAAAATTGAGCTACACATGATAGCACAAAAAGTATGGCCTTCAATGTTATTATATGGATTTGAATCAAAAAGACAAAGCAGACAAAGTGCTTCATACATCCATGCGCTTGGCACTTGTGTTTTCATTTTGCACGACATGTCAAGCAATAGTCCAGTTTCCTTCACATCTATCTCTATTAAAGAAAAATTCTGTCATCATTTACTCACACTTGAGTTGTTCCAAACCTGTATAGGTATCTTTGTTTTGATGAACACAGAGAAAGATATTTGGAGGAATGCTTGTAACCAAACAGTTCTTGGCCACCATTGACTACCATAGTAGGAAAAATGACAATGTGTGCCCCAGAACTGATTTCTTTCCTACATTCTTCAAAATATCTTTCGTGTTCAACAGAAGAAAGAAATGTATACAGCAATTTTTCTCACTATGGTACTCAACGGTGGCCAAGAACTGTTTGGTAACAAGCATTCTTCCAAAAATCTTTCTCCGTGTTCATCAGAACAAAAAAATGAATACAGATTTGGAACTTTTCATTTGGATTTTGGGTGAATTGTTCCTTTAAAAATGATCATTCGTTCAGCAGTTGCCAAAAGTAAAGTCTGAAGGGGATATTTGCCCAACATTTGCGTTTAATCCTCCCTCAGGTTCGTTAAATCTAAGGTTTATGGTACAAAAACACTAAAAAAGCAAGAACTAGAAAAAGCAAACTTAAGTGTATCAGAGAATACGAGGTCTGTTCTAATTTACTAGAAGGAAGCAGTCATTATTGGTTTCAAACACTCATATAGAGCTCACTATTTTAATTGAGCTTACATTGCACTTCCGGCAAGGACACTCAAACGCAAGGACTTGGGAAGGCTGCATATCTCGGCTGCCACGAAGAAGGACATCTCAAAAGAAGTATGCTTGGAAGGCAGCCTTCGTTTTGTGTCCTTCGTGCAGTCTGTTTAGAATAGAATAGAATAGAATAGAATAGAATAGAAAAGAAAAGAAAATCTGCGCACAGTACACATACTGCAAAGTCAATATTCAATTCTGCAATTTCGACTCTTCTGAATGTCCTTCAAAGACAACCATGTAAAGGTACAATGTTTTTATTTTGGCTTAGAATGTGCAGACAAATGTAACACAAAGCAAGAGTCTATAAAGCATTGCGTTTAAAATGCCTCAAAAATCAATTTTCAGTCCAAAAAACATGTAGTCGTCCCCTTCAAACAATGATTCTCCACCCTTTTTTGCATGCATTTGCTTTTGACTCCGCACCAGCGGACAGTGAAATAAGCACATCCAAACACATGCACACCCACACGCGGCACAGAAATCTGCAACAGAGCTGTTACAACACCACTACAGAGACAAAAACCATAGCCGATCACAAAGAATCACGCTCACATTGTTAGTCACAGGCATTCACATCATCATTGGGTCATCCACATTCTCCTGAATACATACATGCAAAGCATTATGAATCAGCAAGACTTAGATTTTTGGGAGTAAAATAAAGGATAAACCTCAACATAAGCTTTTATAAATGACTAAGCAATGGTTAGACAATGCTTGCTAAAAAATGTTATGTTAATACATAAACCTTTAAAGAGAATTGAATTTCATTTGGTGCTAGTGGCGTCTCCTTAAACATTCATGAGTAAATCGACTTCTCCACAACGCAATACAGCCCTGCATGCAAAACATCTGCCGTCTTCGGATTCTTTCCACAAACACAGCGGCGTCTGCAGACACAGCTGCTGTCGGCGTTCTGCACACACCGTGAGACAGAAAGCAGCGTTCAAGACAGAGATCCGAATACTATGAGCAACGTTACTGTAATATCTTCCTAAAAGCTTTTTACATTTCACCTACTTTGAGCATGCAAACTGAACCATGAGCACCAGTGTATTCACTTCTACTCGGGTGAAACAAAGACATGCGGTCAGTGCCTAATACAGCTGTAAACAGGATTGGTGATCAGACCATTTAGTAAACATTCAGAGGCAAGATTAGTGTGAACATTAATTTTGTCAATCATAGCACCACCTACTGACCTGTCAATCAACCAATGCACTTTTAACGAAAAGGTTTGAAACTTATAAAGCGCATACAAACACATGATCAAAACGTTACAGAATTTCTATGTTATGCTTGATATAAACGGAAAAACTGAAATGAGTAACTGAAAGAAAAATTGAAAGACACACATACGTGTGATGTGGGTCTACAGGTCATCCTCTGTCTCTTCGGCTTATCGGCTCTTACGTCCAACACCCTTAAAAATGCCCTGCCCGAGGCCTGTGTTTAAATGTTGAACACTGAGAAATCATTCCCCACAATTGTCCCCACTGAACCCTCCACAATGACTAATAGACTTATTTTACTGCTTTATTTCTAGAGAGAAATAGAGAGAGAGAGAGAAATAGAGAGAGAGAGAGAGAGAAATAACCATGAAATATTTTTTCAGGAGATTAGTCATAATTATATATTCAGCACCCTCCTCTCTCTCTCTCTCTCTCTCTCTCTCTCTCTCACATACACACAGAGGCATACGAATTAATCCCAGCAGCAATTTTTTAAACAAGGATCAAATATTGAAATTTCTGTTCCGTTCTTGAGAATAAAATGCCTCATTTTAAAAGCATTAACTACAAGGGCAGAGTCATTTATTGTATTATTTTGTAGTAACTTTATGTACGTTTTCATTCAGTAACCAAATTTATTGTAAAAATATATATCAGGGGATAAAGCACTCCTTCTCAGAAAACGAAATTTAAAGAACATACATACTTATGAAAGCATTGCATACCCTAAATGCACTGTAAGCTTTGGATAAAAGCATCTTGTCGCTGTCCTTCTGAAACCTCGTATGTCCAAATTTGCTTTTTTTTAAATGATTAAATACGGTGTTGACAAACAATTTTTAATACTGTTTATAGATATTTGCAAAACCCAGTGACGAACATAAAGGATGACTAATAATAATGATTTATGGCATAAAAATGTAATCGAGAAATATGGAGAAAGGAGGTTTCAGAAGGACAGCAGCGATCTGTCAAAATGCATCAATGCAAATGTGAAGCATAATGTACAGTATCTTTAAGCACCAGAAACAGTTCTCTCAGGTAATGCAATTCCTCTCTTCATCTGTACGAGTGATCTGGGCTCTATTTATCACCTCTGCTTTCTCTAACAAATCATTTTAAACACCCACTTCACCTCATTCATCTGAGGTCAACCTGCAGTTTATTACGAGCCCTCTACAGTACATCTCATCTTCAAAAACCACCGTGCCAACCAGAGACTACAAGCTCCAAACCGCTTCCATGTGAATCATTTAGCACTGCTTTTCAAGTGACACACGGCACGCTGATGTTGAAGTACTATTTGACAGAAATCTCTAGATACAGACATTCAGTCATTTACACTGATAATGGATGACTAAATGTTGACAATGTAAAATGAATGCGCCATTGTCAAAGCCGACACATGCCAAGTAGGGTTTGTTCGGCATAGAAGAGACGTAGATTAAAAACCAATAATGCATTTACATTAATGCATTAACGCATTCAATCGTGGCATATAACTTTCTTTGGCATATAGCTAGTTTCTTCATTGTTATAGTTTTGCATAGCTAGTACATCTCAGTCTCCAAAACTACTTCAGTGGGAATGGAATCAAATTATAATATACTAATAGACTATTTCCTTTTCATTTCTGCTGCAAGAATCATGAACCTGTCAGCGTAATCGACTATGACGTCTACGCATTAAGACTGCATCATACACAATGTAGATAAGTGGAGTTGTCCAGTGTGCTTTAACATCAACACCCGAGTGTCAAGCTCTTTTAATTTATTTCCTAGAACGCAGCACAAAAGAAATGTGTTCACAGAAATCCTGAACATAAGACTGGACACAAAAGCAATTGTTCAGTACCTCGCTACAGTCAGCAAATACAAACGACATCAAATGAAAATGCAGTGAAATCGCATAACACAGGCTCTATTAAAACCTTATTCTCTACTTTGGCCAGACATGTGCTACTTTTTACTAACTTAACTATGCATTAAGAAATTAAAGACTGAACTTTGATACTTCTATCGACGTCTCATTTGGCATTGTTAGAATGGTTGCGATTATCAATGGTAATATTTGCTTTTGAAATGTCAATGAATCGTCTTTCCTACAATGCAAAGATGTCGATGTGATTTATGTTTTCATCATGCATTAGACATGAAACGATATGTCACGATGACAGCATGGCCACTTTTCAGCATTACATTTACACAAAACCTCCACTAAGCTTTCCGAAACCTTGAGCATTATTCTTTGCTGCCTTGCGAGCACAGGTGTTTCTTTAAATATTGAAAAGCAGTGGGTGGGATTTTACAAGCAAGAAGGAATTGAAAGAGCCTATATCTGAAGAAGTGGTTCAGGAGAGACTAAGTTTGGACCTGTAGGAAACATGTCACCCTCTCTCTCTCTCTCTCTCTCTCTCTCTCTCTCTCCACACAGGGTACACTCAACATCCTTGGCCTTGATTGCCCTTGCTGAAAATACATACTACCGGAAGCCCCAAACACAAAATGTGCCCTTGTTCCTCTAAGCACTCTTTTTTGGACAGAATATTCAATTCAGCACACCTAGACGCCTCTCTCTCTCTATGTGTAGGCTATATGCAGTTTTTTCCATATAAGTGAGTATATATTGTATATATACAGTCTCACCCTACAATGGAAATGAAATTCACAATCATGTCATTCCAAACCTGTATGACTGTAGAACACAAAAGAAGATATTTTGAAGAATGTCTGTGACCAAACAACACTCAACACCTTTGACTTAAATTGTATGGACACAAAACCACAGAGACATTTTTAAAAAATATCTTCTTTTGTGTTCCACATACAGGTTTGATCGACATGAGGGTGAAGAGATGATAACAGATTTGTTAATTTTGGGTGAATCACTTTAGCTGGTGCATCATTGTCCTACATAAAGTTACAGTTTTTTCCATCACAGAAGCACAGGAGAAACTGATGATGATGAAGCAGGCTCAGCAAAATGCAGAAGATGCTTGTGTGGATGTTAGATACAAAAGGTTTTGCTCTGCACATCTTTTAAAAACAGCTCTTTCAATAATTTACATCAGCTTTAAGCTCAGCAAAATGCCAGTCCTTGTTAATGTGCCAACTTTTAACACCTTACAGATATTGATCAGATCTTGTTATTGCACAAAAAGCTGTATTCAACTTCTTAACTTTTACATTCAAAATTCATAACCAAGTTTTTTCATGACTCACTCTTGTGGGAAATGTTCATAAAGAAGTCACAACACAAAAAATTGCTCAAATGATGCTCAAAAAAGCCCTATAATTAATGATTTTTTGCCACACAACATTTCCCCCCAGCCGATCTTCATCACATAAGGAGGAAACATATTTTCGTTTGAATGTTGCCTTACTTCATGTCAAAAAGCTAGTGAAGGCAGTATTCAGTTTAACCCGCAGAAACCTTTCAGCTTTTATCTCCTCCAGGTTTAAAAATAACCACATAATCCCTTTCCTTTAGATTCCTCTCAATTCATTTTCATTTTGTCTGTCTTTTGTCTTATCCATTTGTTTCTCTTCTACAACCTGAATCCTACAATATTAGTGAACTTTTAGCCCAGGCCAGAAGGTGGAAGACTAATCTAATAGCGCCCTTTTCCTGCAGTGGAAAAAGCAGCGGGGTCATTAGACGTGCGAGGTCGCAGAAAAAGCCAACAATCAGTAACATAGCTGCAGGACCTTCTGCTCTCTGTGACATCTCAACAGCTGTCCATCTCTTTAAAACACATGAGCACTGAATAATGGCACCCACAGGCAGGGATGGAGCCGAGGGTGTAGAGACGGGCGTGAGGACGAGGAGAGAAAGAAACAGGACAGAGAGAGGATGGTGGTGTGTGTGTGAGAGAGAGAGAGAGAGAGAGAGAGAGAGAGAGAGGTCGGATGGGGGGAGCTGATAAGAGAGGCTACAGGGGCAAAAGAAGGGTGGAACACAGCTGATAACGGGGTGGAAGTAGGGGCACCATATTATTTGTTTTGTCAGTAAAAAAAAGCTTACATCTCATTATAGAAGGGTTGATTTTTTTAAATGTATTTCTAACAAATGACAGGTATTATAACTGAGAGCAGGTACTGTAGCAAAAGGAAAATGCTGAAATGACTTAAATATGACCAAAACATAGTGTCATAATTTACTCCTTAATTCACGTCCTTCCAATCCATTCCTAAATGAATGAATCTGCCATAAAGAGTATTTTTAGATGACATGTTTGCTGCACATTTCTAAACAACAGAAGGGAATGGGCGTGGTTTACATTTGTCATGTAAATACATCATTACATTTACATTTACCCAAAGTGACTTACGACGTATTGTCCAAGTTTGGGTGTTCCCTGGGTATTGATCCCATAATTCAGGTGTTACAAATTTAAGATCTAAACTGGAAAATAAAATCATAAATGCATTACATTTGCCTTAACATGTTTTTTAAAAACTGGAACGCACTAAAATTTGGGTCAACATAAAAAATAACAAGACACTCTATAGGAATAAAAATCTGCCTGACATTCACGTACATCACACCACAGCACGTTTATCGATACTTGGAACAGTCCACAAAAATACAAAACATCTCCACTTGTGAGAATGAAAATAGCACTGAATCGGAACCGCACAATAGTTATAATAAAGCAGTGCACCGAAAAATGTGGCTTGACTCATGGTCACATTTTGCAGAACTAACAGAGTCAACACACCAGACTTGTTAAGCCTTCCTCTCTGAGCACTAAAAATTCTCATATCTATGACCACGACTAAACCGCCGTGACTATTTTTACAAACATACAAAAATGTTGAGACTTTCCAGTAAGGTTGCATTTGTTAACAACATCATGAACATGTTAATGAATATTTAAACAGCATTTATTCATCTTGAAACATCTTAAACACATTGAACATCAAATGTATCTGTTAACAAGTTATTTCAGAATGAATTAACATGCACGTGTTTGTGTTAACTATGCTGTAACAATATGTTGCTCATTTTGAGTTTATGTTAATAATAATAATAGTAATGAATGAAACATTAAAGTGTTATAGAATAAAACAGAAATATCTAAAATAACAAGTATGCTTGCTTACAGGAAATAACACGGAGATCATTTCGAAACACTTCTAAAGTGCATTTGCCCTTTGGTACTAGACACTACGTGCACACTCGTTTATTCTCGTCACTCACAACATATATATCCTAACAACCTATTTGACTCATTCAACATCATGTGCGATAAACCCTTCAACTTCCTCGATCTTGTTTAAAAAACATGAAAAGCAATATAAAGGTTTTATTTCTTACCAGCAGCAGTTGTGTAAAATCTTCCGATGATGCGCTGGGACAGGTGCGGTCTCCTCTTCAACAGACACTGGATAACGAGGACGAGTTGCCAAACGAGTGATGAAAAGGCGAATTGAGGAGAAGAAAACGATGCTTTATGTTTGTTTGTCAACTGTGCGCGAGACGAGAGCTGTTCTCCTCCGAGATGCTGGAGAGCTTTCAACGCCTCGCGTTTCCTCTTCCAAAGAAGCGAGAGATGCAGAACGCGCGCGTCACGTGATAACCGCGGACAATAGCCGCGAACGCGCACTATAAGGACGGCGCACTTCTTAGCCTGGAGAGGATTTTCACTTTTCATGCATAATAAATGGAGCTTGCGAATGGAGTTGATTAAAAATCTGGATGGTGATTTTTGACTAAATATCCGTGTTTTATTATAGTAAAGTGGTATAATAACCAGTTTTATTTAAATGACCATTTATATTACTTTTATATTACAAATATCGTGGAAATCTACGATAACTGTAGTGAGAGAGAGGTAAATTTGTGTTTTTTTACTTTTCTAGCTATAAATAAAAGCAAAATATATACTAATAAGTTTGCATGGTTAACTTAGAAGAAACATTGTATAGTAAAATTTTCTTTTTCAGTTAAATGTTTTTTGTTTATGACAATTATGCATATCATTTATATGATATCATTGTAAAAATACAAATATGTCAACTATTTAGGTCCTGAAAAAAATGGCGATGGAAAGTATTTTTACGCATATTTTTTGGAGAGACTGGGAATAATTATTATGCTAGCAAATTTATATTATTATATAAGACTACATCCTCGTGTGACAACTAGCCCCGGCCGTCTTCATATTTAAACCTAAATCTTAACCTAGATCATGTCCACCCACCCATTTACACAAACACTATGTTGGTCTGTTATGGCTTACAATGCCCTCGTAATAACATGTAGGTATCCTTCTCTTATCGTGCCTAACACAATTTTTAACTCACGAGGGATAAAACCCGCAGTCTGAACTATAATTATGTTCTCACCGACTATTGTGGTCCATCGAGCAACAGCTAAGAGGCTGCTAACTACCACCCACAGAACCCCGTTATTAATGGCGTTGCTGCCATCACGTCTGCCACGGACAACATACCCAAAGTCATTATTCCACAGACCTGATGCGAAGAGGAATTTCTTGCTTGCTGTATCTTTGACTGTTAAATAAAGGCAAAAGAGCTTTAGGCAATGAAATCTGGGCTTATGTTATGCCACCATTTACTGAGCTGTACTGTCAGCTTAATTGAAGGATAATTACTACTGTAGGACGTTTAGTTCTGGGTAAATTTAAATCCAAAGCGAGCGAAGAGAACAAAGGTATGAAAAACATCTGCAAATCTACACTAATGCGTACGATGCTGACCAGCCGCTCAAACCAAAATAGCATCCTGCACCTCTTCAGCAGAACAACGTCACAGTGTGTTCTCCGTCAAATGGATCCCCTTCACATTTGCGACTTTACATTTCAAGTGTGGGTATTTTTGGTGCATTTGCTGATCGATCTTGAGACATGTAGACTGTAGCTTATGTTCGCATCCTGAAAATGGGCAAACAGATGTGTTCTTCCATTTAGAGGATCAAGCTGTGAAATGTGCCCATCTCTCTGGAAACCTGCCATCTCCTCTTCATTCCCACACCCAGAGGTAATTCTGGTGCTTCGTGTAGGCAGTCCGCTCTCTCTAATCATAGTAAGTTCAAGATCAATAGGTGCTTGTGAGACGGGTTTGTAGCGGTTCTAGGGAAAAAAAGCAATGAATTCATGCTGCACAGAGAAGCCTAGAGAAATAAATAGAGGCATATAAGAAAAACTTCTGGTTTTGTTGCTCTATATCCAAGACTGTCCATACAAGGGGAGGTTTGATAAGAAACCCATAAACTGATTCAGATCCTCCTGTCAACAATTAATAATTCTAAAGAATAAGTTCACTTTTTTTAGTTCACCCAAATATAAAAATTTTCTTTGAAATTTACAATTTACAAAAATGAAACTTTACTCACCCTCAAGTTGTTTCAAACCTGTATACATTTCTTTGTTCTGTTAAACACGAAGAAAGATATTTGGAAGAATGTAAGCAATATTCAGTTCTGGGACATCATCCATTATTATTGTGTATTTTTTGGTCTGTTGAACACATGAGATATTTTGAAGAATTTAGGAAATCATTTTGGGACACTGTTGACTATAGTATATAGTAGTCAATGATGTTCCAGAACTGAATATTGGTAACATTCTTCCAAATATCTTTCTCTGTGTTCATCAAAACAACGTCATTTATACAGGTATGATGAGTAAATGATGACAGTATTTTCATTTTTGGGTGAACTGTTCCTTTAAATCAGATGTCCTTGCTTTCAAAAAATCATAAGATAGAGAAACATTCTCAAATGCTGGTAAACCATGAAGATCATCAGGTTTGTGGACTTGTCTCCATCCTTTTAGAGTCTATGTCAGTTCAAGTACATCAAGTGACAGCACAAGAGTCACTGAAGTAGGGCTTAACAAAATATTACCAAACTCTAAACATTTCTATTTTATATTGTACCTGTTATCCTGATAGAATAATGTTTAATTAAAAAGGGTTGACATGAATAAACTAAAAACAGAACCACAAGCGGGTGTAGATTTTTAGATAACATCTTAACATAAAAGTGACTCTGGACCACAAAACAAGTCGTAAGGGTAAATCTTTCGAAACCTAAATTTACACATCATCTGAAAGCTGAATAAATAAGCTTTCCATTTATGTAGTTTGTTAATATTAGAACGAGATACAACTATTTCTACATCTAGAATCTAAGGTGCAAGATAATATGTAGAAAATCACTTTTAAAGTTGTCCATCAAAGGCACAGTGGAAACAGGTTTGTTTTAACGCTCCCTATTGGCTAACCGCTGTAATGACCTTGTGGGGAGTAGATGAACCCAAAAACGTTTACATAGATATCAAACTTGAGCAGGTAATTCCCGAAGAGCGAGCAAAGTTTGTAGGTGTGTTTTTAGTTTTGTTCACGATATTCCTGCATCCACGCACAAAAATAAAGTTTTGATTATATGTTCGGTAGGAAATTCACAAAATATATTTGATCTTTACTTGATATCCTAATGACTTCTGGCATAAAAAAAAAATCGATTATTTTGACCCATAAAATGTATCGTTGACTATTGGCTACTGGTTTTGTGGTGCAGGGTCACATAAAGTACTTGACTAAATCCTATAAAATACACTTTGCCCTGCAGATATTTACTGTAGCACACTGAGAAGATATCACTAGGAAAGATGAATGATAGAACACACAGGAGGACACAGCAGGGTACCAGTAAGGTGAGATCAAGACTGCCACCTTAATTTCAGTCTGACTCATTGCCCAACTGACTGTAAATAACACATGAACCACTCCTGTGAAAATCCACCATTTCTGGCTGATAAAATCAAGAAGCTTTGGGCTTTACAGGAAAGCCAAAGAGAGATTTATGGGGAGCACTGCAAACATTCGCTGGATAACCAGATTTTTGGTGCTTGCCTGTGTTAAACCCTTACAAACGTCAACCATGGTTTGACTCCTTTTAGGTTATTGTGGTAAAACCATTGTTCATTTTCACATAACGCTAAAGTGGTCCATCTGTAATCCGTCTTGGTGTTCTAATGTTTTCCGGATTTCTTACACAAATGGAGCAGGATGTTTCTCAGAAAGCACCACTAATGATTGTGTGTGTGTGTTCTGTAGAGAAGACACTTTATACAGTTACCCAGAATGCACTGCTGGAACATAAAAGCCTACTTTATTTCAAAATGAGATAATTGGGCCACTGGAAAAGCTCTAGTAGGTAATGACTTTCAGTCGCAGAGCATCGGAGTGCAATAATAAAGAGGATGCATTGTAGTCCGTAACAATAAGGTTGTATTTGTTAACATTAGTTAATGCATTGCTTATATGGATGGTTCACCCCAAAACGAACATTCTGACATGAACTACACACTTTAAACAATATTAATAAACGCTGATAAACTACATTCCTCATTGTTAGTTCCTGTTAACTAATGCATTTACTAATTTTAACAAAAACAAGCTTTTTGTACAGTGTTATCACCATAAATGATAAAAATCTACTGTATTCTTCAAAAAGAGGTGCAATAGATACAAAAACTTTCCAGTCTTGCATTCATTGATTTCGTATGTACACTGACAGATGATTCAATTCTATAATGTCCACAAATGATTGAATCATCACCAGTTTTAAATCATGTTTTAAAAGACTCCATAATTTACTGTCAATAAAGAGCTGCAAGTTTACTTACATCAAACGAAAGAGTGGATATGTTAAAGTCAGATTTGACATCACTGTTGAAAATTCGGTTCACGACAGTTTCCAGAGGGCAGCAGTATCATCATTCGTATGTAAAAGAGGACAAAAAAGATCCCTTCTGGATTTATCTGAACATAAAAAAGCTTCAGCTAAACCTGAGGAGACGATTCCATATATTGCGTCTGTACGAAAACATTTGGAAACATTTAAGCCAGGTATTAATCTTAAGTGGAGGAGTAAAAACTGCAGAAAGCTTCACACTGAGCGAGCGGTCCTCCGAGTATTGTTCAAGAGCTCAAATCCTACTAGTGATTATAGTGCACTTTGAGTTTTTGTAGAGCATGTGATATGAAACAAACATGACAGCGTGGCACAGCATTTCCATACTACATCCCCCCGAAGGGACTGGGTCTGCGCCAGGTTTGCAGCGTTAATGAATAATTAATCTCTCTTTTCTATCGTACCTTTTTCCCTGCATACTTGTTTATCTCCGTTTTGCATTCAGAATTATTTTCTCTCGCTCTCCCCCGAGCACTTTCCATCAGAAGCTATTCTGTCATTTAGAAAGGCTTCTGATGATCTGTCTGATGTCAGTTCATCTAATCTGCATCTGTGCCGAGCTGTCTACCGCTGCTATATTACATCATTTGTTTCACAGGACGTACACAATCCATAAACTCAAGACTTAAGGATAACATATAACGGTCTGGCTGCAAGCGCTAATGTATTTGCATCGCTCTTGCCATAGGCATCAATATGCACGTTTGTGTTGTCAAAAAGTACACGCGGGTTTAAGACATATAACATGTAAACTAACACGCAGGACTGTTTCTAGTCCTCTAAACATTGTGGATGTATTTATGCTTAATTCAAAGCGCTGTACATCCACAATACATTTTGTGCATTACTGAGCGAGTAACTCGAGGTCTCAAGAATCACGCAGGTGGGAGCAACCTCAATAAACCCCCCTTATGTCTTCTTAGACCCAAAATATTGCCTTTCACATTCAATTGAAAAACTGTTTCATCAGGACTGGCTTACAAATAATAAATCCCCCAGCAGATTGAGACGATAGAAAAAATATCTATCCATTTAGCTTTAACCCGAGTGTGTCACTGAGATCTAAGAACTCGTGAGGTTTGTTTCATCGTATGCACACGCGTGTGTGTCTGTGGGTGTGAGACACACTTGATCAGTCTTGACTTTAAAGCCTTTCATTGAAATACGTTCTATACACACACGTACACACATGCGGTTTCCTTGGCAACAGCAGAATGGCACTGAAGATCACATTTTGGGAAATCACTTTCCATCGCATTCTCACCTGCTTTTCATTGTAAATGACCTTTAAGCTGATTTTGGCTCACGCGAGCGTTAAAATGCGTTTCGAGTTGATGAAGTCGGACATCACTTTCTGACCTTGAGCAAAGCATCTGGGATTTCTCTGTCCAGGGAAAATGGACAAAATGTACTGACGACTCATCTTGCACTTTAGTGCTATGCGCATTTTAATCCAATCAAATGTCAAACCCTCTCTGCTATAACAACAGCAGGATCTTAACATGGTAATAATAAAGCACGTTCAGAAATTAGAATGGGTTGGTAATGCAAAAGTAGAGTTGCCCTTCATGGTGAACTATTGGTTTGACTGTTTTCTTTAAGGTGAGCTCAGTTTAAACTCTTTCATTACTTACGAGAGACGAGTGTGACATTTCAAAAACTTTTCCAATCTTCATAGACGGCATTAGCTTTATAGCTCTGTTAACCTCTAGTCATTGACTTGAGAAAGGTACAAATTGCATTGTCTGTGATATCAGCAGAGCCCCGAACGCATTTAACCTGTCCGTCCGACCGCAGCGGAAAAAAACTCACAACACAAAGGTTTTGTTTTCAAAGTCAAAGCAAAATGGGCTTATGGAGGTGAAGCATTAGTTTAAATGATAGTGTGGATTTTGCTGGTCTGGGTTACAAAAGCGTATACGGCAAAATAATATTGTTTTGTGAACGTTTGTTTGTTTAAATCATCTTTCTAATTTGAATAAAACAGAGGCCGGTGGCATGAGACTATGGCCCAATACACTCTATTCAGAGCTCTTAGAATGAGAAACCTTTGGATAAAATTAAATAAAAACAAGCAAAAAAAAAACAAATAAATGTTAGCACTGGATAGGCTGTAATTGAAAAGAATTTGATAATACCTAAAAACACCTTCTTACAGTTCTGTGTTCAACGCCTTATGTCCTTAACAAAGCCCAATGGCGCCCTCTTGTGCATAATAAACGTTACATACCTATCAAAGATACAATTAAAATATTTGCAAAGCAAGGAAAAAGTTGTAAACCAAAAGGACAAAGGAAAAACAGACCTAAATATGCCAAAATAAATACTCTAACAACATACATACATGATACACCTCAATTATATCACGAATGTGCTTTATGTTTATAAATATTGTTTACATAGCGTGTGTTAAATGTATTTACTGATGTTATTTACACAAAGCATGTTTTATTTGCCATGTCTGATGGGAGTAAGATGTCCTCATGTCTAGTTACGTTACTTATTTGTTTCTTTACGAATATGAGCGATGTAAAGTGATATTGTTTATTTACGCATGAATGTCCGTACATACCTTTCACTGTCGCCGCGTCTACGTAAATTCAACTGCTTGACAAGAGGTGAGATTGACTCGATCTTCTTCAGATTTAAAATGAACATTTTCTTATGCTAATCTCGGCAGCCAAGTGCGTCGTTTCTCTGGGTTGTTGTGTGGTACCTGCTTATCACCAGTTTGGCCTAACTGGGAGACCTAAAACCAAGGCCAGCAAACCAACTGGATGGTTTAGACTATTTCCCTCAACACCGAAGTCAAAAACAACTTGACAAACTAATTTCGTGAAAAAGACAAAGTACGGGCATTTGTTATTGCACTTTACGATGGTTGTTTTGCCATAGTGTGAATGAAAAAGAAATCTAGCATGTATGTCGTTTGAGATGGGAACGTCCTACGTAGTATTCAAAATTAGAATGAGTGTTTGTCCCCAATCGTAGTACGTTCAAATGCTATTTTCGACGAAAATCGGTCCACTAGACGCATTGAGCCCGTTGCTGCAATACGTCAACAGCGCCGCCATATTAGACCGGGCATGATAGGCCTAGAAACACATACGAGTGAACGAGGGTTTTTCTTAATATTAAGGACAACGTTTACAAGTCTCACCGATTTCAAATAATTTAGGATCTGCTTGGAGTACAATTAGTTAGAATCTCATAAAAAATTATTAACAATTAAAAAACTCACGATTGTCAAAAGCATACATTTTGCGTATATTTTGTTAAATAATTATAGAGTGTGCTTAAATACTTTCTCCGTAACAAAACGTATAGTGTCTGGTATAAGTAGTCAAATTTGAGTTATTAATTTAAACCTGAACACGATTTAGAAAGAAAAGCACGGGGGACGCATGTGACCCGATCTCGTACGTAACTACGTATCTCCACAAGATGGCGTATCAGCGTCACCCTAAACAGCTCTCAAACCGACGGGAGGCGGAGCCGCAGCGCTGACAACTGTCATAGAGACCCTTCCTGATAACGCAAACTCTTCCGTCCTTAAGCATCTCGTCTTACCGCCATCCAGTACCTTATAAATCGCGTGATTAAAGTTTTTCGCGACGTCGTTTGTGGGCAGCTCGCGCGTGACGTTTCAATCGGTGCCCCGTTACTGTGGAGCGGTTTCGGATGAGCGGTTCATTTTTGACAGGCTGAATGTTTTCAGAGACCCACTGAGAAGGTGAGACGACCACGAGTGGGTGTGGAAGCTTCATATAATGTGACCATAGTTTGAAATGAACGTCGTCAGGTTGCGTGTTTATGGGATGAGCCCTCACAAGCTCGCCTTGAAGTAAAAATGATGCTGAGAGATCATTTCTTTCCGTTTCATAGATGCACTGCAACAAAACGTCTGTTTGAGTGACAACTGTAGTCAGTTCAGTCCAGGAAATACATTCAAAATGGATGTGCATGTCTGTTTAAAAGTTTAGGGTCTTGACGGAAATGCCGTTTTGTATTTATTTAGTTTGGGATCTTTGTAGCTTAATTTGTTGAAATAGTTTTTGTAGGCAAAAGTAATTGTGTTTACATTCAGTTAAATATATATATATTTATTTTTAATGCATGAGTGGTAAATGCTGAAGAAAAAGCAGCCAATAAGTGTCCAGAATACACTATAAAGGAGACTTATGCAAATTCTAGTCAAAAGGGTGACGCCCCTGAATATGTTTTGACGTATTTTGGTTTCTTTCATGTCACACAAAAAGATACATTTGTATCATTCCACTGTTATGATAGTTTAGCTGTTATTCTGAAATGTGTTTATACAGAATATTAATGAAGTATGTGGCTGTGTTCTTCGAAAAAGAGAAGCAAAAATACCCCATCCTGCCTTGAAAGACTTCTTTTGCGGTTGAAACGGGGACGAATACGAGAATAGAGAAGGTGGAGGATTATAACTTTATAATTTACCCCGTGTAGGTGTTTTTCCTTTCAGTTTAACCGGTTTACTTTACGCAAGAAGTATGACAAACTTTAGTTTTTGTAGAGCAAACGAAAGTGTAGATTTAGTATAGTAGAAATGTAAATGAAAGAAAATAATGTTTTGTTTAACGGACGTTGCTGGTCTGTACTGAAAAAATCTGTCATCATTTACGCACCCGAACATCATTCATAAACCTGGAATCCCTTTTTTATGTGAAACACAAAAGAAGATATTTCGAGAAATGTCTCTGTGGTTTTGTGTCCGTACAATGGAAGTCAATGGGGTTCAGTGTTGTTCGGTTCTGACATTCTTCGAAATATCTTCTTTTGAGCTCTGGAGGAGAAAGAAAGTCATAACGGTTTGGAAGAACATGAACGTGAATAAATGATGAAAGAATGTTTATTTATCTCTTTAAAGCTCTCAGGTTCTCAGTGTTGTGTTCTCTCCAGTATTTGGTTAAGGGCTTGTTTGTGAGTGTGCAGGTCTGATGTTTAATGCTGTTTGAGAGTATTAGCTGTCAGGATTAAGGATTTGTAGGGAATAAAGAACAGGCTGCTTCACCACACCATGAATACTGTATTGTTCTGTATTCTAGTGTTTGAACAAAAGGTCAATAGGAGCACAGAATGTTGTGTAACCTTTGAAAAGTAGCCGGTCAGAGAGGGAGTGGATAAGGTGGATAGTTAAGGTTCTGGTTGGGGGATTGGCTCCACGTGTCCTCTGCTCTCTTTCAGGTAATCTTCAGATGAAAGCCCAGTCACACTGATCAGGATGAGCCTGCCGTTTCAGATGAAGAATTAGACAGAGATCAGCTTCAGGCTGCACTTTTTATTTAAAGACTCATTGTAGTTTTTAACCTTTTGTTATTTTCTTGGTTGTTCAGATGTTTTGTTTGTGAACGTTGAGTCTGCCACACACCACAAATGTTGCACTTTTAATAATAAGCTCCGCCTCCTGTTTGGGATTGGGATGTTGATCTATGTGTTTATTTTTCTCGTCATGTTTGATTGTCACACTCAGTCAAACGTGGAAGAGAACTTCACATCAAATCCCTTATATTTTCACAGGGTCACTACACATGAGTTAGCCACACCCACTTATTAACTTATTTCAACTTTTGTTGATCAAATATATCACTGAATGAACGCAATATTTGTGTTGTAAACCAAAACATTTTCTGCATTACTATGATCCTGCAGAGATGTCCAGGAGAAGCTCGAGGTTAGTGTCCAAAGGGACGTCCTTACTCGACGATGATGCTGTCAGCACAAGCTCCACTGGATCCACCGACCACGTCTCTTACAAAGAGAGTCCCGTCAGGTGAGCACTTGTGTGCATTTTTGCAAACATGACTTTTTGCAAACATGACTGTGTCTCTCATGCTTTCCTGTAGGATCTTTAAGAAGAGGAGCAGTCGCAGGAGCGCAGGAAGCGTGTCCCGCAGCTCCAGCCGTGCCAGCAGCGTGGGTCAGATGCTGAGCGGGCAGCGCGCGCTGACCTCATAGCCAGTGAGAGCGAGAACGGTCAGTACTGATGGGCTTGGCCTTGTGAGATCTGTGAAATGTAGCAGAATAGTGTTTAATATTGAATGATGTGTTAAAGCAACACTAGGGAGTTTTTCGACCTTCAAATAATCTCTCTAAAATTATTTTAGTGGTAGGACAACTCTTAACTGGACGAATTTTACTGCCGCTGCTACCTAAGCAGCCTCCTATCGGCTGAAATCACACTTGCAACTTTGGTGTGCGGGTAGGTTCACAAGCCCCGCCCATCACCTGCTTTACGGCATACGACATGTTTTATGGGTGAAGTCAGCCAACAGCTAACAATAAGACGTAACGACCTAGTTCAAGGCAAGTTTCCAAACCATCACCATGGCAGAGCAAGCAAAAAAAGAGAGAGCCCGAACACGAGTCAATATCTGATGGATTTACACTCGTTGGCGCGACCTGCAAGAGGCAACGGGTTGCAAAACGGATGGAGACCTAATGTTAGCCTTCCTGCTACTGGATTTGAAGGTCTTACATGTACATTTTTTCTTACTGTCCTCAACTTTTGAGCTTATTAGTTATTAGGCTGTGCTCAGGTTGTTTATTGGCGCACTAACATTACTGGTTCATAATTTATAACCGTAAGGTAGACTAGAGATAATGTAATGTTGCCGGGTCTCAATAGCTAACGTAGCATGATCATGCCTCGTCACGAATTTAGTGTTATCTATGTTAACGATGACTACCAAACCAAAATAAATGTTTTATGGTCAAAAGTTGCTGATTCCTCAGTTCATGCACGTAGACTAATGTTATCTGTATCTGTAGTTACTGTGCTAGGCACTATTCCCATAGCGAGTAAGTTAGTGATTGCACCCATTACACAAAGCACAACACCTGGTCGCGAGTGTGTTTACGAAAATATGTAGCTAGCACGCTATGCGCTAACGGCTAACATCCAACTGCTACCTCAGAATCTAGTTTGAGCTATTAGTATAGCCCAGTAGTATACCCCGCGGGAGCCAGAAGAGTGCTTTAGGACATGCACAGTTTATGAAGTGACATGATGTAACAGCGGTTTCTGTCTAGTCAACATATTAACGTGTATTGCGCTGCCCACAGGGAAGCTTATACAGCAACAGTATTTACGACACTGATGAAAAACAATTGCGCGTATCAACCACATGGGGGAACCATAAGCAAAAGTTCTCTAGTGTTGCTTTAAACAGAGCCAAGAGTGCTTGTCTGTAGGGCTGAAAGTTCACACACTGTGTGTTGCTCGACTTTTGCTCATGTTCTGGTTTTCAGGAAGGACGTTTGCCGTTCAAGGGTTTTCCTCTGGATATTCCTCAGCTGAGGAGCATTACGACAAACCTCTCACCTCAAGCCCAAACACAGGTTTTTTATTTATACATTTATATAATTAAACATTTGCTGGATTTTTCTTTTGCTTAGAATTGCTTAGAATTGCAGCTCTGCTTTTTTCCAGGTTCTGCCCCGTCTGTGTCTGAATCAGGGTTTAGCGTGTGGGACGTGTGTCGATCTCCAGGTATTAATCGTGTTAATCTAGTTGGTGTTATTGTGCTGCAGTTCGATGCATGAGGTCACATGTTTGCGTGTTTTCCAGCTCAAGCGTTGGTTATGTTTTACTGGTGGCTGGGAAGCACGTGGTACAGCTTCTCCTCTCGTGTGTCCATGATCAATGTGTTTCTGCTCAGCAGGTACAGTGCTTTGTGTGTGTGAATATATATTTATAAGTATGTGAATGTGATTTAACTGTAACACCATGACCTCGTATTTTCTCGCTCTTTCTTTATAGATGCACTTCAGGTATAAAAAAGGCAGCTGTGCTCTTTCTCCTCCTCATCTTCCTCATATTTGGTGCGTAAATGAACCTGTAGCTACATACAGCCGTGGAAAAAAGGGAGAGACCATTCCAAATTTTTATTTCAAATCAGCATTTCTAGATGTATTGTGGTCATTCCAACAAAATCAAACCTAAGGAGTGACTTAAAGTCCTCCAACAGCAAGGTGAAAGACAAATAAAACTTTGGTAAAATCAAGCATGTCACATAACAATTTTTTTTTTTTCTAAATAAATGTACAAATCAGTTGTATTGACCAAAAGTAAATATGAACTTTCTTTGCAGTATTTGAGGTCTGAAAAAATGCAGAGCGTGTTATTTTGACCTGTTGAAGAAACCATATTTTTATTTAAAGTTTTGGAAGAATATTGTTAGTTGTACACAGAATGAAACAAAAATGAAAATGTTACCTATAATAGTACATTTTAAAGTCCCCGTGAACCGGAAGTTGCGATCGTCTTTACGTCCGTATTTTGGCGCATTTCCGAGTGAAATGGAATTTGTAATGAGAAAAGCAGTGGGCGTGGCTTTCTTCTTTCTCTGCAGTTTGATTGGATGTATAAATGGACTGGCAGCAGACCAACAGTTGAAGGGGAGGAGTTAACTGATGCTAACATATGTCATTTGAGATGGATAGTCACTAGAGGGCGGAAGTGCATTTTTAGATTTGAACTGAAGATTATGAGAGCACACAAATTTTAAAAAGAGAAATGACCCACATTGATAAACTATTTACAATAAACGATAAAATATTTCATGAAAAAGTAGCCATTGTCAATTTTTATTTCACGGGGACTTTAAAATCGGAAAATGGTCTCTTCATTTTTTTCCTCGACTGTAGAAATATAACGATGGAAATTTGTCATGATTTTAATTTTGACATAAAATTCTGTGTTTTATAGGAATATGGTACTGGTCCCCGTTTGCAGCTACTTCTCGTCCTCGTGTGGTTGTTTCTAGGAGTCCACCTGTGAAACATACAGATGAACCCGTGAGAGCAGAAGTTCATGTGAGCATGTGTCTTATATTAAGCCATAAACCTTTAGATATCGTTTCTTACTCTTGTTTTTATTATTAGTTTAGTAATAAATGCACGAACTCACAGCACACACTTTTTGACTCTTTAGGACAATTTCCAACAATTCGCCAGTCTGTCTAACTTGAAGGATGAGATCAGCAGTTTATATCTAAGAGAGGCCAACCTGATGGTGCGTCATTCAAATCGAAGGATACGAGTCATTTCTGTACCTGCGTAAATGGGAGGGAGAGCAACAACTCTCAAATCACAATTTGTTTTTCTTTCAGAGAGACCTTGAAGCGCTTAAGCTGGAGAGCGAACGCCAGAAGGTCAGATCTGAGGTGAGAAAGCTCAATTTGACTGTTTTCTGCACAGTATATTTACACACATTACCCATTTTCTTATTTATTTCCCCCCTCCACTTATGTTTCTTTTGTCATGGCAACAAAGAGCAAAACAGGAAATGTCTTTTTCTAACAACAGCGTGTGTTTGTGTTTCCTAGATGCTGCAGACTGATATGAGGCTCATGAAAGATCAAATCAAAAGGTTTTTCATTTGGATGTTCTGTTTTGCATTATTTGCATGTTTCTGACACAAATGTAACATTTCGACACCCCTGTCGACAGTGTCGAGACCGAGCATGTGCTGCAGGTTTCTGACCTGAAGTCAAGTGTCACAAACCTGCAGTCTGACTCCAACCTCCTCAAGGAAAGAGTGGATGCTCAAGATGCTCTTAACATCAATGTAAGTGAGAACTCTCTTTCCCCTTTTGGTATTGAATACTAGTCGATTACAGGACCAACTCAAAATCATGATGTCATTTCCTCTCTAGCTGAAGGCAGAGCTCTCCGAGTGGCTGGTAAAACATTTGAGGGACCCAACATCAACTGTAGTGTTCCGGCCTGAGCTGCAGAGGGCGCTGGAGGATCTGGAGAAACAGATATTAGACAAACTAAAGCTGGACAAGGAGAGCGCGAGAGACACGTGGAGGACTGTGGGAGAGACACTTGAACAAGAAGGAGCCGGAGCTGTCACTGTACAGGTCTGAGGCCTTTATTCATCACTGAATAACAACAATAATAATGTAAATGCTCTAATGTCATAGATATTACTAGATATATTATCATATATTTAGACTTTTGTATGTTTTGTTTACAGGATGTGAAAGGAATCGTCAACAGGGCAATTGAACTGTACAGGGCAGATGGAATCGGAATGGCGGACTACGCTTTGGAATCTTCTGGTATTCATTTTTCTTCCAAATATTTTTGTTTATTTTACAGTACATCGCTTTAAACGTATATTATGGGGTTATGTGGTTTTTAAAGAAAATGTTGACATTAAAAAAAGAAGGTGTTAAATTAAAGTATGATAAATGACCTTGATAATCTAACAGTGAGTGTGTGTTGTAGGCGCCAGCGTAGTAAACACACGATGCTCAGAGACATATAAGATGAGATCTGCGTGTCTGAGTTTATTCGGCATACCCCTCTGGTATCAATCTGAAAGCCCTCGCACAGTTATACAGGTAAATCGCTCAAAAAAACACACAACACTGCCACGACCGATCGCTTTTTGAGTTTTCTTAACCTGTCTGTTTGTGATGTAGCCAGAGCTGTATCCCGGCAAGTGCTGGGCGTTCCGAGGCTCGCAGGGTTTCCTGGTGATCTCGCTGTCCTACCCGATAAGAATCACCCACGTGTCACTCGAACACCTGCCCAAAGCCCTCTCTCCAACGGGACTCATCGACAGCGCGCTCAAGGATTTCGCCGTTTACGTGAGTCCACATTCCGCATTTCGTCTTGTTTTAGACTGTTGTGTCATTAAGTCTGATGTAGAGGTTCTCGCGTGTCTAGGGCATGTCTGAAGAGAACGAAGACGGAAAGCAGCTCGCCACGTTCATGTACGACCAGGACGGAGAGCCCATCCAGACTTTCAAGCTTCCTGTAAGTCAGCAGCACACAGGAAGTCAAACGTTAAGAAGCGTGTCAGTCGCGTTCTAAAATGTGCCTTTTCCTTCCTGTAGGAATCATCAGACATCTACAGCGTGGTGGAGTTGAGAATATTAAGTAACTGGGGTCATCTGGAGTACACTTGCGTGTATCGCTTTAGAGTGCACGGGGAGCCTTCGCTCGGCTGAGAACGCAAATCATTCTAGTTTACTTAATGCAAAAGTCAAGTACGAACAAAAAAGTGCACTGAATTCGCAAACAGACAGACAGCTTCCTAAACTACCATTACCAAATAACGCACACAGACATGTGTATACTCCAATGTGTACTTATATGGGTTTGTTTGCATTCCTCACATTTCTTATATTGACGAGTGCTGATAGATTTTTATTTTAACCGGTATTTTTAGTTGGCAATAAGTTTAAATAAAGACCTAATAATATTTAAATTTTATGAAGGATAATATAATAAAATGTGTAACCATGAATTGGTTTTGACTGAATGGAGGGCGGAGCTTTCTTCTGTATTTAGGTTTACTATAAAGAAGTGTTTCTAGTTTGATTCGCTTGTTAAATTTTAAACTTGCTGTATCTTCCAAAGTATATTTTGTGACGACAGATGGTTGTGTAATGTGTAATACACGTTACACGTGACCGTGTTCCTCGTGATATAACATTACAATAGTTAGATAGTTCACATCAAAATGAAAACTCGTTATTTGCTCTCCCTCATGAGACGTTTCTTTAAAATGTTTTCACTTTCGAATGGTTTTGAAAGGGTGAATAAATGATGGCAGAACATTTATTTTGGGTGAACTATCACTTTAAATGATGATGATGTTCCTTTAAGCAATAATTCGGTTTGCACTCTTTAAAGACGTTACAGATGGGTACCAGCACTGTCAGATGATGTGTTGTCTCCTCTGCAGGGCAGAAGGAGTGGAGTGTCACTCAGGATTTGGGTTTAAAACCAAAGTGCTCTTTAACGCATAATATATTGCTTGTCTTGTGTATGTATATGTGCTTAATAATAAGACAATTAGATTCTTGAATGCATACTGGAAATATTAATTGAAGGTATAAATGCTTGTGCATTTATATTGCCATCTTCCGCACATTTCATGCATCTTAATAGAACTTGCAAATTAATTGGGGAAAGTTTACATTACGTCGTCTGCCGTGTTTGATATATTTTGTAAGAAAAATGATTTGAATAAATTTAAAATGGCACCTACTGTAATGCAAGGTGAATCTGGTTATTGCATGAATCTGAATGTTACACAACAGTGTGGTTTCATAATTTGGTAACTTAAAATGTATTTCCTATGATGCAACAAAATGGAGACTGAATAGTTGTGGTTGCGAGTAGTGTTTTATTAGTGGGATGGTGTTAATCGTCAGAGTATTTTTCTCCAACCACGCTGAAATCAATTCATCAGTTTAAGTTATTAAAGAACGGTGCTCACTTTTCAGAGCCCCGTCGAATACTGAGTCCTACAAACTGTTGATAATAAATCAGGTTCCAATAATTTATAACTGACCGGACAATTGTGTTGTTCTTTTTTCATACTGTTAACATAAACGAGTGTGAAATGAGGACAAGATGATCCGACAACATCATCATCCACTAATATATAAACATTAACACTAGTCGCGCAGATTCATAAAACTCACAAACACTACACAAAATACACAACTTTTTTTGTAACCGTTTATTTCCATAAACAGTAGTAAAACAGAGCAAAAAAATGAAATAAATTAGATCATCTAATAAATACAGTCTGGTAAACAAAAAAGACAGCATGGTGTTTACATTGTCTTACAGTTTTGACTACCATGATAGTGCATTAAAGAAAAGAGGAAAGTGTACACTACATTATAAAAACGACTATTTAAACATCGCACTATAAAACTACAAGTTCTTGTACATAAAACTCACCAAATCTAATGTACATTCAATATTCACAATTTACAGTTACAGCTGCAATTCAAGCTCCCTAAACTAAAAGTGTTTCTTTGAGAGTTCGTAGCGACACACACACACAGGTGATTTCAGTAAATATTCTGTGGGATGCGCTCAATTTGAGCGTTATAATGTGAATGTGAACACAAGTTTACAACCAGATACACAAACGTATGTTCCCATATGGAATGCTGTGGGGGTAAATCCTACCTAGGATGAGTTGGGTAAAAACAATTCTGATTCAAAGCTGGGTAAATGTGGGCAAACCTCGTTCCATATTTGCATTTACATGATATGCCTAGAAAAAAACACATATAAAGGGTGAATTAATAGGACCAAACACCAATGACATCAGAGAAAGGTCGTCTATAAAAGTTGATTTATGAAGCGTTTCATTGCAGGAGAGTATAAAGTATTTGCAAGATTTAACATGCCTACATAATCTAAACATATTTTGTTTAAAATGTGAAACTACCCTAAAAATCCTACAAGATCGAAAAATGCCAAGGCACAGGCCAAAGTGTCCGAGCATGTTTAACAGCAGATTGTTTCATAAAAAAAATAACCGAGCTGTGTAAAACACACCACGATCAATGGTCTCGTTTTACACAACAGAGGAAGGCTGTACAGTACACTATCACGCCACGGTATTCAGTGCATTTGGTCGCTTTAAAAGTGTTTTCTAGCTGGACAATTTATTCAGTGAGTCTATCGGTCGACTGTGCAAAAAGCATGCGTTCAAACTTCTGACCTGGTGTAGATGTGGAAGTAAAGCTGTCTGAGCTGATCTGACATCATGAACGCGACATGACAGGAGTATTTATGGATGCTTGATTGATATTCGGTTGATCTAGCACTAATACTTTCTGAAAACAGATTAAGAGTGTTTATACTCTCTCGTGCATTATAAAGTGACGGGTCTTTTATTAAAGGATTAGTTGATAAAAACATGACATCATCAAATGATGAGCGAACCATTTTTTTTTATTCTTTGTGAGGTTTGGCTACGTAACCTGATAAAACTCTATATTTGATAAGAAATGATCTATTTATCAGCTTAAAAGTCGAAGCAACTGAATCTGTTAAAAAAATATAAATACATTTAAAAGATGTGATTAAAAATATCTCATAAACAAAAACGATACGAGGGGGATGCCACTACTATGTTTTACAATCGGTCTAGCTATGCAGACTGGTGACATCATAGATATGTATTTCAAGCAGTAACCGAGCGCCTCATCTGGTTATTTAGCAAAGCAACAGGACTGATGTGATGATTGACAACAGCGGTGATACAGTATTGAGTCGTCACACAAAACCATCACAGTCAGTCGCTTTCTAACGTCAAAAGCGCAAAATCGTCCACGACATAGCAGAAGTAACAGTAAAGAAAGATTTAAACCCAGCAGCCAAGAGATTCTGGTGCGAATATGACATACGCTGAACTTGAAACTCTTCGTCTTTCAAACCACACGTCTTGTCTCGCGATCAACTGCGCGGAACTAAGAGGTGAGGGGACCGGGAAGGGGGGAAATGTTTGATTGACAGCCCAGCCTCCCCCTCTCCTCAGCAGTCAGGTGCTGGGGTGTGAACAAATGAGGGAGGCGGAGTCAAGGGCGTGGCTTAAAGTTGAGAGTCCGCCCCGAGGCTGTTGAGTTCTTCGGGTGAGTGTTTCTCCGCACCCGCCATTGTCTGTCGAAAGCCGGCGGAGATTTCGTCGAACGTCCGTCCCTTGGTTTCAGGAACTTTGAAGAAGGTGAAGACGGCGAAGGAGAGTAACAACACAGTGAAGATGACGAACACGTACGGCCCACACACATCCTGCGAGAGAGAGAAACGGTTAATTCACTAAAACCAAGATTTTGTATCGATATAATTCACAGGAACATATGCTGTAAATAAATCCCGTGCTCTTACCTGCACGTACTGGAAGCCCATGCCCACGATGAAGTTGGCGGTCCAGTTGGAGAATCCGGCAACAGCAAACGCAGAGGGTCTCGGGCCTTGACTGAACAGCTCGGCCACGATGAACCACGGGATGGGGCCGGGCCCGATCTCAAAGAACGCCACGAAGGCGAAGATGGCCACAATGCTCACGTAGGACATCCACTCCAGCTGGTCCTACAAAAGTGATTGAACCCAAGCTGTATTTTAAAACTTTAAATAAATATAAAGAGTTGAAGACTGACCTTATTAACTATCACTATGTTACTGTGTGGACGCATTTGCCTACCAGAAGGGCGAGAGCGATGGTCATCAGTATAGCAGATCCAGCCATTCCCAAGAGTCCCAAGAGGTGTAGAGACCTGCGGCCCGCCCTCTCCACCACAAACAGCTGCACAAGACATTATCCAATATCGATCGATTAATACACGACTAACAACAAACTGTGAATCTATACATCCGCATGCTCATAAGCGTGTTACTCACCGATACGACAGTAAAAGCGGTGTTGACCACTCCAGCACCAATAGTGGCGTACACGGGCTGCTTCACATTCGCTTTCTCAAAGATCGCTGTAGAGTAGTAGAACACCTGCACATCGATGTGAACACAAATCGCGGGTCAACGAAACTTCCTTTACTCAGGAGACATTACAAGAGAAATGGGAAGCACTCACGGCGTTGATTCCGGACAGCTGCTGGGACAGCTGCAGCATGATGGCTATGATGATGGGCTGCCGGTACAGTGGAGAGCGGAAGAGCTCCAGGATGGTCACCTTCTTCTCTCTCATCATCTGTCTGCTCTCCTCCTTCATCTCCTGCATGTCTGCGCTCACGTCCGACGTCCCGCGCAGCTTTTTCATCACTGGGTACACACGAGATGGTTGTTCAGAGTTATTTCCTGCAGGGCCTATGAAGCTGGTTGATCGGGTGTGGGTGTGTGCGCTCACCTGATTTGGCTTTATTTTCCTCGTTGCGGTTGATGAGTAAGAAGCGAGGGCTCTCCGGGCAGAGGGGCAGCAGGCAGCACTGCAGAAGCGCTGGGATGAAGGTGAAGCTCAGGAGGAACGGCCACATGGTGGCGTTACCCATCAGAGTATCCAAACCGAAGACCTACACCACACGAAACATCATGACTATAAATACCAACCTCAGATGAGACCATGTCATTTTTTTAGAGCGATTTTGAAAGTGTACCTGTGCCATGAGGATGCCCACGACGATGCCCAGCTGATGAAGGGTGCCTAGGGCTCCTCTGAGCGCCGTGGGTGCCACCTCACCAACGTACATGGGCACAAAACCGGTGGACAGACCGGAATAAAGACCCACCACAAACCGTCCGATAATGAGCATCTCGTAAGACGAGGTCATCTTGGAAAAGCCCATGAGAGCTGCAGCTATGAAAGCTAGCACATTAGCCATGAGCATGGAGTTCCGCCTAAAATAAGACAGACAGAGAGAGACAAAATGAGAAAGATGGAAAACATCGAAACTGTGTCATGTTATTTTATAAACCGGTATTGCTCTTCACCTTCCGAAGCGGTTCACGAACAACCCAACGGAGAAGGATCCTATGATGCCGCCAACAGAGAAGATGGCCACAGACAGGGACCACAGAGTGGTCATGGTGGCTTTAGAGATGGGCTCTTGATATCGCTCTAACCAGGTTTCATTGTAGAACGTCTCGATGATCTAAAACACACACACATACACAACATTACATAAACGAATCAACAATGATGGATATTCACGTCTTGGAAAAAATGGTATTGCTCAGAAGTTGCTCAAGATTTGATGGCGTTCTCAGTCGTGTTTCGTTTAAGTATAAAGATGTTTCAGATGTTTCTCCTTAAAATTCTTCAGAGAAAAACCAAAACAAATGAGACAATTGTTCACACACATGAAGGTAGATTGTACGGGTAAAATCATCTGCATTTGGGTCGATTTGATGAGTTCATATTGAGATCTTCGATAATATTGACTTTTGATTGCCGACTTGACCAATCTGAGCTCAGTTTGAGACATTCTTGAGATCTTTGTTTTATTTTAATTCGCCTCTAAGAAACAACTGCTGACATTTCTGTTTTTATTTCTAATGCTCCTTAGACTTTAGTGAAGTGTCTCGTGTAAGAACTGATTTGTCCAGTAGGTGGCTCACTTACCGGTGTTTGTGATGAAAAACGACCCACGGGAGTCAAGTTTCCACGGCCTCTCTGCGCTACGTGACATGCTTGTGTTTATAAACAGAGACCTTCCGTAACCCGAAGAGCTTGTCCCTTTAACGGGACTGTCTCTCTCTCTCTCTCTCTCTCTCTCTCTCTCTCTCTCTTCCTATCAAATGTCAGTCACCTGCTGAGATGCAAGCTACAATTAACATGCCTTATGTATGACCATTAACGATACCCAGCGAGTCGTCTGTGACAACTTCCTCCTCTCTTCCTCTCTCTCTCTCTCTCTCTCTCTCTCTCTCTGTCAGCTGTCTGACACCTGCGGTATGCAGAAAGCCCTTCAGCATCACCTCAATATCAGGCAAGGTTCAAATCATGTGCCTGTGGGGTTAAATCTCTTATTATAAAACCACTTATACAACAGTTTTTTAGGCACACGCTGCTTTCGGGTGCAAAAGTTGATACAAATAAAAATTCCCATAATTGATAGACATAATCGTTCAAAGACACTAGTCTTTAGTTAACAGCGTCTCGAGGATCCAGTAATCTTATCACTGTGATTATTTATAGAGCGGGTTACGTCAAACACTCTCACACACACACACTCATTTGGCCTCGCTCACTTGATAAAACTTTTGCACAGAACACTTAAAGCAGCAAAATCGCCAGCCTGTAGCCGAATCGGAGCCGTGCTGTTATACGGCCGCACCACACGTATGCACGCTTCAACATATACTTTTTACATAAAGAGGCATGCGAACACAACTACTGTCTGTCTGGATGGTTAGGCGAGTCTAATTCTCCACCTTTTGAGGAAGGAAGGGGAACACGAGCGTAAAACACACACTCGATCCTGACGTTAGAAAAGCTTCATTCACATTACCAGCCCCTAGTCCTGTGCTCATCTGAACAGGCTGTGCTGTGTGTAAAATGACCTACACGCTGTACCTGAACTGAGAATGTGTTGAATTTAAAAGAGACGCAACCTAAGCAGGTGAGCAGATGCTTCTGTCCTAATTGCTTCATAATATGTAGATAAAGGACTAAATCGCCCCGTGGAGCCGTGCAGTTATCTTCCTGGAATTAAACATGCAGCATTTGTTATCTTTGTGTACGTGTGTGGCCACTTTCAAACAGGGCTCGGACAGCTGCAGTAGTGCATTATTATGAATAGGGGGGCGAGGGGAGGAGGGTTTTGATAATGTCAAAGGTTTAAGGACGACGAGCTGATCAGCAAGGAGGCAGTCGCATATCATGATTTGCATTGGCATTGTTCACGATTTGTGAAGAGATCTTTAGGGAATATGGACTGTTTTTGTGACAAATTTAAAAGTTTGGTTTTCAGGAGCTATGGATGTGCGTGCTCTCGCTGCTCACCTTTTGGGGGGCATTGATGACACCCGTGTTGTAACCGAATTGCAGAGATCCGATCACAGCTGTCCCAACGGCCAGCATCAGAGGAAGGGTCAGCTGCTGTTGAGAGAACAATACAAGAGAGTTCAGCGAGACATTTTTAGCAACACAATGGAACGTACTGAAAGTACATCACTCTTTCTCATTGCAGAGACAAAATAACAATAACATATCAAAATCTGGCTAAAACTATGGTGTTGGCACGAGAATATCTGTACTTTTAAGGATTGGACAAGCTGGGTGTAAATGTGCCTTTACAATGACCCTGACTTTAGATTACAATAGCCTTTAAAAACATTCATTTTGTTTGTTTACTCATATAATTATATTGCATGCAACTTTATACAAACAAATCATTAAACTGATAAACATCTTCATAAATTCACAGCATTTCTAATGTTGAAGGTAATAACATGCAATTAATACAACGGGGAAGTCACTATTCCTATTATTTCTATATCCAGCTTCACCCCCGTCCTAGAAGGACACAGCTTTGCACAAATACACAAGCATTTCCTTCTGTTGAAATACAATAGAAATGATTAACCTTCGATAAGAGACTGTTTTTTCTTAAGGTTTGCTTGAAATAATTCAGTACCAGACAGGGAAATTCTTGAAAAATATTTCCTCATACCATCCCAAAATGAACTGAAAGCTCATTTGATTTCACTATTGTGTGCCATTGTTGTGCATTTCTTATACATTCAAATTAACTCTTCACACTTGTGAAAGGCTGTGATAAAAAAATGACTAGTGGGGTAAAGAAATAGAAGGGTTTGCGCAAACCCAGACGGCAGCGAGAATGAATCTTATAAAGAGATTTACTCAACACGCCGTGAAGTCGCCCACCTAACAAGACAGCGGCTGCTTGAAAACATGCTGACCGACGTCACGCTGGAAAAACACTGATCTTTACTAACAGTTATTATTGAAGGAGACATTTGACTTTGTCAACATAATTTGAGTGTTTGACAGCTTTTAAATGAATGAAATGTAATGAAAGTACTTGCGTCACTCAAGCACTCCTTAGGTAAAGTTTACTCTACATACTCTGCCCTACTTTACATTACTTAAGGCTGGAATACACTAAAAAACTACACATCACACACTTGCAGACTTTTTGAACGTTTGCAAAGTAAACAATACATGATCAAATCTGCAGACTGGCGCAGACTTTCTGCAACAACATCAGACTGAAAATCTGGGCAAAAATCTGAGCAAAATCTTGTAGTGTAATCCGGTCATACTCGCACATTGTGCAATTTATTCTGGCCTGCAAGTGGCTCCAAAGGAATTTTACCAAAGTAACATTTATATTTCGAAGATGTCAATATTGTTAAATAACTTTAGACTTTCTATGTTTTTATTAAACTCTTATTAGAGCAAGACATAAGCATGCTCCATAAGACTGTAAACAGCTCTTCAGTCTGAACATTCTAAGCGCTTGCACTCCTCCGATATAAACAAATGACGTGAAAGACACCGGTTTGGGAGTCGTGCTTTGAATATTTGTATCTTGCCTTTCATCCACATAAACACAGGCATGCTTCAACTCTACACGGCATGCTAAAAGCTAAAAGGGGTGGGGAAATGGACACACCTTCGCTACCTTTATACCGGAGAAAAAATGCAGTTCAATGAGGTCACGGCTGGGCAGTCGAACCAGCTCTGAAACAGGATGCCACATATACACACAAACCAAGCCCTTGGGAGGTCGGTCTAGAGACGAGACTATTTCATCCTTCGTTCTGTAGTACCAAACCTACTTTAAAAATGTTAAGTTAAAGTGACCTGCTAGGAACGACTTTTATAATCTCACATATGGAAAGGTCCTCGACAGAAGCTTTGTCCCAACCAACTTCCCTAAGAAGTTAACTACATCCTTCCTGCTGTTGAAACATTGGCTTTGATAGCAAACAACTCGGGAGAGGGGTTTGTATCTCTTTAAGAGAGAGGGTTTGGAAAATATCTAAATATGGATGTTTTTGACTGGTCTTACTCCAGGGCAGGATTTTGAAACGTTCCTTCGCCAGATTGCTGCCTTACACTTATATTACCAAAGAAAACACACAAACATGCATCCTGATACTGCATACTTGTTCACAATGTCAAAGTCAAAACAATATAAATTCATGGAATACAGTGTGTATGCATTGGGGCCGGTTAGACGACTCCACGATTAATAATAACACCATTCTACATCTTAATAACAGGACATTTCTGGCTTTGTCATGCAATCTCTCCAAAACATGACGGTAATAAACAGACACGCCCTTCTGCTCATATCACATACCAGCAGTTGACATAGAGACAGACCAACATTTGTACAAACAGATGACAGTCATTTTGTATTGGTTTGGCTTGGCTATGGGATGGTTAGCTTATAGTTTTTGTGCAATAAAAACCAATCAAACTATTCTCAAGTAGAAACAATGTATCGCTTCATATACACTAAACAGTCAAATATCAATATTTTTTATTACAATGCCATGTTTACTAGTTCACCGGCGCATTTTTAGAATGGACGTCACAACCAAACTAGCATGCAAATAAACCTGGCTATTCACAGCACACCCTTACACAACCAATTTGAGCCGATATCTACACTGCATAGGGCCCTAGACCCTAAAAGTTTGGACACCAGTGGACGCCATGTGCTCTGTGTGTGTGTCTGAGGCCTGTTGTTAGTTGTTCATACTCAACGCAAACCATAAAAGTGCAAAAACACTTAAACTAGACATTATCACTTTAACAACACCAACACTGTAGGTGTTCAAATTGCCTCATTAACTTCAATAAAAACCACTGATGCGAGGATCTGTATCTTAAGTTAGATCAACAAAACAACTTCCGTACTTTAGCATGTGTGTATCAAGTTCTGTCCCTACGCAAGTAGAAGGAAACAATGTTTTGATCGTCAGAAAAGCCAAGGTAAGAATGATGCCAAGTGATGTGACGGGAGAATACAAACCTGTTATGTTCAGCCTTTACCCAGAACTGCATTCATAGCATATTTGTATTTGAACAATTTGCTTCCTCATCGATTCAACGAACATTAAGAATTTGTAAAACAATAAAAAAGCTTTAATTATTCTTTGTTTTTAAGTTCACAAGAAAAGGTTAAGGTTGAAACAACTCTAAATAGTTCAATAACATTTAAAGGCCCCAATTGTAATTTAGGAACTGGGGGTAATCTTGAAAAAATGTGTAAATGTCATTGTATTTAATAACAAAACAGCAGACAAACTGTAATTTAACTTTAAAACCAATACTCTTCCAAATGAAGACCATTTATTGTGGATCAGTTTGTACACGTTTTAGTTTTCAAGTTTGATGAACCACACCTGTGGTTACTCTGCCCAGACACCTGTGTGAAGGTATAAATGACTACCGCTAAACATGACCTTGAGACTAGTTAGTTAAAAGTCAATGGAAAATGCAAAATAATTGTGTTTTGTGCAGATGTTTGACATTTTACATGCTACTGAAATGCATGCATTTTAAAATAAGCATAAGGGTCAGAAAACGTTCGAGCGGACAGCGAAGTAGAACAGCTTAATTCCCAACCCAGACAAAGATGTCTCTGTCTATCTCACTCACACACACACCTTATCGAAGTATGATGCTATGTTTTCTTTCTCTTTTCATGCGTCTATTCCAAGCTCCTATAGTTTCATACTTTGTAAGTAATTTCTTGGTTAGACGTAACCAAGCTCAAAATTTGATTACAATGTTTCACTTCAAGTTAATTGCGCAAAGCACAAACGGTTTTTATTTTTCACAATGCTAACTTTCCAATGTACTAACAGCTGCTACAATGTTTTATTGCACTGCAACAATATTGCAAACATTATTATGTGTAACCTACGGTAAATGATCTTTACAGATTTTCCACTTCCTTATTAAAGTTTTGTTCTAACAATTACAGCTCAGCACAAATCGCCCTTGATTTACTGTAATGGTACTTTGTATTCCGCTAATCCATAAACTGAAAGAAATCCCTCATTAATGCTCATTAGGCTGAAGAATGACAATAAAAGGAATATACATACTCAGACGCAGTCATGCAAGGACAGAAATAAATGCCTTCTGTCCTAAAAAATCAAAACTGAATCAAGTCTTCTGACAGTCTGCATTAAAGGCAGGTTTCATCTAAATGTCAAAATGTGTAAAAAGCTTTTTTTTCTTTTGTATGGCAAAATATAACATCACCTCCCCCGCGCAAACAAACCGCGTCTCACAAATCAGTTCTTTAATTTCATACTTTTCATGGTATGAAAAGCTCAAGCACAAGGCTTAACACCAAATATTGTGTATCCACGTTTCTTCCGTATTATGCGGCACACGACCGTGAATGTGTTAACTGAAGAGCATTCAAAACACTAGGCAGTATGGTGGGAACAGGTCAAGAACATGACCTTTGTTGCGGGGTGGCGTTGTGCGTTCCCTAGCTAAAAGCCAGCTGTGGTGCTAATTCCCTTAAGGAAAGGTCCTTCATTCCCAGCACGTCTACTGAAAACTAAAATTAATCACAACACACAAAGAACTGAATGAACCGAAACACAAAGATTGTTCCTAATTGAAACAATCTGCCCAAAAAATTTATTTGCAAATATCCACCATCCTTATTATAGACACGTGTCTAAACCTGTTCAGTACTTTAATACATATCTTTATTGTTGATTAATTAAGGGTTGAGGAACTCGAAAAGAGACACTTCATCTATCACATCTGTGGTTCGGTTAGCCATGTATAACCGTCTACTAGTCACGTATGAGTCTTCTTCTCAGTATTAGTCACTAGTTTGGTTAGGGCCCACAATTAACCAAGAAAGACAGACAGAGTTTTCAGCAACGTGCGAATCATCCAATTTTAATGTGATCTAGATCCTGAGACAATAAAATGCCACACAAATAATGTTGAATGTAAGAAGTCACGTGCATCACGTCTCATGGCAGTAAGGACGGTGCCCGCTCTGTATTATAGTCATGACCGAAATGTATTGTAAAACACTAAAGACAGGTTTATATTTGGAAAAATGAAAGCAAGAAAAATAGAAAATAGAAAACAATAAATCACATTTCTTTGTAATAAAACATAAAAGAAATAATAAATTAAATGAAGCGCTAACACATTTTCATATTAGAAAACACAAAATGTCAAGAAAGAAAGAAAGAAAGAAAGAAAGAAAGAAAGAAGAGAAAGAGAAGAAAGAAAGAAAGAAAGCAGAAGAAAGAAAGAGAGAAGAATAGAAAGAAGAAAGAAGAGAAAGAAAGAGAGAAAGAGAGCTAAATCAGAGAGAGATGAAAGAAAGCCGAAAGAAAGCCAGAAGAAACTAAGCGAGAAGAAAGCTCCCGCTCTCAAGAAAGCCTCCCCCACCTCCCTCCTCCCTCCCCCTCCCTCTCTTCTCCAGCTCTCTCTCTCCCTCCTCTCTCTCCTCCCTCTCTCTCTCTCCCTCCCTCCCTTCCCTCTCTCCCTCCCTCTCAGAGGCTATAAAACCACGACGACTCTCCGGCTTTGTCTCAATACTTACTGTCTTAGCATTTTAGGGCAGCCAAGGCGCCTCTATACCCAAGAGATCGCTGCCTATGTGGGCATTTATAGGCTTTTAAGACCGTTTTCTACCTTAAAAGGACCTACAGTACGTATCTAGACCTGGACGTAGGTAAGTTACGAGACACAGTCAGAAGACGAGCATCTCGAATGCTCAAAACTGCTGTCTAGGTAGGGAGCTCACTAGGTTTTTGCCAGAGCTCTCTCTTCGAGTGAGGAGGAAAATCACCATCACTAGAGAAACTTTAACACCCTGATGTGAACTCGTCCTTATGACAACTCTTCACATCTGTTATGCGTTTTATTTATTTGTTACACAACTAGTTTGTCAACTTTCTGTGGCTTGAGATGGGGGCTCGTGGAGCTATGCGGCTAACTTTTTCTGACTGACAGAAAAAAAGGTTTATCTAACCACGAAAAATACCAACACAAACCAGTAAAAACTCGGTATTTTCAGTTTTCAGTATTGTATGTTTTATCTCCTCACATATTTCACCAATTGTCGCATTTTTACTGAAAACAAAGATAGTTTTTGAGTCAACTTACCTTTCCGCCCTCCATCGCGCTCTGTCAAGCACTGCGATGCCGTCTCGAGGCGCTTTAACTTGGCTTAAACTTCGTTCTTCCTCGAGTTTCTTCGCCGCAAAACGTTAAAACCCACAGTCCAAAAATAAATAAGTTAGTTAATAAATAAATAAATACAACTTTGTCGAGTAGGATGTTACGTTAGCCTTAAGCAGAGACCAAGAGCAGATGCCCTCAGATGTCTTTCACGAGCTCATTCTAATAGCATGAGATAACTTTCTTTATAATTCTCGTTAATTTCTCGTTATTTTCAGTCTTGTTTCTTCTCTTGTCTGGTATGTTTCTACGCGTTTTCTGCTCGTGCCGGTAAGTCTGAGATGCTGTCCGGGGTCGCCGGGTTAATATGTATGACGCAACATTCGGGAAAAGTGGGCAGGACTGAAATCCACCCTGTGATTGGCTGATCTGGGGCGACGAGTTTGAGGTAAATGCCAGCGTATATAACTGTTATAAAGTAGTGTGGAGGCATTAATATGGGATGTGTTTATTCGTAAGAGGTTAAAGGTTGTATATACGTTGTCTTTCTGCAAAACAAAAGAAGGAACTGTCTGCACAAGAAAATTTAAACGTTAAAACGTTAGAAATGACTTCAGCAGGGGCGGTTCCCCCCCCTCCAGGACCCCCCTGGCCCCCCTAAATCTGGAATGATATTTCACCAAAACAGAGCAATTTTGAGCTGAACTTGTTTTCAAATTAAAAATGAATGAAAAATAATCATGACAACAAATGTTAGTGTGCCCCCTAAAAGCATAAGTGGCCCCTGCCTGGCCCCCCCAGTTACAGTAGTCTAGAAACGGGACTTCAGAAGTGTGACATATCCTCAAGAAACATCATCTTGCTTTAAATTCATTTTTATGCACAGACAGACCGACAAGTCACATTGGATCGAGTGTTCCTCGTATGTTTTGATCTGGTATGATGGATGCGGTCCGATATTGTTTTGAGGAAGAAAACTCTTGTTCCTCTGACGATCTGCTGGATGAATGGTTTGGGTGTCAGTCATTTCCCCGTGGAGAGATCACTCTGGTTTTAATTGTTGGCTGTCCCAGCTCATTATGAAAATATTCCACATAGGAATGTAGAAAAGTAAGAAGAATTGACACGTTATGCCTCCTAACCATTTCCTTATATTATAATAACTCACATTAACTTATGGTCTTGAAAATGAAGAAGCAACATTTTATAAATGAATATACTCTGTTGTAAGAGATCATTCCATCATAAATGATCTTTACGTGAATTGACCACTATACATAACGTCCGAGGGGATTCAAATATGGTGCCATTTCCTCTCTTTAAAGCTGTTATTACTCTTAGAAGTGTAACAAATTTGCTACACCCTAATAAAGTTGGAAGAGTAACCCACCTTATATAAAGAAATGTTACTGTACACTATATTATTAACAATAGTAAACTGCAGAATACAGTTGCATATTATACTTATAGTATAACTAGTAGTATAGTGTTCTGTAGTATAAACACATACAATAAATGGTAAAGTAAATACTGTAGTGTACTGCACTGTAGTGTTTCTTTTACAAAAGCTCACAAACACCATAGTATAGGGTTTCTACAGTTTACTATATTAAAGAAAAATGTATAGAAAAAAGAACAAATTAATTTGATTTTATTGTGAGACAATAACACGTCTTAAGTTAAAGGAGGGCTTATGTGGCAAGACAACATAAGCAAACACCTAAGCATATTCTAGTAAGCAGGACACAAGTTTCCAGGTAACAACGTGCTGCTGACTGCTGTACTACACCGCAAATGTGCCTATTTAGGACCCTAGATTCTCGATCAATGAACACTAGATTTTGTAGTCACGTTGTAACCCTCTTTGGAGAGAAACTCAAAAGGCAATTGTGTCTCACTACAGACAATTCACAGTGCATCGTGGGAAGACGTCAAGATGAGATGGGAACATACGTAACAACTAAATACGACACCAAGGTTTTGTGTAACTTGGTGGGGAAGCAAAATAATCAAGCTGCAAAAGCAGGAAACAAGCAAGCGTTCGCCCAAGAATCAAAACGGCACACAAATGAGAAAATACTGACATAAGGTGAAAACTGCACACCCTTTGTCTCATTGTTAATTTCTTTTTTGATATTCTAAAACAAACAAAAACAGACATTTTGGAACAATACGTGATGAACGTTTTAAAAAGGTAGACATTGTGACGTTCCAAAATAAATAAATAAATAAATGTTAAATAAGCAAAAGCCAGATCCAGGATGTTCGTCAACTCAAAACTTCAGAGGAGTCAATCAAACACTCAAACAATGTTATAAAACACACTTTAGTTTATTGATTCTATCTGAGATCTATTGAACATCTCGCTGTGAATCAGAAGGATTATGTCGAATTATGTTGCTGAACTGGATTTTCTTTTTTTGGCATTACACAACTACTGCTTACACTTTGTTGACATAAACAAAGGGATACTAGACAGAACGGAAACAACGTCACATGTGTAAAAAACACACCATAATTAATCAATGTTTATTAAAGTACATTTATGAATAGAGTCATATATGTAACAGGTTGAGGTTATGAATATTCAGTATACATTATAGCCATAATAGAGACTTGGTATGTAATATAAAGCATACAAACACCTTACAATGTTTTGCAAAGCAATTTTAAACCAATTCTTGTGTCTAAAAAATATAAAGAACTGTTTTATGTCTAAAAAAAGATTTCACAATAGCAGAATAGTAAATTATTTTTATTTATACCTTGTCCAGGATATTTAAATCATTTGCATTTATTTTGTATTTTGCATATGTCTGTACAGTATTTACAAATTATAAATCATTTTATTTTCAGTCACATGTGGTTTGATGTTATGACATCTATAAACAAAAATATCAGCAACACTTTTAGAAACAAACCTTCGTCTTAGTCATTTTTTGGATTGTTCCTTAAAAAGCTTGGATTTCCCGTCGAAGGCAATAGGCTTTGGTGTGTGGGCCACAGTCATGAATACCCAGTCTGTCAATCACAGGACCGAACAAGCTGCCATCCCCTCGCCTGGCAGGGTCTGTAAACAAATGTACGCTTTTGTTTTGTTAATGTGCTTAGCCGGCATCCGCGCTCATTCCGTAGTGCGTTTCAACCGTAATGACCAGCGACCGCTTGCAATACACACTACATTCAATACAAGGGACTCTGGTTAAGAGTACGCAATGAATTCCTGGAAATCTTAACACCTTAAGTATGTTTAGCTTTGGGCAAATAAAAGCAACTCATATTTCATCCTCCCTGTCAAACAAAACATTGTCAACATTAGACACGGAAATCACACACTGCTGCTTGTAAATGTCATTAACCTGTTCATATTTTAGTTACAATTTTAACATTTCTGATAAGGAGTTTTTTCTTTTTTTAGTTATATCTAAAGAAAAAGAGTGGTGCTTGCCTATCCATTGCTTCAAGTGCTGTTGCTAGGGCTTTGCTACGCGGTTGTTAGGGTACTCTGAGATTTTTTTGTGTGTTGTTATGCGGTTGCTAGGAATGCTTGGATGGTTGAAATTTAGAATTTGATCACATGATCACAAGCTACATGACTGCAGTCACATCCACAGCACAAACGATTTGTGCCGATTTACACATCCAAGTAAGTCAGGTTTACTCAAATCCCAGTAGACGAGGGGTTTCATTGACCTAAAAGTTGTAAAAATTGACCGGCATCTTTGAATACGGAAACAGGACAAAAGCATGCGTCAAACTACAACAGACAAACAATCACCTCGCATCTAAATGGGTTTTTTTCCTTCAACTGTGCTAGAATAAACAGTTGGGACCCCCCAAGCCTAAGCCGGGCCTCGGTTCAAGTGTGCTGAAGAATAAGAGGTTTAATTTCGCAACCATGTCCAAAGGTCTCTCTCAAATGGGAGATTGAATTGTGAGAAAAGAATTGTCTGCTCGCTTATAGCAGAAAAGAATATGAATCTGTGAAAATAATATGAAAGTCATTATGACTGTAAAGAACATAATGCAACAGAAATACAGACAGGCTGATGGATGGGTTATGGGGCGCACCTTACCTTTCACCCGCAAGCAACATCACTTCTCCAGAAAAGTAAACATACAGTCTAGTTAGCAATCTGGTGTTACTAAGCAGAAAAGAGGTTTTGGTTAAAGTTAATAACTAATTGTAAAACTTTTCTCTGTCACATCCAAATCACTTTGATCTCTAAAATCAATCATCTTAAAAAACAATCCATACTGTTTTAATTATTTACTTAAAAGAAAAGTTCACCCAAACCTGTATGACTTTCTATTATCTGCAGACCACAAAAGATATTTTGGAGAACGTTGGTAAACCAAACAACACTAATCCCCATTGACTTCCATTGTATGAACACAAATCCACTGAAACTTTTCTCAAAATATCTTCTTTTGAGTTCCACATAATAAGAAAGAGGTAATGACGTGAGGGTGAATAAATAACAACATTTTTTATTTTTTGATGACCGACTCCTTTCCTTTTGCCCAATTTTAAGAGTTTTTATTTTTTCGCAAGCTGTCAGATCATAGAAAGATGATAAGCAGAGTTAATGTCCTTTATAAATCTAATATAACATATAAACTAAACCCCCGGTTTGATGAGCAGCAAACTTTTAAGGGCGCTAAAGAACGTGCTGCAGGCCAAAAGTTAAATGAGCTTTGCTTCACGAGATTCTGCCTCAGCGACCGAAATTTCAAGCACCATAGATTGACCCCTCATCCATATTTTTAGCTGTCCAAGCCAATGCCAAGTGCGCTAGAATCCCTGTGCACAATCCTCATGCCCGGTTAAAAAGCCTGGTCACTGTATCTTTGTGTCATCTGAGCCACTGGGACACAATCCAGCTCATCTCATGTAAAGCATGTTCTTCTTCGAGCTAAACTGTTCTCCGTGACATTAGCACCAGAGTTGAAGAGGCAATGTTTTTTCTTAGCCGTGAAATCTAATACAACTGTCACAGAACTGGCGAGCCCGCTACAACACCCAATGTCCTTTCTGCCAGTTTTGCCGAGCCCTTCGAGTGCTGAATCACGGCCCCTATTTAGGCCGACGGGAGAGGGCACCGCTTTTTACAAGGGCTTGTTAATACAACCATCGCAGGGCATTTGTTTAATCCTGCGTGATTGAAGAGTTATTAAACAATCCTCACCTGTTTAAAAAGACACAGAATGAAAAGCAACGCTAAGAGTCAATGAAGACTTTTTCAACACTTTTTCAACACCAACCACGTCACATCCAGGTATCCAAACATACACAAACACAAAGTTTTTACCTCAAATCAAGTAGTTTTTTATTGAAATGAAAAAGCCTCTCTATCGCCATCTCTGTTTAAAACCGAAAACTGCAGTCTACTTCATGAATTTATCTTATCAAATGACACCAAACTTATATTTCCTGTAAAATCGCAACACAGATTTTTCATGTACTTGCTTAATAAGTGAAACTTCCCCATCACGTTTATGTTGCAAGACATTTTATCGGTCTCTAAACACCTTTTAAACCTATCCTAGCAATTACACAATTACACAAATATGAATACATCTGGCTTTCAAACCAAAACGTAAAAGATTGAAATGCATGCTCTGAGTGAACAAACAGTAACGTTTAACGCTTGGTTTTCATCCGGGGTCATGGGGGCGATCTTCCAGCTCTAAGCTGATCGAAATGTTTTTACAATTATAGAGGATTTAGATTAAGAATTTACTTAAAATGCGCTGAGCGATATGTTATATAACTAGATAAGCATCATGGAATTTCTTTTTTTTTTCAAAGATGCAATTTTAACAAAGTAGCGTTTGTGTTGCGGCTAATATTTACAGGTTCTTTAACATAATCATGCAAATAATCAATGCTATAGGTCATGTCTTGATCAAGTCCACATATTCTATTATGGAAAGACTTTTCCAATCTGACACGTCCTATCCAAAGCGTAAAACTTTTTTCAGTTGCAGACAGACACTAAATTATCTCATCAAAATCATTCAAAGTCAGTTGCTGTCAATGGCTAGCTGTCACCTGTTTGTTACGTAACTGTTGTGCAACATCTGCTATTCCAAATTCTGACATAACATATTGCTCACCTAATTTGACTGAAATGAGCTTTAATCCTATTTTCTTTTGCCATTAACATATTTCTCCTGTTTCAACATGTAAGCAATTGTAAAATAAACTTTCACATATCATTTGCAAAGCATGTCACTATTTGCGCTGGCAATTCCCCAAGCGACTTTGATTAATTTATTTTTAGTTAGACAATATTTTTCACCTTGTAGACACGAAAAGTCATTAAACATCAGTCGTTGCTCCCACAGACATGTTTCACCTGTTCATTATGTGAATGTTGTGCAATATGACAGCAGTGCTAAATCCTGACATAACATGAATAGACTGATTCTATTCGGATTCATATCAGACTTGTGCTGTAACTTGCAGATATAGTGGAATTCATTGGCCCTGCTCCAGATTACAAAATAGATGCAAACTGGCGCTGACTGGTCAGATGCTGATAGATCTGTCATGTTTTTACATAGTTATGAAAAGTTTTGCACAAGCACAGCGGCAGGTGACACAAAAGCATTGGGTGGAAATATAGGGAAGCGGGATGAGCAAAGAACTATCGAGACGGGAATCTATTTTCAGGAAAATGTTGTCGACATGTATCTCTGCTTCCATTATGAAATAAAGATATCCAGTGATAACACACAATAAGAATGGCTCCTGTTGACAATGACTCACTTTTTGAACTCATACAGGAAATGTCTGGCTTATGCAATACAAATGCAATAGTCTACAACGCAATACAGATGACTCCATTATTAAACATCTTTTGAATAAATAAGTAATGTAATCTTTATCATATGATGACCAGTGTGCAATACTTATCTTAGACGACACGGCAACAGATCCGCTGGGTGAACTGTGCACATGCATTGATTACATATGACTGGACTGAAATGAGCAAGAGGAACTATGGTCAATAATAATAAGGTTCACAGACGGTTTCATCGGACGCACGCACGTGGCACGAAGTTTATTTCCAAGTCGGTGTTTGGTTATAATAATTTATTTGAATTAATTAATTTATTTTAGTTTATATTAATATAAATTGATATTAATATTTTATTGTACATTAATTGTGTGAAATTTTATTAAAACTACTAAACAGTTATTGATTCTTTGTGGGGGTCCAGAAGTTGGGCCACATAACGTTGAAAACCGCTGAAACCGTTATACAGGCAGTGGATTTCCAATTAAAACTATATTTTCTGCTTTATGCAAGTAAAATAATTGTATTAATAATAATAAAAAATACAATTAAATAACTAATAAAATAATGTGTACTATTGGATAAAAATAAACAAATTACCTTAAAGTCTAGACAAATTTCAAATTATTAATTTCCTTTGGTCTGTATACAATCTTCTACAGAAAGCCGTTCTTGAAGGGATAATTCACCTAAAACAAATAGTTCATGAATTATTTATCCACCCAATGTCATTGAAAACCTGTATATCTCTGTGGAACACAAACAAAGATATTTAGAAAAATGGCTTTATGGTTCTGTGTCCATACAATGGAAGTCAACGGAGGTCAATGTTGTTTGGTTACCAGCGTTCTTCAAAATATCTTCTTCTGCAGAAGAAAGTCATACAGGTTTGGATTGACATAAATTGTAAAATCATTTTGGAGGCATAAGCATTCTAGGACATGACAAATAATGGTGGAGGTCCACTGGATGGAGAAAACTACTACCGGACAATCCAAATCCAGTTTCAGAACGGAATCAGTTGACACCTGTCACAGCAGCTATTCAGTAACCCATAATAAGCATGTTTGTTCGCTTTGGCTCAGTGTAAACAGTAGCCTAGCAACAGTGGAACTATTGAGGAAATGCTCAGTCAATACTGTACAGGTCTGGAGGTATAACAGGGCCTCTGTTGTATAGTACATGGTAGTTTGCAAAAGAAAAGCTAAAATGAGGTTAAAAGGTGATTAGCAAAGTGAATGTTTAAATTCATTGGAATCTTAATGTTTAGGGCCTCCATTCCTCGGATTCTTCATTACCATCTAGTCATTTATTGACTTTCAAGACCCAGGCCCACTTTGATAGATTGAGAGGGGTTGACAGAGAGGTTTGAATCCGGCAGCAATTACAGAAGCGACATTGAAAGGGTCAGTCAGTGCAAAGATTTTTTGGCAGATTTTCGCGGCGTTCCTTACCTAAATTATGTGAATTTCTTTAGCTCCAGCTTGTTCCGTTGAAGCTTTAAGGCAAACGCCAAGGAGCATCAAAAGGATTTCCATGGATTCTCTTTCACTCTTTGGACTAATGATAAAACACAGGACAGTGATGGGAATGTGTGAGATACAGAAAGGCATCATTTATTCTTGGCTAAGCCAATGTTAAGATCCATCCTACCTGACATTTAGTAGCCAGATGCCGGCATCTAAACAACATTGCTGTGGTTACAGCATAATAACTCTGTTAACAGCCTTTATTGATGCGTGAGGATATATAGACGCTAACCCAGCATGGCATACGAATGAGCTTGGGAACTTAAATTACTAGGAAAAATGGGTATAAAAAGGTACCTTATTTATTCATATCATAGATTTTTTTCTTCATCAACCCGGACCACGATACCAGTCTTAAGTAGCACAGGAATATTTTTAGTAATGGCCAAAAATATATGGTAAGGGTCAAAATTATCGATTTTTTTATGCCAAAAATCATTAGGATATTAAGTAAAGATATTTTGTCAATTTCCCACCTTAAATATATCAAAACTATTTTTTGTGAGTTAAAAAATATGCTATGCTAAGGACTTTATTTGGAAAACTTTAAAAGCAATTTTCTATATTTTTTATTGTTTAGCACCCGCAGATTTCAGATTTTCAAATAATAGTATCTCTGCCAAATATCGTCATATCCTAACAAACCATACATCAATGGAAAACTTATGTATTCAGCTTTCGGATGATGTAAAATCTCAATTTCGAAAAATTGACCCTTAAGACTGGTTTCATTGTCCAAGGTCACAAATACATTTTATTTTACAATGGCCCCAAATACATCTGAATATTAAGAAAATATGAAACCAAACAACATTTGTTTTAAGGCCAGATAACACAAGCAAACCTTCACAGCCAAAGATTTCACAAGAAACTGTTTTAAATTTGAAATATTAAAACTATACATCACTGCTGTTCTTCTGAAACTTCACATCTCCATATTTTGCATAAAACATTATTATTTGTCACCCTTTATGTTCGTCACTGGGTTTTGCAAATATGCAAAACCCATAAACCAATAAAAATGATTAAAAAGTGCTTGTCAACTTTGACAACACAACATGTAATCATTTAAAAAGTACAGTGTTTTTTTCTCCTGAAAAACTTCGGAATTTCGGAAGGACACCAATGACATACTCTTCTAAAAAAACAGTTTTGCTTGTCAAACTTAGGGAAACATATCAATAGTACACCTTTAAAAGATGATGGTAGTGTCGAGAAAAAGCATTAGTTGCTCACTGCGTTTGATAATATGTCTGCCTTGTTATTTAACCCGAGAAAAACATTTTTAGTTCATGTTCAAAAGGTGAAAAAAGTACCAAAAGGCAAAAGCAGGAGTGTGTGGAGGATGACCACTGAAGCCAGTCATGCGGACACTATCCCCTCCGGCTTCATTACGACCAATTAAACATCTGCCACTCCAGCTATTCTCTGCCATTGGGCACAGTATAAAAACAAGCTGTCGCTCGGTATTAACCCGGAGCGTTGTGTTATAACATCACTAGAGCTTTGAAGTACTGTTGTGCCTCAAGCGGTCAGAACAACTTGTTTAACATAAAAGCATGAGGAGACTAAACATATTCAAACTAATCGAGAGCTGACATTGGGTTGATAGATTTTGTCCACCTGTTCAACATAGCGGTCCAGGTTCTGGATGAGAATTTTAATCAAAGCAGTTTGACAGAAGAAGATCTGTACTAAATGCTAGTTGAACACACTTTAGACAGGCTTAGGATGAATGGTGAACATTTCTCAGCTTTTATTATGCAGATATTAGCATTAACTTAATTTTTTGGTGGCATGTTTCTAAAACATGAAAATGTAAGTCAGGTTAATGGCTTTATGGGCCAGTCTGTGATTATACGGGAAGTCACATATATTATGACGTGAGTCATCGAAGTGTCACAAGCTCTGTGTGGGAAGTCAGGCCTTCAATGGAACCCGCTTTGAATACGAGCGATTGTTTGTTTTTGCGATCAGGATTAGACTGGTTTAGCTTTACAAGCACGTGAGGATGAGGTGTAACGCTTGTGTGCCACCACTCTCTCTCTCTCTCTCTCTCTCTTCTCTCTCCTTCTGTTACCGTTCTTTCTCTCATGCCATCTAATCTTCTGCATCTGTAAAGTCTTAATCAACCTCTTCTATTCAACAACATTCAGGTGACCCAGTCATTTTATAGACTTGGGGAGGCTTTGACCAGGCACCTGGCAACCACCCAGAACAACCAACTGTATAAAAACCAATACAATGTCATGGCAAATCAGATTTATTATGAGGTGGCTAACTAGTATGAATTTGTACAACTTATTTGTACACTTAAGTGCAATCTGCTTTCATGCCGGTCATTTTACAGTTTCATTTGATTGACATTGTGTGAATTCATATGAATTAACCAACTCATAAAATAATAACAGTTATGAATTGCCATGAGATCAAGCTGGTTAAAAAAATAAAATAAGTTATTTTGATAAGTTACAGCATTTCATCATTAGTCAAACGTTGACTAAAAATCCTTAAAATTTAAAAGGGACGGTTCACCCAACAATGAAAATTCTGTCATCATTTACTCAGCCTCAGATCGTTCCAAACCTGAATAAATGTCTTTGTTCTGCTAAACACAAAGGAAGATATTAGGAAGAATGTCAGTAACCAAACAGATCTCATTTACTTGTTTTTATTTTCCCTACTATGGCAGTAAATGGGGGCTTACTGACATTCTTCCAAATATCTTCCTTTGTGTTCGGCAGAACAAATAATTTAATATAGGATTAAAACAACCTGAGGGTGAGGAAATGATGACCGAATTTTCATTGTTGGGTGAACTATCCCTTTAAGGCAGTCACAGATTAATACAGTAATACTGACAACTTTCATTTTTTGTTTCACCTCTTGTTGTTAGCAATGATGCTTTCGCAAAAAACGATTTCAAATCCTTTCCTTTGCCTCGGTGGCACACACAAACAGTCTTTCTTTCAACCTAAACCCAATCGACACAAATAGGGAAGTAAATACGCTCTAGCTGACACACAGTGAAAGCCAAACCCACTAGAATGTATTCGTGCCAGCGAGCATGTACACCTCAGACTGCCATCTGACGGCACGTCCCCACCTCTGCCATCTCACATCTATTTGTTTAAGCAGGAATTTGAATGAGTCAGCAGACACGTCTCTGTGCTAACCAGGACCAGTTAATCCTGCTGATCCTACTATTAAACTTCTTCCAGAGGTTTGGAAAAAGTTAACAACCCGGTTTTATTCCAAATCAGCTGTGTGGAAAAGCAGCATCGGGTATCATACTGCTTTCTTATTGCATCGTTTGGTGGGTTTAGACTGGCATGACTTCTGTTTCTGGAAATGAACATCAGATGAAGTTCCGAGTTTCATTAACGTCTGTGGGCGGCTTTCACATGCACACATGCGGCAGTGCTAAACAAAACGAGGGCTTTTCACCACTAACATTGCCCTTAGAAAAATGAACCTGTATTTCACTACAGTAAAAGTGAAGTATTCGTTTTCACCGTATTGATTTCCCTTTTTTTAAACAGTTTTACAATAAACATCAAGGCCGAACTATGGTTACCATAGTTTACTACAGTTAAACACACACTTAACAGAAATGTATGTTTCAAGACACTTTGACCTAAAATGATTCAAGGTGTTTTTACTTAGACATACTTTAAACATAGCCTACTAAATCCCCAACAAGAGTTTTTTTCTGTCTTTGAATGTGATAAAACCACCCTGAAATGGAAAATGAAAAATTGAACTTGGTGTCACAACAGGGGAAGCATTGTATAACCGCACTGTCTAGACAAACTGTACTAGAAGTGAAAGTTACATATATTTAACCCAAACATTTTAATCATGTCATCATTTCGTTCTTCTTCATCGTAACAAAAAGAAGATATTTTGATGAATGTTGGTGTCCAAACAACATTGGACTTCATGACATCCAGATATTCCTTATATCGTCTTTCGTGTTCCACTGAAAGAAAAGTCATATGGTTTCGAACGACATGAGGGTAAATATGTCTCTCTCATGCACATACACACACATCTCTGAAAAATCAGACATCGGCCAATCAAAAGAGCCCATTGAGGCTTTGACCACATTGAAAAAAATGAAAAAGAACAAAAAAGTTAGTTGTTTATTGGCCTTTGGAGAAGGTTGGGGTTGGAGAGTATGAATGATTTATTTGTTCTTTCCCACACAAACACTAGAAAATCTGACACTGCCCATCCAGCCGGACACAATTCATTATTATATCGACTCATTATTGGCCGGATCATAATGCACGCTTTCAAAATCACACAGGCATTTCTCACTCCTTGTGTTGTTGGCTATGGCACACTGGCATCTTTGTTTTGAGGTGAACTGGTGCCAGTCCTTCTGGTTCCACAGGTATACTGTATTTCCTTCGGTTTTCCAAACCAAAGCTCTTAGTTTTTCTAAATGTATAATTTTTTAGAGTTTATATTAATGCTAGAATACTGTGCATTAACCTACACAAATGTTTACATGCAATTGATTTTTACTGTAATTGAGAATGTCCTTTTGCTAGAGATCCCTGGGTCAAAGGTTTGATGTCCAATTTACCCGTGGTAAAATTTTAATTATTTTATTTTAAATAAAAAACCTGGTGCCTGTTGTTTATCTCACACTGGGCGTTGGTTTTCAACTTAAAAAATATACTTTATAGTTTTTGGTCCATATGTTCATGACAAGTTATGGTGTCACAAATAGCATGGACCAAATCCCAAGAGGATGCAGGCCTGGCGGCATGAAAAGATGAAGGTTCTTTTGATGCTTTGTAATGGCCATTCAGGCACAAGGAAACAAAGAAACTAAACAAAGGAAACAAAGACTAAATATCCTGAACTGCACTGGTCACGAGCCAGCCGTGTATCTACATAAATAAACCAGAAACAATAAGAGAAAACAAACGTTTTCTATGTATACAACCTCAGTGACCATTCAAAGCAAAGTGCTGGCCGCGGTACTATTGAGTTTCTCACATCCTTGTAATGCGGTGCAAAAGTAAGAAAAATTATGTTTGAAGTAATTTTGTAAAATCAGACTCAAACGCTTCAAGCAGAGGGGTCTTAAATGTTCTGAACTGAAGATATTTATTGAAAGGTGCTTTGGAGGATCTATTGACAGAAAAGCAATATAATATTCATAACCATGTGTTCAGAGGTGTATAAAGACCTCACATAATGAAGCGTTATGTTTTTATGACGTTAGAATGAGCTATTTCTACAAAGACACAAATGTGTATTAAACCATTTTAAGCTAAAACTATTAAATCACATCCCTTTCTTTAGAAAATATAATCCCTGTAGATAAATGTTTATACGCATTAAATAAGTATCAGCAAAAATATTTTACTACAGAGTGCCTACAGAAACATAATTCTCAAACTTATATGTAGACGTATATTTGCATAACACATTTTGGATGAATCATATTTTGCCCTACATTGGCTCTGCTTGCTCAGTCGACAATTTTCCGGAAGTGGTTACGTGGGACGTTACATGAAATGACTTTGTGGCTATAAGTGACATTTTAGTGTATGACCGCTATGTGCACATTGTCAGACATACAAGTATAAATGAAATGCTATCGTATAGCAGGTTACAATACATCCCATATAGGCACCACAACACATTTATGCATTTGGCAGATTCCTTTTATTATCCAAACATTTAACCTTAAATAGATGTAATGTGTGTAGTTTAACCCAAGATCTATATGTTTTAGCATATACAGATGATATTTTTGGTTAAATGACAGAAAAAAGGCTCCGCAAGACCCCTTGTGTTTTTTTCAATTTAAAATGCATAACTTCCTTGTACTTTTAACCATTGCTTTCTTGTGGTTTCTCACTTTCACTGCATCAACCGTACATACAGAACAGGCCTACATAAGAGGTCACAATTTGCAGTCCTGTCCTCATCTAACCTCACACTTCTTTGACACACTTCTGGTATTTCGCAACATGCTCAGCAAGGCCCTTAAAGGGACCAGCAATGTTACCAATCCACAAGATCCACCGCCAGCAGGGGAGGAGACTGCCAGTCACTGCCAGTGTTAACTTCAGAAATGCCCTGGTTGAAGAAAATTGCTTCTAATTCACAGTTATGAGTAAATAAAAGCACTTCCCTAACAAGAAGGACAGGGGAAGCGTTTGTCTTCACAAGGGATTGAAATTTGAGAACACATTGGGGTTAATCACGCCATCTACTGGATGGAATATGCATAACGCCTGCTCAATAGAAATTACAAATACCATTATAAACTATCAGCTGTTCCTGTTTATCATTACAAACCAAAACGTTTTAGGCCTTTTAATATCATTTTTTTTAGCAGGTACAGATACATGTATTTAATATGAATATTATATTAATATAAACATGTACTGTACATTCTTTAATATGAGTAAAGGATAAAATACACTACAAGACTTTGGCTTGGATTTTGCCCAGATTTTCAGTCCGGTCTTGTTGCAGAAAGTCTTTGCCCGTCTGAAGATTTGATCATTAGTTTGTTTCTATCTGAATCATTTTAAAAAGTCAGCAAGTGTATGATGTCTAGTAAAAAAAATCTGTTCAGATTTTAAAAGTCTTGTAGTATTCCAGCCATTAGCTGTTATAAAATGTACTTTATAAAACGGTCAGTTCTGGTCCTTGATTCTGATTGGCTGAGCCAAGTGATAAAACACCCCGATAACGGCTGACCGCACCACATAGCCTAAATATCATTTTATTTACTTTATTTTATGAAACCTTGCTAAGCGTACGGAGTAACCGTTTTATAAAAGCAATAAGCCCCGCGAAGCAGTGGGTTACAGTGCATTATATAACAGCTAAGGTCGTTGTGGCACGACGCGAAGCGGTCCGCCATTATAAATCGGGGTATTTTTCGGCTCAGCCAATCACAATCAAGGACCAGAACTGACCGTTTTTAAACAGTTGCGACCTGTGCGAGAAAATACACTCAATGAAGTCTAAATACAGTGTGATGCTGCTGTCAAAATCAACAAACTGGAGTAACACTCTATCTTTCACATTGTAATCACAGAAATCGACCGGTTGGATGGGTCATACACTGACATCACGGAAGCAATGGGAATCAGGTCATTTTGTACCATGGTAAGGACTGCGTTTACCAGAGTAGGCCTACGTAAGTTTGTGTTGAGGTAAACAAAACATGGATATAGTAGGATGTGTTGGCTAATAGCCTCTAGATTAGAACAACAACACCTAATGTCATTCTTATTATATATTTACAAAAATTAAAGACACTTAAAACCTTAAACATTATCACTCGTGCCATTGAGTGCGCTTGCGCTGTTATGATGCTTAACTGATATTGGCATTAGGAAACATTTAATGGTATTTAATATCTTTAGCAGCATATTTATTGGATTAAATAATGATAAAAAATGTATTCTTGAAAATGACCTAAATCAAGCATCCACATTTTCCAAAAACAAGTAATCAACAAAAAATAATTTTTAAGAATTTTAGTTATACAAATTGAGTTATACAAAGCTTATTAACTCACATAAATTTGAAACTATATTTTATTGGATACAAATTGTGAGTGAGGAATCCTTCAAATATTGTTGACAAGTGGGCCTTGAAATCAATGTGGAGTATATGAATGTGTATTTGACCACCAGGTGGCAGTCATATAGCATGTTATGCATTTTCTTGCACTGACCTACTTCTGAAATCCCACCAGTCCAGACACACCGGTCCTACTCGAAATAAAGAATAATCATTTAAAACAATCAACAGCGTAGGCAAACAGAAAGCTATTTTAATTTCCACTTCCTTGTTTTCCTATCTTTAGAAAGATTATTTTAAGTAGCTATGATCTCTCTCAATATTTATGTCCTCCGAGGTCAAATGGGGTTACGTGCTGACTTATAATTTGGAGGGTAGGCCGGTTCTTGTGAGTTTTGAGAGTTTTAACATTTAATAACAATGTTTAATTTGTATTTATTTATTTCCGTAATTAATTCATTAAAAATCTATTAAATCTGCCGTTCTTCCTAATTGAAATCTCATTATGCTTCACCCAAGGTCATACGTTCCCTAATGTGATACTCAGGGGACATCACAGTAACCATTGCAGGTGTTCCTCAGTGGTATAGCTATAACAACAGGACAACAGCAGCACAGAGGGGATCCCACATTAATATTTCATCATCTCGCCCATGAATTATGCACACTCTATTACACACCCACATAATATGATGCTCGTGTCAATTTGGAGGTCCATTGCTCTACAGGGTGAAGGCTATGAAATCCACCTATCAGGTGACATGTGATATACCAGCAGATGCCTCTGGTTTTCCACAGCGGGGCTTATGGGAATTACTGTTTTACTGGAAAACAGGTTGGATGGCAGTGGGTTGCTGTGTCTGGAAATGGAGCATCAAGGGAGCTTTTGGGGGCAGATAATTAAACGCTGGTCAAAGCAGATAAGTCAAATTGAAGATTTGTTACTCAGAATAACCATTAAGATAAATGTGGAGGTTTTCTGATTGTGAGACTTAAAGTTAGATAGGGAAACGGGTTTTAGTCTGACCTGATTGATGACATGATTTGCTTTGAGGAATTGGCCGGCGCAGCTGCGCTGCCTAATGTTTGTTGGCTTCGAATGCAAAATAAGAAAGACTTGGCTTGTAGTGCACAAACTCTTTGTTAGCTAGAATAAATACAAGTTTCCAAGAAACAAAAATATGTTTTGGATCCACAGCCAATTATAACCCAATCGTATTCAAGTTTAACTCGTTTTTATGTCTTCTGAGACAAGTTTTGAGTGGTGCCAGTACAATACTACTGTAGTATACTAAAATGAATTGTAGTCTACTATAGTATTTACTACAGTGAGCTTTAGTTAATTGTAGTATATTATAGAAACTAGATATATTTAAATATGAACTAAAACTAGTATCTAGGAATTTCACTACAGAGTACTATAGTAAATGCCAAAGAATCAACTATAGTACATTTATAAACTTTTTTACTGTAGTACGCTTAAATATCTACTATGGTAAAGTTTTAACATTGAAGACTTTGAATAAATTCTATTGTTTACTATAGGATTTGTGCCTAAACATGTATTGTTTATGTTAATAATAAATGAACATGATCTATTTCCCATCTGAAAAGCAGAAACGCACACACAAACACGTGGACCAGATTTATGCCAGTGTCTACCACCTCCCCCCCATTGAGTAACAAACACATGACCACCAACAAGGGCGATCGCCCTCTGGACCAATCAACATGCTCGAAATTAGCCTTCCAACCAATCAGCTTAACCCCAGAGCCCTTTGGACTGTGTTTTACTGTGATCTCCATGCCCCGTTATTTGAATATATTTACATATATTGAAACCCCACAGAACCCTCCGTGCACAATTACCAGAGGGTTCGAGTATTGTCTTCATGCCAAATAATATCGATTATTGAAGGGCAATTGAAAGGGAAAATTGGCTAAACAAAATTCCAGACATTGCATGCATTCAATCCAAGGCCATTATAGTTTATTCAATGCAATTGTACGCTGTGTTCATTGTATTTTTATTAATATTTCATTGATGATTCTACGTGCAATTTTTATCAATATTTGCAATATATATTTTTTAAATGTGACACCATAGATTTAGATGAAACAGAATGACAGAAATGTACCAGGTTAAACTATAGTAAGCATAGTTTAACCATTATATTTGTTGCAAAAATTGAACACATCAACCTACAACCTGTTTTTCCTTCAATGTTACTATAGTAAAATCACAACTAATATTTCTCAGCGATATTTGCACGTGACACACGACTCTATATTTGAATGTCTTGTGCAATATGACTCATTTCCTAAATGCAAATTTAAACAAGCACATCACATGTGTCGATGTTGGCTGTTCGTCGTTTTGTGCTTAAACTTGCCATCGTGCGTTTCAAGCGAGGCGCCATGAAATCCCAGCGAGGAATTAAAGCCCTTTGTGTTGCCATGGTGCTGGTCGAGTGACAGAACGAGAAACAGGGGAGGGATTTGGGAAGAAGGGGGAGGGACGCCAAAGCACACTCTGCGTTCCCATTGGCTGAAGCCGTGTCACATGTGACCTTTGGAATGCAAATGCCTGATCCCCCCTCCACTTTCACCCTCTCTCTCGCTGTCTCTCTGGCTGGTCTGCGGTAAGCTTACGGCACAAACACAACCCAGAAATGGTGTAGGATAGCCGGAAAGCAGGACGAAAACAACCCTTGAAGTAAAAGGCAACGCCGGAGCGTAAGGTAGGCAGCATTTATGGGCACGTTGTGAAATGCACTCTTCCTTGTTGGCTTTCATACTAGCTGGGTAGGAATTAGGGAGTGTGGATGTGTTTGTTTTCTTACTGCATGCTTCCAGACCTGTTTTAAGCCCAAATGTGACAGTTCAGGAGACGATTTGGCTTTTCAAAACGCTGGCCTGCTGTTGGCATGGCATGCGCATGCACATTTGCATTGAAATCCCATTTCACACTATGAACCTGGTGTCTTGTAGCAAGGATGGAATGGAATTGAATTGTACAACACACCATATATTTCCATGTATTAAAAATACGGTCATGCTTCAAAAAAAGCATTACGTGGTTACAACTCATGACTCTAAGTCAAGTGTACTTGTGTTCATGTGTTTGTGTGTGGGACGCCCATGAGGGTCAAGTCTGGGGGGTCAGTGCCGGGTCACCATGCCCTTGGCATTCCTTATGACCCACATTAGTGTAGATTATATAGAATGGATACCATGTGAATGAGTTTGCGATTGGATGGTTGTGCGCGGTTAAAGCGTGCTTCTCTTTAGTACTTCCAAGTTGAGGATGAGGCCAAATAACAACACAGCTGGATAAGAACGAGAAGCGCAGATCGCGAGAACTTCTGCGTTTTATTAAGTCCAGAATGTTCTGATCTACGCTCGCAAATGAAAGTTCCACTCCACCTTTCCCACAGGCTGTCTTTCTTTACAACGTTATGTTGATATTTATGCATTTGGCAAAGCGAAGCAACTCTGGGTAGTTGACAAATAAACCCTTAATGTGTCCTGTGGGGTGTGACAGCAAAAGTAACTAACAATGACCATAAATCTCTCTTATGCTTTTTTATATCAATAATATATTGTTAACACTTAGCTTTTTACATTGTTGCACCATATGACACACGGTAGATTTTTTAACTACCCATATAGATTTGATCAGCATGTGTGCTATGTTCCCTGGGATTCGAACCCATTGCCTTTGCGGTGCTGATGCGAAGCATCACCAATTGAGCTATACATGCACAAGCGACGAAGTCATAAGGAAGGTTAAAGCAAAGATGTTTCTTCATGTGCTACTAAAATATGTTATGACATTATTTGCAAGTACCAGTAAAAGCCAGAATTCCTGTTTTACATTTAGATTACATTTACATTTGGGCATTTTGGCAGACGCTTTTATCCAAAGCGACTTACATTGCATCATCCTATACATTTTACATAGGTATTTTGCAATCCCCGGGGATCGAACCCACAACCTTGCGTTGTTAGCGCAATGCTCTTACCACTGAGCTAGAGGAAAACTGTTTTTTGATTGGACAGTTCACCTGACCTGTTGCTCTGGGTGTTTAAAACCAATGAGCGAGACCGATTTAAAGCGTTACATTTTAACTAGATTTGAACATTTTCAAAGTGCTTTACCACATGAAACTCACCCGCTCAATGCATGTGTGTATCTGCTCAGCTGGTAGATCAATGTGTGCAATGTAAGTCACTTTGGATAAAGGCCAAATTGGATGTATATTAATGTTGCAGTGCTAGGCACAATGGTGTTCCTAGGACATTACAAATGGTTTCTAATGTATTCTTACCCATTGTAATTCGGCACAATTGTTTTTCATATTCAATCACCCAATAGCTTAAAAAATAGAAGAAACCACTGACACGTCATAATAAACAACATGACAATATTTACAGCTAATATTAGTAATGGTTAATTAGCTATTTTTATTTATTTGATTAATCTTGGTTGATGTTATCTCACACATCTAATACCAGTACAATTGTTAATCATTGTTTATTCATAATCATTATGTATTAAAGGTGCTGTGTGTAATTTTTTGGAGGATGACCGAAACGCAATATAATATACACATGTCTTCAGAGGTGTATAAAGACCTTACATAATGAAGCGTTATGTTTTTATTACCTCAGAATGAGCTATTTCTATCTACATACGCCGCGGGTCCCCTTATATGGAATCGTCATGTTGTTTCTACAGTAGGCCTAAATGGACAAACTGCACTACATATAGCATTTTGTAAATATGTTATCTTCTTCGGCAATGCGACGAAAATGTGACGACATCTTTGTCCTGTGTCAACCGCCCCGCCGTAGTGCTTCGAAAGAGAGGGGTGAGTGGGGGAGTGAGCCGTTGGTTGCAGTTCATGACCTCACCGCTAGATGTCGCTAAAATTCAGTTGTAGAAGTATTGTTTATTGTTGGTTCATTTTGACTGATGTTAACAAATTGAACCTCTGTAAACTGTTACCAGTAGCTTACATGTTAATAATATGATGTATGGTTTGGAATTTATAACCGACCCCTTCCCATAATCATTGGATAAGCTTGCCTTTATAGTCTGAAAGAAAAAAACAACCCATCCTTTCATCTAATAATGCAGTATCTCTTTCTCTGGCTGCCTGCTAAAGGGCTTTTATTAAATAAACCATCAACTTCCTATGTGCATTGACCCAGAATTCTAGTGAGTGGGACTGAAGGTTAATTGCACTGGGAGGATGGTTTTGTGCACTTACTCTATCGTGAAGATTACTTGTTTTAGACAATGAAGACAAATTTGTCGCTTTGTGTGTGTGTGCGTGCGTGTGTGTTCACCTGCCCACAAGTGTAGATCTGTACAGTCCCAATAGATGAGATATCTGATAATGCAGCTTATTTAAAGAAGACCAGGGCTTAACAGTGAGGGCCACCGGATGATTGAGTAAATGAAATGTGTCAAAATGGGTTGATTTGATCTTCAAAGCATCAGAATATGAATCCAAATCGTTTCCAGAAAAGATATGCAGCTGTTGCAGCCTGATGTCAAGGCGATTTTGTAACTATTTTACGAGGTGGATAATTCGTATGAATTCGTATGATTTGAATCGTGCAAAAATGTATGTTTAAGCCCCAACCTTAAACCCAGTCATACTAATGAGATTCATGTGAAGCAGAATATACAAATTCATGCGAAGAAGCCAGCTAATAAAATGCTTAAGAATTGGCATGGGATTGCGTTGGCTGTTGCTTGAAAATCATAATTATTGTTAATAGTAATCATTTATTGTTATATTTATCTATTTTTAAGTCCCGTGTAAGACATTTAGCAGCATCTAGTGGTGTGGTTGCGAATTGCAACCAACGGCTAACGCCACCCCTCCCTTTCGAAGCACTACGGTGGCTGACACAGAACGAAGATGTTGTCGCGTTTCCGCTTCTTTGCAGAAGGAGATAACACATTTACGAAATGCACCCTGAAAAGCAGTTTGTCTGTGCCTACTGTAGAAACAACATGGTGAATTTCATATGTAGATAGAAATAGCTCATTCTAAGGTGTGCGAGATATATATCGTGTGCGATAATATCGCAAATCTTGTTTTAACGATGTGATATTATCGAGTATGTATTTTTTAGCTCCTCTAAAAACAGCGCTCGGTGTTCACAAATACTTTTGTCGAGCAGTGCGCGTGCACATTCACGGTGCGGTTAGCAGTTAAGCCGATCGTGCTGTCTTATTTAAAGAATACATCCATATAGACTTGATTTCAGCCGCAATGCAAAGCTCTGATGTGGGAGCAATAAGGCTTAAATCCGAATGATAGCATGCGCGAGCGAGCCGTTAACAGTTCTAAAGAAAAAAAACGATACAGCTTAATCTAAAACAAGCACACCACACAAGTTTGCTTTTGGTAGGCAACTTTTTTATTACAGTGAGCTTCTTGCTTGTATGCTGCACAGTTCACCGGTGATTTGTTGTGTTTCTGTTTGAATGATTCCATTTAAAGACTGTTTCCTCATCATTTCTGTTCATTCAAATATAAATTATTCTAATATAGTTTTTTTCCCTTATGTTGTTGAAAACCTGTAAGTGACTCTTCTGTGAAACACAAAAAAAGATATTCGATGGTTTTGTGTCAAAACAATGGGATGTCAAAGGGGTTCAGTGTTCAGTGATCATTCTTTAACAAATCTTTCTTTTAAGTTCTGCGCAAGTAATAGTCACAAAGGTTGACATGAGAATGAGTGAATGACGGCAGGATTTGATGAGAAAACCTTTCTCATTCTCTATTAATCATATCAACAATGAATGTCATGGTAACATTGTTGGAGCTAGCTCAACACAAGACTATAGGATGCAAAATATCGCCTGCTTATCATTATCGTAAAATCCCAGAAAATATCTCAAATCTTTTTTTTGCCAATATCGCACACTCCTAATGTAAGGTTGTATATATCATATTGCATTTCTGTCTATAGATTCCCCAAAAAACGCCACACAGCACCTTTAAAGCATTTAGTGAAAATATAACTGACACGCATCTAAACGTTAAATATAATACATTATTGATGATAATGTCAGTATTTTACTGATAACATACTATTGACTCGGCTGAATTAGCGATAAAAAAAAAACTTGTCAAGCTTTTACTGTACATGTTCACAGATTCACGGATATGCCAGACTGTGTACATGATGTGACAATGTGTTCTGACGTTTACATTCTCCAGTGTAACCTCAGCCGTGTTCTGCTTTGTAACTTTATGACAGAGACTTTATACTCAGAGGACGCGGGCTGATGTTTAAGAAACAACATTGTCTTTGAGTTTGACACTCCATAAGCTTCTCCTGGGACACACAGCAGCTTTTTGGCATAACGGTGTACATTCGGACATTTCACTGTTCAACCTATAGACGGATTGTGAAGATAAAGTCATCCATCTATATTATCTTGCCTTTAAAATTTAGACGGATATGAACAAGCTAGTTGTAGCGCTATTGGTAAATGATTGAGTTTGCCGCGAAAAGTCATGGGTTCGATTCCAAGAGAACAAACATACTGATAAAATGTATAGCATAGGTTGAATGCACCAAGTTGTATAGACGTTGAATAAAAGCGTCTGCCAAGTATAAGGTATATCAGGACAAGACAATCTGAACACCTGAACACAAGGGAGGATGAAAGAAACCTGTTCTGCAACAGTGACTGTTCACCTTTAATGTTGCTTTGAATAAAAAACTATTGTTTCATTGTATTAAACAAAAAGTAACGTTGGTTGCAGTTTATTTTACAGTCCTGTTCAGTCATGTTCTGTGTATGTATTTAATGTAACCAGCCCTGAGCCTAACCCTAAACCCTACCCATTTTAAAGGGGTCATATGACACGGCTTAAGGAATATTATCATTTGTTTTCGATGTAATGCAATGTGTCTACACAATTTAAGGTGCAGAAACGCTGTATTTTCCACATACGTGCATGTTTGTATCTCCTCTTTGCTCTGCCTCTCTGAAACGCACAGATTTTTTACAAAGCTCATGGCTCTGAAAAGCGAGGTGTGCTATGATTGGTCAGTTAAACAGTGCGTAGTGATTGGTGGAATACTGCAAGCGTGTGACGGAAATGTAACGCCTCTTACCATGTTAGGAACATCAGGTTCCAACACAATTGTACTGACAGGTACACCCACCTTACTTGCGTATACATTTGGGCGGTCTTAGTCAAATCAGACCACAAACTGACGTAGATTTGTGGGGGTGTGGTTACACGAGGCGTTTCAGGCAGGTCTGGGCGAGCATTCGCTTTTAGATAGACTGCATCTTTTGTTCCCACACTTTCATTTTTGCAATGTTACGTGTCTAATACATGCATGGGCAACTTATAACACAACAAAGACACAGAAAAACACGTATTCGCGCCATATGACCCCTTAAAAAATACATACACTGTAAAAAAAACAATCCTGTAGAAAATTACCAGTCTTTTTTTCTTTATTTTATGCTTTATTTCCATTAATGCTCATTATTATTATTATAAACACGGAACATTTCTTCATATTAATACAGTATATTTAACTATTTGTACGATTTTTTTGTTTTTTGTACGAGTGTAGTTAGTTCATATCATTTTATATTTGGGACCGAAATGTTAATAAAGAAGAAAATCCAATGCAAATAACAAGCGCATCCATGCAACGTCCAGGTTTTTGCTTCCAGCGGTGCTCATTTACAAACCCTCATATCCTCGTTTCCATTAATAAGTATGAGGTGCCCCCGCTAACCCATCTTAGTGGTCATCATCAGGGCACTATATTCACAGCCTTCTTAGGCAGAGTTAATCCATCTCCTCTGCATTGATGTCGGAGCTCTGCAGAGGGAAATAAAGTCACTTGGGAACGTCTGTCTGGCGCTGCAGCGACTCTACGGCCACAGAATGGGGTGCCAAGGGGTCACCAATTAAATGAGTCTCAGAGGAGAAGCAGACGAGAGCGGGATTGAAGGAAGGTGAAAGGGGTTACGGCGAGACTTTTCTCTGTCGTAAGCAGCCATTAGTCAAGAGGGCTCCATTGACAAGCGTTGTATTGGTTAGGGATTCAGGTTAGAATGCAACAATGGATATAGATTGATAAGACCGGACACCGTTTTTTATTTATTTATTTGTTGCTTGTTCTCTTAACAGATAAGAATGGATGACAGTTGACTGTGTGGAAATGCAGTTTTGACTTGAAACGTATGTTTTGTTTAGAGGTCATCAACCGATGTAAGTTTGCTGGATGTTTCCTCGTAGACATAAATGAGATTAAATGAAGAGCAAAGAGAAGTCTTCTGCGTCTCAGATATTTCTTCTGACAAAGAGGCAGACATCAAATGTCTCCATTAGAGTTTTCAGATGAGATGTCTCAACCTGAACTCAGATTTGTCCAGTCTACGATCAAAAGTCAATATTATTGAAGATTTCAATATGCACTCGAACATGTCTCATCAAATTTATACCATGTCCAAATTATTTTACAATTTCCATTCATTTTACACCTTTTACATTAATTTTCAACAATAGTCTCTAAGTAATTTTAGGAGAAACATCTTAAGATTTAGTTTATACTTAAATGAAACACAACTGAGAACTCCATCAGATCTCCTGTGCATTTTTTCTAGTTATCCACTTTTCCAAATAACGTTTAATGCTTTAATAAATAAATATGTACAATTCTTACATTTTGTGAACAAAATGTGATGTAATTATTTGCCATGCAACTGGAAAGGTTTTTTCATGCTGAGATATTGATCCAATCGATTTTTTTTATTTTTTATTTCCCCTTATTTATATCAAATGATTTTGTTATAATTATACATCCGTTAGGGCTAAAAAACGATTAATCGCATCCAGAATATAAGTTTGTCTTTACATCATATATGTATGTGTACTGTGCATATACATTTTGATTATTATATTTAGATGTGTTTATTTATATTTACCAATAATTTAAATTATATATAAAATGTTTATATTTTTCTTAAATCTATGTATGTGTATGTTTTTATAAATAAAGAATTAATATGCACAGTACACAAACATATATTATGTAAACACACAATTTTATTCTGGATGCGATTTATAACGAATACTCATTTGACAACCCTAATATCTGTGATAACCTCCATCATATCAGCAAACTGAAGCTGAGACTAGTTAGTGTTGTCACTCATGGGTTTGGTGCTCGTTCTCCAGCAGTCGATTAAATGCCCTCATCGAATCCAAACTCGGTGATGTGAGAGACACCGTGGAATCAGCATTCCTCCATCTCTCACTGTTCCCCGGTCTCTTCTCGCCCCCTCCGTCGCTTCTGGTGGCCGCCCGCCCCCGCCATGTTTCCCCACCCCCCACTCATTTCATGCTGAGTGGATGAGCGAGTAACTAATATGGATCAGACCCAGACCAGACAGACAGCAGCACCCCCATCCCAGCCCATCTCATCACCGGTTTACGACTTCGCCCGTCTCCCCGGTCCGTGTTTTTTTACCTTCATAATCATTCTCCTCCCTCTTTCTTGGCTCATCTGTCATGATGAAACTCTGTTAGATGGCCACATCTGTATGTAGCCCTCATGTTTTTTTATTCTCTGTTTATCTCATTCTCACGTCCATGTGGTCTAGATGAGGTACATGAAGCATTGAAGATGAAACAAGGGAGGGACGGTGGATATTGTTGTGAGGGAGAATGAGAATGAGGTAGATGGGGAAACGGTCGGGTGGGAGGATTGACACAAAAAGGATGTTTTGCTTTTCGCCATATCTGTACATGGCAGGTAAATTATAAAAAATGATGTGTTGACTTTAGTAACAAGTTTGCGTGTCTTTGAATATGGATTTGATGATTTAAACCATGTATAGCGCACCTAAAAACGGAAGCCAATGAGTAAAGCCACTTTTTTACTTGCTGACATCAGATTAAAGTGTGTGTATAGACATATATTTTATTAGGGCTGTCAAAGGATTAATCGTGATTAATCGCATCCAGAATAAAAGTTTGTGTTTACATTATATATGTCTGTGTACTGTGCATATTTATTTTGTATTTATAAACACAAAAACGTATACATATATGCCTATTTAGAAAATATTTATTTATAGTTACTAATTATTGTTATATATGTCTTATATATAAACTTTTATTAATTTTAATATTTTTCTTAAGTAGTTGCGTGTATGTGTTTAAAAATACAAAATGAATATGCACAAAACACAGACATTTATTATGTAAACATAAACTTTAATTCTGGATGCAATTAAACGCGATTTAATGTTTGACAGCCCTTCACTTTATATATTTATTTAAATATACAATTTTCTAATTCTTTGTTTCTGTCATGTATGACTCGTAAAAAGCAATGTTATTTGTAAAACACGTTTCAACACTGCTCAACGGCAATAAACTAGTTTGCAAAACGTTTTCTATCAAATTCCGTGTTACTTAGGAAAGACAACTTGCATTTTCACAGTCGTTTTTTTCTAACGTCGCTCACCAGCAATGAAATATCTTGCAATTCATGTTTTCATCACCACATGTATGCAGTAAGATGTATAGACAAAACTGCATTTTCTAAAGCATAACATTTTCTTCTTTCCATTCTCATTCGTATCTAACCTTAACCGTTCCTTCTGTTCCACCTTAATTTACCCGGCCCCTCCAAAAGCTAATCTATATGCTAATAAGAAGATGGCAATCAATGACGTCCCGGCCCGTCCGCGTGCAATCAATATGATATTATGGAGGCAGAACAGATGAAGGAATCCATTTCAAAATAACACACTCATTATCAGATATTACACAATAAGTGCCTCAATTTACTTTTCGAGGCAGTAGCGTGCTCCTATCTTTCTCCGGGGTCAGGACCGGGCCTCCTCGTACGTGTATTTTCAATTTAGATATGGCCTGAATGTTTTTTGTTGCACCCAAAATGGCATTCTGTTTTTGGTATCTTTAAAGTGTCCTTAAAATAATCTGATGTGCCTGTGGTGTGTTTATATAAGTGTGTGGTTTGCCGGTGGTGGTGGGGATTTACCCTTTGCTAAGCGAAGCTTTAATTACTGATTATGAAAAGGGGGGTCTCGACAGCACACAGCACTTCATCATCCGAGACTGTGAACCACAGCGTATTCCCATTTTATCATGTTTGTCCTCTCTAGCTTTTAGGCCTGATGTATGCATGTATTCAAATTATTCTTTCAGTTTTAATGTAGTTTTCTTTACATTATTGTTATATTTTGAATTAGCCATCATTTTTATCTTTATAGTTTTCCTATTCATTTTTTGTGTAATGCGCTTTTGTCGTTTTGTTATTTATTTTTTTATATTATGTTCAGTTATTTTTAAGCTATTTTAAAGTTATTTTTAAGCATTAAGCTATGTTCAGATTGTTTTATTTCAGTGTAAGTTTTGTTTTCATTGATTTCCAGTTAACATTCTTAGTGCCCAAACTTTTTTCAGTATATTGCAAGCGCGAAAATTCTCATTTTCGTATAAAATTTGTCACATACTAGGCTTATTATTTCACGAAAATGTTCTAATACTTTTAACTATAAAAATTCTGCGCAGACACATTGCGATTTATTAAAAATAAACAAAGCGTAAATAAATGCGCACCCTAATCTTGACTGTGTGTTTGCACATTTAAGCATATAAAAGGAAGTAGATATCGGAGGTTTTATGGTTGGTTGCCAGGGTGTTGCTATGCGGATGCAAAGATGTTCAGATGACTGGTTTTTAATGTGTTGCTTTATGGTTACCGGGTGATCTTGCTAGCCAAAGTGAAGCGTGCTCACCCCAATTTTTTTATGCATGTGATCTTTTAAACATCCACGTAAAAGATCCATCCCTAGTATATTCACCATCGTTTTTTTCCAGGAGAGGTTTTTATATTGGAAGCACAGCTATCACCGGTGAATATTCTGAAGCAGGTGGGGGGGGGCTTGGTGGTTATAGAGGGGGGATAAAAATCATTACCATCATCCTCATTAGTGCAGAGCCAATTGTCCAATCGGCACACAGCTCTGCAATGGGGATCCAAAAGGCACCCCCAGTTGGCTGTCGCTAGGAAACCACAGAACCGAAGGGGGGCTTGCATGTGTGTGTTAGAGAGAGACAGGCAGAAGAGAGAGAGAGAGAGAGAGAGAGAGTGAGTGTGTCTGTGCGTGACAACTGGGATGTGGATGTTAGCGTGATCGGGAAGGACTGGGGTGCACACGCACACTAGACAAAGAAGCATCGGGGTCCTGAGGGATGGGGCTCACCACGGGGCCGAACGGAGCTCGTGCAGCCCCTCAAAAAAGGTAGGAGCTGGGCTTTGTCTGGTAGATGGGTTCACCCGGACGCTTGTGAAATCTGTCTGTCCATGCATATTGATGCATGTCTGCTGTCATCCATTCCAATCCTCATGTCTGGTTGTCATGTCGTATCGCTTGAACTTTTCCCGCTCTGATCGTTTCTCGCCTGTTACTCCCGTGTCGGGCTGTTAGTTTGGGTTGTGTTTGGAATCACTCGCAGACTTATTTTTAGTCTGGCTAAAGGTGACAGCGGGTTTAATGGAGTTTAAACTGTGCGCTGAAGAACGCCTCGTTTCCTTATTATTAGACCCACTCAAGTGCTATATTGTATGAATGGTACCCCATGCATTTCCACTGGATTTGATTGAGTTCTCAGTTGTGTGTCACGGTTCTGCCACAAGACCAAGAAAAGCATGACTCTGAGTGGCAGAATCATGACAGTTGTGTTTCATTTATGTAATAACTTAGTCTCGGACGTTTCTCCTTAAATTGCTTTGGAGAGAAAGAAATGGAGAGTGTTAAAATGCATGAAGAGTATGGTTGTCTAAAATGGATTTGGGTAAATTTGTTGAGAAATGTTTGAGTTCATATTGAGATCTGCAATAATAATGACTTTTGTTTGTAGACACATCTGAGCTCAGGTGGTGACATTGTTGAGATCCAAACTCTGGAGTGATTTTGTTAATGATGTGCCTCTCTTTCTCAGGAGAATCAGCAGGATTTTCCATTTGCTCTTCATTTATGGTGATTTATGTATAGGGGAAATAAATGAGATTTTAAAAATATCACATCTTAGTTGTGAGTTTGTGTTGTAAGCCGGGTTTGACACTTTCACATGTTTGACACACGCTCTTTAAAAAAAGGTGCTTCAAAAGGTTCTTCGATGCCATAGAAGAATCTTCTGGTTTCATAAAGAACCTTTAACAACTTGTCTGTTTCACAAAGAAAGGTCAGATTATAAAAAGGTAAGAAATAGATGGTTCTTTAAAGAACCTTTGACTGTATGTTCTTTGTGGAACCAAAAATAAGCACCTTTATTTTGAAGAGTGTACTTGATAAAATGCTGAGATGTTTCAAGCCATGGTTTGGTCAAATATGGACAAACCTAACCGTTGGGTTAAATGAACCTAAAAAATGTCCATATTTGACCCAACCATGTGTTGAAATATTATTTATTTAGATGTAATGAGTGTTTTACGCCCTTATATGTCTCTTAATATGAATAAAACTCTACAGCGCCTGTGTAATATGTAAGGGACAACTATGAATAATACATTTGTTGGTTGATTTCTCCACTGAAACTTTTAAACAATGATTAAAGGGATGGCTCACCCACAATTTTTAATTCTGTCATCATTTGTTTACCCTCACGTAATTTTTTTCTGTGGAACACAAAAGGAGATATTTTGAGAAATGTCCCAATGGTTTTGTGTCCATACAAAGGTCAGTGTTGTTCGGTTACCGACTTTCTACAAAATATCTTCTTTTGTGTTCTGCCGAAGAAAGAAAGTCATACTGGTTTGGCATGACGCGCGAGTGAGAAAATGACGAAAGAATGTCCCTTTAATGCTGTTTTAATTCGGCTTCCATGTTCTCACGCAGATGTCCCTGTGGTCCGTCCATGAATACATATTAATGAGACTCAGGACTTATATTTAGATTATCTAATTATAATGGCCAAACTCCATTAGTTTTGGAGACCGCAGGAAATAGCTTAGGGGGAGGGATTGGGGATATTACACCATCTCTTGGCATAATAACAGATCCATAAAGGGATCGGGAGAGAAGAGTGTGTGTGGGGGGAGGCAGGGTTGGGGGGTTCAGGCCTAATGGTTTGTTGTGGGTAAAGAGGGGGCGAGACGGGGTATCTGAGGGAGGGGTTGAAGTGTGTGAGGTTAGTGGCTCTCGACCACGTGTGCGAGTAATTAAATGAGTATAATTGAAACCATGCCACGCTCCCCCACGCACCACCACCCCAAGTTATTCTCCTCACCCCCCATTTCAGTTTCATTATCATTTCCCCCATGAATAACAAACCCAAAGAGAGACTCCGGAGGAAGACTCCGGCTCTGTTAAGCCGCCCTGTGGCGACTCAAGTGATCCGGGTTAGATGGCGACTGCTTACATACTTTAACAGGGATGATCACGCGGTTAATGTTAAGATGATGGGAAAAACAGACATGAGCATTACATTTACATGCATTCGGTGGACGCATTCAATGTTTGTTGCATGTGGGAATTGAACCCACAACCTGTGATGCTAAAGCAACGCTCTTCCAATTTAGCCACAGGAACACCTGAAAGATTGTGTGTGAACATGCTGTAATTAAACTAGAATTCAATTTGTATGATTTTTGCTTAACCAAAAGCTGTCACACAGTTATGGGCCCAGTGCTCTCCTTCATTTCACTTCATGGGTGTCAATGCCACAGGAATTTGTTTTGCAGTTAATGACGACAAACTGACATTTCCTTCAACAGCTCAACTTATAAATCCCTTTTACTCGCTCAAACCTGATTTTTGTTACAGTTGGTTTAAAGAAGTACAGCACAAGCACACGTTTTAAGTCAAGTCTTTCTTGTTTCATTGTTTCATTTGACATAAAACACACAGTTCATACAGTTGAACATACATCCGGACACTTTCTGTAGGTCAAACTCCGTAGATCATGTCAGTAGTTATTGTGACGCACTACACCTGTGGTTACTCTTCTGGACACCTGTATATATACTTTATAAAGTATATATACAGTTAAGTATATAAATGACTTCATGAAGCTATTAAAATGACTTTAGGATTAAATGAAAGTTAAAAGTAGTTGCAAAAATGACTAAGAACAGTGACATTTTACACATGCCACTTACATCTCCTTATTTGTTACTTTAATGCAGTGACTTTAACATTCAAGTGTGATGTAGATGTTTCCAGTAGCTCAGCTGGTAGTGCATGCTGGTGTTAACAAAGTCAGGGAATGCAAATACTAGTAAAATATATTGCTTGAGTGCACTCAGTTGTTTTGGATCGACGCGCCTGCCAAATGCATAAATTTAAATGTTAAACCACGCTTTGGGGCAGCTGCAGAAAAGCTGTCAAGCTGTTTCGGGATGTTTATTTCTACAGACAAGTATTGCTTGACGACCTTAAATGTAGTGTTATATCATAAATATAGAGGCAAGTCTATATTTGACTCAATATCAGAACATATTTTCATTCATTTGTGCATGTGTAACATGTTTATTTCATGAGCCATCCGCTCAAACCTATTGTGCATTTCCTTCCCTCAGCTTGCGTCGAGTGTGGCAGCGGGGAGGTCGGGGTTCAAAGGTAAAACATCGGGGTGGCACGATGGAGGGCGAGCACAGCGCGCCCGCCTCCAGTGCCAGCAGCAGCACGGGTACCAGTACCTCCACCACAAACTCAACGGGCTCCACCAGCAGCTCCACCAGCAGTGGAAGACAAGGCATTCCCCAGATATCTGTGTACAGCGGCATTCCCGACCGACAAACTGTGCAGGTCCGTATCACACCTGCAAACACACCTACCTCCTCTTGGGAAAGAGATGCTCTTAAAGGTGCAGTGCGTTATTTTTTTATTCATCAAGGCAGACACAGTGGTCCTGAACTGTAAGTTGGCACTTGTTGGAATAACCGCAGGATCGTGTAGAAATATGCAATTTGCATATAAGCAAGTTAGGATACCTAGAAAATGAGTGGGCTGGTAAATGGTCGGTCATGTGTTTACAAGATGGCAGCCCACCACGTTTATAAACGCATCCATTAATAAAACTTCAGTTCAGTAATCTCACTGCATTGCACCATGCGCTTTTACTCAGCCGCTTTTTTTAATTATTGGACTACTAGTCAACACTGACATCTACTGGTGTGTTTGGGAACTGCAGTGGGAAAGTTTTTTAAAGAGACTCAGTTATGCTAATAATCAATATGAAATGTTGATATGTTAAAATCAATTTGAATTGAATATTTAATCCTAAATAGATCCCTAATAAAGTTTTCTTTTAAAAATTCTTCTAAATTGTAACGAAAGTTGTAACAACATTGAGATCTGCCTGTAATTTAAGTATAACAGGTACAATCATTTCTGGTTTAAACCGCGAGTGTTCGGTTCATGCTCTACTTTACTCGCGAAAGACCAGGGGTCATGATGCTGGTTGCCTAGCAACTGTGTGATATGGGCAGTTAAGTCATGAAAAACCGAACTGATGTACTAGGAGATGATCTGTAATGAGGTTTGAATGCCTTTTCTTATGCTGTTATATCATATCAGTATTTCAAACTAGCCATGATTATTATGCAATGTAATTATAAATATAAAATATATATATATATTTTTTTTAATATTTAAATAGAACAACTAAAAGTATATTCTAAATATCTTCGCTATCCTCGGATGTCCAAATTCACAGTTTTTCAGGAAATGGAAAAAACGTTTTAAATGATTATTTGAATGATGTTCTCAAAGTTGACAAGCACTTTTTATTACTTTTATTGGTCATTTACAAAACCCAGTGACAAACATTAAGGGTGACTATGATTTATGGCAAAAATAAATAAAAATCACCCTATATGGAGATACAAGGTTTCAGAAGGACAGAAGCGATGTAAACTGAAACCTTATGATTTAGTTTTTTACTTTAAAGGATCAAGTTTTATCAATACAGATTAGGGCTGTCAAAAGATTAATCGCGATTAATCGCATCCGGAATAGAAGTTTGTGTTTACATAATATATGTCTATGTACTGTGCATATTAATTATGTTTTTATAAATATACATATTTAGGAAATATTTACATGTATTTATTTATATTTACAAACAATTGAAATTATACATAAATGTTTTATAATATATAGATTTTTTTTAAATATATGAATGGATGTGTATGTGTTAATAAATACAAAATTATTTTGCACAGCACACATGTATATATTATGTAAACACAAACTTTAATTCTGGATGCGATTAATCGCGATTAATCTTTTGGCAGCCCTAATACAGATATGTGATTAATTTGGTGTTTACAAATGTTGTCTACAAAGTCAAATTGAACTGTTGTCCTATCCTATGTTATTCATTTAATTGTCTTGACAAACTGCATATAGCTCATTATAAAGGTGGATTTTATAACTAGAATTTACTTTGTAAAGAGTCTCTCTCTCTCTCTCTCTCTCTCTCTCTCTCTCTCTCTCTCTCTCTTTCAAAGAACTTTATTGGCACAGTTGTTTTAAATACAATGTTGCCAATGCATTAACATACATACATGCATGCAAACAGGAGAAACAAATACAAGATTAAAACAATAATTAAATAAAAGTATTTTTAATAAAGAACTAATAAAGGACTCTACTGTTTCTAACAATACTAACACAATATCTGTGTGTGTTGAATGGCAGGTGATCCAGCAGGCCTTGCAGCGGCAGCCCAACACAGCGGCGCAGTACCTGCAGCAGATGTATGCGGCTCAACAGCAGCATCTGATGCTACAGACGGCCGCATTACAGCAGCAGCACCTCAGTACAGCGCAGCTGCAGAGTCTGGCAGCAGTGCAGCAGGTGTGTAGCATCTCTTGACATCCCAAGTGAACAAAAACAACATCCCGGATCAGCAGAAACGACTCCTTTAATGCATCTTATCGCTCAGCGTAATAAGGTGCTTCTTTCGGATTTATTTTTCTCTCAGGCCAGTTTTGCAGCCGGTAGACAGAGTTCAAACCAGAACGGGACGTCTTCTACTCAGAGCGGACCATCGCAGACCACAGTAAGCTCTTTTTATGATTTTTAGGATCGCAAAGCTTGTGGCTTTGATTCACCAGGATCAACGCACGCTGATAAAACGAACGGATGAAAAGCGTGTGCCATTAAATGCATAAATGTAAAAGATGTTGAGGTTCTTCATGTCACACCTGTGTCTCTCACTCCCACAGATTAATTTGACCACTTCCCCCGCCGCTGCTCAGTTGATCAGTCGCGCTCAGAGCGTAAACTCCGCCCCCTCTGGGATCTCCCAGCAAGCTGTGTTGCTAGGCAACGCATCCAGCTCCACCTTGACGGCGAGCCAAGCCCAGATGTACCTGCGGGCACAGATGGTAGGCACACTCGCGGACACAGAAGCGCAAGCGTCCGGCTCTTCGCAAAACTGCCTTTTTATTCTCTCCGTGGCAGGCGGGCATAGAGCCATCCCTATGATGTATAAGGGAACGTCTAGAATTTGACACAGGCGCTGCTTTCTGTATTTCTTCATTATTTAAACTTTTTTACATAATTGATTTGCGATGATGTGCATTGTTCAAATGTTTCGAAACACGTTATGATGGGTAGATTTCCGACAATATAACATTGAAGAGTGTCTTCGCCCATGTGTGTGCTTACAGGCTCAGCAAAGCAACTTGGTACATGTGGCCAGGAGTCTGGGCCGAGCCGTTCCTCTCTCCTCACAGCTGATCCTCGCACCTACAGCCACAGTAACCGCTCTGCAGTCCGACACTAATGCAGTCAACAGCACACAATCTGCATCTGCACAGGTACACACACATATAGAGACTGATATACAGCCTGAGATAAGTACTAAAACACACACACAGCCTTTCAATAGTACACGTTTACATCTGTGCATCTACGCAATACAGTCAAAAATGTCCCGAAGGCATGTTTCTATCACAAGTCGATCTGCATTTTAAAACTCCAACACCTCTATTCTTTTTAGCTCTCATTATAAAATTATGACATTACGTATATGCAAACGTTCACATTCACCTTCAACATTTTTGCTCTGTGTCTCGGCCAGGTACAAAATCTCACCCTGCGCAACCAGCAGGGGGCGTCTTCCACCTCTGCGGGCCTTCAGGCTCTGAGTTTAAAGCAGACCCCGGTCTCCATCCAACCCACCCCGCTCATCAAGACCCCCAGCTCAGGTGCCGGAGCCGGGAAGAGCAACCTGACCACGGCTTCCTCAGAGGACAGGAAGAAAGGAGAGATTGAAGCACAGACGGAAATGAAAGCGTTGAACATGAGCCGAAACGTCTCCTCTTCACATCACCTGATCGCACCAGGTACACTAACAGATTATATACAGCTGCCACCAAAAGTGTGAAACGCACAAATTGTCAATGCATTCGATAAAAACAAAGCAAAAACGGTATGTGTGAACATAACTGGTTCCGAACTAACTTCATTTTTACTTTTTATCACGTTTTCAATGAGGTGTCGTAGCAGAGCTTTAAAAAATGTTAACCATCAAATCGTAAATGTGTTTTCTTGCATTGTTGATTTATTTATGTACGTTATTTATTGATGTATTTTAATGCACGAGTCCAACTACGTTTGGGGCCAATTTTTGGGTAAAGAAAGTTTTCAAATGCTCAAAACAAATTTAGTATTTAGGGTATGTTCCTCCAAAAGTTATTATAGTTTACTAAACTAAATTGAAATCTATAAAAATATATCATTTTAATTGAAATCAAATCAAATAACAATCTAAATATTCTTTGAAAAACTTCAACTAAATAAAAATGAAATATGATGCCGTAACAGGAAACTGAAGCATGTTTAAGTTGAGGTGCAAAAATAATTGAAAGTGAATAAAAAATATATTCAACTTTATATACAGTAGCAACATAAAAAATAAATTATCAAAAAGTAAAATACAATAATTTCTCATCTTTTTAAAAAAAATATGAGCTAGTAAAAAATTTGTGCTGTCAATTAATTAAAAAAATTAATCTGATTAATCACACATTTTCTGTGATTAATCACGATTAATCGCACATGACATTAATGTATAAATATACTTTTACCATCTAACCATTTCACATTTAATCTTCAAATTAATGTGACAGCATTCTGACATTAGTACTGTTACTGATTTCTTCATCTTAAATGCATAATTTTGTATTTATTTTAACATTAATTATAGCCATTCAAAAGCATAATTGAGAGCTGTCATGTCTAACAGGTAGGAAATATAAAGAAATTGAATAGAAGTTTCAAGCACAATTACGGTCTTAAATGCTAATACAGATTAATTCTCCTTAAAGCTACAAAACACATTGAATTCCTCTTTTCTTTGTTCTTTGATTTGACATTAGTGACAGTAGGTTTACGAACTTTTAAGCTTTAAGAGCCGTCTCTTTACGCAGATGACGACGCCACTCCCGTTTTCACTACTCTTTGCATTCATTTAAGATTGTATTTAACACGTTGAAGTCTGTGCTTACGAGAATGCTAGACAAAACAGGCTTTCTCTCATAATCTTGTGTGGTTTTGTTCATTCAAGCACGAAAGAGAACTTTGTGTTCATCTAACATTGTCTATGGGGTCACATTTTATAAGTCTTTCTGCCACTTTGCCTGAAGACGTGTCGCCTCTAAGCTTATAGAAATGTCTGTGAATTGACTTGTAAATGGTGTGATTGACTTGGCAAACAGTAATGTATCCTGACACTCTATTAAGACACCGCCCCAGCCGTCAGCTCATTGTTTCACCAACTATGTGTCAAAAAAATACCACCTAAGGCTGCATTTGTTCTGCGTGGCTTGTGTTCAAGTGTTTTAATGCATACATGGCCTTTGAAGGACACTCATCTTATCCAGTGCTTGTCAAAATCTGACACGCATGCCATCCATCATCCGTCAGGTCTGTAATTTTAACCCTTCACACGGGACAGTTAAAATACACGTTTGGAAACGGGTACCCGGGCGTGCCGAAACTCGCAGGGGCTGCGGGGGTTCTAGTTTGGCAGATGATACGAAAAAGTGCTTTGTGTTTTTACAAAAGGGGGCGTCTTTGCTTAGCTGCAGTGTCTAAAATGGTAAATAGTACGTTTTAAATCAAATTTGAACCGCTAGATGTGACTCTTGTTTTGTTTTTCCATGGCATGGTACTTCTAAGAGCTTTACCTTTGTCACATCACATCTATGTCATTCAGTAGTCGCAGGTGCTTGATGTATGATACCGCATGTGTGTACACAAATAAAAAAACAGGATGAATAAAGGAGTGAGAGGTGTATGAGTGGCTCTGGAGAGTTGTGTAAACAGCCACCTGGTGTGTATGCATGTGTGCGCGTGTGTGTGCGTGTAGGGATAAATGTTGTTGCTATGGGATCGAGCTCCAGAGTGCCGCTGCGGTTGTTGTGATGTTTGCCTTTTTCTCTAGTGCATCATTCATAGAAATGAAAACACATTCTGTCCTTTTCTTATTAGCTTATCAGAAGTGTCTCAATATTCCTGTTACTGAACCTTTGAATAGCATTCACTATTCATTGAGGTGTAAACACTAAAAGCATTTATTTTATGGAATTTTTTTGTTATAATAAACATCCTACAAGTTATAAATGCTTAATAAATGTGAATACTTCACAGGCATCCACTTTTCTTTAAAGTGCACTTTCATGGGCTGTAAAAACAATCGATAAATGTTTTCTGGTTTTGATAAACTATCGGAAGTAATTGAACCATTAATAAACCAACAACCTTTGTGCATTTAGGGTTAAAAAGTGATCAAAAGTTTGATACATATATCTTGGTAAGCAAGAAAAAAACTGCTTTGGATAAGCATCTTGATCTGAATCGGATCAGGTAAGCAACATGGTTTGAAAAGTGACATAAGATATGAAATATACAATAATAAGAAAAACCAAAATAACGCCCTACAGCCTCCCGTCTGACAGCCTATTTTGCAAACATCATCAAGATAATAATGAATCTGCTTTCGAGTCAAATAAATAATGAATAAATACACTTATTAAGCATTTGTAACATGCAAGTTAAAAATGGCTCACTATTTGGCATGAATCCCCCTGTTTATTTATGCAGTTATAACTGCTCTATAATGCATTTGTTAATGACTTATTAATCATTAATGAACACATTTGGAAATGCTTTATGAAGGCAACCTTAATGTAAAGTGTTACCTAAACATTTATAGCCAGTCAAAATCTATTCAAACGTCACACCGCGAACAGCCTTTAAATGTCGTCTAAGATTTAGAACCGATCTTTCAATCCCATTTATGTTGTTTGGATGGTTTCGGGTTTAGAAACTTTGCTGAAGTACACTGAATTTGTCATGTCCTAATTCTGCTGAACCATCTTTTTGCAAACACCCACACGTTGTGGCTCGCAAAGAAAATGTGACTGATAAAGAGCCAAAAAACATTGTAACATACTCCTGCTGTACTGTACTGAAAAAGTACAACATTCGTTTTTCTTTTAGGACGGATGCCTTCGAGGAAAATTGTGTTACTTTGCGGTTGCTTTTTCATAGATCGGAAGACATAAAAACAACGGAGAACTTTGGCTCATTCATCTCTTTTCAAACATTTTAGAACGAATTGTTTATTAGCTATTAAATGAATATGGGTAGTGTGTGGTTTTAACCGTGAAACTAGATGGGATTGAATTTTGACAACCGGCTCAATCTTAGACCAAGATGACAGATGTCGGAGTTTGTACCGTAAGAATTTTTGACTTTGGATCAAACACGAACACAGTCTGACACATCAGATCTCCATGAGAGTTTACAGGAGACATGTGAGATTCATGTGTTGACATGAATCAGTTGCTGGAGGATTTTCACATTTTTAAACACACGTGTGATGTTTTGTGCCGATGTTCGGCGTAGGGCAGAAAGTCATGAAGGAAAGTTTGGGGTTTTCCAGGATTGCTCTCTGCAGGGAAAAACTCATCAACTTCTTCTTTCTGAACATCCGGAATGATCACAGAACATTAAGTCCTCTGCACACAATCCCACAGCATTCAGTCCTTCAGTCTCTCCTGTTTGTGTTATAAAGACTCTTTACTGGTCATTAACATTTGAGGTTCTCTTTTGTTTTGTGTGTAGATGTGATTGAATATCTCAATTTATTAGGACATGATAAATGATGTGTTTTTATTAAATGTTTGTTCTTTCTATTGTTGTCAATGCTTTGAGAAGCAGCTTTAAAAACAAAATTATGAAATGAGATGATTTGACGACTTTGATCATTTTTATACCAATTACCGGTTTAAAGATATAATCTGTAGCTTTTTTCAAAAGAGACAAAAGAAATCGTTCTTGAGGAAGGATATATTGTTTTGTATTTACTGATTTACTAATCTTACCCATATTCACCACAATAAGCGTATAAAGATGATTTATAATTTACTCTTTCTGTAAAATTAGTTTGATGTTATTTGACTTCAACACATGTAATGTACGTAACGGAACCTGCCATTTTATGATTCAAACAGAGATGGCGATAGAGAGGCAAAAGTTACGGATGCAACATGTAATAAAATAAAATGCAATTTCTAATTAACAGTAACTTTTGTAACTCTCTGTAAGTTTGTAAGCACGTTTTTCTCATTCCAAGAGGAATATTTTAGAGAAGATCACAACCAGATGTATGCTAGTTTTAGAACGTGACCTTACACTTGAATACATTTTTACGAAGTATGAAGAATGAATACAGTTTTATTTATTTCTTTAGATATGATTTTACTCAATTCCTCATCGTCGCTGTCCTTCTGAAACCTCGTACCTCCAAATTCTTTTTGTTTTTTAGGAAATGGAATAAACACTTTACTTTTTAAAGTTGACAAACACTTTTGAATACTTCCTATTGGTTAAATATTTGCAAAACCCAGTGACAAACATACAGGGTGTCTAATAATAATGATTTATACCAAAAAACACGAAGTATGGAGATACAAGGTTTCAGAAGGACCGCAGCGATATGCTCACAGTCGTCATTTGGTTAGCTCTTAGTATAATGTAAGGTGATGTTAGAACATGTAAGTTTGTAATCAAAGTGTTTGTCTGTGGTTTCTCATTCCAGCGTACGCTCAGATCCAACCCCAGGCCCTGATTAAACAACAGCCCCAACAGTTTATCATTCATCCACAAGCCCCGCCCACTTCCAGAACCCAGCCCCAATTACTACAGACCGCCTCCGTCCAGCCTCACCAACAAACAGCCTCATTGACCATCCAGAACACCACCCAGACCACCACCATAGCAGGGATCATTCCGGTTCTCCCCAAACCGGCACTTTACACCCAGGGATCAACGCAAAGTCAACATGCTACCATCTTCCATTCCACCATTAGCCATCATGGCATCGGTCAACATGGCTCTCACTCGGGCCTGGCGCACGCTAAAGCGCAACCGGTGCAGCTGACAGCCATCAACCTTCAGATCCAACCCACACAAAGCCAGGTAAAGAGATGTTAACCAGACATTCACGTTTTCTCAATGTGAGACGCGACTTGTTCACTTCTGTCTCTCTGTTAAGGCGTCAAGACTAGCTCAGGATGATAAGGATAAACCCACGTCTTTGGTTTTAAGAGAGATGTGCCCACCGGTGAAAATGCATCTGACTACAACATCCCAGGGCACAGACCCTCCAGAACAATCCAAAGCTGAAACTGCAAACGCTACGTCTCAAACGCAAGGTACAGTGACAAAAACAACCATGTAATCAATAATAGAGATTTGGAAATTAGCTAAGAAACAGCCGGCGCAGCTGCTTTTTGTGCGTGAACTATCCCTTCAAGTGTCCAAAGGCCACTATCCAAAATCCCAGGCAGCTTGTGGCAGTTCAGGGAATAAAACAACCACAGGCATGCAAAAATACAAGCCTTCCCACTCCCACGTTGTGAACCGGATTTCTCTTCATGTTTACGCTCCGCTGGGGAATAGGAAGATGTGGGAGGACTTGAGTGCAGTGTGTGATTCCCATTAAACACGGGCCAGAACCGACAGGTCACGGGAATCAAGGGGTTCCATCCAAGCCCGGCTTGAAACCGCGTGGGCTGCGAGCTGAACTGGTAGATCACCTGCTTGGTATGTCCGACACATACCGCATGACTCCCTCGTTGCCAAGTCAATGACTCAAAAGCTGTGATTACCAAGTGAGATTTAATTAAAATAGGTGCATAGAAATGCGAACTAGAAATGCTCCCTGCTAATGGTGCGTTTTGAGGCGTACACACAGACACCCAGTAAAAGGATCAACAAACCTCCAGAGCCATGTGATCTACCGGTCTGCTGCCAGCCTTGGGAAACATTGATCCGCCTTTCTGGCAGAATGTGGAGGTTGCGTATGCGCGTATGCGCGTGGGCGTGGGGCGCTACAAAAGGCGCAGAGCGCGCGCTTCGAGTTGCGTGGAAGTGAACGCGTGGCGCAGGCTGGAAATCGTTCACTGTCAGCATCAGAGGTGGTGGGAATGAGACTTCCCTCGTGTTTTGAGACGGATCTGAAGCGCGCGCCTCGGGCAAATGACTTTCTATTGCGCATTGTGGGTAAGCCGTGTTTTGTGGAGTTTCGGTCATTTGGGCACGTAAGGGGGTGTTTGGCGTTTCGATTCGATTATATCTGAAGACTTCTAAGGGAGCTGTTATAACCCGGATCGCTTTTAAAACGCGACGCGTGTGACGCGGACGCGACGCGTTTGCTGATAATTATACTGTTCTGTTGCGCATGCGTTTATTTGAACCGGTTTTAAAAGCAACTTCATTCTAAGATGTCGTTGTTTGACTTTTTAGAGTTGCTTTGGTTCATTTCTATATACATGTAATTGTGTATAATCACATTTTATTTAAAGCGCTTTGAGGCGCAGCTTTTAAACGTGTCGATTTTATAGATGTTATATAAGCAATCCATAGACACGTATTTATCATGTTATTGGCGACCGCCCGTGTTGGTGCGGCTGATGTCGTCGTGGTTGCTATGGTGATGGGATGCTCTGTTTGCCTCCAGCCTCCGTGGAGACCGCGCGCGAACCCGCGGGAGCGCAGGTGACCCCGGCCATGACCCCGGGATCCTCGAACGAGACGCCGGCAGTCGTGACTGGAAGCGCACCGCAAAACGGCGAGAACAAACCGCCTCAGGCCATAGTAAAGCCGCACGTGCTGACGCATGTCATCGAGGGCTTTGTTATCCAGGAGGGAGCCGAGCCGTTTCCAGTGAGTATACAGCCATTGTGATGTGAACCTTAAAGTTAAACATAGGGTTTAAATCTAGTAGCAGACTAACTTTAATGTTAGAGGTGTCTTGATCGAAAACAACTGGCATTGAAATATATTACTGCAATTGTTTTGTCTCAAAGTTCACACCAGAAATGTTTTTTGTAACGTGTATATTAAAAATCGACTTCAATATCCAATATCCTGGTTTGAACTAATCCCTGTCCGGGAAACCGCCCCATGATGTATTCATTCTTCTCAGTTTATATCTTAACATGTTCACTCATCAGCTTACTGAAACAGGTTTTTTTATCATGTCATTGTATGTTAAGCAATGCTCAAGTTAACTGCTGTATTGTCAGGTGGAGAGACCTCCTGTTCGGGCAGACAGCCCCAAGAAACCAGACAGTCAGCTTCCCTCTGATCCAGAGAGAAAACCACCAGCAGTAATTCCTTCAGTGCCACAAACTCGGACACGGAGGAGACTGGACCACAAGGTGAAAACTGTGTTTAGTTCATTCAGACGGACTGGTGATAATGGTTTTGGAAGATGCAGACTGGAAAATATTCTGTTAGAACAAAAGAAAGTTGTGACGCTCAATGTGTTTTTCATACTTCTGAACCATTCTAAAGATTATTTAAAAAGCCAATGCAACCCGTCAGAAATGAACATACGTCATATAATGTTGTTTTGTTTCGTCAGACACAATAGCTCAGGAGGAGCCAGACGAGCCCAAGCTCACCTGTGAACTCTGCGGATGGGTCGATTTTGCCTACAAATTTAGGGGGTCAAAACGGTTCTGTTCCATGGTCTGTGCTAAAAGGTAAAGCGGCAACAGATTCATACCTGACATACCTGGGAAATCATCATGGCATTTTTGAACGTTCGCTACATGGTTCCTGTTTTTAAAAGCAGTGTTCCATCATTCCAAGTGCTACCAAAGTTATAATTCATATCCTTCATCAGGTACAATGTTGGTTGCACAAAGCGGATTGGTCTGTTCCACCCAGACAGAACTAAAACAGCCAATCGGTGGAGGAGGAGATCTCACAGTCACAGAGGCAGGGAGGCCAAAAAACAGGTGAACTTGACATATTTACATGATGCTGTTTTTTTATTGTGGCTGAATTCCGCACTTCATTTCATCTATATGTAAAATTGTAAATATTATATTTCCTCTATTAAAAATAACCACGATTTCTTTCTCTCCAGAGGCTCTCTGTGTCTCAGCAATCTCAGGGCGAATCCGTGTCCTCGCCACTTCAATCTCAGCCCAGTCAAGGAGAGTCCAGCCCCTGTTCGGATATCTCCAGCTATGAGGAGGCAACGTCTCCGCTATCAGCAGCCAGTTCTGGACCAATCGGGTCTCAGGGTGGGGTCGTCGCTAACGATCCCGAAGAACTTCCTCTCCTCCGTCAGCACTTCCTGCCGTGTGACCCCACCAAATGGAATGTGCAAGAGGTGTTCGAGTTTATCCGCTCTTTGCCCGGTACGTTTTCATTTTGGATAGGAAAGTATGTATTTGTCCATCAATTAGCATCCCTAAGGTGGAGATCTTAGCAACTGTCCAGAAAACCCTAGCAACCACTTAATGCTTAGAAATGCCATATATGATCCTTCTCTTAGACTTTGATGCCAACATTTAAGTTAGATTTTTGTTTTAAAATGGATTTTGTTTATCCATTTGCTCTTTAGATAGATTATGTTTTGTCCGTCTCTACAGTTCTACTTACTATTTCATCATATTTCCAAGGTTACAATCTCTCTTTTGTTGTTCCGATTATCACAGGTTGCCAGGAGATTGCAGATGAGTTTCGTTCTCAGGAGATCGACGGACAGGCCATGCTGCTCTTGAAGGAAGACCACCTGATGAGTGCCATGAATATTAAATTGGGTCCCGCCCTGAAGATCTTCGCCCGCATAAACATGCTAAAAGATTCCTAGTCTAAACTTGACACCCCAACTGCACTACAATTTTTTTTAATATATATAAATAAATATATCTTTGTGAAGTGTACACCTGCACTTCCCTTCGTCACAAGAACTGAAGTGAATTCAGGCAGAAAATGACTCGCCTACCTATGAAGAATCGCACAAATGATTTATACCAAATGGATGGATCGTAAATTGATAAAAAAAAAATATGGATCAGAGATTTGTGACTAGCGGGTGATGTGGCTTAACCTGGTGCTCAGAAATATTTGGGTATTGAAGATTAAACGCGGCTGAAGCCCGAACAGAACCATGATGTGGGTTCATAATCCCACATTCTGTAACAGATACTGTATATCTGAACTGTACATTATTTTTTATTGTTTTCAGGTATGACTTTTATTCGTACGTCTTATTGTACATGGCAGATGCTTTTGTATAAATGTTGAAGTAAATTATTCCTTACCTTTGAGTGTGAGTGTTTGTTACAGGGTTGTATCGCAGCAAATCGGTGCTATTTATCTGTCACGGTTGCTTTCAGAAAACATGAATAATAGAAGCACAGAAACATTATTCAGTTTTGGACCTAACATTTTATACCAACAGTTTGGAAACGTTCCCGTCACATCACCTCATGCTGTGTGTCAGTAAAGACACGCTCAATCCTTCTTAACCTGGTTCTGAGATGCACATGAGATTGTATTTAACGTGGACATTGAAAATGATGCTGTGTGGTTTTAATCGTGCTCGGATTTATCATTGTATGTTGATAGGATTGTGATGTGTTTTTGTTTAGTACAATGCTTTGTGAAATGCCTGTATTTATCAGATGAATCAAATTTGTAATATAACATTTTTTAATGAAGGATTTATGTGTCCATGCATTTTTTTCTACTCGCTTGAGTGTGTATTCCACTCAGATTCATGTATTCTTTTAGTCTGAGACTTAAACATGTACCTATTTTATTTCACAGATATACCAGTTACTTTTTACACGTTTCCCAATGTCATTTTAGTATGATGAGTGATAATTATTTATCACATTAACACGGACATGTTCAACCAGAAGATGTGAATTTCTCTCAATTCAATATATATTTATTGTTTAAAACCGAACTGTAATTCAACGAATTACTACATGACTCCAAATATATATATTTACTAAATATTTAAACTAATTTTGTCCAGAGAAACCTTTTGGTCACTTTATATCGAATGTGCTGTAGTAAAATAAACCGCCACAAGGTGGCGCATGCTTTTACGCATGAAACACGGCAAGGACATTAAGTATATTTAAAGAAATAACATTTCTACATTTGTATTTAAAAAAATCAAAAATACATACTTAAAAATACATTTAATATGCGTATTCGGCTTCATGTGTTAATGCGCAGACCGATTGGCCCATGACGTCGTCGTACCGCGAGAGAAACATTATAAACTGGTAGAAAGCTGTGCTTTCCAACTCTCGCGATACTTGACACACGCAGATCGGACTGCGCAGCATTCCTCTCTCTCCGGCTCTGGATGCTTATCTCCGCTCCAAATATGGTTCGCTTTACAACTCTCTCGTCTATCTATTTTCAGCGTTTAAAATGACTTTTTCGAGCGAACTCGAGGATCATACAACGAAATGTTGAGTTTCGTGATCGTGCGGAAAAAGTGCGTTCAGTTGCTGATGACCCAGAGGGGGGAGGAGATCTCGCTCGCTCCCGGACAAAGAATCTCAGTTTATAAACTTTCCCAGTCCCGCCTCCTGCCCGTTGAAACCCGCTCCTATTGGTCAGCACGTTGATGCTCTTTTATTCCATTGGCTGTTTAGGATGTCTGTTTTCGGTTTTTCGAGCAGCTGAACTTCACTGAAGCCCATCGGCTCTTCTCGATGTTCATTATTGAAAACCGATCAAAGTTGGGATGGCACCCACGACGGTAAGATTTTTTTCTCTAAACGCATTTATTAATCATGAAAATCAGAAAGACAGAGAATACTAAACATAACGGGAACAAAAGAAAGTATTTACAATTTCGCAGGATGCAGATTGTGTGAATTGTACGAGGAGTTAATGCTATTGTTGTTTTTAAATAGCCGAAAAGGCAACTATTTTTGCGAACAAATAAACCACAACTACACTACTAGTACTTTCTGTGCGAAAAGTCGCCTTTTTTATTCACATTTGTAAAAGTTTGCGTTTCAAAGTCTCGTGAGCTGCCTACCTAGGGAACACTTATCACGTATCACGCGCGTCCTAAGTTTACCTGAGTGTGGGTGAAGCCCTATAATAGTGTACTTGCGTTGAAGACCTACAACGCACTCAACTTTGAATGTTAATTGCTCATATTAATGCTGCATATATAGTATACTATACTTAAATATTGTATCAAATATTGTTTTCCAACAAGGAAAAATAAGTTAGTATTTACTATTATTTTATAATTGTGCACTTTATTAATGTATACTCTGTAGTATTAAGAATAGTTAATTGATAATTAATCTGTAGTAAATGCTGTAGCATACTTTAACATTTACTGTTGTAGTGTTTAAAGCACTATAGTATCTAGGAATTTTACTGCAGTAGTTTACTACAGTAAATACTAACTACAATACTGTTTTTCATGTGTATAACAGTTTTTAGGAGATAAGTGTTGTTTTGACCCAGAGAACGGTCCAGATGTTGGCTGATTTATAAGCGTTAGATAAACCAAAATGCATGTGTCATCTACTGATTTGCATAAAACTTTATGAAGTCTGTGCTTGGATGTACTGTTACTGTAAGTGGGCAGAGCAGTTAGCATCAACAGGTTATTGACATGGGACCATCTGTTTTGTAGTTTACAAGCAGCTTGAGGATTAAATGAATTATCCTCCGACATGTATGTCGGGAGAGCTTGGAGTTCAGTTTAGCTCCAGGGAGAAACGTGAGAAGCATTTGCGCCGGTGTTTAATGCTGTAGCACCCTTTAATTCAGAAAGGCACGGCAACGTTAAAGAGGAAATTCCAAATTAGCCAACCATGAAGAACACCATGGGATCATCCAGAAGTGTGCTTGAAAGCAAGAACCAAAGACTTGCTTTGAAGATCCGAAGATGCCTACAAAAAGTTGTCATTTTCTTACCTTTTCTACAGTCTGATTTTTAAAGAATACTTGGAGACTTGGACGTCTTTTGTAATGTCTGCTAGATGATTTTTTATAACTTGATCAGTGTATTATTTAATTGAAAATACTGCATCTTCTAAATCTATTTGGATTTTATGGAGGCAAAATAAGGTTGTGAAATTAGCACGTCTATAAAGTGTGGCTTTGCATTGGAAAACAGATTAAATGAGAACTGTTGTCTGGCTAAACCACAGACCATGAAAGCTTTAATGCATACTCTATACTCAGGCATGTAGCGTGCACTTCCCATCAATGCACAATACTATAAAAGAAACAACATTACAGGGGTAAAATAAGAACAGGTTGCCCTAAAGTTTGCACAAAAAAACTGACGCAAGATATGATTTTAATTCATGTAGAGAATAGAGTTCTGTTAAAGGGACGGGTCACCAAAAAATGAGAATTTTGTCTTCATTTACTCACCAATACATTTCTGTTTTGATGAACACCAATGCTTATAACCAAACAGTTTTGGTAGTGGGAAGTAAAAAATGACTTTATAAATTTGTTCTGTTTAACACAAAATAAGATATTTTGAAGAATGTAGGAAAGCAGAGTTTTTGGGGCACTTTTCACTACCATTGTCACTTTTCCTACCATGGTAGTCAATGGGGTGCAAGACGCGTTTGGTTACAAGCATTCTTCCAAATATCTTTCTCTGTGTTCATCAGAACAAAGACATTTATACAGATTTGGAACAACTTGAGGGCGAGTAAACGATGAATTTTCATTTTTGGGTGAACTGTTTCTTTATACAGCTGTGTTAGTGTGAGAAGTCTGACGTGGAAGCTAGACGTCCAAGTTCTGTGTAGCCCACATTTCATCTGGATCTCAGTAGGTCGTCTCTGAGTATGTTATGTAACAGTTCGGTCCTCATGGCTTCATGAAGTGGAAACTTTGGCTGACCACACAGATCTCTCGACATGATCTAGAAGAACCATTTAAAAGCAAAGTGGGGTCAGGCTGAAGAGATCTGGGTTTAGTCTCATGAGATTACTCTTTACGGCACCGGGTCAAAGCGTTCGTGTTGTGCACAGATGTATGGGAAAGTGAAATCTGATGCTTTTCATGCACAATTACGGCGTGTTTAGAAGCGAGCGCTAGGAAAGGAATTTCAGTCTAACCCTGCCGACAACAAGCCACTCTTTCAGGCCGTCTTTCAATAGGCAGCGCTTCCAAATATGCCACTTTAGCTTTGATGTTAACCTGTGACTCATATGAATAAAATGACAAAAATAACATCTGTGCTTAGATGTGTTTTGCTTTCTTGTGAACTGCTGTGTGTGAAATGCAAGCACATTTTGCTGTGTGGATGAGTGTTTGGGTTGGGAACACAAAGACCCCCTTTCTCTTCACTTACGCAAAGAAAATATATTATTAAAGCAGCACTAGAGAACTTTTGCTTGTGGTTCCCCATGTGGTTGATAATCGCAATTATCTGTTATTATGAGTGTCGTAAATACTGTTGCTGTATAAGCTTCCCTGTGGCTAGCGCAATACACGTGAATTTGTTGACTAAGCAGAAATCGCTGTTACATCATGTCACTTCATAAACTGTGCATGTACTAAAGCACTCTTCTGGCTCCCGCAGGGGTATATTAATGGGCTGTACTAAAGCCTGATTTTTACTTCTGCGTCGGACCTACGCGTCGACAGGCAATGACCACTAGGCGTCGATGTCTACGCGCGTGTTGCTTGTGTAACCAAGACATGGGCCGAAGAAGAAGCATCTCGTTTGAGAAGCATTAGCAGTGATAGCGGCACCTAAACAGTCACTTTTGTTGCAGATTTGAGATGTTAAATACAGAAGCACAGATCATTTACTTAGATAATTCATTCGGAAATGCGTTTGAGTAAACGTGACTCGGGTTCAAAGCAGTCAAGGGTTCAAACAGACCAATCACAGCGCTTGCGTTCCGCGTTGAGTTGACACGTTGTTACATTTTTGGAGAGGTGCGCGTCAGGCTACGACGTAGGGTACGCGGCTCTGCGTAGGCTACGGCGTAGGTCCGACGCAGAACCATAAATTGGGCCTAATAGCTCAAACTAGATTCTGAGGTAGCAGCTGGTTGTTAGCCGTTAGTGCATAGCGTGCTAGCTACATAGAAGCTAACGTTAAAATAATTTTAGAGAGATTATTTTACGGTCGAAAAACTCCCTTGTTGCTTTAAACATTTTAAATATATTTGAAAATCTAAAATAATACACTGTTACCATATTTCAATTAAAACAATACTACAATATATTGAATAATACCTAAGGAACTGATGCTTTTCATATATTTAAAAATACATTGTGTTTGATTTCAGGTCTGATCTTGAGCAGTTTTGTGCTTTTGTTGTTCTAAACCATGCTGTACGAAAAAGACAAATATAAAAGATTTGACGGAAAAGTTAGCTTTTTTTATTAAGTTGTCCAAACAGTTTATTCGCTTAACTTTGCTCTCCTATTCATGCAAGTGCAACAGTGTTGATCTAGTTTTTCCATTTTTTCTTAAATACCACCCACTACATATGTGGCTTTTAGTTAGGGTGACCACCACAACCCAACAAACCAAGTGTGGGACAGGTAATCCGTTTGTGTGGGACACCACTGAAAGTTAGCGTAAAACTGTGATATAATAACGGAACGAAAATATTTTATATAGTGTTTTCTCCCTTTTAGCTCGTAAAAATTATTAGCTATTTAGTCCATTCCAACTACAACATAATTAAGATAAAATGTTATATATATAACGTTAAAAAAATTTAATGTCAATTTAAATTTAAGGTTATCTGTCTCTTTAAATTTTAAACACAGATCAGAGTCAGACGCGAGTTATCATGTTGTGCACTTTGAAGATCTTCTCAAAAAGAGAAAAGTAAAAGAATAAACAACAAACAAATAAAATGTGCAAATCCATTTTATTTTATTACGCTAACCACAACCTAGGGCAAACAGTTTTAATGCTGCACAGTTTACGATGTTTTAGTTACTTTTTTGTTGGCAAACAACACTCTCAATATGCAACGTGCGGGACGGGTGGTCAGTCACCCTACTTTTAGTCTGTGTTTGCGAGCCTTAGTTTGCTCCTGGAAAGAGAAAGTAATTGAATAAAATGTCATTGTATTACAGTTTTGTCTATTATTACATTTTGCAGACCGGTTTGCTCAGTGTTTTGTTGTTCGTTTTGTTTGCAGGAGTCCAGATTGAATGTGGAGGATTTGAGTAAGAAAGAGCTTCTGTTGCTCTTCAGTGTTCTGGAAGGAGAGCTGGAGGCTCGAGACTTTGTCATACAGACACTCAGGGTTTGTACTTTATTTCTTTATAATATAGCTTCTTTACATTAAAGATCTAAGATCCTGCAATGTATTTCAATTTGTCCGTTACACTGTCAAATGACACGGGTAATTTGCCGGCGTTTGTAATCTTATCCAGAAGATCAGTGATTTCTAAACATTGTTCATTTTCAACACGATAAAAGCGTAACCTCAATAGTTATCTATTGACCTTCAGTAGTTCACTTTTGAGAAGGTTTAACACTTCACATAGCACGCTAGATACCCAAGAGAGACATTATAACCGAAACACTCAATGAAATCCAGATGTATGTCTGGCTTATAGTTCAATTGGGCACGCTAGCATCTTAAACTTCATTGCTATAAAAGCTCAGTTTGCTATGAGCTATAAATTGATAAGGAACTCTTTTCGAGTCTTCACGTTAAAAATGATGCTGTTTGTTAGTTGGTTTGACATGCAACAAACATCCAAACATTGCGGTTTTCAGAAAAGTCCTGAAAAAATCAAATCCTAATGATAAACAAGTAAATAAAATACCAAATCGACAGGTTGTTTACCATCCCAATTGAAAGCAGAATAAACAGAGCGTTTGTGAAATACACAACCAAAACTTCCTGTTTGAACTTTAGCATCCTGCGGTTTACTACATTCCAAACTCAATTGCTTTCTTACATCCACCAGGCTGTAATTACACCAGACTGGACTTTAGTTTTCATCAGGCTCTTTTTCATTTTTTTATCTATTTTGGGTCTCATCTCACACTCCTGATGGACTTCAGGTAGCTCATTTACAGCAGGCTGTACCACAAATGAGATGAAGCATCTTTTAGCATCATTGCTTTTTTTCAATCACGTACCATGATCATACCATGGTATACTTGAAGGACCTCGGAAAACTTACCGTATATGGTCATCATGCCAATACCACAAAACTTGTAAAGAACACGTCCAGATCCAAATTTACAATCAAATAAATTACATTTTAAATAGAAACATAACGCCTTTTTAGGACCACCATGGCATTATTCGACTATATACTGTAAGTGCGAACACACATTTTTTTCAGTCTACCATCAGTTTTAGGTTTTATTTCCGTGTGGTTCGTTCATCTCATCATGTTGGTTTGGTGGTAAATCTCAGCATCTCCTCTCTCAGATTATGTGTTTAGTGATACATCTTTTCATTCCTGTTTTTGAAAGCATTGGGCAGAGGCTTTGTGTGCCATTAGCCATTTATTTTAAACCACTGTTAAGTCATTTAAGTCACTACTTAAGTAGATGGCGCATTGAACCCGACTGCATGTTTCTGTGAGTCTGTGTGGTTTTTGAGGGCAGTGTTCAGGCATGCTGGGATAACAATCTCTGTCACTCATTGCCCGCTTTGAATGAGGTCATTAAGGCATGACTTTAGTCTCTCTCTCTCTTTCTCTCTCTCTCTAGTCTGTCTTTGTGAAGGTTTTTGTGTTCCTGTTTGTCATTGGGCACGCTAATGTTTATCAAACATCAAACCCTGTCTATTATTTTGGTGCTTTCGAAAAACTGAAGTGGATCTAATGGGGATTTGCTCAAATAATGGTTCCCGTACTCAATGCCCCTCAGCAACTATTGACTTTTGAGGGAAAACATCAAGTTTTATTGTTTCATGACTAACAAGTTAATAGACTCCATGGCAAGCAAGAATGCTTCCAGCTTTATTACTAGCTAGCAAAATGCTTTGCGAAAGAGAAAAGTAACCACTACGTTCTCATTTGAAATGAAAGAAGACCTGGTGTGGATGAGTTTGAAAGTGCAGGTGACTCAGTGAAGACCACGTCAGGTTGTCTTGCTCTCACATTGATGTTGCTTTAAGTCAACAGCCTGGCTGACTTATTTTAAGCCATTTGTAGGGTTACATTTCCCATGACTCCCCCATAATTGCTCAGGCTTTTATCTTAAACACGCACAGACACAGGTCTGAGGACATCTCGCAGACTTCCATTGTATTCATACCAGGCTAAGAACGTTTAAACCCAGTCCTCAATCAGATCTGTCTCTTAGCTGATGAGCGTTTAGGGTGCTCATGAAGGGTTCGAATCCAGTCTGTGTCATGCTTTGATACAACATTTATCTTCTGACAATCCTTTAAACAATAAAGAAGGAAAGTTTGTTAGAGTTTCTAGATGGTTATCCTCAAGTTGTGTAGTTCAGAAACGCCTTTCCTTATTTCACTCACAGGATGTTTCTAGAACATTGGATTTACGTTTAGTCATTTCCAGTTTATCATGTGTTGTGACCTCAGCGACGACTAGAAAACCCACTGTCGTGCCAAAATGTTGTGTAAAACCATTTTGACAGATCCAAGCTGTTGAATGTTTAAAGCGGTCTGTGGTGACACGTGTAGACGATGTGGGTTCTTCTCTTTCTCTCTCTTTTTCTCTCTCCCTTTAAGGATAATTGATGTTACACACGTTGTTACATTAAAATGAAGTCTTTACAGATTCAAGGAGTCGAAGTTGTTTAGATTGTTAAGATATTACACGCCACGTCTGTTATTCTTTTAGGTTTCTGTAATGAACTTCAGTAGGAATATGCGTTTCAGCAGCCCACCTCTTACTCCCCCAAAGACAAAAACACATCTCCTACCTCACCCCTTCTGCTTCAGAGACTCGCTGTTTATCTGTTCTAGCGTCAGAGCCACGTGGTTATTAAGAGTAAAAGTATCTGACCTGTGCTCATTTGTCACATTCATCATGGCTGATGTGTGTGTGCTTTTAAAGTTGAGAGTGAACGGCGGCTACATTTGTGCCCAGTCCCCATCTGCTTTTATTATGTGAAGCAGATCATTTTAATAATATGATGCTTTAATCCACTTTTGTTTTCAAATTGTAATCCAAATTCATTTTAATTTGTAAAAGAGAGATGGACATGCTAGATAGTCAGATGGCTAGATAAGATGGCTGTTTTATGTTGTTGGGGTGGATGTGGATGTGCATTAAAACACATTTTACGGCTCTCGCTCATGCATTTACTGCAGCAGATAGACATGCGTGTTATGGCATGAACGTGTTAGAGCAGATTTTTGAGTATTTGCAGTGCACCAATCTGAACTCACTGCACCCCGTCTGACGTCTATGCTTAAAGGAATAGTTAACCCAGAAATCTCGTGATCCCCCTCCAGTTGATACAAACCTGTATACATTTCTTTGTTGTGCTGAGTACAAATAAACATATTTTAACGAAAGTTTGAAACCGAGCCGTTTTGGGTCACCATTGACTTCCATAGTAGGACAAAAGACTACCATGGGAGTCAATGGTGACCCAAAATTCAAATAGTTTTCATCATTTCACTTTAGTTTACTGCATAAAACTATCAGAAACTCTCGGCAATGCAATGTTCGGTTGGCCTTCCTGTCCGGTCAATTGGGTTTGTTTGGATCAGAGTTATTTCAGATGAATGTATTAAATTTCTCCAGCTGGAAGTTTTTTTGGTGTCCTGTCCAGTTCCCTTCATGGACCCTCTCTCGACTGTACTGATCGTTTCGGCCGTCCATGGACCCCGTATTTAAAACAACAAACAGCAGAAACTGAGCAGGGACACATATATACTTGAAGCCTTAGAGAATGGCTTATGTTGCTTTTGGCAGGGTCATATGGTCTGTAACATCACATTTCCTGTTTAGAAAGCAAGTGTGTGTGAGAGAGAGAGGACTGCAGATAACATTATAAGGTTTCTAAGAGTTATGGTTTCAAATAAAACTTGCAAAACTCCTAATACAGTATTTAGTGAAATCAAAAGTAAAACGTTTTGAAATATATAAACCATCACAAATATCTTTAGACCTTTTGGGTCATCTGTTAATGTAGTTGTGATGTGACGAGCATTTCAGACCAGCTTAGTTTTCAGACTCAAAGTGACAATGTGTTTACATTGAACCGTTTTATTTAAAACATATGTGATTTTTCATGATATATCCTCCTAAACATACATTTGCATGTGCAAACGTCCTTTCAAAACCGTTACATTACTTCATCTGTCATTTTCACAGGCCCAGCACAGAGACTCTTACATGTGGGAGCGTTATGGAAAATACAGCCTGAGCGATCCCTTCCTGGCGCTGCAGAGGGACAGCGAGGTCCTCCAGGACCCGGGTCGGGGCATAGGGGACGGAGGGAGTTCCTCCCAGAGACGCCAGGGCATCTGTGGGGCGGCGGCTCGCGCGGACCCTCTGGCGGTCCTGAAGCTGGTGGTGGGACACTGCAGAAGGATGCAGGAGAAGATGCTGAAGCAGCTGGCAGCTGCAGAGTCCAGACACAGGAGGGTGAGATTATTTGATAAAAGATGAAGATTCGGTTTTATAGCGTGTTTCACGGTGTGCATTTTAGCATGGAATTAATATATGCCAATACAGCTGCATTCATTATTATGTGCTTCTAAAACATGATACTGAGGCTTCACCCCTCTGACTCTCAACTTATATTTTAATAGAATGTGTCACAGTATATAGCAGGTCAAGGAGAGATTAGAGGTTTGAAGGCTTATACTGTCTCTACATGTGATTCTGTCTCCCCGTGTGGTGGTATCAGATCATTGCAGATCTGGAGGAGGAGAAGAGAAAGCATGCTGAAGATGCTGCAGAAGGAGACGATGTCACGTACATTCTTGAGAAGGAGAGAGAGCGCCTCCTACAGCAGGTAAGAAGAAACGCATGCTGACCTTTGGGACATGTCTATGATCTACATCTGTGGAGACCATTTCAAAATTATTATTTATACATTTTTTGATAATGATTTTTTCTTTATTTTGTGAACTATATTTATCCCACATTGTAAAAAAGTTTGTTTCTACCTCAAATACGGCAACAAAAACAAGTTTATTTCACATGTAGTTAATGTTTTTAAGAAAATGTTCAGATCTGTATCGCATGTCTTGTCATCCTGTCGGTCTTTCACGTTGCTGTTGGATGACTTTGTCACTCCTCAGGTTTGTTGAAATACAACAGACTGGACTGACCGCAATACATCTAGAAACGCTGATTAAATTTGCAATGGTCTCTTTATTTTTTCCGTGGAAATGAGACTGTGCTGTAATAAAACACACATGTTTTTGTATTGTAACTTAATTAATTTAAACTAATGTTAAGATTTATATACGAACAATATTTGATAGGGATTAGGGATGCAACGATTATAGATTTTGTTGGTACGATTATAGTCTGAGGAATAACCACGGTTTCACGATTATGACAATTATTATGCATTCATTCATTTCTACATTTGTCCCGGCACCGAAAATGTTTTACTTGCCCCGGAATGCCCACCACAAAAATGTATAAATAATAATAAAGTTTAGTTATTCGTTTTTTTACCTCTGCAATCTTAATAAATAGGCTCATAATACTAGAAAACTATGAGCCTAACTCTAATAATAATAGTCAATCAGTTTTCAAGTGACTGACCACACAAGCTTATTCAACCATTTTCAGGTGCTTGATTCATTTTTATTCTGTTTAGTTGGAGTTCGAAAAGGCAAAGACGTCTCGTATCGAGAGGAGAAAAAACGACTCCACGATCAGTTAGAAGACCAGCGTGTCCAGCAGAAGCATCTCATGACGGCTCTGAGCCGAGAATGCAAACGCTCCGGCTCACGCGCCCACGAGGAGTCCCAGCGCGCCACCGAGCTCTGCCACCGCCTGGAGCGGGAACGATCGGCCAGTCAGGCCCTGAAGGCGGAGCTGGAGGAGGAGAAGAAGCGGGCTATGCAAATGGAGGCGAGGAGAGAGGAGCTACTGGCTGAATTCGACACGGAGCGAGAGCAGCTCAGCCTGAGGTTACGGAAGGAGGAGGCGCGCTGCAGGGAGCTGCAGGAGGAGATGGAGAGGTTGAGGAGACAGGTGAGCGCTGGCAAGATGAACGGACATCATGTTCCTACAGAGGATGATGGCCGTGTCGATGTTCTAGAAAATCAATCATCGAGTAGTACACGGAACACATTGACCAATGGGAGCTCGCCGTCTGATCCTCAAGCCCACAGCCCTTCCGCCGGCAACACAGAGTGTTCCCTTCAAAGTACGCTATTGACGCAATCACCAGACATGTCTAGTCTACAAGCTGTGTATCAGGCCGGCATCCACCAGCGCTTCCACGCAGCACGTCACAAGTTCCAAGGCACCCTCGATGAAGACATCCCCGCTTCTCCTCCTCCCTGCGACGCCAGTGCGATATCTCCGTCAGACGGCGTCTCTTCTAAACACGCGGCACGCAATACAGTCACCCAAGCCCTGAATCGCATCGGCGCTCACCAGGGTCCCAGCAAGCCCGCCGCACCCAACACTTCCCCTTTCGGCACGGATTACCGTACGCTGTCCCAATCCGGCGTAACGTCTCCGACCATCAGGTCTCCCATCATTCCCAGAGCAGAAAGAGGGACCCCGCCTCCAATCCCACCCAAGAAGCCTGGCCTCGCCGAGACTCCGCCCTCTCCGGCCTCTCATCGAGCCGCTCGCCCGGCACAAATGACGGCCGGTTGCGGACGTAGCAGCAGCCACGAGAAAAGCAAGGAACCAGACTTTGTGTTGTCATGAATGTGACGGCTATGAACTTGTCAAACACTGTCGATCCTTTTTTATCGTTTTTTCATAAGATTTGAAATATATATTTTTACAGTTTTATATCTCACGGGTGTATGCATGGTATTATGCAATATATTATCAGATGCATGTTGATTGTGTGCATGAATTAAAACATATTACACGTTACGTACTTGACCACACCCTTCATGAAAAATCACTTGTTTATCACTCGTTGTCATGAAAAAATCACGAACGACTGGCGCCAGTTTTCATGAATAGATTTACATATATTTCTGGCAAATATTTATATATACATGATTGTGCATACTTCACCCAGTCTAGTTTATACACTGTACTGTATCTTTAACAGATTGCATGTGCAAACAATCATTTTTTGTATATCTAAAGGTGCCGAAGATTCAGCCTAAATATCCACTTACTCTAAAACATGTTTTATTACATATTCTGTTCTGTTTATCTTAGTTTGTTTTCTCTTGCTGAATATAATTGCACAATATTATGCTTTTAAGTTATTGCCTATCTGTGCTGCCTCAAACCGGCCAGCAGGGGGCATCGGGTGTTAAAGTGACCGTAACATCATTCTCAGAATACAGAATACTATCCCACCCCCTCTTCCCAGTATACCCTGTACACTCCCTACTAAATAAAGACATATACGTTGATTTTACTGTATAGAGGTCATTATTCAAAACAGTGTCACTGACCAACCAAAATCAATTATTCAAGAAGTAGTCTGTCATGTAAAGCGTGTGAAAAATGTGTGTGCATCACAGTCACCCATGTGAGACTAACAGGAGCGGGGATCACAGTTCAACCAGCCAGGAGCCTCTCCCTAAATCCTCTCTTTATGTGTGTGTACGTGTGTGAGTGTGTGTGGCCCGGGAAACACGGAGGCAAACACGCATGAAGTATGTGCCACTCTGCCCCCCGGTCATAGTGGTCTTACCAGGTTTCAATCAAGCGCAAACTGGCAAACTTCAAGCAATAGTTGTCTCGAGAATGTACGTTTCAATTTTTCTTAATTGATTTCTCTCCCAGTTATGATAAATCCTTGTATATTTATTTGTTGGCTCAATTGTGAGTTGTTTTCAGACAAGAGGAGACGTACGATATGTCATCACACGGCCACCCCGCCTCGGGTGGACGCCGCTAATTAACATTCCTGTTTGGGACAGTGGGTCGAGGTTGCGAGGCCAACGGGGACGCATGCCTGGCCTGGTGAAATCTCTCTCCCACACACGGCTATAATCACAAGTTTCTGTCTCTGGGGGAGAGGGGGCAGTGACCTCTTCTTAGATAAAAGAAGACATGTCACTGGACATCCTGGGTCCTGGCTTTGGGTACCAAAGGGTTAGGCCTTCTCGTCATGAACCGTTGAAGACATCGTCAAAATAAAGATGTAATGTCAATTTTGATCCCTTTAAATTGTGATCTGACAATAAATCGGTGCTGTATGTAAGGGATCTTTAGTGTAATGATTCAATAAGATTTGCTCAGTTCACCCAAAAATGAAAATTCTGTCATCATTTACTCACCCTCTTGTCATTTCAAACCTGTATGACTTCCGCAGAACACAAAAGAAGATATTTTGAAATAAGTTGGTAACCACACAGCACAGGCCCCCATTCACTTCTATTGTATGGACAAAAAACCAATGCAAGTGAATGGGTGCCGGTTAACAACATTCTTCAAAATATCTTCTTTTGTGTTCTGCGGAAGAAAGAAAGTTGTGTGTTGAATGTTTCAACTACAATAAAAGATAACAAACAACAGACACACATGTCATAAAAACTCAACGCACAGGTTACATATCGCAATTCTTTACCTGCAGACATTCTAATGCCCCGATTGTTTAGATTTCATGATGTTGTTTGACATCATAACGTTCAGATTGATTTCAAATCGAGTAAATAAACTAAATCAAATCGATCGGATATTGTGCAAATCTCTTTTTAATTGTGCAGAATAAAGCTGAGCTATATTGACCAGAACCATTCTGTGTTTGTTTGCTTTTCAGTGTCCACAGCTTTTCATCTTCCAACTTAAACCAATAACACAGCTCGATTTTACTGACCATGTCGCATCCCAAAATATATAATCAATGGCACATCACTGCTAAGATGCCTCTATGTCTCATCTTATTTGACATTACATAATAGATTTTGCGTTAGGATGGATGGTGTGGTGTAAAGCCCTTTTCTTATCTGGGGCCATCAGGAAGGCGCTCATTCATTCCGTCTCCTCGTGCTGATTTCATCCAATGAAAACACAGAGACATATCACCCCCACCTCATCCCGTCCAGATATTCCTCTGATCTGATACTGTCGGACATATACTGTACCTCAACCGACCGGACCGGACACATTTGGGAACCGTGATTCGGAAACAACTTGCAAAATAGCATTTTCCGCCAAAGATTTGGATATTTTATGAGGATGTCTTTTATTTTCCTTTAGCGTCAATTCGGATTTAACATGGAACAATAAACGTTGAATAATAAATCACTTTAGTGTTTTATAAGTAAAACTTTTGACATTGTTTTTTTTATTACTTTTTCGCCTTTAGTCACTAATTGATTCAAGCCTGCTCTCTGAAACATGCGAGAGTTTGACGGAGGTGGACGCGCGTCGGTGGAGCTCGAGGACAGGCGCGCGCGTACCGGATTTCTATCGCACCATCAACCGACCGGCACCGCTCACCGGATTTACCTTCCGTTTCTCTTACTGCTGCTCACGTTCACTCCCAGTGTAGACTCGTCCTGGTGGTAGGTGTCTTTTAAGTGCGTATTTAAAGTCGGGTCATTTAAAGATATGACAACGGTATAGTCACAGCTAAAAAAAACAACAACCACAGAAATTCTTAATGGGTTTAATGGTTATAAAGGGAATTGTATTGGTTTCATGCAAACGGTCTCTGTTGGTCTCTAAACTGGTAATGTTAGCGGATGGAGACCAATAGAAAACCATTAGAATGGAAACCATTACATTGTTTTTCTCAGCAGGTGTATTTTCCTAAACTCACATATGGGGAATGACATGAGTCTGGTTTATGTTTGCATTGCTTTATGTACAACTCAAAATATGATGCATTCCCAAAACATTTCATTTGAGTTTTTATTTCTAAAATATATCAAAAAACATTACAAATACATTTCCACAAAGGGTGTTTTTCCACAAAACTGTTTAGAAAAAAGTGTGGTAAAACAAATCACATAAAAAACAGTCCCAGTAGGCTTCTGAAAATTATAAAGCGTTCACTATATGGGGCTATTTTGTTTTCTATTTTGTATCAACTCGACAGATGTTTCTCCCAAAATTGCCAAGGGTTGAGACTATTGTTAAACACACAAGAGTATGGAGGTATAACATGAATGAGATTGTAGAGGTACATTCAAATGGAAAAGTTCATAAAGATATTCAATATCTTAATATTGACTTTTGATTGACTTGGCAAATCTGAGCTCAGCTTGAGACGTTCTCTTCTGAAACTCCGCTGGAGACATTTGTAAGATGTCTGACACTTTTTCTCAGGAGAAACATCTGAGACGCATTTTCTCTCCATTAAATCTCAATGAGGTTTCCAATTATCTGTGATATTTCTTTCTCACAGGTTTGCTGAATGACAAACAACAGCAACACAAGAACACATTTGAACATCAGAGCAGTTGTTAGCAAAGACAGAGGAGTCTGGTGTCATCATGACAGGCCTCGTCTGGTTCTCTTGTATTAACACATCAGATGAAATGACTTGTGAAAGGGTCAAATACGCGACGTGACTTGGATCAGTTATGCGACTTGGAAACGTATTGCTTTTCATCACCACGGTGTTTGTACTTTCTAAACATTTATAACGCCAGACATGCTGACACAACGGCAGACTTCTCTTTGACCAAAGTCTCTAATTGCAGCATTGGTCGTTTCCCCATCGTGTCTCAGAGGTAGCAATGTCAACAGGGTCCTACGGCTCACACCGCACTGCGGTCGGCTGCCTGCGAGCGCGCAGCTGAGTAAACACCGTCACCACAGACTGCGCAATTTTTTGATACTCTGTTCGGTTCCCCTCGAACGTACGCGATACGACAACAATACCGTATGTCATGAATGGGAAAGGAGGAGGTTTATCGTTTTTATCATCTCTGTTGAAATAAGGATACGCACGGCCCCTTAACAGGCAGCGTGGCGTCGTGCCCAAACGCGCGTGAGCCAGCGGGGATAAACATCTCGACGGTAATTTATACGGTTGTGGGGATTGTTGTCATCCTTGCAATCAATTCCTACACATGTTTCTGGCTCGCGTGCAGCCGTCTTTCTCAATCTCAGCAGCGTGTAGATCAGTCTTACAGAGAATTTAAAAAAGTTGTGTATGTGTAAAGAAAAGTCGCCAAAAGTCCGCGAGACGAACCTGGACGTCCGAGTTTCAATGTCCTATCCGACCTCAATGCGTTTTAGTCAAAAAATCTATATTTATGAATGAAACTTACAGAGACTTTGTAAAAGTTATTAATACACTTTCAAGACACTTTGTTTCGCATCCTTTCGTGCTGTTAAAATACTTCAAAGTGTTGTTATAAGAGGTGGACTGGCCTCGCGCTTTTTTCGACTTCACTATTTTATTTTTATATTAACATCAATACACAACGTAACATATTGATAACATGACGTTCTCAATTTACAAAAAAAACTCATTAAACAAAGAGAAAAAAAAGATGAAGAGGAAAAAATAGATAATCATACTTATTACAGACATGATAGATCTCCATATATATATATATAAAATATATAATTTTTTCATCATTTTAAGTGATTTATTAAATGTTCGACTTGACATAAAAGTTCAGACTGGCCTCGCGCTAATCGATCAGTGGAGCAGCGTGGTTGTGACGTTAAATGACGCGCCTCGCTGAGGTCGGGTTGAGTGATAGGTCACGACCCTGATAGCACACCTACAGCTACAATTTTCATCTGCAAGACATCTGGCAGATGCTGTTTGCTCATCTGCCCTACATGTCTGAGAGGTCTGCTGTCAGATGAGTCATATAGACCCTGTAAGATGTGTATGATGTAGAAGAACGTATAGGTCTACTGTACAGAGACTCTCTCTAAGATTTTTAGCAGAAGTTTTTACACAGCAGACATTTTCCAGATCTTTAGCAGACATCTTAGATGTACCTGTGCTATGGGAGTGTCTGTCCAAGAATATTTAGAAATTACTTTATTTCAAGTTGACTCAGTTTTAGTAGAAAATTTAGTAGAAAATTGGAGCGTTTGTTTGAAATATATTGTTTTGTTTGAAAGTAAAGAAGATTTTACAATTGTTCATTGTATTTGGGAAGTACAAACAAAACATCCTAAACCAAACTTTTTTTTCACATTTTATTAATGATTGTAAAATATACTACAACATTGGAACAAATGAACAACCGTAAACTTTTAAACGTACTTAACTTTATGTAAAGTTCGGTTTTTTAATTTTTCTATGGCAATGTGATGTATTCTTGTATTTGTGGCAAAAACAAAAACCAGCCCCGAGTTCAGAGGTCCTATGTATGTGGTTGGAAATGGAAAATTTCCACGCAGCGTGTGCTGTGTGTTTGTATGAGTACGTCACGGTGATAGAGAGAGAGGAGAGAGCGAGGAACAGGGACATCCATAAGAGGAGTGGAAATTGTTAAAGAGCTTCTTATTGAGCGGACGAACCCAGACAGGAGTGATTGGATATTGAGATCCGGGAAGGAGACAATGAGGACGGCGTACATCTTGTTGAGTTTGTGTTTGTGCGGCAGACCTGACCACAAGGATCAGTCGTATGGTTGACTGTTGTACAGGAAAAGAGCGTCTAGAATCTGCAACCATAACAAAAGCATCAGTACATGTGTCACACATCAGGGTCGGACAATAAAGTACACAATCTTAGTTCATAACACTGCATGCATGTTTTCACACCCATCAAATATTCTTATGTACAGTACAAGAGCTCATGCGAACTATGCCAAATATGGTCTCCAACGAAGCATTGTGCTATGGTGGTTAGGCGGCGTGAGTGACGTTGTTGCATGAGAAAATGAGTTACGTCTGTCAATTTATGTTTCCACAGGTATATTGGTGCTTTGGGTGCCCGGGTCATATGTGACAACATTCCAGGTCTGGTAAACAAGCAGAGACAGCTGTGCCAGAGACACCCAGACCTCATGCAGTCCATCGGAGAGGGAGCCAAAGAGTGGATCCGGGAATGCCAGCACCAGTTCCGACATCATCGCTGGAATTGCAGCACGCTGGAGCGAGACCACACTGTGTTTGGCCGCGTCATGCTGCGCAGTCAGTGTTAGCTTTAAAAACCTTTTATAATGCTCTCTACTTTCCTAATGTACTTTGTGAGCTCTCTTGTCCAGCTAACATACATATATATTATAATATACATTTTATTTAAATTATTTTATTTATATTTGATATCATTATTTTGTATAGAAAAGGTGCACAATGATTGGTGGGTAAAGCTCTTTAGAAAATCAACCATGGTTTTTGTAGTAAATCTATATGGTAATAGCAATGGTTATCAATGCACCTAAAAAGTAGTAAATCCATGTTTTTTGTAAAGATCATCCGTTGGGACATGTAGTTTAAGTTAGCCAAACACCATGTGAACAGGGCACTGTTGGGCGTTTGGAATTGACCTGGTGACGTTTTCCTGAACAAAAGGTCATCAGGTTTTAGAGAAACGTCCATGCCGTCATCGAAGCAGATGCAAAATGTGTTATTCTGATACTATAAACCATAATGAAACATTTGGAATGATGAGAAAACCGAAACGCATTAGCGTCCCCGACGTTGCACCCCACTGTATGTTGTTCAACGGTGGGGAAAAATGCCTTAAAGGTCTCGGCTTCCCGACAAACGGCGAAAGTCTGACTCGGAGTGGATATTCTCCAAATACAAGTGGCTGGTCGGAGGGGGTTCTCTACAGGCTGATGTATAAACAGTAATAGGAGATGTAAATATTTGTGCAGATGACTCTGGCAGACAGACAAAGCTCCTCTTTTTGACATATCACCCTCTGTTCTGGCTCGCTGCGCTAGCCGGAGGAGGGAAATCAGGCAAATAGGGGTCATTTTGGCAGAAAAACGCACCTCGAGGCTGTATGTGCAACGGACCAAGGAGAGTAAAGGTGAAGGAGTGTCGGTCTGAATCAGTCGCAAAGCTCTAAGGGGCGATTCACATTTCGCGTTTAAAACCCGCGAGCCGGGCCGCTTTCTCGCACGCGACACTCTGAAAAGTTGAACTATTTCCATTTCCTCACCGTATACGTGTCGCTCCCTATTTGCGCACGCCTGCCGCGTGTCTACATTTAAACCAATGAACTTGTGCACGAAAAAGACGCGTAATGTGAATCGCCCCTAAGTTGGCCTCCCGAGCCCAGGGGTTTCAATCTGAGGATGATGTTAGACAGTTGATATAACATAAGCAATTTTGTTGGCGCTATTAACCATCGTAAAGTTTAAAATACTGAACCTTTTACGTAGTAAAGCACTTCTAAACATTGATAATTCTATGTTATAGCGCATTGCTTACGTCTGCTTTGCTCCATCAGGTAGCCGGGAAGCAGCATTCGTTTATGCCATATCCTCTGCGGGCGTCGTCTACGCCATTACAAGAGCGTGCAGTCAAGGTGAGCTTAAAATCTGCAGCTGCGACACCCACAGGAGAGGCAGGGCGAGCGACCAGGAGGGCGACTTCGACTGGGGCGGCTGCAGTGACAATATCAACTACGGTATCAAGTTTGCCAAAGCGTTTGTGGATGCTAGGGAGAGGATGGTGAAAGATGCCAGAGCGCTCATGAATCTGCACAATAATCGCTGCGGCAGAATGGTGAGTGACAGAAAGTAAAAAGTGAAAGAGTGTCAATCTATTCAGTTAAATTTTGGAGTAACTGACATGACCATATAGCGGTAGACGATAAGCAAACAGAACTACAACTTTTGCTTAAGGTTATTGACCTCTTAAAATGTGTTCTTTTCTTTTAGTCTGGTTAAGGGGTCAAAGGTCACAGGTTAATTTTTGTTGTCCTCAGGCGGTGAAGCGGTTTATGAAGACGGAGTGTAAGTGTCATGGAGTCAGCGGATCGTGCGCTCTCAGGACGTGCTGGCTGGCCTTGTCAGATTTCCGGAGAACGGGCGACTACCTGAGAAAGAAATACAACACGGCCGTGGAGGTCACGATGAACCAGCATGGTACAGGCCTAATGGTTGCTGGACGATATTTTAAAGGAACTACCAAAAATGATTTAGTAAATGTTGAGAACTCGCCTGACTATTGCCTAATGGACCGATCGGCAGGTACGCAAAATAACCAAAAAACAGAGATTCCCAAACATTTTTGTTCTAGAACCCGTCTAGACAGCTATAAGCTTTACCCACCAACATACTTTTAAATGGAAATAAGGTAAAAATAAGCATTTGTTCTCTTTAAGTGGAGTCGTTTTAATTTTCCTTGTCATTGTAGGAATAAAACGCATGTCTTGAATATCTTGTTTAAATGATCGTTCCTGAAAATGAAAGTATAGTTGGTGGGCGAAATTCTTAAAGCCTGTCAAGAATGTGTCCACATCGTTTCTCACCAGAAAAGCTATTTCACTTTCACAAGAAGCCCAAACCCTCCCTGTCTTTATTTCAGGATCTCTGGGTACAGCGGGACGTGTGTGCAACAAGTCATCCAGGGGCATGGACGGCTGTGAGGTCATGTGCTGTGGGCGTGGCTACGACACCACCCGCGTGAAACGCGTGACCAAATGCGAGTGCAAGTTCAAGTGGTGCTGCGCCGTTGAATGCGTGGACTGCGAGGAAATCGTGGACGTTCATACCTGTAAACCGCACAAGAAACCCGATTGGCTCGATTTAACCTGACGTAACCACGACCAATCAGCAGCCTCTGGTGCTTTTTCTTCTCAGGTGTGGGCCACTGCATTGTGCGATACAACTATAACGCTCCGATCTCCACTCGCAGAAGCTTGAACTTCATTCGCCTTCAATGATGTACGCAGGGAGAAAGCAACTCTCGTAAGACAGTCGGGAGCTCTGGTGATCTGGACACAAGTGTTTTACCGTTTTTAAATCACCTTTCAACATCAACATGTGTTTTTGGGCGACTTAAGAGAAAGAACAGTGACGTACACCATCGGACTTCCAGCTTTACAAAGAATATAGCAATGAATTGTATTTCAGGCCAAGAACAATTCCATCAAAGTGGTCCAAAATAACACTTTGAAGGGCTTTGTATAAATATTGTGAAACAACGATAACTTTCCCTTCATTTATTTTTCGGACAATCATTTTTGATTCAAAATTCGTGCGGAAAGATAATCAATTTATGACATCCCAGTGTTTTTGCATAGTTGAGAAATATATCTTTCATCTCACATTATCATTTTAATACCCAAGCGCTTAAGCATCCCTTTAAATATGAGCACTTTTGTTTGGTTTGGTGAGTTTGACAACTTGCCTACGATTGTTGAAAGTTTTTCATTGAAATATAAAGTTTATTAAATAAAGAGTACGGGGAAAGCTCAAATGACTCAAGTGAAAGAGGCATATCAATGACATCATTAAGCTTTCTAAAACGATAAGGTGTGTTCTGATTGGCTTGCTCACACAGTTTCTATTAGTCATGGTTGAAAATGAGTTGCAAGTTTTAAAAGTCATTCAATCACAAGGCGAGATCAGGCAACACAGGCAAGGATCTCTTTGAATGTTTGTCCCCATGTCAAACACTCACTATGTGTCAAATCATCGCTAAAATAAGAAGACGCCCTACTGAGATTCATCTGTAAAAATAGTCAGCTTGGCATGGCTTACATTCTTCGCCATTCATTTAGCCGTTCTGAAGGAAGCACATTGGTGTGACAACACTGCTTCTATATTTGTTAAGATGGATGAGTCCATTGAGGGTCTGGCTTGTCATGCCGGTTGTCCAAAACGGTGGCCCCATTAATCTAATTCACCTCGAAGGCCTTGGCGGTGTATTTTTTGTTAGGGTACGTACTTGACCAGAGTACACGGAGGAAAGCCTGAAGTGGAATGAAAATGCTATACATGCAGGATCCGTAGGATCATTTGTTCAAAAACCTAACAAGCAAAAATAATGAATGTAATATTATTTCATAACTAAACTTGCTACAAAACTGCATTTTGCCATTTTTTTATAATATGTTAAAATCTAGTGGTTTCCTTTACAAAAACCACTGTGAACCATCAACTGTTTACCAGTAAAATCCTTTTACGTAGTGTGTTTTGGATCTTATTCCAGTAGGATTTACTGGTGTTCTATTGGTTCCCATCTGCTAGATAGCATCCCACCATTAAAACCAACACAACTCCCATTATAACCATTAAACCCATTAGAATGTGTGTAACGGTTTTAATCTCAAAAATGTAAATTCAGCTTTGCGTTTAGAATCACTTAACACTTTAAAGCATATTCATGGTACACCAAAGCTAACATTTTCTTTCATTTGGCACATGGCGAGTGTTCATTTTGGATCCTTCGGACAAGTGAATCTGATCTCAAGACGTCCTGAGGATGGAAAAGACTATCACGCTGTAAGGCGACCTGCTCGTAGCTGTTTCACTCGATTTGCTTTCATCTGTGTAATTCTTGCATCAAGATTCAAGTCTCCGTGGGCGCCAGCAGCTCTCTCTTGTTGCTTCATTTTGCTCCCATCCAAAACTTACATTCTTCCGATGGTGGAATCTCAGAAATTTCCCACAGCCGGTCTGATTATGTTTCCCGTTGTTCAACGGTTTCACCTCACACCTCCTCCTGCCAGAAAAACTTCTGTGTTGAGAAAGACTTGTGGAAAACATGTCAGAGTCTGTTTACTTTTAGACATTGTAAAATTACCCCCTTGGCAGCATATAAGCACTATGCGGTTAGTGTTGAAATTTATGGATGTTCACAAACAGAAACGGCCTAACATTTCAATTAGAGCACTAATCCGTAGAAGGACGTATATTGATAGCGGCAACGTGATGAGACCACAGATGCAATTCACAAGTTTTTGAGCGGGATGACAATTGCTCTTTCAAGAGGATGTTGTGTATATTCATCCAGTCATGTGATGGCGTCCTCAGAGCCCGATATGTGTGTGGTCCTTACAACTATGTTCAATTGTCCGAGATAATGATCTTGTTATGTTGAAATCCATCCAGCTGTTTCAAGCTCTATGTGAGATATAACAGTTGGATTTCTTTTGAAACTGATGCTCGAACTAAGGTAGGGTAGGGGTCAAGTAAATCAGAAATGTAAAGGTCCACTGCGCTCACGATTCGATACAATACACGATTATGTATGTAAACTGATCAAAACTGAACAGGGCGGAGAAAAATGAAACTTTAATATTAAAGCACTAAAAGCAAAAAATTACGAATAAAACATTTCATTGACGCAGGTCACATGTCGGACAGTCAACCAATAGGATAAAACAACTGTCATATCGTCAAAAATTGTCACATTTCTACAATACATATCGCACATTTATCAAGACCACCATTAAACGTGATGACTTGATAGTGGAAAAGATACGCAATGATCAGTATAAGAAGTCTACAGTTCAAATTAAATGAATTGCGATTAGCGTTCATATTGAAATATAATTCATGGTAACAATAATATAACGATGACTACATTTATAAATAAATAATGCTATCGGTCGAATTCAACTTGGTTTATTTCATGTTTCGTCTTTCATTTGGTCAATTAATTTTTCTCAAAATACAAATTTTGAGAGAGTTTGGGGACTCATTGTGACTCAAAGGCCAATCAATAATGGTGGCTTTTAAATAAAAATACTGGTATTGACACCTCTACGTTGCTTACGCATCTTAATTGGTATTTTACGATTTGAACTTATCTCGCACATACATTGGAAACAATGCTTTCACTTCGTACTGGGTTGTAAACGCAAGCGTTTGATCTTGAAGGCAGATTTATAGGGAGTTAAGCGTTATATATACGTGACCTTTAAGGACGAGCGTGGTTTGGCTCTCAGAAGTGAATTGGTGAAAGCGTTAGCACGCCTGCTGTCAGACGGAGCTTACCAGGCCGGCGGCGCAGGATTAACACATAAAAACTCTTATCTCTCGAGTCAGCTAGCGAGAATGTAACTCACCCCGTGTTTTCAGAGCAGAACAGAAGCACCTCTGCGCTCCTCGGGGACCTTCAGTTTTATTGAAGACGTGTAACGATGTGAAGACTTAAGTGACTGAACAGAATGAGAGGATCATGGGTGAAGGAGTCTTCATGTAGAACGCATATAAAGAGCCTCAAAAACTAATTAAAACCGGTTCCTCTGTGGAACACGAAAGAAGATATTTTGAGAAATGTTTTTTGTGTTCATATAATGGACACGTTATTTCTCAGGATAAATTATACATCTGATTTCTTAGTACGCTACACGATTTGAGATATTCACATCCAAGAGCTACATTCGTATGCATTTATGTGATATACCAAATACTTGAATAGGATCCCAGGGGCCGTTGGAACAGTTGTTCTCACGTGGTTATGTTACGCTTTGTGGCTTAAGTCTGCGTTGAGGTTCCAAACCTGAACAAATCCCAACTCCACAGAGATTCAGAAATCCAGTTAAGACAATCCTGAACAGCCTATATTTAATACAAGAACACAGGCGAAACGTCCGGGTTGTTTTCTCAGGGCATTAAACTGTTTATGCACCATCGGTGTACACATATCACACATTTCCACTTATTTTTCTGACACATCCAGACACACATAGGCTATTGAGTCTAATCTTGCGTGACCTCGTCTGTCTCTTGTATGGAAGGCAGCCAAACAAAGCAGGTGCTTCAAAGACCTTCGGTGATTGACAGTATGCATTCGTCTCATATGTAGCTGTGAACAACTACGCTGGTGCCAAGTATGTTGCGAGGTATAGCCGGGCTTTGAAAGAAACAGGACAGAATGCTGGGGAAGTACAACCCATACTTTGGGCTTACAGAACAGATATTAAAGACTAATGAGCTTTGCAAATTACAATTTATATAAACGAATTAACTAAACAAACTGTGATATGGTGGTCCATTCAGAATATTGTGGTACAGTTAAAAAACGATGGGCCTTGGCTATTTGCAAAGGTGATTTCAGGTGTGTTTGTCATTTCATGTTTACAGTGGGCAAAACAAAAAACTTCAAGTGGGAACGTACGGAATACAAGTAAAGAAACTGTCGAAGCATCACAATGGCTTGTATCTTCACTGACAGCTATGGAAGTCAAGCTGAACTTTGTTTCGTGAGCTCTGCTAAAAACAGACACGTAATTTACTGCCCGTGATTTTTCAGGGTACACAAGGCCAACGCTTTGCCCATTGGTTGGATCAACACTATCCTCATGGCACACGTCCTGCAGCCAACGCAGGGGTATGTTAGTTTGAATGAAGGGACGGGCATGTGGCGTGTTCAATGTCAATCCAGAATCACTGTGCATTATATAATCGACTAAACTAAGTCAATTAAGCCGTGTGCGCGTCATACTCGATGTCAGATTTCAACCAGCAGGACCAGAAAGAAAAAGCGAAACAGAATTACATCAAAGAGCCAAATCGTTTTAATTGTGAGAATAGCTTGTGGCATCTCGAGCATGTACAGTAGTGTTTGGGTTGTGTGCGAGTTGGTGTTTGTCAGACGTTTGTTAGTTGATGCCACAGGCAGGAGGGCATGAAGCTTTCCATCTTATCGGCGAAAAATCCCAGCGGTGCACAGAGAGTGCTGAAGAACTGCGGAGAGAGAGAGAGGAAGACAAGAGTCAGACTTCTTAAAGAAGATTCACATCTTACTAAAGTACTTTTTCAATTGAACTACTGTACAGCGAGAGATATTGCATGTGTGCTTTATGAAAACGTATATCTTTCGTCATACTTATAAAACAATAGGTAAAAACCCAGTAAGAAGCAATAAAACAGTACACTAGTATTTTAGGTTTGCTCCCGAATCTAATAGCAAAAAATGCTGAAAATAAATTTCTTGTTAAGTGTTTCTTTCTTGTTTTCCAATACAAAGATCTCAAAATTCTTAAATAAAGATCCATTTACTTAAGAAGCTAAATGAACTGTAGTATTAAAATGATCAAAGTGGTTTAAAAATCTGCCAGTGAGGTGAATTAAAGGGATAGTTCACCCAAAAACAAAAATTCTGTCATCATTTACTCAGCCTATAACTGTATAACTTTGTTCTGATGAACACAGAGAAAGATATTTGTAAGAATGTTAGCAATTTTCAATTCTGTGACATCATTGACGGCCATAGTAGGTCAAATTAAATGGTAGTCAAAGGTGCCCCAGACCCAATTTTTCCTAAATTCTTCAAAATATTTCACTTTGTGTTCAACAGAACAAAATAAGATCATATTTTTGTTCCTACTATGGTAGTGCATGATGTCACAGATCTGAAAATGGCTTACATTCTTACAAATATCTTCCTGTGTGTTTAACAGAACAAAGAAATGTATACAGGTTTAAAACAACCTGAGGGCGAGTGAATGAGGACAGAATTTTTGAGTGAACTATCCCTTTAAGTACTACATCCAGTTTATAGTTCTTACCTCACTATTTATATTGTATTATATAAATACATGATATATATATTGTTTCAAGCAAAAACACACTGAATTATAATTGTTTGTATATGAAGTCATTGTGCTCCTCAAATAATTGTGATTTCTTTATTTAAGAATTCTGGAATACAAGACCAAGAATACAAAGTAAGTGCAAGGAGTCTAATGAAACACATTTTTCGTCTATTTCACCATCCACCGGGCAAAACCAGCATGTTAGTGAACATTCCATATGATGTCCGCGGCACAAACAGTGCAGGACGAGTTGCAAGTCTTCGGTGGAAAATAAAATAGGAAGCACCACTAATAACAGACAGCGGCATACAAAATTCTCTGCTGAAATATAAACTAGTATTTTCAGTAATGAGGGGAAATATTTTGGACAAATAAAGCTAAATATTTTAGAGCTTTAACTTCCCATCACTGGTAAAGGATTTCTCGGACTTTACAATAATTGCAGCCTTGCAACCAAACAAACGTTTCGTGAAGTAACGTTGGTATCGACTTTTCTAAAGTTTTTCCAAGCCTCAACCTAAGCTGTGATCATGAGTGATTTGAATTCTGGATTATGATTTATTGGTAATACTGACCTAATACCGTCTACGGCAAATCCTGAAGACTAAACAGAAGTACAATTTTTGCAAGCGAATGCAGAATAGACTTAAGGGACAGTTCACCCGAAAAGAAATAATCTTGTCATCATTTATTCACCCTTGTGACTGTCACTCTTTCATCTGTGGAACACAAAAGATATTTTGAGAAATGTCTCAGTGGTTTTGTGTCCGTACAATGGAAGTCAAAAGGTGTCAACGTCCTATGGTTATAAACATTCTTCAAACTATCTTTTGTGTTCTACAGAATTAAAAAGAAAGTCATAGAGGTTTGGAATGACATGAGGGCGAGCAACCGACGAAAGATCTTTTATATATAAGTGAACTGTCCCTTTAAGTACCTGAAGTGCTAGATAGAAGTATGACAGAGTTTGTCCTTCTTGGATACTCCGCGGAGGTCATGACACACACAAACAAGACATTTCTGGATGGCAACCAGTTCCCCAACTTTAAAACTGGCGTGAAACCATGGCTTTAAAATAAACACGCGCACTTCAATCCTCCCCAAACAAGCTCCTAATGTGTTTATGAAGCAATACATTTCACGGACAAACAGATGTTTATGATGGAATATGGGAAAGGAAGCGCAGGTTTGAAGATGGGAGAGGGAGGAAAACTGAGGCTGGAGAGGTATCATCCATTTCAACACAGATCCAGGAAATAGATAGTGCTAGTGTAAATACGTGTTGTAACATGACAAACGAAGTTGATGGAAAGATAACGCTCAAGGAGGCTGTGTGTCCTCACGATGCCAAGTTTACTACAGCTAAAAAATAAGCCATCACTCCCCAAGGAGAACAACATGTTTGGATTAAACTGGAAATAAAATCAAAATCAAAAGAGGGATAAATTCACCAAAAATAAAATCCCCTCATGTCGTATGTGACTCTTTCTTATGTGGAAAACAAAAGAAGATATTTTGAGAAATGGACTCGGGGGTTTTGTGTTCATACAATGGAAGTTAATGGGGGTCAATGTTGTTTGGTGTTCAACATACTTCAAACTATCTTCTTTTGGGTTTCTGCAAAAGAAAGGAAGTCATACAAGTTTGAAATGATGAAAGAATTTTCATTTTTGGGAGAAATATCTCTTTAAAGACTACCGAATATTTCCACCTCACTGACAGATAAATACTGAGACCTGTTCATTTAACAGACTTGGCAGACAATGTTCTTTCCCAAAACAAATGCCTCTGTGGAAAAAGTTCAGCATGTTTATATACTTACGAGTCTGTGATAGACTATTTTATGAGGGATAATAAAAAGAGTCAAATAATATTGTAATATTCTACATCTGTTGTTTCAGAAGTACAAAGTTCCACAAAAGTAGAACAGGATTATAAAAAAAAACTGAAATCTGAACAGAAAAACTATGTTTGAAGTTATCCCATATAGGACCTCTGACCAGGTGAACTATACTAATGTACTTGGTCTATATCTATAATGCATTTTAATGCTGTGATCCGCACATTTCTCTTTAAACTGACCCCAAGATGTAAAGGTTCAGTATGAAATTTAGTGGCATCTAGTGGTGAGGGTGCAAATTGCAACCAACAGCTCACGTCACTCTTCTCCCTCTCTTTCGAAGCACTACGGTGGCTGACACAGGACAAAGATGTCGTCACGTTTTCGCTTCTTTGCCGTAGGTGATAACGTATTTATGAAACATGCCTTTTGTTTGTCCGTTTAGGGCTACTGTAGAAACAACATGACGAATTGCATGCAAGGGGACATGCGGTGTATGTAGATAGAAAAACCTCTTTCTAAGGTCATAAAAACATAACGCTTCATTATGTGAGGTCTTTACACACCTCTGAACACATATGTATGTGTATTATATTGCATTTCTGTCAATAGATCCATCGAAATATGACACACTGGTCCTTTAAATTATAAATCATTGTTGTCTACAAACTCAAAATCTTTATCATACACTTCCTTCCAAACAACAAGAGGTTCAAAAAGGAAACAAATGAACCGCTGGAGAATGGTGAGGTGTGCAGTACTCACGGCTTTAACAAAGACCCCCATGAGTTCAGGAAACTGGTGTGTTAGCATGGCCAGCATGGCACAGAAAGAGCACAGGCCCGCTGTGAAGAGAATGAAGAATGGAAGCTCTTTCTTCGGATACACCGAGACCTCGTGAAACGCTGGTGCAGTGAGAAAAAGACAGGATGAAAAATCAAAGTACTCGAAACATGTCAACAATGCAGTAGTTGAACTTAAAACAGGCAAGATGCTCTGAAAACAGTGCATGTCGAGGGTCAACAATACTCTTGTTTATCTAATCATGCATGTAAACAGTAGGATGACTGTCACAAGTCAACTCTTAAAACTTTAACACAGTATGTGCTTAAGAGTAATTGACAGATGTTGAAGAGTTCTATACTCACAAGGCAGAAGTTCTCTGTCTGCGGTCTCTGTGCATCCTGGGTAAGGATAGAAGAGGTGACCCTTCTCCAGAGGGTACGGAATAATTCTGAAAGCTACAAGAGCAGAAATGATTCATCGGTTCACATCTGACTGGTATATTTCACCCCAGCAAAATCGCTTCTCCATGCACGAGAATTTCTTTCATGCATGTGTGTGCAGGTGTGTGTGTACGTACTTCCTTCCCAGGTGCAGTGCAGGAGATTGAGCGCCCCCTCTGCCCGCTTCCAGTGCTGCAGGTGAAAGAACGCGTATGCCACCGCTTCACTGTCGCCTCTCTTTAATATGTGTTCCGGAGGCAAAATCAGACTCTTCATCTCTAATAAATACTGAGGACATAGACAGGTAAACTTATGAAAGATCTGACAAATCTAAAAAGGAAACATTATATATTTCTTAAAATAAAATGAAGCCATAACAAGAAAAATCGGATATCGTATTGACAAGCAAATGACAACCTTTATTCTGGAGGAAAATATATGTTACTGTCATGAAAATAAGTCATGATGCAAGTGCAAAGTTTCACGGTGTAGAAAATGTTGAAAAAAGTCAAATTTTCCTCTTACCTACAATTTCTTTATTTGATCTTTTTCTTATGTCTTTAAGAGTTTTTATAGCTTTGCTTATATTTTTACATTTTATGTTTAATTTGGTTATTTTTTGTAATTTTGTAATATGCTTTGTTCATTTTATTATTTAATTGTTTATTTTTTATGCTGCTATATAAGGTAAATATCTTTTAATTTATTTTAGCTTTGTTTAAAACCTATTTCAGTTTAGTTCCGAGACAACATTTCAATTTTCGTTTAGTTCGATTTTTTCCAATAATTTTTCAGACAATATTTGATTTGATTTGAATAAACAGAGACATTTTCAAAGCTTTAATTTTAGTGTATTGCCTTTACTACTATGGTTTTACCATAAAGATGTAAATTGCAAAAAGTGTTATAGAAATAAATGTGAAAATAAGCAGTCAAATAATATATTTTACATTTACATTTTTTTACAATATATAGACTTTATTCGCTTATTTTTAAGACTTGATATGTTAAATATATATAAATGTCTATTAAGTGTATTATGGCATTATGCAACGTTATGTAATGTACACATTTCAGGCAAAATACATATAACTACACATTTTTTAAATAATGCATTAGCAGCATATGGACTGCGTGGCGCTCACAAACGTTTCTGTGTCAGTAAAGCTCTGATCAAAGCCTCTGAGGTGAATGTTATAGAGGACAATACATCCGAATTAAACTGGATTACCCCGTGGATAACCTTCCCAAACGTCCCTGTGATCACGCTACATCCCCATTCCAATAATCACACGACAGATCCTTCAATACTGTATCCAGCGCACCTTCATCATTTAAAGAAATCCCCAACCAGGTTTGTCTGTAACTGTAGTATATCTTCTTACCACAAAGGATCAGTCACAAAAACACGCCGTGCAGACATGGGTAATTTAGCTTTATGATGATGACTGACACTAGACAGGCAGCTGTCCTATGCAGCGCGCCCGCACACAAACACGGTCACCTCTTTTATGAGGGATCAATCGTCAGTGATGGACTCTTTTATGTGGAGGTTCCTCCTAAGCCCTCGTTGAACTCCCATAAGCCCCCGTCTGAGTGTGTCTCGCACCTCCACCCTTCCACTTCACCGTAGAGACCGTGAAAGATGTCATCTCGCTATGGAGGTTTTGCAGACGTGTGGTGTGGGATACAGGTGCCATGGACAAATGACATCACAATGCACCACCTTGTGCACTCCAACGCAATTAAAGGGACAGTTCACTTAAAAAAAAGAAAACCTGTTTATTCCAAACCTGTATGACTTTCTTTCTTCTGCAGGACACAAAAGAAGATATTTTAAAGAACGCTGGTAACCAAACAACACTAGTCCCATATTTACTTCCATTGACTGAGCACAAAACCACTGAGACATTTCTCAAAGTATCTTCTTTTGTGTTCCGCAGAAGAAAGAGTCGTATACAGATTTTGAACCACACGAGGGTCAATAATGACAGAATCGTCATTTTTGGATGAACCATCCCTTTATTTTTGCAAAACTTTCTTAATAACTCCGACATTCATAGTAGGTAACGGACAAATATTTAGTGTAACATAAGAATAAAAAAATGTGAGGTATAACCTTAGCAACAAAAGCTCCTGAAATTCAACACCTTTGCTCACCAGTAAGCAAGTTGATGCTTCTTAGCTGTAGGGGCATATTTGGCACAAGAAAGACCAGGTGTGTGTGTGTTTATATTTGCAACACGTCTCAAACAGGTGCTCTTTGTAGTCTGATACAGCCCGAGGGTGCACGGATGTGTGTAAATACTCTTTGGTCTGAGAACGCGTGTCTGGGTGTGAAGAGGTCACATGAGTATCTGTGTTTGAAGTCTGATCTAGTGTTTTGGATATCGGCAAGTTGAAGCCAGGTACAAAGAAGTATAGATAATGAGAGCCAAAACATCTTTAAGGAACCATATGAAAACAAATGAAAATCAAACGCAAATCAAACTTTCACCCAAATGTCAAATTTTTGTTCGGCAAAGAAAAAGATAAAACAAAATCACAAGTGGGTTATGATTAGACTTGCAACAGCATCACCTCCTGGTCAGAAAAATAACACAAATGTTTAGAAAAAGAGTTTGTAAATCTTAAAATGAACATTTTTATGAATGAAAAATGATAACAATTCAAATAAAATCCAAAAATGAAGACTTGATATGCTAAAATGAAACAACATTTTTCAAAAGGTTAAAAAAATGTTTAATAGTTTTGTGATCGAAACAGTTTGTCATTTTCCTTAATGCCAAAATACTGTTTCCTGTGGCGGCAGGAACATTCTCCGCATTCACCTGCCCTCGGCTGAACCCGTTACCTCGTGTGGTGGGTGTGTATCTCACCTTTGGTACGTGTGGGTTAAACTCCACAGCTCTGTGTATGGCCTCCACTGCGTTCATCTCTGCTGTACTGAGACCTCGTCTGGAGGCTGTTTCAGGTGAAAATCTGCACCATGACACACAATCAAAACATCATTCAGCAAACAATCATCCGTGCATTTGAATATTTGCTATGCAAAACTTATTTCCCAGCATCCCAGACTCACTTATCTGATACGGCTCTTGCTTTCAGTAAGGCGGATGTGTAGCATATAGTGGCTGATTTTGGCAAGCTGATATCTGAAGGGTTTAAAACATACACAATTCATCAGGCGAATATGTTCTTTGTTATGATATAAGCCTATTTCATGAAAACAAGCGGCATATGAGATAATAAGCCAACTTAAAGGAAAAGTTCACCCAAAAAGGAAAATTCTCTCATAATTTACCCAGTGTACAGTATATGACTTTCTTTCTACAGCTGAACACAAATAAATTTAGGGATGTCAAATGATTAATCGCGATTAATCGCATCCTAAATAGAAGTGAATATATATCAAATAATATATGTCTGTGTACTTCGCATATTATTTTCTTATTTATAAAAACATATCAATACATTTAAGAAAAACATAAAAATTAATAAACATTAATATATATAAATTAAATGATTGGTAAATATAAAAATACATGTTAATATTTCGTATACATGTATGTGTAAGTGTATATAATACAAAATGAATATGCACAGTACACAGACATATATAATGTAAACACAAACTTTTTATTTTTAATACGATTAATCGCGATTAATCGTTTGACAGCCCTAAATAAACTACTAATATTTTGAGATTATTTAGCCAAGATAGGTTGTGTTTAAATTTAAACATATATAGATACGTGCAATACATCTAGTGTAGTTCTCTTAAATTGTATTTAAAATGCGATTAATCTGACGAGTTCCTTACCGTCATATTTTGCGAGGACTGCCTGTACATCCGCGTATGCCTGCAGTTCTAATAAGGCTTCGAGAAGGTTCTCGTGAATATTTAACATTCCAAGTAATGGGAATTCTTTCATTAACTGTATGAAAAACAAAAAGAAATCATTAGGCCATCATGCATCGATCACATATCAACCTTAATTTTACACAGCTGTTTATGTTTACATGCTTGAAAGTACCAAAGCCAAAAAGGTAACGTTAAGGTTAGCTCATAAAAAGTTCAACAAAATTCCAATTTAAGAAAAGTAGAAAGTATGACCCAAGACACGCCCATCTATAGTGTAACCATGGAAACCATGAAGCACTCACATCTCTCATCATCTTTATAGCTTCTTTAATGCGGCCCAGTTTTCTGGCACACATGGCGAGTCTTCTCCTGATGTAGACCAGTAGATTGGTATCTTTACCAGCTGTGAAAACAGGAACAGTCGTAAGTGTGCTTTAGCAACAAGGTGGCATCGTACTTGAGTGTGAAGCTGTGAAAGTTCATACCGCTTTTAAGCGCTTGTTTAAATAGCCGCTCGGCTTCTGCGATGGTTGTGGCTTCCTCCTCAGCCAGGAGCACGTATGCCGCGGCACATCTAATGTGAACATAAACATGCACACGATGGAGACAAGCAACGCACTGCGATTTAGTATGTTGTTCATTCTTATAATTCCCATTTCGTTATATAATCTGATTGGTTATGACATACTCAAAGCCAAAACACGCACACCGTTTATAAGCACTGACTGACATAACCATCATCACTAAAGTAAGCTGTGTGTTTTTGCACGTAATCGCTGAAACAACAGCAATGCGAGTGATAGAGACGTGACTTTAGATTGAAGTGAAAAGGACAGTCTGGAAACTCACTCGCGGTTTAGTTCGATGGCTTGATAAGCTGCTCGAATGCGTGCCTGTGGATTTCTCTCTCTCCAGGCTTTCTGCATTACTGTGGGACAAATAAGACATTTATGAAGTCACTCGGTATGGATGCGAGCAAGTTACATCCCTGTCTTAACTCAGTTCTGGTCATTTTTGATGGACGGGTGAGAGATCATAACACTGACCAGCATCTTCTGGTCTGAGCTGCTGAGTGTCCCCCAAAAAGAAAGTCTGGTGATCTTGTGCTGACAGATTCATGTCGTAGTACGTCAGGGGCTCTTTCCCCGTCACCCATGTGTACCTGAGGGGGAACATGTTTACTTTCATCTTCGGACACTTTTATTGAGAGAGGACAAAAAATGAGAGCTGGACGGTCACAAATGACTCTTAAAGATTCTTTATCACAAAGTAAAACATTTTACTACAATACCCCAATAAGATTTTTCCATTACATTTATGCATTTAGAAGTCAAGTTTATCCATTATGAGTCGACCTTGAGAATGAACCCATGACCTTTCTTACCAGTTAAGCAATAGGAACAACAAACGTAAACGTAACATACCTGCTGTACTCTGCACCTCTGAATAAGTTTAAGGGATTCCTCCAAACTTTACATTCTGAAAAAAATCGGCACGTTACATTTACTTTATAATGTCTAAAAGGACATAAACAACAAACAGTATATATCACAAACCTGCAACGTTGGATCTTTGTTCGGCATCCCCATTGACAGAAGAGAAGAGGCCGGCAGAGCTGCTGTTCTCCACTCCTCCCAGCAGAGGACGCAAGTGACTGACAGACACCTGCTCGATAAATGAGGTGCCGTACTTCCTAAAGTACCACCACTCGAATATCTGCAGGATGACAGATGTCAATTTTCATCCGTTATGTGTAGCGTCTTTATAATAAAAATAATACATTTATTTTATATAGCGCCATTAAAAGTTGTTTGAGGGCAGACATCACATCAGGTAAAAAAACACAATGACAACACTTTGAAAACAACACGATAAATAATCCAATCAAATAAAAGCAAACCTAAAATAAAACGTTTTAATTTAAGAAGAGATTTAAAGGGGTCATATGACACGGCTAAAACGATTATTGCTGTTTGTTTTAGATGAAATGCAATGTGTCTACACGATTTAAGGTTCAGAAACGCTGTATTTTCCACATACGTGTATGTTTGTGTCTCTTCTTTGCTCCGCCTCTCTGAAACGCGCAGATTTTTTACAAAGCTCATCACTCTGAAAAGCGAGGTGTGCTATGATTGGCCAGTTAACCAGTGCGTAGTGATTGGTCGAATACTGCAAGCATGTGACGGAAATGTAACGCTTCTTACCATATTTGGAACATCAGGTTCCTCTTCAATTGTACTGACAGGTACGCCCACCTTACTTGCGTTTACATTTGGGTGGTCTTAGTCAAATCATACCACCAACTGAGGTAGATTTGTGGGGGTGTGGCTACACGAGGCGTTTCAGGCAGGTCTGGGGGAGCATTCGCTTTAAGATAGAATGCAACTTTTGTTCCCACACTTTCATTTTTGCAATTTTACACTTCTAATACATCCATGGGCGACTTATAAAAAGACACATAAAAACACGTATTCGCGCCATATGACCCCTTTAAAAGTCGCTTGTGAATTTGGCTCCGTGATGTCAGCCGGGACAGAGTTCCAGGCCTTATGAGCATATGAGGAGAATGCTCTGTCACCCATGGAGCGAAGCCGTGTCTTGGGAACAACTAAAACCACACTGAGAAGAACGCAGATTTCGACATGATGTGCAAGGCAATAAGAGATCAGACAGGAACTGAGGAGCCAGGTAATGCAAAGCCTTAAATGTTAACATAAGGATTTTAAAATCAATACGGTACCTGACAGGGAGCCAGTGTAAAGACTCTAAATCAGGAGAAATATGATCACCAGACCTGGCCCCAGACAGCCGAGTTTTGTACATATTGTAGTTTGTTAATGGAGGTTTTAGATGCTCCAGCAAGAAGACCATTACAATAGTCAATACGTGAAAAAACAACAGAATCGATCCAACTCTCAGCAACTGAAAAGGACAAAAAAGGACGAAGCGAGCATGACGTGGAAAAAAATGGAATTAGAAAAAAAAAATGACCCCAGTTTTACAGTTCAATTATCTTTCATCTTTTCAGCTCGAAACATCTTTCATAGAGATGTTTAATAAAAACAAGGTGTTTGACTGAATCTTTAGTTATTCTCAAATCTATTTATTCCCGTCGCTCGACTGGTAGAGCATTGCGACAACAGCGCCAAGCCCATAGATTTCCCAGAGAACACACAAAGGATGAAAAAAACGTACCTTGATTGTACCGCATGTTGTTAAGAATAAAAGGTGTTTTACCAAATGTGTAAAAGTTCACGTAAGCACAAACTTACCAAAATAAGGCCAGAGATGAGAGAGGATGTGCCGGTGAGTGCCACATAGAATTTAGGTGTGAGAGTGTTTAAAAATACAGATGCTGTGGACGAACAACAAAATGATAACGTGAGAGACACAAGGACTTTGAATAAAGAAGAATAAACAATTTATCACCAATGAGAACACCTGTCAATCCATCCGTCAACATCTGCTCATAATTTCATAAGGGATGTTCAGACACAATATCTCAATGGACAAGCAAATGCACACGATTTGACCACAAATTACACAAGATCTGAATATGAACAAGAATCACAAAACGTAGATAATAAGCATTGTTTATTTAAGCAATAAACATACTCTGTCAACACTGTGGTATATTGTCATACGTTATAATAATTACTACAATGCAATAAATGCAAGGAATTATTATTATTACTACACTTTGTTCATGCATACTGCAGTATTCAGTAGTATACACTACAAGGAATTGATCAAATGTAAAAATGACGTATAGACCCATTTGCAAGATGTAAACACTGGTCCAGAATCACAGTACCACTATCAGACACCATCACTTTATCATTGAACAGCCACAGTACTGTCTATAAACACGATTGTTAGCCGTTTCTCATTGCAGTTACTGGGTCGTTATGGTCTTTAAGAACAGAGATGTCAAATAAATCCAATGCTGAACTTTCCAAGCATCACAAACCCTTACAAAAATGAATCATGGATTTACCAAAACAATGGTAACGTCATTTGTAGTAAAATCAAAGCAACCACAAATTGACTATGTAACCACTACAATAACTTCATAACGTTTGCACTAAAACCATGATCATATAAATGGTAAACAAAACACGGTTACTCTACTCTTACTATAATAAACCACGGTTCATTTTCATGAGGGAACACGCACCTGCGTTCACGGTCTCCTGCAACTTCAGAGGACTTCTGAGCGCGTACACCATCGTCAAGACCATAGCGAACCAGAGCGCGCATATGTACGTCCACGACCAGCACAGCCACGATTTTAATTTCTCGGTGAAACCGGGCGATTGAGGATTAATGCCGCTGCTGTCCGCCATCTTTCACCCATCGGCCGTAAACATTAGAATCATGGGATACTGGAGGAGAGATGCAGTGCTAGCAGTCTCCAGCAGGGGGCGCGGCTCCTGTTTATTAATAGACAAAACCTCTCCCTGCGTCCGAAGTCACCCACTTTTGTATGCGAAAATCAGTAGGTCCAGAGCCGTTGAATATTAGAGTTACGACACTTTGCTCTTTTTCTGTGTATATTGAGATGTATGTATATATATATATATATATATATATACGTTTATTTTATTTTATTTTATTTTATTTCATTTTTATTTTACTATCTCAATCTGTATTTGTGCATGTTTAATTTTTTCTGTGCTTTGGTAATGTAAAAATGTGTTTTATCATCCAACAAAGCGTCTTTGAATCTCGAGTCGTGGACCTCCATAGGAAGAATGGAATGCGGAAGTAGCTCGCGTCATCGAGCCTCCTACGGTTCCAAACATTGCGTCTCCCAAACGGATTTGCGGTACATTTGGCGAAATAACTGCATGTTTTTACATCTTAACGAGTTGGCAGTTGAAATTAAATGTTAAAAAAATGAATGATCTTACATTCATATTACTTGAGTCCAAGATAAAATGCTGCTATACATGTAGTCAACGTATTAATCCGTGTACACAATGTGCTTATATTAAGACAAATTTATGCAAATACAGTTGCTGTAATCTGTCCCGCAAAAATCAATTTAAATTGGTTGACAGCACGGATTTGTTTGGAACCGAGGGCTCCATGAACCACGTGACCACGTGTGAGAAATAGTATGGGAGTATTGTCACAGTACGCAAGCTCGAACGCAGTACACTACTATCTTAATGCAGACCGTGCAGTACATACTTCTATTTTTTATTGAATAGTGAAATGGTTTATTTTTAGTATGTACTTAAAATGTCATGCTATTGTAAACAGCCATACAGAATATTCGGCACTACCAAAACGCAGTCTGATGACAATCTTTGGCATTTTTAAGACAGAAACCAACAACATTTTATGATTTTAGGGCGGGTCTGACAAAACACAATACAGAATTTAGTAACCTATTATAAGTCGATTTAAAATAATATCAAATCTATTACATAGTACATACACATATGAAATCGAATTGTTAGTCATGGGAACATTTAACCTAGTGTATATTAAACTATGGTGTTATTGCAAATCTTACAACAATAACAAAAGTATATCATGAACCCATTCAATGATTTCTTACATTATTTTGTAAAAAATTACAATAAAATCCAAGCAAACATTTATATCCCTACGAAATAAGAATACAATGTAAATGCACTATAAGATAAATAATGAAAAAAGGCATCGAGTCAGTTTGGTGCAAATCATTTATTCCTCTGGGATCATATTTGTTCTTACATTTTGTAAAAAATAGTTAGCAATAAAAGCTAGGGTAGGAGGCTGATGTGAGGGGTAACAAATATTTTGTGTAACTGCATACAGTATATATACCATTCTAAGACACCAGAGTATGACGACGGGACCATTTCCAAATGGAACAGTAACCTGAAATGACATCTTGTACAAACGCAACGCTCACTTTGGCACAACCCTACATGTGATCAATTGACAGCACATTCATATACAATGGCACCCAATTATTACGCTGGAAAACAAGATGTTGAGATGATTTTTTATGACAGACGAGCCAGACTGAGTGCTTTCATGGGCTACATAATTGTTAAACAATTGCAACTCGGCACAAAGCAAAACTTTCAAGTGTCAAGTTGCAGAACGAAAAAACAAAAAACGAATCGACTCAATTGATCATAGGGGATAAGTGCGACTGCAGTAAATTGTTCAGTGTGTGGAAGTTTTAGAGCGCTGATCTAGGGTAGGGGGTGAGCATACCTGATATAAGGGGGTCTATATATGACGCTATACACTGGTGTCGCGGGAGGTATTTGTTCAACAGCAAAAACCTTTTGCTAAACCCATTAAAACACGCTTGCAGCCCTCCTACAATACAGAAAAGGAGACAGTCTCTTCAGCTGAGGTCAAACCGTGGCTTTTGGAAAACAAAAAAATAAGACAGACACATTTCTCGAAGGACTTTCCTTCTCCGCCCCGCCTTTAACTCAGGTCTAGTTTCGGGTTTAGATATGGGCCCCCGTTGCTTGTCTCTTTGCTTGTGACGCGAGCAGTAGCGAAGGCATGCCGTGTGTCTAAGCGTTTTGCATTTCTTTGCCGATCTTGTAGCTAAGGATCTTGTTCCAGTCGATCTTGGTACGGGTGACAGGAAGCTGCCGGCGTAAGGCCTTGAAGGTGGTGTCGGACATTGTCTGGTAGTTCTCGCTAATGGCCGTCTGGAAAGCACATGACTGATGTCATTATACATGTTTAAGCAATAAGGCACGAGAAAATGTGCTATACCATGAATACAGTCAAAAACAAAGCAATCAACCAAACAAAAACTATTTGAAAACAAACCTGGTAATCATTCTCAGCATTTTCAATGATTTTGACGAAATCCTTGGCAGTCTGTCTCTCATTCTGTTTAAAGAGAAGTCAAAGCAAAAAGATCATCAATACGGGCCAGCGCAAAAATGCAAACCGTGCTCAAGCAATTATTTTAAGACAATCTTTGGAATTAGTCATTAGCAGTGCACAAATATTCACAGTCAATATTCATAATTCCAGTTTAGAAACATCTATACCCATTAGTTTGCATTATGATTCTTTAAATGATTCACCACTAACACAACAGGGTAAAACAAAAAATTACAATTACAACAAAATAACGAAACAATGAAAAGATAATGAAGCAGCATTATTTGTTCGTGTTCAAGGGAAGAATGGAAGTCATATACAACTGGAATGGCGTGAGGGTAGGTAAATTGAGAAAAGTTTCATTTTTGGGCGAACTATTCCTGTAATCAGGCCACAAAACAGAATGACAAACATGCCCGAAGAAGAACTCAATACCAAATGTTCCAAAAACACTCCTTTTCCTGTCTGTGTCACAGAGCACCACACCCACTCAAAGGATAGCCATGAACCCAGGACTTCCTGTAAAAGGGAGGAACAACTTACGTTGATGATCAAAGACTCCTGCACGTCCTTGTGGCTGACCAGCTGCACGTTACCGTCTTCATAGTAATGAACCTGAATCTTCAGCACGCCGACCACCTGAGCGGTGGGCTGAGAAATGGAGAACTTCCATTCTGACCTGCAGCGGCCGTTCCTGTGAGAAGAAATGAAAGCTCAGGTTCACAGGACGAAAAGACAGTTGTTATATTGCGAAGGAGACAGATGATGTGTGTCATAAAATTCTAAATGATTGATAAGCACAGAAATTGCTGGATAAAATAAACTAATTTCTAATGAGTAATAATAATACTTGAATACTTGGTATTTCAGTGTTTCACTTTTAGTTTGACAAGGAAATATGTTCTTTTGTGCCATTAATCTGTGAGATGATGTCTGTGTGTGAAAGAGCAAAGCTATTTTGTCAGACACAATGTGTCAAGCGACCTTCACTGTCTAGCGCACCTGTTCTCCATTCAAGAGATACACAATAGCAGATAGTTCAGTAGGGTCATGATCTGGGTGGGGACCAAGAGCCCATTCCACACATCAAAAGAACAAACAGTATATCACCTAGAATGAGTTTTATACATAACTCTTATGTGCTAGCTAGTATTGGACTCGAACCAGAGCAGCCCACATGAGCACCAGAGATGGTGCCAAAGGTTTCCGTGCTTGTAAGTGTTCAACAGTACAAAACAAATGGATGCTAGATATATAAGGACAAGACATGGGTGCCGAAAGATTACCAGAAATTCTTGGGTTGAAACTGGTGACCCTCGATACAGGCGATGATGGTTTGCTGTCCATCAATAGTCTTCCCATAAACCTAAAACCAGTTAGAAATGCACAAATTCATTAAAGGAATAAAAACAATAAGTAAGTTTCATCTTTGGCCAAACTGACTCTTTAACTCGCACGAAAAAGAAGCAACTCACAGTGCAAACTCCAGTGGGATAGTGGTCTTTGACGTACGCCCTCAGAGCTTCGTCGCAGGCATCCCTCCAGGGTCTGAGGGCCGACTCGCCCTCGTATGCTTGAGTATCAGTCCCCTCTTTTCTTAGGTGGTCAAACTTGAACGACAGCTTTTTTCGAGGGTCGAAAAACCGACCGTGGCCAAGATCTCCATGTTCTGTAATCAACACCTGTAGTTTGAAGGAAGTTTAAGTACAGATATTTACACAAAGAGGCGAACAACAAAATGTAATGACAAGACAAACGTTCTTTGAAATAATGTTTTCTGATGAATTATAAAAAAGTAAAAATGAACAGTTATTGAGTAAATAGGGTAATGTTTGGATTTAATGTTGAGTTGAATGTGTAAAGAGTTAGTTCACCCAATTATGAAGTATGGAATTGTTATTAACCCATGTTGCTTTCTTTTCATTGTGAATGAATTAAAAAAATGTGGACACTGCTCATCCTCCATATAATGAATATGACTGATGTAGTCATCTTGTGTGTTATGGAAAACAGAAATGTGAGTATTTTTCATGTTTGGGTGCACTGTCCCTTTAAAATGTTAATGTTCATCACCTGATCATCATGTCCATCAAGTTTAGCAGGTGTGAACTGATCCATGTTATACTGGGCAAAAGCACTGTCATTAATATAAAAAACACATGTAAAGTTAAAGGAAAGAAAAATGACAAGCATTAAAATAATCTGAATTGATTCTCAACAAGAAAAGCTTTCATAGATCAAGTAACATGATGTTTAATAGATGCATTCCTATGCTGATTATAAACTAGATGTACATTCAGCATCTCTGTCAAACTGAATCTTGATTATAAAGAAGATCGGTCATAAATGAGACGGTAACCCAATGTGAAATCATATACGGTAATATATAGGGTTACTTACTGAGCCGACCCTTCCCTGAGCAGATTGTCATTATTAAGCAGTAGCCGCACATCTGAAACCAAAGTAAAGGTGTCATGTGATACGCTGTGAACATTATGATGATGTTAGTGAGTTTAATTGAAGGAAGCCTGGCGTCCGCTTTGTTATTCTGACATCTGTGGGCATGTGCTTCTCACCGTTAAAGACCTCGTTGAATTCTCCAGGAGGAGCATGGATGACAAAATTTGCAGCAATGCGGACCTGTGCAAAAACAGAAGTTATGTGAGCAGGCTGAGAAAACCCCAAACCTGTTTCAAAAATATGTTGTACACACATAAATTACCTTTTATTATGCATCATGTGAACTCTTACATGTGTAAGTTCTCACAAGGTTGAAATAGCGCATTAAAAATACGTCCAAAGAAAATACGTCAATTTCGCGAAAACTCCCATGTATCGGAAAAAAAGTTCTCACGCTCGTATGAGATGTTTTTTCAGGCAATACGATAAAAGGCATTTTCGCAAAACTGCAATGTCGTATTTTTTGCAAACACTTTTTGTCGTATTTACTAGTCACGTGGCGTATAAAAAAGTCACATGACCATTCACGGCATGTTTTGGCAACATTTGGAAAGATAGGATGTTAGGAATTCACATTAAGTAATATCTTATATGATGGGTCAAAATGCAGGAAAACGAGTGAGTGCAGTAAAGAGATTTTTTAGGAACAGTGAGGTAATATGAAAATATATAAGGAATTATTAAGAGTTTGGTTCCAAAAAGAGATAACTCAAAAAAAGTTGTTTTATTCTGCATTCCAATTAATATCAATCAAACTGCAGTTGGTTTGGTTTGAATTTAAGCCATAATAACTAAAAAAATACAGCTAGCTAACACAATAAAAACATGATAACATAATAAAAACAAGTTTTTTTAACTTTCATCTCATTTTGGAAGCAAACTTTTATATAGACATTTCTCTTCACTCTTTCATCACAGTAGGTGGCACTTTGCACAAAAGTTTGTTTGCAACCTGCCATAAAACGTACAAAGAAGAAGTACAGCCAGAATGACTTATCGCGAAAAGAATCAAAATACACTTTTACGGCGTAACATCATTTAATGGAACCGCAGTCATTCCGCGATATTGTTTTAATCAACATTTAGAAAACATCGCTTAAATTTTGCGCAAAACTGTAATGGAAACCTGGCTTCTGACGCTAGATATCACCAGTGACACTTATCAGCAACATGCAGCGGCTGCCCTGAACTTCCTTTGATAAGAGGTCAAATGCACACAACACATTCAAGCACAGAGAGAAGGGTAAACTGCCAGCTTCGGTCATCTCCGTGTCACTCCTTAGAAGGCACGGGACAGAGTCTTTTCTTAGGAGTGCACATGTAAGCAGTAAGCCCAGGCTTCATGGCAAGACACAGCAGGGTAGACGGAACTTTATTCTGGATTAATTCCAAGACTTCTGTGCGCGAAACCCACACTCTTGTAAGGCCACATATAGACTTATATGTATTTTTTGTCTTTTAAAACGAAGTATTATGGAAGAACATAAACGTCGTTTCAATCACAACAAGGGAGGCACAGACTTTCTTTGGCTGAAATACTCTGCATAGTGTGCATCTCAATATTTTTTCAGAATACTTGGTTGAGAACAAACTGAAAATACAGAACGAGTTGAAAAAACAAACAGACAAGGCTTTTTTCTTCCAGTAAACCAACAAAGCGCTGTTTGCGGCTGAAATCTTGTTCACACTTTTATTACCAAAAAGGAAGTAAACTGTTGATTTTTTTAGTTTAGGCTACACTTCCGTGAGTTCTTTCAAGGAGTGACACGACCAGACTGGTAAATACTTTATGATTGAAAGATGATTAAACACTTCCTGTTGTCTTACAATAGGATTGTAACAATAATCCTGTATCATAACAACACTTGTAATAGTGAACTGAAGATCGTGTTTAGATTTTTTAGCACAGAATATGCGTGCCCTGAAGTGCAAGACAAGTTTGGCAACTTTGCAGTCTTTTGTCTAACGCTGATATTCCAAATAATTTATCATCACGACGCAAAAAGTCTAGCTCGGTATACAGCTGCAACACGCTTTCCACATCGAGGCATTTCTGAAATGCTTCTTTCCTCCTTCAACTGGCCCCAACATGACTAACCACATGACTGTTTCGGGTTTGCGGAGGCGAGTTCGCATACGGGAACAGCCTGTGGCTTGCATCGGCGCGGGTACGGTGGGAGGGGGGGCGCGACGGGAAGAGCCGATCGCATGTGAGAGCATGCAAGAAAGAGGGTTGGGTCGCCGACACTCAGCTGAGAATACAAACAACACCAGAACTGAAGTTGCGCCCCCTGTTTCAGTGCGATTTACAGCCCAAAGCACTTCCCCCTGAGACGCTCGGTAACATGAAAAATAACTTGACAAAAATCAAACGAATCCTTTTATGTCATACTTAATACCTATATATGGCAACATGGGGAAACTAAACCAAACTCAAACGGACTTCTGAGATATCAGGAAGAGTCACTGCATGAGCCCAATATATAGGAACATACTTCACTAAACTAGGATACAGGGTGTCTATTAAAATCAAACAAATCTTGCATTATTTTGATACGCTGCTTATTTCTAGCAATACTTAACGTTACAGAGTAAACTAAACTAACACATGGGGAAAGACAAACTCAAACGGACCAATATCAGGCTTCACCCTATATAGGGGGGTCACTAAAATTGTGGTGTTTGTAAAATAAATTTTTAGTTTATACCTGCTTATTCAAAATAACTTGGGTAAACTGTAAATAACTGCATGAGGGGATGGCAAATGTGATAGTAGCAATACTTAACGTTAGTTTTCAATACTCAAGCGTAAATAGATCATCGTAATAACTGCACATTTCAGTCACGAAGCTCACATTCTGGCTGGGGAATGCAGGAGTCGACCATCGATTAGCTCGAGTTTAATATACGGTAACAGTTAGCTCGCTAACGTTAGCTTCCCTAGCGCAGCCCTCATCGCGGGTCTCGTATATTTTAAAACATCCAGCCTACCTGGTTATACATTTACACTGTACAGGAAAATAAAAAAAATATAGGGGTAAAAAACATACTAAGAGAGATAAATCATGAAGTTTGAATTAATAATCGCATACCTTCTCCTCGTCGGTAAGCTGTTCCTCAAAGTCCGCCATCTTGGCTCCACCTGGACCTGCCCTGTCAAATTGCATGACGGGAGTACAATCATAAACATGATACATTTTCAAAATTGCATTATGTTATGAATGTAAGTTTAGAGTGTATTTCATCATATAGTACTGCATTTAATTATATTTGATCAATTTTAAGAAAAAAAAACATATTTTAGATATTTAGTATTATTAATAATTGCGCTATTGCAATATTTTGATTCAACCTTACATGCGGTACAAGTTGTTAATTTTCATTCATTTATTTTGTATTGAGGTCATATTTTTGCTGTAAGCACAATGTGCTTAATTAATCCTCATATAAATGCCAATCATGGTGCTCAGTGAACAAAACAACATTAAGCCATATTTGGTTACGCATACAGTCACATAAACACTGTCCGAACGCGATTCGATGATTTGACGGAAATGACGACGCCTAATTCATACAAATTTGATCGACCAATCCTCGTTGAGATTGAATTAAATATTCCCATCCATACAATTCACTATCAAAGATAGGGTGTCACTCCTGCTCCGCCTCACATCTTTAGGTAGCGTCGCAAAACAATCTGAAGCGAATTCTAAACGTAATTTTATTCTTTAACATTTATTACTTCCGCAACTTTATAACAAAAACTGATTTACACGAATATTATAATTCACCGAGAAGTCAAGAAGTGGAATGATTTATTTCAACTGCGAAACATTATTCAAAAACCTTTCGTTTGGCTCTGCCACGGTAATTTGTTGACGAACCCAGCGATCAGTGTTGAACTGAGTTTCACGTTATGTGACTACAGTTTCGATTCCGGAATCGCATGGAGGGGACCAAATAACACCTGAACATACATCACTTACACACAGAAGCGACAGAACAATGCCATCTCTCAAAGCGTCCTACGAAGTAGGACTAGATTTCCTAGCGTTTTTGGGGGAGAGGATATCCAAAACAAACAAAAAGGAGCTCCAGGACATTTACAACTTAGAGTTTAAAAGGTTTGTAGTCTTCCTGGGGGTCTTAAATAGTTTGTCATACAGACAGTTCTTATATGATGTTATTTTGCTGGTCTAAACCAGTATATGTGTCATATTATGTAAATACAACCACACCTGGCTAATGCAATAACCTCTGTTTAGCTTGAATTAAGGAGTGTTATTGTTCAAATTGAATAAGTATTTGTATAACACTGCAACTGCTTGGAAAACATTGTTTTTTAGGAACGGAAGCCAGGAACCCAAGTTCTCCAATGTGGTCCACGCCTTAGAAGTGTTCAAAAAAGCCAGTACAAGATCTGGGGAAATCATTTTCCATGGCAAACCACAGGTGATATGAAATGTTGACTAGATGAATGTCACATTTGAGTTGTTTTAAAGTGAATCTCAATGTGTGCTTTTCTTTTGACAGATGCGTGTGTATTACTGCGACCAGTGGAAATCCTTCACGCCGAAGAACGCCAAGGAAGCCGCCCCAGATTCAATCCCAGCATCCTCTTCTCCCAGTAACCCGGTCCTGACCTCGAAGAAAAAGCTGGCTCGAGAAATTCTCAAAAAGCTCAAAGTGAAACGGTGAGCGAAGTGTCCGACGGCTCATCAATGTTGTGTATCTACTGGTTTATTGGATCGAATCGAACTGACGGTGATGGAAAGAAACTGGACTATGAATCTATGGTGTCTTAAAAGTGTTGCCAACGACAGTTGTGTTTCCCTGGGATAGGGGGAAAATATCTGATGTCCAAGAACACATTAATGCTTGTGTGGAAAAGATGATACGATCACATGCTTTGGACGGTTTAATGCTATTCAAAGCCGTTCCTAAAGACATATCACCTCACAGTCACGTGCTTCTCTGTTTCAGGGCTAAACTCATCCAGGACAAATGTGGTGTTGAAATAACCTCTGACCCCAAGGCCGCCAATGGAAAGATAGCTTTCGTTATCAAAGAACTGGGGAAGCTGTTTGTAGTTAAGTTTCACATTGTGAATCGTGGCCAGAGCTGCGTTTACTTCACCTTCTATACGGCTCTCCACAAAATGCGTTGCTTTACTCTAGTGGACGCCCGGAGAGTCAACCGCGTTTGCCCCCTTCTCCTGTGCCCGGGTGAGGACGAGCCTGAGACCGCCATCAAATGCATAGACATATGAATGAGCAGCGATAACCAATGCGCTGAATGCTGTTCATGTGTGACCTCTAATCCGCAGATGAGAGTTATGCTGTCGAAGTGCACTACAATGTCCAGTTTCACGGACACTTTCCAGCCACCATGTACTTTGAGTTCTGCCCGGAGTCGGAGCCCCCCGGTGCTGCTAAACCTTTCTGTATAGTCAGGGAACTGGAGGCAGTGGTCCAGACCCAGCTAGCCGCAGAACTGGGCCCAAAGAGCCCGTATAACCCCAAACCAAAACCGACGACTCCGTCCGGCAGACAGGATTGTAGAATTTGGGGTTCCGCCTGAGAGGTTAGATCGATCTGTATAGATGTGTGTCTGTGCGTCTGTTTGTCCACGATATAATGACTATCTATTTCATTTATAAGCTATAAATAAGAAGATGATTTAATGTTGTTTAACTGTTCCTCTTTCCATCCCGTTTTTCGTAGTTTTTCCAGTTTTTCTCGGGTCAAGCTCAGTCTTTACGAGTACCCCCCCTACTTAAAGGATCTGGCCCGACACAAGCTGGAGGACTCCGAGCGTCTTTCTGCCTTTCCAAAGCTGCAACTTCCCAGAGTGAGGCAAGCATGTGCCTTTTGCATTTTCATTCTTTTGTCCATTCTGCATATTTGTGTGAACAAAATAGTTTCTTTGTGTTCTCAGACGGATCCTTGAGAAGGAGCTGTGCATGAAGATGTACACAGAGCGCTTCCGTCTCCTCCTACAGCTGGAGGAGATACAGATGGAGGTGGACATCAAGAAGTACGACCTCTACAATAAGACAATGACCCAGGACAAAACCAACAAGAAGCTGCTCGTTCTTAAAGTGAGCGAGAGGCGCCTGTTACTTTCTTAGGCAAGTATTTTCCCCACTTTATGTTTTGGATGACTTGATTTGTTCTTGTGTCTCAGGTACCGGGAGTGGCAGAGAACAGACCGTCTGTGCTGAGAGGAGATCAACTCAATGTCTTTGTGTCAGGGGACAAGAGCAAGCCCGTCACCGTGTATCAGGGTTACGTCCATCGCGTCGAGCTTGAGAAAGTTAAATTGGGATTCTCTAAGAAGTAAGACATTGGGAATGAAACTTCACCTAAGGACAATTATAAACAGTGTTGAAGATATAGTTCACTTAAAAATAAAAACTGTCATCATTTATTTACTCTCTATTGTTCAAAGCCTGTATGTGACTCTTTCTTCTGTGGAACACAAAAGATATTTTGAGAAATGTTTCAGTGGTTTTGTGTTCATACAGAGGAAGTCAATGAGGTCCAATGTTGTTTGGTTACTGACGTTCTTCAAAATATCTTCTTTTGTGTTAAGATGATAAGAGTGAGCGATTAAAAAATCGTTTTTGGTGAACTATCCCTTTAATAAAGCTAACAGAGTTAGTGACCCTAAATGTTTGGGTGTAAAGTAAATAGCTAATAAATTATATAAATTAAATAAATAAAGAGTTTTGTTGTGGTTTTATTAATATATTGAATTAAATGTATTTTTTTTACTTTTCATGTTTGTATTTGGATTTTTTTTACAATTTTGCTTTGTTATTTATTTTTATATTATGTATATAAATATATATATATATATATTTGGGCTGTCAAACTATTACTCGCGATTAATCGCATCCAGAATAAAGGTTTGTGTTTATATTATATATATCTGTGTAGTGTGCATATACATTTTGGTATTTATTATATACACATACTTGTCTATATATTTAGGAAAAATTTAAATGTATTCATTTATATTTACTAATAATTGAAATTCTAAATAAACGGTTACTAATTGTTATATTTTTATTAAATATATGCATTTATGTGTATGTTTTCATAAATACAAAATGAATGTGCACAGTTCACCGACATATACCACGTCAACACAAACTTTTATTCTGGATGCGATTAATCGCTTGACAGCCCTAATATATATATATGTTTTGTTTTTATTTGATTTATTTTACTGATTTTTCATTTAATAATTTTAGTGACTAAATTATATTAGTCAAACTTATTTCAGTTTATTGCTGGGGCAACATTTCTCATTTTATTTTCAAATGATATATATTTTATTGAATCTCAAAAATGTTTTACTAGTTTTATTAAACCAGTCTTGTTCTGTGTTCAAAGACTTCTCCAGAGGTTTCTCCCTAACATGAAGTTTGACGTGGAGTTCAACATCAACCGCTTCCCAATCAAACTCCAGCACAGAGCGGTGCAGCTCGCTGCTCATCACGGCCTGGGAGGAGTTCTGTTCCCCACGGATCATAACATCACACAGATAACACTGCCAAATCTCAGGTCTGTATGACCTAACACACACACACCATTTCTATACACCGATACAATATGTCAACACATGCATAGACGTGTGCTGGAACCTCCTCGGTGTCAGAAGACGGGAACAAAACAGCAAGCAGAGCCTGTCTGTATACTTCCAGAACAATGCAAACGTTTACCATGTTTGTCCCACAGAATGTTCAACAAAGATTTAGAGAAGAACCCAGAGCAGAAGGCGGCAGTCCAGCACATCTTGTCGGGCGTATCCAAACCAGCACCCTACCTGATCTTTGGACCTCCCGGCACGGGCAAAACTGTCACCATGGTGGAAGCCATAAAACAGGTGACATCATTGTTTTATTCTGGTTTACTGGAACCTATTGCGACAGGCAGTCCATGTGATGTGTGTATTGTCGTTTGTGTTAGGTGAATAAGACTGGCGACAAGGTCCATATCCTCGCCTGCGCTCCCTCGAATAGCGCCTGTGATCTCTTGTGCGAGAGGTTGTTAGGATTCGTGGATGGCCATCACCTCTATCGTCTGTATGCATCGAGTAGAGATTCAAGCACTGTACCAAAGAAACTGCTGGTGAGATGGAAAAAAACAACATTCAAAAAATACGATATTTTATCAAAAGCATGCATTGATATGCTAGCAAATACAATCGTAACACCCTACTATCGACTGTTTACAAACAGAAACACAGCAACTGGAATGAGTCTGAGCAATCCTTCACCTTACCTTTGGCACAAGCTATGACGGACTACAGGGTCGTCGTGGTTACCTTGGTCAGCGCAGGAAGGTACAGCACACTTTCTTCTAACAATAATATGCCACCTAAATCCTGGTGTCAAATCATACATTTTTTTACTGTCAGGCTACTGTGGTTTGTGCTGGCGCGAGGCATCTAGATTGTGCTATAGATTAATATTAATTTAGTTTAAATTAACTTGCTCCACAGGTTGGTTTCAGGCGGCGTCGCTAATGGCCACTTTACACACATTTTCATCGATGAGGCCGGACAGGCCGTGGAGCCCGAGTGTGTCATCGGGATAGCGGGTAAATGAAGGAAACGAAAACGCGATTGAAAGCAAAGGAGTGTTTTTTTACACTTACATTTTCCTCTCTGTGCTTCAGGTCTGCTCGACCCGGCGAAGGGTCAGCTGGTTTTGGCCGGAGACCCTCAACAACTGGGCCCCGTCCTGAGATCTCCACTGGCACAGCTATATGGAATGGGTACTTGCTGATGTTATATGACCTCCGTTATTGCTTTGTCACTGGTACTAGATATCGATACCATTGCTCACACTTAAAATGTCCACCGCAAGGATAATGCTTATTAGACGAAATCTTAAAGGGATGGTTCACCCAAAAACGAAAACCTGTATACATTTCTTTGTTTTGTTGAACACGAAGAAAGATATTTGGATCAATGTGAGTAATTTTCAGTTCTGGGACATCATTCATTACAAATATTGTATAGTTTTTGTTCTGTTGAAGACAAGATTAGATATTTTGAAGCATTTGGGAAAGCAAACCGCTCTGGGGCACCATTAAAGGGATACTTCACCCAAAAATGAAAGTCTGTCATCGTTTGTTCACCTTCGAGTTGTTCCAAATCTGTATAAATGTCTTTGTTCTGATGAACACAGAGAAAGATATTTGGAAGAATTCTTATAACCAAACAGATCTTGCCCCCCATTGACTCCCATAGTAGGACAAATTACTTTATCGTATTTTTTGTTCTGTTGAACACAAAAGAAGAAATTTAGAAGAATGTAGGACAGCAGACAGTTCTGGGGCACTTTTAAGTACTATGGTAGTCAATGGGTGTTGAGATTTGTTTGGTTATGAGCATTATTCCAACTATCTTTCTCTGTGTTCAACCGAACAAAGTCATTTATACAGTTTTGGAACAACTTGAGCGGTGAGTAAATGATGACAGATTTTTTATTTTTGGGTGAACCATGCCTTTAAACCTAAATTTAGCAAGATTTTATTTCCTGTTTTTAGTCAATAATGTTGAGAAAAGTGAATAATCATCTGCTGGTATATAACAGGGCAGTCACTCCTGGAAAGGCTGATGAAAGAGAACAGTCTCTATCAGAAGATCCAGGATGACAACCCTAGATACGACAGTCGCTTTGTCACCAAACTTCTACAGAACTACAGGTGCTGGTCTTTTTTATCGTTTTTACAAAGTGAGAATTTGTTGAGGGATCACTTATCATCCAGTTCTCAACTCTTTCATCCTTTTTTCTCCATCCCAGGTCTCACCCTGCCATCCTCAAGATCCCCAATGAGCTTTTCTATGAAAATGAGCTGCAGGTGTTTGCTGATCAGATAGCGCGAGAGGCTTTCTGTCAGTGGGAACATCTTCCTAAGAAGGTAAAAGACCTAAAAGCTTGTTTATTCTCTTTTGTGGTCTGTGTCTATTAATATGTATATGTCTCACGATGTGGTCAACTAAATGATGTGTACACCGGTGGAAAAAATTAAGAGAGCTTTCTAAATTTACAGTGACATAAAGTACAGCAATGTGAAAGACTGAATGCATGACAAGACACATGAAAGTGTGATAAAAATCCAGGTTATCACATAAAAAAATAATATTTTAACTTTTCCTAAGTACATGTACATACAAATATTACTGTTGTATTGCTCAAAAGTGAATCTGAACGCGTTTTCTTTACAGTATTTGAGGCCTGAAAAAAGGTTTTTGTTTTCGTCTTCTGCAAATAAATGCAAACAGAAACAACATTTTTATTGGACATTTGGGAGAAATATTGTTAGTAGTTCACAGAATGAAACAAAAATGATAATTTTACCTAAACATACCTATAAATAGTAAATTCAGAAAAATGGAAAATCATTTTTAAATGGGTCTCTTAATTTCTTCTGCAGCTGTATATAAAAAGCAATTAAAGCATATACAATAAGTACTAATTTATCTATGTTTCTGATATTTGATGCCACTGGAAAAGTTGAGTATACACAAATGCAACAGTTTTTTAGCTGCAAATGTTGCAAATCTGTGATTAAAGCGCTTTGTTTCTGTGATAAAAGGGATTTCCTGTTGTATTTCATGGAGTGATGGGCAAAGATGAAAGAGAGGAAAACAGTCCCTCATTCTTCAATGTGACCGAGATCGAGGTCATCGCCAGCTACCTCAAAAAGCTCATTCAAACGCAGGGCAAGCAAGGTCTGCCAAAACTCGGCATTCAGGACATCGGCATCATCGCACCTTACAGGAAACAGGCAAGTCTGCCCTAGCAACCACCAAAAGCATTTTAGCAACTGCATACCAAGGCCCTAGCAACCACCTAAAATATTGTACAATACAGTCAGTAAACATTTACAAAACATACAAAACATGATTTATTTAAGTAATAATAATAAAATGTTATGCATGTATTATACATTTTTTGTAATAATACATTTTTAAATGTATTTTTTAGTTGTTTATCTACTGTAAAAATTGCCAAAGCGGAAAATGTTTACTCTCTAAATGAAGGGTTTCTCTTTAACTCAAAGGTGGAGAAAATCCGCAAAGCTCTAAACACTGTGGCTGAGTTGAAGCAGTGGAAAGAGATCAAGGTCAGCTTGTGTGTTTTCTCTACTCCATAAACTCTCTGAGGTCAGAATGAGACTCACATCGGTTTGTTTTACAGGTGGGGTCGGTGGAAGAGTTTCAGGGTCAGGAGAGAAAAGTCATCCTTGTCTCTACTGTGCGCAGCAGCGTCAACTACGTGAAGATGGATCAAGACTTCAACATCGGCTTCCTCTCAAATGAGAAGGTTTTTTGCATTGCAGCACCACATGGGAACACACAAACTGATTTTATTTGTAGCTTGAAAGCACTTTAAATGGTTTTGGATAAAGGGTTCAACGTGTGATAAGAATGTTTTATGGTTTTAGCGGCAGGAGTCAAAGTTAAAACGTTTTTATTACACAAGCTCATAGAAATGAATCGGTTCAAATCCAGTTCAGTTTTTAATCTTTTGTTGGACTTCTATTGCCCACAGAGGTTTAATGTGGCCATCACTCGAGCCAAAGGACTGCTCATTGTGGTGGGAAACCCGGTCATCTTAAACAAAGATCCTACTTGGCAAAGGTAAGACCTTAAAGAATTTAAAGACCCCACTTGAACTTTAATAGGACCTCAGACCAATCGTGTCGTCTCATTTGTGTCTCAGGTTCATCCGTTACTGTGAGCTCGAGCAGGGTTATACCGGCTTTGACTACAAGGATGCCGAAGTAGAGGAGGATGTGGTCAGTCGGCTGGCATCTTTAAAAATCACCGCCGATGGTATGCTTCCCTACACGACACGTCCCAAAGTCTTATGGAACATTATGGGGCGGTTTCCCGGACAGGGTTTGAACCTAATCCCCGATTCATGTCTTTGTTAGAGGTGTCTTTATCAAAAACTACTTGCACTTACATATCTTAAAATATGTCAGTGTCATGGATTTGTCTCGAGTTGTACATCAGTATACTTTTGAATATTTAACGAAATTTAACCTGCTTTAAGAAAATCGCTGTCCGGGAAACCACCCCTGTAACCTTGCACGACTCAAGCGTGTGTGTTTGTGCACAGATATCGACGAGAGCCCACTACAACAGCACGTGCAAACCGAGTGGAGAAGTGAACATTGAGGACCAACAAACTATCAAACCAGACAATCACTTTCCTGCAAGAGAAACGGGGAATTCAGCTTTTAACCAATAAGCAGTATGGAGTATGCAGTCAGTATGATATTGTACGAATCTCTTCAGGTAGTCGACACTGAAAATGAGACGCAATGCTTGAAAAATGAGCAGTTTCACATGAGTATTACAAAATATGCAAACAGCTTGCTTATTTATCTTCATACATGTATTTCATCATTCGTTCACCTTTTGTTAATGTCAGCTTAACCTGGTTGATCACGCTTAATTTAAGGCTGATTTGCACATTTCAAATGCTTCTTAGCACTTTACTGGAATGTTTCTAGAAAATAATTTTTATTGGGTTTGAATAAACTAAAGGAAAAATATATATTTTATATATTGTGTGTTGCAAGTAACTTCTTGGGAATTTATGATTGTTACAAATACATTTTTGTGAAACTGTCTGAATATCTGAATTATTCTAAGTCCATACCAGACAAATGTTTGGAAGTTGTGCAAGTTGTCTTCTGCTTTTTAAGACAACAAAGAAGCGTCAAATACGACAAGCTGAACAACACTTCGCACAATTTCACGCAAAAGAACCATAACATTATTTTGTTTCCCAAAAAATATTTTATTAACATAGGTTGGTTTACTTCATTTCAACATCGACTGCAATGCTGTTCCTGTTTACAAATTGTTACTATGAGTGCTCGTAAAAATCTGGAATAATGAATCACGTTTAATACTTCCAGAAAAAGGAAGAGACCATATAAACACACAGCAGAGGATTGATCTTAGAGCTCCATGAGGAGCTCTGTATGCCAAGACTGGTTGCCGTAGTAACCAGGAATTTGCTCATGCAGACGATGACATCACAACGTAACCAGTGCTATTCACAAATCCACATATTCTATGATGCGGTTTCATTAATGACTCCAAAAACCAGTATTCAAAAAGTTAACAAACATTTTGTGAATAAGTGTTGTGCATTTCATTGTACAGTCAGTGCATTACAGTAAGTTTGTTAATAATGCCCTGTGTAAGCTGGTTCAAGCCGCCTCGACAACCGCCAACATTTCAAAGAATCTGAAGTTGGTTGTTAAATGTTGGAAAACATCACATTCTCACCAATACGTAACCAGTTGGTGTCTTTCAATAACACGGCCTTTCGATAATGCAGAATTCGACAGCATGATGTCTCAAGCGTTCAAGAAAAACCCACTGACCATGAAATACCCAAAGAAAAACTTGCTATATCATATTTTTTATTCTAAAAAAGCTACACCATGCTTTCGATTTCAACGCTCTGACACAGACAGGAGACATCGAGTTACGTTTAACCGAAGTCAAACATTCAATGGCACCAGTGGGTACAGTAGTGAAATAATGGAATCTATACAGTAATTTTTTATCTAGCCATTGACATCTGCAACTAGCAACTATCATGCAATGTTAAAACACTGATCATGTGCATATAAACATCCATCTGATCAAGAGCATCTCATACTCGCTTCTCGACCCGTACACATTACAAGACTGATAACCAAAGGCACACGCTTTCCGTGTGAGCTCGGAAGGCACTCGAAAACGGTTTATACTACCCAAACAAACCCCCCTAAACGAATATATAAGCACATTGTGTACTTATTTAACATTTCTCAGTAGTGGAAACCTTCAGAGGCGATCACAGCTAAACATTTAGTGTTTGCGTTACGTGTTAATACTTAACTCAACCCCGTCTCTGAGGATATTCTGGGGCTGGTTTAACCTGTTCAGTATCTAAAGTCAAACAGAGTAAAACAAATAAAAACGTTGTTTCGAAATGTGAAATTCTTAATGTACGAGAGGGGCTAAGATATAATATAGCCAACAGAACTCCACCTTTTGCATTTTGTAATATATTTAATGGGCTGGTCGTTTTTTATGTCTAGAAAAAGTGAGTCCATCAAATCCTGCGGGGAACTTTCACAAAGGCACTGACTTCAAATTCTGTGCTCCTTTTCTACTCCGTTATATTAATTTAGAATAAAGGTCAAAAGGAAAATCTCATTTGATTTTGTCACGGTTACAACGGTTCATTGATAAATGTGCAAAAATACAATTACTATCGATCTCAATCTTACAGGACAAGCTGGAGTAGAAACTATTTTGTGCCTTTAAAGAAAGATCGAGGCATGTAACATGACATCTAATCAGTCTTTCTGCCCAGCCCTCTTTTAATGCATATATTACTTTTTAACATTTCCCACCTGTTAGTTTTGCATGAAATGTGACATACTGTACAGTGTATTTATGCCGTTTGGTCAAATATATTTTGGAGTTTGGTGTATTCTGTTCAGCTGGGAGTCGTAACAGAACGTTCCGATTCGGCGTCAACACGACCGGACAATTCTCACAACAGCAAGCATCCGCTTCTCTTCTTCTTCCTTCGGACTTGCAGCGCCGCCCTGGTGGCCATTTCGAATACCTCCCTCACTCCATCCTTGGTCTTGGCCGAGCACTCCAGGCAGCCGTAGGCGTTGATGCGGTTCGCCATGTCCCTGCCCTCTTCAGGTTTAACAGGCTCCTGAAAACAAAGTTGGAAATGAATTATCACGCTCAACAAGATCCAGAAGCGAATTTTGCCTTTTCATTTAATCACAATGTTCATCATAAAATGCAATCTCTAACTTTTGCCTCTCTATTGCGGTTTCTGTTGGAAATTGCAGGGTTTTTATGTACTTCACATGAAGTTGTGAATTTTATGTTGCAAAATATCACCCGACTGCTCAAATTATAACCAGGTAGGAAACACAGCTTATTTTATGTTCTTTTTGATTATTTTAAATAAAAAAATGCACAAATTGCAGCGTTACCTAAAAAAATGCATATGCAACGTGCATACGAAAGGCTCCAAAAACGTTCATAAATGCTGGGGCCACACAAAAAGATTTTTTAAAATCTTATAAGAGTTTTAAACGGTGGGAGACCACAAACATGATTTAGATTGAATCATTTCGCTCCTATAATGTGTGGCGCGCCGTGATGTGACAAAGAAAGCACACCACACGCCAACAGATTTTCAAACGGAGTCCTGACTGTGTGAACACAGGAAATCTTGCAAATTCTCTCGAGATTTCAGAATAAGTCATTCATTATTTCACTGTAAACTTTGTTTATTATACAGTTGAAAGAAAAAGTATGTGAACCCTTTGGGCTTACTTGGATTTCTTCATAAATTGGTCATAAAATGTGTTCTGATCTTCATCTAAGTCACAACAATAGAGAAACACAGTCTGCTTAAACTAATACCGCACAAACATTATACGTTTTCATGTTTTTATTGAACACAACATGTAAACATTCATAGTGCAGGGTGGAAAAAGTATGTGAAACCCTAGGCTAATGACTTCTCCAAGAGCCCAAAGGGTTCACATACTTTTTCTTTCAACTGTATATGTGTTCATAAACAAATGTGTACCTTTTATGTCGTTTTAAAAATATTATTCATCGTTGAGAAATTGCTCAAGCAGCGTCATCTGAAGCATTTAAGGTGGCACAGCACTAGATATAATTTTATTGCAACTCAAATATTGTTGTATTTATGTCTTCACAGTAATTAAAATAATGATATTAATACATATTTGTAAAACATATCTGCTGACATTAACAGTCTACTGGATCCACTTGCTCATATTTTTCTGTTCCACCTTAAAGCATCCGCACACTCGGACTATAATCACTACCGTCACGTGCACATAACCTGGTTTTTATTGAAATTATTAATATTTGCGATGATAGTGTTTGTAATCTTTTGACAGAAAATTGACAGAATAAAGAAAAGGGTTTGTTAAAGTAATAACTACCGTTGATATTCTTCTGTCAGCTGGCTTTCTAACAGGGAATTGTGTTGTTACACGTGACAATCAACAGAGATCTTGTGCGTTTGTCCTCAGGGTTTCCCCCACACATCAGGATTTCTGATCGTAAATATTCAACATGTTGAATATATAAGACTCTCGATCGGCTCCGATGTTCTTCCGATCAGGTTCATTCACTCTTAACACACATCACACCCGAGGGAAATCTGATAAGATAATCTTTAGAGGCGTTTAAGAATACAAGATCTTTTTAAATATTAATCGTGATCACATCCAGAATAAAAGTTTGTGTTTACATAACATATGTCTGTGTACTGTGCATATTTCTTTTTAAACATTCGAGTACACATACATTTAGAATATAATATAAATATTATAATATTAAATGATATATAAACATAAATCCATTTTTATATTTTTCTTAAATATATGTGTTTAAAAATACAAAATGTATACGTGCAGTGCACAGACATATAATATTATAAACACAAACTTTTATTCTGCATGCGATTAATCTTGAACAGCCCTCCTTAAAACACAATAAATGAAGTTCAAGTTCCAGGTACCGTAGTCTGTTGCCAGCTAAAAGCATCAGCAACTTGCTAATTTGATAAATACACAAAGGTCGCGGTTGTGAGGAACTTTGAAGTGACGGACATTAAGATTTCTGTGGCCGCCGACTCTCTGCAGGTCTAATCATGACACATTATGTCAATGTAGTTCATTTAATGGTCTCATATATCATATAAATGACACATCATTTAAGGAGTGAGGTGCAGTACACATCACTCAGTCATCGGACCGATCGCTTCGGTACGATACGATACGTTTGACAAACGATAATGATCAGGCCTTCTAAAATGACAGCAACGCTAGCTGCTAAGTGCGTTTTAATGAAACTCCTCAGAGACGGCACCGGTGAACACACCTGCTTCATCTTGTTCAGCTCTTTCCGCGTGTGCTCGTCGTTCCGAACATCCTTTTTATTTCCCACGAGGATTATGGGAATGTTCGGGCAGAAGTGCTTCACTTCGGGCGTCCACTTTTCAGGGATATTCTCTGTGAAATGATGCAGACAAAATTTGATGTTTAGAGACCTTTCAGCACACGTTTTTTTTTTATCCAAATCAAGGTTTATGTTATTTTTTCAAAGTCAAAAACAAAACAGTGCTGTTGAGATTGTACAGTAGTATCATAGCACATCACATCCTGTGCTTCCTTTTAAAGAAATCAAACATCCTCTCAGCCTGTCAATCAATTTACCCGTTTGACATTTCTCAAAAGGGCGGTGACCATTTCTAGGAATAGATCACCCAGAAATGAAACTGAAGTAGTTATTTTATCATTTACTCACTCTCATGCCATTGTAATAAGCTAAAAATCGCAAATGTTCTCACACAAAGCTATCGTTTTTACTTCATTTGGAGCTTCAACATTTCAATACATGAATATAAAGTGACATATAAGAGCTTATAAAACTGAATAAAGAAAATCATATACATCTAGTACTGTACTATTCCTTTAAACATGTGCAAACATTGCAAAATTAACATTACTATTGCCCTACATTACATATACATATAAAGTGATATTTAAACTATTTTCCTGATAGAAAAAGTTAGGAAGTGTTGAAATAATTCCCCTTTATGGCTTGTTTTCCTTAAAGTGGTAGTTCACTCAAAAATAAAACATCTGCCATCATTTACTCAACCTCATGTCATTTCAAACCTGTATGACTTTCTTTCTTTCGCAGAACACAAAAGAAGATCTTTTAAGTAAATGACAGAAGTAAATGAGTAACAAAAAATTGGGGGTTCTATCACTTTAAGAACTTTGGAAGGTTATAAAACTTCGTTTTGTAATATGAATTTAATCCCACGCAAAGACCGAATGAGAAAAATTTGAGATCTGCCCCTACAACTCAAATCCTATTATATAAGAGTCATTTATACGCAACATAACTACATGTGTTTCACACCAAAGACAGCTGGGGGAATGTGTCATTGATGCAGTATAACCGCTCAAATATTTAGACAATATGAATCTGATGAATCTCACGATGAATTCGGAAGAATACCCGCAGAACCGTCTGCCATAAACTTTTATCATGTTAAGAAGATCGCAAAGGGTTTGAACTTCCCTGCACTGATTTTTAGTAAGAAAGAATCAGGATGTTCAAGTCGTGATAAACAGCAATGATGTCACCGACAAAGGAGTTATCTTGATGCTCTTCCGCTCACAGACAAAACACAGGAACTTCCCGCAATGGGGATGACTCAAGCTTTCTCCGAGGGACTCCAAATGAAAAGCAAGCTAATGGTTTTGGTGCGATGGACATTGAGATTACCTAGACTGTCTGGACTGTCTATGGAGAAGCACATGAGAATGACGTCTGTGTCTGGGTAGGATAGAGGTCTCAGGCGGTCGTAGTCTTCTTGACCTGCCGTGTCCCACAACGCGAGCTCCACCTATTGAAGAAAACACCAACGAATGACTCAAGATGACTTGTCAAATCCTTCCATTATTAGCTTAAAATTTATAATAATAGCCCGATCACACCAAGAATGATAAGTATAAAATTATTTAATACATAAACCATGTTTACATGAATTTTCTGAAAAACTGTATCATATTATAAACCGCTCTTCCGTTTGTCATGGACAATGTGAATTACTCGTATCCTGATAAGAATTTGTCACTGTAGTCAACAGCCACCTCTACTGTAAAAACTAGAATACAAAATGCCGTGATTTGAACATCTATCACCGGGATAAAATGATAATAAAATGTTCCAAGAGGGCGGAAAGATTTATGCACCGTCTCCTCTGGGAAGCGTTTATGTGTTGCTCAAGCGGCTTATTGAGAAACAAGACAAACTCGGAGCAGCATCCCTGAAAACGGTTTTGAGATACCGTGGTAAACCATGTACAGAATGAGAATTCGGGTTGGCAAGTAAAAAAAATGGGGGCAGGGATATCTTGAGTCCAGACAGGAAACCAGGAAGAACAGCCATTTCCTGTTTTGCCAAGTCTCTTTTAGATTTGGTAGCAGTCAGTACTGCACAACATCACAACTACGAGCCGTCTGTCAGACGTGATGAAATAACCCCTTAACATCGCCCGGTCCCAAACAATGACTATTATTTCCGGCTAGCGGTGCTACTCGGCAATCGTTTGGATAAATATTTGGATGAGGTATCTGGAGAGAAGGACTTCACACTGTCGATACGTTCTGCGTTTATAATCAAAACAAGTAATGGGTTTAACAATCAGAGGGAGAAACTCTAAACTGACCTAAAACTGGAAGCTCTGAAAATACTGTGTTTTAGACAAGTTGCATAAAGATGGGGTGACAAAGAATCAATACCAACCTGTTTGCCATCTACTTCGATGTCTGCGATGTAGTTCTCAAACACAGTGGGCACGTAGACTTCTGGAAACTGGTCTTTGCTGAACACTATGAGCAGACAGGTCTTCCCACAGGCTCCGTCTCCCACGATCACAAGCTTTTTCCTTAGGGTCGCCATACCTGTTTAACCAAACAAATGATCATTTTAACATCAGATTACTGGACTTTAAAGTACCTCATAAAAGGAATAATTTGATAAAAAATGAATTTTCCTTTTTTTAAACAAAAAACAATTCTTTATGTAAACATGGAACGTTTTAGCAATGAAAACGTTTGAGATTAAGAGAGTATATAATCGAAGGGACACACATTGCACATATGTTGCCTGCTTAGCAACGTTGCCCGTCTGAGGATGGAAAACTGTTGAACAAATGTAGTTTAAGAAACAAAAGACATTTGTGAGATAAAAATGCATTCTTAACAAAACAATTGTGATATGACCACTTAATAAGACCGAAGACCAAAAATGGCCTGTGAAAAAGCTATTCACACTCAACGTGATGCGTGAGAAAAGTTGGCATACAATGTAAACCAGGATACGTTTGCCATACTCAAAAAAATGAAGGCAACACAAGTTCGTTCTTGGTTTAAGTAAGCAGAACTTTCAGATTTGGATTACTGAAAAAGGGATAATTCACCCAAAAATTTAAATACTGTCATAATTGACTCATCCTTATGTAATATCATATTTGTATAAATGTCTTTGTTCTGATGAACACAGAGAGATTATTTGGAAGAATGCTAGTAATTGCCATAGTAGGAAGAATTAATGGTAGTAAAGGTGCCCGAGAACTCTTTGTTTTCCTAAATATCTCATTATGTGTTCAACAGAACAAAAAAATACAATATTGTTTTCCTACTATGGTAGCGGATGATGTCCCAGTACAAATTGCAAACATTCTTCCAAATATCTTTCTCTGTGTTCATTGGAACAAAGACATTTATACAGATTTAAAACAACCTGAGGGTGAGTAAATGATGACAAATTTTCATTTTTGGGTGAACTATCCCTTTAAATTAAAGTTTCAAAAAGATTTACATTTTCGTTTATTTTTCTCATTAAATTAAGTAGACAGACTTAAAAAATAAGTACTTTAAATTAGCTTAATTTTTTAAGTTTCTTTCATGATGCAAATGACTTATGCAACTCAAAATGAGCAAGAAGAGACTGATTTCAGAACTGACATTAGCATAGTTTCGCTCATTGGTTATACAACTAGTGGTGAAACGGATCGCGGTGGATCCGTACGGATCGTGCTCTACGGTTCGGAACGCATGTGACCTGCGGATTAACTAAGTTTATTCATCAGTGAGTAAAAGAGAGTTTCAGCAGGCACACACTCTCGCTCTCTCTCATATTTTTGAGCCCTCCGAGTGTAAATTCCTCAGACCAATGTTATCGCAATACTGCCATCCACATGTCGCTCGCCATAACAGCAAAACACACCTCAAGGCTTATGATAACCGCTAAATTAAGACCAGATGGAGAAAGCGTGTACGACTCTGACACAAACATCTGTCCAACGCGAAACCGATATTAACATGCATCATAACACCCGGGGCTACTCGACCGAACCGATCTCTCCACATATACTTGCAATAGCTATTCAAACGTTCATTCATATCTACAATTAAATATTCAGATCACACCCTGTGAAATTATGTACCGTGACCTGCCATAAATGTCAAATTAAAGTGTTTCCGTGTGGAGAAAACTAATGAGACCCTAAATAAATGTTCAATGCATTTCAAACTGCAAAGACTGAGAAGTTTGCTCTCAGAGCGTCTTCCATTTATTATTCACATGTTCCTGTTACAGAAGTCAGTCATGCCAAGATATGAATGCACGTCATTTTACAAATTTGGCACATTCTATAACCACATCTATCGCCCGACATCCATTTCTCCAGCTCACCCCCATACAGGAGCCACTAGCAGTGCAATAACTCAGAGAAAAGAAGGTGAAGCTCATGTGTCTGCATGTGGGTGATGAGGGAATATGTGCTGCACCGTGATGAATGCGTGTCAGTAGGAAAGCACAGCTGTGCGTGGCAAGTGCTTCCAAAGCGCCCTCTCCTCATCCATTCAGGCTTCTCCACAGCCTGACCTCATGCCAACATGAGCACTTATCAACAGACCTCCATCAGATTGTGCTGGAAAAGAAAGACCTTTATTTTTAGCACGGCCCTTTCCATGCCGCACAAAGCTTCATCCACCCACAGGAAACTGTGGGTTTATTTCCCAGTAACACAGAGGCAAGACTTTAGAGAAGCAACCCGAGAAGAGGGGGATACATCATACATCAGTTTCTTTTTCTCAATTTTCTGCTAATCTGGGACGATGGTTTTTGACCTAACACAGCAAATCAGGCAAGCGGTGTTGGCCTATTGTGTCTACACTAACATCACTATTGGCCATTTCTAAATATTAGGGCTGTCAAAAGATTAATCACGATTAATCGCATCCAGAATAAAATTTTGTGTTAACATGATATACATCTGTGTGCTGTGCATAATAATTTTGAATTTATTAACACATACACATCCATGCATATATTTCAGAAAAATCTAAAAATTATTAAACATTTATATATAATTTCAATTGTTGGTAAATATAAATAAATACAAGTAAATATTTCCTAAATATGTATACATGTGTATGTTTTTGTATGTATAAAAACATAATTAATATGCACAGTACATAGAGATATATTATGTAACACAAACCTTTATTCTGGATGCGATTAATCGCGATTAATCTTTTGACAGCCCTACTAAATATAGTATCCTATGGCTGTATATTTTGTAATTTTAAATACACTGTTTGTAAAAAGTTTAGGGTCAATTGCTCATTGTTTATTAATGTTTAAAACAAAAAAAGTAACCTCATCAAAACTAAAGAATAAGTTTAAGGTAACTATGGAAATTATGCCTAGTAAAGAAAGATTCAAAATAAAGAATGTGCAGAAATGAACTTCTTTATATTATATTGAAAGGAGTATTTCACTTCAAAATTTGCCCCCGTTGACTTTCCATAGTAAAAAAGTGAATAGGGGGAAAATTTTGAAGTGAACTTCTCCTTTAAGGGCTCTTATTGGTTGCACTTTTATGAAATAAATAAATACAAATTTGAGCAAATAGAAATTTTTTATTTTTGTCAAACAAAAAAGTCAACATGTTCCGATCAAAGACTTGAGAAAACGTTTGAGAAACATTTTAGTCAAGTGATTCTCTTTCTCTCTCTGTGTGTAAAATATATCTATAACTGAATAGACGCTTTCAAAGTGACAACATAAACAAACATTACTGCACATGCGCTCATTCCTGGGCTGCCATTCATTTTCGGTACACATTCACAAATAATAGTCTGTGTCCAAAATAGTCCACTACAGTCTTATATAGTGCATTTGAGGGGACATCCATTTAAAGTGGTGTCTGAATTCATAGTGGACATTATTAAGTGCACTCATTCAATCCCATGATGCATCATAATAACGAGTGTACAATCGATGTACACTCACGGCTAGCTGCTAGCCATCTATCGTAATGCTCGCATCTCAGCAGAAGATGTCCCCCAGAGTATTTCCAGTCCAACGACAAACATTGATCACCACCCCAATGTTTTGAATTTGGACTGCGATACCAAGCTCGACCGCTAGATACCAATGTACCATACGGTTTCTTTAAATGCGCCAAAACTACAGGACCCATTCAACAAACTTTTAATTTAATAAAATGAAAAAAAAAAACTATTATAGAAATGAATATTATATAAATATAAATAGTTATATCATTAGACACTAGGCAAAACTTAGCTGCTGGCCCGGCGCGCAGGTCTGATGGAACGGTTTAGAAAAGTATAATATTACACACATTTGAGACACGGCAAACAGGCATTTCTAAAGCAAAGTAAAGATTAATCTCGATGTCTGTTGGCTTAGTTGTCATAGTTGCAGTCGACATACGCTAGCAGACATGAAATCAAAAAGCAGTTGCACTTTCATGCCATTAAGATAAAAAGCTGACCTTAACTCCTTATAAACTTCCCTCTTAGTATCATACAGTAGCTTTCGTCCTCACGAGCCGAACTGAGTGATATCAGGACTGGAAGTCCCTGTTGTTTTCCTGTCTTGCTGTTGTGTGTCATATACTTGAAAACACCTTATGATGAGTGATTTAAAAAACGGCCTTTCAATTAAACAACAAAAGAGAAGCAGATGAATAGAGAAGAGCAGGTAGTTCAGGTTACAGACACAAACGGAATGCGTTTCAATTATTTCAACTGTTCTTGCGCTGACAGTGTGTTAAAGTCTCTTCGTTATTGCACAATTAAGTCACACTGGTGTGACTACATCAATGAACTTGCCCGAAAATATGGTTTTGATGACTCACTAGTACTATAGTATTGCATATGAACATTGTTTTCTATTAACATAGCTAGAACACGTTTGTAGCCGAGGTTTGTTTTACAGGAATTCAATTAATTTTAAACAATTAAAACACATCATGTGGTTTTAATACAAATAAAGTAGCACAGTTGATGTACAGCTCACTGACTGCAAGTTTCCTCGTGTAACCAGTGCAAGGGACTAAAAAACTAACTTCAGGAGTCGACTATCTCCAAACAACCGCCAAATGTAAATTAGAGTAGAAAGCGACACAAAACCAACCGACAAAAAACGTCATAGCCGACTGTGTGTCTTTACCTTCAGGAAAGAGTTTTTTTCTCCCAGAGATCTATGAGGTGACGCGTTTGCGGAATGTTCCTTGCATTATGCCACAGAAACGAAAACAAAAACACGAGGAACAAAATCACCTCTTGACTTGACGTGCATTTTTACAGTGAGACAGAGCGATCCATTGTGTGTATGACCCTGCAGCCGTCTCGCTTCCACCTGCCGACCCACGTTTCTCAATAGCAAGTGTTAATGAGAAGAAAAGAGAGTTTTATAGAGGACATCAAACCGAGTTTGGACAAGAAGAGGTCCTGTTTCACAACACATGGATATGAAAGACGTTCGTCCTTGTTTTACTTTCCTCAAATGTGATCTAGCGTCCATATCTCTCTATGATCAACAGTGTGTAGGTGGAATTTGCTAGAAATGATCCTCTTACTCAAGGTGACTACACACACACAGACAAACAGACATGTAACGGCTAGTACTAAACTAGAAACTCAAGTTAAAGCAACAGAAAAAGTCAAACTAAAACAAGGTGGTCTTGTGGAACGAGAGCAGGCATTTTCAAATTAAGGTCTTCATTGTTTTTCCAGCTTTTATAACATTGCTGTCGTTGCCAACTTTTCGCACAATAATCCTATTATATTTGAATTCATTATGTGACAGCCAGGGTAACTAGAAGCTTCTTACAACACTTCCTTAGGAACTATTCTGATTGAATCATTCTGTAAACAAAGTTCACTTATACTTAATAAACACAGGACATATGCAGATTTATTTATTTGGAGACTAATAATCTAAAGGTCTTTGCACATACAGTCCGAAACGTTCATTTGCGTTTTTTCGTATTTGGAGCTTGTTTGTACCGTCTGAATTGTCAAAACGCCCGTCAAGATGCTTGCTACGGATGCGAAAAACTCAGAAACCAATCGAACCCAGTCCGAATTCTTTGAGGACGGACGAAAATATCGGAGGCGCATGCCTCAACGTGATTGACTGACGCAATGTGAGGTCGGATTTATTTTTTAACGCGACGCAAATTTCGGACTCAATGTGCAATGGCCTTAAATCACATTAAAGACTATTTATAGGACAAGACAAATGTGTCCAATATGGATACGGATATATGTAAAACACAAATATATATCTAACCCCCACACAGAAAACTAGTCCAGGTAGGGATTTAGTTTGTCTTGTACTGTACTGTAAATCAAACGCATCACATGATCACAAAATAAAATCCACAGCGTGGTTTATGGACGTGAAAATGCATTTTCTGCTCAGAGCTAGACATCTTTTATATGTGCCAAAGTTCACCATATGGCAGGCTGACAAAGTCTGTCAAGGGCTTATACAACAGGAGGCAATTCGTGGTCCTGATCTGAGATCAGCCAAAGAGGCAATTCCTGTAAAGCTACAATCTACAGTACCCAATTGATCCTTGTCTGCGGTCAAATTCCAAACAACGTTACTGAACCATGTACAGTTGTACCAATATGACATGTGTTTGACTATAAGCCAGATATTGACAGCCAACGAAAACAAGTTTTTTTCATAAACAGCAACAAGTATGTTTGATACATCTTATTTATTCAGTAGCACACTATCATCTCTCTCCAATGCAGAATAACGTTAATAATATAGAAAACAACTAATACATAGAAAACTAATGTTCAGTGTTGTTATGAACTCATATTAATTGAGAAAGTACATACAAATTGCCCCTTTATGTCATACCGCGATTTACATTTATGCAGATGCTTTCATCCAAAGTGCCAAACATTTTTTTCTCTGTATATGTTCCCTGGGGATCTACTACTTAATTGATGTCAAAAGCTAAATAATTCAAAACAAAAATAAAAAAGTAAGATATCTAAATCTAAACAAACTTCATTAACAACTCCCATGACTTTAATGTTCTTGGAATAAATAACATCATTTACACATTATATTTCAGATTTGTGTCAAAGGCCCGCAACAGCACTTTCCAGCAGGCCCATCTAAACACTCAACGGGCCATTAGAAGCATTAGAAGCCTTCGGCCTAAGGCTCATTTTAAGGTGGCGGTTTGGAAAGCGTGACAGTGATGAGGCCACATACCGTCCTGTCAGTCACCTCGGCGGAACAACAGGTTAGTAAACTGCTAGACTGGGTTTAAGAGAAAAGTTTGAACACAACTACTGAAGCACCGCCGACTGCAACGCCCGGAAAAGATACAAATGTAACAGTTGCTACTTTAAACTGTCACAGTGTAGCGATTGCGAAGAACATCCGTTCCGACTCGCGGTCGTTTTGTATCAACGGTTACACTGTAACAATCTACTAAACTCCAAATGCAACTCTCGTAGTTTTAAAACTATAAATCTGACCAAATGCCTCAATAAAACCATCAGCAACCTCGTGTAAGTAACCCCGACGCGGTCGAGAGTTCGCGAGCCACCGCCTACTGTCCTCAAACTTGTTTTTTCACCAACATTCCCAAAGTCCGACGTTTCAGATCGAGCACCATCTACGCAAATGCAAACGGAAATACCTTGTTTTTCCTCGAGGCGTTCGGGTGTCCCGGCAGATGGTCTCGTGTGGAAGTTTTGTCGCGATGTGGAGATATTTCACGGGGTTGTTGTTAAGAAACAAAGCTCGACTGACTGACAGAGGAGCCGCCCGCTGTAATGGGAATGACACGGGACCGCGACGCAGCTGATGTTGACCGCTGAAGGAGGCGTTTCGAGTGCGAGGATCACTGCGGTCCCTCCCTCCACCTCCGATAATAATGACATCATTCAGAAAACTGGAGGTAATGCCACCGAATTCAGGCTGTGCCCTGTGAGTACTGCTTGACTAACAGTAGTAGTCAGAACAGTATAATAGTGTATATATATTATATCATATTTATTATACACAGCATATCTATCTATCTATCTATCTATCTATCTATCTATCTATCTATCTATCTATCTATCTATCTATCTATCTATCATCCATCCATCCATCCATCCATCCATCCATCCATCCATCCATCCATCCATCCATCATCCATCCATCCATCCATCTATCCATCTATCTATCTTTGCAACTAGATCAGCGTCATTGTTGTTCCTGTACAATCTTCATTCCAAACGTATTATAAATGACATAATTCAGTTTACATGAAGCCTGTTAAAATGACCAGCCCAGACATTTAAGAGAATTATTCCGCTTATGAAACACATTCCTAGATCACACACTACCTAGATGAATGTGAAATGTGAAAATGTTAGGATGGCAAACATTTACATTTCTAGGTTCATTTGGCTGACCTCATAGTACGCCCGGTTACAATCCGAAACAGCGTACTGTATGTATATGTATGGTAAAAGCTGTTACAGCTTTTATTTGGACCAGTCGATTGTTAGTGGTGATGCAACAACACATGAAACAGAGCCACCTAAAATGTTGTTTTCATGTCAAACAGAACAAATTAACAAGTAGCATTAATGACAGGACAGTCATTGTAAAAAGGATAGATTTATTTAGAATGTCACATATGAATTTGCAAAGAGTAATATCTTGACAATGAACCGTCATTCAAAAGGCAGAAATCAATATTTATACAGTACACACACGACACAGACACAATACTGACATCGAGGAAATAAGGTACATTCAAGGAGTACAAAAAGACTGATCAAACTATATTCAGGTTTCTCAGTTTCGGGTCAGAATCTAAATGAAAAGGAGATTGTTTACCGACGGACCAAACAAGGTTTTATCTACAGCAAAGAAATTGGTCATTCAGCCACAACAATAACATCTAGAGCAGTGCAAGCAGATCAGTTGTGTAAGTTCAGTGGTTGTATCCATCAATGTCTTTTTTCCAATGAACCCATATTACTAGATTGTTTTAGTTTTGTGTACGTGGCTTTTGTGGATGTTGAGGAAATGATCTAGTTGAACTAGTCCTACTGAAGCAAGGTCGATACTAGTATACACTTCTGCCTTTAGGTCAACATGAAACAGCATCATTTACTTAAGTTATACAGTACATTGTTGTTGTTTTTAGAGAAACAGGATTTCCTAAAGAAATCAGCAGATTTTAATAATCAGAATATAATTTTACCGTAAAAAGTAGGTAAGGAATTATGATTTCATGTTAACTTTAATGATTGGTTCTAGAATATAGACATTTGCATTGTTTCCTCTATAATGAGGTTTGTTTCAACCATAAACCTGAAACAACTGACGAAAAGCTCTGCATTCGCAAATAAATGCCCATCGTTTTTGTTGATTGCTATAGAAAACCGTAGATTCAGTCAACAGAAACATTCTTTGGAGACTGTCAGGACCTTTAAGAAAGATGATCAGCAGTTTAAATGACAGCTCAGGTGGTTTTCGCTACATAAAGTGCCTATGTTTTTTATCTTCCCTTGCCTTTGGGGTTTGATTTTTTTTTAAGCAATATCGGCTCATTCCTTCGCCAGCCTAAGATGCAGATTTCAAGCGGCTCACTGCTCTTTTAAGAACACCCAAGCCCTCCATTCCCAACATATCAGAAAGGGATGGAAAGACAGAGGAATGGCACTTGACGATGTCATCCCACACCTGACATGGGCTTGACGATTCGTGCTGAAGAGTGACTCGGAGAGAGGGAAGGGGGGACAAGGGGAAGCCGGGACGCATCCGAGCCCGGTCTGATGAAAATGGATTTTTCGGTTTCCTAGCCCTTTCTCTGGGACGGAGCCAGGGACGTGTCCTGGTGTGCTTGTCCGTTGAAGGCGGACCCACCTCGTCATGTTTCTAACTCAAGCCCGGCCAATGGAATGACAAACACTGTGATGTCATCGCCTGAGCCAAGTCTCTCATTGGGCAGTCGCCACCCTCGCTCTTTGAGAACCCCACGCGACCGCATCAGAAGATCTTGTGCTGCTAGGGTGTATCTTTAAAAAAATATAAACACAAGGATGGTGGAGATGACACACTCTATACTGACATCTGCTGGTGAAACTACCAAAACACAAACTCAGCCAATCCACTACAGCAGTGTTTATCATGCCTGGTCTTGAAGAACGTCTGCACATTTTTAATGGTGTCCTGTTTAAAAAAAATCAGGTTTCCACTGACAAGCTGATGAATTAAATCAGGTGTGGTATATAAGGGTCGCATCCAAAATGTGCAATGAATGAGGTATTCCTGGGACAAGAAACACTGCTAAACGATTATTTTGGATATTTATCATTTCAAAAGTATCTTTTGTTCATTATTTATGATTCAAACAATCTTATGTCTACCTCAAGGGGTCGTTGGGTTCACGACCAGACAGAAACGTTGATACAGCATCCGCAACATCTCTGTCTGTCGTGACGTCCCACAGTCCATCACTGCCCATGACCAAGACATCATCAGACCCGTGTTTGAACTCAGAGATGTTGTACACCTTTACCTAAATCATACGTGAAAAAGAAAAAAGGTTTTAAAAAGCTTATGTTCAGGTTTAAAGATGGTCTCAGAATTTTGGACTTCGGTGAAACTGCAGTGCAAAGTGTATTATTTAATATATATTTATACATTATTTGGAAGCAATACAGCTCTGGAGAAATTTAAGAGACCTCTGCAAAACTATTTTCACTTTTTGGGAATTTTTGGGTATGATATTTTTGTTTCATTCTGTGAACTACTGACAACATTTTTCCTAAACTGAACAAATAACAACAGACCAAAAAGAGATGCAATGTTTTTCAGCGTTTTGTTTGAAATTCAATAAACACTGGAATGGCTAAAGGTTATGTAGTAATGCTTATTAAAAGCAAATAAATTTTTCCCAGAGCTGTATTTTTAATATTCTCTCCCCCGGCTATCTTGTACTGAACAAATATTGTGTAGCAGTAAAATAATAGGAATGGAAGTGTAGAAATGGCATTGCATGTATTTTATTACACAAAATAAATATGCGCTTGGCTCACCTCTGGGCAGCAGGAGAGGAAGGGTTTGATATGAATGTTGGAGTTGTACACTTTCAGGTCATGATCCCCTAAACCACGAGTTACGCCAATAGTGGCCATGACTCTAGCCTGGAAAACACACACACACACACATGGATGACAGGTGTTCTCTCAAATTCATACAATCTTTATTAAACCAGACATTCAGCTCTGTAACCGGCACCGAATTATGTTCTGGCAATTTTTGCTTGCTACACCTCACTGCTTCTCCATTGTAATAAATAGCATTGAGGATTGCGTGAAATGCAGGATTTGACACTTTCATTCGATTATATGTTTGGTCTGTAACCAAAGTTGCGGTTATGTAGCGTGACATTCAATTTATTTACTGCATGTAGACCTTTCTAAGTTATTTGATAAAATAAGCCAAATACCTTTTTCCCCTCGCCATAAATCAGAGGAAACTTCAAGTCGTCTTCCACAATCGTCTTATATGCCCTTAAAGGATGAAGGCAATCGTTACAGCATACAATAAAATGAGACTTTGAAATAGTTTGAAATGAAAGTAATTCCCAGGTTTCTTGAATGTAATATCGCGTAGTTTAATAGAATATCAAGTGTAAATTATTCATTTTAAATCATTTTTTTGTTCCACATTTACCAGCCAGTCATCGTGTGGTCTCGGAACAGCATCTTTTTGCCGAGCTCCTTGTGTTGGATGCGTCTGGGGAACTCGATATGTGTAAACTCATTCCCAAGCATCTCGGGTTGGAGGAATCCCTATAGACGTCAGTCATCGGCACAAAAGCATTAGAGATATCACGTGATTGAAGATCTATAATAATTATAGAGCGGTCTGCAGGATAATCCACTGATGACATTTTTAGAAGGAGGAAGGAAATGTTTTTGGGACAATAACAGGAATCGATCAGAGTCAGTCTGTATGGAATAAAGCTGCGTTGAACTCACCAGGTACTGTAGCCGTTGTCTTTCACTTTCAGGTGTGAACTCATTGGACATGGGAATGACCTCATTGCTATGAACAATTATGGCTCTGTGGGAAAAGAGTGATTTTAAAGCGTTTGCATTACTGCTTTACAAGGTCAGGGCCTGAATGTGTGTGGTTTGCTTGCACAGTATAATTTGTTTCTCATTCATGGGTAAAATCCTTAAGATGATCATCATGAGCAACTGTTACTGTTGCCGTAGTGATTATGTGATTTAAATGCGTCTTAATGCTATAATAACTGTAATTAGAAGATAATATTACTTCTTTAGAGACATGCCGTAACTGCACCTGCACTCTTTATTCACTTCTAGCAGTGACAATGTACTAGGTAAACACTGCAAAAAATGACTTTCTTACTTGACGTCTTTTTTTCTTGTTTTCCAGTAAAAATGTCAAAATATTATTGAATCAAGATGCACTTTTTTGATGAGCAAAATGACCAAAGAAAATAAGTCTTGTTTTTAGTCAAACATGTTTACATTTCAGATAATTCGTGCTTAAAACAAGCAAAAAAATCTGCCAATGGGGTGAGAAAAATAATCTTGAATTAAGGTTTACGTTTTTCTTAGTCACTCAATTCAAGATTATTTTGTTTACCCGATTGGCAGATTTTTTTGCTTGTTTTAAGCACAAATTTACTGAAAATTGTATATTTTTTTATTAAAAACAAGACTTATTTTCAGTCTGGTCATCAAGAAAATCCATATTGATTCAAATTTGTACTGGAAAACAAGACAAAAATACTAAATAAGACAGTCATTTTTTGCAGTAAATAAACAGTAAGAGAGATATTCTATTATGCAAACGTTACAGTATGTGTAAGTTAGATATATTAAATAAACATAAAAGCACATTAAAATATCAAAATATTTTATTAACAATTATAACGTGCCGGAAGAGTTCCCAGGTGTTACATTTTTGTATCAACTTTATTATAATATTTTGAAGAAATAAAAGCAAAAAAATAAAGGTGTAAAAGTAGCTGATGTAGTCTGTAGAAGTAATGTAATCTGGATTTGGCAAAATTTGATGAGATTTTCAATAATGTTGACTTTATCTGAGCTCAGTTTGTGACATTGTTAACATCTCTTCTGACCTCTTTTTCTCAAAATATCTGAGATGCAAGCGTTTTCATTTGCTCTCCATTTAATCTCATTGATGACTAGAAGTAAATTAAATATTCTCATCTGTGATGTTTTTTTTTGTTGGTTTTAGGATTGTTAATATAACATGTATATTAACCCACCTGCTGTCTCCTGCATTTGCTACGTAGAGTTTCCCCAACAAGTGAATTGCAATTAAAGCACAACAGCCACCAGAGATGCTGTAAGACTCTTTCTCCTTTTCTATAAGATCATCCTGCAAATGTAAAAAACAATAAGATTAAAATGATGTGTCACCAGTTGAGTTTAGTCTACAATAAAGTTCTCACCATCTGTCTGAAAGCAGTCTCTATGATTCCCATCACCAGACTCTCCACACTGATGTCCTTCTCCATGTGGAACCGGGGTTCATCCAGCGGTCCGTCTTGGTCCTCTCCGTCCAGACAGGCCCCTTTCTTTGCCTCCGCCTGAAAGGGGCTCCCGTTCTTGGCCAGGCAGATTGGCGGCGGGCTGTTCTGGTTTTCAAGGATGTGGGCCACATCGCAAAGTCGATCGCGGATGATGCGATGGAGAAGTTTGGAGGCCGCGAGGGCTGCGCCGGAGCCGGCGTGTCCATCGAAAACACCCCAGAAGTGGATGGGAATGCCTGTGGTGTCCTGAAGGGGAAGAATGTAAATGATTTTGGGTTGAACTTTGTCATTTCTAAATGGAATTCCAAAATTGGCGTATTCAAACGGCTTTAGGGGACTCCCACCAGATGCCGTCGGACAAACTGGTAGTCCTGCCCCAAGCTTAATCCATTGATCCAGATGTTAACATGGTGAACTTCTCCAAAAAAAGGTAAGTTGTGATATTTACATTCATGCATTTGACCTTTGATTTATAAGAGATGCTCTAGCAGCTGAGAGTCTGGAACACTGACATGTAAAATAACCATGTAAGCCCTTTTTAAAGCCACTGGGGGGCATCTGGTCTCTTTATGTGCTTTTGTACGTGGGCCAAATTAATACTGAACCTGACTTTAACCTTTGATAAGATTAACTCGTAAGGATTAGGAGCTCACTGTTGTGTAAGAGTCACAAAGGACCTCATGCGGCAATAACAAACATTTGTGTTTAAATCTCTGATGGTCATCTCTCTATATGTAATACATCTTTCTCCTGTTCACGTAGCTTCTTGTAAACATGCAAGGAGAAATCGGCAGATTTAAGTATGATGTAATTGACATAGAAGAACTGAGAAAGGGTTTTAGGTGGGGGATGGCCATCACGTGATGTAAGCAGGAGGAAAGGTCACTGTCCTCTCTTGAGTAAATGCTAAAGTCATTTCTGTCTGTTTGAAACAAGCGTCTGACCCAAAAGAGTTTATTATTAGTATTTATTTAATGTCCAGCACATTAATGAAAGACTTTTGTGCAAGTCTACGGCTTGTTTTTTTATATTTTTGCCAAAAATATTGTACACTCTGCTCACAATACACAATATGATAGTAACGCAATATTTGTTAATTTTCAAACAAAGATTTATTTTAAAATGTTCATTTAATAATAATTATTAAAATTAAAAATGAATTTTAGAGTTTAAAACTAATTTGAATGTGTTTTTGAAGCTTTTCGTTGCATGTGAGAAAGAAAAACATATTTCGTATTTCGACCATTCTGCACTGCATGCACAATATTTACAACAAAATATAAAAAATATTTAAATAACAGATTTATTTCCAAACTGTTTTGGATTTTTTTGTTAGGGAGATTTTGAGTTGTTGTTGTACAGTACATATATGTTAAAGAACACGGTTCATAAAATTGCATGATCTGTCACTGAAAAATAAAACAGAATTTCAACACAAGGAATTAGGAACGCATAACCTAGAGAATTTAAAGCTGTACAATCACAAAATTAAACAAAAAATGTATTTAAACCATTATTTTACCGCACGCACAGAATTGTGGGATTTTATAGGCAATGACAGATGCATCTTTTGTGCTTAAAATCTCATCAGATGTGGGCATCTCTATTAAAAGGATAAAGTTAATTTAACGCTCTCTGAGATATCGGAATCAGTCCAACTTGAATAGCTTTACACTTTGGATTGTACGTTTTATTTTGGGTTTAAAGGAAAGAGATGTACGTGTCCGTGCTAAGGGTTGTGGAGGTCAGAGCACCTATTCCATGAAACAAATCTTGCTTTGAAGTTCATACATCCCAAACATTGAGGTAAAAACACTGCCTTGATCCCACTTTTACAATGACACAAAATAAACATTCAAAAGTTTGACGTAAACATGCTCTCCGAGAGACAGAGACCTTTTAAAAGTGAGTTCGTTCAGGTCAGAACTTCATTTATACTGAGATATTTTGTGACCTTTCTGGAAGTTCTCTTAAGACACAGAGTTTGCTGGTGATCACTGCTGTACGGTGACATTTCTGAAAACCGCGAGCAGCTACATTCAAAGACAACTTCTCTATTACTGTAATGCTGGAAAAAATGGTCAATGTAACTTATTGTGGTTGAAAGTTACAGTAACTTTCATAAAGATTACAGACGACTATTCTGAATATGGCTGGATATCTGATAACATCTATCAATCTCTCATGAATGAAAGATATGAAATGATGAGGTAGAAAGGTTTTAAATTCCAATTACATATAGATTTACTAGATTTAAAATGTACTCCAAGAATAGACGTCTGAGTCAAACTCAGTTGCCCTCTCTCAACAAACTAAATCTTTCATAATCTTACCTTTCGCCCAGCTCAACTGGTCCACAGCAATTCTATTAAACAGGAGATTATAGGATATTTTTCACCACATGGCTAGGTTAGCTATGAGAACTCATGATGAAAGATTCTGCTAAAGATTTAAGATAGGAATTTTACAAAACAATGAGTGTTACTCATTCACAAGCAATATGAACCACTCATTTACTGAAGTACTGGTTGCTGGAAGCATAATTGATCAATTTGCATTACTGTGGCTTTATACTTAAAGATTTTTCAAGTCATGTTTTGGTGCATAACTATTAAAATATATACATGATACATCATACCCCATTAAGCGTTTGTTTCTATGGGCCACTATACGGAAGTCGTCCACCATATTGGAACAGTCAAAGCTGGTCCATGACAGAGTTATCATAGTTTTGTTTTTAGTTGTATTCATATTTTAAATTTGCTTTAATTTGATGTACTCCAAGAGGTTCATTAGCAATTTATTATGCATTTTTTTATTTTTATGTGGCTATAAAATATACATTTTATTTGAATAGTTTTTTGTTTATTATTATAATTTTAGTACCTTAAATATGTTTCAGATTATTTTTTCATTTAGTTTAAGTTTTCCAATAATTTTCTTTATTTGATTTCAATAAACAGACGTTTTCAAAGGTTTTATTTTAATAACTAAAATAACCTTGTGCCATGAAACCTTCAAGGAAAAGTTCATCTCAAAATCGAAATTGAGTTTTTTTTACTCACCCACTTCACGTTCAACATGTTTTAAGACCTCCCGTCGTCTTCGGAACACAAAATAAAGATATTTTAGGTGACATCCGAGAGATTTCCAGGCCTCCTCATAGACATCATGGTTATAGTTGTTGTCAAGGTCCAGAAAAGTACTAAAGACATTGTTAAATTGGTCCATCCGCTCATAGTGGCTCAATTACATTTTTCACGTCATGTGAGTGAGTAAAAAATAACACAATTTTGATTTTGAGATGAACTTTTCCTTTAAGGGCAAGTTGACTGCATGTACGCATGCACGGACATCAAATGTTTCGTGTCAGGATATAAAACCAAACATTATAGATGGTTTCATCAGCAACAACATAAACTTCCGTTAGACCTCCGCAAAGGATCAGTGACGGTTGAGTTATTTTAATTACATTTATTTTCCATTAATATACTATTAAACATTTATATACATTGGTATTAATATAAATAAAAAATATTAACCAAGTCCAATAGTCCAAACCAATTACCAAACACAGACCGAAACTTTGGGCCAGGCGCGTGCATCCGATGAAATCGTCTATAATTGCTAAACTAACACAATACCACGAGACAAAAGTGTTAGCTGACACAGTATTAAAGTTACTATTGAGTTCATACGTATAAAAAACACAAAGCAGCAGTTGCATGTGTCATACATATCTATGCATCTTTTGTGCTATACGGACCTTCGATAAAAGATACTTGGCAACTTTAAGTTCAAAGTCTTATTCCCCGTCATTTGTTACTATATGACACATAGCGACAAGTGCCATTTTTTTAACATCTCTTTTTGTTTCCAAGGGACAAATTAAGTCATGCAGTTTCCAAACGACATGATGGTAAGCAAATGATGACCGTTTTTCATATTCCATCAACCCCCCGGTGTATCCCATCATGCTCTCTGCAGGATGTTGTGTCAGTGATGCTGTCGTGTGTTTACTTACCCCACTGTCCTCCAGCAACACAGAACTACGCTGCTGTTTACTGCTCAACTTTTTCACATAGAGCAGCTCACAGGAGGCCTGGTCTTCATTGAGCATGCTCTTTCCAGCATTTATCACCCTAAGAGAGAGAAACAGAGCGCGATCTAATGAGCTTTATTGTATAATATTATTTTTGGAACCTCTAATAAATGTATTCTTTACGGAGTCCCTTTTAAACAGTCTGAATAAAATAAAATAAATAAAACAGATTACATTACAGCAGAGGATACATACCCGCCGGTTATAGAAAACAGAGTATCCTTGCATGCATGGCAGAGTAATCTGACCCGGTATTTGTTAACAAACCTGATCCATATATGAAAGCATGCAGTGACAGATTAATGGATTTAATGCTCCGGTGCTAAAGAGCAGATGATGGCAGAGGATGGATAGCCGTTGCTATTCTGCAGTTTCCCTTAGTGTAGCCTCAAACTGTGCTGGGTTTTGAATTTATTTATATATTTGATTTACTCTGGTACCGGCATGCACTAATTCATAGCGTGTATAAAAACAGCCCATCAGAGGAATGAGAAAAATCACATACACAATCATATACTGTACATCAGATGAAGAAAACCGCTGAATATCGTTAGATGGGAGATTAACATGAGAACAAACACAAAGCCATTATTTCCCCAATCTGGATTATATAAAACCCTTCTCTTCCTAATCTGCAGCAGTAAGATGCATGAAGGCCACAGTGATGACCTGTCAGGTCTGACGAGATGAATCGGAAGGTACTCTGTGATTTTCCATATAGTTCTTTCACATCACCATTTAAATATAATGATATTGGTAACACGTTAAAAGGTTATGTGATAAGGCGTTATGTTTTTATTACCTTGGAATGAGCTATTCTATCTACATCCTTCAGCAAAGAAGCGAAAACGTGACGACATCTAAATCCTGTGTAAACTACCGTAGTGCTTCAAAAGGGAGGGGGAGGGGTGGAGTGAACCGTTGGTTGCAATTCACAACGTCACCAGTAGATGCCGCTACAATCTCCACATTCCTCCTTTATCATTAGTTAATGTTTTACTAGCTAACATGAACTAACAACGAACAGTACTTCTACAGCATTTATTGATCTTAGTTCGTGTTAATTTCAACATTTACAGAAACGTTTTTAAAATCAAAGTTACCGTTAGTTAATTTCAATTGTATTGCTATTAATATTAACTAAGATTAGAATAAACGCTGAGAAAATATAAAGTTCATTGTTAGTTCATTTAAGCTAATGCATTTACTAATAAAAAGTATTATGATATTTAACATAAAACAGATCTTCAAACGTTGGTATGTTGATGTAACGCACTTTCAAGTTATTCAATATTTAATATAGCAGGTTGATTCTAGGTTGTTTATATCTTGTGCGATTCAGATGACAAAGCCCAACTTGCTTGCTTATCAAAAGAGGAAGCGTCACCTTATAGCTAGTTCCTTTATCTGATGTCACAAGTAGTTTCTTTGCAACCAAGTCCATTTCTTCCTCATAATTTGAACACTTTTAAATGAAAAACGAAAGTAACACAGAAAGAAAAGCATTTTTTCTCCTTACATTGTCGCAAGCAGGGCAACCACTGTTCATGCATTTAAACTAAAGTTACACAGTTTGAGTCAATTCGCAATACAGCCATGTGCGCGAGCCACTACAACCTTTACCAGAAAGATTAACAACACAACTAGCAATCAATAAACATCTAATGGGGGACAGAAGCAGGAAGTCAGGACTAGACAGTCCACTACAAATGAAAGCAGTATCACGTTTCAGGTCATTGATCTGACACTCAAAGAAACGCATTTATCGTCTCAGTAATGCATGCACAGTTTGCCAGACTAGATACGTATGGATGACGCTTTCATGTAAAGAATTGCAATGCCTATTTTAGTACAGTTTAAACTGAACTACATTTAAAGGGCCAGTGTGTCATTTTTGGAGGATCTATTGACAGAAATGCAATATAATTATAATATACATAACTATGTGTTCAGAGGTGTATAAAGACCTTACATAATGAAGCGTTATGTTTTAATTACCTTGGAATGAGCTATTTCTATATACATACGCCGATGGTCCCCTTGGATGGAATTCGCCTTGTTGTTTCTACACGGACAAACTGCTCTCGGAGCGTGTTTAAAATACGTTATCTCCTTCAGCAAAGAAGCGAAAACGCAACTACATCTTTGTCGTGTGAGAGCCACCATGGTGGTTCGAACGAGAGGGGTGGAGTGAACCGTTGGTTGCAATTCGCAACCTCACCGCTAGATGCCGCTAAAATCTTCACATTGCTCCTTCAACTTCATTTCCTTATGAAATGTATAGCTTGTAAGTGGCTTTGAAAACAAGCATCTCCCAAATGCATAAGAAATATAACATTTACTGAAACGGACTATGTCAGGGTTAAGGTTGCGATTTGGACCGACGAGACCTTTTTAAAGCCTTTTGTGGACCAGAGAGTTGAGCACCGTGTTCTAGACATGTTCATCTCAAGTGTACATGTGTAAGATGTGCATTGAGGTTACAACATCTGTTCTTGCGCGGCCCTAAGAGGAAATAACCTCTAAAATCAAATATCCGTCCTCAAACAATAAATGTTCAACGATGGATTATTAACATCCAAACACATCCATGACGTTTGAAACGAGATTTGATGCCATGCATTGTGTCAATGTTTGTCATTCCATCTCGTCAGGACAGGTTTAATATGCTTGAAAAACCTGATGAGCAATTCTGCACATTCTGCACCTCCACCCACACTGTGCTTAAGAATAGAGAAGTGATGGGTTTCTTTTTATGGCACTGATTTAGTCAGTTGCTTGTATAATCAAAAACGACTGCTAGGATAGATTGTGTGTGGCGTAGATATAATGATAGAAACAGTAGGCATGGTGCGTATCCTTTCCAAGCGTTATTTTATCTGAGGAATCGTGTGTGCGGTGCGTCCTTTGTGCGGGATATAATTCACGTGTCATTGCAGTTGCTGACAGGAGTTCATCCGTTGTGTTGTGGTACTTGCTGCAACTATCTGACTTTGCCAGTTTGGCAGCGCCATGCTCATAAAAAACCAATCACATCGAGTCACAGGCGATGACTCAGCTATATGTTTTAGTGTATGTGTGTGTTTAATGGGGTTGAGTGATCGATGTACAGTGTTGTCATAAATCTACAGCCCAAAGTCTGTCTTAGTTTTGAGGGTTAAGGATGGGTTTGGTTGGGAATACAATGCCGTGTCATTTGTACTGTGTAATCTATACTTACAAAAATGTATTGAACAGTTCTGTCGGTTTTTGGCCATTGTATTACCAGTGCCGTTTAAATACTGTATGAAATATCCTAATTTTATTTGATATAGGCACTCACTTTTGAGAAGGGATTTGGAGGAGAATGTCAAGGTCACCCTTGAGTATCTTAACATACCCGGATGGTAACACATTTTAAATTATATTATAATTAAGGTTTTTTATTAGGTATTAAAGCTGCCTTATTATTATAACTTTAACCAGTTTACCCCCAAATTGGTTCCCGTTGACTTGACCATAGTGATTTTTATTCCTACTATGGAAATGGAGACCATTTTTCGGGTGAACTACTCGTCTAAGTTGGCAAACCCCTTGGCTTAAGTGATAGTTTACCCAAAAGTAAAGATTACGTCATCATTTATTTAGCCTCCTGTCATTCCAAACCTGACTCTATTTCTTCTGGGGAACACAAAAGAAGATATTTCGAGAAATGCCTCAGTGGTTTTGTGTCTAATACAATGGAAGTCAATGGGATCCAATGTTGTTTGGTTGCCAACATTCCAAAAAAAGATTTTCCTTTGTATTCTACAGAATAGAGAATGTCATACATGTTTGGAATGACGTTATAAAACAGGAACTTATTACACTGATGTCCATTATTAAGATCCATATCAATATCCATTTGACAGCCTTATCTAGCAGCTTGTATATACGTACTGTCGCTAAAGCAGTCAGTTTCAAGCTCTGTTTATCTTGACACTCTGTTTCATACGTTGCCGTTACATCACAAGGTTCCGTCCTGTGCTATAGTTAATATTAGCTGAAATAACCAAAGGCGAACTGGGCTAATTTCAGTATCGCTAAGGGCCGGTTCTCTCTAAATCTCTCTTCCTCAAACTCTACGCAAGCACACACAAACAATACACACACAGCGACAGCTGGGCTCAGAAAAGGCTTCCGGGCGATCTCCGAAACACAAGTAGACCTTTCCAAAACCTCCGTAATATTTATTCATTTGAGGGTATGACTTTAAATCGTGTTTGTTGTTTAGATTTTAGGCACCGGGTATGGCGTTGATCTCAACAGACCATGTCTGATGAAAGCTAGGAGGATCCCACACAGTGGTGGAAATGATCTTTTCTGAGTGCACATGAGAGTTTGCTTCAACCGTAAGAAACTGGATACGCTCTGATTTTTCCTTCGACTTCAAACAAGGTGCATTTTTGCGTTCAAAACAGCTACATAAAGCGCAAAGAAACGTGAAAAGCTAAAATAAACTTGACCTTTTTTAAATTGGATTTAGTAGTCTAATACACAAGTCTATATCAAAAATGGATCATTTATGTCAAACGCTAAAGCTTTATACAATATCACTAAATAGTAGGCCTATTGTACAGTAGTGGCAAAAAGTGATCCGTCCTTGGACGTTTGACGTCTTTGCTCTTCACGCAAACATATTAATAAGATGTATCTTGTATGCATGTTGCATAGGTGTGCTTTATAAAAATAAAGTCACCACAGCACAACTTACTGAGTCAATGCATTGATTTGCATATTAGAAGTGTTTTCTAAAATTTGTACCATGATCTTAATATTTTGATGATTTACTTGAACCTGTTATGTCAATAAAAGCAAATATTGTGCAAATAGGACTTTTAGCCACTAGTGTATGTTCCAAAGCAATCTGTGCTTAGTCGCTCATGGGTGCGAGATACCCACGGAACCCACTGAAGCTCCGATATAACGTTCCCACACATCTTTTCACCAAAACTTTCCTGCTATTTCTATGACTTTGCGGACTTGTCAAACTGTATCTTCTCTAGGCTGGACAATAGGCATGCGCGATGCCTGTTGTAAATGGCACTATTTGGTAAAGTTGCATTCATTGGTTAGATTGATTTACCCTTATGAAAATTTGGCGAACCATGGTGTCACTACATTAAAGGGATAGTTCACCTAAAAAAGAAAATTCTGTCGTCATTTACTCACCTTCGAGTTGTTCCAAACCCGTATAAATGTCTTTGTTCTGATGAACACAGAGAAAGATATCTGAAAGAATGCTTATAACCAGACAGATCTTGCCCCCATTGATAGTAGGAAAAAATACAATGGCAGTGAAAAGTGCCCCAGAACTGTTTATTCTTCAAATGTCTTTTGTGTTCAACAGAACAAAAAAATGATTTTGTACGCAATTTTTCCTACTATGGGTTTCAATGGGGAGCAAGATCTGTTTGGTTACAAGCATTCTTCCAAATATCTTTCTCTGCGTTCATCAGAACAAAGACATTTATACAGATTTGGAACATCTCGAAGGTGAACGTAAACATAATCTTAAAATTTTGGGAGAACTATCCCTCTAACCATAGTTTAACAACGATATGTGTAGTAAGATTGTGGTGATGCAAATAGTAATCAATCCACCAAAACCACATGTACTACAATAAAACCACCTGACGCATGTTAATGCTGCTGTTTGTGGCGCATTTCATAACGCATTCCTGCTGACTCTAGTATGGTGATGATGAGGATGGCCCGTTTGCCCTTGGCTAGGCGTGATACGCAGCCTTCCTCGCCAATGACGTCACTCCCATGGCATCATCTTCAATGAACGATTGCGCGCATCTTAAAGACGCGCATATCGAAAAGGCAACTCACTCTGCGTATCCCGTCCGCCACGGCAGCCTGCTGTCCCGTTTGAGCGTGATCACCGGTCTGGACGCGTGCTCGGTGGAGTACTGCAGCAGCTCCGGCGTCAGGTCCAGAAACTCGGGTCTGCCGTAGGGGAAGCGCGGCGGCAGCGAGTCCGTACCGCCGTTCTGCGCGGCTCCGTGCTGCGGATGCTGGTGATGGTGGCCGTGCGGTATGATTCCGCCCACCAGCGAGGACATGGCGTTTTTAACTTTGCTTATCATCGCGACAGAGAATGCGACATCGACGGAAAGCTTAACGCTGCGACTCTATGAAACGCGCAAAAGCAGGAAGCGATCGCGCTGACCCCATGTGACGCGTGTTTTCCCCGTCGAAGAAATCCTGTGTATCATCACCAGAGAGGCTTTAGAGAGGTTGAGCCGCTCGTCCGCCTATAGATGCGCGCGCGCGCTCTCTCTCTCTCTCTCTCTCTCTCTCTCGTGTGTGCTGTATAGCACTCTCATCCGACCAGCTGGTGTACGTACACTATCGAGGGAGGGTGATTTGTGAAACCGCGGTAAAGTTTGCCATTTGACATTCGGTTTCGTAGCAATTATTCTTGCTTGCGCATGTTATGTTTTGAGCCAAAACTTACCCAGATAGACATACATATATGCCCTTTACGTTGCACAATGCTTCATTTCTAGAAAAGAAATATATAACAATTAACCACTCAAATGAATTAAACAATTTAACTACATGACACTATGCCACAAAACCAGTACTAAAATGTTTAGAAAAACACCCCTGGAAGTGCACAAGGCTCCGTTTTTTGGAATGAGCATTTTATGTATTTTATAATAATTTTACAACTTTTAATTATATAAATCCATTAAAAGACAACAGCATTTGAGATAAAGGTATCAAACCAACTGTAAAATATTCAGAATATTAGTCCATATTATGCACAAGGCTTGTTTTTCTTATTATTAATCTGATATGTTTATATACAGTACTGATTCCTTATTTTTGAAATGTTTAACACACTGTACCTACTTAAATTAATTAAACTCTGACACTCTTTATGTCTGATACGTATATGAACCGTAGTATATTTGATTATTTTATGTTTAATAGAAGTACTATACTAGCACGCTTGAATAAGTGTTTTTATTGTAAGAGTACCCTTTACAAAAACACACATGAATTCTACACGAGCAAAAGTTCAAACATATTAAATGTGAGACATGATCCATTGCCTCGTAATTTTGCATAAAGGAAAACCTCTCTGTTAAATCAAAGGTATCTTTAGTGCAAACTCTCAGAATGGGTGGACTGTTGTCATAATATGTGCAAGCGCTGATCTAAGCCCCTCCCACGCTTACAATCAAGAAAATAAAATGCAAAATCAAAGAGAATTGTTCTGCTGTTTGAGAACCCAGGAGGTATTTCCTCTGAACAATTCATTGTGCTTTTCCAAATGTACTCCGGTCGTTACATTTTAAGCACTCGGATACGTCTTCTTTCCAATAAAAACACGTCTAGCACTTCAAAGTGTGTCAGGGTTTGGCCACATTGCTTCTATTTCATTTCAGACTCTAAGCATGACGGTGGCTAAACCTGTGACACAAACCACAGACTTCCTGCCTGCGTGCAGTTTCTAGAATGTTGCCATCAGTGTTTCTGTTTACCCCAATACACCACTAACTCATACAGCAAACAGTGTTATATTTACAGTCAACCAAGGATTGGATTTGATGAAGGGACTAAAATCCCTGTTGGTGCGATCAAACTTACTGCTTTTTAATATTAAAAGAGAAACATTTATTGAATAAAAAACATAATTGTTCTGTTAGTGGTACTAAAGAAATACCATTTTAACTGTTGCTCATACTTTTTATTGGGAGTTCAAAGTGCTATTTAGTTCAGTTTATTTACTTTGGAGTACAACTCATCCCGTACCAGACTCATCTCGTGTTTAGCAGCAAACATTGCTTTTTTACTTGCTGAAACTCAATTTCACTTGGCGCATTTTGTATATCTATAAGGACCACGACATCATGATGGCTTGGGGTTGGGCTTTTGGGCCAGTATGAATCCATATAGCCAACCACCCAGAACATCCTAGCAAATAAAAAAAAGAAACGTGGACACCTTAGCATTGTGGTTTGCTACATGATCTCATCAATAGGACGTGATCTTGGAACAACAAATCAACCAATCAGATTTCAGGGGGCTTGTGTGAACAAGGTTTGGGTTAATGACCGGGTTAAGGTCAGGACATATTATTTGATGTGAATGTTGTCACAGGATCAGCAAAAGGTGTTGACCCAGAGACACGGATGGTGGTTTTGCTTGGGCAAGCACTTCCCCCGCCCCCATTTATTTACATGTACTGTATGCATTTTGGCTTTATTTGAAGGGACAGTGCATTTAAGTTACATGCATGTGGAATATGTTAGTGTATATAAAGGTTCTATATTTGTGTGTGTATCTGTGATCTTGTTTAATATCTAGCTAATGTGTTTTTTTTCCCATTTTCGCATCTCACATGATAGAAAACAACTTGAAAACAATAATTTGAGTGCTCTCGTAAAAATGATCAAATGCCCTTAAGCATAATTTACATTTAGTTGCCTAGCAAGCGTGCTCATTTATAATGGTGGGAGTCACTTAAGCATCTCTCAACAGTCGTAACACATACAGTGACCTCTGTGTTAATTCATCTTGTATGTTTGGGACGGCGTAGATGACTAGACTCACATTATGTTAATAAAATGAAGATCACACACCTGGTCGATTATAACCCAGGTTTTAAAGGAAACAACGTACTTGGACTAAACCCCACAGGACTAAATTCTCTTGTGGAATAAAACAATAATGCTTGTAAATACTTCTAAACTACCTGTGTATTGTACTAAATTGGTGCTTTGTTTTCCTTCCCTATTGAAAATGTGTCTCTTCGTCAAGTATAATATGAACAAAAAAGGAGAAAGACAAACATGTTTCACAGCTCTAGTGTAGTCAGAATAGAATATAAGCCTGTATAGTACACTATTTAAGGTTTCACACATCTTATTCTTTATTTTTATTAATTTACATAGTAAATTAAACTACAGTAGTTTAAAAATGACACAAATCTAGGTATTATAATATAGGTAACAAAACTGTTAAATAATACACTTTTGATCATTTTGATATCTTTTTATCCTAATATAATGCATGTTATGAAATGCCCAAAAGTCCTTCCTCTTTGTCATTTTCTGTAAATGTAACAAAATTAATTTTTTTAGGAGAATGTGATGCAAGCTGCAGTCGGATTGTTGGAAGAATGTTTTTTCATCATGTATTAAACACTGCCATCTTTCGGCAGTCTTGTGCAATTGCAAGTAATTGACCTGCCTGAAATGTGGCATGCTTTCCTTATTTTGTCTCATAAAAAAAAAAATATACATTGATTTATACATGATACATTTTAATATGATACTATATTTTTGCATTCTGCTAAAACTAATGTTATTAAGTGCGTGTGTTTTAATATGCAGACCCACATTTATTTGCCCAGGAAAGCAGTTAAATGTGCAAGGCATTGGGTCGATTCTCTGACCGGCGGCTGCAGGTAACTTGCCAGGATATATAGATAATATATATTGATTATACTGTAAACAGGCCACAGTAATGTGTACATACGTCTTTGTGTTTGTGTGCGTGAACCTGTTGCATTAGGTTGGCAATAACAGGAACCCTCATTGAATAATTGATGCATTGCTGTTTTTGCAAGAACCATTACTTCCTGACTCTCCGCATTACATTTGCTTTTTCTTGAGTACATGACAGCCTGTGCTCATCACATTCATGAAAGATACATGCGTGAGTTCAAAGCAAGGACACTGCTTGTGTTCCCATCATATTATTTTTAGACTGTACCCTGTTAGACTCAAGTACGTTTTAAACTCTTCAGTTTGTCTGTGTAGTGAGGGGATGTGAGGTTTCTTACGCCATATCTTTCTAATTAAACCGGGTTTCCATAATAGAGTGAACAGGAGGAACGTCAAAGCTCTTTGACCTTCAGAAAATGCTATTCGTCCACACCAAGACGAGGTTAAACTTTCATCATTATGAAACTATTTTAGATTTGAAATGATTGCGACCCTTTCACCATAATTTGGTATAATTTAAATCATGTAAAACTCTCAAATATAAAGTAAAATAAAGAATCTTTGTTTGGAATAAAATGTTGACTTGTAGTCACTGCAAAGCTTTTCTCCCCAACAAATTTCCATAAATATTGAGAAAATGGAATGAGAGGGTATGAGGCCATATGTCTATATTCATTTGTGCCTTAACCTTTAAGAAACAACAGCTCTGTGATGAACTGCTTGGCTTTGAAATCTTACATCTAGCCTTAGGCGAATTGCTGAGACACAGCGCATAAAAGCACTTTCTTAAGTAGCATCATTTAACTTATTTACCAATAAATCTAAGCATCTTTAAAATTCAAAGCATCGTATATCTTGATTTAACTTGACAAATTTGCTCCTGCTTTGATCATGAAAACGTTTGATGAAGTTTATGCTTTAAAAATTGTCAATGGCATATAATAACACACCCACACTTAAGTTATATTTTTCTAAAACAAACTTTTTATCTCCATTTGAAACAGGTGAACGTTATAAAAAATCCATTGCATCTCACATACGCGCACCACACGGACGTACCGCCCTCCCCATCATGCCGTAACCTGGGTAGCTGTTTCTTCCGTCTATTGTGTTGTGATGCTCTGCTGTCATTTCATTTAAAATGTGATGTGACCAATGAAGCACCTTCTCTGTAAAGGTTATATAACGCAATTCCACAGACATACATCCATCACTGATAATAAGAACAAATTACCCCCAGAATTCAGCTACACCGCACCATTCATCTTCACTGCAGTAAACCAGCACACCGAGAAAGGTTATATTGCGTAAAAGATTGTGGTTCAGATTACAGGGCTCGGGTCAGTTTTCCTTATTTATTTTAATAAAGATTTGTGAAGAAACATATTGTTAGTCAGTGCGTAAAAGCTGCAGAGAATATATTCTGGACACATTTCAGCCCCAAATCAAAAGAAGTTTAATATCTGCCTTTATGCTCATTTAGATTACACAAATCATAGTTGGAGAAAAAGTATCACCAACAGACACGTTACAGTTATTCGGAATCAAATCCGTGACCTTGGCATTGGTAGGACTTAAAGGTTTTTTAAACAAAAGACAACAACAGCAAAAAAGGATTGATGGCATCGTGCAGGGCAAGAGGCATCAGGGGTGGGTCTTGTTTATGATGCTGGTGGAACGTCTGTGGTCATTAGAGGTGAACACTAATGTACTGTGTATCATCCCTGAGCCGAAGCAATCGCTGACCTCATTGATTATTCCTCCCATCTGCTTTTTATGGAAGTGGGAAGCCAGCGCAGGTCTGATGAAGTCGTATCAATACTGCAATTACCATATGAAACCTTTATATGAGTGAGACCTAATGGAGACTGAAAAGCAGAGGCAAATTCTCACTATTATGAGCGGAAAAACTGCCAATACGGAGTTTAAATTCATGCAATATCAAAACCAATCTCAGTCTCATCCAAATCATTGAGCTTTAGCATCTACAAACAAATTATGTTGTGCTTGATCTCAAAACTAACTTAAAAGAAGAAGGCGATTGCAAGTATTTATAAATGGCTGGTGCCGAAATAATCTTTACTAATCTTCTATTAAAGATCCCGCATAAGAGAATCTCAGGCACTTCGAGGGTTTTTCAAAGTGCTGCTATAACAAATCCTTTTTTGGGTGCTTTCAGGCAAAGGTTCATAAGGTTACCATTTCTTGCTTACCTCTTTGTAAAATCTTTTGGCAATACAATAAACCCTTTGTGCAAAGAACCTTTAAGAATGTCTTTTTGAGAGTGTTATGCTTTTGTTATATGTCTTTCTATGAAACAATTTAACAGTACTTCGTTTGATATTTGCGTAATACAAATTGCACACACGGTATATTATTGTATTTTCTTCATCCACCAGGGTTCGCCATTCCACCATATACTTCAGCAGAGAGCGCAGATATGTCCCTCGGGTCCGAACAGATGCTTGAAGCGCTGAACACTGGAGAGGCGCGGAGTCGCGCGTCTCACCTTGCGCTCTCAACACAACACAACGCAGCGGGCATCCACATCCTTAACTCACGGCTGAAGCACCTGAACATCTCTTTTCTTAACCAAATGACATGGCTGTAATGGATAAAAGGATTTTGCATATCTGAACCCTTTCCGACAACAATTGCAACTTAAGATCTCACCGCACTTGGTTATCCAAGTGTTCTCCGGCGCGCAAAGTTCAGGCGCATTCAGAGGAACTTTGGAGCGTGGGAATCCGGAGGACTAATTTTAGACTTTATGAACCGGCGCAGTTTCCCCTCCAGGATTCCTTTTTAAATTTGCTACACATTCTCTTCTCTCTGTAGGTGATGCTTTCCTCGGGATCGTCTTTGCGCAAAGGGAAATTATCCGCCTTTGATTGTGCCCGGGTGTTATTTCTCACAATGGGAAGCAAATGAGACGGTTATCGCATCACTTTCATTGACAGCCCAACGACAGGTGAGTCCTGAATTATTTTATAGGGGAGATCATCCTTGGTAACGGTATAAAATAGCTCAAGACAAACCCTTCAGAAATCCGAGTTAGAAAAGGCTGATGTTGCAATGAAGAGCAAAATGTTTAAAGGAAAGTCGCTTGTTTTATATTAAGATCAAATGCGTATTTGTTCAATATGGCTATATTGTTTGGTTGAAATGAAAAGGAAAACTATTATATGAGAGTTCTATCCAAGAAGAATGTGTGTATTTGTCACAATGTACATTATAATTACACGATATTTTCCCAAACAGCCCGCGAATGTACCTCGCGTAATCGTAGCGAATACATTAGAGCGTAATTGAGTTTCAGTGGGAATCCACATCAGGCGTGAAGCCCCATCACATGTGTATTGATGCTGTTGCGGTGCACCATCAGTGCTGGGCTGAGCTTCACGTTTTTTACTGAAGCTTTATTTCTCACCTCGGAATGTTGGTGATCATATCAGTGGTTGTGAATTAGGATTTTAGTTTTTAGACTTGATGATGACGTTGAGCAGGATAATCTGACGGTGATGATCAGGATTTGTTAGCTAATACACATATATAATGGTGACCATTAAAATTGATGAAACATGAGAAAAATCACAGTTTGGTTTCGTGGTCATGGCACTAGGCTGCTTTCCATTGGTCGGATGGGTTTGTTTAGGGGTTATTAAGGCTGGGAGACCAGTTGGGAAAACAACTAAACCCAGTGGTCTTGTAAGCAAGAAACCAATTCAGAATCTCTTTAGTTGTGTTTACTTTGGATGGATTTACATTGGCGGGATCTGAACTTTTGCTGATTGCGATTGTAGTTGCGCCATTTTTAGTCAGTCAACATCTTCGTTGCACGCAAAAGTGCAGAGCAATTCCTAAAAATCAGGCAGCATCGTAGAGGCACATCTTAATCTCACATTTGCTTCAAATGGACATGAAATCAAAATTGATTCCTCAGAGAAAAAGATGGCTTTATCATTTTTCATATAAATGTAATAACTTTCTCTGCCTCTTCTCTTTTTTTGGCTGACGTCACTCCTCTCTTTCAGCCACCTGTCATAGACATACTTTGGTTGCCAGTGTATGAAATAAAGCCCCACCCTACTTGTTTTAGTTGAATGACCAATAGCATTGAGCTTCAGCCATGATTCTATTTTTGACGCGCCCCCATCTCGAGAGAATCCTGGTTGAGTTTCCTTGTAATGAGGACATCGTGATGCATTTCCTGTGCATTCACCTTGTAAATACATCTTTATTTAAAGGCAAAGTATATTCTGAACTATTTGCATATAGTGAAATCCTATTGGTTCAGATGAACATTGAGCCGTTTGATGATGATGTCATGAGGGGCGAGCGTGACTTCACAACTTCTCTCTTTTAGGCTCCATCCTTTCATCTGCCCTTCCGCTTTGGCGTCTGGCGTGCGGTCAGCTGTTTTTGCAATTAGCGATATCATCGCATTTCATCCAGCGGAACAGTGGCGGTAATAACCTTACGGCTTTTGTTGCATGCTGATACTATTCGCTCTTGATTAATTGCGCTCCCGGGAGAGCAACTGGAGAGCCGCCGTACATCTTCCCTTTCACGCCCGTGACAAGTGACCCATTACTGTGCTTTATAGATCGCCGTCAGCAGCCTTTGAAAACGCTTGTGGGCCTGTTGGGCGATGATTTTATTGTGCCGTGTTATTTGTGGGGATTGCTGACAGACGGACCAAAGGGCATCTACAGATTTTTTTCGGTTTGTTCGCCGCGCTGCTCTGTTAGTTTAACCCGACGTGTCTGCTGGGCAACTTAAATTGGTTATGATCTCTGGGTCATGCAAACAAAGGTCACGGCTCCGCAATCTGTCTTACATCTCAGAGCATCATTTGACATGAGTGATGACAGATCGCTGAGCGCCGGCGAACGGGACGAGCGGTTTTATGCACGTATTGGCATTTCGGATCACTTTCCTCAGCCCCATTAAGATCATTTGTTACTTTTGTCGATAAAGAAATAGTTTGCCCGCGAATGAAAAATTGTTTGTCATTTGCTCTTCACAGTTTTTTCGATTTCTATTCTATTAGAAAGAAAAATCACAGATGAGATCTCTTTAATATCTCAATGATTTCTCCTAGACAACTATGAGATTGAATGGGGAGCAAATGGAAACTTTCACTTAAGTCTCCCGCGTATTTCTCCTGAGAAAACGATTCAGAAATCTCACAATCTCATGTCTCCATTAAAGTTTTAGAAGAAATCTCAACCATGTCTCAAACGAGCTCAGGTTTGTCAAGGCTGCAATCAAAAGTCAATATTATTGAAGATCTCAATATGAACTCACAATTCGCATCAAATTTACCTAAATCCTTTTAATTTTTTTATTATTTTATATATACTATACTATACTATACTATACTACACTACACTACACTACACTACACTACACTACACTAACTACACTACTTTAGTATTACTACACTTAATTAATACTTATTATTTATACTTATATCTTATCTTATCTTATTATCTTATCTTATCTTATCTTATCTTATCTTATTTACTTTACTTACTTTACTTTACTTTACTTTACTTTACTTTACTTTACTTTACTTTACTTTACTTTACTTTACTTACACCTTTTCTTCATGTGTTTGAAGAAATTTGAGTAATTTCAGTAGAAACATCCTAATTGAAACATAACTGAGGACTCTGACCTATGAAAGAGCAACATTTGAGAAATAAATTTGTTCTCTGATTTTCCCCAAAACGCTGTGTCAAGGGACAGTTTAAAAAAAATGTTAAAAAAAATGTTTTATATTTTATTAACAGAGTTAGACATCAACAGATGTTGCTCATTTGTCGCTCTGGTCAAGCTCCGGTACAATCCATTAGAGCGAGTGTGACCTTACGTTCTGTGATATGTAGATAGATATCAAATTAGCACGTAGGAGGAGTTCAGACTGCCTCTCGATGGCGGGTCAATGCACCAATCGTTAGCTGTAATAGGATGACAAGATACTTTTTTGCCGACATTTGTGGTGCAATTAAACAGGACTTAACATTTGCTTTTAAGGTCAGGAGCATTAAAATAAAGACTAATGAACAAGTGAAGCACAGATGAAGCATATCTTTATCACATTTAGTTTCTCCGTACGCATGTGTGGAAAGCAGGTGCAGGAGTCAGTTTTTGTCATTGCGGGATGAGTTCAGAAATAGAAGCTTGTGGAAAGCAGGTGGTGCTGACATTATTGTCTAACTGGGGTTTTAACTGTCACCGCTTGGTTGTCGCCCAAAAGCGGGTCATGGCTCAGTTCTGTTCGGGTTGCAGACAGAGAAGAAAATGCTAACTGCAAATACTAAAATGCAACTAGCCATATAATTGAGTTTAGTTAGGCTAGCAAAATATAAAGGCTAATTAACTTTTAATAAGGAGGAAAAAAACGTCCCATATGTTCTGTTGTTGCGAACAATGTGTGTTTTGGCTTTAAGAAATGAAGGAAAGAAAGTTGAAGAATAATAATCAGTTATTGTTATATTTTTATTATTATTACACGGCTCTTTGTAATGCTTGATTCTGATTGGCCAGTCGTGACATTTGCAGGTTCGTTATTCCCAAATAACAACCTCTCAAAACTAATAACACACGGTTACCCGGAAGCAGCAAATCATTTAAACTGGTTTTTTGACAGGACCCGCTTCGCGTCGAAGACAGAAGAAGATATTTTGAAGAACGTTGGTAACCAAACAACATTGACTTTCATCGTATGGACACATTTCTCAAAATATCTCATTTAGTGTTTCACAGAAGAAAGAGTCATACACAAGTTTTGAACAACACCAGGGTGACAGAAATTGTATTTTACCGCGATCTATCTCTTTAACAGACGTAACTGTAGGACCTGAAGCAAAAGTTTGAGAATCCCTGTTCTCCATAATACATAGATGATCATCTCTCAGTGCAACTTTGGTTTGGAGTCAGGAGTGTTTCACTTCACTTGACATGCATGAGATGGCTGGTGATTTATTGCTGAGGTGAGGCAGAAATACAAGAGGCCCATCTGCTGTGTTGTGTTTTTCTGAGTGTTGTAATCGTGTCCTCAGCCTTTGGCCCGTAGGAACGTAGAGGCTGTAATGGTGAGATATTGCTGTGCATGCTTGTGAGAAGAAAGTGCAACCGATGCGAGATGGATTTGCTATTGTCTTTGTGCCTCGGAGATGAGACTCTGCCATCTAACCATTGCTGTGTCAAATTGAACTCATGCAGCCAGTCGGCTCCGTGTAAGCAGGGAGGTGAAGAGCATCGCTCGACCGTTTTAGATGCGTGTTTTTGTTCATGTTAGCAGGTCTGATTTTTACATCCTTGTGTATGAATTGGGAATATTTCCGAATCTTTTGGTTTGTAACTAAAGCAGTCTCAGAACAGCGTGTTTGAATTACCGATTTAGAGCCACTAACAGAGGCTCGCATTTGTAAATGTAGCAGCTAGGCCGCACATTAAGATGGATGTCACACTCTTTGTAATGTTTCCAGAGCTCAGTTGCGTAGCCAATTGAGAAAGCTGTGATGGCTCATCGGCGACGCGGCTTATCTCGGCATCTGTGTGCGTGAGAAATGACAAAGCCTCGACAAAACAATACTAAACAGCCAAGGAATAAAGCACATGCTACGAGATGAGAAGAACGTGATTGCTAATGTTAATGGCCAGCAGAATTGTTGTTGACTCGGGTAATGTTTTAAAGTGTTTAAATGTGAACAAATGACTTGGACTGTGAATAGATTATGAGAATTTATCACAATTTGGATCGTGTTCTACACACCTTCCTGGGTTGTAAAATAATAGCAACAAAAACAACACTTATGAAATATTACTATAGAACTGTAATGTATTGCAATAGAGTATCACAGAGATGACGTGTTTTTGTTTGCGAAGCCCAGAAGTGAGTTAGCATTTTCTAACACTTTCTACGCTTTTTACTTCTGCCAATTGTACGTATTTAGGCTTAAAAATAACAAATATTGTGTTTATCTGTAAAGATAAATTTTTGCGGTCTTCCGAAAAATCATTGGCTTTCGGTCGAGGAACCACTGCGGCGCTAACTTCCGGGTTTGCCTACAAAAATACGTCATCTCTGCGCTACTCCATACTGATCACTTACTTAAAGTGACAGTTCACTCGAAATTGAAAATTCTGTCATCATTTACTCAACCCCAAAGTGTGCCAAATCCGTATAGGTTTTGTAGTTTTGCTAAACACAACAGAACGATGTTTGGAATAATTTTTGTAAGCAAACAGTTTTGCGGCACTATTGACTACCATAGTAGGAAAAAAACTATGTTGGTCAATGGTGCCCCACGTTTGGTTTCCGACATTCTTCAAAATATCTTCTTTTGTGTTCAACAGAACAAAGAATTTTGGGTGAACTATCAATTTACGCCTACATGCACTTTTCACGTTTAATGCAAATTTGTCACTCGTAAATGTAGCCGCAAAAATATGTTATATGCACTAGTTGATTTTATGAGTCTGTATAAGGAAATAGGTTTCTTTTACAAGGAAACCCCCAGTTATGAGGTTTTGTGACCAATTAATGATTACTTTATATTTCATTGTACCTCCATAAATGGTTACCCTGAACTCCCGTAGCCTTTATTACGCAATACCAGATATGTTGCAAGCGATTCTTCCCCGTGCCGACGTGCCCGTTGTCGAATGCAGCTCCATGTGTGATTGGATTTAGCAGAGAGCGGAGAGGCTTTGTGAAAGCAGAGATTGTGAGTGGGCATACTGGAAGCGTCTGTGCCGCAGCATAAGGCTTGACAAATTTACGGGCGAGAGACAGAGAGAGAGAGAGTAGGGAAGAGAGAAGGAAAGAAGGTATAAAGGTATGCAGAGAGAGGAAGATACAAAAAAGCGTGGCAATGAGGAAGATGGAGGAGAGAGGCCGCATGTTTTATAGATGCCATTTAAAGGAGCGTGCTGGAGTGGAGGCAGCCTGCAATGAACTGTAACCAAGACAAAACACCAAGTCAATAAACAAACAAATTGCTTGCCCGGGAGTCATCAGTGTATCCGGCCTGCCTCCCACGGGAGCGAGAAGATCCCCGCATGCTGCGTGACAAGTTCTTTTGAGATTTAATGTGAAAATGCATCTTTCTTAGTCTTTCTGTCTGTTCATCCGATTGCTCTCTTCTTTGTGCTTTCTGGCTTTTTGTTTGTTGCTGATGCTTAGGAGGCTTGGGGTTGTCAGCAATGTTTTATTTACTGTAGATGTGTCTTGGGTGTTTTTGCTAAACCAGAGCTCTCAAACTTTATCCCAGTGATGTTCCTCTAAATACAACAATAATCATCCTTCTGTTTCTACTACCACATAGGAAAATGGCTTTATACATTTCTTTGTTCTGTTGAATACAAAAGAAGATATTTTGAAGAATGTAGGAAGCCAAACAATCCTGGGCCACTTGTAATTTTTTCTACTGTGGTAGTCAATGATGGCCAAGAAGTGTTCGGTAACAAGTATTCTCCAAATATCTTTCTTTGTGTTCATCGGAAGAAAGATTTTTATACAGGAACAACTCAAGGGTGAGTAAATGATGACGATTTAGCCCAAGTTTTACTTCCACATTTCATTTCCGAGTGAAAAGGGGAAAAGTAGTGGGCGTGGCTTGCGTTTTTTACCTCGGATTGATTGGATGCATAAAAACAGCTGATGCATTTTGAAATGAAACTAGCAGCAGACTGACAGTTGAAGGGGAGGGGTTAACGGATGCTCCGCCTAACCTGTCTTATTTACGTCATTTCAGGGCGGAAGTGCATTTTCAGATTTTAACTGAAGGTTATGAGGGTTCATGAATTTTAAAAAGAAAATGACCCACATTGATAAGCGATTTACTATAAACGGTGCACTATTTCGGGATAAAAAAATAAGAATTTGAATTTTTTATTTCACTGGGACTTTAATATCTCAATTCTTTCTTGGAGAGAAATGTTTGTATTCTTATGAAAATCGGACTTGATATGTTGAGATATCTTCTGCCACACTCTGTTTCTCAGGAGGAGAGAAGTCTGATAACACATGTTTCTTACCTGTATTTCTCTGTGTGCCTTACTGCATCTCTACACAAGACGTTATTGCGTATGCAGTTATGTTTACTGTAATATTTTCTGTGTCTCAAACGTAATTCTTCCAGTACGCCAGCTGCCCGGCGTTTGGCCACCGGTCGCCCTGGGCTTCATCACTCTGAGTATATGTGGCAGTGTTGTTGTGAGGCGCTGTGTAAACACAGTGAAATTGCTTGGGGCCGGATTCCTCTCTCCACACTCCCTTTTCGATCCCGCCAGACTTATTTTCAATACGCCACTCTCAAAGCAAACCATATTACCATAAGCTCTCTCAATATAGCAGCGGTGTGCAGAAAAATATCGGCCTGGACTGAAATTTTCATGATGAGCTTAGTGGGACTTTTTCAATTTTCCGTGGGCCCACCTGATTTCGAATCGAGGCTTCATTAGTTTATGTTTCGCTCACATATTCGGACGGACAGATTGAGATGCTATCGGCATTTAGCCGTCAAACGCGAGTCTGGTTGTTTCGATCGCTGGTTCGAGCGGCTGAGTGACTTTACTGTCCCCAAACCCAGGGTGCCAAATAGATTTCTTCATTTGTTAGATTAGGTTACAAATAACGCGGATTCGAGTCATTGACATTCTGTTCTGTAAAACAAGATAATTCATCAGAATGCAGATTGTCGGCTCCAAATACAACCTCAAAACTCACTTAACTATGAAAATAATTGAATCCGTGAAGGAAAACGTGTACAGGAATATTTTGATGACATTTAAAGGGATAGTTCACCCGAAAATGAAAACTCTTTCATTACCTACTCATCCTCAAGTTGTTCCAAACTTGTATACATTTCTTTGTTCTGTTGAACACAAAGAAACATATTTGGAAGAATGTTAGCAACTGAGATTTCTGAGGCACCATTAACCACCATAATAGAAATTATTTTTGGATAATTCTTGTATAATTTTTGTTCTGTTAAACACAAAATTAGATGTTTTGAATAATTTAGGAAAAGAAACAGCTCTGGGACACCTTTGACTAAACCATTTGATGTTTCTACTATGGTGGTCAATAACGTCCCAGAAATATAAGTTGCTAACTTTTTCCCAAATATCTTTCTTTGTATTTAGCAGAACAAAGACATACAGGTTTGGAACAACTTGAGGTTGAGTAATTCATAACAGAATTAAAATTTTTGGTTGAACTAGGCCTATTACAAGTCTTGTTAGTCAGTGTCTGTTATAATATGTCATTATATAAATTGCACACCGCTCGAACCGTGTGTTTATTGCTTATTTGATGTAATTAAATCTACTGTTTATTTTGACATTACAAACGATCTCGGTTCTTTCAGCGAACGCAACATATAATTAGGAGACTTCAGAGACGTTTGCAAATAGATGCCGTAAGCATTAGAGTTTTGCTCCACCACTACATGTCACGGCTGTACCGCCCACCATCCTGACAGCACACTGAAACAGGCCTCAGCCGCTGCCATCTTGCCCTCCCCTCCTGTAGATTCCCACTTATGCCGCACGCCCATGTTCCGCTTGTTGTAGCGTGTCGGCGTTTGGCAGCTTTATACCTTCTGCTTTCTGTTTTCCTGAATCTCCATTATCTCCAGTGCCGCAGAACCGTCCTGAGGCCTTTAACGTCACCCCTCGCCACGGCCGCCAGAGCTTTGCTGCGTTTTTTAGATAAAGTGGGAGTTGGTGTTGCGCACGGCAACGGAGCAGAGAAAGTTGTAATAGGGTGTTTTTTCAAATATGGCCACTTTTGGCCCTGTGGACTTTTGAACTTGAGCACACTTTGTCTACCGACTGTTTTTTTATGGAACATCAGGTCACATTCATTTAGATTACTTAAAGGGATAGTTCACCCAAAAACTCAAAATTGCTGTTTATTTACTCACCCCCAGGCAATCCAGATGTAGCTGACATTTTTTCTTGAGTAGAACCATAAAGAAGATTGTTTGGTAAATCCGCAGCCTTCATATAATGGGAGTCTATGGGGTCCACCTGTCTTAGAGTTCCTAAAGCACATAATTCCAAAAAAGCGGCTACTGGCGACATGTTGGCGTCTTGTGAAGCAAATCGTTCGATATTTTCATAAAACTGAACGTCATTTTTAATAATAGTAGCCATAATGTGCAGCCTCTGCACATGTCCTGATCGCGATCTTCTTCTTGTAATAATTGGAGGATGGCATACCAGCGTCTGGTGTGTTTAGCGCCACCTGCAGAAAGGGAGTGTTGTGCGACAGTCGCTCTTAATCTAAGTACCGTACTTCACAATGCCACAAGAACCAGTTTTGGCTATATAGTTTCATAAAGAACACTCGAAGAACATTTCTGTTTAACAACATGTTCTTTGTTCACTACAAGACATTTGCTCAGATTTTGCCCAGATATTCAGTCTGGACTTGTTGCAGAAAGTCTGCGCTAGTCTGCAGATTTGATCTTGTAGTGTGTGAACCTGTTTTTCTCTGCAAACTTTCAAAAAGTCTTAAAGTGTGTGATGTCTAGCGTTTAAAATCTGATTTAAAAAAAAGTTGTGTAGTTTATTCCAGCCTTAAAAGGGTTATTTTCCATATAATGAACTTGAACGGGGGGCTGTTGGTTAAGCTCCAAATTTCAGTTTCATCGCAGCTTCAAAAGACTCTAAACGACACCAGCCGATGAATAATGGCGTTGTCTAGCGAAATGTTAGTAATTTTCCAAGAAAAATTATATAGTTTTTAAACATAAATATATGGCTTGCCCTGCCTCTGAGTGCCTCCATGATGCGCGTCCACGTACTCTGTAATCACGTGGAAAGGTCACGCCCAGTGTTTGCGAGTGTAGAGAAAGAAGACCGTTCAATTGGCTGTTGAATGACACGTTAAATGTATTTGTGCAAGATTATTGTTAAAATGGTCAGTTCGTGTCCAAATCGGGGATGTTTAAAGCTTTTGAAATCTACCCGTGATTGCGTAATACGGAAGTCGTGGACGTGCCGTGTATTTATGTTTAAAAAGTATATCATTTTTTCGGTTTAGTTTTAGTTTAACCAACAGCAAGTCTATATGGATAAGAACCCTGGATTCCTCATAAGCCTCAATTTGTTTTCGACAGAAGAAATAAACACACAAACTGCTTGTACGAAGTGTGATTGAGCGAAATATTTATTTTATAGTGAACTACTCCTTTGATGACAATCGGCTCCTTGTAATTGAAACACTCGACTGCTGTTTTCCTTCTTGTTCTCCTCTCTGCACGTGCTCCGTGTTTCCTTCCTTCTCCATCTCTCGAGCATCACTTCTGCTCCCAGCAACCTCTTTCAGGTCCGCCCCACGCTCGGAATCATTAGGCCGCAATTTAGGGCAGAAAATCGCAATTATAGGCTACGGCAATCGGTTGTTATTTTTCTCTGATGCTTGTTATTTCTTTGTTGGAGCCGAAACGACCGCTCTCTGATTGTAATTAGGGGAATTCGAGACAATAAAGCGCACAATTACGGGAAAGGTTTCACGTCCGCGCTTGTCAGAGAGGGCCGGTGGGCGGGGATCCCTGGGCAGAACCTGCAACGGTAAGGAGTTGACGGATTAAAATAGAAGCCTCTGGCAGTTTTTGACCCTCTCATGTCTAATAAATAAACCGGCAGAGAGATGGAAAGATCAGCTGAGGAGAAATCTGCCAGGGCGCGTTTTTTCCCTGACCTAACATAGAAAGTCTTCAAGTTACTCATCCTTAAACAATTCTTTGAAAGCACGTCGAGAACTTCAAAGGAGGTCTCTCAACACAAATGCATTGCGCGGTGCCTTGTCTCTGCCTTGATCTATGACAAAGAATATGAAATGGATATCGGAATATTCGGTTTTGTTATCACCACCCGCGTGTTAGAGCTGGCTGAGGGGCAGCTTTGGGCACGCGCTCTTTTGATCAAGCCGTCATGTGTATATGTGAATACGCCGACTGCGTTCGCTGATAAGACTAGATGTGAAGATCGAAGCGATTCGCCGGTCGAACTGGAGCGGTTTGAAAACTTAACAAGCTCTGTAAAATAAAACATATAAATTAAAGGCATATCGCTTGCAGTGGGGGAGGAAAGTTGGAAACTGAATCAAGTTTGAGCAGTCAAACACAATATGCTCTTAAGGCATTTAAAGGCTTTGCTAACACTTAAAAATAATTCAATTTAAAAATTCTGTATTCGCAACGATGAATTGACATGACAGTGTCAAAAGAAAAACATTTTTGTAACATTATTTATTCATAGCTTGTTAGTTAGTGTTGATACAACGGTGTTGGAAACAAAAGCAAGGTCAGTTTGTGATCATTTATGGAGAGAGATTTTATGGCTTTTTTCCAGCATAAGACTTTTAAAGCACACAGAACACAATTCAAATTTCTTAAGTATCTTTTATATTATTTACGCAAATTCAAAGACGTTAGCCTTAGCTTATTTAAACATATTTGGACATGCAGGAACTTGACACAATTTTACTTGAAACATGAAATCACACATTCACGTTTGCCGTGTTAGTATTTTTTTTCTTTGCGTTACGAAGCTGCTCGCAGAAAAGCAATGAATAGCGTGACTTAGAAATATAAATGCTCCCGTTTTGTGGTTGTATGAAAGGATAAAAAAATACAACTTTTCTTGTTAGTCTTGCTTTCTTGGTAGCATTGCGTGTATTTCGAGTTTTTATTTTGTGCTGTAGACATGAATGACACTTCAAGTCATGTACAGTGAAGGAAAATGTGTGCTATTGCTTTTGTCTAATGTTCTTCTGCTGGTGAATGAGAAAATAGGATAAATCATTTGAATGGACTTGCATTAAAGAATCTTTTGACCTATTCCAGTCAGCATCCACCTAGCAACCATGCAGAATATCTACACATATCTGTAATATTTTTGCTGAACTTTCTATGCATGTCCAAAAATATATGTATTTTGTTACTTTGCACACTGACAGATATCCAGAAACCCCCAAAATTCAGAATTTAAATGTCACACTGTGTCGTTCTCGATTTAGCTTCTAGACAAACTCCAAGTCCCACCGGTTTTTCTTTTTTCACCGAGAGCTGTGGTGGGTTGCATATTGAAGCGACGCACATTTCGAGACCCTGTCAAGAAGTATTATGTAAGGAGAGAAATGACAATGGCGTATCTTCTGCGCCTGTGCATGTGCGGAGGTGACTAATTTCTCAAAGCTATGGAACCATCATGAGTTGAGAAGAGAAAACTGATAAAGTGTGAGAGAGAGACACGAGATGATTGGCTGAGCTCTGCTCCACTTTTCACAGGAAGGAAGTGCGTCCCATATCAACGGCACTTCACTCGCTCTCTCTCTCTTCCTGACACCCCCCCCTCCATGTATCCGCGGCCTCCTGACAGGCTGATCTGTGTTTCTTCCGTACAGAATCTTTGGAGAAATCATAGATGGCCACTAACGCCTCCTCTTACTCTCCTTCAGTCTTTGTCTTCTGTGTGTGTGTGTGCCCACCCTGATGTGAGATACTAGCTACTCTCTCTCTCTCTCTCTCTCTCTCTCTCTCTCTCCCTCTCTCTCTCTCTCTGCCATATTTCCACTTGCTCAGTGCATGTCAGCCAAGTGGAAAAGACCTGTCAATCAGACACAGCATACACACACACACATACTCGCGCCTCGCTGTTTCCTCCAAAATTCTGTTTTTGCAGAAACCCTGTCTCAACCTAGTGACAACCAATTAGTCATATGCACATACAATACAATGTTATTAGTATATCAGGCTTGCATATGTGTATCTTTAACCACCATGTTGTAAAACAGTCAGATGGAAGTTTAAAAATGTCAATAAATAAACACGATCTAGGAATTAAAAATGTATCTGGCATTAGACTATTTTGATCCAATCGCTTTATTTTGTGAGTTTGATCGATTCATTAAAATAACCAGTACCTACATTATTAGTTTGAGGATCTCCGCTTGTCGTTTCATTCGTTTTCTTGTTGTCTGCCTGCAAAGATAACAGAAAGATGTGCTGTCTATTTATTACACTTACAACCAGGGTCAGATGTAAATGAATTGTGCCATAACAAGACACGGCAAGGAACACATGCAGTAAAAGTGTTCCACGCATTTACACTGAAGCTTGACAACAGGCAGATGTTGTCGACGCCGATTCACGCTCTCGTCTTAACCCGTTCTCTTGAACTCACACAGAACCCATTAAACAAAATGTTCTCGGTGATTTCTCTCCAAAAGGGCCAAAATTAAACATCAGACAGTCGTTAGCACCCATCCATCATCATGAAAAGCCAATTAGTTTTATTTCACGTAAAAAGTTTTGTCGGATTTAATTGAAAACACTCGGTGCAAACACACAGAGATAAACATAAAGGACACCTTGTGTTTAACGGCTGCGCCGATGAAGGTTTCTGACATCAATTTGGCAATAAAGTTGTACGGTCTGATTAAATTGCCACTTACGGGTTTTTTGTGAGCAAACCCTAAATTAGCTTTTGAACACCCACATCTCCACTGCCATAACAGCTGACATCCCAGCAATCATTTTGAAATGGTGCTCCATTTCTCGGTGTGTGTCCAAACGGCTCCTGCTAGCCCACGAACCGCTTAAGTGAACGAATTGTTTGAGTTTGTTTTCTTGTACTGGTGGCTTTCTCCTGTCTTCTAAGAGAGCTTTTCCACTATTGCGTTCAAAGGACGGTTAAAACAGGTACAGTCATGTTTCCACACGAGCCTGGTTCGGCGCGGCCAAACGATTCGCGGCTCAGAATTTTCGGCACGGTTGTTAAGATTGTGAAAATGGCAAAAGAAAGGGAGCGTGTGACGCGTTTGTGTCTTCATTCTAAAAATTTCCGTTATCAGCCCTGCGGTGGAAAAAAGGAACCATTTACGCATCGGCTGGCATGGATTGGCATGGAGTGGAACGATTAAGCAACGAGAATGATTTGGCGCGATGGTGGAAAACACTGTAATACTATAGGGTTTTCCTGACGCATGTTAGTCGTAATTTGTTTTTTATTTAAGTTTATTACTAAGGCAACATTTCAAATGTTTGTTTAGTTAAAATATTTCAAATCAATTTATTTTATTAAAGTTTGGTCACACTTCAGTATTGGGGGCAATTCTCGCTATTAACAAACCATAAACTACGACTTTCCCCCCAATAAACTCTTAATTTGTGGCTTATTAATAGTTAGTAAGGTAGTTGTTAGGTTAAGGTATTAGGTAGGATTAGGGATGTAAAGTATGGTCATGCAGAATCTGTGCTTTATAAGTACTAATAAACAGCCAATATGCCAATAACAGGCATGCTAATAACAACTAGTTAATAGTGAGAATGGCTCCCTAGTTTTAGGAAACTATAATAATCTTGATTGCAATTTGAGAATGATCTCTATCGCCATCTCTGTTTGAAACATTAAACTGCAGGTACATTTTTCTACTCTTGATGTACTGTAGTTTAAACGATGTCAGTTTTTGAGTTAAATCAAATTGGCTATTATATGTAAGTCATTTATACTTAAAATATATTAAAGTGATTTCAAAACAAAGTTAAATGAAATGAACACAACTAGATTTTTAAGTCAGTTCAATATGATTTAAATTCATATTGCTTATAAAGTCAGTTTGATTTAGCTTAAACATTTATGTTTTTAGGTGTGTAGTACTTAATCACTTTGTCTTGTTTAGGTTTAATCATAAATAGTCCTAAGTACAGCTTTCAAAACAGGCCAATAGTCTAATGACATAACCTACAAAAAGGTAAACTAAACAGATCAGTTAACGAATTTGAGAGTCTTTTTGGTGATAAAAGTAAAAAAAAAATTAAACTTGGTTTCCCGCACAAGGATTAGCTTAAACCAGGACAAGGCCTTGCTTAAATTAGGATATTTAAATAATAATAAAAACACACCTAACAAAAAAAAAACATTACTGGTGTGCATCTTGATACAAAACAATCGCACTTAAGATATGTCAGTGCAAGTTGTTTTTGATTAAGACACCTCGAACATTTCGGTTCGACTGCGACTAGGCTTAAATCCTGTCTGGGAAACCGACCCTAAAAGCACCATTATTTATACATCAAGCTTACAGTGCAGACAATAGAAAGTGTGTGTGGATGGACACGCCTCTCCGGCTGCTCATTAATGTCAGCGAGAGAGCACGAGCTACCTAATGCACTTTAATACCTTGTTCCTTTCTCCTCCAAACGTGACCTCTGCCTTCCTCTGACAGCACAGAGCTGCCTCTCGACGCGCCCGTGATGCTCGACAGACAATCTCTCTGCCTTGTTTCCTTCAACCGCTTTTTCCCTCCGTTCTCTCGGGTCTCAGGGAGCACCGCCTCCGCGAGATGGAGAGATGTTGTGCAGGCGAGTGGATAAAAAGCCCGCTATTCTTTTTCATTCGCGTCTTTCTCCCTCGTTTCCCAGCCAGATTTTTCTCTGGCTGGCCTGGTTTCGGGCTCTCTAGAGTCAGAGCCTATATGCGGGCGGCTCGGCGCGGGCCCGAGGTTACGCTCGCTAACTTTGGCTTAATCAACATTCAGTCGAGTAGCCAAGAAGAAAGTGAAATTCAAAGCAGGAATCTTTGAGCAGCATTGACGGAGTGGCTTATGGACGGATCTATAGCATCATTTAAAGGGATAGTTCACCAAAAAGGGAAATTGTGGGTTGCAATCATGTCATTTCAAACCTGTATGATTTTCTTTCTTCTGCAGAACACAAAGAAGATATTTGGAAGAATGTTGGTAACCAAACAACATTGGAACGCATTGACTTGTATGGACACAAAACCACTGAGACATTTCTCAAAATATCTTCTTTTGTGTTGCACAGAAGAAAGAGTCATACAGGGACATTAAACGACATGAGGGTGAATAAATGATGACAGAATTTTATTTTTGGGTAAAATGTCCCTTTAAGGACAGAAAATGTTTGCAAACTTATAAAAATATTTTTTGCATGACTGTGAATTCAATGTTCAGCCTAATTCTATGAATATTACATATGTAGTTTTTTATGATGTTAAATATTTAGAATTTTACTAGTAAAATTTTTTTTGTGATGATATTAACCCTCTATGGAGGAATTTGTATTAAGAGTTGTATTCTCATTTGAACAAATCATGTTACAGGCAACTCTTTACCAAACCATCAAAATTATTTGTTGAATGAGAATAACCGTTTAAGCAAAATGACGACATTTGCCGTCTGAAATTAATACAATTCTCCACCAATCAGGCTTCTGTAATGAGGCTCAAACTTACATAAGCCTTTTGTAAACTCTTGTAAGCGCGCAAATGGAATAAATCCGAGGGCCGCTGCACAATGGCTGTCAGCAAAGTCTGCAGTGAGAACTGTATTAAACTTGCACGAGAAAATCAATTCGGAAAATATAGAGGCAATTATTTTGTCTCCCACACAGCCTGACAAAATAAGTGCCAAGCAAAGCTGGGAGGAGAAATAAATAATGAAAGAGAGCGAATGAGAGCGAGCTGTGAGGAGACTCGACCAACACGAGATGGATTATGATTCCTGTGGCCACCCGCAGTCACTCGAACCCGGGCAGACACGTTTACACGTTTATAGATGAATGTGAACAGCGACGAGGGATGTTACTATAAAAGTGACACGTTAGAATATAATGTCACTATTAAAGGTGCAACGCGTGATATTTAGGATGATCTATTGACAGCAAAATATGCAATATAATATACATGACTATGTGTTCAGAGTTGTGTAAAGACCTCACATAATGAAGCGTTATGTTTTTATTACCTTAGAATGAGCTATTTCTATCTGCGTACACCGCGGATCCCCTTGCATGGAATTCGTCATGTTGTTTCTACAGTAGCCCTATACGGACAAACTGCTCTACAGAACACGTTTCATAAATGCGTTATTTCCTTCGGCGAAGAAGCGAAAAGTCACGACGGTTTAAGTTCTGTGTCAGCCACCGTAGTGCTTCGAAACAGAGGAGGGAGGGGTGGAGTGAGGTGTTGGTTGTAATTCACAACCTCACCACTAGATGCCGCTAAAATCTGCTCCTTTAATACTGCAACAATTGCCAAATGGAAAGGGGGAGAAAAGGCCCCATTGTAACCAGGAAACAGTGGTTTAGTTATAGCGCCCCCTGTTGATGGATGTGTTGTCTACACGATGTTGTAAATGGCTAGATGTCTCAAAATCTGTTGTAAAAAAAAATAAAAATGTTCTGTTGTTTTGTTCTGGTAAATTATATACTGATGTTTCTTCGTGCTTGTGTCATAGAGGCCTTTGGCTTGGTAGACAGATGCTGTCTGGTTTGCTCGGGTTTGTAGTGGATTGTTGGAGTGTGAAATGTTTGGCAGAAATGTTGATGTTTGGCGGAAAGATGGGAGGCTTGCGGGCTTCCTTGGGTAAATAACATTGAAGAAGTTTGTTTAGAGAAGCTGAGCTGTTGCCTTGGCAGTGCCTTTGAGTCAGCTGATTGTTATCGTGAATCATTCAATAATTGATTTAGTTTATTTACTACGGTATGGAGAGGCTTACGAGAAAGCATTTTTCCTAAATGCAAGTATTTATATCTAAATATATGTAAATGTTGGGTGCTGCATTTTTTGGGGAAGAGCTGATGGAGTGACTCTGACCTGTCAGGTGGATCAGAGATGGAGCCAAACGAAGGTTTAGGGATCACATGATCCATCGAGATGATTCTCATGCCTTTGAGAGCTAATGAATGGACAAGTGTAATGGATGGGGGTGTGGCTAATACCCAAGCCGCTCCCCTTCACACAGTCTCCATTTGTCTATGTATCTGTCTCTCTCTCTCTCTCTGTCTCTGGCCCTCTGGGTAGGCTGATGTAACCGGGTGACAGAATTTGGAGGATGGAAGAGGATGGAGGGAGGAATTTGTCACAGGAGGAGTGTGAGATCGTAAGGACACCATGTGGGAAGATCTTATATATAGGATGTCTGATTAGACCGGGAAATCACGACGGCATTTCTCTAGGGCTCGACTCTCTTCTCCGTGGTTAGCTTTTTTTAGCGTGATCTCTGAGGAGCGCAGCATCGGTTCTGGCAAATGTGAATTTTCTAACCTTATTTGACGTTAGAGGTGATCAAACTTTGACTGACGTGTCATTCAACCAATCGGAAACCAAAGACCCGGTAAATGACTAATTAAAGGTTTATATACCAGTACAATCTGATTTGAATGTGTTACATGATAAAGAAAAAACATCAACCATATCACAATTAAATATACTTGCAACTTTATTTCATTTATCATCTATTTTTTTATGCTTTTCTTAAACCAGGTGGTGTAGTTATTGTATCTGCCAGCAGGGGTTAACTGGACCGTTCCAGCCAAACTTTGCTTCTTTGATAACTCCACTCCTTTCCCTAAATTGACATATCCACATTTTTGTTTCGGCAGCATTTGTTATTTTGCGTAATTTGGGGCGGGTTTTGAGTGAGTTCTCTTTGCCCTGAAATCATACGGTGTGTGTTTTCGTGAAGGTTGTTATTTGATTTAATAGCCAGCTTGTCACTGAGCTTTGAAATATTCATATTGCCGGATTTGACAGCTTTGAGAGGTGTAATAGAGGAGCGTGTGTGCTTATGACAGCTGACGCCGAGATAATAACGAAGTCGTCAGAAAGGGAGGAAAAGTCAATTTTGTACCATTGAGTGACTTTCATTCATTTATTTACGTATTTCTCTTTTTCACATACAGGTGTGTGCTGTTTATATTGTATACAACAGAACATAGAAAACATCTGTCTGCATTTTTAAAGCCATTTGAAAATATCTGAAAATATAGTAAAAAAATATATTTTATGCATGTCTTCAACCTATAAGGAAGAATTATAGTTAATCGCTTGTATTTAAATGCAACAATATATTAATACATAGTGGAAAAATAATATACAGCTGCGAAATAATGAAGAGACCATTTCAAAATCATCACTATGTGTTTAGGTAAAATGATCGTTTTTGTTTCATTTTGTGAACTATTAACAATATTCTTCCCAAATAAAAAAAAAATGGAGAGATGGAGAGGCCTGTGCATTTGCATTTATTTGCAGAAAATTAAAACTGGAGAAAAAGATCAATAACAGAAAATATGCTCTGAATTTTTCAGACCTCAAATACTGCAAAGAAAATAAGTTCATATTCACTTTTAAGCAATACAACAGTCACATTTGTACATGTATTTAGGAAAACGTTTTTATGTGAAAACCTGGATTTTTATCATCGTGTCTTGTCATGCTGTCAGTCTTTCACATTGCTGTTGGATGACTTTATGTCACTCCTGAGGATTGATTTAGTTGAAATTCAACAAACACTGGACTGGAATGACCACAATACATCTCCTAATTTCTTCCGCGGATGTATATCTACATTTATTAAAACATTTTTGAGTGACGAGTCAAAGGTATTGATGATTTGAGTTTCTAAATTCAAAAATATATTTTTTTAAAACAGCAAAAAAATGTATTAGAAAAGAAATGTCACGTAAGGTTAAAGATACATTGAACGTGAACAGAACATGTAATGACACCAAATTAAAGTTTTGGACTTTAATTGAAAGCTAATTTTCCTATTCAAGTCAATCTCAATATACAGCTGATGGAAAAGATAATTTGTAAGACCATTATAAAGTGGATGTGTGTGGTGGCAGATGCACAAAATTGGCGTTAAATCCCCACCTGCCAAATGAAATTAACAGTGCAAACCATAGTTTTAATTTAACTTCTGTTTAATTAACACCAGCCGTCATACTGCGGGGAGAAACAGGGTATTTTTGGACGTACTCAGCAGGCAGTGTCAGTATCTGAAACAACCGAGATGCTGCGTCCCGATCACCTGATCTTAAAATACAGTTACCTACACAAAAGGCAGTAGCGTAGTCTCCGAGTAACATTTGTTTATTTCATTTTGTTTACTCTGTGGTTTTAGTGTTATAGGGATTTGTTCCCATCTTAATGGTGCACCATCAGATTGCATGATGCTGTGTTTATTCCTCCGAGCCTCTGTTTTATTTTCCTCCTGGAAGCCACCAGGTAATGAAACCTAAAAATAAGGACACCGAAACAAAGTTTGATGGGGACGTCTCTGTGTTTGTTGGGAAGTGGAAATGCTTGTTAAATGCACACAACACCAGATTTACCCTCAAATGTCTTCTGTTTTTAGAAGCGTACGAGCGCCTGTTCAACAGCTTTAGTTTACTGAGCTAAGCGCTGACTTCAAAGTCCATATGTACATGTTTATGAGATTCATCAATCTCTCTCTGAAGACATACTGTATATATACACCCACACGCACATGTTGTGTTTTTGTGTTTTATGGCAATTTTCCATACACATAATGACTTTTATACTGTATGTATATTCTATACCCTAAACCAAACCCTTTCAGCAATTTTATGTTGAAGAAACATCATTTTGTATGATATTCATGCACGCACACACACAAACACACGATATGAACTGTACATTATTTACCACACACACACACGCTATATGAACTACACAAACTATATGAACTGTATGTACCACGCACGCACACACGCACGGACTTAAACTTTTTTTTTACTTTCACTCACTTTAGCAGCCAAGGAAAGGCCTTGTACTTTATTTTGTGAAGTTATTTTATGCAGACTGGACAAAGATAGTTTAAGGTGTTTTAAAAAAATCTATTTTACTTAAAGGGAGTTTATTTAGATCAAACAGCATACAATCCTTAAAAGTATAGTTCACCCAGAAATGAAAAGTTGATCATTTATTCAGCTGACGTCTTATCAAACTATAACTTTCTGCGTGACATTTTTTCTCCAGAACACAAAAGAAGATATTTTGAAGAATGTTGGAAACCAAACAACATCGGCCCCCATTGTATGGACACAAAACCACCAAAACATTTCTCAAATATCTCCCACGGAAGAGTCAAAGGCAGAATTTTTCAGGGGGCGAATTATCCTTCAAATTTTATATTGCAAGCAAAATCATTCTGAATATTGAAAATATATATTGTTGCTCTGAACATCCATCAGATGGGCTTGGTTCCAGACACCCCCCGTTTAGTGGCTTTAAGAATGATGATTTATAATCGACCGCCATGCATCAATGTGTGACTTACTGACTTTACTTTGATAACTGTAGCTTTTGACTGGAGCTTTTAAGTTCTTTTCAAGTTGAATCTTTCTTGTATTCTCACGGTAGACCTGCTAAAGCATTTCCTATGATGTAAAATGGAGCTGTAGGATGACAGTGTGCTTTTGTTGAGATGGTGGTTTCTTCCCTGTGGGTTTGATCCGTTTGAGAGCCTGTCTTGCTCCCGTTCTCCGATGTTGAACTAAAACTGCTTAGTGTTCCAAAAGCGGAGGCATCCGCAGATCAAGCTGTCTCACCTCCGTCTCTATCGCGGGTTCGGTCTCTTTCACAGCACTGACTAAAGCCTCGACAATGCCACGGTGTTGTTCGTACCTGCCTTGTCAAAGGATAAACCTTCCCTTTGTGGCGTACGAATACAGATCGCGCCGCCGTGACATCCTCCATTCTCTGACCTTCTGCCCAGTCATCAGGCGCTAATGAATTGCCTTTTCATAATTAGAAATGCCACGTTCCTCTCGCAGACAGATAGAGCCAAAGCGACAGATAATAAAAACAGGCACGGGGTCTTCTGGATTATAGAACAGATGCTCGGGCTGCTTGCGTCGTGCCGGTGTCGTATCAAAATCTGACTCCCCGTGAGAATATGACTCCCCTACGAAGGTTAGCGTTAGGTGTGGGGGCGGGCTTTAGAGATAGGGACCGATCACAAAGCGGCATCCCGAGTGAACGAACCAATCAGACGTAGGGGAGACAAAATCTCACGGGGAGTCGAAATTCGGTACAACACCGGCGGTTGGCGGAAGTCCGCGAGAAACGCCGCCAGACGATTAACAACTTCGTTTGGCAGATTTCTTGTTTTCACACCCTGTGATGTGAAATGGAAATGATGACATCATTGGTTGACAGGAACATCCAGAGCTTTCGAGGTGTCCTCTTCAGTAACACAATACGTTCATCTTCATGTTTAATGATTTTTTGATTAACTTAAGAAAAGCATGCCTCCAAACCTGATGAAAACCACCAGCTTCTGGTTAACATTCAGCTCGCTCTCAGTTCAAACCTGAAAGCTGACAGATCATAGACTAACTGCGAGTTAAAGATTTGTTTCCCTGCGAGGAAGGAGTTTCTCTTTTCAAACTAATGAGAGGGACTCGGGGCATTCTTGCCCTGAAGAAACATCTCAACATTCTAAAGGCTTTCCTCTAGGTGCCTGCGGTGTGAACATTGTGTGGCCGAATATTGTTCCAGAGGAACTTCAGGGTTGGGATGAATAAGCAGAGCCGAGGGAGCATTTCTTTCTTTGTCTGGAGAGATTCATGGTATCACAGTTTGTGTTGTTGGATTTGTGCACAGATAAGCCGTGTGGAGAGCGGGTTACGCTGGAGATACACGGTTGTGACAAAGCTTAAATTGTCAAGTGTTTTCGATCAGGGATGCAATCCACTCATCCTTTAGCAACAATTGCCTGGTACTAACTTTTGCCTCTATGTCTCCATCTCTGTTTGAAACATAACATTGCAGTTCACTTTAAGTATGTATTTTTTATAGTGATGTTAAGTGATGTTGACAGCTCAAATTATAAATCATTTTTATAAGCTAAACATTGTGCTTCTGGTAAGGGGTATGAGACAGTTTTTGGGGTACATTTTTTAAATGTTTGCTCAATAAGTCATTTTTGTTTAGTAAAAAAATGGGTTCAGAATTTTTTTTTCAAGCACAATTGAAATATATTTAAAATGTATCCCAGCACCTATTGTCTCTTACTATTTCATGACATCTAAAGAAAATAGATGCTAAGAAAGTGCATTCTGATATTACTAGAACATACTATTCCAATTTGCAACGTTAAACTGAAAGTAATGGTTTATAATTTAAACTGTCGGGTATGATTTTGCAGGAAGAGTAATGTCAGTTTAAAAGCATTTAAGTTCAACCCACTTCATAACGTCATATTTTGATTCTGTGTTTTCAACATATAATCTCTTTTCTTTGTTTTTTTCTTGTACAGCTAGTTGGATGCAATGCAAATGGAAAAAAGTGCTATAAAAGTAAACCTAACTTGACATGTACAGTAACCTGCAATTTTGTGATTCGAACAAAGATGGCGATAGAGAGCCGAAAGGTGTGAATCTGTCAGCACTGCTGGTATGCTGTGGTGTAGTTTTGTGTACATTGTTAGCAAGTGATGCAACATATACTGAATCCAAAACAATTCAAAAAGCCTCCGTACTTCAGATGTAGATTGCAATGTGCAGGGTTATATATTGTGGCTTTCAAATCGAGCTTCCTTTTTAAATATCTGACAGCTGTTAAGGATTTGGTGGCGTGAAATTGCAAATCAGTGCAGATTTTTATCAGAACAACAGCACTGAAAAAAAGAGGAGAGATAATAATTATGCTAAAAATGAACCCATGGCGCACAAAGCGTTCACGTCGGGAGCGTGCTAAATTTGCAGCAGTCTTTTGTTTATTTGATCCGTCAGTTTCCCCTGTTGTTTGCAGATGCGTTTCGCGGATGAAAAAAGCTTCCAAAGCAGGCTGGGAATTTTGCTGCTGTACGCAGCTACATAATGTTCTGCCTCCAATTCCAAAGCGTGAGATGTTACGGCCGATACATTCTAATGCCCGCATGCTAATACGCTTTACGTTTGTTGCCTTCAGGAAATGAGAAACAGTTGGTCAGACATGGAACTGTTTCTTTCAGCTTATCTTTAAACCCGGCCACAATACAGTAATGAAAACCGCAGGCTGTTCCTTTCAGGGCTCTGCTTTCATAAGGTGATAAGGTAGACGTGAATACAATTTAAAAGGATATAATGGATAAAGATGTCCAGTAGGTTCATGCCGTCCTGCAACTGAATGAAATAATGCCGCCATAAATCAAGAAAAGCTGCCATAAAACTATACATCTCTGTCAACACGCACACATTAAAAATTGGCATTTCTTTTCCATGCTGCGCTTTTTTCTTAATGGACAAAAACACAACGCTTTACCCGCAGGCTCTGAAAATGTTATTATTCTTTTTAGTACTTGGTATTACTAATAAGAGCGGAACGGGTCTGGGTGCCACCGTTCATAGTGTTAACTCCTGAGAGAAGGTTTATTGTTTAGTCAGTGAGTTTTTGCCACATACATAGTCTTAGTGGCCAGGTCATTGAACATGTCCGTAATGGAAAGTTCATGAAACACCGTGTGTTGTAGGTAGTCAACTTTTGTGTTACTTTAGACACAAGATACAGCCTTTGTGACAACTAAGCGTAGTATTTCGAGTGACCGGTGTCCTTTTCTTGTCTTTTTGAATGTTATAATGTAAATGTATTGCATATATCAGGGCTTCTCAAAGTCTGGACTCCGCTGGAAACAGCGTTTCCAAAATTCTGTCTCTGTTACTGACTTTCCGGGCATATAAACGCGAACGTAGATTGTCTGTCAATATGCACATTTTTTTTAAAGCCTTTACCGGTTTTGTTTATGTGCGCATGTCTAGCGCTGTAATAAAAGTCCCAAACGGAAGTAATAGTAAAATACCACTTACAAGTCAACTTTCGAATCATGCAGTTGATGTAGAAACGTCAAAGTGAAGAACTATTGTTGCAAATGTTGCATTTTTAATGACTAAACAGACTATCGACGGTGACGTCACTGCTCGCGAGATACACGGCAAGTCTCAAACTTCCATGTAAAGGCGGTTTTATGCGTAGCCGGTTTATAACTACGCATGTAAACACGTGACAACATGTTTCTTTTTAAGCTGATTTTTGATAGATCTTTTGTGCATGTAAACGCACTCAGTGAAAGTGACTGCAGGTTACAATGAAGCACAGAAACAGAGAAAGTTTTATTGGGCAGTTTGTTGTATAAAATGCAGTACTGTATGTAACAGTTAAGACAGTAAATGCAAGTACGATGACGATATGAATATGATAAACTTGTTAAATCAAGATACATTTTCTTGACAAAAAAGTGACCTGAGATATTTAGAAGTAGTCTCGTTTTATTAAAGAAACTATAATTTTTTTTAAAAAGTTTATGTTTAAAACTAGCAAAAAAGAAAAGAAAAATAACCTTAAATTAGTTAACTTTTTTCTCAAGTACCTAATTCAAGTTTAATTTTCTTACCCCATAGGCAGATTTCTCCCCCTGTTTTAAACATAAACTTCCTTAATTCTTATAGCTTTTCAAACAGGACTTCTAAATATCTTAGGTCCATTTTCTTGTCATGATTTAAGAATGTTTAGATATTTGTACTCTAAAACAAGAAAAAAATGCTTAGTTATAATGTAAATTTTGCAGAATATATATTTAGATTTGTTATTTAAAGTTATAAGCATGTTTATTAAAAACAAGTTTTGTAAAAACAAATGTTCCGGACCTTTGACGTTGATGAGAATTCAAAACTTTGAGAACCCCTGGCATATATTATCTGTTTTACCCGTTATAAACATGCAATATATATATGTATATATATATATATATATATATGTATATGTATATATATATGACATTTAAAAATTAAGCCATGAATAACATAGAGCCATGTTACACAAATAACATTTGCCTGCTGTTATTGCATTATGGACACAGCTATGTCGCTCTATCAATGTCTCTCCATGACACACAATAGAGAGAGAAATCCTTGAGGTACAGGCGGTTATGTGAGTTTATTCAAATGGAGACTAAATCATTTAAGATTTAGTTTCATTCATACATAAATAAAAATGAAATGTTGATTTTAACGCACATTTGTTTATTCATATTTTGTTTCGTCGACAGGTTTTAATCTAGGCACTACCTTTTGGGAATTATGGATCTTAACTAGGTTTCACTTTGTCAATATGAATGATGTTGTGCTATTTTGAGCTTTTGATTCAGGCATTCAATGAAATTCATTTACTTTATCTGGTTGATGGAAGGGCTTATCGTTTTCACATTAAATGTAAAATCAGATAAGCCCTGTGGAAATAAACCTGTAGAGAGCCAATTATATTTATGGATTTTCAGAAAACATTTTTAGATTTTATGCCTGTACTGAGAGGACTTTCCGCATTTATTCTAGTAAATATTTGGCTGTACCGTTTCATAAAAAACATGTGGTGCGCAAGTGTGTACGGTGTAAAAGTGTCAAAACGCAATTCAGATTGAAACGTCTTCTTCTACAGTCCGTTTCCTCTCAGGTCATGGCAAAGCAACGGTCTAAAGAACTTGCTTTTAGACATGGCCGTTTCTCAATATGCGTTCGTCAGCTGTCTTGTGGCCTCGTGTTCTCGCAAAGTCCGTTCCAATACTCAAGAGCACAAGAACAGAGAACGCATGAAAGTACTCGGGTGTGTTCTCGATATCAAGGATGCATCGAATGCAGCCTTGCGTGCGTTCGGAATCCGCTTGACGTCCCAGAAGTCACTGCGGCGCGTCCATCAAAGTTCCAAGGCTGCCTCGCAAGACCGGTCTCCACTAGAACACAAGTCCGTTCTTTGTCTTCTTGGAATTGAGAAACGGCCATGTTTGTAGTCAGATAGCTACAGCATAGTGAAAAATTGTGATATTTTGAAAGTATCTATATCGCCCCCTGGAGTCATGGAGGTTTATAGCCACCAACAAACATACTGGGCACAGAGCAAAGTATTTGGCAAGCGCATTTGCAAAGCTCGTGATCAAGATACTTGGGAAGCAAGTAGGAAGTCTTGCTTTCTGAAATGTATAAATAAATAAAATAAATAGGTGAGTTTATGCTTAAAACAATAGAGTGGGAAAAATACACTTGAAGGAATAGTTCACCTTCAAAATGAAAATGATGTTATAAGTTACTCACCCCGTTGTCATTTTAAACCTGTGTCATTTTCTTTCTTCTGCAAAACACAAAAGAAGAAAAAAAAACGTTGGTCCCCATTGACTTTATTGTATGGGCAAAAAACAATGCAAGTCAATGGAGGAGAAACGGTTTTCTGTTACCAACATTTTTCAAAATACCTTCTTTTGTGTTCCGCAGAAGAAACAAAGTCATACAGGTTAGAAATGACATGAGGGCGTGTAAATAATGACAGAATATTAATTTTGAAGGTGAACTATTCCTTTAGTTAAAAGACAATCTCGATTTTTCACAGCAAAAAGAAGAGTAAATCTCTCAAGTAAACGCATCTTGAACGTTTCGATTTTTTTACACACACTTGCATGCATGCATGCTTTTTCCAGCAGTGGTACTTACATGTATTGTCATGTGCAGGGAAGCTCACGCAGGAGATCATTTTGGTTGGCTAACGTGTGACATCGCCTCAATCCACATTGTTGTTAACATGCAAAACGATGTGCAAAACTGCACGTTTCCTAAACGGTGGGTTTGGTTGATGGGATTTCCTGAATGACTTTGCAACTGACCTGTCTTAGACAAGACCTAAGATGTGTAGTATGAGTATGTGCAGTAAAAGCATCACTAGAAATAAATCCATGTGGAATCTTGCTTCAGAGAGATAATGTATGCAGTGAAAAATAGCTACAGCACTGTTTGCAAAAAACATTTTCAACACGTTTAATGAATATTCTGGGTTAAAAATGGCATTCGTCCTTCAGTTTGTTAGAAAACACGGCACGTAATGCATGCAGTAATGCACTTACTATAGAAGTCTATAGAGGACGGTGTTGTAATATGTTGTAAAATGTGTAATTTACTGTGTGGTTATGATAGGAGCTAAAACCGGATACAGGTTTGCACGGATGAGGTTAGCGATTTTGTCATTTTTCATTAGTTTCACATGAACACATATTATGTTCGCCTTTTGTCTACTTCTGAAATACTTTGTTTTTATGTGTATCCCATAGGCTCCATTTGAAATGATTGTTTTGTATATTTAGGTTCGGATAAACCGTTTCATGCGTCATTCCAAAAAGTTGAAAAGGTGAACGCAGAGATCTTAAAAACTTGACTTGATGTTTAACGAAAATAGGACTGACGTGCAGAGAAATAATGAGAAAACAAGAGTCTGTATAAACAAATAAATTGACATTTTACCCTCACCTGGGCGGCCCCTGGGCTACGCCCTCAAACTCCCCGCTCTGCAAGCGTGATCGTGGAGGCAGAGCCGTGCCCCGGGCGACCCGAAAGGGGTTAAATGGCAATTATGTCTGTTTATTGCGATGTCAAAAGCCTCTATTCACAGGCGATGAGAACATTGTTCCCCCTCCTCTCCCCCCAGCTCTTTTCATTTCACACATAAGCAAGCACAAACTCATGCAGATGGCTTGCCGACAGCAGAATCCCTCAGTAGTTCTTTGATATTTAAAAAGAATACATTTGTCCAAAGAAGTATTAGCATTTTGGAGTGCATGAAACGCTTGTTTTTACAGTTAAAAGGAACTAAACACTACAGTGATGAATCCTTTTATGATGCGACTGACCCGTGTGTTGTGGGACAGAATGAATCACTTGGGATTCTTTCCGAGTTGCTTTTAACGTTTATCTGCTATAATGTGACAACTAGCCCTTCATCATTTTTATGTATCGATGCAGTTTCCTTCTATGCTGTTTCGCCGTATATGAATATGAAACTTTAGTAATGTGTTTTGGATATATGCTATACTGGAGAGATAACACTTGACGTAGCGACTCAGCTTTACGTAACATGCTTTGTACAAGCTTAATGATGATATCCAGTCGCTTTTTTCGATAATACTGCGGGGGAGTTTATAGTCAAAACAATGTTGTATACGTGTATTATCACAGATTTGCAAGTAAAACAGTGGTGCTGTATAACAAGAGCCAAGAAGGGCCCTAAATGGGAAGCTGTTTGTATTTCAAACAGGCTTTCTCTCTCTCTCATCATCTTTAAACACCCGAGAATCACATGCATACACACATTCCTAAAAAGCTCTTTTTAGATTTAGTCGTTTTTTATGTGCACCTGAATAAACCGATCGTGAAAGATTTGCATGCCGTGCGATTCTGTGTCCTCCGGGTTACATCGGGGTTCATTCCTGGCTGAGACGTTTGCTTTAGTGAGCTGATCTGTATGCACCGGGAGCGGCTCGTGAATACTCCTGCCGCGTAATGATTTTGAAGAATTCAGGACCGCGGAACGCTAACAACTGAAATAAAGGAATAAAGGCCGGAAATTGCTCTGAGAATTAGCTTGTCCAAACATGCGAGAGAACTCAATTACATATATAATTAATGTCAGCGCCATCTCACGAGGGTAAGAGCCGTAGCCGTTTTATTAGCCTGCGCTCCAACGAAATTTCACATTTGGCAAACAAGCAAATATGTCGTGCCAGTTCAGTGCGAACGGATGTCATCATGATGCTTAGCATGTGACACAATAAAAGTATTTTTTTTGGTGGTAGCCGTTCGAAACCTTGAATGTTTGACATCAGTTTGTGCTGTGGACATGATGATAAACCTCAAATCATGCGGCTTCTTGACGACAAATGACTTTTTGAAATGATCCGTGTGGTTCTCATCTTGTGATTTGGACCAGTAAGCAACCTCTAGAGACCTCCCGAAATACCCAAGCCGCCTAGCAACACACTAAAAAACAGAACACATCTGCAACCGCACAGCAATGGCCTGGCAATCAAATTGATACATATTTTGTATAAAGATAAACGCTTCGAGTGATCTGGGGTTTGCTTTAATTTCATAGCACTATTATGTCTGTTTTTTTTCTTCCAAGAATTTTACAGAATTTCCAAAGAAGTTTACAGTCTGGAATCTGATCTGAATCAGAATGATGTCATAAAAATTCTTGATCTGTATTGGCGAATTGAGAGACTATATGTTTTTTGATTTTCTAAATGCATTTTTGGAGTCTTTGGAGGACACTAGTAATAGATATATTTGAAGATATAGTTTACCCAAAAATGTTTTAAATATCAGTCATTCTCTGTTTACTCATGTCATTTCAAACCTGTATGACGTTCTTCTGCAAAACAAAAGAAGATATTTAAAAAAATGTTGGTAAGCAAACAACACTGGATTGACTTTCATTGTATAGACACAAAACCACTGAGACATTTCTCAAAATATCTTCTTTTGTGTTCCACAGAAGAAAGAGTCAGATACAGATTTGAACAGCATGAGTGTGAATAATGACAGAATTTCAATGACGTGAACTATACCTTTAAAGCAAACAAGCCAAATAAGTAAAAATCTTTGATTCTCACAATCTTGGTCAGTAAACAACAAGAAACCCTAAAGATAAAATCCTTTTCCAGTAAAACTGTTGATATCTATAATAGAATAATGTCAATGTGTTTTTCATTTATTTAATTTCCTCGTTCAATGCATCATGTGGCACTTTTTCGTGCAAACAGTGCCGCTTTAGACTCCCTCCTATTTTTTTCTTTCCCTTTGCGCGACGCGTCAGTCAGTAATGTAAGACTTCATGCGTACTGCTTTCTGACAGCAGGGCAGCAAATGGAGCAGTCGAACCTGTCTGCCTGTTCTGTGAATAATGCAAGGAGGTGGTTCACCGGGCACCGCTCTTCCAGAGACGTGTCCTCTTCTCTTTGTTTGCTGACGAAGACTAATGTATAGAGAAACGCTTCTGATCCTAGATCAGCATTCTTTCTCTGCAGACCTTCACAGCGGGTGCTGTAAATAGGCCTATTAACAGAGTCAAAGCAGTCGCTGGGGCTTTTTGTGCACCTCTGCTGGTGTTTGTCGTTCGTGTTTCTCTCTTTTGTTCCTCGAGCTTCTGTTCTCCTGCCGTCAAGCCGTTAATTTGAATCATTTGTTTACTTACTAAAAGGTTAGTGCGTGATAAAACTCTAGTTAATAGCAGCGACTGATCTCTAGAGACCAAGGTGACCCATGGGTCATATAACACGAAATAAGGGCAATTCTTCAATTAGGCAAACGTTTGTCATTCTAGCTTTTAGAAATAGATTGTAGTGTCTTTAAATGCTTTTAATGTGTTTTAGTCTTTAAAAAATCATGTAATTATTATTAATAATTAAAAATATACATACAAATAATATAAGGTGTTTTAATCCCACTATTTTTTTTAAATCATTTAAAAATATATATATATTATTTAATTTTTGTGTTGAATGTTCCCATGAAATCAAAATTTTGTGTAAATATGTTAGCCTTACATATATAAATATATAAATCCACTTTTTTCAAAATATTGAGATTATAATAGAATCTATTGGAAGATATTGCAAGCATTTAGACGATGTGTCCGTTTAAAACTAACAGTCTCTTACTTCCACCAATACAGATCAATGATTATTCTATTCTTGAGTAGGTAACACTTTACTTTACGGTGCCCTTGTTACACATGTTACATGGATTTACTATAGTATTAACTATAAATGATGCATAATTACATGTAACTAACCCAAACCCTATAGTATGTACATGTAGTTAATTTTTATTACTCAGTACTTAAATGCATAATTACACTGGAACACGGGCCCTAAAATAAAGTGTAACCCTAGAATATTCTAGAATATTCTATTGATTGTGGTGACTGATCAAAAGTTTAGGGACTAAGGCTGTGTTCAGACTTGACTTCTTTTTTGACAAGAAAAAGTTGACAAAGGCACTTTTTTAGTAAAACTAAATGCTGGCAGCGTTTGGTTACAAATATCAGCCGAACGCCATGACTTCGGAGGCAGCATCTGTACACGAAGGCAGCCCAGAGAAACAGATAGGCAGCGTAACGGAAGTCTATTTGAATTATAAACGTCTTTGCAATACCTAATCCCATATGCATTTTAAAAACTACAATACTACTTTCTCACTATAAATGCAGTCAGAAGTTGTTGAAAGTTAAAATAAACTTACATTTTCACAAAACTTTGCTCCAACGGGCGTTTCGACAGGAATTTTTTTTTTTCGAGCTTGAGCCTTCTCGACCAATCACGTTCCTCGCACGTTGTTATGGAAACGACAGGTCTCTGTCATTGGTTTGCTGTGAAAAAGGAGCTTGACGTAGGGCGCTTTTTTCAGAAAAGTTGGACTTTTTCGACCTCAAAAGACACTCTGAGCTGCAGAAAAAGAGGCCGGCGCTGGCGTTTAAAAAAGGTTATAATTTAAAACACACGCTTGCAGCTTCAAAAAAGAAGTCATGTCTGAACACGGCCTAATGCAGCATCATGTTGTGTTTCCACAGTGAATAGATCAGACACAAATAGCAAACAGGTAGACAGCAGTATGCTGTAAATTGGCTGTGGGAAGCAGAGGATGTTTCAAACATATCATTTATTGCATCATTCTTCGGTGTACAGAAAAGAGTTACTGTTGTTATCTGTACTGATGACATGAGCAACATTCAAGACAGAAAAACACAATTATCGATCAAACGCTCGGTCGTAGAGTTAAGATCACAAGAGATCAAGCTGTTCAAGCACTTCTGCGATACAAACAAACTCTGTGGTGTCCATATGAGTTTTATGGTGGTCCGGTTGTGAAGCACTTCAGTGAGGAACATACTGTACTGGTCTGATGGTAACAGACAGTGAAGACACTTGTTGTTCGAGTCGGTAAGAGGAAGGCGTGAGGTGATGTCTGTTTTTTGTTAAGGGTGCATTTTGTATATTGCTCTGTCAGGCCTCTGGAGATGTAACAGAGTTCTTGATTATGTTTCATTTGAGTATCAAATTTTTCTTAGAATTATTCCTCATATGATCAATATAGGAGTACCGGGCTGTAAAAATGGTTGTGGATCGCCCAGCTCATGTAAATTAGTCTCTGAATTCTTTTTGTTGATTTTGAAATACTGTAGCTGCTATTTTTTGGAAAATGATCTCATTTGTAATTTCTTTGTGTTTATTAAAAAAATGCTCGAATGATATTCTGCAGGTGTTTTCGTTCACAATTTCAAATTTGTATCATCTTTTATTTTCTGAAACACGACAATGCGCTCCTTGCCAGCTCTCTGACAGATTTAACTAAACTAAGTATCTATTTGAAAAAAAAAATTTGAGCTTATATTAACAGTATTGATTGAATTGTCATGTTTAATTTGGATGTTTAAATGAATTCTTTTATCCTTTATATGGAAAAAATATATTATGGTTTTACTATAGTAAAAGTGAAGCAACCATGTTTTTATGTGAAATTATTTCTATTTGTTTGACCACAGTTTAACTGCAAATACTGTGGTTGATCTGTGGTTACTAAAGTGAGACCATGGTCAATTTGTGGTTCCTATGATTTTACTACAATTTAAACCAAAAAAGTTGGTTCATTTTATTAAGGGAATGAATGCGGAATGCAGTTTATTACGGATATGCCAAAGCACTTTATTTTCAACACTGTTGGGTGGATTAAAATTTACACATAAAAAAAAAAGATTACACTTCTTCGGTGTAAAATTGGATCCACATCTTCATCCGGAGTTTATTGCTTCCGTGCAGGAATTTATTTCAATTTTTTATTTCAATTTACAAAGCCAATTTGTGGCTTCTGTTATCTGCATTAGAGCTTTGAGACTCCCGGGTCTGCAGTCAGGAGGAGGGATATTTGTCTTATGACTGACAAAACAGAAGCCTAATTTTGTACTCGGGAAGACACGATGTCAGTCGAGCAGGCAGTGCAGGGGAAAGCCTGGAGATCCACTCGGCATGCCTTTGATCGCATTAAAGCTCCTCTGGCCTTCAATGCTTTCAATTTGTCAGATCCCCTTGTGCTTTAGCATTAGCATTTGCATTTAGCAATCATCTTGTTCGGTGGAAGAAAACGGTCGGACTTTGATGAAAAAATGCCGGTCGTTTGGAAACAGGCAAACTGGGAAGCCAAATGTTTTAGATCAAAGACGCAGTTAGAAGCAGTCGGGATAGCATGCTGATGGATCTGGTTGTTTTAAATTCACTTCACTGGTGGGCGATACAGACTTCTGGCCCGCAGATGAACTAAACGATGCTCGTAGGTTTAAAAGGTGATGTTTGTGTTTTCGTTGTTGAAATGCAATTTATGCATTTTGCAAGTGCATTCGGACTACACATTACATCAGTTTGTGTGAATCGAGCTCATGACCTGCACTGCTAACGCAAATGCTGGACGAACTACAAAATATTTCCTCTTATCTCAGAGACAACTTTAAGCCATTTGTAGGCCATCTTGAAAGAGATAACAGTACACAAATTTCACAAATTTCATGGTTCAATACGTAGTTTTGGGACATAGGCCTACAGTTGTTCGGTATGATTTTGGGATGGCAAAAAATGTCTCAAGACTCAAGATTGTGGCTGGCACAAATCTTATTGTGAACCGGACTTGGCTGCGTTTCCCAAAAGCATCCTTTTATCGTTCTCTAATTGAAAGGTTCATATTCATAATGACCACACTTTGTGATTATTATTAACAAAGTGCTGGTAATGTATGTGTACGATAAAAAATTAGTATGGAGCTAGATAATACATAGGCCCTAAAAACTTAACTTAAAAATTGCCACCTCCACATGAGGATGCATGCATAATATGTTAAAATAATAATAAGGTTAAGTTAATGATTAAATGACATAATAAAATGTACTAATATAGTTTAAGGAGAATTGCCTTTGCTAATTTTATATTTTGGTTAGAACAAAATTAAGATGGAACACAAGGGTTTTATTCCTAATCCTTACAACATTTTTTTAACTAATTGAAAAATAAATTGGGCTAAATTTAGATAATAATGTATTTTTTTAAATAGGATATTCCTAATTTGAACTCTTAGACCAAATAAATATATCAGGATTACGTTTTTTGTTCATTGTGTGTTTTTTGTACCTAAAAAATAAGGTACTTTGACCGAACATCAGATTTGACATATTTTTCTCATATCCTCTTTCCAGTAGTGTGCGGGTGCACTTCTTAACCTTTGACCTCTGTCTCTCAGTGGAAATCATAAGGGCATGAGTCAGACTTGCTCACGGAGACGAGAGAAGCAGAGCGTGATGTGTGTGTGTACACACATGTTAAATGCTCTCTAATCAGATGAAATGTTCTTGGAATGGCTCATGGAGACGAGGTGACACTCGACAGATACAAACATGTCTTTCGTTTCACTTCTGTGTGCCAACAGCAGTAAAATCACCTTCTTGCATCTCACGCACTCTTTCATAGCATCCAGACTTTCCAACAGACGTTTACAGGAGACTAAGAAAAGGTTTCAGTGGCATAGAGAGAATGCTTTTGCAAAATCATTCAGCTGGAAATGAAGTGTACAGGAATATTTGTGAAGGCTTTCCGCTGTGCTGCAAAGTGGAAAGACCACCAGGACAAACCGGATGAGGAAACCCCTCTGTGTTGTTGACTTGTTGAAATGGATGGAATCAGTGTGGTGTTGACTTTTTCAACAGATGGAATATGCAAAACTTTGCCTGGTCTTCCCCCTTAGTATTGTTATCTAAAAAGGTTTTATTAAGGATGCTTATAATGCAGAATTCTCTTTCTGTGACTGCACAGCTTTATCACTTCTAAGACTAAAGCTTCTGAACTTTTAAAGCAATATTTCTTGTCTAGTTACGTATTGCATTTCAACTCAGGGGCCACAAAAGTTACAGACAGGTTGATGTGTTGTCATCTGGTGCTAAATATACGCCAGCAAACAAGCATTGTCTAAAGCGGTAACTATAGAAACTATAGCAAGTGTATGCAGTCTATGCATTTCAAGTAAAAAAACATCATAAATCATGATATTTAAAATATACAGCCTTAGAAAAAAAAAAAAACTGTTACACATTTTCAATTAATCATCATTTCTAGATGTATTGTGGCCATTGCAGTTCAGTGTCTGTTGAATATCAACATAATCAAACTTCAAGGTTATCACATAAAAAAACGTTTCCTGAATAAATGTATTATTACTAAATACAAATATTACTGTTGTATTGCTTAAAAGTGAATATAAACTGGTTTTCTTTGGAGTATTTGAGGTCTGAAAAAATACAGAGCATCTCTTCGGTTATTTCGACATGTTCCTCCAGTTTTCATTTTCTGCAAATAAATACAAATAGAAACAATATTTTTATTTGAAATTTGGAAGAAATGTTGTTAGTAGTTCACAGAATTAAACTAAAATCATCATTTTACCTGAACACACACCTATAAATAGTCAATTCAGAAAAACAGAAAATTATTTGGAAATGCAGTATTTTTTTTTCACGGCTGAACATATAATATAAATACATATAAATGTATATATATATATATAGGTATACATATGATTGTTTTTAAATATTTTTTATAGATTTATCAAAATAATTTATATGTTCAAAATTCTCCACTGAGGTTTGGCTTATTGTACTAGGAATAAAATCCCCTGCTTAAATCTGTCCTTATGTTGCCATTGAGTTTACCAACTGCCATAAAAATCTGGACATGATTCATTGTTTTAAAGGTGAAATATTGGCGGTATCAGAAGCCATCAGAGAGATTGATCCAAAGAGTTGCTTTGACGTGTTTGACAGTGTCGTTCAAAGTGTTCTCTTATGCTTGTTCACCATATGTTGTCTTTTCAATGTCACTTTCAACACATGTGCTGTTGTTTTTGATCCAATTGAGTCAATTGTAGAAGCACTCTGACGAAGTTGTTTAGAGCATCTTGAAACAAAAGATCTAGCGTTTAAAGATGACTTGTAGACAAAATCCTTTGTAGTCTGTGAGGGGAACAAAGTTAGCGCACAATCTTCTGTTTCCCCTCTTGGTTCTCGCTTGTCAAGGCCCATCACTGATGCTGTGGACCCGTAACCGCACCTGAGGCACTCTCCCCTCTCGTTCTCTTTCCACTCAAACCTCCTCCATCTTTGATTCCCCACTTCACCCAGCAGATGTTCTAAATCTTCGAGCGCGCTGGCAGACGCGGTTCTTTCGATCCCTATGGGGAGACGTGCAGGTACCTGGGCATCTCCGTCTCTTGTCCTCACGTATTAGCGCACTTACATCCACGCAGGAAGGTCAAGCGAGCCCGGAGAGCTCATGTACATCTGTGAGAGTCGATGCATTTACCGCCTCCGTTCGTACGGAGTGGGTGAGCGAGAGAACTGGAGAAAGGAGAGAAGGACCAAAATAAATATGTCAGACATCTTGCCATCTGCGCGAGGGGCGTTCCAATGGGACTAATTAGCCAGTCGTGGTGGGCTGGATTACTCGATTTTGAAAGCGATTCATTCTTTTATGGGAAAACAGGTGGAGGAGAGCTACTTTTCTCTCTCACCTTGTGCTTTGCCAATTGCTCCCGTTCTGTTAGAGCCTGGATGTCTTAAAAGGCCTTTTTTATGTCTTTACCTTTGTCAGAGTTAAAGACCCCTCACAAGAATTTATTATGGTTTAACTAGATATAGTTACCATAGTACAAAATTTCTACCAACTAATTTAACTAAAAAAATTGTTTCTATTTGCAGAAAATGAACATTTGTCAAAATAACATAAAAGGTGCTCAAATACGGGAAAGTAAACAAGTTCATGTTCACTTTTAAGCAATACAACAGTATTATTTGTATATGCATGTAGGAAAAGTTTTTTTTTTTTTAAATGTTATAACCTCGATTTTTATGACAGTTTTCACGTGTCTTTCACATTGCTGTGCTTTATGTCACTCCTAAGGTTTGATTTGTTGAAATTTAACTGACACTGGACCGGAATGACCCCAATACATCTATAAATGCTGATTAAATGAAAATGGCAATGGCTTTATATAAGATTTAATAAAAAAAGGAAACGGTAGTGCATCTGGACCAGTGTTTACATTTTGTCTTTCTTAAATGCGCATTATGAAACAGAGCACACTGCATGTAAAACAGTATCCCACAATGCAAGGCCTGACTTGACCTTCCGTTTTGAGTTTGATGAATGGACCACACTGACAGTTCAATTACGGCTGAACTCACCGGTCACATCTTTCACGCCCTGAATCAGGTCATGTGCTTCGCAGCAAAAGATATGATTGGCAACGAGGCCTTGTCAAAGTCTACATTGTTTGCCTCCTACATGTCAAAAATGACACCGTTGAAGGTTTGTCCTGCCCCTAAACCGAAACATGCCCACTCGGGCACGCTCTGTTGCACTGCCAGGTTTGTTAAAAAGAAGCATTCTGACCTCTTTGGCTCCTATTTACCCGTGTCTCTTTATAATCGATACGCGCAAGCCCTTTGGGTGCGCGGAGGGGCGACATCAGCTGTTTACAACGTGTGTGTTTTTCAATAACGCAACTACAGTAACTTGTCAACGACCTCATAAGCTGGTGAACCCCTCTGGCTTTGTGTGGTTATTGCGGGCAGAGAGGCTAATTGTGCTTATGGGGTGGAATGAGAGCGAGAGAGCGAGCGGTAAAAGGCTGTGTTGAGGAGAGATGCTTTAAAGAAACAAGCTGAGCTGATGTCAGCCTTTTGTTGACGATGTGTGCACGGATAATTGTCTGATTTAAGTGTTAAAACTGCATGTTTGGACATGATTTTACCTGAAGAATGATGGTGGCCAAACAACATCGGACCCCATCGACTTCGATTTTATGGACTCGAAGCCACCGAGACATTTCTCATAAAATCTTTTTCGTGTTCTGCAGATGTCATATACGGGCTTTGAATGGCGTGAGGGTAAATAAATGATGACGATTTTTTTCTTTTTGTTTTAGTTTAGTGGAATAAAGGACATTTCCAGAGTCGTTACAGCTGAACATAAGTCTTACAGTCCCTGCCAAACAAACAGGCTCACGGCCCTCGTGTGAAGCCCGTCTTTACTGTAATTTAAAGACAGATGCTTGGCGAAAGACTTGAAAAGATGGCTGTGATATTGCTTTTAACAAATCCTCCCCTCACCTTCCCCCTCCAGATGAGCTGAGCACACGCTTGGCTTTTCGATGCAATGAGTTGTCTGATTGCTTTCGTGGGTTATGTTCTCCCTGGATCCCTCAAAGACACAGCGGGAATTGCTGACCGCCAGCCTCTGATAGTATATCAAGATTACTGTGTTTTCCAGACATGAATGAACCACCGTGAAAGAAGGAGATTGTGTCACTCGCTAACACGTTTGAAGGATGGATGATATTTGAGAAAATGAATGGCTGTGTGAAACTCCTTCCTGCTGCGTACTGACCGATCGCACGTCTTGCAGATTTGCGGTCATTTGCATCAGTCGTCTTACAAACTGACTGTATCTCAACTGTGTTTCAAAGTGATATGCCATATTTGGTTTGGACATTTTAATGCATGTATTTTTGATAGGAAAATGGGGTGCAGATAAATTTGTTACTCTCTTTACTTTTCTCGTTAATTATGGTATATTGCACTTTTTGCATCAGTGCATGCTTCCCATACATTTAAAAACATGTCAAATGTATTTAAATGCTTTAATTCAATTTAAAATGCTATATAAAATAGAAATAGTTATTATAGTTTTGTTTTCAGTTTTATGGTATTTTTATTAATATTTTCATTAAAAAAAAATTATTGTAGTTTGATTATGTGCTTTTGTCATTTTTTATTTGTTTACTTTTATATTGCTATATAAGGTTAATTTATTTCATTATATTGCTTTAGTTCATAATTTTAGTGTCCCAATTTAAGTTTAGTAAAATTTTTAATTATATTTAAGACGATATTTAATTAAAAAAAATAATAAAGTCCAGCCCCTTTCAAGTACATTTCCAATACTATAGTATTTTTTACTTTAACATAGTATTGCAATCTGGTATAAAATGGTACCAAAACATAACACTTTTTTAGTCTTTGCTGGGGTATTGAAGATAAACGATGTGTTTTGTCGCAGATCATTAAGTCTTATGTTAACTGCCTTGATTAAGACAAGCAAACAAAATGTGTTGTTGCTGTTCACATCTGACATAAGAATTTTAATCTTTTACCCTCGAGGACATGTTTCAAAATTACAACTTGTAGGTTGAAAAGTTACATCATTTAATTTGCGCCTACCTTATTGAAGCTATTAAATAAGCATTTTCATTTTTAGTGACTTATTATTATTTACATGTATGTTTATGCGTCTATTGTCAAGGGCTGTTAAAAAAAAGAAATCTCCCAAAAATTGTGTTATAAATTCTATTCTATTTTCTATTCGATCCTAATGTGTATACTAATGTTTTAATGTGTTGTGTGTGCTTGTAGGATGCGGGAAAGGGAGCTGCAGTGTGTGAGCAAGAGATTGCTGCTGTTGGGCATCTGTCTGCTGTCTCTATGGGGTCAGCTGAGTCTGGCCTCAACACACCGCAGTCATATTGGTAAGTCACAAGTAAACACACACACAGTAGTGTTTAGTGGCGGGTGTTAGAGGAAACTGAGAGATTGTTCACTTTCGCGCTGTTTTTAGCTTTGAGTCAGCCTTGACGTCTCTTTTTTGCTTCATGTTTTTTTTCAGACAACCTTGCGCTGTTCATTGTTAAAATATGTTTCTTTAAAGTATCAACTTGGTCTGTTTTTCCAAAAACTGTTCAGGAGATGCATGTGAGATGGTTTCTGAGAAAAAGCAGCCAATTTTAAATCTCATTGCTGTCGAGGAAAAACAGTAGATATTCGATTTCTCTGTTTTATCCTGTGGGTAGTAAATCTCAGCCAGACATCTCTCAAGCTCTGTTAGATAATGAAATGCTTTTAATAAAATAAAGGAGAAACATCAAAATTCATTCTTAGTTAAAGGCTGAATGAATATGGATAGTGTAAAGTCGGATCCTGTCCTGATGGGGGAGGGCTGCGTTGGGTCATTGGACCCTCGCTTCCGGCCCGCAGGGATGCCAAGGGGAAGGTGTCAAGCTTGTCACAGAAATCTCATCGGAAAGCGAAAGAGAGAAAAAGCGAAAGCGAAATAAAACCTAGAGCGAAAGGTGGGAGATATGAATACACATTGCAATAATGAGAACCGTCCACAGGGGCCGAGTGGCAAACAGTGGCGTTTCGCGAGCCGAAGAGGGAAAATAATGTTTGATCAACCCAACCCGAGGCAAACACAGGACAACACACACACACGAGCGCGCGGCTGCATCCCGGTGAGGCTGCGTCTACCCCTTTCTGCGTTCTGAAAGCCACAAAGACCCAGTGGGGGCGATGGAAAGCAGCAGCGACAATTAATCTCCTGTTATCGAGCCAAAGGCCTGCGCTAAATAAAATCCTGCCGCTTACTTGGGCACGGCGACAAAGATAGCAACAAGTAAGGAGCCCTCCATCCTTTCTCCCCGCGGGTGTGTACGTGCGGTATGTCGGAGGCAGAATGGGTGATTGATTACAGGAAAAGCCCCCGATCGCTCGCCTGTGGTGCGGGAGAGAGAGAGAGCGGCTTTCCACCCGATGCAGGTCGCATGGCTTCAGGCGAGCGCAGAACTAATCACAGTAAGTCCCAGTGGCTCTGGGAGGTCAGACCAAGGTGTTACCCGGTAAACAAACCTCTTTAGCCCCGATGTTAAAGAGAAGTGGGGACCGCCTGCTGCGTTAGATACCCAGCACACCCAAAGTGCATGGGCGGATCAACCTAATAACAGCAGGGGGGCAACGAAACAGCCAGCACTCATTAGCTAGTCATGAGGAAGAGAAAGAGACATGGAATGGTTGGGAGAAAGAGAGAAGACAGAGAAAGAAAATAAATGCAAAGCACAAGTGCAGTTTAATTCTTGTTTAGGGTCACGTCTGTTTGAGGGTCTGCTTTGTGAACACAGGCACAAATGGCTGAGTTTATGTCTTGACAGAAAGACCCGGATAAAAAAATCTGTGATCTCTTAAATAATAAATAATTCTCCTAGACATCAGTGAGATTAAAAGGAGAGCAAACGGAAACTTTTGTGGAAGTCTCCTATGTGTCAGATATAGAGCCTAAAATCTTACAAATGTCGCTGTTGGAGTTTCAGAAGAGATTTCAACAATTTTTGCATCAAAAGTCAATATTATTGAAGATCTCAATATGAACTCAAACATTTCTTATCAAATTTACCCAAATCTAGATTATTTTACGTCTACATTCTACATTAATTTACATCTTCATACAGTACTTCGTGTATTTTAACAGTCTTATTTGTTTCTATTTTTATTAGGAGAAACATCTGAGATGAAGTTGATATTTAAATGAAACACAACTGCTAGCGTCATTAAATCTCCCATGAGCTGTGAAAGAGAGATGACATTTTCTGAGCAATTTTCTACGGAGTTACTCACTGACACTAAACATTTCCACATAGTAAGAGTTAAGTGTTAACACAAGACCAATATCATTTGGTCTTGAAAGAATTTGAATGAGAAATATTGTGAAATCTCTTTGTTTTTTACACAAGTTGGGACATTGATGAGATCTCATCTTGAACTCAGAAGGAGCCGTGTGAAAGTACTATTGTAGAGTAGAAGACTATCCATTTGCTCTCCATTTATTCTCTTTTGTTTTCTAGGAAACACATTTTTGATTTGTAAGATTTCCTTTGTGGTTCTTTTCCTGCGCTTTGATCCTTAAGAGACCAAAGTATCAGTCTGATACAACGTTAAATCTCCCGGTACTTTCTCGCGGGCCGGTGAGATCATCTCTTGTTGATTGGACGTAATATTTATCCCCTCTTCTCCATAAATAGATGCGTCTTCATATTAATAAACAGCAATCAAGCATTTTGTGATTCGTTTGTCAGTAGCTGCAGGGAGCGATTCAGCAATGCAGGGTGGAATAAAGGAGCTGTGAAAACCACATCGCAGGAGCTGATTATCAGATCTCATCTGACAGCTGGTCTCTTGTCTCCAGTGATACACTGAGCAGGTTAAAAAAGGTAGCGAGGAAGCTGCTGTGGTGTTAGAAGAGGTGTCCTGCTTGTTGACAACAAATGATTATGAACCAAAACAGTCATTAAAACAATTGAGGGAAATCAGATAGATTAACAGATTAATGGATAGACAGACAGGCAAACAGACGGATAATGGATAGATACGTAGACTGACAGATAGACAGGCAGACATATAGATTGACAGAAGGACAGATAGATACGTAGACAGGCAGACATATAGACAGACAAACAGATAAATGCTTAGATCCAAACATATCGAAGGCAGGCTGACATACAATCAGGAAGGCAGGCAGGCAGACAGACAAACCGATAGATACTTAGACCCATAGATAGGCAGACAGGCAGGCAGACAGACAGACAAACAGATACGTAGACAGGCAGACAGACAGATTAGTAACTCTATAGATAGACAGACAGACATACAGACAGGAAGGCAGGCAGACAGACAGACGGATATATAGAATGGCACACAGACAGACAGACAGATATATAGAATGTCACACAGACAGACATTCAGACAGATATATAGAATGTCACACAGACAGACAGATATCTAGAATGTCACACAGACAGACAGACAGACAGATATATAGAATGTCACACAGACAGACATTCAGACAGATATATAGAATGGCACACAGACAGACAGATATCTAGAATGTCACACAGACAGACAGACAGATATATAGAATGGCACACAGACAGACAGATATCTAGAATGGCACACAGACAGACAGACAGACAGACAGACAGACAGATATATAGAATGTCACACAGACAGACATTCAGACAGATATATAGAATGGCACACAGACAGACAGACAGACAGACAGATATATAGAATGTCACACAGACAGACAGACAGACAGACAGATTTATAGAATGGCACACAGACAGACAGACAAATGTATAGAATGTCACACAGACAGACATTCAGACAGATATATAGAATGGCACACAGACAGACATTCAGACAGATATATAGAATGGCACACAGACAGACATTCAGACAGATATATAGAATGGCACGCAGACTGACAAGAAGACAGACAGATGCGCAGACAGACAGAGATTGAGAGAATGTCCCCAATCATTTGTTCACTTTGCATTCATTGAACTGTGCCCCTAATGTTGAAACACTTTTTCGGTCCACTGTGGGTTTGTGATTTATGTGAGGTTTCTTGCAGTCGGTTTTCAGTTAAATTCAGCTGTTAGGGGATATTTCCATATTCACTTACATGTGGGCTGAATTGACTTCTGCATTTCAGCCTAGAGTGACTTTTTATGTCTACAAGCGAAAAAGTCTATGCCTCGGTGCACACTGTAGCGATAGTCTGTAACAGAGAGAGAAAGAGACATCTGAACATTCGGCCTGTGACATTATGGTGTCTGCAGGACAGGTCGCTTTTTCCTACGGGACTTATAGATGTGGCACAGATTTCACAGCATATTAGGGTAAAGACACGGTGTAACGTTTAAAGATGCGGTGAAACATAAACTATGGATTAAAACAGAGAGATAGAATAATAGATCATTGGATGGAAATGTGAATAAATGGACAGAGCTCAGCCATACTTTATAATTGTTGCATTTAAAATGTAATACGAGTTATAATTGTTTCATTTGTCAAAGGTGATGTTTGCCTCGGATTGTACGATTTTTATTTATCAGGATGGTGGGGCACATGTCTCAGAAAACATGAGCAGGAATGTCATTTTAACAATAAGCGACCTTGGGTCATCTTTCATGATGCAGCTTGAAAGAACGCTTCAAGGATGAAGAGCTGTAACGATAATATTAAAAATCGGTCTAAATGAAAGAAAGAAATGGAATTGTTCATATGGTTTAAGCTTTCAGAAGGATTTTGATCTATAAAATATGACAACCAATCAAAATCCTTTGAAATTTAAAGGGCTCGTGCCATTAAAATAAGAAATGTAGTACGCTAATGTTGGTGTGGACGCTAATATATGGTTAGTTTTAGATTTTTTTCTTAATATGTAGGCCTATTGCAGGACTCATATTTTTCTAATAAATTCATGTTATTCTGAAATGAAAAATAGCAGCAGAATGAGATGTGTCCAAACGTTTAATTGGTTCGTTTTAAACGCATCCAGCGATATTTATTCATCTTCTTTTTTTTAAGTGTTCGTAAGAGAGCCAGTAGCTCTTTTTTCCTATCATAAAAACCCGTCTGACTTTTAAATATAAATCACCGCTCAAACAGCGGACCATTACTCATTACTAGCATCTCATTAGCAGCCATTGAGACATCCTGGCGGGCAGCCGGCGACTCTGAGCAACACGGCCGTTTCTATTTTGGGTGAAATAAAAGAGGATCATAACGATTTTAACTGATGGAGGCAATTAGCAGAGAAACGCTGACACCAGTCCAGCGGTCAGCGCAGAGAACGGCGTGTTAATGTCACCGCCGTGAAGCTTTCAAAATGACTTTTTCAAAAGGCTTATTTGTAAAGCTCTAGGACCCAGCAATTTAGACATCGGTTTTGAGAGATTGTTTTACCGGAAAACTCGAAATGAATTAGGTACGACTTGTCCTGTTTTAAGACTGAATTGCAAGTTTGTCAGCAAAGGTCTTGTATCTTTGTGTTATTGTGTAGTGCTTGGAAGAAAATGTTTAATTAAAAATAGATTTACTCCAAAGCCAACTGAGCTTATTGATGAGAAATGTTTGAGTTCATATCGGAAGCTCAAACCAATTCCACTTTTTGCAATGGAGACATTTGTGAGATCTCTGGGTCTTTTTCCTCTGGGGAAATATCTGAGACACAGGAACGTTTTCATTTGCTCTCCATTTATCTCGTGATTTTTTCTTCTTATGGTTAAGTATCAATTGATTTATAAAAGGAACACCGCACGGTATGGTTGAGAAGGAAGAGCAGAAGGGAAAATGTTTTTATGTATTCAACACACACATACTGTACAGTATCTGCACTGATTGTCACAAAATGGCGGACCTGCGTGGTGAAATTCAATCATAGTTTTAGATTTCTCCGTGGCACGACGATAATGAAGGCTATTTTTTCTCACGGTTCGTTTACGCACCTCCGGTAGAGTCGCATTTCATGGTTGGAGCACAGTTATATTTTCAGCGGGCCGAGGATTTGTCATGAAACTCAATATCTCTTTCTCAAGTCTAATAAGTAATTCCTCGCTGTTATTACTAGAACAGATGGATGGCCCCGGATCGTAAATTAAAGATATTTGCTTTAATAACTGTCCCTTTGAAACTACCCACTCAATAAGTGCAAGTAATAATATGATATCAATCCTGGAAGACATTTACGAGCGCGCATCTTTCGCAGGAGGGGTGAGAGAACGCGTGCGAGAGGAGAGAAGGTTGTGTGGCTTTGTTGGTTGTCGCCATTGATTGGATTCATTTGTGGAAAACTAACGCAGGTGGTTCCGGTCTGGTTTATACGGATTGTTTTAGAACGGATGATTTGAGATTGAAGTTCATCATATAGGCGGTACTATGCGTATTAGGCCTTATTAGTGTGATTGAAATGTTCATAGTCGACATAAACAAACAAAGAATATTAATACACAATTATTTTGTTAACCTTAAGATTTTTGTTACTTTGAAAGATGTTTGTTATCATTCATCAAAATGTTAACCATGAGGAGCATCTGAGACATTAAAGACGTAAAGAAGTTTTCATTGGCTTGTAAGTTTCCAGATATTTTCCCTGATATCTCGACATTGTCAGAAACTAAGCTCAGATTTGTCAAGTCTGCAATCAAAATTCAAAATGATTGAAGATCTCAATATGAACTCAAACACTTCTCATCAAATTTACCCAAATCCAGATTGTTCTACCTCAACAATCTACATTCATTTACACCTCCATGCTCTTCACGTGTTTTAACAATTGTCTCATTTGTTTCTATTTTTATTTTTTAAGCAATTTTAGGAGAAATATTTGAGACTAAGTTTGATACTTAAATGAAATAGAAATCTGTAAAATCCTCTGAGTAATCAAACAGCAACGTCTGAGCAATTATTATTAATTATATTTTTACATATTCAAAATATGTATTCAAAAATATATTGAATTTCACATATTGTATTTTGCCTATGTGTTTACATGAACGTTTAACGTATTACGCTCTGCCCCATCTTCCCGTTTCAATAGGAAACATGAAAAGGAGCCCATAACTCATCCCCAGAAGAGATAAAAAATCAATTTTGCAGTGACTAATTTAGTGCTCATATTTTATACACAGTCCAATCGCTGCCTCGTGACCCAGAATGACCGGTGATACTCCGAGAAATCTGACTCTGGTTAAATTATGACTAACAAAGTGTTAGAGAGCAATGCGATGTTCGGCTCAAATGTGCATTAATTATGACTAGCAGCTAACATGCTGCAGGTTAATGATTCTTGAAAAGACCTCAGTTAAAGTCATTTAGACTGTTAAGAATTCATAATTGTGATATTTCACCTTTGTCTGGCGGCGGCTTTGCTCAACGCTCGTTGTAATTTGGGCAGTTAACAATTAATGCTTGCAATATTTCACCTCGACCCAAAATCGTCAGAGTCGAGTGAGTCGTGGACCGAGTCATGAGGGCTCTCGCATGCATTGCTGTTGTTGCTCTGTTCTTAAGATTAATTTGTTTAATGCAAATTTTTTATATTTTTCCACATTTTAGAATAAAAATTCTGTCATCATTTACACACCTTTGAGTATATGTCAAAAAGTTATTTGTTCTGATGAAAGCAGAGAAAGATATTTGGAAGAATGCTTGGAACCAGACAGATTTTACCCCCCCATTGACTACCATGGATAAAATACAATGTCAAAAGGGACAAGATCTGTCTGGATATAAGCATTCTTCCAAATATCTTTCTCTGTGTTCATCGGAACAAAGACATTTATAAACATTTGGAACAACTTGAAGGTGAGTAAAATATGACAGCATTTCTTGGGTGAAGTATCCCTTTAAGACATCAGAACTGTGGAATAACACTGGGCTTTATAACTAAACAAATCCAGAAGAATTGTTTTTTATTTAATTATCTTTGTCCTAGAAAACAATAAACATATTCTTTCTTGAGGTCTGACCGTGACATGCTTTTAAAACAGTATCGAAGGAGTTCCCATCTATTCTGGGCTCTTATTGGCTGATTTTCATTCATTATTTGGTCCAAGTATTCTAGTTTTCTAATGGACCAAATTAATATTATTATTACAGATCAAAAGCCTTTTGAGCTCATGGAAAAACCTTTTAGTCAAGCGTAGTTGTTGTTGTGTTTATTTCAGTTCACGGTCATCTTACCTTCAACTTCAGTGTGAACATGACAGCGCAGGAGCTGATTGGTGTTGTTTGTTACCACGGCAGTGTGATGACATCTTTACTGTCAGTCGTGTTTTGCAGAACATGTATGTACGTGTGTGCATATGTGATACAAAAACCTTCCTGGCACTTTTAGGTGGAGACGGCATGCTTTTTAGAGCAAACATGACTGCAGTCAGAGAATGCAAATGCAATAAAAGAACATGCAGATAAATGAACATGGACATCTGGTTGTTTTCACTACTTGATGCGCTGTTCCCGAAGAAAATGATTTTCTTTATTACTTAGAGAGGTTATTCATTTGTTGTTCAGCATTCTTAAAGGGGTCCTATTTAATGAAAGTCTCAACAGATATTTATATGCCATTTTAAGTATCAGGTTTGACTTAAAGGTATGTGTTTCAGGTTCTTAGAGGATATAAATAAAAACAATTATTGACATACAGGAAGCTAAAAATAATAACAATAATTTGAGCACCGTTTGAGACATTGTTGACATTTCTACAAAGGATAGAAGATTGCTGTCACACAATTTAGCAAAAATCTTCTTTTATTCTCACTGCAGTTTAAGAGAAACCGTCATTGTATTGTAATGTATTTTTTCCCAAGCTTAGGTAGTCATGAGTTTATTGGAATGATATGAACAACAAGACAGAGACATTAAAGCATTGATCTTTGAAAGTAATGGCAGTTATAATGATCATTACCCCTCGGGTAGATGTATTAATGATCATAATTTAACAGCTTTGAGATTTGTGCATGTACGAGCTACACTACAGAATACGCATACTATTAAATCTTTTGTCTTTTTGAGTAAAAACATCCTTCTCAAATTAAATTTTACGTTACTTTCTAACACGCTTATTTTCAGGAGTTTCAGATGCTTGAACGTAGATGGCATGTGAGATGGCTCATGACCTTGAATGTGCTGCTAATGGGTGTGAAAAGTAACTAAATATTGAAGCTATCATCTTAAAAGCTCTTCAAAGTACTCGCCTAGACAAAAACGCCCTGACCGCCAGGTGTAATAAATGTCTCAGAAGTGAGAAAAGTGCCCGTCTATTCCCAAATAACGGCACGGCACGACTTACAGAAAGGCTTCTAATGTATATTTAAGCACCAATGTTAAGCACCAAGAATGAATCTGGAAAATGGAATCTAGGATTTCTCGGTTGTTTTGAAATTATTTTCATTGGTAAGTCTATAATAACTGCTTCTTTTGTCTCTCTTTGGACGTAATGCTATTTCCACAACGATGTTCTTCACCTTTTCATTTCATCTGCCATTCGCCAAATGGCCGTCAAACAGTGACACCGACTCTATTAGTTTCGGTGTGTTGCTCTTTGTCACGACAACCGAAATGTAATAACATTCAGAGACCATTGACTGAGATGTGTGTGTGATTCCTCAGGGGAGAGACATTGATCAGAGACGGCCATTAATGGTGCAATGTGGAGATGGATGGTGTGGGACTAAGGTTCATTTGAGCCTTTGGCCCATGTGCTCCGAATCTGTCGGCCACGGCAATCTGTCACCAAACCTTTGGCTTGACCAAAATGTGCACCCCGGCGTCTGCAGTAAAATACAGCGATGAAGAGAGAAGCAAGCCAGATAGATCCTTCAAACGGATAGCGTGGTGATGAATGGTATTTACAGTGGGGGAATGGTAAGCAATGGTCTGTGCACTGTTTTGGAATCACTAGCGTTGCCTCATTAAGCGCTATGGTAATGTGTCGACCCAAATTGCAAATATAATTTTTCTGAATCTGTTTAAGTGCTCGTGTAAATACAGATTTGTCGATTATCGCGTAATGATTATCTTGCATATTAGGGAAGAATTGCAAAGCTTTTTAATGAAGTAATGCCAACAGAAAAATGTCTCTGGTTGTGTTAAATAATAATGGATGTTTCGCGTGCTGATTTGAGTTTGTGAGCTTCAAAGAGATGAAAAGATGGCCTTTTTAAAATAAGAATAACCTTGCATTCGCGGTTACTGAACACATCTGTGTTCGCACAACGGAGGGGTCAATGAGACGCTGTTTTATTATGCGCATCGTGTATCCTAGTGAGAGGAGTTATGTAGAATAAAAGAAATCAAGTATTTTGTGCTTTTGTTTGTTTAGACAGAAAAAAGGTTTATTATTACCTTTCACGCTAAAAAAATGCTGGTTTATTTTCAACTAATAGTTGGGTCGAAAAGGGACAGACCCAACCGGCGAGTTAAAGGGATAATTTACCCAAAAATTAAAATACTGTCATCATTTACTCAACCTCTTGTCAACCTTCCGCAGAACACAAAAGAAGATATTTTGAGAAAAGTCTGTAACTGAACAACACTGCCACTCAATCACTTCTATGGACACAAAAGCAATGCAAGTGAATGGGTTACCAACATTCTTAAAAATATCTTCTTTTGTGTTTTGCAGAAGAAAGAGAGTCATACAGGTTTGAAATGACAAGAGGGTGATTAAATGATGAGAGTTTTAACTATAAAAATGTTTAAAACCTGGCCCATGGGTTGAAACAACCCAGCATTTAAGACTAAAACAACCAGAAGAGGTTAATTTATAACCCAACGGTTGGGTTTGCCCCTTTTTTATCATATCAATATTGGACATTGTTATTTTTTTGGGTCATTGTCAAACATCTACAGTATGTCATATGGGGGGATCTGATTTGGGTCTAATTCAAATGACACAAAAGACTCTTAAACTACACATCAGTCAGCATACAGCAGTATACGGCTCATCATTAAAGCAATCCGTTGTGTTTTTTGCTGTTTTGTTTACACCAGCACAAGGTTTGGACCTCAGCCCAGACTCGCTCTTGTTTTGGGAGCGATGACTCCATATTACCCTTCGCTTACCACAAAGGTACTTTAGCCGTGCGTGTGTGAGTGTTTTTTCTTTAGCAGGACTTCAACCGCCGTATCTGGCAGGCGAAAATTTGCTGTCAGAGCCCTAGCCAGTGCTTTCACGGCCCGGTGGTTATCGCAATGCGTCTGGTGTCAGATAAAAACACAACGCATTTGTGTCAAAGAGCTGACCCGGTAAAACGCATTAGATGTGACATCTATTCATTTAGACTTTTTAGAGACCGTCACACCTGACACACACAGCCAAACATCTCTGATCAGGTAACCGGTGCGGTTGAGTCGAGGCGTTTGATCTTCCATTTCTTCAGACCGCAGATGGCTGGCCCTCCTATCGCCTCATAACAATTTCATAAGTGACTTGCTGTAAATTGCCATGGCGATGGTATGGTAATAGGGTTGCCACTCTGCTCCAATTTCTGTCTCTGGACGAAGAGAAAAGTATTTCACGTTCTGTTCACTACAGTCACACTGAGTAATGAGTGTTAGGACGGGCGAGGTGAAAGTTAGCTTGATGGGAGAAAAAGGACTGGACTTATTTCCTGCCTCGCATCTTGCAGAATGTGCTAGCGTTAATGTGCTACTCAATATAGTTCTGTTGAGTTTAAAGGGATATTTCACCTGTAAATATGACAATTATTTTATTATTTACTCACTCACATGTCATTCCAAACCTGTTTGACTTTCTTCTGCAGAAAATAAAAGAAGATATTTTGATAAAAACATTGGAAAACCAAACTGCATTGAACCCCATTGCCTTTCATTGTTTGTACATTTCTCAAAATATCTTCTTTTGTGTTCAACAGAGGAAAGGGTCATATACAGGTTTTAATGACATGATGGTGAATAAATAACGACATCATGTACAAATGCAGCTTATTATAGTATATTTCTTCATGAAATTCTCTTCTTACTCAGTCACATGTCACATTGCGGACACCAATTTTTTTATGTAACAAATGTAATTTAATTTTGTATCAAAATATTAATTTTATTATTATATTTTTATTCAAATAAATATTGTATTTCTTCACCAACAAAAAGCCTTTTGTAAACGAGTTATATCGATTTTAATGTTTGCTCTGTATGAACTTGGGTATTTATGCAATGCCTTATTTGTTCTGTTAATACACACGGGCTGCGCAAAACACATCCAAATGAATGATTTGTTTTCATTTCTTTTTAATAAGCATTTAAATTGCATGACGAAAGCAATTTTACGCTTTATTATTGTTGTACATCATTGGATTTTTAACTATGCTTACTACAGCAAAAGTGTTTTTTAGTTTGTTTTAAAGTTAAAAGGTGTTCTGCAGATGTGCTAGCGTGATCTGGTCAGTACACCTTTAATGAACACTTCATGATGTTATTTAACTCTCGGATGACAAAATCAATATCCCCCTTCCTCCTCATGGAACGTAGAACATTGATGGTAGAACAGATGGTTCTTTACTGCTGTGAAGAGTCCGTCTATCTTGAACGAATCAGGCTCGGAATATCACGCAACACACACTCACGCTTCGTGCTCCATTGAACCGCTGAGGCTGATATTGTCTGTCAACCCCTTGGGTTGGAGAGTCAGACTACCGAGGCTCTGTGGCGATGATGTTGTGTTTGGTTGCAGATTGAACTTACTGACTTCACTGCTTGAACTGAGACCTGAATTGATGTTTGTTTTTTTCTTTGGGCCTGTTTGTTCAGAGGAAGAGCATAAACTGAAATGATTTTGAAGTTATTGTTATCATTTTTTATAGTTAACATTCTTGCTGTGAACTGCCTTTGTTTTTTTAGGTTTATTGTGTTACAGGTTCATGTTTTTTTCCGGTCGGCTTAACAGAGAAATTGTCACTGTAGCTTTAAGGCTACAAACAAAGCTTTGTGTTCAAAACATTCAGAGAGATATAAAGAGCCTTGACACATGCAATGAATGCACGTTAAACCTTTCATGATATCCCTTTGTGCTTTCGTGCAGCATGGCAACATAATAACCGTTCTGGTGTGCCCTCATCTAATGATGGTTTAGTCATTTGTTTTCAGCATTTGGTCTGAACTGTACAGTGATATTTAGACAGCCCTTACTTTAACGGTTAAGTACCTTGCGCTTATATTCTCATTCAGCCTCTTCATCACGATGCTACTAGGTGGAAAAACAACCTTTGAATAACAATTTTGCGAACACAGAGTCTGTCGTCTCTCCCTCGCGCGGCTAAGCAGAGGTCGGCTGTGTTATGCTAATTCGACAGAAACTTAGCAGGAACATTTGAGATATTTCCTCAGCTTTTTTGTTATTCGTCGATACTGTTTGAAGAAAAAGGACCTCTCAGCTCCTAAACGCCCATCGACGGCAGACTGAAAAAGCATAAGAGTAAGGTGGGAGAAAAGCCTGCTTAATGCTCATACTTGCATCTGAGGCAGCAATCTGTTCGTTTTATTTTTAAATGGCCTTTACCCTTGCCGAGAATGTCACACATCCCGATGTTAGATGATTTTACCCTTCAACTCGCATTAATGAGAATCTGCATGGAGACTGTGAGATCCTAACCGCTTCTGACAAGCGCCGGCAACATTTGCAAATCCTGTGAAATAACCATATGTTTGTCATTGCTTGACAGACTTTTGGGGGTTTGGAAAAAGCATATGTTTCGTTTTTAGATTTATTTCGTTTGGAAGAGCGGGAAGTTCTGTCGTCGTGTTATCTCGCAGGGAAGAGGGTGTATGACACGTCATTTATATTCACCCTCACCACCTTCCACCTCAACACGAAATAACACGAGTTTCTGACCCAAAGACCTACATGTAAACTGAAGAGAAGTCCTATTAATACATTTATAAAAAAAATGTATAAATGAATCCTGTAATATTAAAAAATAAAAGAAAAATATTACATGGTATATAAAATATGATAATAAAATAACATAAATTTTATAATATAATAAAATATACTTTGATTGTATTATTCTATATTGATATAATATAAAAAAGTACATGTAATCATATAATATATAATTATATGTAAATATTTTTTTATCGGCATGATTGTACTGGTCAATTTGGGTTTAATGGATGTTGTTTTGTTGTTAAAAGCAGGGTCTAGGAGCAATGTCAGCTTGCATGTAATAATGTAACACTAATGTAATAATAAAAATATGTATTTTAAAATAAGTAATATACATAAAAATGTATTTGATGATAAATTATAAAAACATAACATAACACTTTTATTGTATTGTTTTATATTAATATAATAAAATAAATTAAGTTATTATATAATATAATGTACAATTATGTAAATTAGTTAAGATAAAGTCCTTGTGCTTTGTTCGTCCACTTCTATTTTATTGGCACTATGGTACTGGTCAGTTTGGGTTCGATAGATGTTTATGTGTTGTTGAAAGCAGGGTCTTAGAGCAATGCCAGCGTGCATCTCTGTTATCGCCCAGATCAGGCTTTACCTGCTGGTACGGCAGACATCCCCCGACTCCACCGGACGACATGCCCGAGCACCTTAAGTGAAAAATATCGATCGCAGTCCACTGAAATTTTGCACAGACGTCCAGAAAAAGAAAAGGTTTCAGACCGCTAATGTAGCGACATGAATAGTTGTTTTTATTCTCTGTGTCGGGCCGGGAGCACCTTGCTAAACGCCGACGGCTGAATCTTTAGTCGAATGCTCACGTACACACATGTAGGGTCTATAGGTTGGGTTGGCTTGTTTATGACCTTGGTTGAAAAGGGTTATAGTTTAATCAGTAGTTCGCACTGTTTCTCCAATCCCTTCCAGCCTGTTCCTACAGCTTAATGAATGATGCTATCCATACTAAAGCTTTTCCGCAGCAGGTAAAGGGCTGTTCCAGGATCAGATTCCCCAGAACTCAGAACATTCAGTTCCTAGGAAAGTTACACTTTCTTGTTTTTGTGAATATGAGTTAATTTCAGTGTGACCTGGGTCAATGAACACATTTCAATATGTGCCAAGCATAGAAACTGGTCGTTTTTGGTGCCAAATCTAGCTCGCATGATATTTCATTTTTATGTATTCATGTTCTGCCGAAGGTATGCGTGTCGATGACGTCGGCGCTGCGAATACCCATGCTCGACCACAGGGGTGTCACAATTATTTTAGACGGAGGGCCAGAATAGCAAAAAATTCCCCTTATGTATAATTTAGCCGATTTGCTTTATTTATTCAACTCTGGTGTACCCTGATGCACACTCTCCTTTCTGGAGCTAATCAAATCTGCATTAATGTGTGATGCTGGGGTAAAATGAAAGCACATTTAAACTTACTTTATTAACCAGAGGAAAATGAAACTGTAAATATTCAACTTTTTGGCAAAAAAAAGAGAGAGTACATTTTGGACACCTCCGGTCTACGATATATAGTAGGGATGCACCGATATGTAAATTTTGGCCGATAACAATAACCGATAATTCTTTAACATTGGAAGCCGATAACCGATATATCGGCCGATATACAGTATCTAAATATGAATATAAAATTCCCTAAGACTGAAACAAAAGGCAAAACGTGGACAACTGCTTCTATTTGAAAACATTCATTAGTTCAATTTTACCCTGAAAATCATGTACCAAGCCTAATTTACACTTGTTAACGATTCTTTAACCTTCAAAGTTTTCTGGTATATTTAATAAGCAATTTATAGATTTTCTTCCTGAAAAATGTTTCAATAGCCTCCTGTCAAACAGGTCTCAAGACAGAAAGCATTCAGACAGCAGACTGATTCAAACAATATGATTTTGTTCCTTTAATTTACACATTGAATTTATAAATATACAAATCATAAAAACTGTATCTACATACTGTACCTACATCAGAAATGTTTTGATAATAGCATTACATGAATAATCATGACAGAAAGACAGTACTGTTCTGTATTTTAACTCCGGGCAGCGTGCAGAGGAAGTATAACCAGAAGAAATGATTAAAGATTAATCTGCTTTAATATACCGGCATACATTTTATTATCGGCCAATACCGATAACATTAAAAATGACCATTTATCGGCCGATACCGATATTTCATTACATTTGTTTCTTACTATGCAATCCCCTGGGATCGAACCCATGACCTTGGCATTGCTAGTGCTCTAACCACCGAGTCACAGGAAAGTCAATAATAAGTCACATGTATGCCGTGTGTAAGTCAATGTTAGTATACTGTAAAACCTAGCTTTCAAGAATTTCAGCCTCTTTCCATCCTCTTGAATCGCCCACCTCGGTTTGTTGTTGTTATGGATTTTTACAAGCGCCGCGGTTCAAAGATGCACAAATGAGTGCGGTAAGGCACATCGAATTCGTCAAAGCAATCATTTTCTATGAGCTGTTGGAACAAACTCCACCGTTGAATATTCAATTTGCATCCGCTCAAACTTTTCGGAATTAACTTTGGTCCTGCGGCGCGCGCGGGCTGCGAGATAATCACACAAAAGACGTTCAGCCCTTCACCCGGCAGCCCTCGCATCGGTAAATCTCTGTTTTCTTTTCCAAGCCCTCAATCGGCCCGCCGCTCGACAGACCCTTTTGTGTGCACGTTAAAGGCCTTTTATTGATTGGAGGCAAAATGTTTTTAATGTTGTTGATGAGATTTTGAGATTGGCCAGCTAATGGGAAAATGGAGGCCTCTTTTTCAATCAATTTTTAACTCGAGTCTTAAATTGAAAATCTTTACCAATGCAATTAAGGCTGTTTTGAAAGGTACACTAAAACTTTCAAAATGTTTTTTATGCTTTCCTTTTTTTAAACTCTTGAATTTAGTGCTTGAAAAGGATGGGTAAATACAGACGTTTTTATATGCCCACCATGCTGTTGTTCATAGAAAATCAGACAAACTAATAAATTGATCCTTTACTTAAAGGTCTGCAGTTATTAATTCACATGTATTGTTTTATTTACTGCAAAAGTGGAACCTAAAACAACCTGCTGATTTTGGAATACCATTTTCATCTGATATCTGACCTGTGACACTGTAAACTGTGTGCATTTACACGGATAAAGCAGCACCCGGCTTCCACGCCGTGGAATTTATTTCCATCGTAGCCTCAGCAAACAGCAGAATATGCATTCACCGCTCGCCGGCGAGGGAAGGTTGAAACAGCTGGCTGATTTTAATAGACTGTCTGTCCTTGTTGTTTTTCCTCAGTGCACGTCAAAGCAGGAACCTGTGAGGTCATCGCAGCCCACCGCTGCTGCAACAAGAATAAAATCGAGGAGCGTTCCCAAACTGTCAAGTGTTCTTGCTTCCCTGGGCAGGTTGCAGGGACGACAAATGCAGCTCCCTCCTGTGTGGACGGTAAGACTGTGTTTGTCTCTTTACTTTTGATCTGTTGCGTGTTTGCTTTTTGTGAACTGTAACAAACAGAATGGACATATGGTGTAATGGTACATACTGTACATATGTACTGTATATATCAAATAAATATTTTAAATGCACACGCGCACACACACGCACACACACATACATGTATATGTATATATGTTATATTGTTATGTGTTATATTGTTATATAAATATTTTAAATATATATATATATACTGTATATATATATATATATATATATATACAGATTATATATATATTGTAAAATGTTTATATTATTACATATATATTATATTTTTAAATAGTACGTATAAATCATTTAAAAAAATACATTTACAGTTTTATAAATGCAATATATTACAAAGACAATATTCGATACACCAATGAAAACATATTTTAATTAAGTTTTTTCAGAAATGACATTCCCGCAAATGGGCAATTCAAGCGTTATGGATGCGATATAAAAACGCATTTGATACTAGTATAATGAACCATTTGTTTATATTTTATTGAACCCTTGTTGATAGAGTTAAACATCAGAAAAATATCAGTCTATGCCCAAGTTTTCTATTTAAAAAAGGAAAATAAACAAGCGTTATGGATGTTACAAAAAATGGACAAGGTTTTTGGGAGACAACAAACTTTGTAGGATTTCTGTGAATTATAATGCACAAACCTGAAGCCATTATACCCAACAAATGCAGAAGGGATGCCCCTTCACAGAACATACAGTAGTTTGTTTATTTTAATTTCCATGTGTCCATTTATGAGGAATATGTACCGTTATGGTTGTGACAATCCTGAAAATGGCACTTACCTGACGTAGTTCATTGTATCATGCACAAACGGTATTTTACACGAGATCTTCAATGCAAAAACCGTGTGTTTTCATATTTCCTTTGTCTTTTATAACTTCAAACATTATCGCTCCCAAATCCAATGATCAATTTAAAGCGTGCCGTCCGTTTTCAAGCATAGCTGTCCATATTTTCAGCCGCCTTATCAGCCGGTTCTGTCAGTTGCGTGTCAGAGGTCCGTTTGAGTGTGACATCGTCATCCTGCTGTTCGCTGAAGTGCAGCGAGGGCCGCTTGTCTAATAACATGTCAACAGCCTCCCTCACCAGACGGGTCAATCGATCCTGATCTTCTTTTCTGCCCCCTAATGCATCTGACAGGCCCTCGCAACCCCTTGCTGTGGACCAAGACAACAACACGTGCTTTTGCCGGATATATGGGGACAAAAACCCTTTAGATTTAAAACTAAAAGAACGTTTAGCTTCTTTTTGCTGCTGTTTATTGTGTCTTCGTGTGATAATGTGAAAATATTGTATCATTAAGTATTTTATGACCAGCTGAATACATTATCTTAATGTAACCTTCTATACTGTACTGTACTGTAGTTTTCTGTAGTATTTTCTACAGTATACCACAGTTTACTATAGTAAATACCAAAGTAAATTCACTTTTGTACTTCGATTAGTTTTGTGCATTTTCCTGCAAGAGAAAGCTTGCAGTAAATGTGTATTTTTATACACTGAAAAATAACTTGTAGAACTTACTCAATAAAGTAAGTCAATAGGCACGGACTGCACACAGCAAAGCTTCTATTTTTATTTGACGTGCTTTTTAAAGGTTTATAACTCCATCCCTCTTCCACTTTGGCCTGAATAAAAAATTGAGTCCTACAGCTTGACTACCTCTAACTTCTGCCCACCTCAGCTCCTGTCATCTTGACATGAAGGTAGAGCTTTATCCCTGAAGACATATAGTACAGTGAGCTCAAAGCCCACAATGGATTGATGGATTTAAACCGTCGGCTTGGAATCAAACATTCCCTCCTTCACCAGCATCAATGTTTTTTGGGAAAGAGAGATGGAAAGACGTAGTTGGATTTCTTTTGTCAGTGAATGAGAGTCGGACCTTCTGAGGTTTCTTTTGCTCTCAATCTTCATTGCCTCATCTTTCAAAATATTGGAGACGTGGTGATTTGGGATGTTTCTTTGCCGCCTTGGCAGATGAGCAGAGGACTGAAATCTTCTCTCTCTCTCTCTTTGTGAAGCTTCTATAGTAGCACAGAAGTGGTGGTGTCAGATGCATCCTTGTATGGAGGGCGAGGAGTGTAAAGTTCTGCCCGATCTGAAGGGCTGGAGCTGCAGTACGGGAAACAAAGTCAAGACAACTAAGGTGAGAGAGAAGCCTTGACTTCAATTCAATTTCATTTTATTTGTATCATGCTTTTCACAATACACATTGATTTAATAGACTTTCACAAAACCCATCCAATGACAGCACAGTTCTTTTTCTGCCATAAAAACATTGTCTTTAAAGCAGTCAGGGTTCTCATATCTGAGCATTCGATGTATACAAATATTTACAAACAAATAGAAAGCCCTGAACTACAGTCCCCTTGCGAGAAAGTAAAATGAAAACTAGACGTTGCCCAACACGTGTTTTTCAATAACCAGTCTGGATATTTAGGGCAGGGTGGACTATGACCCATATTATAATGATGTGATATATATTTTTCATAAACCTTACATAGTGGCCTACCAAACAGTTTCCTTACTTTTACCTTACATGTTTGACAATCAGCAAGCTGCGATCTTTGTATCATTTAAAAATGAAAACATAAATAAAAATATTCAATAATGAAAAAAATATATTTTAAAACATTGCTATAAAATGGCCACGGTAACCATGGATTTTAAATGGTAGTAAAACCATGGCAACCACAAATTTACCGTAACAGTAACTGTAGTTTACCCATGATATTTGGAGTAAAATTATAGTAATACAAATGATATCTATCTGTCAAAACAAATATATATATATATATATTTTTTTTTTTATAAAACCACATTTTATCATATATTTTATTTAGGGTAATTTAACAATGATATCTGGTCATACCCAAATTTTTGGAAATTATTTTTTCAAAATTATTATTTATCAAAAAAAATTTAAACAAAAGATTGTAGTATGTAAAATGATAAAAAACAAACAAATATTTTCTTATTTCTTGGCCATTTTATAGACAGCTTCGTCGGACGCATACGCCTGGCCCGAAATGAACTCCCAGTATGTATTTGTTTATCTATCTGGCTAGTGGCTAATAAAATAACGATTTATATTTTACTCAATTTATATAAATGTTAATTTGTATAATAATTGTATTAAATAAACAATTTGTTAAACGGGTCATGTAACTATGTCGCATTTACGTTTAGCGTGCATGGGCAGTAATGTTTGTTTATGTCGTTGCTTTGAAACCATCTATAAAACACAAGACCTTTTATAAGCTAAAGTTTCCAAATGCTTCCGGTCTTGTACCGAACGCCCCAGCTTTCTGCCTTCATAACCTGTCATGTTATCAGCTTATTAGTTGTACAGCCTCGCTTTTGATGTCGCGTTTAAATAAAACACGACCGGGGAGCCTGTACGGCCTTTGTTGTGTGAAAAAAGACCAGGCAAAAGAAACGCAGCCAGGCATTACATTTAGTGAAGTCAATGCAGGGCACCGATGCGCTTCCGCGGGTTAATGCGAGTTATTGTTTTGATGTTTGCTGCCGCGTGTTCGCGAGCGACCGTGTATGTTCCGTTGACACACTGGGCTTGTAGCCATCCATCAGGCTGAGGGGTTTGACTCACCAAATGCTTGCGCTTCACTCGGCTTCTCCATTATTCATGGGGCACGGGGGCCTGTGTGAGGCAGACCTTTTTTACTTTAGCCTTGTTAATAATTCATGCCGCTGCGCTCACGTCAACAGCAGCCAGACCTCGGAGGTGTTGGGAGCTTTTCTCAAACCCGGGCTTGATTTTGGGGCCCTCCAGGTCGTCCATAGGCATGCGAACATCTGTAGGGAGGAGATCCCCAAAGATGATGGGGATGTTGTGCAGTAAGCCAATCGAAGATTATGTTTTTGAATAGTGATGTAATGGGTTACTTTGTAACAGCTGATGTGTTTTATAATAGATATAAAGAGAATTTTTGGAGATTATAATTTGTGTTTGACACATAATGTAAATAAAATATACATTAGTGTATGTACAGTAGCCACCATCAGTGTTGTCTTTTGAATATATAAACCAAAATAGTTTATATGGTTTATATTTGACCCAACCTATTTTTTCTAAATTTGTCCATTTTTTACCCAAAACATTTTACAGTGTATTTTTCTATTGAAATATTGTTTTTAATACATACATCTGTCACAATCATAACAATCTTAATGAGTTTTAGAAGGCACATTGAATATGTTCCCCTTGGCTTTAATGGCAGCTGACATTTAATGCATGTCTGTGTTAAACCCGGTAATCCATGATATCCCAGCATCATTTCAGAGTACATATTTTAAAAAGCATGTTTTGTTTCTTAGTGCAAGCAGGAACATTTCATTGACCTTTAATTCAAAGAAGTTAAAAATGAAAGGCATTACAACTTTATATGCAGGGACAGAAATGTGTGGTTGCTACGGAAACAGAAATGTTTACATCTTGGGTTGGTTTCTCTAGCATAGACTCAACCAATGGCGTAAGTTTGGCCTGGGGCGGAGACTGAGGTTTCAGAAATCTGGTGTTGCTATAGACACCAAGGGACATCTTTAAAGGCATAGTTCAACATTCTTTGAACATTTATTCACCCTCATGTCATTACAGACGGGGGCAGTATGACTTTCTTTCTTCTGCAGAACACAAAAGAAGATATTTTGAAGAATGTTGGTAACCAAACAACATTGGACCCGTTGACTTCCATCGTATAAACACAAAGCCACTGAGACATTTCTCAAAAAGATCTTCTTTTGTGTTCCACAGAAGAAAGCGTCGTACACAGATTTCTGTTTTGGGGTGAGCTTAACTTTTGGTTCAAGTAGTTTAAAATAAAAAGAATCGCAGATTTTCTGTCTTCGTGAACTTTATCTTGTGTTGAACATTTGCTCGGGTCTGAACTCGCTCGCCCAAAATTTCTATCAAATTGCCAAGTCTAGTCATGGCCACCGAACTACATTTCAGAACCAAAGAGGAGAAAGGTGGCCAGAACACATTCCACATCCTCTGTGTGTCCTCTGGCTGCCTGCTGGCAATGACCTGAAGGTGTAGATTAGACTGCGCTCCCCTTAGCTGCCTGCCAGTCTGGTCTCATTCACGGCCATGGAGACCTGCCCTGTCCCGGCCTGTGAACCCGGAGCCGTGCTTTTGTGTTACAGCGCTGGAGCAGGACCAGACTTGCATGCTAAACCCTTCAGATCCAGAGGAACTAACAGTTTCGTTCCCCTAGCGTGCCGCCTCTCTATTTCCGGCTGCAACCGCTGAGTTCATTCCGGTTGTGTGGTTAATGACACTTGTAGGTGACGATACATCATGCATGTGTCAATCCCAGCTCTAACACCTTGTGCCTTAGGGGACACTTCTGACTTTTTCCATTTTGTTGTCGCCGGAGTCTGTAAAGTTCAAGAGATAATTAGTGAGCGCTCTGCGGTTGCCATTGGGTTATGTCGACATATGTTGAGTTGTATTATTTGGTCCAGTCTGCACCCTGTGTTTAACATTTCAAACACGATGAAAGCTGGGGGAGAGATATGATCAAAAGATTATGATATGAGTAATATTGTGACCTGGTATTGGTATACTGTGAAAGAAAAATGCCAGTTGAGATTTCTTGATCATTTTTTCTAGACATCAATGAGATGGAAAAAGTCTCCTGCATCTCAGAATTTTTTTCTCCATGTCTCCATTGGAGTTTCAGAAGAGATCTTAACTCAAACTGAGCTCAGATTTGCCAAATGTCCAATTAAAAAGTCAGTGTTTTTAAAGATATCATTATGAACTCAAACATTTCTCATCAAATTTACCCAAATCCAGAATATTATACGTCTACAATCAACATTCATTTTACACCTTCGTACTCTTCATATATTGACCTATTTATTTGAATGTTTTAATTTCATCATTTCAATTCATTTATTTTTTTATCATTAACTTTAAGACTCAAGATTCAAACCAATAAAAGCGAATATAAAACAAAACATTTTGATTGGATGAGCCTCATTTAAAGCGGATGTAAAACGTGCACACTTACTAATCTTATATAAATTGCATTCATTATTAATGTGTTAAATATTGTATTTTTAATCAATATATTTCCGACATCCTAACACGGTGTAAACTGAATATCTACCCGTTGACACATTTTTGTTGTTTCACAGTAGACACTATCACATTGCCAAGCCTTATACCGACAATAATGTGCAGACAATAATGGTGTAATAACTTGGCCTTTTCTTTTTCAGGTCACGCGATAGTCTGGGATCAATACACATTTGGGACTAGCAGTGTTTTTGGATCAAGAAATGGAAATGAAGATACATTGACTTCCGTCTACTTCACAACTATTGGAAGTTCTTGGAGCACAGCTGAATACTGATATTCCTTGGAATGGACCATTTAAACACATGGATAATACTTTTTCTCTATCTCCCTATATTTTTGGTCTGCCACACTCCCATCTTTGTTTTATAAACAACATTGTTGGACAAGTTCATCACACACAATGTAAAGTAAATATTCCATGAATCATCACGATTGCGGATCGGTTTAGAGACACAACGGATTATATTTCCTTCTGAAGCAAATGTGGACTTGAAAGGTTCACTTACTACTTGAATCATATGTGTTTCAGAAGCACTAATATTCAGTTCCCTGTCCTTTGATGCCAATATTTTCTTTTCTTTCTTCTACTATGGCGAGATCGTTTGATCAGCGCGGGATGTATGATTTTCGGATTTGCTTTTGGGGCACTCTGCTCCATTTTGAAATGGACTCGTGCAAGCGAGAGGCAAGTATAAAGAAAAGAATTACAGTTATTAATAATGGATGAAAAGCCGAAGTGGTCTGGTGGACCAGTGAAAATGAAGATAGCAAAAAGATTTATTGTTTGTTTTTAAGAGCCTCGGTGGCCGCTGTTGAGTAAAAGTGTCAGTATTATCTCCAATAAAAGTATCTCTATGGGAAATCTCGTCCAATCGTACGTTTGGAGAATGATTACATCTCTATCATAAAAGAGAAACTGCTTTTATTGGCGGGGACGTTGCAAACCAGAAGAATACATCATTTTTATCTGCATTTTGGGCTTGACTAAAAAACTATAAAATCAAACAAATATCAACAGAAATAATGGCCTAACTTAATGGTTTTTTATAACATCTTTACATTTACAATATGAAGGATTCATCTTGTATTTACTAACTTAATTTTGTGGCAATTCATGACTATTTTTACTAAAGTGGCTAATTTGTAGACATTTTCTCAATCTCATTCAGACGTTTCAGTATGATCTGCCTCAGCACCAGTGTTGGCTATGTTTAAAGGTGGGGCATCATTATTAGGAAATACGCGCATTAGCCACTTTGCAAAATAAATGTATACATAGTTATTATTTTTCGCTCTGCTTTTATGACTGACTGAATGAACGATGAATGAACGGTCAGTCGAACAACACACTTTAAAATGGGTTTTTTTTGGATTCCAAAATTACTTTGTAGTCAGACTTTGAAAATGGAAAAATCCACCAAAGCAGCCATGCGGTTTAAAAGAGAGTGAACAAAAAAAAGTCAATGAGCGAGATTCGTTGGTTCTGAAGATTTGTCCAAGACCGCCAATCTCACAAATGATACAGCACGGCTTCCTACGCCTATGTTCAAACAGCACACTTACCAAACAGACGACCAGCATGCATCTTGTATTATCCATCTGCCGCAACACATTCACCAACTTTGATCTAATCTTCAAGCGTATCAAAATATTAGCTAATGTTTGCATTAAAAACTGACACAATGGCTCTTTGTTTGTTCTCTGAAATGCAAATTTTTGTGCAGACGTCAGATTATTACATGCAGTCTGTGAGGCAGGTTGTGCTTCTGCAGCTGTCACTGAATGCTTCAGACTGAATCGTATAGGGCATGGCTAATGCTATTTTGTCTGGCTAATTTACCATTAACAATATCAACAGCCGAACAAGAAGAGACGTTAGTCATTAGGTTAGTCATGATGTCATTAACTTTGAGCTACAAGCCGCACAAAAGACCAGCTCCAAACGTGTCATAAACATCATGTTCGGAGACTGGAGTGCTCATAACGTCTCGCTAATGTACTAATGTGTTTATTGAGACAGTGAGCGTGCATTCATCTGAAAGAATGTGTCGTCGTCAAAGAGTAGAGATGAAAGCATTTAGCATTGTGTTTGGGTGTGTGTTGAAAAAGTTGTGGATGAGGTGGAGGCTTCACATGTATTGAGTACATTGTGCTAAGGGCTATGACACAAGTGTGAAGGTTTCAGTCTTTACTTCCTTCTTCTTCTGTTGCTCAGCTGTTAGAGCGTTGCACTTTTAACACCAAGGTTGTGAGTTCATTTCCGTATATATAGTAGATAAAATGTAGACCTTGAGTGCACTGTACTTGCTTTATATAAAAGCGTCCTCCAAATGCATAAATACAATGTACTGTAAATGATTCAGGGTCAGTCCTGTGCTTGGTTATATCACAAAGCCCTTAAGTTACTGTAGGTTCATCTGAAAGTGTCAATTCAACCAACATAAATACATTTTTCAATTTTTATAGAAGCAAGCTTCTTTTCCAATAAGTAATGGGATAGCTTGACAAATGCAAATCACAATTTTTTATTCGTATATAAACAATATAAATATATTTTATTTACGTAATATAATATAATATAATATAAGAATAAAACAATATATCATATCATGTAGTTTTTTCTAGTTTTTGTGGTTTTATTTAGTACAAACGTGTATGTTAAAGTTAAATATTTTCGTGCCAGACAAATACTGTTTTTACTGAAAGTGCATTTTAAGATAAAGTTAACATGAACTAACATGATCAATACTTTTACAGCATTTATTCATCTTAAATCATGTTCATTTTGACATTAACAAATACATTTTTAGATCAAGAGTTGTATGCAATAATATAAGCTATTACAAGGCTCGTTGGAAAGCTTGATTCTGATTGGGCAGTCGTGACAATTTCAGGTACGTTATTCCCAGATAATAACCTCTCGAACTAATAACACACAGTAACCCAGATGCAGCAAATCATTTTGACTGTTTTTTTAGACAAATTGAATATAAATATGTCTTTTAATAACATATATGACGTTACAAATGTTGAAACCAAATTGCCTGTTCGTGACATCTGAATGTCGTTTCTTACCTTAAAACCAAAAGTAAACGGCTTTTCCCCACGGAAGGTCTGCATTCGGTGAAAATGAGCTAATACATTTTTTTTTTTCTCATGTGGAAAGTAGGCGTGTAATAAGCGGGATAATGTTCAAGCAGCCGGCTGTTATCGCGAAATAAGCCCCTTCAGTGTGATACAAGACCCTCCGTTCTGAGTCGGGTCCTGATCACACTGTCGGGGCTTATTTCTGCGATAACAGCCGGCTGCCTGATAATTATCCCTTACATAACAAACACAACCTTATTGCAAAGTGTTAATGAAGCTGGCGATTTTCAGGTGGTTTTACTGTGCCTTCATTTGTATTCTGTCCTCGAAACTCTTACTTGCCTTTGGATCAGTGCTGGTACATCTGCTAACTACACCAATTGGTATTTTCTGATGGAAAATCCAGTTTAAGCTTGTATGTGTGTTCTGGAACATGGTAGCTGGTTTCTAGTTAGTCTAAATTCATCATTAGTTGATTCAAGCAACCGGGTTTCAAAACACAGCTGGATTTTCTGGCCGGTTTTTAATATGGAGGAATTTTGTCTGAGTAATTAAGAGAATATATTATATAAACCCAACGGTGAAGTGTGATGAGCTGTCTCAAGCTGGGAACAATAGAAGACACAGGAAAGATGAGACCTTACAGAGCAACCAGGATTATCCAGAGCCTGCCATGCTGAGCCTCTCCACCATTAATCCATCCGGGCCAAGGACGGACACAGCAGTCCTGAAATTCACAGGGGTGTCCAGAAGATCTTCAATGAGCCCTTATGAAATATCACGGCTAGGATTCTTATCTACATGCAACGCTCGCTCGGCCACTATAGAGGGGGATTTAGTGTACCTGCTCGATGGGATGCAGGAATACACAGGTGAGAATCTGTTTGTTTGATTAATGTCACCTGCGGTAATACCTACCACTGGTTTAAACTTCATCTTAGTAGAAATAAAGTCACTGGAAGAAACTTTGGAGTAATGAGTAGCTCAACTTTTGGATCATGGCGCTAGCAACACCAAAGACATGGGTTCAATCCCACATGTGAATGTGTGAATCAAATGTGTAGGTCACTTTGGATAAAAGCATCAGCTAAATGCGTAAATTGATTCTAAATGTGCGCACAAGAAATAAAGAGAGGAAGGGAGATGGCAATGTTTTATTTGGATTAATTTGAAACACCCCATTGAATCCCCATTGAGTTCTGAGAATTTGAAGTCATCGAGACAACGATTTGCATAACAATGGCCATAAACCTCAATGAGGTCAATGGATGTTGTGAAAAGGGCTCTGATGTAGTTCAAGACGTGGACGCTTGCTGTTTTTTCTTCGTGACCTCTCCATGGCGTCGTATGAGATGGGCGGAAGGAATCTTAAGGTGGAAGGGCAGAGCTTTATGTAAATGAAAATTACCATATTCCATGTTTATAAAGTAGCATCTAGACCTTCCCATCAATTCCAAGATTCCTGGAAAAGATTGCGTTCATGTGTGTTGTGTGCTTAAATAACATGTTTATGTGCTGTGCAGAAAATAAATATGCAGCATGAATTCAATATTAATGATAGATAACTTGGTAGACAATGTTGTGTCTTTAAAAAGAATAGTAATTGATAGTTATAATTTTTTATCAGAATTTTATTTAGAGTTATTGGTACTTTTGTTTATTTTTACCCAACTGTGTGTTATATCAATGTTTTAATTATTTTTAATTATTGTGAACATATTAATTAATTTATATTATATTTACATGTGATATATAATATCATTTGTTTGTATGATATAATTTATATAATTGTATTATAATTTATTTTAACAACACTTTATATGACATTAATATTTTTATTATATGAATATTTACTCAATTCAGAGTTATTAAGTTGTTTTCTATTATTTTTCTATTATTGTTAAAGTTAAAATTTGTATGTTTATTTATTTTTTTGTATTTTATTTTTCCTATATTTTTTCCTATTATATTTATTTTCTTCCTGAGATTTTTTAGAAAAATGTAAAAATAAATATTTATTACTATATTTAGTTTATTATTTACTTAGTTGAGAGATTTAATTTGATTTATTTATTATCAACTTTAGTTTAGTATCTACTTTTGGGTTTTTTGTAGTGTGTTGCAATGTGACTCTTATATAAATGCTGTCTGTTGACATTTCCTTTTGAACATGACAACGCATTGATGGGCATATCAGCATTATGCTCTGAATATAAAATCACGCATTAGAATGGACGCTACACGGTGGATGTTTCATAATCCTTGGACATCCTGATTGAAATGCGCACGTTGTCATTTGAAGGATACATGAAGAGGCAGCTAATATAATCTATTGGAGCTATCATATCTGTGTCGTCTTATAGTCCAAATTAACCCGTCCTCATCTACAGTGTTCTCCAAATCCTCTCATAATCCTTACATTTGTATATAATATCACGTTCACAGAGATAAGCAGTGTTGTCACGGAAGCTGCCTTCTTTTTATGAGCCCTTTGAAGTGAAACATGTACGCTATAATATAAAGGCTTCGATAATGTTTCTCTTATCAATGCAATGAGTCACTGGCTCGGCAAATCAAAGCTCTCGTTTCAGTACTTAAAGAGCTGTGTTGGAACGTCGACAGAGGAGCTCACCGACCAATAAACAGCTTAGTCTCCATATAACAAAACTTGTGTGTGTGCAACTTCGGCTCTACTTGGTTTTCGGAAGAAAGATCACAGTTGAGATTTCTTTAATATGTCATTTATTTCTCCATCGATGAGATTAAATGGAGAGCAAATGGAAATCTACGTCTCAGATATTTCTTCTCAAAGAACGAGCCAGAAATCTCACAAATATCTCCATTAGAGTTTCAGAAAAGAAAATTTGAGCTCAGATTTGTCAAGTCTGCCATAAAAGTATATAATTGAAAAGATCTCAAAACGAACTTAAAAACTCTCATATTTCTATTTTTATTTCTTCTCAGCTATTTTAAGATTGATATTCTAAGTTGATACTTACAATATTAATCAAAACATGGCAAATTATGAGCATGATGAGTATTGATGAGCCCTGCCTTTTCCATCCCAACCAGAACATCGCCACACCTCCTTCTCGCCGCCGCGGTTTAGAACAACGTGACCATGTTTTGGATAGACGTGTGCCTGCGGTACACGCGAGCGTTTTGTCAAGACCTTTTCTGCATTGTTATGTCAATTTTCCCGTCGTAATTGAAACTGTGCTCTCACCACAGGGTAGCCGTGATAACGAACATAATTAATTAAGTAGAAATTAGGGAGACATACTCCCAAAGATCAGCCCCTCGGGACGCCGGGGAGGAGGCTTTGGGTTACGCTTAGTAATCCAGACTGCAGACTTGTTTGGTTTAAAGTCATTAAATTACAGTAATGACTAATTTCTTATTCGTGCATGCAACTCGCCAGAGACCACTGTGGGTTTTTAATAAAGGAATGAGGGTGAATGCGAAACGTTGCAAAGCGGCGGGGGTGAGAGAGAGAGAGTTTTGTAATTGTGTGAAGTAATTCAAAAGCGCATTAATAAAACAATACAGAAACATTCTGAAATCGCTTGAGATAAAGCACATTTGCATAATTCATTAAGATTAATCAGACGGCAATACATTCTGCTACACCTTGGTGGAAAGGGCAAACATGGTAAGAACATTCCCATGAAAGCCATCTTTAATCTACAAACAATGATGCAAATTTTGCCTTGGATAGCAGAATTAACCTTGCTGCAGCCTGTAACCCCATTAGTTTAGTTGAACAAACCTTTAGTGGTTATAAGGTTACATTAATATTTAACGTTAGCTGTATGAATCCTCAGTGTGTTTTTTCTTCAGATCTTTCTTGTAAGGAAATGTTGACCATCTAGATAAATGACTAAACTCAAGGTAATAGAGAAAACGTACGTATAAGACCCCAGAAGGTGATTTATACTTCATTAGCATATGATGGTGGGCACGTCAGCCCCAATTATTTTGATCTGTGTTTCAATATAGCTGTTTTTCAATTGCTTATTCTTAAACTTCATTTCTTTAAAATGTCATTGTTCATCACTGAAGCTGAATATAATGAACCTGATTTGCCCTTGCACTTGCTGGTCTAAATTTACCTGCGTGCTCACAGCGGTTTTCTTCTACAATCTCAAGGACCGGTCAGGGTTATGTGGCATTACGGTGCATGAGGCGGCCGAATGGAAAGTGTAACATTCACGAAATATAAATATGAACGTTTCGATTTTAAAACTAAAGATAATTGTTTTTTTAATGAATGCTAGTTTAGCCTGACAGACAATAAAACTGAGAAAGACGTGTTTATGGACCATTGGAGACTGGAGCTGGATTTTTGGATTTATGCTGGCAACCACACGCACACACATAATCACCTAACAACCATCTAAAACACCATAGCAACCACACACAAAACACCTTAGCAACTGCGTCTCACCTTCCACACATCATAACAGCGACTTTTAATACATAGCAGCTTTCATATTTTCTCATGAAATGTATTCAAATCAAATCTATCGTTCCCTTCCTTAATTCTGTGATACCGGAAAGGCCTTAACAAATCTCTTTTACTTTTATAAAGGGTCTAAATCTTTCAAGGCTTCTACAACAATCCAACAACATGCTGTTCGTTTTTTTTCACTTGGCCTTCATGAAGCAAGAGGATTTGCTCGGAGCCGTGAAATTAGATGGAGAGATGACTGTAATAAGGAACACAGAAATCTCAAGGACCGACTCTTTTAGGCAATAGCGCCCTTTAAAAAACGGTGAGCATGTAGAGGGGTCTTATCTCACACAAACACCATCTGGTGGGCTTGTCGAGCCTGCACCTTGACAGGATGAATTAGTTTGAAAAATTGTCAGATACACAGAGCAAAATTAGATTTTCCAGTTAGTAATGAAACCTGACAGAGCTTAATAAAAAACCATTGGATCCGGAGAACGCTCCAGAGGAACTGGGTAAAACGTCGGCGCAAGAACTTTGGCATCGCGTTGATCTAATTGGTCGCTCTCTTTTTAATATCCAGATAGAATTTATCTTCAAGTTGTGTTTTATAAGTTGATTTAGGGCAAGTCATGTTTGAGTTGTCATTTTGGTTGCATATTTTGTTCATTTTGAGAAGAGCGCCGTTTTTAAGGCTCTATGACTTGGAATAAAAAAAGACATTTCGGTCCGTCTCGAGCTGAAACCTCACCATTGCATCTTTTTTTGCGGTGACTCCTAGATGTGCTTTTAGAGTATAATAATATAATATTCTCTCAAGTCTCACATTTACACGGAGTAAAAGTTGCTATTGTTTACATAGTTCTGAGTGACTCGTAAAAAAGACCTTGTTTCCTTTGCTGAACAGTGAAGATTTTCTTTTATTTCGTGAGAGGATATTGTGTGTTTTGACTGCAAACTGTGCAACAGGTTCCAAGGCATAAATCCCCTGACATCAATATCTAAATTGTAACTTTTCAAAGTATCTCGATCCTGAAGTTGAAGAATTACACAAAGAGTTTGTTTATTAAGTGGAAACACCAAACATGAAACACTAAAGAAATAAAAGCCGATAAATAAAAGGGTACACGTGAATTTAAAATAAAGCAACCAAAACAAATGGCTTAATAATAAAACAAAACAATGCTAAATAAAGTCCCCTTTTCAAAAGAAACATAGGTACCAAATGTAAGTAATACAATGTAACCTAAATGTGTAGCGCTGTAAAATGTATTGAAATTTGAAATGAAGTCTGAAACTCATGAAACTACAGTAAGTCTGGGTCTTATATTTACTATAAACGTATGATATAGATATTGATGTCAGGTTGAATGATTTGCTAAAATATACAAAATGTAATAAAAGTAAGCTAAAAATAACAGGTGGTGGAATAAAAGACCACCCAAATCCTTCTGAAACCTTAAATTGTTTGCCATAAATCATTATTATAGTCATCCTTTATGTTTTCACTGGATTTTGGAAATATCTGATCAATAAAATAATTAAAAAGTGTTTTTTTTTTATTCCTGAAAACCAATTTAGACATCCGAGGTTTTGAAAGGACAGCAACAACATATGATGTGTGTATATGTGTATCAGCCATCGCAGTTACATATTTCAATCAGCTCTTCCTTCGTCTGAAACAATAGCAGGATATCAATCGAACCGATCCAAAGGAACCACCCCAACAACCCCATATGTTTCAGTCACATGCTTGTGTAGTTTCCTAAAAGATTCCCGTCGATCTGGAACGACTAACCCGTCTCCACCCTTTTGTGCACATACTGTCATATTGTTTACGAACAAAACCCTCACATACCCGCAAATACTCTCCTTCTCCCCTTTTCCTTTCTATGAGCTTTATTTCCTTGTGTAATGAATGCAGCGTTTTTCCAGGCTGCCTAAAGAAGTTATCCTCAGAACCTCATTCTCTCCTCCTCTCTGCATCGCCTCAATGCCCCGGGGTCAGCTGAGAGGGCCGCAGTCATTTGAAAAGGAAATTATCTTTTGTGATTCTTACTAAAAGAGATGGAGAGCGAGAACGCGAATAAGGAGGAGCGATAGGGTGTCTGAAAGAGAGAGAGAGAGAAAAGCTTTCTTTCCGCGCAACCTGTGAACAGGTTAATGGGAGCTAGTTCGGGAATGAGTTGATACCTATCTGCTCTCAGAAAGCGCACGAGAGAAAGAGACACACTCGCAGAATGACTATTTGATGGCTTCCTAACAACTTCTTTCTCCTTGGCCCCATTTCCTGATGTGTGCGCACTTATTTATTTTTTCCGCCGTGGTAAATAGCTTCTTGGGGAGAGAGCCAATTTTGCCTAATGGGCAAGTTTCCATAAGGTGGGTCAGAACATTGATAGCGAGGCTGATGAGTTGGCAGGAAAGGTGAGCGCTGTCATTCGACAACCTCTCATTATAAGGCTCCCTCAAGAGAGGATGTTGATGCATCGTGCGAAGCGGGCGGTTCGTTGGGATGAGACTGCTTTTTGATGGCTGTCAAGCATGCAAAGTATAAGTTCTTAATGACACTGCTATCTGCATCTTATTATTTCTAGAATGGACCATGCTTTTTTTGTCTTTGTTTGTGAAATATATACTTAAACTGATGTATGAACCATTAAAGGTATATACATAAGCAGACATTTTTTTTTAATATTTTCGTGATTCTTACAAAATAAGCAGCATTCATGTAAACATAAATATACTGTATGTGATATATTCCACATATAAGAATTGTGTGAGGAACAGACCAATATTCAAGTCGCTATTTACTAAAATGTGATAAAACCTTAATTTTTTGGTTAAATATTCTTAATATGTTTTGATTAAAGCAAATAGTGTTGGAGTCATGATGCAGTAGTGAGCTCATGTGCTCGAAAGCATTTTTATGCTCCTGATCTCAGCTCCACTTCCATTCAGTCATATTTATCAAAAAATGAGTTATTAAAATATGTCTCTATGTACATTCTGGAAGAATCCCTTCAAATACTTTTTTCTGAAGCATTGCAGACGTGACATTAACAACCCCGAATTACACCATCAGCTGATTCCTTTCGATTCCTGCCCCACTTATACTCTCTGTATTAGGAAGGTGTCGAGATGCACTACAGATCACGCTTGATCGGCATTTGTTTTAATCACCATCCTGTCCCCCAAAAGGCAATGCAGCGCAATTCATCATCCTAAGCAATAAAGGGTCCGGTACCCACTGGAAGCCAGAGGCTTATTCAAGCTCTCAAAGCCCTCTGAGTTTGGAGGAACCTTCTTGAACAGATGCTTCTCACTAATTATATGTTGTAGTGCAGTACCCAAATGCCCATTGCTCCTTCTTGCAAGAGACCTGGTCATCCATGTCTCATATGCTGTCTCCAGTTACCGTAGGGCACTTACCTCCATCTGTGTGAGACCAGACGAGTGCCAGCGGAGGTACCGGGCCTCACCGAAGTACAGGTTGGGCTTCTCCTATAAGCCCAGGGCCTTTGATGAAGAGAGGCAATGGCTGATAACATTCATGGGTAATTAGCAGTTGATATCCCTATGCCTGAAGCAGTACTGTTGCTACGTCCTTCTCATCAACATGTTTTTCATGTGGTGGCATTGGGTTAGCGTCATTACAGAATATGTTATTGCGCTGTAGATTCTTTATATACAAAGAGAAAATCCCAATACTGTAGATTCAGCTTTTCCTGCTGATCTTGTTGTAACCTAGACTTACATGAATCCATACTGATTTGCTATTGATAGGGGGTTTTAAAACCAAAGTGTAATCAAAATTGAACTGTAATCAATGATCTCCCAAACCTAGCAATTAAGCAAATTGAACCAGATTGCCTCTGCTTTCTGAGAAGCTCAAGCCAATGGGACACATTACAAATTCAGCACATTTTGTTAGACTTTGCAGTATTCTGCATCCCTAGTGAGATCCAAAATTTGAATCTTAAAATATGTTTTTCTGCTAAATTGGGGTTGGGTTTCATTTAACACTTTATTTTACAACACTGTAACAGACAGATTCAATATAAAGGTCACCAGTTTTTAATTAAATGTTTGAAAACCTCATCTAACTGTAAGGTTTCCTATTCATTCACTTTTTATAATGCCACAGTTTTGGTCTTTTTTTAATTTACAATGTTGTTCAATTTTTTTGGGTAAATTGTGACTGCTTTCCATTCTTTTTTATCTTTGGTGAAAGTCATCCTTCGTTTTAAACAAGTCAACTTATTTTTTTTTATCATATGTAAAAAATTATAAATTGTTTGCATAATTGTATGTTTTCAGCATAACTCATTTTTCACCAACCAGTTTGATTTTTTTAGATGTTTTAAAGATCAAGAAAAACTTCAGTCAACTTACCCTACACTTTTAAACGATATACAAATACTAGTATGTCTGTGGATATATAGGCGTAAAATTTTATGTCAAAAGTATTTGTTGATTCGCATACTATTTTCGATGTGAGGATCCGTCTCTAATTCTACACATTCGCACACTTTAACACGTAAAGCCAAGCCAGAGACGTCGAAATCCGTTGTGGCTAGAAGGGATACAGCTACGACCGTAAGTGATGCAAAATCTCGTCATAAAATTACAATAAATTACACTAGCTAATGCCTACACCTACCATGACCATAAACCTAACCTTACAATAATACAAAAAAAGTAATTAACTTAACAAAAATTATGCATTTTTGTAGTCCGCATGCCCAGTGGAGGTGGCTATATCCCTTCTAGCCAAAACAGCCGGAATCCTTTATTGAACCGGAAATCTCCTCGGATTCGCATCCCATTTTTCAAAATACAGGTATGTCGCCAATCATGCTGATTTTGATTGTTTTCCTAACGCAAATGAATGTATTATTACCAGCAGAACGTATTTATAGTTAAACAGCGAGAAGATATTGAAGCTGAACAGTTGTGCCTTTAAGATCATTAGTTTGTGCTTTATTTGTTGAGGTGGTATATATATACATTGAACATTTAAACATATAAAGCAGCAGCACGCAGTAATCGGACGACAACGCAAAAGTCGACAACATTCGCAGACAGACCTGTGTTAATGTTCATGCGCGTATTAATGTGGTCATATGACACGGCCAAAACGAATATTATCGATTGTTTAAGATATAATGCAATGTTTACACGATTTAAGGTTAAAAAACGCTGTATTTTCCACGTGTTTGTATCTCCTCTTTGCTCCGCCTCTCTGAAACGCGCAGACTTTTTACAAAGCTCATCACTCGGAAAAGTGAGGTGTGCTGTGATTGGCCAGTTAACCAGTGCGTAGTGATTGGTCGAATACTGCAAGCGTGTGACGGAAATATAACGCCTCTTACCATATTTGGAACATCAGGTTCCAAAGCAATTGTACTGACAGGTACACACACCTTACTTACGTATACATTTAGGCGGTCTTAGTCAAATCATACCACCATCTGACGTAGATTTGTGGGGGTGTGGTTACACGAGGCGTTTCAGGCAGGTCTGGGTGAGCATTCGCTTTTAGATAGAATGCATCTTTTGTTTTTGCATTTTCACATGTCCAATACATGCATGGGCAACTTATAACACACCAAAGACACAGAAAAACACGTATTCGCGCCATATGACCCCTTTAAATAAAACAGACGCACGTGTAGCGGCCACTTAAGTCTCTAAGAATAGAAGTCTGAATTTACATCTAACACCGCTTTCTCTGCGCTTAACACTCCACTCTTTGTTAGCTCATTTAAAGATGTGAATAATTCAAGAAAAGGCCATTTACATTCCTGGCAGCTTGGAAGAGCTATGTGCTCATATGTGCATATGCGTCTGTTTAGCTAAAAAGAGTTAAGGGATACGTGGAGAGAGAACAGTATTATGCGTTTGTTGCTTTGTTTGTGTGTGTGTGCATGGCTAAACATTATGTGCCCAAAACCTCCAAAGACACGGGTTAAATAAGGCTGCAAGGTTTTCACAAGATGAGATTTGCAGCAGTTCTGTTTAAAATGAGCAACTAGAAGTCAGTGGAAACAGTCTGATGTTCTCGTTTTTAGTGTGGGGCAGTTACAGCTTGTAGATGTGCTTTTCTAATGACATTATATGATGTTTTTTATTATTAATATTAAAATATATTTTTTTATTGTTGTGTGCCGTTTAAAAAAATGTGTAGCCTTTTTCCTCGTTCCTCATTTTATTTAATAAATATAAAAATTATGCAAAAGTTAAAAGGACAGTTCACCCAAAAATGAAAAATCGTTTACTTATCCTCAAATTGTTTCAAATCTGTATTTTGAAGCATGTGAGAAACTAACCATTTCTGGGGCACTGTTAATAACCACAGTAGTTTTGTTTCTTACCCTGGTAGTCAATGGTGCCCCAGAACTGTTAGTCTACAAACATGCCTCTAAATATCTTCTTTTGTGTACCGTGTAACAATAAAATGTATAAAGGTTGGAAGCAACTTTAGGCTGAGAAAAAGATGTCCGCATTTTCATTTCTCGGGTGAACTATCCCTTTAAAATAAAAAATGAGGAACACCGGTAGATATCAAAACCAAATCCCTTTATTGTCACTCAACCATATACACAAGTGCAACAGTAGGTGAAAAACGTGGGTGCAGTTCCGACCAACATGGCAGTATGACAGATATGAGACAGAATAGATAACAAGTTACAAAGAATCACAATACTTTACAATATACATTTTATCGTACACATTGACACAGTAAACATTTCTGTAAAAGTGTTTAGACATAATATTTGGGTTAAAACTGGTGAGATTGTAGGATTGTTCAAAACTAGAGGGTTTATCTACTAGTTTAATCCTATCCATTTTATATCCAACAATGGTTAACCAATTTGTATCCTATTCGTTGAAAGTCATTTTTGTGTTTCCTTTTGCATTTCCTCAATTTGCACTGAATCAGTTCGAGCTGGAGCATGTGTTACATGACAGAATTTCTTGTACTGTCAGTTGTTAGTGAGAAATCCTATGCAAACAGAATGTCCTGTAAGGCACACAATGGCAAATTGCTGGTTTACACATTGTTTGACAAGGCTGTCTACCATTTTGTAGGACACCTATTATCCTAGTGAGGCTCTTGGCATTTTCCGATGTTCCACACTCCTTTTTCATATCCGTCCAGCCCATATAGTAGCCGTCTTTGGTGACCTCATCATTCTTTTCAGTTCTATAATAATCCAATCACTCATTACGTCGGCTATTTGTTCATAATGTCAAATATCAACGTGATCCAAATGATGATTATTGGGATATTTCTTAAATGGCTTCTATTTTCACGCCATACATGTGACATTCAGTTTATCAGACAGAAACATATGACACAAGGTCTATAATGAGCGGAGGCCGGGGCTGCAGAGACCTGGAGAAAATAAAATGATATATGTGCTTTCAAAGTCTCAAATCTATGTGACCAGACTGGGATCCCACACTGCCGAATGGCTGCTGCTGTATCTAATCACATCCTGTGGGACGACATAGACAGAAGGAAAGTGTGTATGTGTGAGGAAGAGATTGAGGTATCTTTTAGTGTGTGAATGACTGTGTGTGTCTTTGAAACGTTTTTTTTTTTTTTCACGAAACGTCTGTGGCAGCCGCCTCACTCTTGCTTGGCACGATTCAGTATCGGTAACCATTTTTAATTTCCCATCAGACCCTTTGCTGAGATCGATTTGTGCTCTCCACGTAACTCATTAATTAGCTTTGATGCATTTGCGACTATGAGGATAGGCCAAATGTCGGTTTACAGAAATGTATGTTTATTCACAGAAGAACAGATGGTCTGGTGGATTTTTTTTAATCAGGGGTAGCGTGTGGGGAGTGTTGATGTAAAGAAACAAACCCTCATCGTGTTATACCTCTGCAAAGAAGAATTAAAGTATCTAAAGTCATTGAGGACAGTATATGACACCTTTCATTCATGGCCTAGAATTGAGTTTTTGTTTGGTAACATTCTGGGGTGTAAATGTCAGCGCTGGACATTACATTTTTGTATGACATTTTTTTACGTCTTGTATAGTTTGCATGTATTTAATATACGTAATGCTACGAAATCAAATTAGTTGGTTTGGATAGGGGACAGTATTATGTTTTAGAGCTGGGCGATATATATCGCGATTCACTCTAATTATTAAACATGTCTAAATCGATTCTGAAATCGATTCGCTCTCTACGGCTGTTCGATAAGTAGGAAGTACTGCTCGTCTCCTCGATCTAAAATCACTACGAGATTGAGTCGTTTATAACGTGTATTTGAAAAAGAAACACTCGTCTATCATCATTACTATAAATTAACTTTATTATCATGAAAATACCTGAAAAGGTTTGAAGAACAGCAATAGAATGACCACAGGCATTTCCTGGAACTAATTGTTCTTCTTCGGTTTCCCATATTTAGAGTTTCTGCGCAAGAGCGCCCTCTGGCTTTCTGATGTGCGGCATTTAACCGTAAGTCATTGAGAAACTGAGAGCATAAGAATCGTGCGATATATCGCCCAGCCCTATTCTGATTGTGATCTATGAAGGTCATACATAAAATGTTTATTTTTGAGTGAACTGTCCCTTTAAGACCAAATTTGTGTATTTTATGTTATTATTTTAGGAAAGACCAAATTCATGTTCTAAACCGTTATTATAATCTTAGTTAAAGAGTAACTAGTACAATTTCCTTGTTTCATGCAGTGTGCAACGTTGCTGTGGCTGAATGTAAGCAGTCTGCCAAGTTGTAAAGCCGAAAGTGAACGAATAACAAAGTTATCGGGTTTTGGAAAAGAGGAGACGACTCTTCATCACCCGAACGAGTCGTCTGTCGTTCTAATTTCAGTTCTGCATCAGATTTGTATCACTCGGTGAACCTTACGTTCCATTTGCGACACTGCACGCGGTAGACCAATCACAGCAGACTAGACCATCTGACCAATCAGATCAGAGCAGGCTTACAGAAAGGAGGGGATTAGACAGATGAATGATTTGTAAGTCAGTGAAGAAGTACGGTAGTAATAACTGCCTGTTGTTAGAAAATTAAAGTGTTTTTACACCTTGTATTTACGCAAACTTGTTATTGGACACTCCATAAACCAAATTAGGAACGTTTTTTTGTTTCTGCACCGCCACTTTGGTTTCCTTGGTAACCAAGTAAAATAACTTTTCATATAACTTTTTTGTGGCAAAAGTTTTGGTTGTGTGAAGTTGACGCCATAGTTGATCACCAGTGATTAGCAAAACATTTAAACAAAACATTCTTTAACATTTGTATTTCTTTCATTTGTTTACATCAGATTGAAAATAGCAACGGTCACCTAAAATCGACGGACGTTCTTACATCTCCACATTTAGTTACTAATTTGCCGATTGTTAATGCCCTGCTTACATATGTAGAAGTGCACGGTCTGTCTCTTCACCTCGATCTAGAAAAGATATCACAACTTAGAGGTGCACAAGATAAGCGGCATGCATTACAAACCAGACCTCTTCAATGTGTGCCTCAACACCACTAACAATTATGTTGACTATTGACTTTTCTCTCCGAAGGTGTGATCAATTGCCGTGAAAGTAATGACATCGCTTGTTGTTGTGACCCGTTCAGTGAGCAGGCAATTTATTTTTGGTGACAGAGGACTCATGAGAGACGACAGGTCGTCAGAGGTTTGGCAGCGATCACAGAGCACAGAAATCTCCCGGGCTGAGCGTTGAGGCGCACCTATTAGACGCAATTACTTCTTCTGATTGACTTGCACAAGTGGCTCTCCCAAGCACAGCCATTAAACACGAGACGCATCTCTCGGTGAGTGGACAGTGCGGTATTGCATATCAGCAATTAGGAACGCCGCTTTTATATTTATGACCGGCAGTGTAGGTTGGATGAGAGGCGAAGGACCGAATTAACCGGTGGCTTGTCTTGAAAGCCAATCTAACAATATTTAATGCTATCGATATTGTTTTTTCCTTTTTCATTGACTTTCTGCTGTGCTACAATAGGGGACAAAGAAATGAGGGAATTTAATCAAATAAAATGATTTATAATTGTATGACGTATATTTTCCTTATGAGGCAAATACCAAAGAGCAAAAACAACTGAAAGATACCACTATAGCAAAGCCTACATGCGTGTCATTGAAAACGTTGAGTGAACGAAAAATTGTATTTCATCAGAAGATTGTATTTCTCCAAAACCCGCACGGACTAAGCTGGATAACAGATTAGATTGATGAGCGCTGAGATATGGAGTTTCCTCGCTACGAGTCGCCTGAAAATGAACTTTTTCCTTTCCCCTCTCACATCTGCGTCGGGCAGTGACACAGATGAATAGGCCGGTTTTGGACGGCAGAAAAAAGGTCTCCCTTAGTTCAGATGGTGAGAACAGAAAACAATTCGACTCCGTCCTCGATCCCATCACCCCCTTTTGCGTTTTTTTTACCGCCTGCATGGGGATGGACTGTTGGATCTTCATATTGTCTTATGTGGTCGAGATGTTCCATTTTGCATACTTTGACCTGCAGACTTCAAAGCTCTATGCTAATACTTAGTGAGACACCTTGCTGCCTTCATAGGTAGCTTGCTTCTTAGGTGACATACCTGTCTTTGTGTATTTTGTGGGTTGTATTTCCACATTGCAAAGCGTTTTTATCTGCAAATTTTCTTTACGTAAATTGTTAAATTATGCCGTAATGTGACTGCAATTCATTAACACTTATTACAGTCATCCTAGTTTTTGGCACTACATTTGACATCTTGTTACTATTCTCTTGGTCTCCTAGTTTTGTAAACAATTTTTTTTTTTGGGTTATAATTACTTGCATTTTGTCAGTAGTGTTTAATGTCATTTAACTAAGCTTGACGCTTGCCTTGTCAATGTTATATTTGAGTTAATTCAATGCATGGACATATTGATAAAAAGTGTAAGTCACAGTGCATAAATGTAGCATAAATGCCCAATAATATGGCAGATGACAACTGTTGCTAAGATAGGTAGCTTAGGTATTTTTTTTAAAGTCCAGTGTGTCATTTTTCAGATATGTATATGTAAAAAAACATAATGACATCTTATTCCTGTGTCAGCCACCGTGGTTCTTTGAAAGGCAGGGGGATGTGTGGAGTGAGCCGTTGGTTGCAATTCGCAAACTCACCTCTAGATGATGCTCAATTTCATACACCGGCCCTTTAATGGTTGGTGTTTTTTTACGGTGTTGTTTTAGGTGGCTTTTAGGCCAATTGAGTTGGGACCGAAAGAATGTTCAGCTCGTTCTCTATTTGTTTGCTACAATATGACTTTACACAGAGTTTTATGTAGCAAGTATGACATGATGCTCTGTACCGTCTTCGGCTATCTATGGACAAACAGGAAAAGAGAGTCTCACCGTACAGTGTTCATATTTTAATTAGTTATCAGGAAGGTGCAAAATGCCAGACCAAAGAGGGGCGATAGAAGCGGGCTGGCGTTTACAGAGAGAAAAAAGGGAGTTTTGTTAATTCCGAAGCTGTCTGCTTGCATTTTTATCCTCATTACTCTGCGTGAGAATACGCGTGCACACGCCCTGTTGTCTTCGCAGGTTGACAGGGAATATTTCGGGTGAGTGTGCGACGGTTTGTGTGCCACTGCAGAAATTGCAGATGCCATGGCGGTGGGGCGAGAGAACGAGAGAGAGAGCGAAACCGTCACGCCCCCGGAATGCTAAAGACACCTCGTCTCGCCCTCAATGTTTCAAAACAAAAAAGAAGAGTATGCGGCACTTTGGAACAGCAGCAAAGGAATTGAAATGAATGGTTTGCCCCAGAGCTCTTTAAGCTTGTGACCTTCAGTATTCCGTCATGTTCTGTTCACACGAGACGGCCTTTTGAATTCCAATATATGAGAATAAAGTACTGCGCGCTTGGAATGGAAATTAGGGAAGACGAAAATTTCCGGAATGTGATTTAAAATTTTGTCCTTTTTGGGGGGGTTTTCTGACCTTGTTGTACTGCTGAAAAGACATTTGAGAAATCTGCTGTATTTGCAGTCAAAAGTTTAAAATCCAAACTGCAGTCATTGGTAAAACTTATTTACTCGCCCCAAACGTCAATCCAAACCCATAAGCTATTTTTTAAAAGTTTGAAGAATCCTTGTTACTATAAAATTATCATTAAATACAAAGCCAATGGAACAAATCCTCTTATGTGAAGATTGAGAATCAAACACTCATTTTTGGTTTGCTGGACTTCTGATGACCAAAACCATGGCACAAATTGTCAACTTTTTTGCATTTTTTTTTGTTTGGAAACTTGGAAAAGGAGAGCAATCTTCTAAATGTCTTATTATTTTCGTCTTTAAAAAATAGGAACACACTTAAAAAAATTCTGGTTGTTTCAACCCAACCAAATTTGGACAAATTACATGATTGGGTTTGTCCATATATAGGTAAGGCAAGGCAAGTTTATTTATATGAAAATTTCACACACAAGGGTAATTCAAAAGGCTTATTATATAAATAAAACGTATCTTTAAAATGCAAATGATTTAAGATCACAAATACCACTTTAGATTTTAAGAAACAATAAAACAGCAATAGAATAAATAAAAAATGCTAGTGTATATATAAAAAGAATAAGAACAAAAGAATCAGAAATTAGAAATAGACGTGCAGTTGATGTAAACCAGCACAGTGCTCAGGTTGTGAATGCACAAGTATGTTTTTAATCTGGATTTAAAAGTAGCTACTGTTGGTGAACGTCTGATTTCTTCTGGAAGCAGATTCAAGCTACGGGTGGCGTAATGGCTAAACGCTGAATATTCAATACGCATATCTGAAATGTATTTAGGTCCTAGACCATTGAGTGATTTATAGACAATTAATAATACTTTGTAGTTGATTCTAAAAGTAACTGGTAACCAGTGTAAGGACATGAGGATTGGAGTGATATGCTAGTGTATGGAGTATATACTGTATGTCCCAACTATGGGTTGAACCAGGTTTGGAAAGAATTGATATTTAATGTAAGTCATATTTTGGTGCACTGTTTCTTTTAAATTAGTGTCATCCACCCGCAGAACGGTACCGCCACTGGGCGCCGCAGGCATGACCTGCCGGAGGGGAGAACATCATCAACAGGTCTCGGAGCTGTCAAAGTAAGAGAAAACACAATAAAGTCACAGAAGGCATCTACCTCCCGAAGATTTGTCGATACGTCACGCGCACATGCCCATACTCGCATGCTCGCACCCTGCCCAAGGGGATGGCCGCAGCGCTGGACCCAGCTGTCACCTCTCCACCATTAATCCACTGCTCTGACCGACAAAATCCATCTCCCTCTAGCAGGGGTTTGACAGAGGGTAAAAGCGCCGCTGAGATAGCCGGGTACGGATCAATCGCTTCGATCCCGGCTCCTGTGCCAAGACCCATTCATCAGCCTCTGGTTGTTGTTGTTGTTTGTTCCTTGCTTTCTTCAACAACCCGTCTCATGAGTTTTAGAAGTTGAAGGTTCAGGGATGGGGAACCTAAGATGTGATGTCAAGAGCTGCTAAGCGTTCATCACATCCGTCTTTTATTGAAATTTATGCATGCGAAGTGACTCGGAGTGCATTTAAGGTATACGTTGCGATGGTATGTTCATTTCTTGGGAATCTAACCTGTGACCTTGGTGTTGTTACGGCAGCTCTATTCAGACACAAGGGCCATGGGGCCTGGCTCAGTGTCTGCATTTCAATTTATCCCAGAGGCATTCAGCGGGGTTCAGGTCTGGGCTTTTTGTCGATCAGTCAAGTTCTTCCACGGCAGAGTCTGTAAATCATTTCTTTGTGGACCTCACTGTGCACAGAGGTATTGTCATGCTAGGAGCGTGAAACCTTTGCCACCAAGTTGGAAGCACACCATTCTCTAGGATACCAAGGTTTACTGAAGCATACAGATTTGTCTGGGTCTTCTTATCTCGAGTTGAGGGGTCTGGTCAATCCAAGGTTCATATATTTGTGGTCATTCAATGTATGCTGTTTGAAATTGATACACAAACAATAATGCTGGGTTGTTTCAACCCATGGGTGGGTCAAATATGGACAAACCCAACCAAATTTGGACAAGTCAAGAAAATGCATGGTTGGGTTTGTCCATATTTGACCCAACAATTTTTGTGTCAACTTTTAACCAATTCAAATATGCATTGTCAATTATCAGCAGAATTTAAAGCTATCCCATTGGGTATCTAACAATTCTGTTCATTCTGTCCAAGCAGTCGTAGTTATTGTCCATCTACACTTGCGTACAGTATTCCTCAAAGTTGAAGTTGATTCAGATTCTCTCAGCCGAGGAAAACACCATTAATCAAAAACTAACAGGGTATGTTGGCCTCAAAAATCTATTTTCTTTGGATTAGTGTAGATCCCCCTGTCCCACCTTCACATCCTATCGTCCTCTCCCTACAAATGAAGTGTTTGGTTGAGCTTGTAGGGCCTGTTGTGTGGGCTTCAACCGGATTAATCTTCCCTGTATCCCCTTCTTTTTTCCGAGCACCAGCGCGCTGCAGTCTTGGCTATTGGAAACAGAGCTGATGAGAGCCGAAGTTTTGGCTCATGTCTTTGGCAAGGAATCTTGTGTCGGGGATCGTTTGACGTGCCAATTCGGCACCGAATAATGAACCGGCGCAGCCACTTCTCACAAGGTGAACATTGCTTCCAGTTAATGAGGAATTCAAAAACAAGTGCTGTGTGAAGGGTGATTTGTGTATTGCTTTATGGGCGTCTGTTTGTTGTTAAGCAGACTTGTTAAACGTAATTTCTCTCTTCTCTGAGGAAAGTTAAAGGAGCGCACCCTAACTGAGCCTTTTTCCAAACCTTATTTAAACATCATTATAAAATGGAGAATATGTTATAGATAAGACTAACGGTTGGACTTTGATCTGAATATTGTTGCTGCTGATAAATGAACAGGTAACAATGGCCGGTCGCTGAGGTCAGGGGAAGTACAGTTAGGCAGCAGGATGCCCCATGTTCTCTTTTCTCATTCATTTATATGCTAAGTGTGTTCCCTAGGGCCTCCTTCTCTTTAAAAAAATTACAAAAATCATTTTCAATCAATTTTTATTTTATCTCAAAGTTATCTGAATGCTTCAACGTCTTATTTCTTTCTCAGCAAGAGTGCATGGGATATCAATTATTCAATGAAAGCAGAGAGCAGCAAAATATGGTAATATTGATGAAATGCGTTCTGCATTTAGAGTAAAGCAGTGCAGAACAATTTTGGTGCGCCCTGTGTGTTTATAGCTCTGTTGCCAACTGTGCATTTTTAAGATAAAAAAAAAGAATGACAGATTTTCTTATTTGTAGGAGAGCTATTCCTTAAAAACATTCAATCGTGGGAGGGCTCGAGTCTAATAAAAGGTTTTCACCCAAAAAATAAAATGTATCACCCTTATGTTGCTCCAAACCTCATTGACTTTTATTCTTCCGTGGAACACAATAGAAGATATTTGTGTCTCAGTGGTTTTGTGTCCATACAATGGAAGTCAATGTTTGTTTACCAATGTTCTTCAAAATATCTTCTTTTGTGTTCAAGGAAAGTTGAACAGAATATTATTCTTTATAAAGACAGGTGTTAGCCCTTTGAAATCTCTGTTACAATTAGACGCATATTATAAAGCCGTTTTTGGTTTTGTTTGATAGAGGGTTGTACTGAGGTCTAATCACTCCTAATGACAGAACACAGGGGGCTAATACCGCAGCCTTTAGGGACAAGCAGATTTCTCTAGAAAGCTTTCATCATCTTAGTCTGACTCTCTTTCTCTCTCGCTCTCTCTCTCCGGACATCTCCACAATCACCATTATTTATTTAGCTCATTTCATTTATTTATCAAAACATATGCTCATCCCTGCAGCGATGGAATCAGTTTCATTAATAATCCCGTCCTTCCTGCGTTCATCTCGCAAAGCCTGTATGCGCACATAAATGTGTCTAAAATGTTTTGTCACGTGCGGTAGCGTCGTAGTATGTTGTAAATCTTAAACTATTTTAGGACTGTGTACTGTGCATATTCATTTTGTATTTATGAACATGTACACATACATATATAGGAAATATGTACATGTATTTATTTATATTTGACAATCATTTAAATTATATATAAATGTTTATTCATTTTTATTTTTTTCCCTAAATATATGCATGTATGTATATTTTTTTTATAAATACAAAAGGACATATATTATGTTAACCTAGTAATGTTTTATTCTGGATGTGATTAATCAATTGACAGCGCAATTTTAACAATAATGCACTCTTAAAGCTAAGGGTCCTTATAAGGTTTGCTGTTTTGCTCCACAAACTACATTTCTGTTGCACTAAAGATTTTTTTATATTGAAAAAGGATAAAAAAGGTTCTTTGGGGAACCCGAAACAGTTCTTTTATGGCATGCAAAGAACCTTTAGAGCATCTTTATCTTTAAGAGCGTACATGAAATTTCATGGATGTAATTTTAATTGTGGGCCAATGTGGAATATCTGCACTTATAAAACTTCTAAAGAAAATCAAAAGACCGTCTTGTGCGAACTGCAAAGAGCAATATGTTTTGAACTTTTTTTGCAACAAGAAAATATAATTGATTTATTTCCGGAACTCTTTTCACCGTATATTCGTTCCAATTTAGCTTCGTAAAGAATAGTTTCTTACAAACCCCCGAGTGTGCAGGTCAAGCCGTTATGGGCGTGCTTTTTTGCCTACCATCCATACACACAGATACAAAGGAAGAGTTACATTAGACCAGGGCATCCCAGAATGACTTCCTCCCATACAGAGATTGAACCTCATGCTTCATTAAAGCTCCTCTGACAAAGCGCTCAGTCTGTCAGCGCTCGGGGCGCGCTTATTAAAGTGCAAGAGTCCTGCAATGACAATCAAAATGAATAGTGTGAAAAAAACCTCTAATGACTCTGAAATGACAGCTGAAATGAGTAACATTCAATCGGGTGTTTACAGGCAATGGGCTCGCCGATACGGTTCAAATAAAGACAGGCCCAGGGCTTTACAAATGGAGATTTTTGTCAAAATGAAAGATCCCACACACAAAGCCTCGTTATGTAGCAGTGGAAGGGATTGAACGATCTTACTGACCCTAGATCAGCAGCCTAGAGCGGGAGGAAGGCTCTGAGGTGAATACAGATCAGACTGTCCTGAATCCAGGGCCTGTCTACAAACCTTACTTTGTTCTGTTGTCCTGTCACAGGTGGCCGGGTTTGAGTATTTATCGGAATTATTATTGATGTAGCTCTTTTATATATTAAATATGTAATAATATCAGGCCATATTAATTTATCATGAGCACAAGGAAGTTGGATTTAAGAATGAATTTAAAGATGAAGGAATTGCACTAAAGAGGACAATTGGCAAAATGAATGAAAATTAATTTACAATTTTGTTTTAAAGAACACTTCCGCTGTCTTCCATGATGTGATTGGTTGAACCAACAAAGCTATATTAACTTAATAAGATCTTTTAAAATTATTTAAGTATTTTTGAGTGGGGCATATAAAAATGATATACAAATGATTTACAAATCCAACGGTTATTTCCTTGGAAATTTACATATATTATTTAAGTTTATTAAATGAAAAGAAATAAGCATTTAACTAACAAATAAAAATTTTTTTTGGGGGGGTTAATTCTAATATAAATGTTTGAGTAACTCAGATTTACTTAATTTTTTATTGACATTTAGTCGATTTAAACAGTTTTGATTTCACAGCTTTAAAATTTACTCAGTCAGTGTAAATTGTTTCAGAAAAAAAACGAGTACATCGCAGTTAAACTTTTTAGAGTGCACCTTGTGTACCAAATTCCCTATACAGTACTATATGTGAAAATGTGTATGTCTGAAACCTCAGTTTGGAAAAAACAGCATCGGTGAAAAGCCATGGTGTGCGTCAGATGGATACTTTTCTATCCCATGATCTCAGAAACAGAGGAGCCGCCTATAAAAAAAGAAATACGGAAAAGTGAAATAGCTACAAAATAAATCTTAAAGCGGCCCTGCAGCGGTGTTTCATACATTCGGACTTCTTCACAATGTTAAACGTGCTGCCTTCTCATGCTTAACATGGTCAACTTGTCAAAAAACGAGCTTGGCGTATTACGTAGTATTTCTGTGCTCGATACACTCCCCCGGCGATCGTACAGGTTTTGGAAAGTTTTTTTTGGAACATATAAAACTGTTTCGTAATTATTTTTTCTTAGTTCCGTATTAGACAATTCTCCTGAAAAAGCACGCGACCGTAAGGAGAGCAGGAGAAGGAGCATGCGCAGACGTCACTTTCACTTGTGTGCAGGAGAGAGAGAGCGCATATGCTCGCGAAGTTCAGGTGTTTGTTTGTTCACTACATTTGGGTAATGAATGTTATATAAACTGTGGATATAACGCTGGATTTGCAGATCGTTTGAAACTGATATATGGAGCCGTCCCAGCGCTAAAAGATGCCGGACATGAACCGCATGCGGTGAGTGAAACTGATCTCTGTGTTTTGTTGACAATGGGTGCGCACATGCTTTGGTTGCACCTACCCCTCCACCCCGCACGCGCCGTATGTTTTTGGAAACAATCGTAAAGCTGTGTCTATTTTTTATAAATGTGATCAAACTAAATATTCTTCGAAGATACGAAGTATGCAATACTACTCTATAGATACTCAAGATTAATATGAGATTGGCAGAAACCCTGTGTTCTAGGGCCGCTTTAAATAATTGTACTTGTTTAACATCATCTAAGTTTATAATGCTTTTGTTTGTCATAGATGAACGAACGTACGGGTCACATTACAATGAAAACAATATAGGCCTAGTATCTCTGAAATGGTTTTACCGGTCAAGAAGTACCATTAATGCAGTAGGTACAGTACGTAATATACAATTTTAGACACATGGATAGTGTTTGTACTTCTTGGTTGAATCTGTCTACAGATGGCCTACTATATATTTTTGTTTTCAAACCCAAGAGAGGAGAAAGTAGTTAAAAGTTTGAAGAATTGCACCCCTCACCGCAAGCCACTGAAATTATAGTTCGATTTGCTTTTTTGCAATATCTGTGTGCTTTTGCTTAGTCAGCTTCTGTCCTGTGATGCAAAGCTGAGACTTTAGAACAAACTTCTATTCTGGAGTTTTTGCCACAAAGTTGCTTCTCTGGTATTTACATCAGTCAAATGTTTAATTGGAGAAAAATTAAACGCAGCCCGTCGTGTAGACCTTTCTCAGCCTGCCTCACTTACAGTAAACTTTCAAACTCTTGAATAATAATAAAACATCCCTGTACAACAAAGACAATGCAAAATTAAGAAAAGCCTTCTGTACAAACAAAGGTTAATATCCAAGGATTATATAGTTAAAATGTATATACCAAATAAACAAATAAGTAGAACTACGGTCAACCAGCAAGTGCACATGGCCCAAACCCCCCTTCAAAATACATAAATTGTCACTTAAGACGTATGGAGAGTGGCTGTAATACATTTTCATGAAAATGACACAAGCAACTAGACGGAGAAAGAGATGGAGAGATTGTCAGAGAGTGATAAAAGGCAGGTGCGCGATATGAATTATGCATTTCGCTGGTGGAATGCCAACCTTCTCAAAACAAGGGCAAACTGTGTAATTTCGGTAAGTGCTCTTGGTTTTTAATTATCAGACTTCTAAGGTTTCAAAAGTAATGTTCGGAAGATCCTGACCCTAATGCCGGTGGCTCCTTGAGCCGAATTTAAAAATGCATGAATGTTATTGCATTACATAACAAAGTATCAAACCCAGTGCATTTATTTTAAAGAACGATAGCGCATGCACGCTTTTCAAAGAGAACATTTCACAGGTTGTAAATTATAAACTAGATTTGCATTCCCCGAAGGAAAGTGCAGGTCTTGGCAAGGCGGTGGATGAATAGCGTTTACGTTTTGGGTAATCGCAGGTAAAAATGAAATACAAATGTTGATAATATATTGCTTGATATTTATAATGTGTACAGTTAATGTGATCCCTGAATTCTCTCCTAGGACAACTTAGGGATGTAACTTCATACATTACCTAAACATCACTTTTGGAAAAGGTTTAAATGAAATGCGAAAATGTCATAAAAAAGTGAAGCATTGCCACTTGCTTGGATATTTTGTTTCTAATCGAATAAAATTCATTTTTTTGTGTGGCCTAAGTAGCCGAGACCTCTCTCGCATACACAAAGAGGTTGTTGGCACAGTCTGATCTCTGTCTTTGACACGGAGAAAGGTCTCATGCAAATGTCGTGCCTCAGGCCCTCGGCTCTCTGGCTCTTTAGTCAGCATCACTTGTATTGAGACATCTCTCTGTACGGAGCAGTCATAACACTCAACATAAATGTCAAGTGGCAACCTTTGAGCCGGGGCTGTATATAACAGCAGATAAATCGTTCGAGTGGTAGATAGATGTTATATAGATGTGACAAAAGCATCATTGCCGTGTCCCAGGACCTATCTATAATTCATCTGAGGAGAGAGTGAGTGTATGTGTGTAGGAAAGAGAGAGACGAGAGTGTCTCCATAAATGACAGCTGTCATTTTGGTAATGTATCTCGTACATTCTTGTCTGACTGTGATTGATGTGTTTAACATGACTTGAGTCAAAATACATGTCCTAGAACAGTCTTTGTGCCAATGTTCGCTTGCATGTGGTCATTCTTTATAGGTTGAGTGTTTTATATACTCGGGTGAATCAGGTCATTCTTAGGTAATTGTACCGTGCCATGTGCCACAATTTTTATTTTTTTAAATAGAAACAGAAGTAAAAGTTTGAACAATTCATCCCCTTTAAAAAAATGGTTTGATATGTATGATATTCTGTTTATTTTGACCACACATTAAAACTGTATTTTATGGTGTTTTCATTTATATTGCCATTATCAAGCTCAGTAGTAAATTCTTATTCAAAGTGCTCTGAAAAAATATTGTTCTTGGCACAAAGCACACATATATTAACTGTAAATGATGTGGAGCTGTTGGTGTTTTTTGCTTGATACTGGCACACATTGCATTTTTTCCTGTGACCCTCAACCCTTGAAACCCAAAACATGGTTGGCACGATACATGGAGTCAAATAAAAATGTCGTGGGTTATTTTATTTATGCATTTATTTTAGTAGAAGCTCTGATTGTTTTTAAATAGTACACAGGATCAAGGTTCATACCACCACAACGTATATAAAATGAATATCAAATTTACATTTCAAGACTATACAGTAAATTTGGTATTCCTTTCATATACGTGAAATGTGTAGCATGTTAGGATTTGGGTTAACAGCAAAAAAGTTTTTTGCAAAGCTGTAACCACATATTTCTGATTTTTGAACGTAATTAATTAATTAAATTCATTGAATTCGATTGGAAGTAATATGTTATGGAATATTTATGATTAAATATGTTTACCAGTAATCTGAATTTTAGAAGATGGCTTATTTGTAATTCGTACGTTGTGAATCGTCGTACACAAACCTACAATTACTTGAAAAAAGCAATACTGAAGCCCCGCCCCTAACTTTACGGCACTGGCACGAAAGCAAATCGTACTAAAATGTAAGAACGAGATCGTTCAAAATCATACGAATTCTGCAAAATTAGCCACCTCGTAAAATAGTTGAGCCGGTTCTGCCAATCTTATGTTAATCTTGAGTACATGTAGAGTAGTATTACGTTCTTCATATCTCTGAAAAGTGTTTAGTTTACTCACATTTACAAAAGACATATACAGCTGTACGATAATTTCCGAAGAAAGCCGACCTCCCGGGGGCGTTCCAAAGGGCGGAGCTAAAGACGAGTACGCGCAGCCTCTGCGTGACATCCGCCAGCTGTTTTATGGATGTAAATAGTGTACCAAAAAGGTTTGTTTTTGTCACAACGTTAACCGTGGCTTACAGTTTGATCGAGCCTTACAAGATATGATTTCTCTAAACTGCATCAATATCCTATGCAAAATGGCACAAATTGCACAATTTCCTTAGAATGACCACATAAAAACATATTTTGTATGAACTTTGAATCTTTAACAGCTTTGAAGTCCTGTATGCCCCTCAAATGCACATTAACATAGTCAGAAACATTGTAGCTTTGATTTTGTTCATGGGTTTTATTTAATAGGGACCGTGACCAATTCGGTAGCGGCACCAGAGTTATGCAGATAGCTAATTTACATGTGTATTCCCTGGACAACAAGCGCATTAAAATACATCACAACAGAGCACAATGAAGAACAAACAGCACGGGTTTGCCAGACCACGGCTGAGAAAAGCCAATTCAAAACAAATTCCATGTAATGCAAGTAACAAGGGAAGAGAAAACACACGTGTATAGTGGTTACAATAAACAATCTGAAGGTGAAGACAAATAGACCTTTTATCCTAACGTGATTTTAACACTAACGCATTTGGTTCCAATTTCATATTGACTTGACCTTACATGCAGTTCATCCAAAGGCTTTCGTCCTAAACCACAGTAATGATTATATACCGTGCTATGCTTGCTTCAACCGTGAGGTGTAAAATATCTACAAAGACCAGATGACTTTTACAGAAGTCCAGCATCTACAGAGCAGACGTAAGATCTCGTTAGATCTTCAATACATTGAAATCAGAAGTCGTGTGTATTACCTAAAAACTTACAGTACAAAGACGACGCACCAAATGCTAAACAAGCTTTAAAGAGCTGCTGTGCCCTTTCACGTAACAGCGAGCCTCCTGCCTCGCCTCTCTGCCCCTCTCTGCAGATGTTGCGATAACGTTGTTGTTGTGTTCTAAGCCTTAGGACGGCCAGGGTCTCTGGAGACAAGTTTGTGCCATACATTTAAATGAGATAAAGAAAAACGCCCCTGGGGTTTTCCATTCAAAGGTTTCTCTCTCAAACGAATTTGTTTCAGCTTGGCATGAAGCTCTGTGTGGGGTCCACACTCCAAATATGATTCATGTGTGCTACTGTATGCTTGTTGAAAAAGGTAACACGTTATAGAATGGTTAGTATTTTTCAGCATCGGATAATAATACATGTATTTGAAAATGTGAGGTCATGTTTTGTATTCTGTCTGCTGCATTAAAGAATAATTTCTGGGGAACTTTTGATTAGCCTTATATTTTACCCTACTATGGGAGTCAATGGGGGGCAAAATCTGTCTGGTTACAAGCATTCTTCCAAATATCTTTCTCTGTTCATCAGAACAAAGACATTTATGCAGATTTGGAACAAGTCGAAGGTGAGTAAATTATTACAGAATTTTCATTTTCGGGTGAAGTGTCACTTTAAGTCATTTCAACTTACTACTTTTTGCAAGTGGTTGAGTTGATGTAACTTATAAGTTGAAATTGCTAAACTTTATAGAAAACCTTTTTAAACTTTTTATAAAAACTTTTAAAACTTTTAATAAAAATTTAAATATTAAGTTGAAATGACTTGCAAAGACAATTTAATTGTTTTAATTTTTTGATGCTCTGTTTTAATTACATTTAGGAAAATAGAAGATAAATTGTAATTTAGTATAACATTGTGATTTTGTTCACAAAGCTCATAAATAAATGAAAAATCTAAATTTGAAGCTGCAATCTGTAATTTTTGCCTGTCCATCGGTAGCCTTGTTTGAAACATAAAGTTGCAGTTTATTTTACTTTCTTATCTTTTCATGGGTTGAAGTCGAATGATGTCAACTGGACACGAAATTGTGCAGCTCTTATAAATCATTATTTGGTGAATCACCGATTTTTTTATGCCCTTGTTCAATACCAGATCACATTTTTTTAACCAATAGAAGTTATTGATTGCATTTTTAAGGAAGTCTGCGTGACACTCTCGATTGGAAATTTAGACCTCTTACAAAACAAGAGTGACAACAACAGGATTCTACTACTGCGTGAATATGGACTTTTAATGCTAAATGTTCTTTCATAAATATATAAAGGTTAATTTTCCATTAATGATCGGTAGACCATACATTATCCTGCGTATAGCATGATATTACATCAAATAAATAAATAAACAGATATGAAATATTGATTTGAGTTGAAAAAGTTTTATTAGCTTGCAAAGACTGCAGAGAGAAAGAGCATAAGCACAGCTAATGTATATTGTAGATTTCCCGGATGAGAGGTCAACTATAGAATAATGCTTTAAATGACAATTATTATTCAGGAAATTTGGTCTGAATGCAATTGACCAGTGAAAGTCCAGCAGTCCATGTAATACGTTTTTTTTTTTACTAGATTTTTATTTAATTGAATTACTCTTTTTTTATTTACTTTAAATTAACATTAAGATATTTGAAAGCTTATTTAACTCACGAATAGAGCAGTAAGCTTTAATTTTCAGCAATTATGTCTGTACCTTATTTTCAGATTTAGAGCTAAGCTATAAGAAACAGACCCTCACATGCATATAATTCCTGCTTCTGCTTTCATAAAGTATTTCTCTCTGTTTATGTTTCTAAATTTAGTTCTTCGAACTGATTGCATGGCTGTATTCAGCCTTTGGCAACACGCGGAATATTAAAGCTAGTCGCTAGTTTTACTTTTATTGAGTTTGTGGTTGTATCTGACGCCAGAACAATAACTGTATTATTTGATTATTGTGCATTATGCATTGTTCATTTGAATAATCAGACAATATACGGCCCTTGACTCTTGCTTTATCAATTTGAAGCATTACAGATGTTGAGAATGACTTTCTGCTAATACTAACGGATAGTGTTGTATGTCAAAACAGAAGATACTATGAGAATGCAAGGCATTTACTATTTTAAAGAGTTTCATTAAACTATCTGAATAGGTTTATTTTACAGTTTGACAGGTTTCAATATTTAAAGCTAAGGGACTTGTTTTGGTTAAAAATAAACAAATAAACAACAACTGAGCACGTACAAAACGATCTCTTTTCAATTGATTTTTGAATTAAATCATCGGAAGCTATTTTGTGTTGTGTGTGATGTAATTTCAATTCAACTTATGTAAAGACAAGATGTTTTTTTGTTTTTTAATGACTTAAAGACGAAAGGGACATATTTCAGCTTTAAGATATTGTTATTTAAAAGTTTAGTGTATTAATAAGCACATTTTTTCTAACTCAAATACACTTGTTGTGGAACTGTGTCCATGTTATTTTTTTGTTGTTTTTTATATTTTAAAAGTAGCATTGATTGATTTAGACCAACATGGGCAGTGGATATCTAACAATATGTAACAAGAGGTTCTGGAATTGACCTTATTATAAAACAAATACTTTAACTTAAACTTCTTTTTAGATTATACTTTATAAACAGTCACTTTAAAACTGGCTCTTGCCATGGATATAGCCATAGAAGCTGGCATGGACTTAAAGAAGAAAATAGATGAGAAAAGTAAAGAAAACAATACTTTCAAAATTGCCAATGTGCCTTATTGTTCTAGGACTTTGTGCATACAAACAAAACAATCCTCAACTTAAATCTGTTCTTTTGTGGCCTAACAAATCTTAGTTTGTCTGTTTGCCAAGTGAAACTTTAATGTTTTTACACATATGCTGTCATAGAGATTGATTACAGATAACTATATAAACAGTGTTAAATAGACTGCTGGCGGGAGTCATTTATCTAAAGCTTTCAGATATATGGTGAAATGGCCGTCCCTCTGCATCTTCGTGATTCAGGCAGTGGTTTATCTCTGGGAAGAACGTGGTAATTGTCATCATTTATCATACTGTACATACAGACAGAAATAATATAGGTAAAGGCGTTTTGATAATGTTTCCATGCCAACGTTGATCTGAATGCAAAAGAACAGCGAATGGTTCTCACTGTGAGAGGAACTTTTTGATTTTTCTACTGAAGTGCAACAAAAGCTTCACAACAGCTGTCCAAGAACAAGATGATAACATTTGCTGAACATAATGGGAGTGCTTCTCCATGCAAAACTCACTGGCATGGTTATAGAGTGTTTGAGGTGTTTATCGAGCATCGCTTTGTGGTTGCTAGGATATTGTTAGGAGGTTTCTAAAATGTGCTGGATGGTTGGTGAATGCTTACAGAGCCCACCCAAAAGACTCTTTGATATTTCGCTGCATTCAATATGTAAATGTGTTAAATGTTTTATCATCTTGCGCTTGACACACGTCTCCACCAACAGACGCATGATTTGAGCTATCATTTATGTTCTTTTTCATAGATATTAAAAATGTGAAAAGGCTTATTCACAGCAATAATAATGATAACTATGATGACGGCTATCAGTCAAAAGTTGGGAAACACTTTTTCCTTCATTTATATTTTATCACATTTTAGAATGCAAGTAAACTCATCAAAACTACAGTTGCACGATTGCAACTGTGATGCAAATAAAAGCATCCAAAATGAACCAAAACTATGATTCATTTGTGAAACTATAACTTTTAAACTCCTTTGATTAGAATTTGCCAAATTGTTCTCTTGGCATTTTAATATTCAGCTTTTTGAGGTCTCACCCTGGGAATCTTTTTAAAGACTACTGAAGGGGTTCCCATCTATCCAAGGCTCTTATTGGTTGCCTTATCTTCGTTGTTTGGTTTAATACATCTACATTTTCTTAATACATTTCTTTTCTGATGAAAGCAATTGATATGTTGGCACAATTACATTCAAACAGTGTTGGGTAAGTTACTCTGAAAAAGTAATTCATTAACTAATTACATAATTCAACAGTGTAATTAGATTACAGTTAGGGTTAGATGTACAATTACTCTCTCCAAAAAGTATTTCATTACTTATTACTAATTCATTTCTATACCCTACATCAACCATGATTAGAATTGATTCAAGGATAGACATGAAACGGCTTATTTAATTCATTCAAATGAATAATAAATAAATACATAAAATATTCTTTAACTGACCAAAGTATACAAATGTGAGAAGGATACATTGAGGCATACGTTTTAAAATTAGACTGATCATGTCGATGTAATTTCCACTATTGAATATATTACACAGTATTTAGTTAAAACTACATCTGAAGTAACTTTAGTTAAATTACAGAAAAAACAAGAGTAGTCCCTTACTTTACTTTTTCAAGGGAAAAGTGATTAAATTACAGTAACTAATTACCCAACACTGTTTACAAAGTATTTTGGGACATTGAGGCATATGCCTTAAGATTAAAAGGTTTTTAAGATTATTAAAAACATTACAGTCACAGTTTTCTAAACTTTCCACAGGTTCTGTCTATTCCCTTAAAATCGTCATGGAATTTGATTGGCTGAGATTGTTTTATCCTTCATCAGCTGTAAGAAAATGCTCTTAAGGTATTATTGACTCCGTTATTCTCTTAAATAAATGATTAATTTTAAAATTTTACTTTAATTGAAGTGATGCATGAGAAAATAAAGTAGTGATGCTTTCCTCAGCCTGTGCAGCGTATAACTAGCTCTCCCACATGGGCAGGAATTGCATATGTCATTCCCATAATTCTCTTGTCTTATAAGGTCACCTGCGCAGCTATGTTCATGAAAGGCACACATGAGTAATGCCCAGATTGACTGAATGTTGATCGCGTTGGCATAAGGAGGAGCGGAGAAACGGGGCTGACGAAGACCCTGAAGTCTCGCAGGCAATCTGCTCGGCTGAAAGGGAGGGAGAAAGAGAGAGAGAGCAAACAGCTCATAAATCCATCATCTACCACGTTCAATGGAGTAAAATAAAGACAAAGTAGTGCAGATGTCCCTGGAGTGACACCAGCATGACTGATTTGGCATTCCAGGGTCTCTCGCACACTGCGAGACTGAATAATTAGATATTGCCACATGTCTCTGCCAAATTCTGAAGTATAAAGTACGACACGCTGATGAATGCAAGCATTAGCGAATCACCAAAGTGAAATAATGTAACTTGCATATAGGGACATTATCATAATTGCGGCCATGATTAGGCAAACCATAAAAGCGTTCATGGTGATTTATGATGTGTTCACAAACACATTCGGTTCCTTAATGGTTTGCATATCAAGTATGTAAAGCATCTGATGTTTCTATTCTAATAAATAGTACAATTGCAATAGTGTTCTGTTATCAGTCACAGAGAAAAACAAAATATGTGCTGTAGAGACCGGGGTTAGTTGTCACGAGGGATGCATCTAATTTGCTACACTATATCTTATTGTAAAAATTACAAACATGCCTTGTTATCGGAGGGGTGCAAGGTCAATTCGTGTAAAAAGAAATGTATCCTTCTTCCCGGGCAATATCGTAAAAAAGGTTTATAGACGTTTTTGCAGTCTTTTTATTGAAATGAGTTAAAGAAATTACAACTAGCCCCAGTCTCCTCTGGCTTTTATTTATAGGGGTCATGAGATCAATTGGACGAGAAATGACTCCAAAAGCACGGTTTCTACACTTTTACTATAGTATAACCATGGTAATATTTATGTTAGCTTATTGGTACATCACTGCACAGAATGCATCGACTATTAATCCTAGATGACATATCAGACACTAAATCGTCCATCAGGAATGATAAAATAATGCGTAAATGAATTAAGGCCGAGTCTAGCTCCTCTGCTCACAGTCATCTGAAATCCTTCCAATGTGCTTTCACAACCAGTTAAATCCTTCTGACTCATAACCAACCTTATTCCCATCAGTTAGCCCAAGCCATCCTTTCTTGGCTGTGCAAATAAAGTGGAGATTTTCCTCAAGCGTCAGGCCTTAACTCGGCGCCCTGATATTAACAAAACCAGAGACGCGTTCAACGGGGTCGCTTTCCACACGAGGAGGTTTTCATGGCAACTCGTTCCACGATTACCCTCCCACCCGCGGCCTCGCCACCCGCCGCGGATCATCAATATTACAAACCTGCAGGGGACGACGTGGCCCGTAAATCCTCACTGTAATTACATTAAATATCATACACACAGTACAAACACTGATCAAAGCCTGGAATTACACGGGAGAGGAGTCGTGGCAGGAGGGGAGGAGAGAGAGAGGAAAAATCCCCTCTGTGGGTTCTTGGAGAGCAGGTTCCTCTTTCTATAGCTCTCCTTGGCTGTTGTCTTATTATTCGCTTGTTAACACTGAGGGTGGGAGGGCCGGGGGCCGGGGCTACCCAGTGACTACCTGTGATTTCTCTTTGACAGTTGTTTTTGACAACTGTTGAATATGTATTTTTAATTACCATCAAGCTAAGATGTGTAAAAATGTGAACATAATAAAACTGAACTAGCACATACTGCCACGGAAAAAAATCTAGTTATCAAATTCTTTCTGCCAAATTTACCATTTATAGCTACAGTATGTTTAGGTGAAATTACCATTTTTGTTTCATTCTGTGAACTTCTAACAATATTACTCCCCAAAAAAAATATTGTTTTCATTTGCATTTATTTGCAGAACGTGCAAGCTGTTAATGTTAAATACTCTCGATATCTTTATATTATCTAATGTTTATTGTATTGTATTTCTTAATTTTTGTATACCCATAGGCCATTATTTAAATCATCTCTGTACTGTATTCTATTGTGTTATGGACTCTGTGTGCTGTTGTTTCTGTGTACTGGATGCTCCTGTCACCAAAGCAAATTCCTTGTATTTGCAAACATACTTGGCAATAAATCTCTATCTGATTCTGATTCTGTAGAAACAGGTCAAAATAACAGAAAAGATGCTAAAGGTGTAAGTTATTTGTTGGCAGGTTCACCTTTGTTGTCTTACCCCTTATTGTGGTGGGGCATGTTGTCACAAAGAGCAATGTGTGTTCAATAATCACTTTTTCTGAGCGATAATGTTGGACGGGTTCCTAGCCAAAACGTGAATGCAAACGTAATTCTTACATTGAAAAATGTTCAGCGTAGTACTGTAACAAGTGTGACAACTTGCCCCGGCTTAGTACCAAGTGGGACAACTAGCCCCGGACTCTTTTTTTGTATTCTGCTGTGTGCTGTTGTACTCTTATAAGAAGTAAACATGAGAAATAATGGTATATGCAGTGTCGCTGTCACACCATGACATGCAAATGATGTCAATGTATCCTATATAAATGGTTACATACATGTTTACTTTCTGACAAGTTGATCAGGTCAGTTAAGGAAACAATGTTAAAAATCATGCATTTATTACAGTATACAGTAGGTTTAGGTGAGCATTTTGTAAGATAGGTCGTCATGGTTTCTGAAAACTATACATCAACAATAGTAAGATTATTTCAAACAAAACTGAAGTCTCCAGCTCTTATAGAACCTGTGTGACTTTTTGCATCACCACATTTACTCTGCCAGTTTCACTCTTTTATCTTTTTTTAGTTTAAGATGTGTGTCTTCTAAAGCTGACGTATATCTCACAATGTTCAGCATGATGATCTCCAGTTGGGTTGTCCGGATGTTCATGTCGTTCAAGATAAATAAAACAGAATATTGAAAAGCGTGTTCAGACAAATGCCTTGTGGCATGTTTATCTACATTGATGTGAAAATACTCTAGATTCTTGCCAAGTCTACAGAAGAAGACTCGCATGGTGAAGCCACGTTCGAGAAGAAGAATATCCATTCGCAGTGCGTGAGTGCAAGCATGATGCCGATGACTCCTGAGATATTAGTTACAACTTTACAATTTACAGCAAAAATATCTCAAATATTCAGTTGTTCATTTTTAATAAGGAACAGTTCACCCAAAAGTGCAAATTCTGTTTTCATTTACTTTTTTCTACTTTATCCTTGTCAATTCACATCTGCATCCTGAAATATTTTTAAGACATGTAGCTATTTTTTATACAATGTCATTGTTTATTTTTGTCAAAAGGGTTACATTTTTATTTGTGAACTGTACGAACAACCATATGTTTCCTTTAGCCCATTGTATTCTTTCAAACGCCCCGTTTACCACGTCAGCAAAAACCTTGAGCCTTCACAAACTTTTCTCTTCTAGATCAAGGTCATGTCTGTCAATTGCGAGGCGCCATTGTTAAGAGAGGGAGGGCGGAACCAAAAATAGAAGTGATTTCTGTACTTTGTCAAGCCAACCATCTCCATTTCCCTGTGGTTCGGCCCGTGATACCGATCTAAGAGGCAGCGCGGTGATAAAGATCACACATTGAGCTGGAAACCTCCCTCAGGAGTTAATTGAAGTCAAAGCGAGTCACACCATCTTAGATCTGGCAGATGACCCGTGCCGCTCTCTATTGTCTTTCTGCTGTCCTTTGCCGTTTTGATCAACGCTTTGCCCCTACTTAACTTTAAATAAGCAATAGCCAGGGGATGCCGCTCAATGTCAATGACAACACTTGAATCTAGGCACCACGGGGTCACCTTCCTGATACTGCTGATAGTTCCCTTAGCAGGTGTTGGCTTGTATGACCGGATATTTATGTTATTTTGTGGGATAGTTCACCAAAAAATTCTGTCATCGTTGACTCACCCGCTTGTCATTTACCAACATTCTTCAAAATATCTGTGTTCTGCAGAAGAACGAAATTCGTACGGTTTTGAAGGGTAAATGATGACACTTTCACTTTTGGGTGGACTATCCCTTTAAGGCTCGGCACTGTATGCAGCATAGTATAAAATGAGTCTATGGTGAGCTTCTGGAAAGGAAGTGTACGGCATCCATCAACCACTCCAAACCAGACACCTGAATCGGCTCTTTAGAAGGCCAGAAGTGAGCATCTGGATATATGCCCGGCACTTCTGGATAAAAGCCCGGTGATAACCTTCTTATCATTTGATGAATTACCGCTGCCACGATCAATAGAAAATATACACAAACATCTCTTTTCTGCTCTTGATAAATAGAATGGGGGAAATAAGCTGCAGTCCATCTTCGGATCTGCTTGGAAAGACGGTGTGCTTGCGCTATAAAGACAAACACGGTTATTTTAATAATAATAACAGTGCAGCGCAATTGTACTGTAGCGCATTTCGGAAAGCAGGATTTTGCCGTAAAACGCCCCAGTCAGTCTTGAATAATGTATTTGCTGTTTATATAACTTCCTCAGCTACACGATTCAATCTACGCATACATCCTAATGTTGCCGTGACATGTGCTGAGGGCTGTGTTTGAGGGAGGGGATGTTATCAGATTGATGTCCTTCCTCGAGTTCTGGACGCTTCTGCCGTGGAGCTTCATGCACCAGTAATGACATATGATGGAAGCCCCTGTCAGGGTGTCACCTTAGAAAATGAAGATGGATGGAAAGATGGATGGAAAGTGATTTTGTTGAGCTGGAAGTTAAGAGACATTGGCGCTGAAATAGACGAGTCTGATTACCGCCCGCGGTGCCACTGTACCCAACTCTTTTAGTCAGATTTAAGGTACCGTTGCCACATTATTCATTCACTTTCTGAGATTTTTGGAGATCTGAAAGAATTATCTCTGTAAGTACGTGGAAAAATATACGATGGACTCTGAATAAGCCGCATGGGGTGCGTTTCTTAAGTAGACCTGTTATACAGGTTAAGTGAAGGCATTAATCTTTGATAGATTCAGAAAATTTAGTCTAATTAATTCATTTGGATGAAAGTGTTCGGCTCCGGCTGGAGAGGTCGGGGCAACATAATTAAAATTGCTCCACTGTAACCAGCCAGACTGTACACATACCCTCCAGTCATATTTCGATGTGGAGTGGGTCCTTGAATTGGCTGCTCACCATGTAAGTTTATGTTCTAGATTCTTAATTATAAAACCTGATTGGATGAACCTCGTTCAAACGTGTCCGTATGTGACCGTGTATAAACTGAATTCAGTATGAGTGTGCCGAGTTGCTTGGTAACAGCAAATCCCTTCGGAAAAATAATCCTGGTTTTATTAGCCTACGTAGTTAACAAGTTTCCAAATTGTGACGTGTATCTGAGATGAACAGATTCTGGAAAGAGCAAAAATGTAAGGCGGGGCTTGATTTCGTTGGGAATTAATTGGATTGTTGGAATCTGGAACCCTGGCCATTGGACAGTCAATATAGTCCTGCCATAGGTCAAAAAATGGCACATACATATTAAATACTGCAATATTCCATAAAAAATAACACTTGTTGACATTAAATTATGGTCATTGTAATGAGACCTTAAAAAACGTTGGGGTTACTTTGGTTTTTCTTCAAATAAAAAGTAAGTTTACTATAACATTCTTAATAATGCATGATCTAAAGTTAGACTAAACTAATACTTGATGGAAAGAATAGTTTTGGGGGATTTTTTTCTATGGAAATTGGAAGCGGTGTTTGACTGTGTGAAACTAATATCAATCTGTGGATTGCCAGAGCATTGGTATGTGGATGTGAAGGATGTTTTTACCTTTTAATGCAAGGCCTTTTAAAAATCATATAGATGCATTTACTGTATAGTAAATTTACCTCTGCTTTGCATCGTGTCTAAGAATATCCCTTGACCATTGTAAAACCACTAATGCATACCAGTCAAGGCTTATTCCTGTAGTAACATTTCGTGTGCAACAATATCATCCGAAGTTATGTGAACCAGTCAAAAATAATGAATCCAGACATCTTCCCCTATAGCAGCAATGCAATTCATGAAAGTGTTTATTTCTGATTGAGAAATGGGTATTTAAATATGCTTAATTGACCCAAAAATGATGAACGTTGCAAAGAATCATAATCACCCTAATAGTCACTTTTTTAATGCAAATTAATATTAGTCTTCTTTTTATTTATTTATTTTGTCCTTTTAAGATAAAGTGTGACTTTTCAAACAGGTTTTGTGAGATTCACCCGGCACATGTCATTTTAACCCAGCCCGCGTTGTTGATTTTCTTATGTGGTCTGCCGGAAGGAGACTCTTGCTATCTGTTGTTACAGCAGCTCTGATTTAGACTCGTGGGGATGATGAGTCATGTCACCTGTCTGAAAGGGGTATTTCAAATCCACGTCGCCTCCTTCACCGATGTAACCGCATTACGTAATGCGATTCATGAAACTAGTAACATGGCGAGACCAGAAATGTTCGTCGCTGTCACACGAAATGATTGACAGAGAACTAGACACAAATGGCAACTGTCAGACATCCTTTCGAACTCCACTGGAATATTTCAATCTTTGACTGTACGCTTATCTGGCCTGTGGAGTTTCATTCTCACAGGTCTAGTAGTAAAATTGACTCATTTATGATTTTTGTTGTTTTTGAAGCTGCAATCCATCACTTGTGCCTCTTTTTGCCATTTGTATTGGAAACGTAACATTGCATAGTATCGGATTTTAAAAAAGATACATGAACACTTAAAGGTCCAGTGTGTTCAATTTAGCGCTATCTAGTGGTGGGGTTGCGTATTGCAACCAACGGCTCCCTCAACCCGCTCCTTTTCGAAGCATTATGGTGGCTGTCCGTTTAGAGCTACTGTAGAAACAACATGGAGAATTCCATCCAAGGGGATCCACGAGATAGAAATAGCTCATTCTAAGTTAATAAAAACATAACTGTTTAGTGTGACCTTAATTATTTACATAGTTATGTATGTTATATTACATTTATGTCAATAGATCCTTCAAAAAATGACACACTGGACCTTTCAGTTATAAATAATGAATAGCTCAGTTTTTTGACGGGGTAGATTTTTTATGTACTTACAATCTTTATATTAAAAATTGCAGCTGTGCTCTTATTTGTGACCGTGTCTGTGGAAACCAAGTCTTTTTTTGTGATTTACAGTTTTTTACATAAAGCGCATTCTGTGAAAATATAACCTTGATATCTTTAATATTGAGGACATCAAAAATGTTAATCACAAAATTGGATGCTTGTTTTCAGAATTCGATTTTGAGACTTTAGCCTGGTTTTCACAGACTGTGTCACATTTTCTTAAAAGTTCAACATTTTAAAATAGGCTACACCTCAATCGTCTGACCATAAACTGCATGAAAGTCTGATCAGGGTCAGAGGAGCCCAAAATCCAGCCTTATTATACAGAACATGGTTTTGAAATCCCTAGCGGAGAACCTCTCTCTCTCTTTCTACTTCCACTCTCTCTTTACTCTGTTTTACTCCACACACACACATCTTCAGCTCTGGGTGATTTTAATTTGTCAAAACTGTTTACCAGTACAGGGCCAAGCTATTACCACTATGTCATCTTGGGAACCTACAGGTAATGAAAGATAGACAAAAAAGGGGGAGGCGAGGGGTAATTTGGAGAGTTGCTGTGAAGGGAAAAAATAAAGAGCAGGCATACATTCATTATACCGTCTTTTTTCCCCAAAATCAATTACGCTTACATGCAAATCAGGCCAGTTCTCCATTAGCAATGAATTATTCAAATATTTACTAGATGTGTGAGAGAGGATGTGTTTGACTGTGTCAATGAAACATTCCACACAGCATAAATCTTTCATGCTTCTTGCGCCACAACTCCACCATTAATGTGTAAAGGACGTTAAAGAGGCTGATGCAAGTGTTACTCATGTGACATCCCAATACCTGTTGACCAAATTTAGAACTTAAAATATGGCAATTTCAAGTTTGTGTGAATAGATCCAAAAAACATGCATTCAAAAATAACAGTTCTACTATCATTTATTTACCTTAAAACCCATCATGACTCTTACATGTGGAACACAAAAGAAGATCATTTGAGAAATATGCTATGTGGTTTTGTGTCCATGGAAGTCAATGGAATTCAATGCTATGTTCTTCAAAGGATCTTCTTTTGTGTTGTGCAAGAACAAAGAATTTTCAGTTTAGGATAAACCATCCCTTCATTGACCATGCTTGTGGTTTGGTTGTGTTACAACATTTTGTTTAGTTATATTAACAAACATAGTTTTTTTAAAGATCCGGTGGGAACATCCTATCCTACATTTTTGAATTTGGCCTTGTTTTTTTAATCAGCTTGTATGTTCCCTGTGGATTGAAACCCACAAGCTTTTGTCCTGCTGATGCAAACCAACTTAGCTGCAGGAAGACAATAATTGTATTTCAGATAATTGAATGATTACTTGTCCTTTTCTTTTTACCTAATTGATCATTATAAATATTTTTTACACGGCTCATTTGAATGTTTGATTCTGATTGGCCAGTCGCGTCATTCTAACAACCGCTCAAAACTAATAACACCCTGTAACCCGGATGCTGCAAATCATTTTGAGAGGGGCAGTTTAACATTACACAAAAATTCATTATAAATATGTCTTTTAATGACATATATGACATTATATTTACAAATGATTAAACCAATTTGCCTGTTCGTGAAGTTTGAATGTAGTTTCTTACATTAAAACCGATACTAAACGGCTTTTCCTCGCGGAAGGTCTGTTTCAATGTTAAACATTTCAATATTTTTTTCTCATGTGGCAAGTAGCCGAGTAATAAGGGGGATAATGTACAAGCATCCCGTTGTTATCTCAGAAATAACCCATTTTACTTTGATACAAGAACCTTCGCTTCGCGTCGGGTCCTGATTACACTGTCGGGGCATAACAACCGGATGCTTGTACATTATCCCTTACATATTTTTATGATCAAATTTTTACGATTAAAATGTTTATTATTTTATTCATGTATTTATTTATTTTTTCCCATTCTGACTGTAAGGCAAGAAGTCAGGGGGCTTTCCTGATCATGCAGACTGTCAGATTTGCTGAACTTTTGCACATTTTTGCTCTTAAAGTTAGATGTTCTGAAGGAACATAATAATGTTACATGATAATGGTCTCTGTCCTGCTTTATCCGTAGTACCTCACTGTGAGATGAGCCGTATAGTGTAAAAGTGTGAATGCGTGTCAGAACAAGCCAATTTTGCAGCTTGGTTTCAATTATATACAGATTTTTTGGACCAAAAAGAAAGGTGCGTTTTTATAATGTTTCATCTTTCGTTTCAAAATAGATTTCTCATGATTTGAGCCCTATACTGTATACTTTACCTTATATATCAACTCAGTTTTACGCTTTAACCTTCCTCGTTTGCTAATAGTCAGCGATATAAAGTCAGCATGACATCATGACATTGTTTTGACATTGATGCATAATGTGTTAGGATTTTCAAGTCTTTTCCCTCCTTGTCTTTTTAATATACAACAACTCACTCCGTAACCCGTTGTTCCAAACAGAAACTCACGATGACTTTGACAAATTTCACAACCCGACCCATCGGCTCTCGGGCCCGGTGCCCAACAAGACTTGTCATGCCTCGCTGGCCTCTAGGACGCCGGGGAATCAATCGCTGTCCCTATTCATAATCCATACTTCACTGTAGTGGGCAGGCATTTAAACCCCCATTTGTCCTGGTCGTCACGGAGGTGAAAAGTTTATGAATAAGGAATTATTTGGGATCACGCTTTCACGCACGAATCTGCAGTGACGTGCTATTTCTGACAGTGGCATAATAAGTTGGTGAATTCTGTCGTTTGTCATTGAAGGCGCAGGAAATCTGGGGCAGTGAAATGATAAAACTGAATGCTTTTATAAGGCCGTTTTACAGTGTAATGGTGTCTTGAAAATGAAGTGTTAGATTTGAAAGGAGATGTACAGCAATTCAATACAATCTCATGGGAATTTTTAACAATTTCACGACGTGGCGAATTCATACAACCTTATTCAGGCATTTTAGTAAGGTTTGCTTTCACGCCAGGGACGGTTGAGTTTAGGGCTGGGGCTTCAGTATTGCTTTTTTTATAATTATTGTACAATATTAAAATATTCGCATTGTATGAATTCATACAATTTGCCAACTCATAAAATAGTTAAGATCAGGTGGATTCATTTGGGTTATACACAATGACCTTTGAAGATAAACATTCAACTTTAAATTGAATTGAATTCTGTGCTCTGCTCTGCTCACTATGCAATTTTTTTTGCCAATTTGCAGACTAAGAGCAATTTTGGGAGTCCATAGATGCCTTTTTGAATTTTTGGAGTAGTTTTGCTCATTGAAGTTGGATTCATTGCTTTCACATAGAGCTGTTCAACGATTAATTGCATCCAGAATAATGGTTTTGTGTTTTCATAATATACAGTATGTCTGTGCACTGTGCATATCTATTTTGTTTTTTTAATCGTATATGTATAAATTTAGGAAATATTTGCATGTATATATTAATATTTATAAATAAATAAGATAAATAATGTATTCATTTTTTTATATTTTTCTTTATTATGTACATGTTTTTGTGTATGTGTTTTCGCACAGTGCACAGACATGTATAATGTAAACACAAAACGTTTCTTTTGGATGCGATTAATCACGATTATTCGTTGAACAGCCCTACTGTAGTGGAGTAGGCGGGGCGAGACCGTGGTTCGAGACCGGTGAGTAATTGTGAATAAGCGCCAGCTGTGCGCACACCGGGCTCGAATCACGTAGGAGATTGGGAGCATATAAAAGGAACGAGCGACCGGACCGTCGATGAGAGAGGACCGGGCCCGGACACATGTTAAGTTGATTTATGTTTTATGTTTGTGTTGCCGGCAGTCGTCCGTGAGGGGCTGCCGGCTGTTTATTTACTTCCGTGTTTTGTTTGTTTATTTTATTAAAACTTTATTTAAATGTCTGCCGGTTCCCGCCTCCTTCCTTCCTTTTAATGAATCGTTCTACACCTACTTTCACGATGAATTCCAATCTTCAAAAAGTCCTGACGGTGTGCGATATTTCATATCACAGACTTGAAACAAACTACTCTTAGATTGGCCATGTTTGTGCGTGAAAGGAATGTTAACATTATTGTAGATTGTCTTTATGATATCGGACATAAACATCATGTTATTTTACATTCTCTTTACAATACTATCAAAATGACTTCTATTCTACTTTGAATAATCCATTGGTAAGTAAATGGTAGCTCAATTCTGAATTGTGTAGAGTCATTTAAAGGCTGTGTGCAATTGCCAATGTCAACCAAACGTTGGTAACTTGAAATGCTGCCAATCGTAAACAAAATAACAAGATGTACATCTCACAGTCTGACAAGATCATTGAGATATCTGAAGATCATTGATATCTCTGCATTGACTTTTACCCGACCACCTCACTGGGGTCATGTTGTACAATCATACAGGACGAAAAAGATGCACGCGCCTTCAGACAGCTAGTTAATGCGAGGTCACCCGCTTCCTCGACCAACAGAACAGTCAACATCTGCTCTGTCCAAACACACGGAATGAAGCACACCGCAGGTTTTGACATTCAGAAATAATGAGACGGTAATAAACTAATGAGACCCCCGAAGGGCCCTCGGCGACGTAGACGCACATAAACAAGTCGCGAGGAAATGTCAGCGAGTTCTGTTTTAAAACAAGACGGCATTAACGCCAATCCGAAAGCAGAATAAAAATACTTCCATTATCACATACGATTCATCGTCTTAAAATTGATCCATCTTTAAGATTACAAATGCCACCGGGTTTACAACAAATGAGGAGCAGATGAAAGGACAGGTCCATGTGAGGAGACCTGTTGGTCTTGTTTTAAAGAAATATTTTGGGTTCAAGACGATGTAAAGTCAGCTTTAAATGGTGTTTGTGATACTTTTTACTCCATTGTAACGGCATTGGTTTTTTTGGGGCGAGTCAAATTTGTTTTCTGTCATAATCAGCCCATCTTGGTACTGTTGATAGCTATAAAGTTTTACACTCCCCAAACAATCCTTCAGCAGCACACACACGGCCCGTCCCGTGGGTATTGGTTTGTGTTTCACATTGACAGGTCCTTTGATGGCCCTCCTTCTAATTTTAAGAGGGTGAGAACAGACAGCAAAGGTCCTTTCTGAGAAGGAGACGCAGCTGACAAGGACACGCTTCCCTTTCTGTCCTCGTTTAAATACCATGGAGAAGGCCACCGCATAGCGTCAACCTTCATTAGCATCACCCGCTGTTACGGAGGGGAATTAATTGCCCACCTTTTAATGACAGGGCAGGCTAATGCCTAACGATGATAGCCATCTGTGTTTAAGATCTTGCACGATGTGTGAAACATCACACCGTCCCTGCAGACGCTGCTGGTACACATTTACTCTCAGATGTTGGGACATGATAAGTAATGAGGAGCAAATAAACTGAACAGGTTTGGGGTTTTTGTTGTTGGAAATGCACAATCGGTAGCTAATAATGAGGAGAGAAGTATTGCTTCTTTATAGGTTGCTCTTTCATACTGTAGCTATTGAATTTCCCGTAAAAATCTGATATTTTTCTTATTTTCTTAACACTGCGTAAGTGGCATCTAAGTATATGAATGCTGTGGCGACACATTTATTGAGAAAAACGAAACACTATTGATCTCATTTCATCTTGTTCCTGGGAGTGTCCAGCGTGAAGTGAATAAAAAGCATCCATGTCAGAAGTTATGATGCGCTCATATATTATGGATGTCCTAGGGGCTCGACCCTCTCAGATATCAGTCTGTATCAGCTATTGGATGATCTGCCTCGGATAGACATTGATGGTGCTTCTTTTTCTTAAATCATTAATATTCAGAAAATAATGGATGTGTGTGTCAGTTTTAATAACGCTTGTCATATTACAAGTTGGAATATTTCCATAATTTGCAAGACGGGACGCAGTATTTGTACTTTGGCAGACCCATCCGCTGAGCATACATTATGTAGAAATGCACTTGATGATGCAATTTCGGCACCGTAACGCTGCAGAAAGTTACGACTCCATCAAAGCAAAGCTCAGACGTCTGAAATAAGTTTTGAGGCGGATTCAGCGCGCGCTGAAAAGTGTGAGGAAGAAAAACATGACGGCGAGGTTAATGAGAAAAGAGAAATGGAGAAGGGCAGCGGCTTCGCTTGATCCCGCTTTTTAGCTGTGAACCAGCAGTCGGTTAATCAGGTCACGTACAGAGATATGATAATCCCAAGGCCTCGGCATGAAAGAAGAGGCTAACTCCGCACTGGCAGGGAGGCAGAGATGAATCTGAGAGGTGCTTCTTCTGAGAGATCTCCTCTCAGTCGTACGCAGGAGGTCTATTACTTGTTCTTACTTTACCATGGTTGTTTGTTTAGGCGCATGTGGATGTGAGGTCATATATGGGTCATGTTTGCACGGGATCGATCAGATTCCAAAACTGGGTTTGTTAATAATTAGAAAAGCAAAGGAAAATGTGCATAATATTGTTGAATTGCATGGTAGATCATTTAAAGAGTCAACAAATAATCTAAAATAAAAAACTGTAAAACTATAAAGAAGTAATTGAATAGGCTTAGGTCCAGATCAAGGGAGTAGACATGTGATTTCTCGGAATAGAGAAATGATTTTGGCTATATAAGTTTAATAACTTATACACAACGTAGTTTAATAACTATATAAGTGATGTAAGATAAGATCACTTGGATGAAAACATTTTTTACAATTAAATTTGTAGATATAAATTTAATCGCACCAACATATTAATTCTTTTAATATGGGAAAATATAAATTATTTAATAAGGAAAAATGTGAAACAAGACATAATATAACATATTTTTGCTTTAAATTTCATTTTTTAGTCACAACTTAATTCTCATAGATGCGCATTTGTGATTTGAAGAGTTTGCTATTACTCTAAAATGTAGATAAATCTTTAATAAAGCATAATTAAATGATAACAGTAAGTAAAACAGTACTCTAGATATACGTGTGTGTAAAATGTTTCGTTTTTTCCACATTATGTGCATTAAAGGCGCAGTTTTTGATTTACAGTCCAAACACTCATTTATTGAATGAGTGTTAAATGTCTCATTTATTACATAAAATAAAAGGGCTGTGGGTTTTAAGGATAAAAAGAAGACTAAAAGTCAGACAAGAGCTACAGTAGGACCTGCGTTAATATTATAAAGTCTTTCCAGCAGAGATACTCATAGATATCTATAGAGACGCTTTCCAGCAGAGAGATGTGGAGAGAATGATGGTCTTAAAATCCCCCCCGAGGAGGTTGCTTTGATTCGGATCAGTTTGTGAGTAACATTGTTTTTTCTGTTTGTAAGAACCAGGATATGTTTTTTTTTTCTGATATTAGCTGTGTGACGGAGCAGTTTTGAGCGTCGTAGTTTATCTGGAACCGCTTTAATATTGTACTCGCCCAGATACTGGAGAGAGAGAGCGAGATCGCGTTGGCGCTTAAACTGTAGAGACAGCGCGTTTTACTTTCTTACTCAATGATGAATAAACTTACATTTAATCCGCGGGTCACGTGCGTGTGTAGGGCCGCTCTGTATGTAGATATAAACAGCTTATTCTAAGGTAATAGAAACATAACGGTTCATTATGTAAAAACCTCGTATTGTTCCTTTAAAGGAACAGTTCACCCAAAAATTAAAATTCTGTTATACAGTCAGTCGTTTAAACTTATTCAGGTTTAAGGGTAAGTAAAGGTCGACAGAATTTTCATTTTTGGGTGAACTATCCCTTTAAGAAACACTATTTGTAACAAGTAATTGGTTACTTTTTTACTTCTTTTATGTGCAATAATGATGAGGATCAACACATGCAAAATGTCCTCATGCAGCACTGGTCCGGTTGGGTCAGTGAGTTTAGACAACTGTCCTGAATGCCTCTCAGAAAGGCCCCGGGCGACTCTGTCACGCCCCGATTTCTCGCCACTGGTGTGAATGTCCGCGTGTGTTTGTCCCTGTATGACTGCGCATCTGTGATTCAGTCTGTGTTTTCAGCCATCACAGTGAATCAGTAAGAGTGAGGTGAAGGATGAGATGTGCCCTTCCACCTCAGCGGTCAGGAAAGTGTGAGATTCAAACGAATGAGATGCTTCTAGCTGTGTTTGAGGGATGTCAGGGTGTCAGAACACGGCCGGTCAGAGTCCAGCTGAAATGCGCGGTGTGAAGATGTTCCCCGGGGCTACGGTAAAGGGCCCAGCTCTCAAATGTCAACTGCTGACTCTTCCCTTCTGTAAAAACAACACAATCCGTTGATGAAAACAGCCATGAAGATCTTTGGCAAGTTGCATGCAGTATCGGTTGACAGAATTTCCCAAAAGGAGAAGTCATGTGATGTGTGTTTGAGTGGCGATGAGCCACGGAACGTGGTCTTAGCTGCTGTAAGCTGGTTATCAACTGGTTGACCCTCTAGTTAAATTATGTTTTAGACATTTTAGATTTATCCCTTACTTTGCCTCTTTATCGCCATCTCTGTTTGAAACATAAAATCGCAAGTTAAATTGTGCCGGAGAGATTGAATTCATGAATTCTTATCATAAGCTCTTTGTCAGGGAAACACAGATTTTTGGTTATTTTTATCCAACATTGTTGGTGCAAAAAATATTTTAGTTGTATTTTGTACTATTTATAATACTATTTGTTTATCCTTAATAATTCTAACGTAACTAGTAATCATCTGAAATGATGACATTTATAGTTTAGAGAGTTTATAGTCATTTTTTATTATGTATTACACATTTCAGTTTAATTCTCATGTTCTTCTGTTTTTATTTTACCTAAAATATTTTTTTGACTTCTTTCGTCTTCAAAATACTTTTGGTTACGGATAATAACCTTGCTGCTGAGCCTTTACAAGTTCTCAAAGCATGTGTCCTGAAACGAACAAAAAGAAAGCCGTTTGGGTACGAGTGCCGCGGCGTAGAGAGCGGAGAAGATAAGCTGAAGATTGCCAGCGAGAATTTCATAAAGAGGCACCACGCTGTTCGAAAGAAATTGAGAGGGGAGATGCCGAGTGTGGCGTCACGCTGTCGCAATCTCGAATGTGTTAGGCCATTTACAAGAAAAGCGACACGTTTGGGGTGGCTTATACAGACGGGGCGCAGATGAGCGTGCTCCATCCCAGCAGGAGAAGACATTGAATTTGGGATGTAATTGAACCCTAGAGCTAACTGTAAGCATCTGACTGCTATCTTTCATAATTAATCATGACTTAAAAAACCCAAATGTCCAAATACAAAAGAGAAAAAGGATAATGCTAGATATGGGGTTTGTTTTATGATGTGCTGGTATAGGCAGGGGGATAATACACACCCCGGGAGTTTTGTCATCTAATCAACACAGTGTACTCGGTGACATTTGGATCTCGGGTTTGCTGCACCACTAGGGCCTGACTTCATCTGGGTGACATTTAGATTGAAAGGGAAACTTTGAATGTTAGGTAGTGTGCTTTACATTGCATGGCATCAATCAAAAAGAAATGTGTGCATTTCAAACCGATAGGAGTTATTATCCTTTGTGCACCCTGAATACACATTTTCTACCAGACTCTAACATAAAATCATGTTATTATTATGTTTATTTAAAGGGGTCATATATACGTGTTTTTCTGTGTCTTTGTTGTGTTAAAGTCGCCCATGGATGTATTAGAAGCGTAAAATTGCAAAAATGAAAGTGTGGGAACAAAAGATGCATTCTATCTAAAAGCGAATGCTCACCCAGACCTGCGTGAAACGCCTCGTGTAACCACACCCCCACAAATCTACGTCAGTTGGTGGAATGATTTGACTAAGACCACCTAAATGTATACGCAAGTATGGGCGTACCTGTCAGTTCAATTGAAGAGGAACCTGATGTTCCAAATATGGTAAGAGGCGTTACTTTCCGTCACACGCTTACAGTATTCGACCAATCACTACGCACAGATTAACTGGCCAATCACAGCACACCTCGCTTTTCAGAGCGATGAGCTTTGTAAAAAATCTGTGTGTTTCAGAGAGGCGGAGCAAAGAGGAGATACAAACATGCACTTATGTGGACAATGCAACGTTTTTGAACCTTTAATCGTGTATAAATGTTGCATTACATCTAAAACAAACAATATTTGTTTCAGCCGTGTCATATGACCCCTTTAAATAACATTTTTTGGAAAGCAACTGTTCTTAGCTTAAGTACTAAAATATATTTTAAATGAAAAATGACTCACTCAGTTAATAATCTGAAATAATTTAAGTTTCTGGTTACAAAAAAGAAAGTTTGTAGGTCATTTTAAGAACCAATCAAAGTACTTAGTGCTTTAGTTTTGCCCTGTTTTTCAGATGTCAAAAGACGTGCTTTCAATTGTTGGCTTAACTTATTCTGCAATAGTTAAAGGAGTCTGTTCTGCAGACGAGACCTAATAGATGAGTAGAAGCTGTGGGCTGAGGATTCCTTCCATCCAGATGTAATAAGTATTGATTACTTTACAGACATAACTCTGAAAACAAAGCAGAAAATGCAATTCTGCCGGAGGAATTGGCAAAGACATGAGTCTGGTCATTTTCAAAACTCTTTATTTAGTCGTCGGGCCATTGACGTTCAATTTTGGCAAACTTTATAGCCAGCTAACTTTCAAACAAGTCTTAAAAGCAATGGCTTTTAGGATTTGTGGCATTGTTTTGAAGAAAATGTGAGGTGTTTAATCTTTACTTGTTTATTTGATTAAGTTTCAACATTTATTTTACATTAAAATGTTACATCAAAGGTCCACTTAAGTTAATATGACAAAGAAGTTGTTTGCACTAGTTTTATAGCACTTTTTTACAGTTTGTAAAATGTATAATCGGCATCTTCAGTTTTTATGTTTGAAACTTTATCGATATAATAGCTATTTCTATTGTCGTATTGAACAAAAACAGTTCTTGCAGATTATTTTTCTCTTATTACAAACTTGATAAAATGCACTACATTTACACGCACTGTAAGTCACGTTGGAATAAACCATCTGCCAAATATATTTATGCATTGTGTTATTGTAATACTAAAACATAACAGCAGCATTAAATCGCCTCTCGCTCTATGTCTGCACCCGCTATACATTAAAATCTGCTCGCGCTAAGATTAAAGCATCTCAGCAGCATGCTAATGTCACCTATTTCCATTTGAAGGGTACGACACGGACGAGGTCAGGACACGCGCCTCATTCACACAACATGGAACCTCAGGTGCACGGAGCTGAAAATAGGCTCTGCCGTATCAGATGCCTACAGACACGGTACTCGACAAGCCCACACATGCTTGGGTCTATGGGCAGCCATTTTGACCTTTTTGAGGATTCATTCCCCAATCGCATCAGTAGTCCCTTAACCAATCAGACGGTGCGGAATTTGCAGGTCAGCGCTGGCACTTCAAAGGAGAGGTGATGTAGTGGGCGGGGGGAGGTCGGCGACCTTCGGGGGGGGGGGGGTGTGTCCAGGCTTATCTGACGGTCGAAATGAGATGCGATTTCCCAGTGAGGGGTAAGAGCAGCGAGGGCGGACGAGAAAATGCCCCGTCCTCAAACAGGCTTTAATGTCAAGTAATCTCATTGTGTGGGGAAATCGCATTTTGGGAGTGTTGAAAGGGAGGGGTGTGAACATAACAGCGAGGTAAGAAGGTAAAAGGAACTGTGATAAATATGGGTCACCTGTTCCCCAACTTAGCTGTATACCGAGAGCAAACGAGTATTGATGCCCTTTTTATTCAAAAGCAAAAAAAGGTTCTTAAATTCTTAAAGGAATAGTTCATTTATGTTATCGTTTACTTCCCACATTTCTTTTCTGAGCCAAAATGAGATCAGAATGTCTGATTGTCTGCTTGTAGTAGATTTTGATTTATACAGCCAAGCTCTAAAAATGACAAGAAAGCCACATTAATTTCCGGATCTTCTAAAGCCGTGTGATCGCTGAGTAGAGAACAGATTGAAATTTAAGTGATGCACTGCACAGAAGCTCTGTTGTGTACAAACTCATCCTGTTTAAGTGGAAGGTTTTAGAAGAAAATCTAGTTCTGAACTCACTTGAAGACAGAAGCTAGTAAAACAACAAAAACAAAAACAGATAGAAACGGCAACTGCTTATGTATCATGTCTACGGGTGTCAAACTCAGGTGAAGATGGTATTTGTGTCTTAGGTGAGACTGCCTCATAGTCAGTGTTTAAAGAAACCTGCGGGCTGAATTAAATCAGGAGTTGAGCTGAGGGCTCCTGTCGGGAACGTATGCGTTAAAGGTGTATGTGTGTTTCACGTGTGCATGCAGTGAGATGTGATAAGTGTGATATGAGAGAGATACTTTAATCTTTAAGACGCATGAGGCATGTGTAGTGATAATGTCTTTAGATGCCATGTGTGAATTGAAAAACTATTCTAAAAATATGTGGTTTGGATTCTGAATTCTGATTGGATACTGTATATATCAGGAGCACATGTATGATGCCTAGTAATGGAGGCATACAGCTTGGTAGAATTGGGTACATAGTCTAATGTTTTTATTCTTAAAGGTCCAGTGAATGAAATTTAGCGTGTAGTGAATTGCCACCAACGGCTCACTCCTCCACTAGCTTTCGAAGCACTAAGGTGGCTGACACAGGACCAGGATGTCGTCATGTTTTCACTTCTTTGCCGAAGGAGATGACTTATTTACGAAATGCGCTAGAGAAGTTTGTCCATTTGGGGCTACTGTAGAAACAACATGGCGAACTCCATGTAAGGGGACCCACGGTGTATGTCAATAGAAAATCCTCATTCTAAGGTAACAAAAACATAACACTTCATTGTGTAAGGTCTTTACACCTCTGAAGATATTGTTATGTATATTATATTGCATTTTCGTCAATAAATCCCCCCAAAAATGACACCTCTTAACGCCTTTTTTTCCACCCCACAGAAACTAAATATTCAATATTCACAGCTCAGGAGATTTGATGGAGTTCTCAGTTGTGTTTTCGATTAAGTATACATTTTATGTTTTTCCTAAAATTGCTTAGGAGAAATCAAAATAAATACAAAATAGAGATTGCATTTGGGTAAATTTGATGGGAGTTCATATTGAGATCATTGATAATATTGAGTTTTTATTGCAGACTTGACAAATCTGAGCTCAGTTTGTGATATTGTTGAGATCTCTACTGAAACTCGAATGACCGACACAATTGTGAGATTTCTGGGTCTTCTGATATGGAGGAGACTCTCCATTTAATCACATCACTAGGAGAAACAATTGAGACTCATCTGTGGTTCTTCATTCTTATGGTCATTTCCATAACAAGACAAACCAAAAATGAGAAAGAAACAATATAAGCCAGAGCACAGTTTATGTTTTGTTTTGTTTTTAATATGCATTAATATCCAACACACATATAAAGGCAAAAATAAACGTGAAGTGGTTGTTTGCCCTAAAGTTTCAGGAAATAACCTCTGTATCTCACAGAAAGTGTGTGCAAACCAGACACTTTAGCAGCCGTTTGAATCGTGAGTCCTCTGAGACCGCCACATGTGAAGCGAGGCCTCATTTTGAATTTCAAATACATTTCATACAGTTCTCAAAATTCATCCATAACCTGGTCTCTTAGGGACAAAGCAGTTGCTTTCGCAAACGGCCCCATATGCTAAATATGAATCTCAAATGACATGCAATGGAAATGTTACCGCTCTGAGGCGAAACCGTTGCATTTTATTGAAAATTAAACGATTACCATTACTGAGAGGAGGTCAGATGATAAACAAACAAGACAGAGCTATAAAACTTGAATACACCCCATTATATTGTTTTGTGTTAAATTTATCGCATTTATCTCTTTCTTGTCCCTTCTTTTTCACATTCACAGTTTTACGGGCCTATTCAAAGCTTTACCAAACAAATCAATACATTAAATTGGAATAATGCTCCTAATGGCTCCCATTCAATGCTTTCCATTTGGTTTCAGAGGGGAGGCAGGGTGGGCCTGCTTAGCTGCACAAACACAACTGAATAGGACCCAAATTGAAAAATCCATTGTGCGCTTTTCAAACGTCTCTGCCATTATTTTCCACACCCTTTGTGGGACGCGTCTTAATTTGAACTCGTATTTGAATGAAACGGGCTGTCTGTGCGCGCTGGAAATTTCTCTACAGCCTGCTGCTGTTGTCATTCGACGGCCTTTGATATCTTTAGACCGTTCTGTTTCGCATATTCTGTTCGGTTTGTGGAAAAAAGTTTAATTAATAGAGCTAGACTACAAATGCGAAACTAAAAAGCCTAAATACCAATGAAAAGTTACACAAGTGTGATGATGTGAATTTTTGAGTCACATTATGTTGTGTACATACTTAGGTTAAAAGAGCTAAACCATTGGTTGAACCATTGTGGAAACTACATAAAGCATCGAACTCATTAGACAAACATCAAAAATAGAATCATTATATATTATTATTAATAATAATAACAATAACAACAATGATAATAATAATAATTCTCCTAGGCTGCAATGAGACCCAACAGAGAATTTGGCTTAAATCCTTAACATTTCCTTCTAATGTTTTTGTAAAAGTCTCAAAAAGTCCTGACAAATCTTTTTAATTTCTCCTAAGAACTTTTGTGACCAATGCCTTAATAAAACACAACCGAGAGCTCTATTAAGTCCATAGTGAACTTAAAATGAGCAAACCATAAGCAATACAGTTTTGATGGCAATTTACCCACACATCAAATTTGATGTCACCTTGGACTTCTGGTTTAGCAAGTGACATTTGTAAAGTCCTGTCTTGGACGCTGGAAATGTAAACACCCAGGCAAATGTGCGTTTGACAACTTGAACGTGATTGCTACTTCCTTAGAAAAATCACTTCAAATCGCTGCCTTAAACTGCTTTTTTAATTGCTTGTTCTGAAGTCCAACATGAGTTTACAGAATCGCTTCAACACCAAACAGATGAACAGATTTCTGATGTCATGTCGCTTGGCGCCGCACCCTTAGGATCACATATCCAGAAACTCTCCGGCCAGAAATGTCATATTGACGTATTGATTGGCAATCTATAAAATGCTTTGATGCAGTAATCTCTGCCGGGTGCGAAACCAAAAAGAACCGAATGTGATCTGTTATTTGTGGGATTTGAGGGGCAGAGCCGAATTTGACACTGCTAAAGAGCTCACGAAGGGTGAAAGCAGTGATTAAGAGGTCCTTTAATGAAGTGTCAGGAGTCTGGGAGGCTACAGGACACACATACGGCCCGAATGCTCGGGCTTCTCTCCCGTAACCCCGCGAGAGTGACAGTGAGTGTTGGTAGTGGCCGCTAATTCTCTTTCTCCTATCTCTACACTTAATCATCCAATCAATCTTGCCTTTGACAAAGGCTCCTCTGATAGAACATCTCTTGCAGCAATCTCTTCTCCATCTCTGCTGCTATCAGGCCTGTGGGGAAAGAGAGAGCAGGACTGTGTGGAGGGGGTCTTAATCTACTCATTCAATTCCTGCCAATGCTTATCTCTCTCTCTCCCCCTCTCTTTTTTCTCTCCCACTCGTTCTCTCTCTCTCTCTCGTTCTCTCTTTCTCTCTCTCTGTGTGTTTCAAAGGACAAATGGAGCATGCAGCCAAAAAACGGCACAACCAAATTACATTGTCTCGTTCCGTCTTTCTCTCTCTCTCTCTCTCTCTCTCTCTTTTTTTGCTCTTTCAGTCTAACTTTCCCTCCCCCTGTAGGTTTCCACCCCCAGCCAGCTCTGCGTCTGAAAATGAAGCTCTTTGAATTCGTCTCTGATGTAAGGAACCCTGTGAGATGTGGACAGGCTCACCATGAGGGCCTTGATTTGATGCAATGAGCTCTTCGCTTTCAAGATGTCACTTCCTTCCTTTTCTTTCTTTCTCTCTCTCTCTCTCTCTCATCTCATAAAATCTCGCCCACTTTTTCCCTTGTCTCAGTTGGTTATGTATGCGCAGTCACTGGTGTGCCACATGCGCAAACATTCATTCAATATAATATTTGCACGATTATGACATAAGGCCTCGTAGGGTTCCCTAAAGGAAAAGTTCATGCAAAAATGAAATTTCTGTTGTCGTTTACTTAAGCACCTGCAAATTGTTCTGGACCAATATGACGTTTTTCTTTCTTCTACTGAACAAAAAGATGAAGTTTTAAGGAATATATTTATTTAATGCAAGTTTATGCAAAACATCGGGAGGGAGTTTTTTTTTTAATTCACCTTTTGTGCTCAACAGAAAATTTAAAAGTGATATGGATTTGTAACAACTTGATCTATTAATGTTCTTTTAATTTACCTCCAACAGGCAATTGAATAAGAAAATTGTAAGAAACACTTGTCTGTTTTTTTTAGAGCATGAGTCAGATAAAAAATGATAGGCAAGTTCTTTTAAGGCAACTTATTTAATTATTTTTTCTTATTTCACAAAAGTGCCAATGTGCTTTTCAGCCAAGAGCAAACGCAAATGTGCTTAATGTACAAAACGACATGTTTTGACAGAAACACACAGGTGCAGATGTTGAAAGTTGCTGTCCAGGGTGCTGAAAAGGCTGCTGTCCGTGGTGCTGAAGACTTTAAGGTTAAGCATTTAAGAGAACCGACATTACCAGACATATTCTCTGTGCATTACATCAGCCAGGCTCATGGCGAGCATCCTTCAAAATTGAATGTGTGATAATGCCGAATTCTGGATTTCCTTAGGGCCTCACAACCTCATTCTGCGAAGAGAGACAGGCATGTTCAATGCAAAATGTTTAAGGGAAATTTGCTCATACTGTAAGATGCATAATGTTCCCAGAGAACCTGCAATCAGATTCTGAAAAACAGCATACAGCGGGAGAGGATGCAGAGAGAATTCAGTGCTAATCGTCTGTGCTTGGAGTAAGATGAGGCACTGGCATTAATCGCTTTCATCATAGTCTATATTTACTGCCCTATTTTTCTCGCACAGATCAACTGACATCATCTCACATCATGTGTCAGGTGAGAGGTGAGAGAGGAGTGTTAAATTTAGTGCAAGGTGAAAAATATGAGCAGAAATGGAAACATGCACGGTTACATGTCATGAAATCCGGCATTTTCACACTGGAGTCTGATCTGCATTTAGCGGCTCAATTAGCCTCCTTCCTGTTGCTTTATTCTCACCGTAATGATTGGAACTCTAAGTTGTACTACCTGTAAACGGCATCAAGGAAAGTGACAATTTTTTTATAATGATAAATATCCGAATATGAATGTCTAATTGCTGTTGAATTATTTCTGTTCGATAGCGGTGTTAAATAACTGTGCTGTTATAAGATCTATGACTATAGGGCATGCATCCATCCTAAAATTCTGTTCTTTTTTTCTTATCCTAATGTCTACAAACGGTTGGTGTATGAAAAAATATCACATTGTGATTATTTAATATTTATATCATTATTTGAAAAATATTCTTTTAAAATCCTTTTCGGTGCGTGCATGTGTGTGCGTCAGGGTTTGACACAACATGAGGGTAAAAAAATTTGACAGATGTTTTAACTACTCTATTGTGATCTACACAACAAAGTAAGGCATCTCTTCACAAATATGAGTGCAGTTTTGTCCAATTTCAGTTTGAATATCCACTTAAATAAAATTAAAACTAAAACACCCAGGATGCCTCAGTCACAAAGAACTCTAAACCTTTTGATTGAAAAATTTGATTGATTTGAATTTTGATTGTTTTGATTGTATGTGCGTGTGCTTGAATGTCTGCTTGTGTTCCACTCACCACAACGTCTCCATTCACTTTAAATGTAATTAGGAACTTTTGACCCAGGTAAGCTGATGGCTATTCAGAAATAAATCCCTCAGGATTAGGCACTGGGTTTTGGCACAGCTAGAGAGAGTGTGTGTCCCACTGTGAAGAACTCTCCTCAAAATGCCATGTAAGCTGTTTAGCAGAGTTAAGTGGAACAAGGACTTTGCTAAGAAAAACCTGAACAACTGGTAGAGTTGCTTTAAGATTTATTAGTGCCGCTCATACTTGGGATTGTGGATCTGAAGGAACCCACAGCCGTAAGTGATAAAGTCCTATTGCACTGAAGAAAGGACTTGACCGGAAATGCATAGACACTGGAGTTGGTTTCTTTTGACTTAGGAACATATGCAACCATCTAGCAACCATACAGAGCGCGTTATCAACCAATACATAATCGACATGCTGAAAACATTCAGAAGGCCATAATTTGTTTAACTGTATGTTCATTCATTCGTATTTTTTACATTTATACACAAGAACTCAAAGTTCAGTAGCTCTTGGCTCTCAAAGACCATGTGTTTCAAAAGTACCAACAGTCCCGTCTGTCCATTGTTCTGAGAAATCACTGTGGCTCCCCTCTGGGTTGACCAATCACAGTCCTCCAAACCCCTGTGACTCAACAAAGAGAAAGGAGAAGTGTAACTCCCACAAGCCCCTGTTTGACAAATGGTGGAGTCCTTGAGCTGAAGCGGTCAGCTCTTAAGGATTAGCAAGCTACTGTATCTTCCACAGCCGAAAGACTCGAGCACGATCTGCAACAGGGCCTTTTCTGATCTGGCCAGGGGGACGTTGCAAAATATGTTAATAAGAAACTGGACGTTGGGAAGGCAGAAAGGAATGGAGATGCTAGAGACGATGGAGCACTGGGGTCGTGGCTCTCACACAACACTAAAATGGCCTCTGAATGTCTTAAAGAGCTCCAGAAATGATGATCTCATGGAGATGTTTTGTCAAGGGCAGGTGGAAAGCTTTTGGTGTAGGTAATTCTTGCGTCTCCAGCCAAATAGAAGCTTTTTTTGGCCTGGTTAGTGGTAAAATGTTAAAGAACATTGTGCAATGACAGCCAGTCAGACGAGGACTTGCCAGAGAGAGAAAGTGCATTCCAGTTTAGTGATAAATATGCATCAGGCGGTCAGCAGGTGCATCCGTGAGCTTGCCATCTGGCTTCTTATCAGAGAGCTTTGCCATTTTAATGGGGTTTATTTTGCATTGTTCTTCATATTGTCAATTTTTAAACAAATCTTGCAATTATTGGGGAGGATATGAGACAGAGGGTGGTCACCTGATTAACCGGACATAGGCACACATGGTTCAGACAGTCCCACCAGGCCATAAGGGTGATATTTGTCACACAAACCAAGCACCAGATGGACTTTGGCTTCATATTAGCGCTTTGCGTCTGCTTGTTTAGAGCCAGAGGCGGCGCCCGCTTCGAATTTCGTCCAGAGCAAAAAAACACAGATGAGCTATAAAAATATATGTCCGTATCAATTGAGATGAAGCATTTTGACAAACTGTCCCCCGATGCAAATTCCCCAAGATGTGCGCTTGGTCTGTTTGCCGCTGTTGTGGTTCAGAGCCTTAAGGCACCATTTGAGGATAGAATTTTGCACGCTTCCCACAAATTTTCGTAGGCTGTTTTATGTGCACGGTACATGTGTAAGTCTTGCTACAAATTGGCAAGCGAAAACCTAAGAGATGGCACTCCAATGAAAGCTGTCACTCGAGATGACTGACAGCTATCTGCCTCGGGTCAGTTTCGTTCTCTGTGGTTGCTCTGCCTCGCTGACTAACAACACAGAGGAAGATGCGGATTTGGAATTGTGACAAGCTAAAATCAACAATGAAGTTCTTCTGCGTCTTTTGCTCTAAGTGAAACGTTACATCAGAAGGAGATGCTCATTAAAATCTCTACCCCGATGCGCAGGGTGTCGTCGATATGACAGAACGCCCACCAGTTCACTGTCAAGAAAAGTTTTTAATTTAAATGAATCCTGGCATAATCAATTAAAGCATAATCGCAACATTTGAGAGAAATGTGACCGTATCAAAGTAAACCGAAAGGATTTTCTCACCTAAATGACATGCGCAATACTCGTATAACTTTCCTTCTTTAATAAAAGGTGCAAAAAATGTCCAGTTTCTTCCTGCAACAAAGATGCATTGGGACTGAAATGTCAAGCGCACGGTAAAGGTTGTAGGGCTCATGCACTATATAAGGCTTTTTAATAGCTTCTAAAGATTACGTTTGCACCTTAGATGTAAGACGCGTTGCATCACATGTTGCATTGTAAAACAGCATTTCAGGGTGAGCTTTTAGTATTATATTATATTATATTATTAGCGTAGTATTACTTTAACTCTTTTTTAACGGGTTACTATTGCAGAACAGAGTAATTCTCTTCAATGGTTTGAGGTGTTCTCTGTATTAGAGATGATGAAGGTGACCCTCATTTTCTGTAGATCACTTACAAGGCTCCCTTGGGATCTGGCACAATAAATCCCTCAAGTCCCGTCAGCATTTCCCACAGGAACCATGCCAACTGGTAATACCCCTAAAATCTGATTCATTGTGCTTTTTGGGCAGTCCGATGGGAAGTGATATTCCTCAAACAGAATAGCTATACATTTAGCCCTGATTCTCCTCACATGAGCTAAACTCCCAATCCAAAATACTGCGACATATAGAAACAACTAATAGAAACCAATTTGGGTGTGTTTGTTTGACCAATAGCAGAGCGTTTATAAATGTTTCGGTTTGACACATAATTTACATCCCAATCGCCACTGAAGTACATTGAAATTTGTAAAGGTTTGATGCATTGACAAAATTTGCATGACAACAGGAAGTTGCATTTAGATTTAAAGCAGAAAGCATTTGATTGGTCCGAAACAATGTGTGTTTTGAATGCTTATACTTCTGAAATGTGACTTTTTTCAATGTTTTGGACCACATTAGTTGATAGATAATCCTAAAGCTAACGTATGCATGCTTAAGGACAAGAAACTATTTTAATCTCATAGGCACTTGACAATTCAGAATGTTCCTTATAAAGACTTACATAGCACACAAATGATTTAAAGGTGCACTATTCCTCTACATTTCATTCAATAAACAAGCATTGTTTTGTTCTCTTTGCAGGAATATAATAAAAGCTTGGACTGCAGCGATTCTAGTGAAATAATATCAAAACTCCCACTTGATCATAGTCGAGAATCCCGAGGGTACAAATAACATGACAATATACAGGAGACACGTTTAATCAAGTTGTCTCCCAAGTTATAAAAGGGAGACTTTAAAGGCACTCTGGTAAAGGCAGGACTGTGCGTATGTAACAGTAAAGATTTTTTCCCCAAGGAACCCAGCAAGCACCTACAGTACGGTATCGCTGCGATTATGAGCTATAGGATCTCCCTCGCTAAATGGTTGTGCTGATTTCCCTGTTAACGCTGCTGAAGGATTTATGGGACTGTTTGCTTACCTGCTTATGTTCCAAAGACATTCGGGTATGTTTTATTTATGGGTCACATCTATATCATAGTTTCAAGGCATTTATCTACTGCATGTGCCCTTGATCAGAATAATAATAGTCAAGGTACAAAAATAGCCCATTTATTTGTCTTTTTTCCAGTTAAAATATCAAACATTCTTAAACCGAAGCACTTTTTTGGTTAAAATAAACCAAACTCAGTCAAGTTCATTGCAAAAGCAGTGTTCAAAACCGTCTCCTTGCCTTACCCCAATTCACTTTTAATGGTAAGCTTATAATATTAAGGATTTATAAGTTGAGTTGTTGGGTAAGATTCCACGTCAGTTTGACAGCATTGGATTTCAACCCATAGTTACTGTATTATAGTTTTGATTTTAGTTTTATTAATGTTTTAAATTAGCTTTCATTTTAAGATGTTTCGTTTTTATGTTAATTGTAGTTCAAGTTTTAGCAATTTTGTTGTATGCTATGTATAAGATTAGTTTTAGTGTTATTATAATTTTAGTGCCCTAAACTTATTTCCGTTTATTTCTAATGCAACATTTATATTTTCCGTTTAGTTTTAAGTTTTTCCAAAAAAAATTAGGACATTACTTTTATTTGATTTCAATAAACAGAAACGTTTTAATTTTAGTAAACTAAAATAACCTTGATTCAACCCACGTAAGGTAACCTGCAACTTTATGATTCAAACAGAGATGGCGATAGAGAGGCAAATGTTATTTATTGCAGTATTTGCAGCATATGGATTGCAAGTTGTTAAAGAGTTATTCTACTAAAATCAGGTTATGCTGGGGCCACACCAAAATATTTATAATCTTATAAGAGTTTTAAACAGATAGACCACAAACATGAGGAGAAAAATCACTCCTATAAAATTGTACTCCTATAATGTGTGGTGCGCCTTGATGTGACAAAGAAAGCACACCACACGCCAGCAGATTTTCAAACCGAGTCCCGACTGTAAACACAGGAAATGATTTATTATTTCACTGTAAACTTTGTTTATTAAATATGTGTTCAATATAAACAAATGTGTACTTATAACCTTTTATGTAATATTAAAAATATTATTCATCGTTGAGAAATTGCTCAAGCAGCGTCGTCTAAAGCATTTAAGGTGGCACAGCACTAGATATAAATTTATTGCAACTCAAATTTTGTTGTATTTATCTCTTCACAGTAATTAAAAAAATTACATTAATAAAGTTTTGTAAAAAATATCTGCTGACATTATCATCCAAAACAGTCTACTGGCTCCACTTGCTCATATTTTTCTGTTCCACCTTAAAGCATCCGCACACTCGGACTCTAATCACTACCGTCACGTGCATATAACCTGTTTTTATTGAAATTATTGGTAATTGCGATGATAGTGTTTGTAATCTTTTGACAGAAAATTGACAGAATATAGAAAAGGGTTTGTTAAAGTAATAACTACCGTTGTTGAACAATATTTAAGATTCTCGATCGGCTCCGATGTTCTTCCGATCAGGTTCATTCACTCTTAACACACATCACACCACAGGGAAATCTGATAAGATAATCTTTAGAGGTAAAATAAAAAATGCAAAACTATGAAAACCTTTTTTTATTCTGTATTTTGTCTAAAAGTCTTGCATTTTAATGAGGAAAGCAGGTGAGTGAAGCAGGCGGTCTAACACAATACAGAGAGAAAGCCTTGACAGGTGCACTTGGCTTGGTTCTAATTAGCTTCTCTAGGGGGTATCGGAAAGAAGGTTTATCTCCCCAGGTAGATTCTCTGGAAAGCCCATTGGAGCGTACGTCTCGCAAATACATTGTGGGAAAAAAAAATAAGTTTTGATTATGCTGTTTTAAAGGAAGAAGATTCATTTGTTTTTGTTTTCTGTTTACATGCAGCATGGGACCCTGGGAAGGAAAGAACAGTCTTAGACATGCTGCTCGGCTGAAATAATGGAAAACTGAGAGGAATTGAATTACTTTTTATGGTAGGCTATAGAGAAGCCCAGCTTTTTGGAGAATACGGTTTGGACGAGCCATTAGAACCATCCAGGGAATCTCAGAAGATTGTGGAATGTCGTACATTAATTTTTTATGGATGATGTTTGTACATGATCATAAACACAGAAGTGTAGTAGACATCACAATGCCAGAGTGTGGGTCTCTCTCTTTCTCTCTCTCTCTCTCTCTCGCTCCCTTCCAACCCTTCAGTCGCTGTTCCTTCCTCTTATATATTTGACAGGTTTGAGCCTGTGACTTTGTCAGTGATACAGGAGACTGTGAGCCATTTGAAGCCCTCAGGTTCTCCGCTTGATTGTTTCCCTCCTCGACTCGTTAAAGAGCTTTTTTCTACTTTTGGACCAGCTGTTCTTGCGGTTGTAAATAGCAGTTTGTCCTCAGGTGTGGTCCCTGGCCATTTTAAACATGCAGTAGTACACCTCTGATTAAAAAACCTGGTCCGGATCCTGTAATTTTGGCAAATTTCAGGCCTACTTTTAAACTGCCCTTTCTTTCAAAAATACTCGAAAATATTGTCTGTAGTCAATTAATGGACTTTTTGGAAAATCACAATCTTCTTGAAGTTTTCCAGTCCCGATTTAAATCTCTACGCAGCACTGAATCAGCTCTTATAAAAGTTTTTAATGATATAATTGTATCTACTGACTCTGGTGACTGTGATATCCTTTGCTTCTTGATTTATGGAATCCTGATTTCTCCTTTGGAGCAGTGGGTGGGCATTAAGGGCATAGCGCTCGAATGGTTCAGGTCCTATTTGACAGATCAGACTTTTTGTGTTAGTTGTAGCGACTCTGTTTCTTCCTCTGCTCCTCTCTCTTGTGGGGTGCCGCAAAGCTCAGTGTTAGGTCCTCTTTTCTCTTTATTTGCTTCCGCTAGGATCAATAGTTTAGAAGCATGGCATGTCGTTTACACTGTTACGTTTCACTGTTAAAAATTAGATAATTTTTTGATGATGTAAAGACCTGGATGGCTCTTAATTTTCTATGTTTTAACGAAATAAAGACGGAAGTTATGGTTTTTGGAGGCACCACTGGAACCCCTTTGGTTGATTTAGGTTCCCTGGTTCAGTACATCAAGCCAACCATCACTAACTTGGGGGTGAAAATTGACTCCAACCTTAAGTTCGACAGCCAGATCAAGGCAGTTGTTAAATCAAGCTTTTTCCAACTAAGCCAGTTGGCTAAGATAAAGCCACTTCTTTCGAGGCAGGTATTTAAGACCTGAAACGGCTTATTAAATTCATTCAAATAAATAATATAAAACTACATAAAGTATTATTATTAACTGGCAAATGTACAACAAATGTGATAATTATACATTAAAGCATGGATTTTAAAGTTAAGACTCTGAATTTTGATTTCAATTCCACTATTGCACACATCAGAAGTTACTGTAATTGAATTACAGAGTAATCCCATACTTTACTTTTTCAAGGGAAAAGTAATTAAATTACTGTAACTTGTTACACCCAACACTGAGAAGCAATATTAGTTTTTTGCAGGAATCATTAACATAAGCCAACTCTCTGTTGACCTCAAGCCCGTCTCCTGTATCCCAGACCCTACACTCCTCTATCCGAGCCTGGAGACGACGGCAGCAGCCTGCGCGTGTCTGCCCCTGCGGAGCATCGGGAACTCCAGCAAATGAATTTCCATTACTGAGCAGTGACTGGCTGAAATAAATCATCATAAAAGTGCTTCTCTGGACTGTCATCTTCCGGGGAGCAGCAGAGACTTGTGGGACCATGAAGGGACCTCGCCCATCACATGACTCAGTGAAGCAGAGACAATGGAGAGGTGCGTTTGGGGAGGTTGCCTGAGCCCGAGGCGAGAGCCAAGCGAGCGTCTCAAAATGATTAAAACACATCTGAGTTTGAAGTCTCCACTTCAGACTTGGTGTTTTGTAGGTGTCTTTGCAGAACCGATGTAATTAATAAAAGTTGCATAAGGTTTGGATCCATGTTATGAACTTGGTAATGAGAACAGAGGAAGACGGTCTCCATATATTAATGTAGGATATGGTTATCTTCAGGGATTGCAGTCGTGGGTATTATGGAGAAATATTTATAGGATATTTCATGCTATGAATTCTGATGGTTTTCAACCACTGTGAAATGGCATTGTCCGGTTCTCTGACACTCTGGAATTTTGCTCACTTAATGTAAAATATTTGTACTTTCTAGTGCAAGTATGATTATGACCTTTATAAGCTATGAACTTTATAAAATATGGGTTATGAATTTAAACAAACCCATTAGATTACAGACTACAAATGATGCCGCTTCATTAAAATAGGGATGTGCTCTTACTCTTTAATGCAATTAGATTTATGATTTTTAATTGATTTTTAAAGCAATTAGATTTGTGACATTTTACAAATGTCATAGTTACATTAGGGACAGACCAGAATATCTGAGATTTCAGAGTCGGATCTTTTGGCTTTCGGCCAGTAAGCAACCATAGCAACGCCTTAGCAACCACCCACAACATTGTTGCATCATTGGACAAGCACCGTGATTCGTTTTTTTTTCAGAAAATGTAAAAATCTGTTGTAATCTTAAATACAGCATAGACGATGGTAACATTTCATGTCATTAAATGTTGCCAGAGACACTTCTCATGAATCTGTATTTGATCACAAGCTGCTTTATGAAACAAGATATTATCTTAATTTCTTTAACGCAACATCAGAAGAGAATATACATTTTCAGGTTTGAAACATTCATCCCCTCTGCAAACCTTATAATAATTCTGAATATGTGTTGTATTCCGTACAGCTGGAATGAGAGAACAAAAGAGAAATACACTTTCAAGGTGCATCTCGCACATCAAACGTCTCTCCCTCCGACTGAGATGAACCCATGAATATTACACAACCTTGACACTTTTTTGGTGTTATTGTTTTTCTGACGTGGCATCAATTATTCACGCCGGTGACAAAAAGAGAAACAAACCGTGGCCCTGCAGGTCCCTCAGTCAGAGCATCTCGAGCTCACACAGTCAAACGAAACATTATGTTCCTCCGCAGATCAGTAGAACCATGAAGTCCTCAGTGTCACGTTTACCGAAACAGGCTTTTGAAAGCACCCACAGGAGAAATAGATTTTCATCATATCGCCGCGCCACATCTCTCAAACACGGATATTCACGACGTATCATTACAAGCTGCGTGTTTGAGACGGGTGTGTTATCTTATTACAAAATGAGGATTTCCTTTATGTATTTTTTTTCGTGAATGATAGTTTTCCCATTGAACTCCCCATATCAGTCAAGCATATTCAATAACGCTGTTGTGTGTATATGTGCTGGGGGTCTCGGTTGCGCAGTATTGAGCTCATAACATTTCATTTATCAGATGTCGCGAAACACACAATGTACTGAATATTGGCTTAAGCACACCCGGGTCTCGCAGTATCATACAGCAACAGTGTATTTCCGATGTAATAAAGAAAAATGACCATTAGAGTTCTGTATTAGTTGGCCGCAGTGACCAATAAGTACCACGGATCATTTAGCACTGACCCCGTGGACGGTAATTTGAGTCGACCGTGGCGAGTACCCACTTTTCCTTCGCAGATGACCAAACCTTCCCTGCACATTTTTCATTTTCGTCTCATTAAAACAGTTGTTGCACGCTCGCTTTCAAAGCCTCATTGTTTTATTTGCAGTCTGTTTTATTAAAAGGCCTGCAGTGCATAAACAAACTTGAACATTTTCTGAGGTTGTTTCACTGCCATGATGCTACAGTTGGATGTTGTGGGTGGTTGCCAGAGTGTTTCTAAGTGCTGCCATGTTTCTGGATGCTTCGTTGCAGTGTTTTGGGCGTTTGCTAGGCAACTGCTTATTGGCTATGGCTCAGCTCCCTCATTCAATGTAAGTGTATGGCGGTGGTCTCATTTTTCAGGCTATTCTACTTATGTTTAATACTTTATTCCATTACAAAAAATAGAACAATCCATAGTTGGAAGACTCCCCGCAGTATCGCTTTGATATTGCTAAGTAAGTAATGTTCCTGGGTCAACATCATTGTCAACCCTTTTCCCAATATTTCAATCAACCAATCAGATTTGAAGGATTAGTTTACTGTTAACATAATTAACATAATCTAAACATACTTAAAGGGGTCATATGACACGGCTTAAACAAATATTATGGTTTGTTTCAGATGTAATGCAATGTGTATTCACGATTAAAGATTCAAAAACGCTGTATTTTCACACGTACCTTGCATGTTTGTGTCTCCTCTTTGCCCCGCCTCTCTGAAACACGCCGGGTATGCTTTGATTGGCCAGTTAACCAGTGCATAGTGATTGGTCGAATACTGCAAGCGTGTTACGGAAATGAAACGCCTCTTACCATATTTGAAACATCAGATCTGGGTGAGCATTCGCTTTTAGATAGAATGCATCTTTTGTTCCCACACTTTAATTTTCCAATTTTCCGTGTCTAATACATGCATGGGCAACTTATAACACACCAAAGACACAGAAAACACGTATCCGCGCCATATGACCCCTTTAAAATAATTTCCCTCTGATTTTAGGTATAAAATATGGATGCGGACGTGCCCAAAAAAAACGTCGCACCGCGTCCGCACCGCACCGCATCACTCCCTATTTGTGTGCGCCTGCCGCATGTCTACATTTTAAATAATGAACTTGCTCGCACAAAAGACGTGAAATGTGAATCGCCCCTTCACGTGCAACGCATGAGAAAGAAGTGCGGTTTTAGATGCGAAATGTGAATCGCGCCTTAGCCTTTCGCAGATGTAGAAACACGTTGGTAACCACCCTTAACACTGTATACAGCAACATTTATATTACATTTATTCAATAAGCAGACGCTTTTTTTCCAAAGCGCTTTACAACTGTGACCCTGTACCACAAAACCACTCTTAAGTCGCACGGGTATATTTGTAGCAATCGCCAACATTACATTGCGTGGGTCAAAATGACCGATTTTTTTATGCCAAAAATCATTAGAGTTGTAATGGGTTGTAAATGGGTTGTAATGTGTTATTTTGTTCTTTCGACGCGACGCGAGAAAAGAACACATTACAATCCATTATAATTTTACACGTTGTCCACACTGGATGCGGCGAGACAATCCCTTTAGAACAAGTTGTGTCACGTCGCACCGGTCGCGTCCGGTGTAGACACGGTGTTAGGAGCGTTTAAAACTCAGTAAACAACATGACAGTACAGTTATGGTAACTGCAGATGTGATAAAGTAAACACTTGAGGCGAGACAGTCTTATTAAATGTTGAAATGCATAACATTTGCATACCAACGTGCTCAGATTGGACGGGTGTGTGAAGTGAATGCAACTTAGCATTTTTTAAACAGGTGTGAAGAAAACAGATGTTTTTAAAAGGTGTTCTGTGTGCACATGGCTGTTGCTCGCTTGTCTGCTATTTGCTGTAATTACACAACATGTTTGTGTACTAAAAAGGTTTCAGAGGCAGTTACCACTTATCATGTGAAGCAAGATGCTGGGAGAACAACTGTTGTAGAGGAAAAGCCAAATCCAGAACAAGACGTTTTGATTTTCCTGCTGACATTGCTACTCAAAAATGAAGACATGAGGTAGGTCTTCAATATTACCAGTAGTGTAATGTTGTCTTAAAGGGAACACTTACAGGGATAGTTAGATGTCATTATTAGATAGATCTGTCATTATTCATTCACCTTGATGGTGGAGCACAAAAGAAGATATTTTGAGAACTGTTTCAGCGGTTTTGTTCATACAATGGAAGTCAACGGGGTTCAGTGTTGTTTGGTTGCCAACATTCTTCAAAATATCTTCTTTTGTGTACTGCAGAAGAAAGTAAGTCAGGTGTGCAAAGACATGAAGGTGAGTAAATGATGAGGGTTTCCATTTTTGGTTAACTCTCTCTTTTTAAAGTTTTAACGCATCTTCCGGTTTGTTTTTTGAACAAGTACAGCTCTCAACTTGCTCTGAACTCCAGCATGGCCTCTTGACCTCGGCCTATGACGAGTCCTACAAGTTCCTTCCACTTCAAAGCCCAAAAAGGTAGAACAAATAAAGCCGTTTTAAGCGGGAGCAACTTCAGTCAGCTGTTATTGCTTAAACAGTCCGGGAGATAGAAAGTAAAGAAGACATAGGCCTTTCACCTCGCGTTGCCGTGAAAGAGGCAGAGATTTTCCGGATGATCCCTGCATTGAGCCCCTTTGCTTGGGAAACTCTTTGATATGTGAGCTGGTTAATCCCTCTGGATGCGATGTCTTCATCTTCCCATCCAAATACCCTTTTATTAACCTTTGACTCCTCCCTGCTCCCTGTTTGAAGAAGCCTGCATTTCATTGGCTTTCCCATCTCAATCGGTGTATCAACACAGACGCCTGTTCCTTTCCCAAGCCCTGCGTTTGGTAGCGCTCCTGGGGCCGCATAGGCCATGTTATAATGGGGTTTATCGCCAGGTCAGATATTCCTTCCACTTGTTGAGTCATACACCTTCGCCGTTGGATGGTCGGTGTGCCTGTATTATGGCTTTACTCTTTAATTCCCTGCATTAGGTCACCACGTTTGCGAGAGCAATTAAGAGGCGCTCTCCGCTCAGGAAATAAGAAGCTTTAGGCGTCTTTGGAAAGGAGGGAGAGCGAGAGTGAATTATTTCCCTGGTGATCGGGGAGGGCTTGATTATGCTCTCTAGCGTTTGTAATCCCTCTTATTGCACAGAGGTCAGCGGGATAATTCCCCTAATAAAGCGCTTCTCATTTCCTACTCAGTCCATATATACATCTGTTTTGACAAAAGAGGCATTTTGGAGGCAAGTCTCTAAAAAGCACCTGATCTGTTTCACCGTATGCATTTTACATTTAATCGTTCTGGTCCACGACCTCAACCATTACAATGGCTTCGTTTGAAATAGCCCCCCACATCCCCATTTATAATGCACTTTTGTAGGGGTCAGCAATTTTGTAGGGTTGTCAGAAACCGTTGTGGGCATGATTCGATCCCATGAGGCACTGCAATAACAAGTGTGTAAACGATGTACACTCAGCGACTGGCCTCTACCCATCTAATGGGAGGCACATGCCAAATGAATTTTTGTCCGCAGGACTTCCGGCACACTTAGCGTCCAAATTCACCCCGTTTTTTCCATAAAAGGAATAAAGAACGAAGATATTTTAGAGACAACCACCGGTCAGCTCAGCACTTACGTTGTTCCATTCCATTCCATTTTCTACCGCTTGTCCGAACTACCTCGGGTCACGGGGGCACTTACGTTGTAACCATCTTTTTTTGGTGCTTGGATTATTATTGGCGAAACCATTTTTGAAAACCATGGTTATTTGGTGGTAACCATGGTTTTAGTAACCATGTTTTTGTTTTGTAAACCCATGTTTTTGTTTTAAACCATGGTTTATTTTCGTAGGTTTCGTTGTGAAAAGCTTTACACATTTATTCTTGCGTAGAATCCCTATTGATGACAGAAGAAAAATGCTTCGGGTGTTTGCCTGTACACACAACAGCAGGTGCTAAGCCTGGTGCCAGGGCATTGCCAAGGTGTTCTGAGTGCTTGTTAGTTCATTTCTGTGTAGTTTCTAATGCCTTCTCGGTAATCGCTAGGTGGTTACCAAGTCACTTTCCGTTCCCCAGATACGGCTCGGGTCCCTCCTTCAATTTAAGTCTACTATGGTTTTTTTATCATCCAGCAGATGGAAAGCAATCACGTAGAAAATGTAATATCACACCTCTCCTTTACAATCCACATTATTTGAGGTATCATATACTGTATGTCCGTGGCAGAAAGGGGGTGGGAGGTATGAGAAGCTTCATTTTGGTTTAAATTCGTCTGATGAATTGTAATAATGCTTATTTGGCAAGCAAGACTTATAAACACCTTTTACATTGAAAATATTAAAGGCATTTTTCTAAAGCGTTCAAAGGAATGGCATTATGATGTGTGCAGTGGGTGGGTTGTGTAAGCCTGAGAGAGTGAGGTGTAATTACTTGCATTGGAAACACAATGTTATACAACAACAATGCAAAGCGAGCTAAGCTGTAAGCCCCAGCAGTACTGGAACTCAATCTAAACGTAGCGCACGCTACTCTTTGAGTTTCAACCCAAAGGCCATCAACTTTCTCTCTGAAATAGGGATCAAATCTCAGTGGCACTTGCCATTCTTCAGGTCTTAAAAACTGAATTGAAGTTTGGGCTCCAGTGTGTTACCAAAATCCCCGAGTGAAACTGATTCTCAAGAAAACTTTTTTAGGTCACATTTTACACAAAAATCAAAAGGAAGAATACTTTGTTATCACTGTAATACTGAATACTTAAAATGTTGTTTAAATGAGAATACTGTAGTTTAATGGCAACTCAAAGAACTTTGCTAAAAACAAAGTTCATTATGCAAATCATTATTTTTGCACATTGTTGAAATTATATTTTTTGCACAACAGTTATGATTATTAAACTTTTTCTGCAGTGCACAAAAGAGTTCTTTTGAAGAATGTCGGTAACCAAACAACGATGTCACCAATTTAACTTTCGTGTTTTGTGTCCATACAATAGAAGTCAATGTCACCAACTTTTTTCAAAATATCTTCTTTTGAAGAAAGAGTCAAATACAAATGTTCAATAAATGATGATATTGATTTACCCACCGTGCAATTAATAACTATAATAAGTGCAATATGAATTATATCCTCCAGATAATACACAATCTAATTTTTTATACAACGTTTTATACAAATGATATTTCATTTTTCTGTATAGCACATACGTACCTTGTATTACAATAGTCTATTCTTATTTTTTACTTGTACATATTTGCATACACACATAGCTTTACTCTCGATATCTTTATCTTATCTTATGTTTATTGTATTGTATTTCTTAATTTGTATACCCATAGGCCCTTATAATCTCTGTACTGTATTCTATTGTGTTATGGTCTTTGTGTACTGTTGTTGCTGTTTCTGTGTACTGGATGCTCCCGTCACCAAAACAAATTCCTTGTATATGCAAACATACTCGGGAATAAAGCTCTTTCTGAATTCTGAATATCTTATTTCCTTCTATTTGATTTTACACTGCGACAAGGACATATCCCTAACATGATGATTCACTCATTTACCAGTGATTTACCAGCAGCGTATTTTCCCAACTTCATAATCATTCCAACAGTTAAATCACAAGGAAACTAATTTGCTCCTTGCATTATTATGTAGAAGTGGGCGTGCGGTAATACGCACTAATCTGTCATGAGCCGGCGCTAATGGAAATGTGCAGAAAGAACAGCGTAATGTGCAATCTCTGTGGTCTTCAAACCCCCGTAGATACCCCTCAAGGAGAATTATATTACTCTGACACATAGTGCATATGTTCATAAATCAAATTCGACCTATGGAGAACGCTTTTTTGGCTTTTCCCTCCCGACAAGGTGCTCATTTAATAAAACTAAAGTTAATCAGCACGCTCATTAGGGAGCAGACTACCCAGGTAACATTGCGGATTGTGAATGGTGCTGGGAATTCAACGCATATCTTTCGTGCTCGCTCTGTCTCTCTTTAGGTTTTGTGATGCATGTCTCCTTTGTTGCACGGCAACTATTTCTCCTGCGTAGGATCAGACGATCGGGGTCTAATCATTATCACTCTATGTAGGTGTAACAAAATGTGTCTGATTTATATTGTCCCATGTACATGGCTCTTAATTTAATATCTGATTACCTTCCCCTTAATGCTGTGCATTGCATGCTGGGATACACAGTTGTTTGAAATTCATTATCATGCAAATGATTCGATCGTTGCATGGACTGCTTGGTTGCAAGCAATTACATTTCGCTTTGTGTGACTTTCTGAGGTAGATAATGGACACGCACGTGGGTTTCTACCTCGTCTTATCATCCGCCTCACGATGTGTCATTTCTGTGTTTTTCCATCCCTTTATGCTATCACAGAGGTCACCTTAACAAAGCGGCGAAAGATTTTTAACACGTTTAAAGATTAGCTATTCATTATCACAGCTGCCTATTAACAAGGCCGTTGACAGTTTTTAATTCACCTTGACTTACATTTAGCTGATTTTGAGCGCAGACTCAATGTTTGGCACAGGTTTTGTTCTCCTTTCCACTCCACTATCGAAATTTTGTCACATTTTCTTTTTCAAACGGCCCTCGCTGCGGTTGTATTCCGATCATGTTCCGCGCGAGAGTTCAAAGAAGACCGTGAATGCATTTGTAATGAGCGTGCTCGCTAATCACGCCATAGCATAACGCATAGCCTCTGAGGAGCTACCAGAGAACATCCTGCAAGCTGCTTCAAAGCTCTGCGCTTAAACATCCAACTATCCTCCAAGGGGGGATTTTGTTGGGCATGTCAATACCGAAGGTGGCCCGAAGGCCTTTGTTTACTGAATTACAAACCACTCGATGAGTATAATCTATCCTTCATACATAAAAAATGTTTCTTGGTATTGTCATTTATGCAATGCATATGAAAAACTAGATTTTTTGCTTAATTTAATCTAGGTTATATATTTGATTTTACTTGATAATTGATTTTTCTTGATTTACCTTACACATGACATGAAGATTACGCAAGACGAACAAACTGGTAACTTGTATATATATTAATTTGTACAAATAATTTTCACAATTTAAATACAATAAGATAGTTTATGTTTATATTGGATAGAAGTTAAAAGTTTGATGGCTTTTTGTGTCTTCTGAGTTTCCAAGACAATTAAGATTATTACAACTGTTCATTTGTTTAGCTTTATTAAAATCAACCTCTGGAACATGAAATTGCTTAGAGGAACAACCCATATGCGTTTCTCTTTGCCTTAAAGAAAATGTTCATATTCTAGCAAATCGGTGGCTAATTCCTATGAACTTGTACGATCTCATTCATACGTTCTCATACAATCTGCTTTCCCCCCAATGATGGTTGTGTTTAGTGTGGACCTCCAGGTATGGTTTTGTTTTAAATAAACATACATTTTGTATGATTCACAACGTACACTCTAAAAATGTTGGGTTATTTGAACCCATCGTTGGGTCAAAAATGGACAACAGTTGGGTTAAAATAACCCAGAATATGGTTAAATTGACCCAACAATAGGTTAAAAAACCAAGCATAGGTTAATTTATGACCCAATGTTTGGGTTTGTCCATTATGACCCAACGCTGGGTACAAATATCCCAAGATTTTTAGAGTGTATGAATTCATACAAATGTGCCACCTCGTAAAATATAGGAAAGTTTCTTTCCTATGAAATGAGGTAACATGCCACTCAAGAACACCGAGTGGCAGCGCACTTTCCATACCTTCAGTTAGACCATGACGGTTGAACAGGCAGGTTCCTGTTTCTCTGGTCTAGATGCCACAGCAGTATTGCATCCATAGATCACGTAAAATTAGCAGCAGGGGCCCCGTCAGGTCCGACATTGCCACTTAATCTTAGCTTTTTGGCAGAGTGTTGCCATAACAGGTCAAGTGGTGGCCATTAATCAAACCTCCCAGGTGCAATAGAAGCAGGCGCGTGGGAGGGAGTTACGGAGCGCCGGGAGGTTCGGCTCGGAACGGTACGGAAACTTCTGTGGGAATTAAGGCCGGTCGTAAAACCTTACCCGAGGAAATAATCCAGTCTATTCCATAAAAGATTAAACCCTTTAAAGAAGATGGATGGCCTTTTATACTTTATCTAGCAGGTGTAATCCTAGATTATTGGGGGAATGTGTGGAAATGGGGTTTTAGAAAACTGTGAAGGGGATGAGAAATACGTCCTTGCGCTTTGTAGATGATGTGCATTAAATGTGAAAGCTTATTTGCTGTCCAAATTTGCAAGGATATGAAATTGTACGTTTGTGGAGTAAACAAGAGCAGATCAGAAATGTGTACATACATATCAAAACATAAAGGCATAACCAAAAACCAAAAACCGACCTCAACTTTAAATATAAGTAGGTTTGTTTAGGGGTGGACATTAACTTTGTGCAGTAGTTACATTTTCATGTGAGAACAGAAATTCTGTCTGCATTTACTCACACTCAAGTTGTTCCAAATCTATATAAATTTCATTATACAAAAGAAGATATATTGAAGAATGTAGGAAAGCAAACCATTCTGGGGCACTTTTGACTGCCATTATAATTTGTAAATAGGCCCTTTGTCTCCTATCATTTACTTCAACAGGTCTTGCAAAAGATCCACCAGTATCTGAACAGTTTGGTTCCAAAATGAGATACTGTGTTTTAGTTATTATGGTTTAAATCAAAACAAACCAACTGCAGTTTGCAGTCTGATGTTTTTTAAAAATGGAGTCTCATTTTGGAACCAAACTCTTCATCTACTGCTCTTTGTTTTTCGCTACCTGCTAAAGAAAGTTGTCAAGTGTGGAGCTCCACCCCGTCTGCGAGTTCATCTCCTTTAGTCTCCTGGATTATTCTTAACTCCTTCAAAATCTTGCCCTGGTGCAACATCAAAAGACAAAAACACATGGGAGCATCACGTAACTTATTAGAGCACAGCTTTCCCTTTCTCTTTTAGTTGCTCTTTTGCCATCAAACGTCTCTTTTATGCTCTGTGTTAGCAGAATATAGTTTAAAATCTCAAGCCACCTGAAAAACTCACAAGTAGAGTTTCGTGTCATAATTAAAAAGATGGAGCACTTTTAACAATGCACCGGAGCACGGTCAAATTGTTTAAAGCTCATCACCAGTCCCTCACCTAAACTTCCAATATTGTATGACATTTTTGACAAGTGCAATATCAAAAACGGATCAATTGTTGGACAGAAGTAGTGTACAAAGCGAATTTGGGCATTTGGGGGTGATGAGAAAAAATACTCTGTTTCTCACTATTTTTCAGTTATACTGAACATCTCAGTCGTTTGCGATTCTATTCCTGTTCTTTACAGTTTTTGATCAAATTTACTTCATCAAAGGCACTGATGCATTTTATCTCTCAACGCGCTGCCAGGAAACAAAGTAAAGAAAAAGGTGAGATAAGTTATAGACACGAAATGAGAAAAAGTAACAGGTGAATAATAGGGTGTGTGTTGGTGTTAAATGTGTGAGGGAGATACAGTTAAAGAGAGAGAGAGAGAGAGAGAGAGAGAGAGAGATTAATTGTGCATGGTGGTTGTTGGGGGAGCATCGCTCATTTGAAGGTTTTGCATGATTTTCACACGTGCCAATTTTTAGATGAAAGAAACCCATTTCTTTTTTATATGTCTGTGACAAATTGAAGAAAAGAAAGAGAGCGAGTGAGAGGGTGCGGCCAGAAAAGATGTGAACCAACACACTTTCATAAGTGAAACACTCCTACACAATTTTATCTTGCACCAACAAAACATCACCATGCTGCGGATTTCATCTCATTTCTGCTACTAAGTCAAAGCCGGAGTGTGTCGTTTCAAGTGTGTAATTTCCAAAAGCTATTAGGGGAGGGTAATTTTAACAGTCGGCAGCTAAATAATGTTAGATAATGAATGCGCACATTCATTTTTCAATAAAGGAAGATCCAAATAAACCTGTTATAGAGAGCGAGAGAGAGAAACAAACAGGACAGGCAGTTGAATCAGTGCCAAGATTAAGGTCTTGGGAAAATTGTTGGCTGCCTGGCAACACCTCCTGCCTGACCTTGCCCGCAGCTAGAGTGGCACGGGGGGCATTGCCCCCACCACCCCTTCTGCGCCTGCACGATTAGATAAACCATTGGGGGCTAACCGGGGAAAAGCACACAGTGCCAAAACAGCTCTTGAACACACCGGTTCCTGAAAGGCTCCGCTAACTGTTAATGAAGTCTGTCATTCAAAACCGCAATCGCATAAAGGAAAAAGGCCATCTCCTAGCACTGAAAGATTGTAATCATGTCCTCTTGGGGAAATGTTGGAAGATTGTTCCAAAGATATTAATAAGACACTTTTTCGTCTTTTTTCTTATTTTAATGGGGGGACGGGATTGTAGGCGTTTTTAAATAGGACTTTGCTCGTTCTTTCTCACATAATTTAGCCTTCTTGAAAAGCGGGTCAAAATTGCACGGTTATAACCTTTATTTCACCAAAGAAAGTGTGTTGGGAGCAGAATCTCATTAGTGGTAAGGGTGAAAAATCCGAAGCACCTTGCAGTTAATCTAATTCAGCGGCAGTACTGTATGCATGTGTTATTTGATAGTATGTCCTCCCTATGCACCCAGTTAGAAGAAACGGTTTAAAGTTTTTCCTTTCTGTTCCTGGTGTGGTATCCTTAAAGGTACAGTTTGTAACCATTTTGCAGTAAAATATACTTAAACCACCATGCCAGTGTTATACATTTTGTTCAGCTGAGTACTTACAATATCTCAAATGTTTCCAACTACTTGTAAATCGTGAAAAAAAAATCGCCATTCTTGCGTGTCAATGGCGTCATCTCCGCGTTTCCATTTGTTACCGCCTTTGCTGACGTAGAAACCGCATGACAACTGTGTCGTGGAAAAAAACTAAAAAACGCCCTTGTTACTGAGATTACATCTGTTATTGACACCAGGCCCAGCGAACCCCAGGTTCTGGAATGCACCTATTTATGACGACATTGATAGGTTGAACACCGCCTCCACAGAAGGACTACTTCTCTAGCCACGCCCACTGGTTTGCGCATGACAGCGATGAAATACCACAAGTGATGCGGAACCAGATAGAGCGGCAAGCAATAAACAAACATCGTGGTGATCTTTTGTCTGGTTCGCGATCACGGGTCTCAAATGCTGACAGGTACGGTCATATATCATTAAACGCAGTATTAAGTATAGGCTTTACAAACTATACCCAAAGCCTTGCCATCACATCCGGGAAATAAGTCAGTCAATTTGAGTAAAATGATCACGTGGGAATGCGTCACATGAAATACTGATGTGGGGAGGTCATTTATAAATCACAGGAGGTCTCCAGATAATACTAATGCCGTGCGAAAACTGTGAATGATGCTAATGTGTAACCTAACGTTACGTCTCTAACCAAATTCACAGAAGGCTCCAACTACGCAAACTGCTATCCAATAAAAGCGGTGGGCGTTTACTTATAAAGTCTTCAGTGCGGCATGCCCTTTAAATCTGAGCATTTGTAGAGCTGGCCCCAAAACCAGGGTAGAAATAGCCAATTACTTATTGATTTTGATGTTTTTGAATGTAAAAACCATGCGAACGTCATAAGTAGACCTCATACAACAGTATGAAACATTAAACAAGCCAAGTTCATCACACCTTTAAAGGTTCCTTTTTGTACCTTTACGGTAAACAACAAATGAAATTTTGTACCTTTTTTGGGTACATTGTTGTACCCTAAGGACCTATATATTAGGGGAACAAAACATTTAACTGTACCTTTTTTTAAATGTTATGTTTTGATATTTTAGATTACGTGGTCAAGATTACTTAGTTTTTCAGTTGTTTCGGAATGATGTTACTGACCATTAAGAATCAAGTATTCCAGAAAATTAAGTCCGAGTGCCGATTGTATTTCTTTCTCCCTCGAGACAATAACTTATCACCAATTATTCGATGAGATTTATGGACCAAGTCATAATTTTTATGTTTTCTGTAGTTCCCTATAACCCATGAAACAGACCAAATGAGCTGCCGGCGTCATCGATCTGTCTCCTTCTGAGGAGGTAAGAAAATGTTCTGCACCTTTAAATGGCTACTGCTGGGGTTCTTGCGGCGTGACTGAGAACTTTTCTTCAAGTCTTTGCTAATGAGATGCAGTGAAGTGTCATACACTGCCCCGGGCCTTTGTCTCTCACATCAGTTCCTCGCTAGCACAGAGGGGAGCTGAGCTTTAGCATCATGGTTGGCAAGAACAAAGAGATACGGATTGTTCCTACTGTAGGAAGTCAGTACCGCTTCTTCTGCTCATTTCATGTCAAGCATAAACTGCTACTCACCAAAAAATTGGTCTTATTATGGAAGATACATAAATACTTCTTGAACCATTTTAGATCTGAGGTTCTGCAAACATGTTGAGCCATTTTATCTCATGATGGCATAAATATATATAAAATGAGTCATGTCTTGATATCACATTTCACTACACGGTTATTGTGTAGCAAAATAATTTACGCCGGCGATATTATTATGATATCTATTGGAATTTAAAAAATAATTGATACTTATCATTTAAATTCATGTTATTTTGTGTTTTCTCTTTTTTGGCTAGTGAATTACACTGAAAATACAGTGCACGGAGGCGGTGGTGACAGTTTGCAACTATTGTGACTCTTATGGCAAATGGGTGCAAAACTGCCATCCTTATGACTGTGTCAACCAGATACTGCCGCTGAATCATTTTTTAATAATGTGTAGCATAACGCATATCCATAATCAACATCGGTTATTAAAATCATGACTTATGTCAATACCGTAGTATTGTGACATGGCTACTTTAAATATTGCCCTTTGAGGAGAGTTTACATTCAGATGAGAAATTTGGCATGCTGAAAAGTTAAGCAGAATATCTTAGCTCAAAACCTTTAGGACACTTTAAAACAAGTCGCTAAACATTTCTTATCTATGCATTTCCATTCAGTGACATCAGTTGGGCAATATTTAGACACTTTAACGTTATAAATAGCCACATTTTTATGGTTTATCACAGTATTGACAATATATTGTGTAAATCTACATATAAATAATCGACTCAATAATACAATAATTCACCACCTGTTAAAAGTCTTAAGTTAAGAGTCAAACTAACTTACAATCTTTCTTGCTACAGTATTTTTTAAGTGCGATTCATTGGCCAAGAAAAAGCACAAAAAGAATAATAAATTTGACTGATGACATTATTTCTTACAATTCTACTATTATGCGTCCTCTTGGCTATGATAACCGTGCAGTAAACATCTGATATTGTGACAGCCCTGTTATATATTGTTGTATAAGGACGCACAATATAGTTCAACCAAACCGTTGTAACTGCATATGTTGGATAGATGGTTGGATAGATGTCCTATTAAGCATACAAACCATCTGCTGTTTATATATGGCTTTAGGCAAACAGGATGAGCAGTGGGCACCTTTGGGGTTTACTGAGACCATCATTGGTACGGAGTGTTTGGATTATAAAACAAGATGGACGCCTTTTACCAGAGTTCCTCATACAACCATTCCTCTCCTTTCTCACCGTGTTTCCAGATAATAAGTATTCCACCCCCTTGCTCCTTCTCACAGCTGCGCTCCTTGTTTGGGCAGACTTCACTTACTTAGCCGTGTCCATTTTGGAGATAATAAAACAAATGACCGCAGATGAATTATATTTGACAGTTTAGTTTCCAAGTGTAAGTATCAATTTCCTTCAGAGGGCGAGATATCAGAGAGACAACTGGAAGACCCCAGCTGCACAATTTGGGATTCGAAGGGGCAATAATTTCCTCTTCCACTGATAAAACACTGTACGCTCGCATCGCTCGACGCCGCTGATTATTTACCAGTGATTTGTTGGGAGTAAATTGTCACATACATCCACGCCGCATTCACTCTAGTGTGTTAGTTTAGCCTGGAGTTTAGTTACGGTGCTTGTGTCCAAAGTAAACTTTGGTTGTCTTCCACATATATATGAAGTGTTTTTAAAAGCAATTTGTGTTCCACAGGAAATATAAGAGCTTGTAGGGTTTTTCATTTTGGGTGCGCTGTTCCTTTAAATATTGATAACACCAGACTGATAATGTGTCACTCTGCCAATGGACTACAGTGCTCATATTTTACCATAATTTTAGATTTTGAAAGAACAAATTTTATGGAGTTCAGCTGTGTGAGTTTTAAATATCAACTTAGTTTTGCCTAAAAAAGGGAAAAAACAAAACAATGAGGCAATTGCTAAAATGAAAATGTATGAAATAAATGTAGACTAGAGGTTCAATAATCTGGATTTGGGTAAATTTAATGAAAAATGTTAGTGAGATCTTGAATAATATTGACGTTCGATTCCAGACTTTGCAAATCTGAGCTCAGTTTGTGACATTGTTGAGATCTCTTCTGAAACTCTAATGGAGACATTTGTGAGATTTCTGAGACACAGATATATGAGACTGAAGCAAACATTTGCTTTACATTTAATCTCATTGATGTGAAATTAATGAGATATAAAAAAAAACTCATCTGTGATTTTTCCTTCTTGTTGTCCCTTACAGCAGTCTTGGTCAAGAATACAAAAGCTCTTCTCACCCATTTCATCGATGATGCCAAAGATTAGATATGGCCGGAGAATTATCTGCTCATTACTTATCATGATAAACTGTGCACCACCGGCATCAATAAGGGACTGCGTTGAAGCAATCCAATTAAGACATGCAAACCTGGAGCCTCATTAGAGTGAAGATCCATGATGATGCTAATGGTTTCTAAGCGAGATCCCGTCTTGAATACTGATGCCTTCCACCCATCACCTCGCACAGGTGAGCACTCCGAAAGGTCATTTTTATTGTCATCCAGCCATAGTTTAGCATTCAAAGGAACAGTGGGCACTAAAATGAAGGCTGTATAATCAACTTCAATTAAAAATTCGTGGTCAATTGTGCAAACCCACAAGAGAAATCAGCTCCGTTGGTAGAAAGATGATTAACTGATAATAAGATTCTAGTCTAGTCTTTTTCTAGCGAGACACTTAAGTTATGAGCAGCGGAGCCCATAGCTTGCTCCCTAAGCCAGACGTGTTGTCTTATTGCCAAACACTCAACAAACGTCGATTAAAGAGAACCTCAGTGATGTCACAGTCAATTACCGCTTGACGTGCTGGAAGAGAGACCTCAATAAACTCATCTCGACAAAACTATGCAGTCATTTGGAAGTTTTATGAAAAAAGCGTTATATATATACAGTATATGATGCTTATATATTACAAGTATTACAGTTGGTCCAAATGATTATGTTTTTGAAAATATATAAATGTTTACATTGACTTTTTTTACGTTTTACAATGTACTTTTGTGGTTTCTGTTGAGTTTACTTCCCACCCTTTAGAGTTCCCATTTGCACCTGTTGGCCTGTTGCCATGGCAACCGACATTTTAATATAGTTACTTTGACTGTTTATGAGCGAACCTCAGCACCAAGCGACAAAACAAACCGAACACACAAATAATTAAAAAGCACTGCTGAATTAAATAAGACCGAAAGCTCTGAGGGAATGTAGCAAACAAAACGTCTTTTTGCCAATAAATGCCACTGCCATCACTTTCTGCTGAATGCGCAGGGAGGGGGAGGGCACAGGAATGAAGTGACGCAACGAAGATGAAAGCTGACAGCTAGTTGCGTCTGTGGCATGCGAGTCGGTTTGCCGCTCCCGGCGGCGTTCACACACCAGCTGTTGCAGTTCTTCTGTGGCCGCTCTGTGTTGCCGATTGAAAACCACCTATTCTCTTGGCAGAGAGTTCAAGCACCTTTAAATGACTTTAAATATGCTTTCCTACTAACCAATAAAAAACGGCAGCCTGAGGACTGTGACGTACAAAAAAGGTACTCTGGGCCGAGTAAATTTGAATAAAAAATAATTATAAATGATCTGTTCACGTATCAGTTAAATGCATGAAATAAATAGCTTGACAAGCACAGTTTACTCTTTTAAGCGAGCACTTTCTTATTTTTGTAGCAAGTATTGTAACAAATGTTTGTCCCTCTTAATTATTCAAAGGCCAACAGCCTATTTACATCACTCTATTAATCATAATTTGTGATTTATAATCAGTTGCAGGTGGTTTCAGGGGGATGGGGAATCTATTTCTAAACCAGCGTTTGGTTGGACAAAAATGTGCACGGTGCAAGGCAAATCATCATATATTTTGAGTGTGTACTTTACAAGTGAAAAGTGATTTGGTCAGTGCTCGGGTTTGCTGACGTATTTAAAAAAATTTGCAGCTAGAAGCTAGCATTTGATGAACAAAGGAACCTTAATTCTTATATTCAGTAGTAGGCCTATAAGACAACGAAATGGGGTTGAAACGTGGTTACAGGTCAATAGTGGTATTCCATTTAACATGGACCCATGAGGACGGCTGTGCATTATTGTTAACGCCACAAGGTGTGAAGATGCCAAATACCATTTAAAAAAACTAATATCCACAACATTCATGTTATTAGTTGTAATGCTACGCCGGCCGTTCTCAAACCTTTCAAAACAAAACCAGTGTTTTTAGCCCAGTTTCACCCACATCACAGGACCTACAGTATGAATCATTATAAATGAAACAAGGCAGAGATTAGAACAAAGCAGCGCTGTATGTTGATATGTAGCGTGTCTGCGCCCCAGGCGTGCATGAGCCTCTCGCTGTTCAATGCACTGAAGCGGGACCTCAGCTTGAGCCTGGATGCAGAGTCTTGGCACCCTGAGCCAGCAGCATCTGCCAGCCATTTTGTGCAATATTCCTGGGGCATGAAACACCGCATTCACTCGTGCCAGGAGAGCAGAGGAGAGCAGCCAGTCGTAGAGCTTGTGCTTTGCTAAATAATTCTGTGTTTATTTTCAGGTCGCTAAGGGGTTAAATGTTGACGCTCGCGTACCTACTTAAGAGGTAGTTTTGTAATTCCATCTACTCCTCCACTTCTGTGTCGTTTCTCCATTAGTCTTTTTCGAGAGGGCCATCCAGCACCGCGCGTCAATCACGCGAGCTTATTTTGACACTCGAGAGCGTGCGTGTCTGTCAGCGCATCTCCGAGCGATTCGAGATCTAACGTCTTCCCGGATGTTTTGATACGTCGCGGCGGAAAATCTCTTTCCGTCTGTAATGACATAAATGGGTGAGTTTTAATACGGTCACAAAATGCGCAAGAATTTAATTTAGAAAATGAAAATGATCCCCTGCTCTCCTGTTCTCAGAGGCGTTCATTTGAATTCTACTACGTTACCTGCCTTGTACTTAACATGTCTCCAAGGTTAACGTTTTTAATTCAAGACAGAGAGATTCCACAGTGCTCCTCCTTTGATGCTCGCCGATTCTTGAGGCTGCAAGGCCGCTCGCTGACAGACTATCTATGATATTGACATTAAAACTCAACGCACAGAATGACGGCAATTGAAATTTCATATGCCGTCCTTTGGGATAAAGTACGAAGCTGGCCAATCCGGTGTGAGATGAATAATGAACTTGCCACCATCTCTCTCTCTCACCATTTTACGTTTTGTCTGTTTCTCTATCCTCTCTTCCTTATTTCACTTTCTCTGTGGTGGAACTCGCTTTTGTTGATCTCTGTTGCTCCATAACCCTGAGGTGAGTGTATTAAAGGTGTAAAGGACGAGGAAAAACATGGATTTTTGTGTAATGTAAGATAATTATAAGGATTTTAGAATGTCATTTTAAAGGAGTCATATGACACGGCTAAACGAATATTATCGTTTGGTTTAGATGTAATGCAACGTGTATACACGATTTACGGTTCAAAAACGCTGTATTTTCCACTTACCGTGTGTGCTATGCTTGGCCAGTAAACCAGTGCGTATTGATTGGTCGAATAATGCAAGCGCGTGACGGAAAGTTACGCCTCTTACCATATTTGGAACATCAGGTTCCTCTTCAATTGTACTGACAGGTACGCCCACCTTACTTGCGTATACATTTGGGCGGTCTTAGTCAAATCAGACCACCAACTGACGTAAATTTGTGGGGGTGTGGTTACACGAGGCGTTTCAGGCAGGTCTGGGTGAGCATTCGCTTTTAGATAGAATGCATCTTTTGTTCCAACACTTTTTGCAATTTTACGGGTCTAATACATGCATGGGCAACTTAAAACACACCAAAGACACAGAAAAACACTTATTCGAGCCATATGACCCCTTTAAGTTAGAACTACATCTTTATATATAGAATCATTATATCCGCAGTTCCATTTGGTGCCACTAGTGGCGCTGAAATCACACTGTATATTTAGATCGAAAGCCTCACATAAGTGTTTTCCCCTCTGGTTTCACGTGGACTTCCCAACCATTCCTTTTTCAAAACATCAGTCCCGTTTATTTGCAGCTGTCATTGCGCCCCAAGCTCGCGAGCATGCATCCCGCAACTGATTTCATCTGTCAGCTCCGCTGCATGTCCTGCATCCCTCCTCTTTGTATCGGTGTCTCGTGCTCGCATCCCAAAAGGTTAATAACCTGCCGAAATGTCAAGGGCACGTCCGACAAGTGTCAGAGGCCCTGCGTGCTGGGGAAGCCAATGCATACACCATACCGACTGGAAAGAGCATTGGGGTTCGATTTAAATAAATGCAAGTGGCTTCAAAGAGCCGCACGTCCCTGAAGGTTGTTGGGAAGGTGACCTTTTTCCATTTTTTTTATTATGTTTGTAACTATTTGTTTATAGATGTTTCATGTTTCTGTTTATGGTGATTGACGTCGTAATCAGCTATATTTGTTTCAACTTAAAAGGGTATTGTTGGTATTTGTTTTAACTGGCTCTCATTTAAAGATCAATCTCTCTGCTGCCCCCACAAGGTCTAGACCACACATTGCATGTATGTGATGTTACTGAATATTTACCATTGTGCACCAACTAGTTGAACATGAAGTTTGATAATCCAAGCTGGATGACACGTAGAAAAAAAACTATTTGGGGTAAGTCTTCACAGACATTTTCAGTTTTCTGAATTTACTATTTGTAGGTATGTGTTTAGGTAAAAACATTTTGGTTTTATTCCGTAAACTACTAACAATATTTCTGCCAAATTTCAAATAACAATATTGTTTCTATTGGCATTGATTTGCAGAAAATGAAAACATAAGAAACAGGTTGAAATAACAGAAAAGATGCTCTGTGTTTTTTCAGACCTAAAATACTGCAAAGGAAACAAGTTCATCTTCACTTTTAAGTAACACAACAGTAATATTTATATGTGTAAAGTCCTTTTTTTGTGATGACCTGGATTTTTATCACAGTTTTCATGTGTCTTGTCATGTTGTCAATCTTTCACATTGCTGTTGGATGACTTTATGTCACTCCTGATGTTTGATTTTGTTGAAGTTCAACAGACACTGGACTGGAATGACCACAATACATCTAGAACATTTGGATTGGTCTCTTAATTTTTCCATGGCTTAAACTATTCCTTTAACTGTATATCTGTATGATGTGTGTATCTGCAAGCATGTCAGTCATGTTGCAGCTGTGTGCATCATGCCATCCTTCCCCTGTGTGTGTGTGCCGGCTCATCTGCTTTTTTCTGAGATCTTGCAGTGGGATTTTACTGGCTGAGTTAATGATGTCATTCATCATTCAGGTCTGGTCTGCACAGGTATTTGGTCTGGTGTGAGTTTTGGCTCCAAGCTGCTGCGCAAAAGATTTTTTTATTTATACATTTGTCTGTCTGTCTATCAACCATTACAAAAAGACAGCATATGGCCATAATATTATTATTCACTCGCTACAGTGGGTATACACAGGATTACAATTACACCCCCGCACTGCAAAAGGAATTTGGTCCAATTCAGCATTTGCAGACTCAATTTGTCTGCGTGTGAGGGCACTCATTACAAAGCGTGACTCGCTTTACCATTCCCCTCGCCTAAATTCCCAGCGGTTGTCCAGCCGAGAATTGTTCCCTCGCAACAAGCACGATCTCACAATTAACTGCCTAAAACCAAACAGAACCTCTCATGTGTGGAGTGTGGGTCACACGCACGTGCAAACACACACTCAGACCCGTAATACGTCTTCCGCTGGCAATCCTTAATTACAAAGAGCAATTAAAAATACATTTCAGCACTGGCAGACAGCACCTAATTTATCAATGGCATGAAATCCACTATCAGGAGATTCGTTGATTAGTTATCCTGCCTTTTCCTCTTACCATGCTAATAAAGTACAGCGAATGCCTCGCATCTCGTGTCGGGAAAGAACTGTCCGTGTTTCACACGGGACCACACTTGGTCTCCTAAGAATCTGTATCAGCAGCCGGGGAAGAATAACCTGTTCACAGTCAGCTGGAGTGATGGATATTATATAAAAAAATCGAAGGATCTACACGTTTGTTAATGAATGTGAGCTAGACCACTGGGATGGTGACATGCTTTATGGGCTGTGACAATGAGATTTGTGATATCATATCTGGTGTTGATGCGAATAAACAAATGAAGTTAAGTTAGGTAACCTAATGGTTATTCACTGGATCCACGGGAGACTTGCCGGTAAAGAACGTAAATGTTGATGAATGAATTGGTATACTATATCTGAACCTTTAGAGCACAATGCAAAGTAACTAAACTGACGCATCCTTATTTTAATGCAAAAATGGTCATGTAGCTCAATTGTGGAGCACTGTGTTGACAATGCAGGTTAATGTTACACAGATTAAAGGTACAGTGTATGAATTTTAGCGGCATCTAGCGGTGATGTTGTGCAACCAACGGCTCACTCCACCCCTCCTTTTCGAAGCACTTCGGCGGCTGACTCAGGGCTTAGATGTCGTGTTTTCGCTACTTTGCCGAAGCAGATAACGTATTTTCAAAGGAAAAATGATTGTTGTGTTGCACCCGCCGCAAAAGATTGGCAGTAAATAAAATAAAAAAACGTTGTTTTATGTATTTTCAATGTTTGTGAGCTTTTGTTTTATCGTTGGACGATGGAGAGATGGACAGCTGAGGCAGAGAGGTAGAGAAGGATGAGGAGCTCAAACCTCGTCCCCGTGAGCATTGATGATGCAAACACAGGCGCACTGTCCTAAAAATGCACCTGTGTAAAATCCATATAACCTTCACACATGATGCATTCATTGACTCAACATTGAGTCTATCAGTGTTAGTTGAATTGATGTCTTAACCGAGGTAAACGCAGATGATAGTGAGCGATCAATACGTTGTCCTGTCTCAATCTCAATAGACCGAAGGACAAAAAATGTATCAGTGAGCCGATTACAGGCGATCCGCTTAACCATCACGCATTAACCATATTAATGGCTGAGTGTTTGGCAACCAAGAAATGTCATTGATTGTGAGAAATCAAGCTTTGACCGCTAGCAAAAATACTGGCTTTCTATGTGACTCCATTGTAACTGTTTGTAGTTTTGACCCATGTATTTTTATGAGCTGGTATAAGTTTCCAAAGGCTTCCAAAGGGTTCTTTGTCGACCTGTATGGTTTCACAAGTAACCTACGGCATCACTGCAAAGAACCCTCTTTAGCACTTTGGGTCCTGTTGATGTTAAGAAAATAAATTCAGGATTTTTTTTTACTCTCACTATAGTTTATTTGTTCACAAACAATGTAATTTCAATGTCTCAAATGGCATAATATGTTTATGTGTTGGAATAAACATTTTTGGAATTAAATAACAGAGAGCTAGAGAGATTCAGAGAGCTAGTATTTTATGTATAGCGTTGATTATTTAGTTTTGTCACATTTTTTACACCAGTATTTCACACTTCTGGTATATGTTGCATTATACATTGCACCATGAAAATGTGATGAGTAACAATATTTTGATTATACATTTTTCAGAACACGGATGCTAACTAGATATTTTAATACACTAGATTCTATAATGCACAAATGTCAAAAATGGACAAATAAATGGACAAATGCAATTGTTGGATTAAATTGACACATAGAATGTGTAAATGTGACCCAACAATGGGTAAAAACCCCAGAAATTGGGTTGAAACAACCCACCATAGGTTAATCTATAACCAAATGGTTGGGTCTGTCCAATTTTGACGCAATGCTGGGTTGAAATAAACCATTAGATCCTTTTTTACATGCTGCTAGTCTATCAGTGTAAAGGAAATTCTCTTTTGTTCTGTGTACTTCCCTACCTGCTAAATAAGGAAGACGATGATCAACATCTCGGTTGTGTTCATTATTCTTTGTTCAATAAACACTGGATGAATTATCAGGTACCGGTAGCTAATTATTACACTGCGTTTAATATGCTTTCAGGGATGTATTAATTGATGTATAATTAGTTGTGAGTTATTGGTGTCTACAGTAGGAACAGACTCTCTATAATTACACCCAGATGGAACATACCGAGTGTTGGATGTTCACAGAGAGACTCTCAGCTGAGGATTGAGGATGAATGATCGTTCACAGAGAAATCAAATAGAAATGACTTAGCAAGTCTGTTAGTATCTTCTGTTAGACCCAGCCAGAGCATGCAGATAGGTCAATGTGATGTAGGTTGAGAATATGTGTGAAATTACTTAAGTAAAACTTTACCTAAGGAGGACTGTGCGGACTGAACATTTTATGAGCAGGTACGTATGGTTATGTTGTTAGCATCGTGTGATTTGTCTATTTAAACTGAAAACAACAACATAAATGTATAACGCTGAAGTGTGCGATTTCTGCAAGAAAATGATTTGTATTCATGATTTGAGGTTTTTAAACAGGTTTCCCAAACTCTAAAAATGCCATTGGTGGAGCAAATATGAAGTTCCGACCTACAATAAATCATTGGTTAGGCCAGCATTGGTAAAGAAGGAAAGGAAGAAGAGAAAAGACACAAGCTTTGATGTGGTTTGTGTAGTTTTGTAACATTTCTTATAGGAACAGTTCACCCAAAAATAAAAAGAATTGTCTTCATTTACTCACCATCAAGTTGTTTAAAATCTTCCAGATGTTTTGTTCTGATGAACACAGAAAAATATATTTTGGAAGAATGGATACCATAATAGGAAAATGTCAAATGTGCCCCAGAACTGTTTGCTTTCCTACATTCTTTAAATGATTTGATTTTGTGTTCAACAGAACAAGGATATTTATAAAGCAATTTTTCCTACTATCGTAGTCAACGGTGGCCCAGAGATTTGGTTAAAAGCCTTCTTCCAAATATCTTTCTCTGTGTTCATCAGAACAAATAAATATATACAGATTTGGAAGAACTTGATGAGGGTGAGTAAATAATTACAGAATTATAACTGTTCCTTTAATAGATTTTAAACAAGCACTTAAAATGTATAACCCTAAGTTAATGCAGACATTAAAATCAGTTGAGAAATGTAATTTATTGTACTTTTTGTCCAGAAAACAAGCAACTGTATTGATAGGGCCCTCTTGCCCTTTCCAATATGGCGGCACTATCTGATTCAGCGTCTCGTGTATCTTTACAACTTTTCGGAAAGGTCATCCTTCCAACGGCTTATTTATAGAACAGAACAAAAAACATCATCTTTACATTAAATAAATACATTTTATTAATTGTTTCTTCATCACATTATATTAGATTCCAACACTGCGCCACTGTTTACCCTAAGCATTATCGAATTAGCCAAAGTGCTCACTAAACAAACACGTGTGGCTAGAGACATGTGCATAACTTTGTTAATGACACTCGTTTCAGTTCTGTGGAACCTTCTGCAGGCATAAATTCCTTGCGGGGCCAAATGTAAATTGTTCATAGGCGTAATATATTGTGTTTATTTCGATGCAAAAACATGCGCTCAGCCGTTCCGGAAAACTACCAGTCATCAAACTGCAACTTAACTGGCAGTTAACTGCATCCCAAAGCACAGAGAGACGATGACATCACTCTGTTCCGTATCGACGCACGCTTCTAACTAGCAATTCAATACGTGATTGGTCGAGCTGCGGTATAGCTCTTGTGAATTGCTCCCCGCAGTTCTCGTTCGGTCGAGCCCAGAGGTGTAACGAATGGCGGAGACTTGCATGTTTGTATTGTTTAATTGCCAAGGCTGATGTTTGTCCCGAAGAAGAACAGTCAGCCATCAATTTCTCCTCGAAACGTCTAGAGCACAGCCACGGGCAGTTCGTACACTTGCTCGAGGTGTAGGGCCCGAAACAGAGCCGAGGCTATTAATCAAAGGCCGGAGAGACCGGGTATAGCGTGCTGCTTCACTTATTTCTCTCTCTCTCACTCTCTCTCTCTATCTGTCTCGCTCTTTTTTCTCTGTAGTAGATAAACCTGCGGCTCCCTGAGCTACACTCATTCATCTTCATCCAACCATTTCTATGAGCGTATTAAAAGCTTCATTGTCCTGAAATTAATTTTGATACAAAGGCTCGCTTTGCCAAAGAAAGGCTTGTTTAGCATGGGCATAACGGAACTGAGACACCCGGGGATTACAGTATCTTAATGGATCTGCGGCATGCTTTACAAATTCACATTAAGATTATACTTTTAGCGCTTGACTTCAAAAAGCTATTGCTTTGTGTTGAGATAAATTCACTTGAAGCCAGCTTGTTTTTTGAAGTCGTCGCTTAGTGAAGTGGACTAGTTTTGTCCTATATTGTTTTATGCATTTAAGTGGCTGTTTTAATCAACATGCTGTGCTTTACTTACTAGGCCATTTACATTTGGAAAAGTGTTTAAATTCATCCCGTTTAAAGCATCACGACTAAAGCATGTAGATGAGCAGTTGTAGCTGTTATGTCACGTGTTGCACAGTTTACTCAAATAGTGGGGTGTTCAAAAAATTTATTCTGTCATCATTTATTCACCCTCATGTCACTGAAAACCTTTATATGACCCTTTCATCTTTGGAACACGAAAGAAGATACTTTGAGAAATGTCATTGAAGTCAATGAAGTCCTTTCAAACAATGTCATCATTGTCATGTACTGTACGTCCACCTGCCATGTGTTTTTTATCATGTGTTTCTTTAAATGTTTATAAAATCTGATTTATTTTTCCAGATGATGTCTATTATCTTAAAACATCAAAGACCAGATTAGTCATCATTTGATCCCCCATATGAGAAAAGATCATACTGTATATAAAGAGGATGAACTTTAAGGCTTCCCTGCATGTGGGATTACACATGGGATTACCGGGTGCTTTACATGCATATGTTCTGTGTTCATGACACGAATGTGATGCATTCACATCCTTTAACAAGACATTTTTCATTACAGCACCTGTATAACAACTTCCACCTAATTACATAGCTGCTGGGATCTGTAGGGGGTTTAATTCATTTAATTAGTCATAAATGAAAACCTTAATTAAGCTTCAGAATATGATGCTTCATTTATAACAAAGGCCTGCCACTTACTTGTGAAACCGAACAACTGGTGTACAAATTCCCTTTAATGGCCCAGGACTCCCAGCTTCCCCAATTCAAAGACCAAACAAATCCAGGGCCAGAAAAATATATTCTCTCTTCCTCTCTTTGTCTCTATTTGTCTGCATCTCTATCTGTCTATATGTGTCACGACTGTCTGCGTCCCCGTCTGTTTGTCTGTCTCTGTCTTTATCTTTCTGCCTTCCTTAGTCTCTATCTGTCTGCATCTCTATCTGTCTGTCTGTCTATCTGTGTCTCTGACTGTCTGTGTGCTCGTCTGCCTGTCTGTCTGTCTATGTATTTATCTATCTTCCTTTCTATGTCTCTATCTGTCTGCGTCTCTATCTGTCTGTCTGTCTGTGTCACTATCTCTCTGTCTGTCTATCTGTCGTCATCTCTCTGTCTATTTGTGTCTCTGTCTGTCTATCTGTCTGCATCTCTATCCGTCTATCTATCTATGTGTCTGTCTCTCTGTCTTTCTGTGTATCTCTCTGTCTGTGTCTCTGTTTGTCTGTCTGCCTATCTACTGTCTGTCTGTCTGTTTGTCTATCCGTGTCTCTCTGTATATCAAATTTCTATTTGTCTGTCTTTATCTCTGTCTGTCTCTGTCACTATCTGTCAGTCTAACTGTGTGTTTGTCTGTCTGCCTATCTATGTGTCTGTCTCTGTCTCTGTCTTTCTTATCTGCCTGTATCTGTTTGTTTGTCAATCTATGAATCTGTCTGTCTGTGTCTTTGTCCTTCCGTCAATCTGTCTTTCTTTATCTGCCTGTATCTGTCTGCCTGCCTGCCTGCCTGCCTGCCTGTCTGTCTGTCTGTCTGTCTGTCTGTCTGTCTGTCTGTCTGTCTGTCTGCCTGCCTGTCTGTCTGTCTGTCTGTCTGTCTGTCTGTCTGTCTGTCTGTCTATCTATCTATCTATCTATCAATGTGTCTGTCTGTCTGTCTGTCTGTGTTTCAGTCAGTCTGTCTATCTTTATCTGCCTGTATCTGTCTGTCTATCTATACATTGATCCATCACTTGTGCTAACTGCTTGGCCATAGCATTGACTGGCATGATTCAAAATCATTTGCTAAAGTTATCATTTACATGACAGGACTTGGTTTAGATTGATAGGTTTCGGGGTCTGTTGCTAATGTTCAATATTGAAATCGAGTCCGGTTCATCTCTAGCTTCTGTGTCAGTAACTCTGTAATTATGGAGGTCTGTGGGAGATAGGAGGGGAGATCGGATATCTTCTACTTTGTACCTGTGGTTTAATTAAGGATCACGCTGTCAGCGCTGGCAGCGTCCGGAGAGAGATAGCCTTTCTCTAGTTCTCTCCTTCTCAGTTTATCTTTTGGTCTCACGATCAGCCCGTTTCTCAGGGGCACTGGTGCAAGTAATGCTACCGCTCCCGCTCCCTCTCTCGCTGGTAATGTAAAACCAAGGCGGGTGAGAGGTCGGCTCTTTTCATTAGCACAAGGAGGAATTGTTGGCACAGCTCGATCGTCCTGTAGGAAAATTCCGTCATGCTTGGCCTCTTCTCATTGTGGAGTCCGCTCCCGTGGTTCTCCCCTCGGTGGTTAAAGCCCAATGCTCGGCAGACACCTGCTAATTGATAGTTAATGAAACTTGTGTAAAGTGATCGTGTGAATTGATTCACGGATTACATTCTAATTCAGTGAAGAAAAGCAGGACATGGCAGTATGTCTGAAGATAATGTCTCTTTTTACAGCTATATAACGGCGAACGAAGAATTATGAAGCAAAAGTCGCGGTTAATAAACTGGAAAAACATGTTCCCGCATAGCAGGAATGTAATGACAGGGTAGAATTGGAATACACAAATTGATTCAAGCATCATAACGGAAGATCAAGTCATTTTTTACGCCAAAATCATAAATAAAAAACAAATGATATATTGTAATTATTATTAGTTTGAAGGCAGTGGTTGGGTTGGGTGCTTCGTTGTCATAAATACAAAAAATACAAAACATCTTGAAAGGCCTCATTTTCTGTATACAAAATAATATTTTTTTATTGTTTGTAATTATTATCTGTGGCTCAGTTGGTACAACATTGTGCTAGCAACCCAAAAAAGAATGTATCGCTTTGGACAAAAACGTCTGCTAGATGTAAATGTAACATTTTGTATTAAAAATGCTTTTTATGTCCAAACATACTCATAGAATTAATAGCCGAATTACACAATAAATTAACATCCATTTCAAACAGTACTACTCAATATAAGACCTCGCTCACCCCGCCATGCTTATTACAAGCTATGAGCTGTTAACAGCATTTAAAATCACTTTAATTGTTAAAACCGCTGCCTGCCAAAGCAACATGTGCTGTCTGCCAAAAAGGCAAGTGTTTAAAAGTGAAGACAATTCATTTCCCATAATGCTTTCCGTGCTCCAAAATAACTGCTACGGCCATCGCAGCTCAAATTGTGCAAGGTTTTTTTCATTCTCACCTCTTCTTCAGCCACTTTCCTCCCTCCTTTAATCCCCAAGTGTTAATTGGGCCGAGGTAGGGTGACAGTGATAGATTTTTGCTAGTGCAATTACTCAGACAAATTGCCCTTTAGAGAAGATGTAGATCGGCCGGCACTCACATGCCTTCTTAAGTTTGAGCTCCTAACATCCCGGTCATTAGTAAAAGGAGAAGGTAGAGCTAATGACACGTGCTTATTTAGACCTGTAATGTTGAGTGTCACATACTGATGTGTTTCATTTATGCAAGTTGATTTATTGTACATCTCCCAAAAATATGACCAGGTCTCATTTACATTTAGGCATTTGGCAGACGCTTTTATCCAAAGCGACTTACATTGCTTTATCCTATACATTTTACATAGGTATTTGCAATACCCTGGGCGCGCCACAACCTTGCGTTGTTAGCGCAATGCTCTTACCACTGAGCCACAGGAAAGCTAAAAGGTCTCATTGATCAAAAATATAAATCAAAAATCAACCCATGAGATCAAAAGTTTAATTCTTTTGGCTTTAAAGGTCCAATGTGTAATTTTTTGGAGGATCTATTCACAGAAATGCAATATAATATACATATTCAGAGGTGTATAAAGACCTAACATAATGAAGTGTTATGTTTTTATTATCCTAGAATGAGCTATTTCTGTATACAGTATGCAGGTCCCCTGGTATTCACCATGGTGTTTCTACAGTAGCCCTAAATGGACAAATTGCTCTACAGGGAGCGTTTCGAAAATACGTTATCTCCTTCGGCAAAGCAGTGAAAAGAGGACGACATCTTGGCCCTGTGTCAGCCTCCGTGGTGCTTCGAGAGGGAGGGGTGGAGTGAGCCATTGGTTGCAATTTGCAACCTCAGCGCTAGATAATCTAAATTTCATATACTGGACCTTTAAGTGAAACGATGTGATATCTATAAATCTTATTTATAGATTAATTTGCTTGGATTAACAGTTTTTGCCATCATTTCAGACTTAAGAGGTAAACTACGAGCTATTGGCTATTTTAAAAGGGGGAGGAGCTAGTCAAGACATTGAACAAAGCTGCATCACAAGACATTTTAGTGGTCTTAATATAAAATCAAGACTTGTTTTAGGACGTTTAAGATATTAGTCACTGCCACAGTATTTTATTTTCATGACAATTAAGCACATTTTCTTTCATAGTTTTGCATTGTTTTTATGAAAATTAAGTACTTGTGGGTTTAGTTATTCCCTTTTTGCTCAATGGTGATTAAGAAATACACATAAAGACAGCACAACAGAAAGGCCTACATTTGGATATTGATACTTTTAAATGTAATGTTTTTCCACATCACCGTAATGCCAGTGCGAGGTCTTTATTTCAGCATGCGAAAATGTGCTTACATTTTCTAAAAACAACACAATAGAAAAACGATTTCATATCCTATAGACCCCTTTTGCACCAAGGTCACGCTTAGGTCACGGCATTAGATGGAGGCAAAACAAAAGGAAAACTGGAGGTGGCCAATACAAACCAGCACAGACTCGGCTACATAAAGAGTTTAAAATATCATCTTGTTATGTTGTTTAGTGCCACAATAGACAGAATACAGTCTCCAATTTGATATTTGAACACATACAGTACCTGCTGCTATTGCCAAACAATAACACTGACGACAGCTGTAGTTAAACATAATAAAACGAGCGGACTCCGTACAGAAACGATCATCAAAAATGCTCGCGTTTCACTTCATAACACCTAAGATTAAAAAACTAAATAGTGTCTTTTATGGGTGTGGATTATGATTTGAGTATGTGTCTAGAAATATCTCACGTATGCCCACCTAATCAGAAACTGGGGAACAAGGTTATTTTTCACGTAGCGTTAACTTTTGAACGCATAGAGTATGATAGTTAACTTTGTTACTTATACAACTAGCAGTTAACCATTGGCCAGAAACTAAACATAAAGGAAACTGTTTGTCATCTCTATTTCTTTAGTTGTCACAAGTGCATTACTATAAAGGCAGAGGTAACAGTGAGAAGGCTCATGTTAAGTGTCAGATTTGTGTTTAAGTAAATGCATTTGCCAACGTTTGCCACTGTTAGTACACGCAAGCATATATAGATGTATATGCTCTCAGTTTATCTTTACTATACAGTACATGCTTGGTTTCTCTTTCTGGTAGGTGTAGATGTCAGGCACTTAACTGGAGATAATCAGTCAGTTTGTCCCTGGATCCATTGAATGACCTGTGTGGCCATGTGTTTCCACTTATTTTAATTATTAATCTTGACCTTATGGGTATTTCAGGGTGAGAATTGTCCACCCGGATACGAGTCAATGTTGGTACTGCCCCTCGGGGGCGTCGTCGGTGGCTGCCGAAGGAAGCGTAATATGTTTTCCCCCTGGTGGCAGAGCCCTGGCTGTCCATGTCCCTTGGCCTCAGGTATTACGTGCTGTCAAAGCAACTGCCATGGTGAGAATTAGTGTTCACTGCGGTCAACTAAGGTGCAAAAGAACGTCAATGGCCTTTTGGAGTTAACCTTGAGCTAATGCGACCACGTTGCTGTTTTGCCCTGAGAGCTCTGTTTTGCCCTGAGAGCTCTGTTTTGCCCTGAGATCTCTGAGTCGTACCCTGAGAGCTCTGTTTTTGCTCTTGTTTGTTTCCTGTAGACCTCCACATCGCTTGGCAGTCCGTGTCAGTGTTTTCTGTAGTTAATGAACTGCTGCCGATTGGCTATTTTGTATTCTTTTTGTTTTCTTTTATGTTCTTGCCTCATAGGTTGGTGTTATTCTTACGCCTGGGCTGAGGTGTGTAGTTGTGCATTCTTCGATTCCTCCCGTTGGTGCGGGGATAGCCAAAGGTTACGAAGCATCGTGAGGTAAGACGTTTGGGTTTGTTTTAACTTTCTATTGATGTTGAGATTTAATTTAGATTACTGTTATTTGTTTTGTCAATTTGTTTTGCTTTCTGTTGTTTTGGAAGTTTAACATTTTGTTTTATTTCTATCTATTGGGGTGCCCGGAGAGAAGCTGTATGTTGTGTGCTAGCGCGTTATGTGGTGTTTACACTGAATGCTGTGCTATTTTTGTTTGTACTTAATCTTGTGTACGTGTGTGTGATGTGGTTTGCCATTTATTGTAACCGTACAACTAGCTAACCGCTCCAGTCCCCTGGGTGTTGGAAATATTATAATTTTTTATATAAGTTTAGGTTTGCCAATTTGGCAAGCAAGCAGCTGATTTTAAGAGATATTTAATAAAGCATTTTGTACATTTATACCCATTCTCTGGCCTAACAATTCTTTGGGTAACGAAAACTGTGTGTCCTTCACACTTTTATTCCTCACATGGTCGTGAGGTGGCGTAGTCGAATTTTTAAAGAAAATTTGATTATTGTAATTTTCCGTTTCGCGTAGTGTTTCTCAGGAAATCCTTATTTGGTATCTTTCGTCTATACGTCATTTCGTCGCATTCATGAACAGAACGAAGAGGATCCAGCTGCTAGACCGCGTGTGGATGCTACTGGTGACGGGTAGCGTTGTACACAGAATTTCTTTTCTTGGAAACTTTTACTATAATTTACAGTATGGCGGCGTTAAGTACTTTTACTTTTACTTTTAAACGCCAAGCAGAGTTGACATCTGGGGATTCATCAGTTGTGAAAACCAAGAAAGTACGAATTGACGAGAGTTTACAAAGAAAAATGGAACGTGATAGGAAATTTGTATTGGCAAGGCATTTCAAAGGTGGTGTGAACTCCGTGATCTGAGAAGATTGAAAACGGATGCAGACATGGCTTTATTTCTTCTGAACAGAACACGTTAAGACATTGACACTGTATTTCATGTGGCGTACTCGCACGGGATAACTGTGATTTTACCCAAAATTACGGAATTATTTTCAGGGAAATGATGGCAAGGCTTTGCGTATAGTTTATGTATATATAATTGAGTTGTGTATAATGATATATGACCGTGCCTGTCAGCATTTGAGACCCGCGATTGCGGATCTTCTATCCCGTTCGCGTTACTTGGGACTCGTGGCCAAAAGGGCGGTGTTGGCATGTATGGATATGACCCAGCATCCGAAATAATATCAAAACACTTCAACACAGCCTCCATTTGCGCTATTCGGGTCTGCTTTCGTAATTTTTTCTAAGCCCAGGTTTTATTGTTTGCAGGAAAAACGACCCAGACGTGTTCTCAACCGGTTTTGTGAGATTCACAAGATAATACTCATACGTTGATGAACAGATTTGCAGCGTTTGGCCACAACAAGGCAACACACACACTTGACTGTAAAAGCCTTGAATGGAGGTGATTATAAACAATCCTGTGCACTTTTCAAGCGCTGTTCTCCAGCCTGCTTCTCCGTCCAATGCTCATTTGCCTGTGGCACACTATACGATTAGGCCTATATGACGGAAGCTCTTCGCTGTAAAAGCACTGGTGCTGGAACAGACACATTGCATTGAGAGACAGCGGGGAATGGTGTCAGACAAGAAGCAAATATCTCCTTGAATATGTCCTCGTCGTGCAAGCAGGATGAAAAGGCCTGTTTTTATTGTGTCTGTTAATCCCTTCTCCTAAATGTATTATCTTGAGGATTCAATGCACTGATGACTTATTGACTGTCTTTGGCATTTTTAAAGCACCAGGCCCCATCTGCCAAAAACTGTTGGGCATTGCATCAGCCATAATCCCCTATTGCTTGCAGAAATCTTAAACCCATCCTCTTTCATTCTTTCTTTCTTTCTTCTATCACTTGAAACTCCGTTTTTTCTCCTCAGACGTTAACTAATAACTCTTCATATTCCTGGAAGTTTTGATAACGGGTTTAGCGAGAAGAAGAAAGCTTTTCATCCCATACGCAAAAAGACTGTATTCAAGGCTGTTTCCATAACAATCACAAGGTATAATCCATCAGTTTTTGTCCTCTCTTTGGCTCCCCGCGCGATCATCTCAGCTTGTGTTTCTTCTCATTTTGAAGCCTCGACAGAGTAACAAACAACCCTGAATTATCTATCGTAGCACGTCACATCTGCAGATTAGGAACTACACGCTCAGCCATCAGCCACATGCTGTGTTTGCCCACAGTTTTGTGCAGCGACTCAGAGAAGTGCCAAATCCAACACTGTTATTACCGAAAAAAGAATCAACACATGTTAGTATTACTGTCCTCTCAGCTCACCCTTACCAAGCAGTAATGTGACGGTACTAGATGACAATGCCACTGTATTTATAGTACCCTTGGTAAAAAAAGTACACTTTAATAATGTACTTACAGTGTTCTATTATCACACATTAATTTTGTACTTAAAATACTTAGAACATCGTTTTATTTTACTTCTATTCATGGTGTCTCAAAATAGCCTTCTGTAAGGGATGATTCACCCATGAATGAAAATTCAGTCATCATTTACTTACCCTCTTGTCATTTCAAACCTGTGGGACTTTCTTTCTTCTGCAGAACACAAAAGTAGATATTTTGAAGGATGTCGGCAACCAAACGATGGCGGTACCCGGTACTTCAAATGGACACAATGCAAGTCAAGAGGTACCATAAAATCCTTCAAAATATCTTCTTTTGTGTTCTGCAGAAGAAAATGGGAGAGTGAGCAATGATGGCTGAATTTTCCTTATTATCTTAAGAAATATACTAGCAATCATTTTTTGCATATATAAAAATTGCATGTGAAAATAGAGCATTTTAAGTACATTTCAGTGTATTATAGTGCGCTTTTATCACCCGAGACGTGTTACTCCAAGATACTTTAAAGTAGTAACCATGGTACAGTATACCCTTATGAAAATGAACTATGATTTAACCATTGTATCGTTTTTGATTTGTTTGTAGTAAAACCACAGTCACCACACATTTCTAAAGGTCTCACAACCCATAGTTATGTAGAAAACAGACCGTTGGGTTATAATTGAATCTATGCTGGTTGTTTCGACCCATTGTTGGGTCAAATATGTATTTTCTTGCTTATTTTAACTTAATGTTTGGGTTTGCCACTTTCTGGAACAACCATGGGTTGAAAATAAATCTGCATTTTTAGAATCTATAACCGTACTTTAGTTTGATTTTTGTAATTAAACTATGGAAAACAAATGGTAATCCCCAAAATCGTGGTTGCTTCACTTACAACCATGGTTAACTTTCTTAAGAGTATGTCCAAACAGTCTTTGCACCATGGTACTTTTTTGTAAGCCATTGAAAGATCATAAGATGTCTTTGACAAAGATCAAATTTACTACAAACCCTAGAGATTCTTAAGCCTTTTTTGCTGTTAAATATCACAGAGGATTAAATAGTTCTCTAGTGTTTACAGACGCTGGATATAGCATGCTCTTTAATTGACTACTGGAGAGTTTATTGTGCAGTATTTTATAGTCCAGAGATGCTAGTTAAAACCACTGGTCACCCTACTTCTGTTGTGTGGAAAATAATTGCTTGTATCTTTAGCAAGGAAGCTTGGAAGAGGAAATGTATATTGGTTTTGGAAAAGGGATGGGTAAACGGTGGTAGAGATTTTATTTTAATGGAACTATCCTTTTTATTTCACACATGCTGGATTGTTTCTATGGTTGGGTCAAATATGGACAGCTTTCTTATGTCACCCACACCTGAAATATCTCTTCTAAAATAATAAGACAGAACAAATTTCCATGCTGGTCTGTTTACGATGTCGTCCTTACAGCAAAAGTGACCTTTGCGATACTTAACCATCACCGAGCAGATACGCTTTGCTTTAACTGCACCCTATTACTAGAAAAGTTTACATAATTGTAGCGAGGCTCATTGTTGAGACGATCAGTTGTTTTCGAAAAAGGTCTTTCTGCTCTCCTGCAATAGACAAAATAGTCTTCTTTCAAAACCATTCCCTGTCACAGTAATTTTGTGTTAGACCTGTGTTGTAGCTCCTCTGACGCTATTTACCCGTGACTCACACTCACAATAGTTCTAAAAAGTCCACACCTGAACTTCATTGTACCATTTCTCCGCAATGCCGTCTCTTTGTAACTCGACCTTATCTACATTATGTTCCTTGTAGACACAATCTTTCTTTTTGCCTTTCCCGGTGTGACAACCGCAATATCCACTGCAGTAAAACCCTATTTTCCCAGCGTTATTCTCGAATGCAAAGGAATGGGTTTGTCGGGCCCCGCAGGCATACTGAAGTGCTCTGATTGCCATCTAATGAAGCCATCAATTAATGTGACAAAGTTTCTGGACACCCTTCACCCAAAGGCAAGAACCATCCTTTATTCCACCTTTATTAGCGATATCTAAATCACAGGAAAGAATAAAAGCCATGATGGTGATGACCACGGTGACATAGGTGTCTTGTGGCAGATTGCTGACTCCAAGGTGAAAATCGGTGTTTTTGGGGCACGAGTTTTAATCTGCAAGAAATGAAGGGAGTGTATATTATTAATGAGCCTCAAACAGTAATTTGTAACTTTTTGTTGGTTAAAAATAATAAAAAAAACAATTAATGATTAAGTGTTCAAAACTCCTTACCTTATGTGGGCATATGATAATGATTTATAATTTAATCTGAAAAATATGTACAGTAACCTTAAACAGAGATGGTGATAGAGAGGCAAGAAATATGGATTGTAACTTTAATTTAACAAGATGGTTTGAGGTATTTGCATGCTAACAGTGAATAACTTTTACAATTTTTAACTTTTGTGTGTGCAATGCACGTTAAACTTTAAAAACCTGTTTTTCCAGTTCTTTTATTCAGTAAAATAAATGTAACCAATTTCAAATTTACTTTATAAGTTATAGAAAATGATACTACAGATTTCGTTAAATACATTTTATGTAATTTAAATTCCTTTGATTTGTTAATCCATTTGATTCGACTTTACAATGTTATATTTAAGGCTTTTAAATTAAAGTTTTGAAATAGGTGGGCTTTTTTACAGTGTAGATGTTCAAGTCAAATTTATTTTTAATTTAATTTATTTATTTACAATTTGCATTGCATCAAAGCAGCTGTACAATATGGTATGGAGGACCGGGAGTGCCGATTAGAAATAAAATGAAGAATCAATTGATCAATTTAATAATTAAAAACGTAAAAATGTAAACAAATAAATAACTTTTTAAATTGAGTAATTAATAGACTTATTTAAAATGGTTTATTTAATTTGTGTTTTAAAATGTAGTTTAATTAAACAATGCAAATGTGCATAATAAAACGTAAAAAAATATATTTTTTTACGCTTTAAAGCATGAATTAAATAAACAGTTTTAAATGTATATATTTATTTATACATTACATTTTTATTGTTCAATTAAACTACATTTTATAACACAAATTAAATAAACCATTTTAACTAAACCTATTAATTTCTCAATTTAAAAAGTTATTTATTTGTTTACATTTTTATGTTTTAATTATTAAATTGATCAATTGATTCTTCATTTTATTTCTAATCGGCACTCCCGGTCTTCCACAGTGCAAGAAGAAAAGAACAAAAAGAGAACACATGTTGAAAACATACTGTATATAATAAAGATATATAACCTTAAAAGTAATATGAAATTGAGAAGGTAAGGAAAAAACAAATGCGTGCACAAACACATTAATGTATCTTTATTCATACATATGCACACACACAATAAAATTGTGAATATGGCAGTTATTCCGTGCAATGATATTTATCAAAGTACCAAAGAAACTGTACTTCTTGTGTTGGTGTTACCATTGCACCCTGCGTGGGGATATATTAAAGACCGTGTTTTTTAAATGGGTTTTCCCTTTGTGACCTTTATAGCTGCTGGCACAGATTGAGTCTCAGTCCCATGTCTCTCCGCACTGACCTCAGAACAGCTTTGAACATCTGTGGCAGACTAGAGAGCCTCGTAGGACCCTGACATTTAAATAAAAGATGCTGTAATCTGGGGAGAAATGTCGTGCCTTACTCGGGTGGCCAGAATCTGATAACATGGAATAGCTTTTAAAGCACAACGAGAAGAAAGGGGGCTTCGCTTAAATACTAACCTCTCTTTTCTTCCTCTGGTATACAAGTGCACTACTTTGATCAAAGATGTGTGCGTTGCCTTACCCTAGAGTTTACGTGTTCCAGGTATGTGGTCGATTTCTGGGTGACTGAATGCGTTAATTCACCTTTTTTACAGTATGGCCATCATACCGGTCCTCTTTTTATTAGTTGAGCCCTCCTGTGAAAGGTTGCCAGAAAGATGTATTTAATAGAACAAGCAAAAATAATGTCAGGGATAACCCCCCTCTTGGCCTCAGCTAGTTTGAAATTGAGACCACCGGTTGTTAAAACAGAGTATTTTATGAATATTTCATTTCTTCTGCCTCTTGCTTTTTGCCAGCTTCACTGGAATTCAACCTGCATACAGATTGTATGTGGAGAGAATGGGTTTTGTAAAAGTACTTTTTCTGTAGTGCTATGGTGTTCATGAGCGCCTGTACTTCGCCAACATTCAGATTTGCAAATGTAGATAAATTCCCCACATTAGAGTGGCAATCTCAGAGAAATTATGATCAGTCAAGAGATTCTAGCCTAATATACCAAAACGATTTGAATTCATGACAGAAATGAGCCGAATCCATCATTGCTGCAGTATACCAGGAGAGTTTTAACATATCACTGCTGTCACAAAATGGATGTCAGAAATGAAGACAAAATAATTTTGCGAGGTTTATGCCTGAAACAAAAAAAAAACATGGAGCATAAACAAAATCATTTGAAATTCAAGACATATTGTCTAATGCAAATAATAACTGTGTCCGTTTTAATAATGTATTAAAACAAGATTTTTAATGCGCCTCATTCATAAAACATATGCAGAACAAATTGCTATGTAAATTCTTCGTACACTTTATCTGTACATTGTTGCATTAAAATAAATTTACATACAGTAGGGGGTGGTTTTATGAACAGTTTAAAGCAATTCCACTGATGTTTGACGAATAAAACCTATTAAGAAAACGATGACATATGAATGTGAATGTTTGCAGTGCACATGGCACAGGAATCATCACGGCTGAACCACATGCATCAACATGTCATGGTTCACCCCGGCTTTACCATCGACATGCCCTGGTGTGCACAAAACCTCTGCTTACCATTCTACACCTGTCTCTTCAGAGCTGACGCAAGCCAGGTAAACAAACAATCAAACAAAGAAACAAACAGGCTCAGATAGCACTCCAAGATAACACTTTCCGTTGAATAGTGTAAACCTCTAATATTGCACAAAGCCCATCCCATTACCCGCATTCCTTATGTACAATATGTGACTCTGGATTTTATTTGCTGTCTTTATTTTGGTTTTACAGTAAAGTGCGCAGGTTATACGGTACTGGCAGAGTGAACAAGAATTGGAGGCGATTGGAAGTAACAGATGTGTTTTATTGTGATGAAACGTTTTTAGTTGCCTCTGTCACAGAGGTTCTCGACTGTATTATAATTATTATTTAATTGTATTTATTTATTTATTTGCTATGGACAAGTTCAGACCTTACAGTATCAAAATGTATCCTACGATCGCTTACGAAAATGTCTTAAAACATTGAAAATTATTATTGCTATCATTGATACATATTTTGTTAGCTATTAATGAAATTTTGTTATTAATATTTTAATTATTATTTTAATGATTTATATTTATTTAAAGTTCTTGTTATTATTATTATTTTTATATCCTTACTATGCACATTAGTATAATTAGTTATTGTAATTACTATTGTAATGATTATTTATATTTTATTATTATATAATTAAATATTATTAGTAGTATTTGTAGTAGTATAGTAGTAGTAGTAGTGGTGGTAGTACTAGAAGTAGTAGTAGTTGTTTTATATATATATATATTATTGTGTTCTTGCATTTTTTGTATTATTTTTTCTAGCTTAATTATATTAATTATATATTATATTAGGTATAGTTATATATTGTTTCATTATTGTGTTTAGCATTGTATTAAGTTATTATTATTATTATATCCTTATTATATATTAGTTATTTATATATATAATTTGTTTTATTGTAGTAGTGCACTATTTTATAATATTGTTGTTTATTAATGTATATTTTCTAGCCTAATTATCCACATTTGTGTGTAGTTTGTATATTAGTTATTTATTGTTTAATTATTTTGCTTAGCATTGTTTGTCCTTGTGTCACAGCCCACCAGTTCTAACATAAACACCGGTCTAACATAAGAAAAGCGCGGCATATTAAACCATCACTGTCTTTACTGGGGTTTAAGTCCTAAAGGTAGAAATATTGCATCACTGGTAAAATGAAGCAAGGAAGTGAACGAGCATGAAAACTACTGCATAGTCCACTTGTGCCCCTCGACCCCGTTCAAAGTGCCATCAGTATCCGAGCTCTCAAGATATTTGACCTTCCTGGAAAAATCCCTGTCACAAATCCGCCCGTGGGACTGAGTCCTGATAGCTCTTTACAACGAGGAAGAATCTGTTGTTATTGTTGCTACAGCTAGAGCTCTTTTTTTCACCCTACAAATCCTGAGGCTACAAAATCACCTCATGCATCAGGGCCATTGAATTTTACATGGCTCATGGTTTGACCAGCCGGCCAAAGTTGTACCTACTCTGAAATGTGTATAAGGTAAATTAGCCATCCTCTAACCATTAATAAAATCAAATAAATAAATAAACGTACAAAGATAGAAAGTAGATTAAATAAATCACCCGACAGGAGTTTTCCCAGTGTCATAAAAATCTACTCCAGTGAAAAAACACATCAATAGGTGACTGGAATATGAAGATGGGCCTTGAGGCGGAAAAATATCAAATTATTGGTCTCTGTCGAGAAAGCAGATGTTGGAAATGCAAATGATTATTGCTCGGCGCTCTTCATTGTTTTTGGTTGTGTGTATAGCCTACGTGCCCGGGGTGAACTGCATTATTCTTATATAAGAAGGTGAAAAGAGACACAGTTAAAGAGAAACCGGAGGGATTAAGATTCCTGATTCCATTTCTTACTGTGTTATCTGTTCAAATGATATCAAGTCTTATGATTTATTGTGAGGTATATACTGTCATAAGATACTAGACAGAAATAAATCATCTGTGCTTTTTCATATAAGCAATGCGTAATGCACTCAAGATTGTTGATGGGAAATATATAATGACTGAGGTTTTACAAAACACCATGGTAACCATAGTTTCTGTTAAAATACCATATTTCTGACAGCTGTTGTCATTACTGCATCAACATAATGTACATTCTGGCTTAAATAGTTGATGCACCTGCACAGAAAATACAGTAGTTGTCATGTCTTTATTTGGAAAAACTAAGAAAAGCATGTTAACAGTGATTAGGGTCATTTGTTTCCTCATTTAGATTTTATCCACATTTTGTAGATGTATCAAAAAAGTTAACATTGTAAATAATGTTATACATTTTTTTTAAATCCAACATAAATCAAAACTATATTATATCATCGTGTTGTCACACATCTTAAAGTGATACAAATTATTTCGTCATTTACCCACCCTCTTGTCATTTGTAACCTGTATGACTTTATTTCTACTGCAGAACAACTCCGGTACCCATTCACTAATAGACACGAAACCAATTCAAAACGGTTACATTCTTCAAAATATCTGCTGAAAAGCTCTCAGCCAGAGATACTGTATTCCATCTATAGTTTCCATCAATCCTGTGCTTTTTTAATAACTTTTATTTGGTCCAAGTCATCTCTTTAAAAAAAAAAGATTTATAGTTTGTTTTGTAATGAAAGAAATAAAAATAATTTAGGCATTACCATAAAAACAAATACAGTTTATGTTGAAAACGACTGAAACTGTCTTCAGTACAATCAAACATATAGCCAACGTGGCACACACCCTGTCAAACAATGAGCTCATATTAGCATAAACATTGTCACATGTCACAAGGTGTGTTTGTACTGTGTATGCATGACATTGGAAAGCAGACAAACAGCAAAGCGAATGACACCGTGTATTTGCATCAAACATACTTCTGTCTTTCTGCCACAGGTCGACATTCGCTGCGTTGATAACACACCTCCATCCCACTCTGATGACCAGACACATCCCTATTCATGTTAACGTAAACCCGCTTTCCATGGAAACACGGGTGAGTCTATTTTCAAGGCCTCCTCATGCGTAAAATAGGAGGAATACGAAATAAAAGACCTTGATATTGCACATTCTAAGAGAATGCACGAGGAGGCAACATAAGATTTGATCGCTTTGACTGTACATGAGGTAATATAACATTCATCTCCATACCAAACATATGCATAAGGTCTACATGGACGGATCGGATTAATTTAATTGCAAATGAAAAATGATGTGGGGGTATTCATGTGAAAAGGAGCAAGGGCAGCATAAGGAGGGCGGACCGCTTGATGAGAAATGAATGGGAGAGATTGTGCTTTACGCACTTGCTGTTTAAAGAGCCATTTGTCTTTTTTAAAATGCAGTCTTGACAAATATTTGGATTTGGAAATATCGATCTATCCACATTCAACTGAATAGGAACTGTGAGAGCCTAAAGAGGTGAAGGATGAACAAACTCGTCCTATAGAGAATAGTTTGCACAAACATTTCTTTCTTCCTCAGAACACAAAGTCTTTTTTTTTATATCCTGCCTTCAAATTTCAGTCTGGATCCACAAAGCTTTAGAAGAACTGAAATTTCTTGGGAGCACTTTTATTATGTTTTTTTTTATCTTTTCATATGGAAAAAGTGGCAAATATATGCACATATGTATATATATATATATATATATATGTGTGAAATTTCTCTTGTGTTCTGTGGATGAAAAAAAGTAAAGGGTGATAAATGACTTTAAAAAGGAGTACAACCTTCAGTTTTTTCTACAAGATGCAGGGGGTGTAAAAACGTGGGAAATGTACTTTAGCTTGGATTCAGATGAACAGAAATGGGGCTCTTTATGTTTAAAGAACTAAAAAAATCCTCAGCAGAGACACTTGAGACAGACGCGGCAATCAGTCCACGATCGTATGGGAGGTGATTGATTCGAGTACTGCTAAAAACTGCACTTTTGGTACTTGTATTTTTTAGGAAATCAACTAATGTATCCAGTTTTACTTTTGAAACCTACAGGACATTTCCACCTTTCAGAAGTCACACGTTGTCAGAACGCACCTTGTCGGTACACCACTAAATATCGCATCATAGATTTCTCAGTCCATGGTTGTCTTGGGTCACTTCTGCCGAAAATGTACTTCTGTCGCCCTATTTAAACCTGTTCCTTTAGACCTTGGCCTAAATTGAAATGCCAGTCATGCATAAATTCATTCAGAAATTACAATTTCCAATATTTAGGAATTAGTCAGGGTTTCTGGCCCATAGCACAGAATAGATTCCAATAGAGAGGAGCAATATAGTGGTTAAATGAGTTCTCAGGGGTATTTCTAAATGCCCTGACCCTGGGGTGAATACTTATCCACTAAGAGAGGGACGATTTGAGGCTGGCAGTGAAGCGCGGGGTGGGAAAGATAGGCTGGTAATTGCCATGCCAAGGCAGGGTGTGTTAGAATGCCTGAATACATGAATAAGTATGTTGCGGATTCTGGGGAAGCTTGCGGTTAAGGATTCGAGTTAGGGGGCCGTACGGCGTCTGAATAGCATCTTAGCCCATGGAACTTTCCTAAACAGCAGCATCTATTACGTTTTTTTACATTTTCTGCAAAAAATATGACGTGCTTGCCCGTGCAAAATTCACTGGCAGTATGTAAAGGGTGGTTGCTAGGGAATTGCTAAGCAGTTGCTAAGGTGTTTTGGATGTTTTTTTAGTGTTGCTGTACGGTTAGGTGGATGCCGATGGGCAAGTTATTCGCTAAATTTCATACGCTTTCAAAACCCAGAGTGCCGACTTCCGTTGTTGTGTAGCCATTCAAGTCGTTCCTAATTTTTGGATGGGTTAACGTTTAACAGAACTGTTTTCTCGATGCTTTGTTAAATTTTAATATAGTCTGTTTGTTTACACTACTTTTGATGTCTACAAAGAAAAACAATGTAAGTTAAACTGCGGCACAATGCATTAATCTTTAAATATGACTGGCAAGGTTTGTCATTCAATCCTTCTCTCAAAAGAAGACCCTGAGGGTGTGATAAGCTTTGTGAGGTTTCATGTAATGAGATTTGAATCTATAGTCTCTCAAAGGCATATAGACAGTGCATTGTATTGTCATATCTTTGCATCAGGGGCTGAAGATTTTATATCAAAAGATGTTTGCTGAAAATAATGATAGGGGTTTAGAAAAACACAAATTAAAAGTGCAATGGTTACATGTCCACCGGGTGGCGCTCTACTGACATGCTCAGTATATACAAAATACTTAAATATTTGGTCTGGTTGTGATGTTGTCAAGTTGGAACGTCACAATCTTTTTTTGCTACTAAAAATACAACATATTAATAACCCTGAATTCAGAGGGAAATGATTGATTTAAAAGATTGATGAAATAAAGATTGTTCCAGGACCAGCTAAATAAGTTGAGATGAAAAATTGAATAGCCAAATTATGGCTATTTTGGTATATATATAGTGCATGACAAGTCAGAGATTTAGACACTCGATACTTTTAGTCATATAGCACTTCTCTCTTTTATAAACGAAATTTGTACGCACAAATGTTTTTGAAATGAATGACTTGTCTAAATAAAAAGCAGCCAATAAGAGCACAATAAGAGAGATATTTCTAATCAGATGTTGAGGATACTAAAGACAAAATATAACCATTTTGATTTATTTAGGATTTTCATTTGTCACAATATAATTCCCATTTCTGTAAGATTTACATTTGTGTTATTCCATGTTTGGATGAAGTGACTTCAACCTTTGAACCTCCATTAAATGTTCAGATATAAGAACAATGTAAATATTGACAAAGCTGGTTTTTAAAATTCTGTCATTGTCCATCCATCCAGCCACCACCAGAGGCTTTATTGCGGTGACGCATCACTTGTCTCTCAGATTGTACCCACTCAGCAGGCTGACCATCTGGTTTGTCTTCACACAAGGAAAGAAATACAAATCATACGTAGCCACATATTGCAGAGATGACATTTTACCCAGAAGACAAACAGTTGTGGAAAAAGTTCATCTGTGTTCTGCAGCTCGCAGCCATATGGAGACTTCTTCAGTCTATCTGCTGAGTTAAGAGCTATAGAGACAGGACTCATCCATCCAGCTATGCCAGCTGACACATTCAAAGCACTATAAGGAAGTTTTGGAACGTATCAGCCACAGGCGTGTTGTGTCTTAAAGAACATTTAATGTGAGAACACACCACCTGATTGTGTTTTATCCGTGTGAGGGATGTCGTATGATTCCTACTAACTGTCTCATTTCAGTTGTATTTCTTCTAAGAGATTTTTAAGGAAACGTCTGAGGCAAAGTTACTTAAAGAAACATAACCAAGAGCTCCATTAACTCTGCTGAGCCGTGACAGAACACCTCCGAGCGATGCAATATTCCCCTGGGTTAGGCCAAATTTGGTGGTGATCTAACCAGACCGTAACTGGACCGGAGAGCCCTACTACTTTCTAAGACGTAATATGAAGCATGTCATCATGAATGAATAGAACTAATATGGCAGCGTCACTCTGAGAGCCATTATGAGCATCATTACCGCCCGCTGGAGCAAAGCACAATACAGGCAACACCAAAGCACTGGTGTAATTTTAGAAAAGAGCAAACATATATTTCTCCTGACCTGCCATAACAAAACTGCTCTGCATCATCTAACACTGTTTCCTAACCTGTGATTAAAAGTGTCTTTCCAAGTAATTTCAAGTTTCTGTCCTAATCAGCCGCAATGAGCGACAGGAAAATGCCGAGGGAAGATTGTGCTACTCAGAAATTGTTCTTTCATAGCTCAGGAGATTTATGGAGTTCTGGTCTCAGATGTTTCTCCTAAAATTGGTGAATTTTTTTAATACATGTAGATATGGAGGTCTAGATTGTAGAGGTAAAATAGTCTGGATTTGGGTAAATTGGATGAGAAATGTTTGAGTTGATTGAGATCTCAGATAATATTGATTTAAGGATTTGGCGCATCTGAGCTCAGTTTTAGACATTGTTGACATCTCTTGGAACTCTGATGGAGACAGATTCCTGCATCTTTTTCTCAAATATCTTGCTCATAGTTTAATCTCACTGTTGTCTAAAATAAATTATTGAGATATTAAAGAGATCTCATCTGTGATTTTTCTTTCTAAATTCTGTACATACTGCAGGTATAGACAGTTTCACTAGTCGTACCCGCCTGGCCCCGAAGTTAACTTCCAGTCTATGTTTGATTATAACATAACAATTTATTTTATATTTAATTGTTGTTAATTATCAGTAAAGAGTACAGGGATTTTTAAGGTCCTACTTTGGTTTATGGAGTGTCCAACAAGTTTATGTACATAGAAGATGTAAAAACACTTTTATTTCGTTATAGGCAGTTATTCTTACTTCACTTCGTGACTCAAATGATTCGTTCCACAATTCATCTGTCTAGTCCCCTCCATTCCGCTAATCTAGTCTGATGTGATTGGTCAGATGGTCTAGTCTGCTGTGATTGGTCTACCGTGAACGAGCCTCTCGAGCTACAGTGTTTGGGGGAGAAGAGTGAAGTTTTCGTGGGCAGTCCTAGCAAAAGTTAGGCGGGGACTAGTGAAGTACATCCGCGGCGGTTTTTACAATGCATTGCATTCAAGAGCAAATAAGCAATCTTGTGTTTGTAATCCACATGTGTACATGATCTACGGATTGTTTGCTTTTGCTTTCTTCTCATTCTGTGTAAATAACAGGCTAGGAAATCTGCTCGGATAAAGCCAGCATAGAAAGACATTAGCTATGTAACATATGTCCCGAACGGCTGTGATCTACGTCCACGTGGCCACGATTGACCCCTGGTGGATTAAGAGATCCAAATTGGCTGTTTGATATGTGTGATATATGAATTTCAAATACCTATGTATAAATGTATAGGATAATGCAATGTAAGTCGCTTTGGATAAAAGCGTCTGCCAAATGCATAAATGTAAATGATATATGGCCGGTCCTGGTTAAGAGTGTTCCCTTTAGTCAATTCTCTCCATTTTTGTCAAGGTCAGCCATTCTCTCCTGCTGGACAAATAGGAGATGACCTTACTATAATGGCCAGTGCTCGCACATAAAGCACCTGTAGTTTTGATCTCGTGTGGTCTGTGTTTAAATGTTTGCATTCATGGCTGTCTCTAATTTGTCTTTTTATATATATAAAGGGTATTTGGAAGTGGTTGGATGTTGTGTGTCATCACATGGTCAAAAAATGGCAAAGCAAATGAGTTGAAGGGAAGACAATTCCTTCATTTATTCACCCTCGTGTCATTCCGAACCTGTATGACTTTATTTCGGCTGCGGAACATAAAAGAAGATATTTTGGCGAATGTTTGTAACCTAACAACACCGGCCCCATTGACTTCCATTGTATGGACATAAAAACCACTGAGACGTTTGTCAAAACGCCTTGAGCGACATGAGGGTGAATGAATGATGACAGGATTTTTAGTTGGCGGTGAACTATCCCTTTAACCTACAAGTTCAAAATCACCAAAGCTGCTGCAAAGGTCAAAATCTCTTCATTGTACCCTTCAGCCATGAAGTGTCACGTCAAGATAATTCTGTGATGTGCAAAAAAATGAATAAAAAGAGACACCAAGACTGGAGACCGTCTTTTCAACCCCACCTTCCCACAAACTTCATACAGTAAATAACCCTGTTAGGAGTGTCACATGGCACATCCTTTCACATAAAAGCATGATGTCCTAAATAATAGACTTCTCGACGGGAGTGCACAGACTTTTCTATTCTTTCCTCCTGCGTTTGTTTATTGTCGTAGCTTTTGCCTATTGCATGGCCGTCTGATGTTCTGTAATTTGGGCTTCAATACACACATGTCACGAATCCAGACCGCTGCTGCCCCTCCTCTAGCTGCCCTGACCGACACACCTTCCTAAGATGAAGGGGAAAGACAATTGATGGTTCGTGAAGGTTCTTACTAGGAACAATAAGGAAAAGTAAATATTTTGGGTTTGTGTCACGTCCAGCACACTGATCTAAAAAGAAAGACTTTGAAGGCATGGGAATTTAGTGGAACTTTTACGTTTTCTGGCTGCTTAAAATAACATTGCGTAACAATTGCAGTTGGGTATTTTTACTGGTTCTCCGATTTATGGCCTGCTTGTTTAGAGCAAGACTACATGATGGCTCTTTATAAGAACATTGACTACTGATCAAATCTTTGAATTTGGGATTGAACTGAGAATGTCTAAACATTTACGTCAAATTTACTCATTTGGCAGATGCTTTTATCCGAAGCAACTTCTATACTTTTTTTGTGGATGTGTGTTTCCTGGGAAACTAACCTATGACCTTTGTGCTGCTAACACACCTTCGAACTAATGCAGCAAACAGGATGCAGAAGTAAATAAATATGTTTTTATACACACACCATGTGCCTGTTTGTAAGGTTTATAATATATAAATGTCCATTTATTTGTTGGTGTGTTGCAAAGTTACGGGAAATATGTTTTGATGTCTATGGTAATTGTTTTGACAGAACTGACTGAGCTTAGTTTCCTTCATTAAATGAATATATTTCATGTGTTTGATGTTTGATAAGCATGTTTGCATAATTAGTCAACATGACTTAATGTATTTATGTATTTAATGGTTCATGTTATATGCTCTCCCTTTTGTTTAATGCTTTTTTTACTAAAGCATTGTAAATTAATATATGTAAATGTACAATTTATGTAATGTAAGGATTGTGTTGTGTTGACTAATGACATTTTAATAAATTTCTCTTCCTGTTATTGCAGTTCAACATCCTGTTGGCAGGGTCAATTCACTTCAAATGTCAGCTTATGAAGTGAAAGGAAGCCAATTTTTTTAATTCCAGCTGGGTTTAGAGATACAACTTACTTACAGGTAACCTATTTCTCTTGTTTTCTTCCATATGCCTATAATTTTATGAGAGCTTTTTAGGTATAGTCTAATTATACAAGGTTGTTTTAGTTTACTAAATCAAAACTTTGAAAACTTTTCTGTTTTTTTTTATTAAATAAAATATAGTCCTAAAAATAATTGGACTTATGAATGAAACATTAGCCTATAATGTTATTATAATAATAAAAAACTAAAATAACAATCAAAAAATTAATTAGCAACAAAAAATTATAATAAATAGATGACAAAAGCGTTTAACAAAATTGCAAAAAATATAAAACTAAAAACAAAACTATAATAACTCTGTTCTACACTCTAAAAAGGCTTCATCGTGATTAATCCCAAATATATCCAGACCAGAAAAAATATGTATTTACACACTGTGCATATTAATTATGTATTTATAAAAACATGCACAAACATGCATTTAATAAACTTGTTTTATTAAAAAAAAAATAAACAATTGAAATGATTGATAAATATATATATATATATACGTGCATGTGTACGTGTATGCGTTTATAAATACAAAGTTAAACTGTACAGTGCACAGACAAATATTATGTAAAAACAAACTTTATTGATCGTTTGACAGCCCTATTTTAAACCCAAAATTGTGTCAAAAAGTGACGAACCCAGCTGTTGGGATGTAAATGAACCTATGCTGGGTTGTTTAAACCTACATTGTTGGGTTAAATATAAACAATTTCTAATTAAATCCATCGGTTGTTCCTTTCTGACCCAATGCTGGGTTGAAATTGATCCTGAGAGCAACATTAGTCTTGCATTGTAAGCATTTAGTCGACACTATTATCATTGTTTTCTTCCATATGCCTAAAGTTTAATGAGAGATTTTAAATTTAACACTAGCCTTTGCACTGTGCGCGATTTATCTTGTTCCGAATGGCAAAGCAACAAAAAAGCTCCTGTTCTGAGCATTTATGCAATCCTTTCCACAGATGCCGAAGAGATTAACATTGTAAACAATTGTTTCACTCAGAGGAAAGGACCTGAACCCTAGGAAAGCGAATGTGTTCTGCCAACCTCCGGCCTTCTCATTTCTTCATCTCATGAACAAGATGAATAATATCTAATACAGAAATTTCATCTGTTGCACAGGAACCGTAATACCTTCAATCTCTTTTGTGATAACGGCTGTTTGTTGACGCTGAGAAAATCGACACAATCAACAGACAAAGTGCAACAGACAATCTCAAAGACCCCATATTGAAGCCTGTATCCTCCAGAGGGAGACCTCCGCGCTGTTTTGAATGGGTGGCCTAAACAAAGGACAAGAGGTGGAGAAAGGGACACAAGTGGGAGCCAATAGAAACCAGCTTTGGGTTCTCTGTAAATTTAAAGAGTCAATAAGAGCTTTAGTGAACACAGTTCAACACTTTGACACGTCCGGGCATTTGACATATGAACACCAAGGCCCATAAGCTGAAGTTTCTTGCGACTTTCTCAGGATTATTCATATAATATATAAACTTGCCTTGAACCAGTTCCCTTAAAACGTGTCTCGTCCTCGCGCTGGAATAGAAGAGCACTTGAACTTTTTTGTGCAAAGAATTTATAGACTGTGCCTGAAAGGTAGGAGCGCTTCTGTGTGGAATGTGTGAGTCTTGCTTGAATGCGCTAAAACGTCCAACCTTTCAACATGTCAAGGAGCCGTTAAACCTGTAAAGTGATTCATTTCATTCTCTCTTTAAACCATACGCCACAGCTGAAAGGGACGATATGTTCTGCAGAAGCGATCAAACAGTCAGGCGATTTAAATTCAGAGCGAATGGCAAAGTAATGTTATAATGGCTAAATCAAAACACATCTCGTATGTTAACACCGAATTTGGTCTAATGAAATGATGGTGTGCGTTAAGAGATGTTGCCTCTCGACTTTCTCCGAGTGCTTTTGCTTCACTATGAATTCAGTTAATAATGATGCGTTTGAAAGAATTTGACAATACAGTTTTACCGTTGTTATGGCTCTCTGGAATGCTTGATTCTGATTGGTCGAAAGTGGCAGGTGTGTCATAGTTGTATGAATATTATAAATAAATCAATACTTCAGCTGCATTCATGTATAAAATGCCTCATTGTGTCAAACATACAAGACCCTTATTTTGTATGATGGTTGCATGTTATTCCTTGCATATATAAATGTGGTTTTAAAAGGAAATATCTTTAGGAAGGTCTGGTAGATCAATTGTGGTCATACACAATAATGGGAAGTCTTGGTCGGGAAATAAATACTTTTTTCCAACCTACAGATGACAAAATCAATCCAAGAGTACATGTAGACAGGCTTAAATGCCAATGGGGAAATAACCAGATATTGTTATAAGGCTCCTCTCTCTCTCTCTCTGACTCTCTGATCCTCCTACAATAATGTAAGTCACATTTCCATTTTGGAGGGCATGTTCGCTTTAAAAGCCTCCTGCTGTGGCTTAACAAAATACTTGATGTACTCAGGTCGGCTGCGAGGTTTTATACGTAAAGGCACAGAGAGTCTCGTACTGTCGGTGGTTCCTTTGAACGCTTTTCCGCCACATGTATGCACAATGAAAGTGTCAGATTTGATTCTGTTTCTTGATGTGGGAAGCTTTGATGTTTTTAATTTTGTCTTGTAAGTATTTGTGCAGAACAGTTCAAGGGCATGAAGATTTCCAGACATCGCTGATCAATGAAACATTGATCTTTTAGAATGCAATCAAAATGATATTTTATTTATTAAAAACAGGATTTTTTTATTGATTGCACGACCGGTTTAACCCCTTGACTCACAGTGTTTCTATTTCTTTATAAAGACCTTTGTGAACACCCGGTCACCTGCACTCAGGAGCCATGGCACCAGCTGTCGGAGGTCCCGTGGGCTACACCCCTCCTGAAGGGGGCTGGGGTTGGGCCGTGGTCACCGGCGCCTTCATTTCTATTGGATTCTCCTACGCCTTCCCAAAGTCCATCACCGTGTTCTTTAAGGAAATCGAGACGATCTTCGATGCCACCAGCAGTCAAGTGTCCTGGATCTCCTCCATCATGCTTGCTGTCATGTACGGAGGCGGTAAGCAGTGACTTCCTGTTTCTAAAGGAAGATCCCACCTTCATATCCTTTAACCAAACATACTCTGTCTCGTAAAATTGATTCATTCTGCAACTCGGTCGTTTAATCACTTTTAAAACAAGAGGGTTTGCCATCCATTGGAGGCAGCGGTGAGATCATGACACGGGTAATGACGATCCCGACGTGGTTTGTCAATAGATGGGGCGCTTGTGAAAAAGCCCTCATTCATTTGAATGGTAGAAATAAGAAGCAATGCTAGACAAGACTTAGACATCAGCCACTGGCTGTGTTGCTGAGAGATTGAGCTCTGAATGGGCAACTCTATCTCTCTCTGGAGTCTGGAGTCTTTCTTCTCAGTCAGCTCTTTATTCTGCAAGTGTCAGATGTTTTCCTTGGAGAGAGATGAGGAGATGAGACGCCTTACTCGGGAGTCACAAAGACTTTGTGATGACTAGCGTCAATAGCGAACCTGTCTCAGTAAGTAGAGCACCGCCGAATGACGCCAGGCTGCACACGCTCATGCTTACGCTGCTGAGCAAACCAAACACGGGTTGAAAAAATATAGACCGGTGTGAATGAGGTTAGATTGTTCTTGACAGTGTGGTATCACATTTTGGTTTATTAGTAATCAAAGCTATTGTTTAGATCTGTTGCAGACCAATTAGTGTATAGTGCACACATACAACCTGCTTCTGAAGCTGTTCAAACATCCAGGCGGTAAAACAATATGCTAATTGGCGCGTGTAATGTAGCGTAGGTCAATGCTGATGTCAACTCAACATGGCAGTCTTGAAATAAGTGTTTCACACACCAAAACATGCCTGGATGATATAAAATACATGTGCTTTCTTTGTTCCACAAAGAGCTATTCAGTCAAAGGTTCTTTGAAGAACCATCTCTTTCCTACCTTTTACCTTTATATGAAGAACCACAAAGAAGCTTTTGTGAAGCAGAAAGGTTCGTTGGATGTAAGAGGTTCTTTATGGAACCATTTAGACGAAAAAACGTTCTTCTATGGCATCGTGAAGCACCTTTTATTTTTAAGAGTGTAGTAATTCTTGAAATTAGCATAAATGTTGCCACTAAAAAATATATTAGCAGTTGTAGACAATACATTTTAAGAGCTGTGTTTTTATTGTTTTCTCACTAAACAAAATAATTCAAAGAGTTTTTACATTCTGTTTATGATTCGATACATGGGTTCACAACACAGTAGTATTACGATATTTTAAACGACATATACAAAACGAAACAAAACATTTCAATAATAATGAAAAATATACTATGATAAAATAATATAATATAACAAAATAAGATTTATATCCAAAACGTTTTCATGTAGTTTCAATAAAATTGCTGTTCTATAGAATTGTCAAATTCAAGGTTTACTTGAATCTTCTGTATACTACAAATTAACAAAACAATTATAGAAATGGTACACATGTAAAAAATAAATATAAATATGAAAGTTAAAAATAGAGGTAAACCTAAAAGAGAGAGCTTATTAAAGCAGTAAAAGTTTAAATGGTTATATGAATAAATACTGAGTTGTAAAAAAGCACTTTTTAATACTTTTTATTGATTAGATATTTGCAAAAACATAAAGGGTTAGTAACAATAATAATAAAAAACTCAAAATAGACAAAAATCAATGCCGATGTAATGACGCAATCGGTCACAAGATACACGAGAACCAATGGTATCTCACAATTACAGGTGACATATCACAAATCACCGTCTGGCGGTAATTAAACCCGAAAGTTGATGTGAAGATGGTGTTCACTTCAGTGTCTTTTCCTCATAGAAATCGATCGTTTGACCCCGTTCGGTACACTTGGAATATTTGCACGTATTGAAAAACAATTGTGATTGTTTTATACGCTGTGTTTTATGCTATATAATAAATACATTTTACGTTACTTGCTCAAAATGCGTCAATGGTTTAATGTGTAATCTAAAAACAGTTCATCCTGACCGTTTAAATTGATAATCACACTCTAATACGTGTCATCATTGCAAAATTATAGTGCAATATATCATTTTAAAGCTTCTCCTGCTGCCGAATTTTGACTCCTGCCAGATTACGACTCCCCTCATTGAAACTGCTGCGGGATTGGCTAATCCTAACTCCTCCCCCACACCTAATCCTCACATTTAAGGCTTGTTCGATTTGATGTGGCGCCGCAAGATCCAACAGGCGGATGACAACAAAAGAACCACGAGAAAAAACCATAAAAAGTTTGCTTACGAATCGCTCTCGCGGTACTTTGATGTCACACGCCTGTCTGATCTTGAAGCGCGGCATCGAACAAGCCTTTAATGTAAATGGGGAATCGGTTTTTGTCAGACCGCTGGGTTTATTGTGTGTGACGTCACCGAGGCGCCATTTTGGAGGTATCGCTGCATTGAGCAGTGAACTGAAATTATACGGAGCGGTGCAGGAAAGACCAATTAAACCGTCATATTGAAGAAACAGAAGCAAACCAAGTGCATACGGGAACAAAATAATCTCATTAAAGATGTCAGGAACTGTAATTTATATAATTTGTCATTCATTAACAACACAGATCCATACTACCTTGCCGCAAATTGTCGAGTGCCTTGGCATTGCTGCCTCCAACCTCATTGTTGGATATTACTATCTTTTTTAACGTACATTCACTTATGATTGATTATATGTACTGTATTTGTCTAACATTGATTTGCACACAATTGTAAGCAATATACGTTGTGTGCGTCTCTAACGTTACCAATAAACCTTGTTTCTTCAACATTTTCTGTATTTTATTTGGCTGTCAAGTAATACTGATAGCAATCAAAAACACATTTAGGAAAATTCCATTGTACATACTTTATTATTAAAGCAACACTGGGTTAAAGGTCGGTTTTAAAATGCATAGAATGTGTTATTACATGCTGTCCGTAATTTTTCTTCCAAGTGGGCAACCTAAAAATCCTTTATAGTGGTGAATCTTTCGGCCGTTTTTTATCGTGTGTCTTAGTATTACAACATTATTACACAACAAAAACATACTATTTTATCTTTGAAATGAAGCGAAATTGAATGAAGAAGATGGAACATCTCGGCGTGGATACCTTACAAATGGTGGCGATACCCATAATGCACTTCGATTCTCACGAGTGTGACGTCACCTGACAAAGACAGATGTGGGAGTCATAATTTGGCAGGAGTCCTTTTACGGCACCATAGGCGTCAATTCAGTGAACGGCTCAGTGCGTCGTATTTGAGAAAAGTGACAAACGACTTTTCTTGTCGTATGGGTTCAGTCAAACAAGATGTGGTCTCGCAGGACAAGCGTTTGGGTTTATTCCAGAACAGTTAAACTCGATGGCCATGTGAGAGGCACAAGACTTTACATTTGACCCCTACTCCTACATTGTCCCTTCTGGACCAGTAGAATTAATTCCCTACTGTAGGCGAGAGGAGATGCATAACACATGACCCAGATGATTACAGAACCAACCATGCGTGGAAAATTTCAAGCGTTTTGTTCAGAGGCCAGCGATGAACAGAACCAAATAACCGCCCCACTGCCTTGTGCTCACACGTCTATATAGGAAAGACAGAAACTGTGAGAGGATTTTATGCTGAGTTGTGCACGTCTGCTTTGCTTTAATCATTTGCTGTGAAGCAATATATTTCGTATATATATTTAATGTTCATCATAACAACTCACGTGCTCACTAATGCAACAGAATAGATTACCATTGTTTTATCACGAAATGCAGGTTGATTCGGTTCATACTGACAGTATATAAAGGTGTGTTTGGGTTCCATTCAGTTGTGTACTTGTTTGCTTGTTGTCTCACATTGTCCTTCCCAACTGTATTTTGATGCCCCTCCTGCCTGTTCATGAATACAGCCTCTTTGACCCACCCGCGAATAAGTCTGGATGCCCTCGAAGCAAATACTGTCACGTAACGTTTGCTTTCTTTCCGGGCTGCATTGTTTTGGCATTTCGGACCGAGACGTCTTTCCAGAAAGAACTCTCCTGATTTAAAGCTTGTTGTCGGTAACCCGGGCAGCCCAGAGCTATGAGCTTTGCCCAAAGCAGAAAAGGTCTTGTCAAGAGGCTATTTACATGAATACGGTAGATTTGATCTGTCAGCAGTGGGTTTTTGTTTAATGTCACCCAGGAGATTCTAATTGAAAATCATTCTTTGCCACGTTCGCAGTCACATTCATTTTTCTGTGCGCCTGCTTTATTACCAAAAGTACACAAAGAAAGCGCAGGGAGTATGATAATGATACTTTTAAAAGAGCAAGGCTGGCTTTTCCTCAAGTGTTATTTCGTGATCAATGCTCACTAATTCAACAAGTTAAAGCTGTAGTGAACTTAATAAAAAGAGAAGTTTACAAAAGTTCTTTACTTTATAAAAGTTAAGAAAGTTTTCCACTTCCCGTCTTCCATTGGTTGGACAAACAGTTCACGAAACTGTGCTCTTAGTTATGCCAATGCTGTTGAGTTTTGCTGGTGGAGATTGCAGTGCTTTGGGATGCAGTATGTTCTTCTGTCGAACACAACAGGAGATGTTTTGAGAAATGTCTCTGGGCTTTTATGTTGAAAGTCAATGGGGTCCAATTTTGTTTAGACACCAAACTATCTTAGTTTGTGTTCTCCACAAGAAAGAAAGTCAAACAGGTTTAGAATATCATGATGGTGAGGAAATGATTAAAGGGGTTTAATTTCCGATCAAACTGTCCTTTTAAACTTCTGGTATTAATAGTTTAAGAAGTTCAAGATCTTCGAGCTAATGAAATGGTGCATTTCCGCATAAGAAATGTGTTAATGTGTTTATTCATACATGTTTCGAGCTGGCTTGCCCTCCCCTCTGTGTGAGGTGGATTAGGGGAGGCAAACAAGGCAGCCTATTGTACTACGAGGTTTTCACATGATTAGCTTCCTTCCTACACTCATGATAGGATTTGGATCCAGAACATTGAATATCTAAACGCGAGCACGTATCTGGAAATACCTTTGGGATGGGTCCCTTTGGTGCTGGAAGGGAGTATCTCAACAGGGATGAAGTTTACTGTGCAGGGAAATGTATTTTGAGTATCGTTTAGGAAGGTGGTTTAACATTGGTTCATCAGTATCTGCATTTCATAGGTAACGTCTTTGTCGAAATGGCTGTATGACGGTGGGAAACAGCAAAATCTGCAGTTTGATGAATACTGCAGTAATATGGGCTGTCAACTTTTCTTTTTGTTTCTTTATAGAGCTACAATGCCCTCTGGTGGTGTGGTGATAGAATAACAACTTATTTACAATATAAATATATTTTTCTTTATGCGTTTACAGATGCTTTTATCCAAGTTTATCAGTCTGTGTTTTCCCTGGAAAAATTCACTTGTGAGCTTTGCACTGAGCTACAACAGCGCTAGTAAAATGGATAAATGTAATTCACATTCCTGGTTTTGTTGCAAACAATTCATTTGTACTCATGAGTTCTCATGGGAATGTCTCAATAGTTAAAAATATATATATATATTAAAAAACATTTGAATTTGAATATATTTTATAGTTTACCAGTTATTTATTCAATTAAATAAATATGTGTTGTGACCACCTTTTGCTTTCAAAGGAATACTCCACCAATAAAGGAAAATTCTGTCGTGAATTTCTCCTCCCCCATGTTTTTCCAAAGTTAGCAACTGACATTTCTGGGACATCCTTGACTAGCATAGTAGGACAAATTATTGTTTCTTTTTCATTGTTGTTGTTCTGTTAAACATAAAGGGGCGATTTCCCAGATAGGGTTTAAAACTAGTCAGACTGATTTAACTGTGTCTTAGTTAATCTCTCCGTGTAATTCCAGAATGACACAATGATGTGACATCAGATCTTTGTGTGGTCCATACTGTACAGTCTGTTTTAGTCATTCTTATTTATACTTAAATCTTACTTCATCATTAAAGATCAAATCAAATTTACAGTTTGTAAATCTATGCAGAATTTTTTTTAACTTCATGACACACATTCTTATGTTTACATTTTTACGCATGTATGTAAAAGAGAAAGGTTTTCTTTGAGCAGATGCTTATACTCAATGTTTCATCCACAGGTCCAGTTAGCAGTATTCTGGTCAATAAATATGGATGTCGGCCCATTATGATTTTGGGAGGTTTACTCTCGGGAACAGGACTCATTGCGGCATCTTTCTGCAACAGCGTTGAGGGCTTATACTTCTGCATTGGTGTTGTGGGAGGTATTAAAATCTAACACATTTTCATTGCTCTTGTTTAATGCATTATACAATATTACAATGTTTCACTCTAGTGGCACATTTCTATGTCACTTTGAGGAAACTAAATTATGTTTTTTCACAGGTCTGGGACTGGCATTTAATCTCAACCCAGCTCTCATTATGATTGGCAAATATTTCTACAAGAGGCGACCGATAGCTAATGGTCTTGCAATGGCCGGCAGTCCAGTCTTCTTATCCACTCTCGCTCCTTTGAACACGTGGTTCTTCTATCAGTTTGGCTGGAGGGGAAGTTTCTTGATCCTGGGTGGACTTCTGCTCAACTGTTGTGTAGCCGGATCACTCATGAGGCCCATAGGTCCAAAGCCTCAACCGGCGGTCAAAGGAGTAAACAGTAACGGCAGAGTCGCCGAACGAAAGAGCGTGATCGAGAAGATCAACGGTTTTATCGATCTGACGCTCTTCAAGCATCGCGGCTTCTTGCTGTACCTTCTGGGTAACGTGGTCATGTTCTTCGGCCTCTTCTCTCCCCTCGTGTACCTGAGCAATTACGCCAAGAGTAAAGATATTGCAAGGGATAAGGCGGCTTTTCTGCTCTCTATCCTGGCCTTTGTAGATATGGTGGCACGACCCTCCATGGGAATGGTGGCCAACACGAAATGGGTGAGACCGAGGGTGCAGTACTTCTTTGCCGCCTCTGTCCTTCTCAATGGCGTGTGTCACCTGCTTGCCCCTCTGTCGACGGACTACAAAGGGTTTGTCATTTACGCCATCTTCTTTGGCTTTGCCTATGGGTGGCTGAGCTCCGTGCTCTTTGAGACCCTTATGGATCTGGTGGGGGCTCAGCGTTTCTCCAGTGCTGTTGGGCTGGTGACCATTGTTGAATGTGGGCCTGTGCTGCTTGGGCCTCCTCTACTTGGTGAGTATGGAGTGTGTTGACCCACACACAACCCGACAAACAAATTGCACAAAATAAGTTAACCCTTGTATGGTGTTCGTGATTTTATTACTCAATATTCACAGATGCGGACTCACAGCATTATTCAGTTTTTAAATCAATAGAGCCTTACATTTTATTTATGTACAAGTAAACAAATGTTTACTTCATCCAAATTACAAGCAACACAGGGAGCATATGAGTAATATTTGTCATTAATATTTATGATTGATATAATTAAAATGTAACCTCTGTTAAAGGTCCAATGTGTAATTTTTTGGAGGATCCGTTGACAGAAATGCAATATAATATACATATTTCTTCAGAGGTGTATAAAGATCTTATATAATGAATCGTTGTTTTTATTACCTAAGAAAGAGCTATTTCTATCTAGAAGAGGAAACATGATGACATCTTAGTTCAGTGTCAGTCACCATGCTTTGAAAGGGAGAAGGGAAGGGGTGGAGTGAGCCAATGCAATTCGCAACCTTACCACTAGATGCCACTAAATTTCATACAAGGGACCTTCACATTTTATTAATGTAATAATACTTTAGAAATGTTTACTTCATTCAAATAACAAGCAACACAGGGACCATATCTGATCAAATATTTGTCATTAATATTTATGATTAATATAATACATTTTTTATAACATTTATAAAACAATCCTATAATTTCATTTGAATAAATATTATATCCTTTGTATTATTTTATGTATTTTGTTTAAAAAAATCTATGATATGGATGAAAAATACATATTTTTGTTGAATAAATATACATTGTAAATATTGAAAACGAGTCCCACAGACCAAAACACCAAAAAGGCCTTAATAAAAAAGCATTTCGTTATGCATTCAGATTTCCTGGCCTCATAATAATGTACTTTTAAAGATGAATTAGTTACACCGCAGGACAAAAAAAAGATAAACTAGCGAAGGCAAAAAGGGATTCAACTAACGAGGACTTTAATTTTGGTTAAAAAAGCTCACATGTTAACAAAAAATGATCTATAAAATGTATTTCCAGATGGATTTGTAGGTTGATGAATTCCATTCACTTGTTAGTTTAAATGAATCAAACTATCATTTCACCTTTTTATTTGAAAACTCTGTCTGCACTTACAGGAAAATTCAAAGACATTTACCACGACTACAAGTACACTTACATGGGCTGTGGAATAATCCTGCTGGTTGGAGGTGTGTTTCTTTTCGTCGGAATGGGCATCAACTACAGGCTTCTGCATAAGGAGGCAAAAGAAGAATCCAAGAGAGCAGATCTCCAGGGGAGGGAGGATGATGGCAAGGACAGAGTGAATAGAGACCCTGGAAAAGAGGTTTCCGAAGCATTGAAAGCACCTGATGAAAATAAAGCCGAGGATACTGTGTGATTATTTCTATTCCATTCATTGATTCTGTTAAATTACTGTTGTTGATTCTGGCGATACTTAATGTCTAAACACTCTTGATCTGAATACAAACATTCATCATGACGATTCTGTTTGCTGAGATAATGATGCAAAACAGCCATTGCCTACATCCCTACTGTTAAATCTGTATTCAAAATTATATGATTTCTGTTTAAAAAAGTTTACTGTAGGACTACTTTTTACATAAAGGACACGTTAGTGAATGAGGAGAATATAATAATGCACAATTTTGAATATTTGCACGCTCCTTTATTGCCATAAAGTACCACTGTGCATTTATAGCATTATCAGTTTCACTTGCCGTTGTCTTATATTCTCACATTTGTTTGTATATGTATACACTACGTATATACAGGTAGATATACAATGGCGACAGCTTCATCTGTTTTGCATTGTTCTTGTAATGCCAAATAATGTAGGCAGGGACAGTCTAAATAGTTTTGCAAAACAGTTAGAATAAAATGATTCTCATTTTATTATGCATTTTATTGCATCCTTGTTCATTTCTCAAGAGTTTGGCTCTCAGCTCTCATGATCTGTTGAGATTCAATGAACTGTTTTATGTTTGGGGACCCAGAGATTGACACTTTAACCCTTCGTTGTATCACATTCCAATCATATGAAATAGCCTACTACTAAATTGTACTTTTTTACACTGCAGAAAAATACAATAACTGATAAACATCTGTAAGTCACTTTAAATAAACATCAGCCAAATGCATTAAAATGTTAGGTAAACACGTTTTAAGATATAATCAAATTGGCTTTACAAATCATTTAAACTCACTTGAAGTTTAATTATATTCAATGTATTTTAAAAACGAGTGAAATCTCGTTTAACTCGAAAAAAGTAATAGTTATTTTGCCCACATCATGTAGCCTATATAAAACACTGTGGGCTATGTTGCCATGACTCCCATTATTTTTATTACTGAAGCCTATTGCTCTGGTGTGTTGTTTATAAAGCGATAACAAATTCTCCTCAACAAAAAGTTAAATAATCTTTCCTCATAAAATGTTATTCATATTCTTCTACCTCAATACCTCGTAATGCGCCCTTACGTGCTCTCGGAAATTCCATAGTTCCCACTTCAACTCGGAAGTAATTTATGGAACGGTGCTCCTTTAATGTTAACAGATACGTTTAATGTGTTAATTCTACTCAAAATCATCATTAGTAACATTGATGTTTTAATGTTACTAAATGCTTGTAATGTTACTCAATTGAAATGTGTTACTTCCGCGTTTGTGGTGGGAAATATCCCTCTTCCGAGGTGTCTGGGATCAAAGAATTGCGCTCATAATTTAAAAACGCGTCTCGCGAGATGTCAGTTGGGAACCGTTGGTCAATCGAGTTTAGTACAGTTGTGAACGGTTATTTGATTAAAGGTAAAACATTTCCTCACACGTATCTATAATATAGTAAAATAAAGTTTATTTGTGTAAACGTTATCTATGAGAGAGGAAAAATGGGTAAAAACGGAATATTTGTTGAGAATATTTAACCTCAGTTTAGTTAACACTAGCGCAACATTAGCATGTTTCTCAGCCAGCTAATACTGCCGAAAGAGAAATAAATACCTTATAGCTAAAGTAAAATCTTATCATATGTCTAAACAAAAGATATTCATCAAGCATTTTCAAAGTAGTATATTTCGTTATTCACAGCATGCAAAAGGCATTCAACTTCAAACTGTTGGTGCCCCCAAGAGCTCACGTAAATCAAGTGTCCGCTTTGAAGCCCAATGAAACAGGCTTGAATGAAGAAAACTGTGTTTTCTCTCAACCAGTACAGGTCGGTAAACTTGAGACTTTTATGTATTTATGCAATATTGCACTAAAATGTAAAGTTATGTGCACACTCATTGTAGAATTACATGATAACCTGTGTAGGGTTTTAACAAGTCTTCAGATATGGAGAAAAGCCTTCCATTTCCATCCAAAATGGTGCTTCCTTCAAAAACATCAAGAACTGGTATTATATGTTTTTTAAGCTAAGAAACGTGTCCTGTGATAAATATAATTAAAACATTGAAAGCAATATGTCCAATAATCCTAACACTTTTCCTATAGAATGTACAAAGAAGGCCACGGTCATACCGATGGAAAAAGAAGAGGTCAGCCGGTTATGCTTATATATTTTGTGATGAATTGTTTATTCGTATATTTTTTATGAGTCCAAGGTCTTGGTTACATATTTACATTGTACTTTGCATTACATTGATACGCTTCATTTTGTATGTTATAGACGTTAAGATCCAGCCAGCTATTCTCCAGATTGCTTGATGAAGCTGACAAAATAAAAATGTGGAAGGTGAGAATAGATTCTGAGATGTCGCAAAAAGACAGGAGGCTTCAGGAGAACAGAAAGACTATTGAGACGCAGCGGAAAGCTATTCAAGAACTTCAGGTAATTTGGCAGTCAGGACATTTGCTGCGTTCTGATGTTGTTTATTTAATACATCCCACTCCACACATAAACACATTTCGGTTTACAAGTTCTCGATTGTCTTTATTATGTTTCAGTTTGCAAACGAAAGTCTGAGCATGAAATTAGAGGATCAGCTTAATGAGAATGAAGACCTTAGGAATAAGTATGTACACCGGGGTAGACATTTCTCGCATAATGATATATTTAATATGACGTATTGTGAGTCATTTTGTGCTTATGACTTGCAGAAGTAACGCGACAAGGAATTTGTGTAACATACTGAAGGACACATTTGAAAGATCTGTTGAGAAAATGAGTGTGTGTAAGTGTGAAAGCATAATATAATACATACATGTAATAAAACATAATACATACACACTGGTTATTGATACATTTTGCATTGTGTTTAAATAGTTGAGGCTGAACGGGAAGAAACTCATGATCTATTCATACAGAACAGTGAGAGTGTACAGGTAACTGCAGTGGTTTTTAGTTCTACACCCTCCTTAAATGTAAAGAATATTTGACGGCACTTATTTGTTTCTTTGCAGAGGATGGGGGCAGCTTTTAGAAGTCTTAGGCAGCAAGCAGAGGCCGATCAACAGGACATGTTGAAATGTGCAGATTTTTTTATTTATTTCTATTATTATTATAAGCATGTGCTGTATATTACACAACAATACTGTTTTGTTTATTTTATTTGGTATTGTGCCATATGTCCTTCAGTAAGAGAATGCCTCACACAGATGGAGGGTCTTAAAATGAAGTTTGAGAGTGATTGTCTTGTAAAAGAAAAGGAGGTTAGTAACATTGCTCTGCCTGTAGAGGGCAGCATTTACTTGAATAATTGTCTGTTTGATAACCATGTCAAAGCTTTTTCTGTTTGTGTCCCTGTTTTAACCCCTTGTCTTGCTTGAATTTGTTGAGGTTTACCATGCTTCAAGAGAAAATGTGTGAAAAAGAAAGCAATCTTAAAGACGTTTCACTTAAACTCCAAGAAACACAGCAAAACTGTAACCTACTTAAGGAGTCTGCAAGTACGTATACAAAAATGTTTTGCACAAGTCCTTAATTTGTCCATTTACGTATTAAGGTTTGCTTACTTTGTGCTTTTCAGGGCAACATCAGGAATTGCTTAAAAATGTAACACAGGACCAAGAGACGCTCGAGGAAAAACTCAAAGCGACAGAGCAGTTCAAATGGGAGATTGAGGTTTGTCTTTGTTTTAGTAAACATTGTCTTACACACCGACAGCCTGTTTTATGTATTCTATCACTTTTCAAAGGAAAAGCAGAGAGCATTAACTAATGAACTGGAGCAAAGCAAGGAGAACCATGTAAAGATCCTTCAAAACAAAGATGCTGAACTAGAGGAGCTAAACAACATCAAACAGCATCAGTCACACCAACTTGTAGAAATGCGACAGACTGTGAAGTCTTTGCAATCCTCACTAACAACTGAAACACAGAGGTATGTAAAATATTATATCAGTAAAAGCACTAACTGAAATGCTGCAAAGGTCTTGTAATTACAGCCAGCTCATATTTATTGCCCAGTTAAGTACACTATTTATCCAAGAATTACTTATTTTCTCCATTATTATTCAATTAAATGTTTTCTTTGTTTTTACAGGACCCCAAGACCTTGAGGCAAAGCTAACCTCAGTACTGAATGAGCTCAGCGAAGAAACCTCAGAATTAGGTATGTTACTACTGTACAATTTAATGAATGACAACTGTACTGCATGTATTATTGTAAAATCATTGGTTGTGGTGTCATGCAGAAAAAATCAAAGTGCAGAAAGACAGCTATGGCAAGCAAATACAGATACTTAAAGACGGACTGGTACGTGTTTTCTTCTGTTCAGCAAATAGCATTCTCTGTGTATAATGGATTTAAACCAAGTTTACATTGTTTTTGTCACAGGATGAGAAGTCAGACTTACTCAACTCCGTAAAGGAGAAGTTACAGACAAGTGAGATTCAAACGCTTCAGCTTATTGCAACACTTGAAGAGAAAGCATGTCAATTGAAGGTAGGGACTAGGGAGAAACAAATCTGTGATTAGAAATCGGTACTCTGTGTGTGATAATAAATCTTGAATATTACCCTTCTCAGGAAGCAGTTGAGAAAGACCAATACTTGGAGGAGGCCCAAATAAAGGCTAGACATGAGTTTGAAGAGTTGCAGAAAGAAGTTGTTTTGAAAGAGGTCAGAAAAGTCTTCTGTGTGTTTGCATATGGGCCTATGTATATTGTGTCTATAAATAATGCGCAAAACATGAATAATGTTAAAAAAAATAAAAAATTGTATATTGAATTTCAAATGATATGGAATAAAATGACAATATGAAGAAGTAACTGGATAATCTTTCATTTAGACTAAGTTAAAAGAGATAGAGGAGCGTTTGTCTGGAGCTTTGGAGAGTGGTTGTAAATCATCAACAGAAATTGAAAGATTGGAGATTGATATAGAGCTGCAAAGGTAAGAAAATAACAGTCTGCTTCAGTCTTGTTTTGTATAAATATAGTAGAATCCTTGTGAGACAGGGATGCCCAATCCTGCTCCTGGAGATCAACTCTCCTGCAGATTTCATATTCAACCCAAACACACCTTCCTGTTATTTTTCTAAGAATCCTGAGGATCCTGATTAGATGGACAGTAGATTTATTGGAGTAGAATTGTTTTCTTCCTGCTTATTTTTGTGTAATTTGTTGAATATTTCATGAAAAATACATATTTTCCCCTGTAGGAAGAAATATAAAGAGCTGAAGTCGAAGTTTAATGACCTCCAGATGCAAAAGGACACTATACTAGAGCAAGTTGATAGTGGTGTTGTAGAGAACAAAGTGCTTCAGTCTCAGCTCATGGTTTGTTAATGGAATCAAGCTTTTAAATGCAATATTTGTGCATATGATAAATGTTTTCTTTCAGATGCTGTATCTCATGTTTTCTCATTACAGGAAAGCAAAGCAAATGAAGAAAGGGATAAAATGGAAATTGAGAGACTTGAGAGGGAGACACAACAGCTTCAGTAAGACTTCCATTTTGTTTTGATATATGGTTTTATGTTGTTTGACATGGAATATTTCACATCCCAGAGTGGAGGTGGATATTTTATCTACGAAAATTGCCGGACAGGATGAAGAGAGCAAGAACGCTCAGGAGATGTTGAAAGAGAGTGTGCGTTTACATTACAACATTTTACAACTTTCTTGATGTATAGCACATACTAGGAGATTCAACTTATACAAATTATTTATCTTTAACAGGGCAAAAACTCAAAGAAAGAACTTCAGATGAAAGAAAAACAAATCAAATCACTGGAGTCAAAGGTAATATAATATAATATGCTGTATATATACTGCTTTGTGATCTAAATCAAACACGTTTTAACATTGTTTTTTCTTTTTTAGCTAACAAACCTAAAAACAAAACTAGAGACCAAAACAAAAGCTTTTGAGGAATGCCTTAGAGATGTAGGTGATCATTTGTGACCATTGATTTGTGTTAATTTGATTTATTCCAAAAAAATATTAAAATCACATAATGTTGTCTCGTATTTCAGTATTAGCCAAAAATGCTTACATATTGTACATTTCTCATAGATAAGTACTTTGAGGGATGAGTCAGATAATGCAAAGAAACTTCACAAGGAGGAGCTACAGAAAATACGTTCTGACCTTAAAGAGAAATCAACATTTGAGGCACAACTCAACTTGGAGGTGATTTATATTGTTTAATACAATAGCTGCCTTAATAATTAAAGCTTGTGGCTTTTATCGATCGTTTGTTTTCTGCAGGTGGAGAAACTGAAGCAAACAGCTATGGAGGCAATGAAGATTAAAGAAGACACAGAAACCAAATGTCAGCAGAGGATTTCAGACATGGTTGCCTTGATGGAGAGACACAAGGTGGTTATTATTGTTTCTATAATGTTTTTGAACTTGGTTTTATTTCAGGAGCTTAAATGTTTTGTTTCACTTGACAGCATGAGTATGACAAAATGATAGAAGAAAAAGATGCAGAGCTGAGTGACAAGCGGATGAGAGAAGCTGAAGTCAACGCAAGTAAAGCATTACTGGTAATTATTTCACCTTTTTATGACTTAACATGACAACATGCGTTGTTTGCAGTGCATCAGATATATTGTACAAAGTATGAATTCACACTAACCACTTTGGCCTGTAATTGTTATTTCCCTGAGACATTCAATAACAGTTTTCTCTTGGGGTTTTGTTTTTGGTATCTACACGGAATTGCTTAATATAAAAATGAGTATTCTAAATAACTAAATAACCAATACATTCAGGAGTTTGAGCTGTCCCATTTGCAAGTGGAAAACAACGAGCTGAGAGAACAAGTCGAAAAGGTCAAAGAAGAGAAAGTGACGATGAAGACCCTATCTCCAGAAAAAGATACACCTCAACAGGTATACTGAGTAATATATCATTCAAGAGACAAAAACAATTATTTGTTTAGCAGACAAAGTATTTACCTTTCATGTTTTTCTTGTTATTAATTTAGAAATACAAGTTTACAAGCCTATGTAATTTGTGTTTTAGATCTTTGAAACCAAACTAAAGAAAGAAAGAAAAAGGATCTCTAAAACTCCAAAAGCGTCCACCTCTACAAAGGCGGTTTATTCCCCTTTAAATGAGGAAGAAAATTATTCCCCATCAAGACATGCATCTCCCAATCCTGTTGTAGGTTTTTACACATTTACATTTTCAACATTCATATTATTCACATCTATCATCTAACAGTTTTGGCTTTTGATGTAAGGGAGCTGTCAAAGAAGCCCCCAAAAAATCATTTTGGAGCCTGAGCACAAAATATGGAACAACACCTCAAATAAAGGTATGGGGAACTGAAACTTTTTTTTATCATGAACGTTTACAATAACGCATTCATTTTCTTTTCCAGTCATTCAGAATCCGCACACCACCCAGGACTGAGATAACAGGGTCTTGGAAAACAAACATCTTAAAACTGGACCCCAAGTCAGACAGCTCAGAGAGCAACGATATACTGGTAAATATTTACATACTGTTGCATTTTATTTCCAGTTAATTCAAGTAAATGCGTAGATTTGTGGTTTAATTTTTAACCATCTTTTTGTCTGATGTGCAGAGTTTCTCCCCAAAACCTCTTAAAACTAAGAAACCGATGCAGCCAAAAGACCCAGTAGCAGGGAGTTCGGGCATGTTCAAAAAGGTGAACATTCAAATTCGACAGAATTTTGTCAGAATTTTATGCCATCAAGTTCTCGAATGTAACGTTGTTGTCATGTTGCGCAGGTGCAGAGTTCTGGTGCGTGCAAGTCTCCAGGAACAGCTCTGAAATTGGCAGCCATAAAGAGAATGCGAGACGCTGGATGGACTAGCATTAGCAGTTCAGATAAGAAAAAGAAAAAAATAAGCGAGAATATATTTGCTTGAAGATGTTTTGCTGCAAAAAAAAGATTATTCTATTTCTTTTAAATTATTCTAGTTCTCAGTACACTTCATTGTACTCATTCACTTAATTCAATTTCATTGTAGCTGAATGTTACTAATTTTGATATTTTATTTATGTTCTGATTGTTTTTGTTCTTCTGTAACTGTTTTTAGCTAACTTCATTAGTCTATAAGCTTATTTCATGCATATTTAACTTAATTGAAAATGAATTGAATAGTCTAAAACTCAATTTTTCATATACTATGAAAGCTTCAAGTAAAAGTAATGTTTTCAGTTTGTGTTAAAAATAAATGTTATAAAAATAAAACTAGGCCTATTCCTGCATTGATGTTTTAAGGCCCTTGATCACTTGCATGGAATGTCTGAAAGTTGGAGGCATCACGGTCAGGGTCTATTCCCTGATCCTCTTTCAGAAACTCCAAGCGGAACTGAGTGGATGCGTAGCCAAAACCAGACGCGTCAGTCTGAAATTCTTCTTCATTTTGTACTGTCATGGTGGGGTTGTAAATCTGAGGGCCATCGTAAAGTCCTCCTGAGATGACCAGCGTGTCATCTGCCCCAGCAAACTGCTCTCCTGTAAAAAACATTTGTCTCTGTAATGCTTTTCGTAATACTGTAATAAATAATTTATTATTTTACAGACTGGGTCACATTTGTTAATCATAAGTGTTCTGTAGATGGACAGTGGCAACACAAGTTTTTCCTAACCTGTATCCTCGTTTTGCAGACGGCGATGAGTATATTGGACCCTGGTCTGATTGCGTTTTCTATACTTATGCATAAAGTACACCAGAACTGTCAGGACAATTAAACCAAGCAGAGCACTGAATAAAACAGTCAGAGATTTCTCTGAACCACTCAGACCTGTGAAGAAACAGAGACAGGGGTTAACACATTTCCTTCTGCAATGTTATACTTTTTTTAACAGGAAATGGTCAAACCTACCGACTGAAGATTTATTGATATCAGTTGAGTTGTTTTGAGTAACAGTGGTTGAAGTTTTCTCGGTTGGTTTTGTTGCTGGCGATGTGGTTGATGTAGTTAATACTGTGGTACTGCTGTAAGTTGTGTTGTTTCGAGATGTGATTGCTGTTGTACTAACATTGACTGTTGTCGGTGATGAGGTGCTTGTTTTGGTCGTGTTGTAAACCTGTGTTGTTGTTGTTGTTGTTGTTTGTCACGTTTGGCTTCACCGTTGATCCGGAGACTGTTGCATTTGTTTGTTTGGGGGCTGAAGTCGTGTTCTGGGGTCTAGTAGGAGTCATCGGGGTAGCTGAGGTTGTCGAAGAATCGTTTATTAAATGACTTGATGGCGTTGAGACATTGCTTTCAGTATAGTTTCCTGTTTCCAGAGATTCAGCAGTCGCAGAAGGTGTGATCTGTGACGTGTTGGTCGTCGTTGATGGTGACTTGATAATTTGATCTGTTTTGTTTTCCGCAGCCAACGAAAACAATAATAGTTGGCCACATACCAACAGCTGAAGAGTTAACACACCCATATCCGTTGCACAGGCTTTCGTGTCCTTCAAAAAAAGACATACACAGAACATACGCTACTTTAGATGGAGGGAAAAGGCAAGAGATGTGCACTTTGATATAGAGCGTGACCTAATTTAGCGTGTTTATGCGTATGTGGTATCGATGTGGTTTCCTGCTATGCTGTTACTGAGAAGTTTACATTTGCCTCGAGCTCTTACTGTCATTAATTACTCAATTCATAATTCAAATTGCCAATCCTTAGAAATAATAGGAAATCTTTAATGTCCTAAAAAGAACACACACAGAAGTTTACATAGAAGACTGTGCCAAGAGGGTGTTTATGTACAATCCGTATAATCATATCTCAAAAAAGCTGAAAAGTTCATGATGATTGTCTAAAATGGCGCTGTCAAGAAACCAAAGACAAAGAGCCACATGGTTTTTGCATAGTCTAAACAAACAGTCGTGGGCATCCCATTTTATTAGCAAGAAAACCACCTTGTTTCCCACTGTCACAACATGTCATTCTCATTCTCTCTCTCCCCTTCCTGTTGGTTTGTTTAGTGTTAGTTTGTATGAAAAAGCTAATGTTAAGACATGAAAATAAGAGCAGTTTTGAACTTACCTGTGAGCTGAAACAAGCCGTGTCAGATGATACCAGGAAGTGGCTCGCAGCAGTTATTACCCCTCCCACCTGCTGTAGGCTAAAGACTTTTTCCACTCCCTAAAGAAAGCCGAGCTCAATAGTCGGCTCTACGTCAGGCAAACAGGTAGAGAGGGCGGGCCTGTAGATGACTCACTTCCTTTACAGGCAGGGTGTAGTGGTGGCAGGTGCACCATGTTTAACCCTTGCGTGTAATTCATTCTTGTGTGTTTTTATGGTTTATCTCTCTTTCTCTCTCCGTCCCTCACTCAGTGACACTTCATCATACATCAAATTTTATTTCATTTAATGCAAAATGCAATATAAAACATTTTATTACTTAACATTGTTGTGTACATTTGAATCATGTAAATCACTGGCTTTATTATAGTTTATGAAAATATGTCATACAGTAAATGTAGGTTTTGAAAGGTCCTCATCATGTCCGTCCATTTATTTTAACATACATAAATACAGTTTTCGTTTGCTATTTACAACATCTTTCACCTTTCTTCTAAAACCTCGTGATCTTCTCGGAGTCTTTTTCCTTCAATGCAATTTCATTGTCGCAGAAAACTGGACTGTCCAGCCCCTGGACATGTTTAGACTCTTTCTCAATGAGGTCTGGCTTGGACATCTGAAAATAATATAAAATGAAATGCAGTTATAAGTAGTTTTTTTCAATCTCACAAACCACAATTTTTGTAGTCATGACTTGACAACGTGGATCTTCTCTTTCTCTAAATGTTCATCACACTGGCAATGAAAGATCTCACCTCTGTGTCTCCACTGCGGCGGAAGCAAAGGAGATCAGACTTTGTGATAAACAGCTCCGGTCGAGCTTTCTTCTGTTTACAGCCACCTAAAGAAAAACAGTCTCCGTTTATTTTCCATCTCTTTACTCGCTAACAAAAACATCAGAGCCAGTCGTCTTTACCTGAGACTGCACTAACGAATAGTCCTGTGATTATGGTCACCATTAAGCCTACGGGGCAGAAGTACAGATAGGACAGAGAATACCAGCTGTCTGCCAAAGCTGGTCTTGGCCTGAAAGACATCATGAGAGGTTATTGATTTGATGTCAGCGTTTGTATAACACTATTAAATGGCACTAGCAAAAATGTATGAAAAGTGAAACATGTTTGTACAAATTTAAGATATACAAATATGAGATCACCAACATTGGAGTTGTGGTTTGTAGGACTGTACTAAATGGTGTCATAGTGGTGGTGTGGTTCATCTCATGCGCGATGCAGCCGTCCACACTCAGTGAAAGGCGAAGGGTCTTCTCAGGTAATGGAGGATACAGCTGAGCTCCAATTCCCACCCATAATGTTATAATCAGTCCGGAAATCAAACCAACTAAACCTCCCTGAAGAAATAGAGTTTTTACGAATTTAGGAGAACCTTTAGAGCAGTGTTTCACGGGCCCACTAGAGGCCTCAATATCATTTACAACTATTTAAAATAGGACAAAACAAGCATTAAAAGGGTACAATTTGCTACCACATTGGTCCTCTTTTTAGTTAAATCATTGTATTTTAAGTGTAGGCTACTTTAAATGTAAGTACACGACTAGTTTACAACTATGTGTGTTTAAATGCACTTCATTGGGAATCTTTAAAAGTGTTTTATTTTTGTAAAGGTTGAAAGATAGGATGAAAGACAAGATAAAGTTCTTACAGTGGAGTTGGCACAGCGGAAGAACATGCCTAGCACATACAGACCGAGCAGAGGGCCGCTGATCATACCAAATATGGACAGGGCTGCCTGTGACGGAAGTACAAAAATACTTGTGAGATGCAATTACAGAGTTTCAACAGCAGATGGTGATGTTGACAATTTGAAATCCAGTGCTGTGCATAGTGCCACAAAAGGCCTCAAGCATCCTTTGTAGTATTTTTTAGATATCTGGAAATGTATGTTTACTGTAATATAATGTACTGTAATAAAATAGTTTGCTTTGTGGATTGTTTAAGATCTTCATTGTACATCCACTGTTTAACAATTCTTCTTCCCACATGAAAAATTTTGTGGCACGCCATATTATTTACTATAGTAACATTTCTAGATACAATAGCGTTTTTACATTCTTGAAAGAAGTTGAACAAGTAGGCCTACTTAAAGGAATAGTTCACCTTCAAAATGAAAAATTCTGTCATCATTTATTCACCCTGTTGTCATTTTAAACCTGTGCGATTTTCTTTCTTATGCAAAACAAAAGAAGATCTTTTAAAAAATGTTGGTAACCAAAAACCTGCTAGTCCACATTGACTTCTATTGTATAGACACAAAACCAATGCAAGTCAATAGTGGACTAATGGTTTTCTGTTATCGACATTTTTCTAAACATCTTCTTTTGTGTTCTGCAGAAGAAAGAAAGAAATCCATTGAAAAGACAAGAGGGGCGTGTAAATAATTACAGAATTTTAAAGGTGAACTATTCCTTTATGCACTAATATGGTATTTACTGCAGTTTATCAATGAACTATACTTAATAGTACAGAGTACTAAGGTTAAATATATACTATACTAACTGCTATGTTATACTATATTAATGCACATTATTTACTTTTATGAAAAATAGGTTAGAAGGGCATAAGAGGGGATAAGAAACAATACATTTCAAAGACTATAAAAATGTAAGCAAACAAACAATGCACCATAACAAACAAGAGAAAATTAAAACAAAAGGTGTATATTAATACATTTACCTGCAGTATATTGCCCATCAAGGACGCAACACCGGCCATGCCAATGCATACAGCTCCATAGAACACACCTAGAAATGACATGTTAAGCATCAGCATACGCATCAACCCGGCATCTCCTCCATGCTGTCAGTGTATGCAGTTGTTACACTGAAACTCACTCATGCCCATGTTGATCCAGGACAGCTGTCGCTCTGTCAGCCAGGGCAATGAAGGTTTCAAAAAGTCCTCCACTGTGACTGCCACTAGAGCGTTGATACTGGACGACACTGTGCTGTTGAAACCCCACACAAGTAATACTGATGTGTGTGATCTGATCTTAACAGACTGTACGTTGCGCATGCTAAACCTGTGAATCTCCTCGAGGAATGTGACTGAGGTTTTAAAGTATGAGATTAGGTTGTCATTTACCTTAATGTTCCACTGTAGGCCGCAGCCACAAACAAGCCAGGCAATCCTGGGAAATCTGCGAGTATGTCCATCACCAGATATGGAAGTAACTGTTAAATGTGTTATTTGGTCAATTTCACTGGATGTAAAGGTCACCCATACGAACGAAAACTCACATGAGATCTTTTTAATATGTCATGTATGTCTCCCAGACATCAGTGAGATTAAATGGAGAGCCAATGGACATTTCAAGTCTCCTGCATCTCATTTTCTCCTGAGTTTCAGAAGGAATCTCAACAATATGTCACAAGATACGCCACGTCTCCATTTAAAAGTCTATAATATTGAAGATCTCAACATGAATATTTCTCATCAAATTTGCACAAATCCAGATTATTTTACAATCTATTCATTTTACCCTCATGTCATGTATTTTAACATTTGTCACATTTGTTTCTATTTTTGAGCAATTTTAGGAGTGACATCTGACAACGCAACTGAGATCTCCTGCAATGAATAGGGTTGGGTTCATTTTAATTTTATCGATTCTGATTCTTCTCATCGATTTCGATTCTTATCGATTCCCAATTTCAATTCCAAAGTAAAACATTTAGATATTAACCTGTATGGTCATTTAACCTGCTTATTGACTGGTTTGCAAATGTATATGTATATATTCATGAGCCCCTTGTTTTTCTACAGCAACCATGTTTTGTCTGATTTATTACAATTTGTATTACCATAGTTTAACAACATCATGGTTAAACTGTAGTTACTATAATGAAACTAGTCAAACTTGTGGTTCCTGTGCTTTACCGCAAAGTTAAACTATAACTACCATAGTAAAAACATGGTTCATTTTTATAAGGGCTTTGATTGAGATATCAGTAGATCACAAGTTAACACATACGCAATCTGAAAATCTGCACACAGGAATTGATAAGAGAAATTGACATTTTCATTTGATGTACCCGATTCCCATGCATTTCGATTCCCAATTGGAATTGATTTTTGATTCCTGACCTTAGCAATGAAAGAGCAACAGCAATGAGCAATAACATTTTCCTCTTTGTGCGTGTATCACCTGATCCGTGGCTCCCACGTCTTGATTACTGAATGGATCGCAGTCCTTATAGATGGAGTACATTGTGAGGCCAGAAAGCATAGCCAGACTCACTGTGACCCATAACCCCACCATGTTCACGTACAGTGCTCTGTATGACGAAACATGGACACCATAGTTTTTACACGGAACATCTGATGTTACATGTGTGTTTTCAACATACTGTATACTCACAGCTTTGCCTGGGTCATTGTCCGACAAGAAATGTAGCGTTGCACTTGTGATTGGTTGATGGAGTACATCGATGTCCACATCAGACTGCCGCCGACCACGATCGTCCAAAAAGAGTGACGCCTCAAAGGATCAGGATCAAAACTGCAGGAACATGTGAGCAGTACAAAACTGCTGATGTTTGTTTTTGCAGCAGGTTTCCCAGTAACTTACTGTAGATTTAATTACTGCTCAATATACTTTCCATTAGTACTGTTTTCAATTACTTTAATCAAAACTTAAAACACTTTTGTGATTCAAAATGACCAAGAAGAGACTGGAATTAGCACAGCAACACTGCAAAAATGACATTCTTAGTAAGCATTTTTCTCTTGTTTCCTGTAAAAATATTTAAAACTCCTTAAATAATAACAAGAAAAGTGACCCAAGAAATGTTTTCTTGTTTTATGAATAACATATATAAACTATGTAAGTTTATGCTTAAAACAAAATTGTACGTTAAATCTACAATAAGTTACTGGCAAACCAGCTGCGAAATTTCAGCAAAGTTTTACTGTGTAGGTTATCTCTCTATCCGTCTTCAATGTCTTTCAGATCTACATCTCCTCTTGTGTGAATGAAATAGAGTTCCATGATGTATAAACATGATATGAGCAATAAATGCTTACTAATCTATAAGGTCAAGACAGCTCATAAAGAGAGATAACGCACCGAAATAACATCTGGATGTACTATTCAGCATGTGGATACTGTATGATCTAGTTTTCATAACCTGTTTAGAATATACCTGAATGTTTCCAAACGTCCACCGTGGTAACTATCGTTCCAGACCCTTCCAAGTCCCCCCTGTAGAGACACCCCGCGTGCAATAACTGCCATAAACCCGCCCAACATAATGACCATCTGGAACACATCCGTCCATATCACTGCCTTCAGCCCGCCCTGTGAAAAAGAGCAGGTTGAAGTCAACCAGAAAAGTCAGAGAATACACAAAATCCTCTAGATGTGAAACTGCAAATAAGATGAATAATGTAACTCACAAGTGTGCAGTAGATGATGCAGACAACACCTGTCGCCACTAGCACTCCCCACAGATCTAGACCAGTGACTGCAACACACAAGCTTCTTGATTGATTTATCGGTCATTTTTATTAAGAAAATATCGATCATGCCTTTTATCACTATTCAGGTATTCTTTTTCTAGATTTTGGTGTTCAATGTGGGTTTTTGGACAATGAAATGAAGAAGCCTTGGCTAAGCCTTCCAACAGGTTTGTTAACATTTGCATACCTGCATGGGGAAAGTTCAACCCAAAATAAACATTCTTTCATCACTCATCTTCATGTCATTTAAAACCGGTATGACTTTCTTCTGCAGAACATAAAAGAAGATATTTTGAAAAATGTTGATAACCAAACAACACTGGACCCCTGAGACATTTCTCAAAATATCTTATTTTGCATTCCACAGAAGAATATCATCATATAAAGTCATATACAGGTTTTGAATGACATGAACGTTGGACTTTTGGTTGAACTATCCCTTTGAATCTATAATAAACCCTTTTTGGTGAGAAGACTATTACTATTATTATAATAATATGAATTCAGGGAATTAGGAAAAAATAAAACTACATATAAAAAGGTTCTTCTTGTTCTTCTTTCTAATCATCAGAAAGGTTGATAAGATTTTTTATTTTACATGATATGAGTCTTTATTTGATATGTTAATATGTTCATTTATACTGTATGTATTTAAAGTCATACTGTAAATATATGTTTTTTTCCCGGTGGACAGTAGAGCACAGTCATAATAGGCATAATAATCTAATTGTATTTCACTTTTTTCCTTCTTTCTTTTTTAACGTTAATAAATGTAAATCAGTTTTCTACTCACTCTGATTCAGGGCGAGTGCAGGCGCATAGATGACCATGCCTGTGTATAAAACCTATGAGAGATAACATCAGCCATTAGACGATTGGAAAACAATCTGCTTTGCTTATTACATGGAAAAAGCAAGAACCCAATGGAAATCATTTTTCCAAAGTAATGTAGACTGATGCAGTCCCGCCTATGATGTGTGTTTAGTTATGCATAGTCATGTACGAAGGTAAAGGCAAACTTACGGTTTGAGCAATATACATGCTTGTTCCAATGATTCGAATGAGTTTGTTGTAACGCATTTCCAAGTACTACAAAACAAGTAACCAAAATGAATCATTAATAAACAAAACAACACACAATTTCCATAATGTCACAATCGCGGTAAATATTTTCTCAGATGAACATCATTGCTGTTGCAGAATACTTGTGTGCTGATATTTTCCTCTCTTTTAATTTTGCTGTTTTTGAAATGTATTCCATTGATGTGCTATTTTTAATATCTGTCATTTTTTTCATTTTATGCTTCTCTTTCATCAGGAGAGTGACCCAGAATAACTTATGCACTTTGGATAACGCACATACACTACTACGTTTTACAATGTCGGGGCGATGAATCAATCCTCTATAACTACCAACACTTCATTTATTTTATTTCACACACCATCATTTCCTCATTTAATTCACATCTATTGATTCTTCATCAAGCACAGCCACAAATAGGAACGTCTGAGAGCAAATCAATGATGGACCCTCCAGAATTTCCGGGTGTTCCCTTTCTGTACCAATTTCCCTTTTCCTCATTCAACCCCTGTGACGGGGTCGCCCTCTTACCTCATAAGTGCTGGTGATGTTCAGGCGGTAAAACAGAGGCACAAAAAGTTCAGCGCTGATGGTGGACATGATCGCATAAGAGAAGACGAAGAGCCAGAACGGTGTCCCGTACAGATAAGCCTCGGCGGGCGTTCCGATGACAGTGATGCCTGACATAAAACTAGCTGTGAGGGATAAAGCCACAGGGACGGCTGTCATCTGACGGCCTCCCAGTAGAAATTCACTACTGCTGGTTTCCTTTCGCCCACGGAAAGCTTGGAACAACCCAATGCCGGCCGCGAACAGAATCAAGCCGGCAAAAACTACATAGTCCCAGACGGAGAACGTTGCAACAGGACCTCCACCGCCAGGCATGATGTAAAATAGTGTAAGAACGCTCAAAGGCTTTAAATTAAATACGGTGTCACTCCCGTGTTTAATGTGATGCTTTTACTGGAAATCCCTCCACTGTTTGCCAACCGGAGGACAGGACCTATAATAGTAGCTCCTCGCCGTGCCAATAACTGATAAGGAGTTGAGTACCGTAATCTTGGACTGACCACAGGGAAAGGCTCGAGTTAATGATCCCTCAAGGCCAGAAGATATACCAGTTACATTGTAAAAGGTAGTCGACTTTTTTATTCCAACTCGTGAAGCGAGTTTAGCCGTGCAGAAAACTTTTGTCACAGTTGCTTAATGAATTCCAAAAGCTCCAATTGCTTGCAAGAATTTAATGGAGATTGCTTAAGCCATGAACCTAGATATACCCCCCATTGATAAAACAACAAGACAATCAGGTGTTTTTATCGAGGTTAGCAGACGTCCTGAAAATGATGCATTTCATCACTTGCTCACCCAGAGCGGGTCATGTCAAACCCTTCAGTTCCTGGTACTGAGGTTACTGTGGTTTACCCGAAATAAGACGTTTCTTTCAAAGAGACATTTTTCCATCCATTCCCTGTTGAATCAGTATCTACCGACGGTTTCGGGTCAATCAGAAACAGTGAGAGCTTTTCAAATCAGTTACAGCTTGACAAAGACATCGAAAGTGATAAGGCAAAGCACTTATTAACCTCATGAAAGCACGTTTCTATAGAATTTCATAAGTATGGGCAAACAAAAGATGGCTGAGAAAAACTGCCAGACAGTGATCAACAGCATATATGCATTGTAACATCACCCTCGTGGTTTTGTATAAAGTGTTGAAATCTTTATTTTTGTGCAGAACAACTTCGCAAAATGTGCGGAAAACTGTCAGAACATCTGGTCGTGGTGATGTAACTGTTTATCCAATCTGCAAAACAATTTTTAATAGCATGTTGTACTATTCAAGTGCTGAAGATGCATATCACTTAGCTGGGAATAAATTGCATGTAAAACTGTTTGGGCACGCATTAAGCTTTCCATCTCAAGCTTGTGAACTTTGCACATTTGATAAGGATCCAAATCGAGATTCACTCGATGAAAGTGCGATAAATGGTCAGAACGAGTCTGTATCTTTATTAAAGGTAAGATTAGATGGTATTTAGTAAGCAGGGTTGATCAATGAAGCCACTTTGTTTCTATGGTGTTTTATTGCACATCCTGTGTCTTTTGTACAAATGCATCATGATATATGGGTGTGATTTGATATTAGTATGTGTTCAGAGCGTAGATAGTCAGACAGCGGCAACATTGATCTGGGATCAAACCTAAACAGACCAAAGAGATCTACACTGTAAAAACAATTTGTAAAAAACTGAAACTTCCTGTCTGCTGGAGCGCCAGAAATTAACAGTAAAATAAAAGAAATCCTGTAAAATTACAGGATATAAGGATATATAATGAATTGATTTAGATTTTTCTGTAAAATTACGGGTTTTTTACAGTGGAAAATTCATAAATGAGACCTTTTTCATGCCTATACTTTATTATTTTACCTGTAATAGTAGTTTTTTGTCTAGCAAATCTACTACTATCAAGTTTTTTACAGAAGAGACCTTAACAATTTCACAGTTTGTGCACAGGTTTGCCAAGATGCCGAATTCAGAGATCAAAAGTCAAAGATTTTCACTTGAAACATTTCATTATCACATTTATCCAAGACCCGGCAGAATCTATAACATACTTTTCTAAAAAATGTTGCATATGCTGTTAAAATTTTTCCAGAACAAACCTAAAAGTTAATTAAAAAAAATTATATTACTAAATGCATTTTACGTAAAAGGAACGTGAAACATTTAGCTAAACTTCTCCTGCGGTTCAAGTTAACATACAGTAACACGCAGCAAAATCTTTGATTATTACAGGTCTAAAACACAATAAGAGGGGAAACCCCTGTGTACCCCTGGTACAAACCACAAACCTGGGATCAATAAAATATTTATACTTATTACGGTTTCATGCTTATATTGTGGTAAGTCAATATAAATCCATTATATAATATAACCTGTAATGTAAACCTAAATATAACCTGCACACCCGGTCGTAGACACACAGACATCCTCTCAGACAGAAGACTATCAGACACATTGGGATATCAAGGACATATTTCCTACTTTAATCAAAATCTAATTGTTAAGATTGGGGATTCAAGAATACACTTTCACTAGGTGGTTGTCAGACACACTGGTATCTCGCCATGCAGAAGGAAAACATTTTTTTAAAAAGAATCACATATTTGTTAAATGAAATCTTTGACTTATCTCTTAAACACTAAAACTTTGTAGGAGCAACCTGCAACGTTTAACAACATTTGGACGCACTAATCCATGAAAGAACAAGTCAGGGCAAGTCATTGAATCAAAAGTTATGGTTTATGGCACAATGATAAAAATGCTGACCCAAACACTTTAATCATTTTTCAGATAAAAGTCTTAACACACCAACTCACTCTCAGAAGAATAAATCACATACTGTAAACATTTACTTTATCTCTCTCTATCTCTGGTCTTAAAAACCATGAAAACACAGTTTTTGATTGACGGTGGTGTGTATGTAGCACAATGTAGTTAGGGAGGACAGAGGATGCCGAACAGTCATAAAACATAAATGTCATCAAGATTGACAGGCCATGAAAGAACCATTTGAGTGACTGGTTGACGGACCTTTGACAGGGGGGTCATAAATCAATCAACATTTTGACACACAGTATATGCTTACTACTTCTCTCTCTATCCCTTGAAAAGTCAACCTATGACAAGCATCAGAAATCACACAATTCTGGCCCATCTTGAACTATACATAAAGGAACTCCATTAACCGCTTCTACACTGGTAAAAATAAAGGTGCTTCACGATGCCATAGAAGAACCCCTTAAATGGTTCCATAAAGAACCTTTAACATCCGAATGATCTTTCTGTTTCTGGTTCTTTGTGGCGGAAAAAAAGGTTTTTCAGATAATAAAAAGGTAAGAAAGGAATGGTACTTTAAAGAACCTTGACTGAATGGATCTTCGTGAAACCTAAAAGGGTTCTTCTAGCATCGCCGTGAAACACCTTTTAAGCACCTTTATTTGTAACCACATAGCTGTGTGCTCAATATCTGTGTTTTTTGTGTCTCATTTCTGAGCTACTTGAGCATTCTGTAATATAAATATGAATGTACTATACTACTGATGTTAACTTTGGAATCAAACAGAAATTGCACCCCCAGTTAAAAGATGCTCTTACTATATGACTTGTCTCTTTCGCAAGACACTTTGGGAGTAAAATTTAGAACAAAATTGATAATGCTCTGTGAAGCGAAATCTCAGATTGAGATTTCCAATGTGAATATGAATTCAGTGGTCTTAGCAGAAAGCCTGTGGATGATTTGGTTAATGGGCAGCAGTTTTATGGATGCTGCACTGTGGAGATGAGAGATAATGGGAGATCAGATTCACTGTGTGTATAAGAAGAGCTGAATTTTTACACGGGCACCAGATCCTCAAGGTAAGTGTCCTATCGACGACAAACTAAAGAACTTTCTTTGCTTGTCTTTGCCCAACTTCTCGTGGATTCTTTAGAGAATGTAAACATCTAAAAATTGTGTTTTTCTTCTTTTTTTGACAGATCTACTGTATATTGACAGCTATAATGTCCGCTGTGTATGTGATGGGTATGCTGGGTCTTTTGATGAAGGTGGCCATGCCCATGTGTGCCCCCATAGAATACACCATTTACGTCGAGAGGCCGGAGTGTAACTTTTGTGTAGCTGTCAACACCACCATCTGCATGGGCTTCTGTTTTTCAAGGGTAAGTTGACAATTTTTTTTATTATAATTCTTTTTTCAAATTGTTATTTTCAATATGCTCACACTCATTCCAAATCTTTAAGACTTTATTCCTACTTGAAATACCCATGAAATACTATCCATGAAAGTAAGTCACGCAGGTTTCGAACAACACGAGGGATGAATCATTCTTTGAAGTGGGATATGTGTTCATTAACTCAACTGCACAAGCACATCTCCTGTTTTGTACATCTAAGAAACCCCATTATGTTGTTCAAACGTGGGTTTAAATGTTCCTGACATGAGTTACTAAATTCTATTCCTCCTGTAGGACAGTAACGTAAAAGAGTTGCTGGGTTCCCGTTTCTTGGTCCAGAGGGGTTGTACATATATGAGGAAGTCGAGTATCGAGACGCCGTCCTGCCCGGCTGCCCTCCGCATGCAGATCCACACTTCACCTACCCGGTGGCTCTGAGCTGTCACTGCAGTACCTGTAACACACACAGTGATGAATGTGCCCACAAAATCGGTCATTCTGGAATGAGATGTTCCAAACCTATCCGTCATCTGTCCCCCGACCCGGGAGAACAACTTCATTCAGCCATTATGGGAACAGTACGAGTGACTTCAATACTCGATAAATAAAAGTTTATGCCATTATTGTTGAAGGTGAACTGTTGTTTGATAAATAATGCATTGAGTTCACCTTTTCTTTTCGAGTTACCTAACCCGTCATGTTTAGATGCACAGTCTGCATCTTTAATGTTTTAGTGTTTCATTGGTGTCTGTCAAAAAAAATCCTAATAAAGGTTGCCTCTGAACAATCATACAATCCTTCCCTCAAACTCACATCACGTCCGTGTTTAGAGAGATGTTTCATTTTAGAGAGATCAATAGCCTGGAAGATGTTTTACAGCACGGTGATCATGGCAAAAAGTTCAAAATATGCAGTGGGGATGGTTAACATACTGCCTTAAGGTAAATTATGGCTTCACCTTTTTTGCATGAATTCCACTCTAGTAAATCATTATATTTCTGACAGGCCCTGTGAAATACAAAATTATTTTCTTAGGTAAAGCCTTTGGGTAATCCCAGCGGTGTGGATGTGACATTTTTAGACAAAACTTGAAATACAGTAGGCCATAAACGTTCAGAGAATGTATTTATTATATATATTGAACCGTCTGTTTATATTTTCCAAAGCTCTGTTGACAGAGTCCAGACATCAGAAAAATATCAGTCTATACACGTTTTCTATCTAAGATTGGGGGAAACATGCGTTTTTTTGATGTTTTGGACACATGTTTTTCAGAAACGACATTTGTACGATTTCTGTGAATCAAAAGCAATGACAGGAAGCAAAAATACACAACAGAACTTTTATTTTAATGTGACTGTTCCCTGATAGCACACATGCATCTTGAATACGTCTATTCGATGTCTGCATTTACATCTGCAAGATGTATTTTTTGGAGCGTTTGCTTAGCTCTGCAATACGTCTCTGAGACATTTCCTGACAGATGCCATATAGATGTATAATCGATGATAGATCTTTATCAGACTTCTTTCAGACGTGCCTGTGATGGGTTATGGTGAGACAATTCTGAAAGCGGCACTTGCCTGAATATCCTTTAAAAACATTAAGAGAGACCTCACATGGGTTTTGACATCAGTATGATAAGGTTGACCTTTACATAAATCACCTATTTACCTTCTTTGCACAAACCCCTCTACTCAACCATATTATGTTCATCATATTTAATTATCTCAAAAGTGGCTTTCCCTGTAGTGTATGTGCGTGGGGTAAAAGAGAGCTCACTGAAAGATAATGCATATTTAGAGAGTCAAGCAGCTGTGGGTTATTTATATTACAAGCTCAGTATGTGAGACGTGTGAAAGGTTAACCCATGTTTGCGTTCATTCTAGCCAAAGTCCATTCATTTAATTTTTCACAACTGTTTTTATAGACCATGATATCATCATGTTTTATGTGTATTTGTGACAAGCTGTTAGTATAAACTCCTTTCCCAACAGCCACGCAATAATATATTTATTTGAAAGCAGCAAAAGACGTATAAAGAGGCTTGCCGTCAGAACAGCCTCAAGAATTGCCATTGTAAGTGGTCACATGATTGGAGTTCATTGCAGGACAAAAGATAAATTTGGACATCACAATGTCCTATTCTGCCTCCCAGTGTCATGTAAACGTACATTTCCATGCCCCATCCCTTATTCTTTCTATAAGACTATTACACCGAGTACAAAAATAACAGAGAGTGTATTTAATGGAGAGTTCATCACTTTGGATTAGAATGTGATGATGTCGTTGATGTTAAAGAAATTACTCGACAACAAATGAAATGATATGCAAATTAATATTCAGATTTTATGTATTTAGATGTGCAATAATTATTATCTTCTAATGGGGTACTGTATTTGCATACGGGTCGATGACATACTTCTGCTAAAATCTCTGCCATCCGGAACTATGGGAACAATGGCGTTTCGCTTCAGGATGCACATATGGTTGCGATCAACAATGTGAGTCTAATTATTCAAACACTTTGCCATACGTCCACAACCTAAAAGGAGAAGCACTTCAGGTTATTTGTTTTCTTACTAAACACATCGTTATCATTTGGTGAAAAATCCCCTTAGGGCTATGAGAGCGGAAGTGAATTAGTTGGTCATCGTCCCGTGTGCATATTCCCCATTACCAATCATGTGTTGACATTTATTCTTTATCATACCTCCGTTTGTGTTTGTTCTGTATTTCAATGACATTCCCAATAAAGTGATCAGCTTTACGTCTTTTCCTGGCAGGCTTCAAACATGCCAAAGGATTACAGTAAACAAGGTCAAGTCTAGCCCAAAACATTATAGAGTCTTGGTATGGGCTCTCTTGTTCTGGACCAAAAAAAAACACTTTTTAATAACCTAGCAACCGCACAGCAAACAATGCTTCAAACATTCAAAACATGTTAGCAACCGCACAGCAGAGATGCAAGCTGTACCCGACAGTTTTACATATAGGCAAACAATGCTGCCACTCCTTGTACAGTACACGACGTACAAATCTAATTTTCTATTTATCGTGGATTGAAAACAGCTGGTCTATTGTAAATGAAATCATATTTTTTTGGTCAAAATCCAGGCGATTATATAAGAATGACAGAGATGAGTCAACAGCACACGAGTCCATGTTGTAAAAATCCAAAGCTCATATTTTTTTAAACGTTAAACAATCAAAATGGTGGAATCTGACCGCTCTGCAGTTTTTAAAAGGGTTGGTGGGGGCGTGCATACCTATCCCATGTGTCCCCACGTGCCAGAGGAATCTTTGTGTTGCATTCCTTTAGTTAAAAAAACTGGCTAAACTTGAAACCCAAAACTGAGTAAAAAGAAGCCTGCGGATTCCGACCGAGACCTCTTTTCGAACTATTAAGGCATTGTTGTGTTAAAAAGATCTTTAACACACATTTCCAAATAAGTCCGTAAGCTGTTCTTTTTATTTCATGAGCTCTCAGATATGCTGGTCTCAACTTGCCCTCGACTCTAAAAACTGTGTGAAGTAGAATAGAAGGGAAAACCCAAACTTCTGCTTTGTATCGGTGTTCAAATCAATATCTGTGGATCACATGTTTTAACTTAATCTGTCTATCCCTGAAGTATGAGTTAATAAATACGCGCTGACTGATTACCACCAGGTGCAGCTGTGACATTTTTATTATAACACGTATGTTCATTATCATGTTATTTTTAGGCACACAAGACAGCTGTTTGCTTATTTTAGAGTTTCAATCACATTTACTTTTTTTTTTAATCTGTATTCATCTACGACACACCCGAGGACAAGCAACATTAGATGAGAAACTTCTAGAACTGTATTATGTTCTGTGTTCTACTATGTAGATCTGTAACATGTCTTAAACATGGTATACCTCAGGACTTCAAATGTGGTTACAGCCTACGACGTTAACATTGTAATGGTAATTTGGACTATCAAAACAAGTCTTCTAGTATCTGCCAATGATGGCGATAACATCGCTTTTTGATTTGCTTGCAAGACCACACGCCTAAGGAAAATTAACCATGGTTTAACATAAAAGTGAAGTAACCGTTCAAAAAGGTACATATACCTATGTATAAATGTATAGGATAATGCAATGTAAGTCGCTTTGGATAAAAGCGTCTGCCAAATGCATAAATGTAAATGTTTGAAGAGTTTTTTTTTTATTTGTCAAAAATAAAGTTTATTGTGCATTCCCATATATATCAGTGTAGTTGGTTTGTTTTGATTTCAAACCATAATAACTAAAAAAAATACAGCTTACTAACACAGTAAAACACAATAAAAACATGATAACATAGTAAAAATTATTTTTTGAAAGATTTTAAAAACTGAGTTATTTCATTTTACAACAAAACCTTTCATTTATGCTGTAGTTGAACTATAGGCTAAGTTTCGTTTTCATAAAGGGACATCACAATGCTTTTATTTGCTATTCTTAGATTAGGAATTGGTCAAATATATATATATATGTAACATATCTGTCACACTGAGTCACAGTTATATATATATAAGAGCGCACAAACTGAATCATTGTATATAAAATAAAGCGTCACTGAGCTAAAATAGCTAGTGTAATTTGACACCGTGACCTACCCCACCCTTCAGCTTTGACCGGAGGCGGTCCTTACTACTCACCAGCGAATGACGTGTGTTTATGTAAATATTGCAAGGTTACATTGGACACGTAAATTTACACCGACCCGGCATCCCCGCCTCCTATTTTAAAACTGGAAGGAAATTTCCATTGAAACATTCATTCAAACTTGCTCGCCGTGAAAGCTTCTTCTCGCGCATTGACTTTTATTGAAATACTTCAACAGCCAATAAGAATTTCTGCTCATTTCTGAGGTGAGTGTTTACTTCCGAACGAAAGCTAGCGTTGTGTTTTTTGTAATAATGTACATTTTAAAACGCACCTTAGTAGAAATAGTAATACTTTGCATTAAATAATAATTGCGCAGATTTTTTTATTTAAACTGCCTCAATGTTTATTAAGAGCTTTAAAAAGTTAGGTTTTGACTTGAACAGTCTTTAGCTTGTCCTACTTGGCCGCTTTAACTAACCAGTCATATTCATAAGCCGTTAGTTATAGCGGAGTCATTTCCGCCTTTTTTGCGTTGAAAGTAATACATTCATTATTTCTCCATATCATTGTATTGTAGACCGCGTTGTATTGTTAATGCTGAATTTTGTTTTGTTGTCGTAAAATACAGAAAAAAAAAATACGTGAATAGTGTGTTTCGGCAAAAAAGGAGATCGACTAACGTTAAAGACCGATTTATTTACAGGGCGTTATAAAAGAAAAAAGGAGATCTTCGGCTTTAATCCTAATTAACAGTGGGCGTGTAAAGATGATTGTCTTTGAAACATGTCAGGTCTTGATGCTAGCATGCTAAATTCCTGTGAACTGGATACTAAGAACGCTAGCAATCTCTACTCGACAGAGACGGGGGTTACAGACTACAAAGTAGTCAGCCACCTCCACTGGGCATGCGCACTTCAATACCGCATCATTTTTGTCACGCTGAAAACAGTCAATTACATTTTTTATTATTGTACGTTTTTATAATTTTATGGCGAGATTTTGCACCACTTCCGGCTATAGCTGTATCCCTTCTAGAAACAACCAAAACCCAGACCGAGCATAATGCTCGCGGTCAATCATAGTACGCATGCGCGCGCACGTGCGTTTTACATACTTTCATACGAGTCATATCTGAACCGGAAGTGAGCCGGTTTCGTTGACCTTATGAGTGTTTGTGTTAGCGGATTAAAGCACTTTGTGTAGGAAGGGCTTAATGAAAGTGATGTGTAAGTTATGTTTACCGGTGGTAGACTGATACGATATACATCGCTAACCGTGCGTGTGTCTTCCAGGTCTCTGTCTTTCTTGCCTTCATTGCTCACTGAAAGAACAGTTACTAAAAGTATCTCTCGTTCATCACATCTAAGAAGCTTCACCATGTCTCAACAGCAGATCAGGTACTGAAGGTTTCTCTATACACGTTTATGTTTTCATATAGAGTTTTTAAAGTGTCAAATTTCATTTCAATTATTTTTTTAATGTGCATTATTTCATCACTTTAGCCTTCCAGCCAAGCTCATCAATGGGGGCATTGCAGGCATCGTTGGGGTCACTTGTGTGTTCCCCATCGATCTGGCCAAGACCAGACTCCAGAACCAAAGACAAGGCCAGCAAGTCTACAAAAACATGTAAGCACTCTTATGTAACTGGCCGATAGCATTATACTGTTATCTTTATAATTACATGCGACTATGTGAGGCGTGACTTTGGTTTGATAAACTGCCTCGCGTCTGTAGTTAATCCACATGGAATGTATGACAGGCGATCGTGCGTTTCATTTCATGTGATGTATGGGATCCCAGCTATAAGCCTTATAAGGACTGGGAATAGACTGGGTTTAGATGAATGTACACGCTCATCTAGCTTTAGATTTGTATAATGGGGTTTTAGAGGAATTCCTAATGCAAATTGACAGACACAAACCTTTTTTTGTCCTGCAGGATTGACTGTCTTGTCAAAACGGTACGATCTGAGGGGTGCTTTGGCATGTATAGAGGTAAGATTTGCTCATTGAAAGCTGTATTTACACCCTTTGTAGATTTATATAGAGATGAGCGTAGTCCCTTTATATGGCATGATGGGTACATCTGAATAGACTTGAGAACCTTGCATAAGTTGACTTGTGACTGTTCAGTTCAGTCCATGCCAGTTTGTCTACGTTTGTAGCAGTAAAGTAGACTGTACACCAAAGAAAAAAGGCTAATATGTAGGATTGTCAGTGTTGACTTTGATCAAAGCGAGTACTGCACAATTTTCGCACATGTGAAAAAAATCCCTTGCACTTACGCTTTTTGTTGTCCCAAGTGCTTCTATTACTTACCTCATTTGTAAGTGGATAAAAGCGTCTGCTAAATGTAATGTATATATGACATTTGGTAAAAGTTGAATGGTCTCAGTTTTGACTGGCACAAGAACCCTTGAAGAGTGTTATCTGTAGTTTGGAGGAGATTGGGAGTCGGTCATTTGTGCCGGGTCTCCGTTTCTGTGAGGAATGCTGTTGTTTGCATCTGTGTTTTTCATGTTACAGACGTGGGTCCCCGCTGGGATAGTGAAGGCTAGCCGATAAGGCGCAGCCACGCTGGAGGCAAATCATTTATCATGGTTCTCTCCCACTCTGCTCTTACAAATAGGCACCAATTTTGTTATTTTGATTTTTACTTAAAGATAATTGTTGTATCATTTTGAATGTTTAGTTTAATTTTACTTCTTCACTTTTTTCCGGTTCCTTCCGTGGTTGGTTAACTTTTATCCACTTTTTTCTTCACTGTCTTTGATCTCGACTCATTCGGTACTAACCCATCTTGCCGTGTTCTGTTAACATCTAGACCTTCCTTGTTGTTTATTCATCTCATGCTTTTATTTCTGTTTTTCTTTTTTTAAACTATCTGGTCATGTGTACAGACACATTCTTAATCATCTTTACATACTGTGGTATGTTTATTAACATGGTGTAAGTGTTCTTTCTGGAATGTGCCTGCTTTCCTTTTTTGTCTCAGTATACATTCTTACGTTTTGTCATCTCTGACAATTTATGTACAAGTGAAAACATTTGCTTTTATTTATACAAATATCCCCCTCCATCATCATTCATCCTGTTGACATACCGAAATTGTGTCTTAGTTCCATTTTTTTCTGTTGCAATGGTATGACTAGATATGTCGTATCTGTTGTGATGGTGGTGGGGAATGTCATGTACTGATCTGTGATCAGTTACTGTGTGGATTTCCTAACCCTCTGTTTGTTTGTCTTTTAGGGGCTGCGGTTAATCTCACATTGGTCACCCCTGAGAAGGCCATCAAACTGGCTGCCAATGACTTTTTCAGACACCACCTTTCCAAAGACGGGTACGTTTCTACATGCTGCTGTGACCCCTAACAACTACAGTGTGAAATCTGTGGGGTGCAGTGTTATTCTGTATGGCTAATCTAAGCCTTGTGTGTTGCAGGAGAGGGTTGACTGTGTTTAAAGAGATGATGGCTGGTTGCAGCGCTGGTATGTGCCAGGTTATTGTCACCACTCCAATGGAGATGCTGAAAATTCAGCTGCAGGATGCTGGGAGACTGGGTAATTTGATTTACTTGTGGCAGCAAGTTCAGTACTTTTGGAGCTGGCATGGTAGTGTGACATATTTAACAATATATAATTTTCTGATGCTAACAGCTGCACAGCAGAGAAAACCAGGCATCATCCCTTCCACGAGACTGGCAACAACAAACGCGGTGTTAAGTCGCTCCTATAACGTGGTGCCCAGCTCCATACCCCGAGCTGTTTCTGCCACACAGATCGCAAGACAGTTACTGCATACTGAAGGAATTCAGGGCCTCTACAAAGGCCTTGGAGCAACTCTGTTGAGGTAATGAATAAAAAATCCTTAATGTACAGTAAATTGAATGCAAATGTAAGAAACTAATTTGTCCTATTTCCTGTATTTTTATTCAGAGATGTACCGTTCTCGATTGTGTACTTCCCACTTTTTGCTCACTTGAACAAATTGGGTAAACCCTCCCCAGACGAAACGGCGCCATTTTATTGGTCATTCATTTCTGGCTGCGCTGCGGGTTCCACAGCTGCCGTGGCCGTTAACCCATGTGATGGTAAGTTGCCTCACTCTCGTCTATATGGCGCCATCTGTGGAAATGCACAAGCTTACTGGTTTTTCCTGTTCCTCTTTTTGCAGTGGTTAAAACCAGACTGCAGTCTTTGAACAAAGGCGCTAATGAGGATACGTACACCGGAATAGTCGACTGTTTCAGGTAACCATTCATTAGCTTTCAGATCAACTGGTTTCTAAGATCATACATTTTAGTGAAGTGACTCTTAACTTCTAAACAATACTGTATGATGTAGTCATCTTAATCTATTTATATTTAATTTCACAGGAAAATCTTGAAGCGAGAAGGACCGTCTGCTTTTCTGAAGGGGGCGGGCTGCAGGGCTCTAGTCATGGCGCCGCTGTTCGGCATCGTGCAGGTCATGTACTTCATCGGCGTGGGAGAGTATATCATGAGCCAGTCCCCCCTGAAGCTAATCTCTGACTGAACACATTGCTAGAGTCACTGTGACACTGGCAGCTACACAACTGTACATTTACAAAGAAAGAGAAACTTTAATCAAGATTGTGAAGTTGTTATGAAAGAGCAGCTTCCACTCTTGTTAAGATCCTTTAGGTTTTTCCAGCCTTACCGCACTTCCTCTACTGGCTCGGTATACTGTTTTGTATGCTATGGCCAGAATTTGCACATGTCGGTAAGGTCACTTTTGAAGAAGAGCGCTTACGTTTTCGAGAAGTATGTGAACGTTTCCCGTAAGTGAGGGAGGTCGGTGTCGCTGTGATGACACTACAATCAACGCTGATCTGTTTTTCATGCTTCCTATCTGTTATTTCACCGTCGTGATGTTAGTATGACTTTCAGTATCTGCTTTTGGCTGCTTGGGATGCTTTAAGCTTTCATACTTGTTTATATGTATAGTTGTAGTTTTGGCGGATGGCATTAAGGGTTAAGGACTTTCATCAAAATGTACCTGCCCTCTGTTCATTTTCAATTCTTGAGTTTAAAACCATAAGCCTTGATGACTTCCTAAAAAACCTATTTGAATGCATATCATATTTATGCAACATGTATATATTTGCAATTGTTGCTTTTTTTGTATTGTTTGATGGACCAGCACATACTTTACAAGCACGAGTCATTCTTAGCTGTTTGCCTTAAATGGACATGGGGGGACTAACTATACTATTTAGTGCTTAACTATACAGTATTGACCTTACACACCTACCCACAATGTGACATTTCAACTCAACGTATTATTTCCTTGAAATACTGTGATGCATTGCATTAATAAAACACATGCAAACTCTGTGAGCTACAAATTTCAGTTTTAATATTTTTCAGGGCTTCTTTTTTTACCCGGTGACCATATTTTCTCATTTCTAAGCAATATACATGCAACACAATGCTATAAAATGCCATAAAAATTCTTTGTCCAATTTTGCAAAATTTACGTGAGCAACTATCTTAATATGAAAACTTGAATGCTAACAGCAACTACAAACCCATATGTGCACATTTATGATGGGTTTTGTCAGAAAGGCACATAGACAAAACTAATGGGTTCTATTCTTGTGCACCAATTTTAAAAAGGCAACGGTTACAGAATAATATTAGCCGAGGTGTTTTAGTGGAACAGGGTCTTCGTTTTGTAGCAAGAAATTTGAACAAACCAGCAACTGGCTTGTTAACATGATTACATTACTAAAAAAAGGACTGAATAAGTTAAACAAGCTACACAAAGTAAACATGAGACATTATCATAGCCAAACAGTATGAACAGGAATATGTATTAAACGTGTCATGTTGACTTCATGGGCAGATTGTTAGTCGATAGTTTCACTCAAATGTTTTAAAATACTGAACCCATTCCTCGGCGTCATCCAGTATTCAGGCGTGCTGCGATTTAGAGTATCAACGAAAATCAACGATAACATGCAAAAAAAAACATTTTGTCAATACCCATGTTCTAAAATCCCTAGATTAGCACAGAAAACCTGATCAAGTTCACACAATAGAATAAATACATGAAATCATTAAAAAATAACATTAAATGCAGATGATCAGAGAGCTTATTTACATCAGTAAGAATATTTCATCCGGACCTGTGAGGAGAGACTCGCACAAAAGCTAAAGCTGGAAAAAATTGAATATAAACTAGATGAAGTTTCCCCATATCAATCAGTAATAAGAAACAAATTTGGTTAATATTGTTACAGTAGCAGTAATGGTCCATGCAATCTTAAACAAAGCTTAAAATGAAAGAGAAAAACAAAGACAGAATGCCGATCACAAAAATGTATCACAAGAGCCGCACTGCATTATGGGAGTCACACCCTGTACCCATGACTGAATGTGATGGTCTGATGAGGTCAAGGAGGTGGGCTTTGAGAGACAGTCCAAGTGGGCGAGAGGGGAACCGTGAGGTTCCTAAATTACTTCTCTGCTGTTCCGGATGGCACAACATAGAACCATGCTGAAGATCATGCCAATGATCTGTCAGAAAAAAAGTGAGGAACATTAAAAACACGTTACAGGAGTCCCACAGGTATTTGAACATTGAGGCCACATATTGAAATTGCTACAACATTCTAATTACTATATATAAACACATGTAAAATATACAATATATACTGCATCTAAAATTCATATGAATAAACACAAAATATATTAAGACCTGGTTAAACAAAAGGAACATGTATAGTAGGGCTGTCAATAGATTAACATTTTTAATCGCATCCTTTTCTGTAGTGAAATTAAACATACACTATTTATTTTGTTTAAAATGTTTATTCTCGTGCTGTCAATCGATAAAAAAAAACTAATTAATCACACTTAGCTATGATGTTTTTAAATATCCTTATACATTCAAGTAATTTCACATTTTATATCCAAATGAATGTAGAAATAACACATTTGAATGAAATGAAAGCCAACATTCTAATATTGTTGGCTTTGCAACTGATTTTTTTTCTACTTATCAAACCCATTATAATAAGCGTGCCCTTAATATACAGAAAATAAATAAAGTTCTCAAACACTTTACAGTCTTTACTGCTAAATACACAATAATCCTCATTAAAGCTACAAAATCACATTGATTTCTTGTTTTCTTTTGTTCTTTGATTAACATTAGTGACAGGAGTCAACGCAGCACACGGCCCCTTTAAGAGGATGTGCAGATGGGCGGGTCAACCGCAAGTGGGTGGGACTTAATCCGCAAGTGGGCTGTACAAACCTCCAGGGGATTTTTCTTGGTTTATTTAATTTCGTGTATTGTAGTTTTGGTTCATGATCCACATTTTGTGTAGTATCTTGGGATACTAACAAAAATAAGACTCAGAGAAGGTCATAACTCTCAATGTTCACTTTATTGAGGACCCATCATAGCTTCAGGCATGTACACAAAAGTATACACTGGCGCAACACACTACTTTAGTGTGCCCTTTAACAAATTTAACAATTTAAATACAAGAATAGGCATAATTATTCTATTTATATCAATGTGAAGACATTTGCGTTGAGTGTTTATTTGTTGAAACTTTTATTATGCCATCCAGGCCATAACTTCACGTTGCATTGAACTTCCGGTGGACATAAACGTGCTTTGCTCGTAAAAAAAAACGTTTTGTTTTGTTTTCGCTTTATTGTATATTCATTTGAGGGATTGGTGATAAAAAAAACGTTAAACTACGATGAAAATTGAATTTTTAATAGTGTTTTCATTACTGTCTCTAACTCCCACTGCGTGAAAATCCAGCCTACTTGCGACCGAAGCTCCTCCCACTTGCAGTTTGTTGCGTTAACTCCACCCACCTGCCAATTCTCCCTGCAGCGACCACTAATTGGCTCTAAGCAGGTCTCAAATGCCTGTCCTATTATCACTACTCTTTGCATTCATTTAAGACTTTATTTAACTCGTTGAAGAATGTACTTGCGAAACTACTTTTACTTTTTGGCATAATCCTGTGTGCACGAAGAAGTTAATACTGGTGCGCTGTCTGACAGATTCTGACGCAGCCTTTTACAATTTACACCAGACAGCCAGAAGCTGTCAATCTATTCTGGGCGTGTCAATACAACCATTTCAAATAGCGCCTAAATAGGTTATAGGCCTTAATATGAAAACGCAAAGGAAAACGCAAAGGAACAACTTTTCAGTTTTTCATCGTGTAAACGTGGCCTTAATAAACTGATTAAAAAAATAAAGACTGTTGAAACTGTGACAGGGTTTATCCATTGTTCTAGTTAGCAGATGCAACTTGGTTATCTAAAGTAATGATTTGTACATTCCAATGAAGCTCAAGTGTCCAAATACTTTTCAGGGTCTGTGTGCATACTATACATACAAAACTGATACAGTGTAACAGTAGTGCAACTTTTCATGTGCAAATCACCTAAACTAGTTTTGAAGTTTGAAGTTGCTTTACTTTTCTGCTTAGCAATATTAAGATTGAATTATAGCAGAAAGTCCATTTAAGGATAAAATGACAAAAAACACAAGATTTTAAAACAAAGGTAAAAATATAAAGAAAAAGATAAATAAATATAGATTTGCACATATACAGTACACATATACGTCTTTTATACGATTTTATAATCTTACCATCACTCCAGCAATGCCAAGGCCGACATATCCGATGATGAAGAGCTTGTCAATAAAGAAGTCTTCTATAGCTTTCAAACAATCCTTAACAATAAACAAAACAACAACAATTAAAGATCTTTCATATCTGTTTTTTAAATGTTCCTTAAAGCTCCAGTGTGCAACTTTTTAATTTTAATTAAATTATATTTCAATGGGCTAAAACAATGTATTTGTATGTAGTTGTTTTGTTTCCTTTTCTGATGTGCTTTGATGATTTAGCTCAACTGACAGCGTGAACTTGACAACACAAGAACAATGTGATCACCAGCGCATCGATGCGTCTGTCCGCCCGCTATAAATAAAAACCTGGCGCCTTTGTGCCCCTCTGGGCTTATCGGATCAAGTGAGTCATGGGACATCTTGCTACTGTCTGCTTCATTTCTCTCTTTTCCACCCACTACCCATTTTTACACTGTGGGGAACAACATGGATGCCACCTATAGGGCTGTAACAGAATTGCCCTCTTTTTCAGAATCTAAGATGACTTCTATACCTGTGTGCCTGGGAGAACTTATCATGGCATAGATCTCTTTAGGGTACGCAATGAAAAAGATCAAAACCTTGCTTTTGTAGATACCTTATCAGAGCTGTCAGCGGTACACAAGGCAGTAGGACGGGTTTCCTCGGTCCCACAGCAATCGAGCTGTGAAATGAGAAGAACAAAGAGAACTTCACCACAGTGCCACCATGGCCGACGATTATTGTGTTTGTAAAATAAATGCGTGACCTACCACACTGTGATACATGTTGGTGATAACGGTTGCGTTGTCATTTTCCATAATAACCTCGTAATAGTTTTGAACATCCTTAATTATCTTAAAAACACAAAAGAAACGTCCTTCGGCTCATATCACATTATTGTTGTATTACATTATTGACAGCTACTGTTGTATTTCTGGTGTGTGAAATACCTTATCCTTGTTCAGAAAACCAAAGACTCCGGCAGCAACTTCTGCCCCAAAGATCAACAGAAGACAAGCGAAGAACTGGACATTACAGAAGAGATGTCACGTGTTATTTTATCATATGTAAATAATCAATGAGATTACTATTATAAAATCAAACAATTATATTTTGCAACATTATATATCCTAATGTAAATGTACATAATAATAATAATAACAAATAAAATATATAATAATTATAATAATAATCATTAAAAAAAAAAAATAATAATAATCATTACATTCTGGTAAAACAGTGCAATTCATGAGCAAAAAGACTGGTAAACAGGGACTTGTGAGTGGAATAATGTTGCTAAAAATGTTGATGTTTATTTTGGACTAGATATACATAGCATCCTTCAGCATGTGTACACGACGCATGTGTGTTTTGGTGATTAATTTTTTCATTTACAGTTACACAGTTCTTACCCACCGATCCAAGAAGACACTGTGACTCTTTCACAGCCCCGAAACATCCAAAGAAGCCCACCAACATCATGACCCCTCCAGCTCCGATCAGGATGTACACCGCTGTCGGGAAAAAACATTACAGTGTCATGTTGTGAAAGAAACTATTTATAGATCCTCACACACCCCAGCATGCATTTCGGTACATCACCAGATGATGGCAGAATATGAACTGTTGTGTCATGTGATGATTAGGAGTAATCACATTCATATTCTGCTCATTCTAAATGAGTGTACATACAGGGCATTGGTGACAAGAAACATTAAAGCTTTTTTCTTGTACACAGCGCTGGGAAACGTGTTTAGCATTTGAAATGTTTAAATGACAATGGCTAAATGTTTTTATAATGGCAACCTCATTTACCAGGACAAAAAGAAAAACTATGAATTATTGACTATATATAACCAAATTATACTATATCTATAAAATACATTTATATAAAATAATATTTATTTTTATATATAAAAAATATGATTATATTATTAAAATAATAATAAATAATATCTTGTATAAAATACTTCTACAATTATTAAAAGTTTGAATTACAATTATTGAATAAATATTTTATCTGGAGTTTCCATCATTCAACTTCACAGGAGAAGAAATATTTACAGGAAAAAAAAGCCGCTGCAGCAAAATTGAAGCATTTTATTTAGTTAATTTTTGTTAATTTTTTTGTGCAATGTGTGCATGCATTTATGTAACCTATCATATTGTCCTTCTGAAACCTTGTATCTACATATTTTGTGATTTTAATTTTTTGCCATAAATCATTATTATTAGGCACACTTTGTTTGTCACTGGATTTTGCAAATATTTAACCATCAAAAAGTATTAAAAGTGCTTATCAATTTTGACAACACATTATGTAATCATTTAAATTGTAAAGTGCTTTATCCATTTCCTGAAGAACTGCGAATTTGAACATACAAAAAGACAGCGACGATATGCAACAAGCAAAAGTTTCAGAGCTACCTTCATTTTATATAAAAATCCTGACTGCCATTGTTTTAATGGTAATTGTATTGGTTTTACTGGGAATATATAATGATCTCTGTTGGTCTCTGGCGCTAGAATACCATTTTCTGTTTTAACGTGCATCAGGAATATACGTCTGATCGCTCAGAAAGGTTAAAATTCTCCAAATCCTTGACCACAAGTATAGCCTTCGCTAGCACCACTAATTGTTCTGAAAACACGTTATGCAATAAAATGTCAAGCATGTTGTTTTAAAAGCAGTTTTATGTTCCCAGGATGTTGAATCCTCTTCTGCGTAATGCATTTGGAGCGTTTCTCTTACCACATAGAGTGGATGTTGGTGGTGAATACGATTAGGCTCTCAGGGCATCGCTGGTTAAGCTTGTGCCTGAATGTGTTACGTGTAAACAAAGACTGTTTGTTTCTGCTGAGCTGTGACCTTTGATCCTTCGGTTGTCAGTGATACACGAGTAGACTGGAGAGGCATTCATACAGTTTTCAACTTCATTATATCTCACTTTCCTGCTCAGACAACTGTATGTGAAACATAGGAAAGTTCCAAACCTGAAAAGGTGGTTTTGATTCGGACCATCTGGCAGGAAACGCACACAGATTCGAACCAAAATTAGAATCGTGGCCGAGAAGTGCAAAACAAAACAACAAGTTGCAAAACTAAAAGCAAATCTAAAAGCAAAATGACAAACTGAAAACGCAATATCAAATCTAAAAACAGAATTGCACATCTGGCAACACAAACAAAATAACATGTCAGAAACCACATCGACAAGTCAGAAAACATTTTTATTTTGGGTTTTTTATTTTGCTTTTAGATTTGTTTTAAGTTTTGCAAGCTGTTGTTTTGTTTTGCACTTCCCGGTCACCGTTTCCTCCTGCATAAACCCCCATGTACCAGTTTGTAGAGGAACCGATTGTAGATCAGTGACTAAAATCCCACTATAGTTTGTATAAACACTGTATACAATAAAAGTATTGTTTTTTATTCAACTTTAAAACCAGTAGAAGTTCATTACTGGTTTAATCCGTTTTTCTTTTGCCGTTCCTGTGACATCATCACATCAAATGACATCACATCTTATTTTAGACATTCGTCTTCAGGGAACCTTCAACGTCTTGTTGTCATCTCCTCTTCTGCCCAATTAGCTCACCATGGCAACAACTCGGTCACCCCAGGCAAAGGGTGCTAACACGGCTGCTTTGCCAGAATCACTCGAGACTGCTGTTGCCAGGTTTGCGCGAACTCCCCGGCGAGCATCTACGCTCCCTCGGCACCATCCCTGCACCCCTTTAAGCAAGCTAAGACTGCCCTAATGGTGGGAGAAGATAAACAACAGTCAAATCTGCCACACCAGCGTACCTGGCCCCCATCATTACAAGGTTTAAAACAGTAAACTCTTAACAGTTTTCGTAAGTTTACGTACTCGAAAGGGACGCCAAAAAAGGCGCAGCGGTGCTACGGCTTAACCTTAGTTCTTTCAGGGTTGAGAAAAGACAAGAGTCGCAACATACCGTAATTAATCCCCAGGGGAATAAATAATGTTGTTTTCCTGAGACAAGACAAAGGAGAGTCCTCTGTGAGTTCAGCAAGATGAAAACATCAAGCCGCAACTCCTCCTGACTTCCTAATTGCCAAATGGATGGAAAACATCGAACATAAACAGCCTTTCAGCTCTCCTTATACAGTATTATATACTGAACATTTCTAAACAAGCCACGTGTAGCCGTGAGGATGGAAACTTAAATATTGTATATATGAAGAGTCTCTGTTTTTAAACATTTTTCAAAAAGCATGTTTTTTATTGTGCATTCCAATTAATATCAATCAAACTGCAGATGGTTTGTTTTGATTTAAGCTATAATAATAATAAAAATACAGCTAACTTACATAATACAAACAAGATAACATAATAAAAAACATGATTTTTGAAAGATTTTAAAAACGGTGTCAACTCATAATGGAACCAAACTCTTCATATGTTCCCAGCTGAAGCTTATTGGCATGAAATGTTGTGTTCTGGTGCTTCACATCTTTTCTCACCTCGCATTTTTCTCTTCGTTTTGCTCTGATGTTGTGAGACATGAAGGAAAGGAAATAATCTACATTTATTCATAGAGTTGTTCAAATGTTTGTCTATTAAGAGGGTTTCCAAGACCACGGTAAAGTGGACCTGAATATCACTTTATTGAGTGGAAAGACTAGAGAACCCAATTATTGTGTGCAAATAAACAACTTTAAACATTGCTTTAGAGCCACTGACCTCATCCATTTTTCTCATTCTAAATGATCAGACGTAAGGTAAAAATGACAAGACCAATGAGGTGCATAGGGACACCGGCACCAACCGGCTCCTGCAGGGATGAATCCAGGGCTGAAGGAGAAATGACCCTCTTCTAATCAGTTATGGCCTTTCCTATGAGAATTCAGCTCTAGTCATTAGCCTCGATTCGTTCATTAGGGCGAAAACTCAATATCACATACACCATTACTGAAGCCATTAGGGTCCCATAATGCAGATGGGCGATTTGAGCCCGAAATTGCTTTTTGTAGAGCGGTGCAGAGTTAATGCATGTCAGTGCTGGGCTTTTCAAAATATATATGTTTCTATCGAGTTTTTATGTTTTAGTGTAAAACATAACGTATTTTACACATAAATAAATACAAACATTTTTTAATATTTATCATTATAAATATTATATGTAATGTTTTATACAGTATATTAACAAATGTAATATATATCGTCTAGACAGTTTTATTGGACACAAGCACCTGACCCGAAGTTAACTTCCGTTCTGTGTTTGGTAATAATAAAATAATTTATTTTATATTTAATTTATATTATATTAATATTTTATTGTATATTATTGTATTGTATTATTAAAATGAAACCACTCAACAGTTGTTGACTCGTTGTGGAGGTCTACCGGATGTTAAGTTTGCGCCACATACCATTTGTTTATGTTGATGCCGCTGAAACTATCTATACAAGATATTCAACATATTATTATTTATAGTATATTGTTTGAAAATATTAAATAAATAATGGGATATTTATGTATTTGCAGATAGATAATATAGATAAAAAATATTATGGCAATAAAAAAATACTGATATATCTTTATATACAGCCTGTTGACGTTATGTATTATATAGTAAGATATTTATTCATTTACAGATAGATAATGTAGCTGAATATCATTATATAAATATATACATATACAAATATTAATCTGAATATCCTGTTTATGTATTTAATATATATTCTGATATTTATAAACTTGCTAATAGACAATAAAAATAAATATTATCCCACAATTATATAAATATTTATATATATTTATATATAGCCTGTGGACCATATCTAATATAAATATATTTGTTTACCGATTATATAGATAAATATTATTATACAAACATATAAATACCAACATATCTTTATATACAGGTTGTTGAGGGTATTTCATCAAATAAAAAATGAATATTTAGGAATTTGTTTATAGATAAAACACATAAATATTATTATTACACCAATATATAAACACAAATATATTGTATATACAGCCTGCTAAGGATGTGTAATATATAAAAGAATATTGATGTATTTCCTGACAAAGCTTGATATTATTATATCAATATATAAATACAAATATATTTTATACACAGTCCGTCTAACTTTACAGCTCAATAAATGACTCAAAAGTGTGATATTTTTCAGCTGTTTTTTCTACTTTGTCTCAGAACCGACAGTTTGGAAATTCAATAACATTGAAATGTGATTCAATTAAATTTTCATTTAGGCATTTGGCAGATGCTTTTATCCAAAGCAACTTTTTTGGAGTTTTTTTGGAATTGGAGAACAGAGAAGTGATTTATCCTTGGAGGTAATAATATGAAAAGCAATACAATGTTTCTACAAATGGTTTCTATTAAATATACAGTGAGTATTCAGCTCATTTCTGTCAAGTATTTATGGAAGAGATTTAGTAGTTTTAGCTGTTTTTGAATAGTGTAATGAACGCGGCTGGTTGGCTAATCACTTTATGCCGGTCTTATAAATAGACGTTCCTAATAGAACATCTCCTGCTCAAAATAATTGTCCAGACTTTACGTCAACTTTATGAAGAGCGTAACTTGTCAGCTGTTAACGTAAACAATCCACGGGGGTTTAACTGATGACTCACCAATGAAGAAGTGTCCAGGTGCATCGCCGTCAAGGAGGGAGGTGGTGTTAGTATCAAACCTCAGCCATAACCCCACGGCCAACACCAGCGAGCCGGACAGCTGCAAACAAGAGCGACAGAAATGAGAAAACGTCAAACTCATCCCTTAGTAAGTCAGATCACAGTTAACAAGAGGAGAACACATCGACTTCTGCGGTTTTAATCTGTTTGTGTGTCATTGATTTGAGAACAGGATCCTCTGTAATTTGCCCATCACGGTAAAGGGATAACCTTCACGAAAATAGAACATCGATTGAAATTCTGCAAGATGAAGTGTTTTGTGGTGATGTCTGCTGGAAACAACGTTTGGTCCACATTTATCTTTGGCATCAAGTACCAAACTAAGAAATGTCTTTTTCTTATAGGTGTGCAAATAGAAAAATGTTTAATGATTATGGAAACACATACTGTAAATAAAAATACCCAGTTGTCCCATTAAATCAGCATCAGTCGGGATGTTGAGAATTCCTTAAATGATGTAACAGTATGAAACTTTCTTCTGTCTTAAGGTCAGAGTTATTTTCTCTTACAAACTGTGCCGTACTATCCAGTTAAAGAAACCCCATGTGTTCGGTCAGATGTCTAATACAAGCATCAGATATTTTATCAAGAAGGTCAGAATTTTCATTTTCGAGTACATTTAGTAACTTTAGTAACCGTTTGGGATCACTGCAGCTCTTCAACTCCCCATTCCTGTAATGAACAGGCAAGGCTGTGCCAGTCTAACAGTCCTGCTGGCATCCACTATCCCCTGGTGCCATCCCCTGCCCCCTCATGCCCAGCCGACGCCACACCAGGACATACAACTGCACGGGACAACGACCCACTTCTTTTTTTGCCTGCCCCCTCCAAAACAAAGGATTTGCTGTGCAGCAGTGAGACCACACTTCAGATAAGAGATGACTGAAGCCACTGTGCCCCGCGTTACATTGCTCATACACTAACCGTTTAAGGCAATCTAATGTGACCATTAGCGCAATAACAAAATCACAGTGTAGTGAAGAGTGGGAGGAGCTACATGTGCTCTTTAAAGGATCTCTGTGACTGTTGTTTTGAACAGCAGGCTTACAGCAACATCATTCAGATAGCTACATGATTCTTAGAAAAGGATTTTTAAAGATCCAATTTGTGATTTTTGAGGAAATGCAATATGATAAACATAACTGTGTTCAAAGGTGTATAAAGAACTATTTCTATCTACATACACCACGGGTCCCCTTAAGTGGAATTTGTCATGTTGTGTATCAGTAGCCCTAAACGTATATACATTATCTCATTCGACAAAGAAGCTAAGACGTGACGACATCTTTGTTTTGTTACAGCCACCGTAGTGCATTGTAAGGGCGGGGTGGAGTGAGCTGTTGGTTGCAATTCACAACCTCACCACTAGATGCCGCTATATTTCATACGTTGGACCTTTAAAGCTCAAGTGTGCAATTTAAATACATTTCTACTTTTGCAACTTATAGTTGCAACTTGTTACTTTTGGCTCTCTATCGCCATCTGTGTTTGAAAAATAAAACCACGGGTCGCTTGACTTACATTTCTTTCAAATGACGTCAAGCACATTTCCAGCGAAATCGTATCCCAAGGCTCGAGTTATAAATTACAAAAAGTTTATAAATCAGGGTGAGGAGATCGAATTTAATCCTGATTTTCATTTTTTTTACTAAAATAAGCATGAATTCTGCGTCGGACTTCTGTTTGTCCAACCAATGGCTGGAGGGGGAAGTGTTTGTGGAAAAAAACACACTTCAACTTAAATGTGAATATGACAAAGGTCTAGGGAAAAATATTATCTTACAGTTTAGACAATGATGAATTCTTGCTTATAAAGCACTTGTACTTGTCAATGATCTTTGTTCCATGCTGTAAAACCATCCACGAATCCTATATAACATTTTACAGCCTTCTTGCTTTTGCATTTAACATTAATCTCTGTTGATCATAAATCCGTCTTTGAAGATACCACAAACCTAATTGCAAAAGGAAGTTTCAACGATCTGTAATTCTGTGAAAAAGTGTTAAATACAGCACAATGTTAGGTACACTTTCAATAGTAACCCAGCCGTTAACCGCTAACTGAAGGCTAAATTAAAAAGGTTTTCTATCCAACAGGTACAGTTTGCTTCTTTAAAGGAAAGAACTGCATTACACCATGAGAAATCCCAAAGCCACTTATGATGGATTGTGTAGAGACGTTTATTTGTATTTATGTAAAAGCTAGTTGCAAAGATCAAAGATTTTGCAACTGCAGCTAGATAAAAAAAAATGATTTGCAAAAGTTTGTATAATCAGCATCACACATTTTTCCACTCCAAATTATTTCTTATACTTGAACAATGTTAAAACTTATTTCTGATCACTGACATAAAAACAAATGCAATATTTATATAAACTCTGCTTATTGTGCATATTCTGTCCAAGGAAAACAGCAGCTCCGCTTGAAAAAACCCGCTTGGGTTTGGCACATAATGAGGGTTAATGATAACACTCTTCTTTTGGTGAACTGATCCTTTAAACGTGTGTTATTTTGAGCTCGTGCGTAGGACTTTAGCAGAAAATGACATCAGATGACAAACCAAAACAAATGGTGTTAAAAGCCAAAACAATTCAGACACAATTTGGAGACAACAATTAAAGTTGTAGCATATCTGCACCACATTTATTACATTTAGCAGATGCTTTTATCCAAAGTGTGCCTTCTAACCACAATATTGCAATTTTAACAAAAACGATTGTATACATAATTGTGTAAACATATGTATAGATTATAACCCGATGAATCATTTGCTGGATAGCGCACACACTAGATTTTAAAACACAGCCGATGTTTGTTTCCAGAGATTACATAAACTATCCCAAATTTGGTGCTGTTGTTGTTAGGCAGGCAGGCAAACCCCGATAGGAATCTGCACCGTTAAAGCATAAATGTTATTGTGCTAAACAAGGAAAGGCATCATACAGATGTCGGCAAGACCAGAAAGAAACAGGTGCCCAAACGCATCGCAACACATATTCTGTACATCTGCGTCCACGCATTTCATTATATATCAAAGCATGTCGGCGTGACATCATCACGCGCATCGCGTCTCCGTTACTCTCAAACGAATCGCCGCACTTACCCAAAATATGAAGTTGAAAACGAAAAGCAAGTATTTGACGCATTTCATGCCGCCTTGCAATTTGCTCATCCTGCCTATTGTTTCGGTCCGCGCGTTCTCCGTTTCCACCAAAATGTTTGCGCAGATCTGCAGGCCTGCCTCGGGGATGTGGGTCAGTAACAATCACGCACAAATCGCAGATGAACCGCCGACAACAACCCGTCGCGTCTTGCGTGTGCAGTGCGCGAGGTGAGGGAGCGCGGATGAGCACCGCCCATCGAACCCGTACAGGACAGGGCGCGCGCGCGCGATGCTGCTCCCGCGTTTTGCCTGGGCTGTGATTTGTCGAGCTGCCACAAAAGATGAGATAGATAAATTTATGCTTAATAAATAAATATTTTTTTCAAAGACGTAATTGCATTGGCAAGATAGACTGTGTGTAGGCTGCGTAACAAAAATATAATGTTTCTCAGTTCAGAACTGTGATGTTATTTTCAAACACACGGTATCATTTACGACGCCTTCATGATGCTCGCAGACATTCAGGGTATTCATTATAGTCTCTTTCACAAGGTTTGTCTCATTACACAATCCATCAGTCACAATCACGGTCCTGTCATTGCTGAGAGGGAACCATTGTCTGCTGGGTTTGAGGTCAAGCCTGGGTCAAGCTGAGATAATTTTGAGATAACGTTTCTCATTTTTAGCTGAGAAAATAATTACAATTTACTGTACATATGCAAACCCACAGGTGTTTGTGTATTTATACTTATCTGTACTTAAAGTCACCATGAAACGGAAGTTGCGATTGACTTCTTTTCCGTGTCGTGACGTGTATCCGAGTGAAACGGCTTCTGAAATTAGAAAAAGATGTAGGGCGGGGCTTTATTGCGCTTCCCTTTTTGATTGGTTTGTTGTGAGTCGGGCCTGCAGGGGAGGGCTTAAAATGGCTGGCCATTGGACAGTCAATATAGTCCTACCTCTTTTTTGTTGCTGACGTCATGTGGTGAAGAGTTAGCGTTGTCTCAGAAGGCAACGCACAAGTCAAAGTCGGTTAATTAAACATTCACAAACGTAAGCAAACCCTTTAGACTTTGTTGACTTAAAGAGTTGTCATATACCCAAAAACTTTTTTTTTAAAGGACTTACTAACCAAGACAAAGGTAATAAAACCTTTTCAAAAGAGTCCAACTAATCTGCACAAGTCAAGATTCATAGTTGAGTGATCTGTTCGGCTTTTCAATGGATGTTAAACTTTTATATTTGGTCGTCTCTTGCATGTGGTTTAATGTTGTAAATTCACAGCTCTGGATTTCCTGTTACTCTAGGTTGGACAAGTGCTTCACGTGAGTTTCACATGAACCAAAACATTGAGGGCATAAGCAATCAACTTTCTATGGAGTTGCAATAAAATTTTTTAAACAAATTTAACTGTGAAAATAGATGTGATCAATGTAAACTGTAATTGAGAACATTGCTCCCTCTAGTGTTACACTTTGTGAAATACGATTATTAGGCTTATAGGACAAAAGTTGAATCATAGTTTTGTTTAGAAAAATACATAATAGTACATTTTGAGTGAATTTCACATTACTTGGAAAATGTAGGTTTTGTTTAAAATTACATCTGGCTATAGAGAGATAGAAAGATGTAGGTATAGCCTATTCATTAACCAAACATTAGGCTTTATCAACATTATATAACCAACTACCAATACGTATTGTTATTTAGTCATTTTCGTCACGGTTATTTTGTCTTATTTTAAATCATTGAGGCTCATCTTGAGGCTTCCTTTAAAGTTTGTTGAGGCCATCTAGACCCTCTGACTGATAAAAACAGTTCTGTAATCGAAACCATTGTTTGGTGTTTATTTTTCATATTATATATTTTATCTCTTTATTAAAAAAAATAATGAGACAGGAGTAGTATAAAGAATCGGACTACTTAGAGAGCAAAACGTCATTACAAATTGCCAGCATCGCTTGGAAAGAGTAAATATGCCGATGAACCACTAGGGGGCGTCCGTTCTTTGTTTTTCTCTGCACGTATTTGAAAACATTTGTGTCTCTTGATTGTAAACTTCTCTGAATGATTGTGTAAGCTTTGTGAAAACCTTTAACCTTTCTGAAAATGATACGTAATTCCTACATAGTTAATATCCTTACAGTATGTCAGTGCAATGCACAGTTCATTGATCTTCTCCGTTGTGAATTAACAAAAAGCTGAGGCTGTCTTGAATTCGTCACTGTAGTTTCTCCACAGGGATCTGTCCTACAAACAATAACAAGCACGCTTGTGTTTCCATTAGCATGAAAACTCGCTCATACATCACGGCTTGCAAATGCTCGAGCATTCAGAGCCGTCTGAAATAGGTCGTGACCACAAAGCATCAAGATCCAATAGGAGAAAGTTTAAAATGACCCTCACTATCACACTATACAAACACGCACCGTCGAAGGACCTCACGGGTGATATATACACTTGACCATCCGGTCTATTATTCCACCCGACGTTTGACCTTTGACCTCCCAGGCATAAGCCCGAGGACTTCAGGCATCCAGACATGACCTCATCATTTGACCATGCACCTGACCTTTGGCTTGTAGTCTCGCTTTGTTTACACAATCAAACCCGAGGTCGGTCTAACAGACCACAATCCATCTGTTCTTCTAAGGCTTCCACATGGTGCCTAAACAAATTTATTCAAACCGATTGTGACGAAACACCTGTTTGTAGTTGCTCGAATTGTTTTTTAAGGATTTGCACTTTCTGGGCCATTTTTCTTGGCACCGTGTGGCCTCTGGAAAGGGAAGATCTAATACATTCCAGCGCAGGTCCTTCTCCATGTGTTTTTGCTTTGAGTGTGAGGAGCACCATCTGTTTCATTGGCCCAAGAAAGATTTTAATAAACTCGCCGGCTTACTCAGAGTATCTGACCGACCGTCCTTACTTTTGTACCTTTTTCCTTTTTTCTTTGTCGGATGACATCATTGCAGAGTTCCACACCATTAAAAGACCATTAAAACATTATCTAACTTCTAAAGGTTTCCACTGAGAAGGCACATTCAGGAAAGTTTAATAGCGGACATGTGAAGCTCATTTGCGGGCAAATAATTTCATCATATTTTTCACTCAAACGTTTGTTATTGGAGATGTAAAGTTGTCAAAATGATCCTGTTGAGATGAAAATAGTTTTATTTTTAGGTGATGAACCTTTGATTGTATTAAGGCTGCACAATATATCAAAACCAATATAACCAATATGCATATTTCAATGTTTTGCGGTAATATCGTGTTCTATAGTGCATTTCATAATTTTATGGGGTTTTTTTTCATTTACGATTATATTTATGTATTAAGCAAAGGCTTTTATCCAAAGCGGCCTACAGATCATTTAAACTAATTTTTTTTTTTTTCAATGGTTGCTATACTTTCTTTTAATGATCAATCATTTTATTAGTATTTAATTAGTTATGTCTCTACTGTGTATTCTAGTTTTCTTTACAGCTGCATTGCAGCTATGCAAAATTGTAAAAAAAAGGGCTATAGAAATACATTTTAATTAAATTAATTTGTCTGCAACAATAAAACATGTCCATTACAACATGGCTGTTCGTGGCAAGTTGTAGGGATGCTTTCTTTACCCAAAATACTGCCAAAGATGCTGTTTACAAAGCTTAATGTTCCATTAAAAGTGACTGAACATTCTCTTTGTTTCGACATTGGTTAAGTTGCAGGTTTGTAAAATTGTACTTAAACGGATAGTCCACCAAAAAAAAAGAAAATTGACCTAATTTATTAATCCTCATGTCATTGCTGATCTCTAAGATTTTCTTTCTTTTACAGAACACAAAAGAAGATCTTTTGAAGAACGTTGGTAACCAAACAACACTAGACCCCATTGACTTCCATTGTATGGACACAAAACCACTGAGACGTTTCTCAAAATATCTTCTGTTGTGTACCACAGATAAAAACAGATTTTGAATGACATGAGGGTGAATCAATAGTGACAGAATTGTTATTTTGTGTGAACTATTCCTTTAATAGTTAGAAAACTGAAGAGCCCACAAAAAACTATCCAATAATGCTACGTTTAATAAATAACACCTTAGTACTCATACTGCTGTAGGCAATAACAATATTCCCAAAAACACAAAACTCATAAAAAAAGAATTAAAAAAAACAATCGTGAAGACTGAAGTCCAAATCCTACATTCCACTGTAGATTGCATAGAGAAGGAGCACATCATATTTATCCCAGCAGACGGTCTGTTTTATGTCATGGGTTTCGTTAATGGCGTGCACATAGAAAATGTTCAGCATCAATTCGATATCACATGGACGACTTTGGATTATCAAGCTTGATGTCATAAAACCGACACTGACAGGGCATGTTGACCTCAAGGCAACATCATCTCACTGTCTCCACGATTTACGACTGAGCACACACACGCAAGCAACGTTAATCCGAATCAGTCTCCACGCCACCAGGTTCTTAAAGGAAGTCAGCGCCCGCACGAACGTGTGAGAATTGGTGCAATACGAGTTCCAATGGCGCGCGTCGATTCCCAAGCACCCAGAACCTCCGGTCCTCCCACCGCCGCACGTCGTCTCGAAAAAGTACTGCTTTTTATTTATGTTGTTAATGTTTACGTCAGGTAAGACCGTGACTTCGTTGCCAGAAATGTCTGTAGCTTTGGTTTTATTGCCCACCCAGAGGCTGACGCTCTCACAGACGGAGTAAACTCCTCGGTGTTGAGGTTGGCCCGCTCTTCTCTTGGCCCTGCTCCTCGGTTCAGAGTCGGGCGGTAGTTCGCTGAAAAGAACTCGGGGTGAGCGATACCGCCTCTTGTTGAAGAGTTTGGGATCCACGGTCGGCGTGGAGTTGGATGTGACATCGCGGGGGGCATTCTGTGGGCAGACGTCACCTGGGCGCTGGGCAAACATCTCGCTGCAGGACAGGAGCAGCAGGGCTAGCATGGACCACCGCATGGGCTCAACGTGACCTGATGACAACATATTTCAAGTATTTTTTTGGAAGTACAATTTTTGAAATTTTGGTCAACATAGGTACCCAAGAGGAAATTTCCAAAAGGTTTTTCATCTATCTAGGATTTGTGTGAGGTACAAGAACATAGAAGAATAAAACCGATGTGCTTACCTGTGAAATGTTTCCAGGTGAACTGTTTTAATATGTTTGGCTTTAGCATAGATCTCCTCCACTCCTCATGGCACATGTATTGACCAGCGTGGCATCTTATGCGTCCAGCTCCTCTGCAAAGAAATAAAACAGACCACAATCTCATTTTAAGCATTAACTGTAAGAAAAACTTTAATTTTACAGAATTTTTCTGTCATTTTTTTACATATTTTCAATGTATTTAAAAAAATAAAAAATTACAGAAAAAGACAGCAAATTTACGAGAAAACGGGGAAATGTAAATTTACAGGGAAAAACTGTTATTTTACCGTTTGCTTCTGGTGCCTAAGCTGCCAGAAAATTTCAGGGTTTTTACAAGATTTTTTTTTTTTTGCTGTTTATTTTTGAAAACAGAATAAATTATAGAATAAGACAACACAAGAAAAATGGGGTAAACAATTTAATATATATCCTTATATCCTATAATTTTACAGGAAAAAAATATTTTACGGTATATTTCGGTATATATTTCTGTTTGTCCAGTTTACAGAAAAAAGTTTTAAGTGTGCTTACATGGGTGTGTATATTTATTGTTCGTGATCAGGCTTTGGTTCACATTATATTTTGGGAAACGTCATGTTGTCAGTTTTGTTTTGGAATCAACTTTTTACACGTTTCCATAAAAATATGCCAAATGTAATGATTCAAAATGGTTAAGAAATATTATTAACATAAAAACGAATTAAAAATATCTCTGCTTTTTGACTGCAGATTTGATATTTTGGCAAATCTAAGACACCTCTAGGGGAGACGTGTGAATCTTATTCACAGGAGAAAATTCTGCAAAGCAAGACATGCCAGTTTCTCTCCATTTCATCTCATTGCTGTGAATAAACAAAAAAAACTACTAAGATATTCAAGCCATATCCCTTGTCGTATTTCTTTCCTACGGGGAGATACACCTCACCCGCCCAAATACATTCCTTCCATTTTTAAGACTGGGTGCAGTTTGAAATTGTGTATAGCCGTCCACATACGCTTCAGTAAATATATAAGAACGATTTCAAATTCTTTAAGTGATATAGTCATTGCTAAAAATTACGATACACAATCACAGAAGAGATATATTAATAAATATGACACACGGGTTTACACCCAACAGCTGAACGGCACGACATAGCCAAACCTCCACAGGTCTTGATTTTCAAATTGTATATGTATCAATAATAATAATGTTTAATGTATATGTGTTGTATATGGATTACACATACACATGCAAGCACATTATTTTATCCCAAAAAATCTAAATTTTCTGAGAAAGTCTGCATGGGAGAGATCCCAAGTTTGAGAGCTACAATATAAAGGACCTCCTCACACATCTTCAGCCACGACCTTAAACTCATTATCTACGACAGACACAATTTAACACATCCTGCCTAGCATAGCCGGCGATATCATTTAGACACAAAGAGCAGAGCCAGGCGGTGCTCTCCTTTCAAAACAGTCCGCTTTCATACCGCAACAGTGTCTGGGTGGCATCGGTTCCAACGTGTAATGTGAGCCCATCCAAACCGCACACACACGGCCTTATCGACGGCTTCCACGGGCATGTGAATCCCAGTGCCTGGAGGGCAGCTTTCTCTAGGCAGTCATGTGTGGCGGAAATGAAGCGTGGCTTTGTGCTGGCCCTGAGCCTGTGGACTAGCCGTGCACTGGCAACATCCACTTTACGGCACGCTGAAGATTTGCACAGAAGATCATACGTTCTTATAAACCAACCTGTCACATTACATTAGATACAATGAGAATCTCACTGGGGTGATGAGGTTAAACACCGGGCACGTCTGTGTCTGATGAAGCAGGTCAGAAGAAATTTCACGGTCTACACGGTATGAAAAATAACTTGTTGAGAAGAACAGCACATGTTTTGGATGTTGGGTTTGTATTAATGTTTCCACCGAGAATTTCATGAAAAATGACAATTAGCATTTTATTGCCACTGCATGTATGGATTTGCCCAGCGTGATCTCACTGTAATTCGTGACTATTTTATGAGATGGCTAATTTGTGTGAACTTGTGCGATTTGAATCATATAAGTTTTATAAAAAAAGCAACAATAAAGCACCACCCTTAACATACCTGGTGCAAAACGTACTACAACGTAGGAATACAATTGTTTTTGGGTTTAATGATACATTCAGGTCACGATTCGATACACGATTTTAGGTTTACGATTGCGACTGCATCATGATATTTGGGGGGAAGATAAGAAACTGACACTTAAAGGCATGGTGGGTGATCCTGTCCAGAAAATGTGTTTGTCATGTTGGTTGGAAATCTCTTTACATCCTGATAGCAATCAAGAAGTATAGTGGTCAAATAATATTTTTATAATAATATTTAGTCTGTGAAAGGAGTAGAACCAAAAAACATTCGCCCAATCAAAACTTTCTGGCCGAACGCTGTGACTGGTCATTTGCAGCCAATGTATTTTCGCACCCTGTTCACGCAGACATCATACGTCATCAGCGCCGCAGCGCGCTCACGTCCGCTGTGTCAATGCAGGGAGAATGGCGGACAATCTGCAACAATCAAACTTTCCCGCGGAACCAACAACAAGTAAATCTACAAAACGAAAGTCAGTTTTGAAAAAGCAGTGACCAAAAAACGTCTGGATCATGAAAGAGGAAAAACTCGAATTAACATCGGTTCAGTTTTCACACGATGGAGACAGCTCCGGCAGGCAGGGTCTGAAAGACGATACCATGGTAGCTCTCTTTCATTTGGACAAGTATGTACATGCTTCGAGAAGAATTTAATGTATTTAGTTTGTAATACCTGGATTTACGTGTTACATTGAATACATTTATGTGTTTGGAGGAGGCGTGGCTTTGGACGGCGAATCGCATAGAGGGTTGGATTATAATTTCTGTGCTAGCAGGCTAAAGTTAGCATCTTTCCAAATCAACCACTCCACCTTTAAATGACAGATTTTCCCCAAAACATTACCAATATTTAGTAACATTTGTTATTTTGTAAAAGAATTGATAACAATCAAGGTTTAATTCAACCATCTTTATGTAAACTAATAAAAACTGAATAGATCTGTCACAGAAAAAAAACTATATACATATACATATACATATAAAATACATATTGTATATATCATTTATATATTGTTACGCCCCTAAAAATCATACAAATTACAAAAATACAAAAAAAATTGTGTTTAATAATTTAAACCATACAGTTACAATACATACAGTAAAATGGCTAAATAAATAAAGTGATTTAAAAGTTCTAGGAAGAAAATACAAAGTATAAGATATAAAGAATAGACTTTGTAAAGTAACGTGATTTTTTGACCGAAATTATGACCTTGGTTGTAATTTGGAATAAAAATGATATGGGTGATATTTCATTGATTTAGCAATGCTTCCAAGACAAATGTATGACTGTCAATAAATCCTGGGATCAGGCGCACACAAACACACTCTAATACACATGTGTGCACACACATACTGTATGGCTGGTGTTAGACAAGGTCTATTATGAAATACGGTGACAGATTTATAGACGACATGATGTAGCCAATGATGAATCCAGATGGGTGACAGATGTCCTATTACGTTTTTTAACAATTAGACTTAAACAAACTATTAGGTTTGAATTGAATATGATACCACAGTCATTTCTAGGTAGCCGAAGATCATAGACACTTTACTTAGAAGTAACACTATAGCAACCACATTTAATTTGTCAAAGAGGACCTCTTAAATCTCAGGTGTCACTTATTGTTCTGTGCCCGAAATGCCCAATTCTGAATGGAAGCAATAACACAGTTTTTATGTTTTTAACCACATACACCACGTACTGTACACCCTGGCAATCATCCGCTCCACCCTAGTAAACTACCTGAGCGGACAGGGTCATCACAACAAAAGCATAACACTTTCCCATGTCAAATAGAATAGCCACAGGGTGTGTATGTGTGTGGTACCCACCGTTTTCTTTTTGGGATTATTGTATCCGACATGAAAAGCCGACATGAAAAGCAGAGGGGCCATGCAAACTGTTTTAAAGAATGTTCAGACTGCATTGTGTCAATAAAAGAATATTATATTATTTTATTTTATTGTATATAAACTGTATTAAATTACATTAAAAATACTCAACAGTTAAGGATTCTTTGCTTGGTTATTTTCGCTATTTTCTTTTCATGAAACTAACAAGGATGTTCGTGAAAATCTTGTTTGAGAGGCAAGCTCAATGGTTATTACTGTCTTGAAGAGCAATAGCAAAAAATGATAGCAAAATCAAATGATAGCAAAGTTAAAAAAAAGTTCTTGTTCAGAATAAAGAATGTTAAAGTTTGCATGGAGAAAAGAGAAATCACGTTGAATTGTGAAGATGTCCGGATAAAATATTATCTCTCCCAACGGTAAATTTGACTCTACTTCCCCAGCTGTGTGATTGAACAATTTCCGAAAAATGCTCCTCAAAGAAAGCCATGAGTGACATCATTAACCTTGACAACAATGGAAAGATGATTTAACTCAAAGGCAAATCCAGCAGTGTGCAAAACGTTTTTTGTGTCATTCACAAAATATAAAATGCTTTGGTTCTGGAATGCATTCAAATACTTCGCAAAGTCTTAAATCACATCAAGTTCTTTTAGAAAATTGACAGCCAGCTGCTTAACCAACCTCTGTAATTGGGAAGGGAAATACCGATGTGTTCAAAGTGCATTGATCAAAGGATTAAACGCATTGGATTGACGCTCTCGGCCAGGTAAATGCTTCTGTAGGATTGCATGCTACCGGCTCGCTCCAGCTTGCTTGGAATCCGGAGCCTAAGATGTCTCTTGTTTGCCCTCTGGACGTTATTCTGCACAAGCTATCTAAAAAGAATAATAGCAGGCAATTTAGACAAAACATCAAGTGTCCTATTTTCCTGACACCCTTCCTGTTCCCCTTTGTAGAGTTGTATGCTCGCCAATTACCGTATTATGTTATTGAGTAACTACTGGGATTTGAATTACGATGAGATACCTCAAATCTGCACGTTTCAATCGAAAACAGATGTGTTGGACGTGTTGACCAGAATCATGAAGTTTTTCGAGTTAATATTTTCCATTGTGAAGACAAACTGGACTTTGTGACAATACTGACCATTATTTTGTTATCATAATTATAGTCAAAGATGCAGAGACCTGTTGGCAGACCAACACAATCTGGTGGGAATTCGCAAGTATTGCTTTGGTCCAAATGGCGTTGCAGTAGGTTTACTTTTTTTACTTTTTTTGTTTTTCCAATATTCACATCGTACAACTTATAGGAAGTAAAATATTTTTGTTTTCCCATAAGATCAGGTTGGGTGTAGTCAGGTCACGTATTTCGGGCCATTCCGTCTGTTAAAGGCTGCGGCATCACCTAATGGCTTCTAAAAAATCGCCCCCCGCCCGACGCTTTTAGACTTAACAGTTCAAAGCGTTTGGTTTCGAAAGCAGCGCCGAGCATGAAGTGGACCTTTGCCAGGAGAAAGGACATATTTACATTGTTTCAAAACTTTTGGCAGGTGAGGAGCGACTTTACAAGCGAGCCTGAATAAGGCTCCGGATGCCAGTAAAAGAGCGAAATGACATTAAGAACAGTTACGGGTAAATTGTTAATGGTCCTGAAATAAACACTTTGACATTCTAACCCTTGGGGACATGAAAACAGCTCTCTACATGGCCGAAGAACACAGGAGCACCAGAGGTATTTAAAGACGCTGTTGCCGCTCGCAGGTTTAACCTGGACAGTATCAGCGCTCGCTTTAAACCATGTTTGGTATCTGTGGAGACAATGCATGGGAAGACTGTACGCAAGCTTGGACTCTTGAAAATAATTGTCATGGGTGGAGAAGAGCCATGGTGGGTTTTGGATTGAAAACTGAAACATGTAACTGCCACTGCAAGTCTGCAGTCTGCAACCCATACAAATCCACAATAACATCTCTGGATTTTATTTTGGCTGTAAAACGGCGCTTGTGCAAGACCACATATTTGTATGCTAATAGTTTTGCTGGCAAAAAAAATATTAAAATGTTGTTGCACACAGAGTAAAAATGCCAAAGACATTATAGTACAAACACAACATTCCAATAATGATGAGCATTATATTATTTCTATTATAAGGCTCAGTGGTAAGAGCATGGCACTAGCAATGCCAAGGTCATGGGTTCGATCCCAGGATATTGCACATAGTCAGAAACAAATGTATAAGACAATGCAATGTAAGTCGCTTTAGATAAAAGCGTCTGCCAAATGCATAAATATAAATATACCCAACGATGTTAAAACACCCCAGCATTTCGTGTTGAAGCAACCCAGAATTGGTTCATTTATAGCCCAACTGGGTCCATTTTTTTACCTAACGCTGGGTTGAAATAACCCAACATTTTGTTGGGAGTACATTAACCGTCATTCGAACCAAATGCAATAATTGGACAAACATTTTATGGTCCATATCAAGTATGTTCTGCATGCTTTTATATTTAAAACACTGCACTAGAGATAGTTAAAAATGAAAATTCTCTCATTTACTTACCCTTAATAACCATAAGTTGTTATAGAGTACATAACATGAGATCATGAAAATTACATTTCATGTTTCCGTGTTTGAAAGTAAGCAGTCTGCAAAGTTGTAAATCCGAAGGTGAATGAACAACAAAGTTATTGGCTTGGAAAAAAGGGAGTCGACTCTGAATCACGCAAACGAGTCGTCACTAGTCCGATTCGCAAACCTCCGCGGATGTACGTCACTACATATAGTCCCCACCTACGTTTTGCTAGAACTTCACTCTTCTCCCCCAAACACTGTAGCTCATTCGCCGTAGACAAATCACAGCAGACTAGACCATCTGACCAATCACATCAGACTAGACTAGCGGAAAGGAGGGGACTAGACAGATGAATCGCGGAACGAATCATGTGAAAGTCAGTCAAGAAGTAAGGTAAGATTAACTGCCTATTATTACGAGATAATAGTGTTTTTACACCTTCTATGTACATAAACTTGATGTTGGACACTTTTCTTTTTGGTAAGAAAACATTCCTCAAAATATCTTTCCTTATGTTCAGCAGAAATGCAGGGTTAGTAAATGATGAGAGAATTTTCGTTTTTGGGTCACCTATTCGTTTAATATTGCTATCAGGATGTGAAGAGACTTTCAACCAGTATATTCTATAGACAAACAACAGGACGCACATACAGTACAGTAGAGTACAAAGGCTTGTTCGCCTTTCTCCATAAAAAAACTAAAGGGATAAAAACACACTTACCCAGACTTAAACTAGAAAGATAAATAACAATCAATGTGGGACATTAAGAAAGAAACACAAAAATCAACCCAAACTTGCCAATGTTGACAAATTTAACTATTTCTGTAACAAGGTTTGCAGCACACAAAACTGTTATTTTACCGTTTGCTTCTGGTGCCCAAGTTGCCAGAAAATGTTAGGCTTTTTACAATTTTTTTTGCTGTTTATGTTTGAAATACAGAAAAAATTATAGAATAAGACGACACAACTAGAGATAGTTGACCCCAAAATGAAAATTCTCTCATAATAAAGCATTATTATGTTAAATCACATCTATCAACATCTATGTGGTTCTGCTGTGCGGTTTTTTTCGTTTTCACACACAATAGCGCTCTTCTTGTTTTCTTCTCATCATAGTTCCTCCCAGATGTTCTGATTTACACTGCGCCTCATGGCGGCTGTATACAACCGTCTTCCGCTCCTCTAAATATTGAAACTTGTTCCAATGTTTGGTTGGCACGCATAAATCTCTGTCACAATGGAAAAGATCATTCGTCCGCAAGTCAAATAAACAAGGCGATGAGCAGGTGATATTTCACCCAGTCAAAATCACACGAGAACTAACGTCCCTACATATACTGATGCAATTGTACTGTATCACAGTCATTGTTTTTAACCGCAAGTTAGGGAGGGGGTCATATGATCTCAACGTGAATCATGATTTGAGCATGGTCCAAAAAGCATGCGTGCGGAAGCAAGAGATGTATGGACTCATTTTCATTCTAAGAGCCAAAAAATTTTAATTTTGTTAGCATGGGGACTTTAAATTTCATGATATATACCTGTATCGTTATAAAAAATTTGGTCGTGACGTCCGCGTTTACTATTCATTTATCTTTTCAACACTATTTCATATGATTCTTTCCCTACAGGTGCATTCCACTGACCTCATTACAAGCAAGACGTGACAGCGATTACAGCAACTACCGTACAAGCTTGTTATGTCACGTTTGAGATCTAAACTGCCTGAAATGAGAAGTTCAAGTCCTTAAAAACTCTCCCACCCTGCAGCCACGGCCTCCATCAGGTTGAAAAGAGCGAACGGGGTTGGCTGTATTCCAAACCCGAGATAAAGGCCCCCGACATGTCCCGATGGTTTACAGAGCTGGGATAAAAGCATGTGTCGGTGAATATTTCATGGCCAAGCACCTGCATCTCTGGAAACCATTTCAGAGGAGAAATGGTAAATATTCTCAATAGTTTACATCAAAACTGTTTAGAAGCGCACGGGGACTGACGGCATACATTGAGAGCGTTTTTTATTGGAGTGCTTTTGAATTGAAACCACGTGTCGGGACACTTTAAAACGCCATGGCTGTTTTCTTCAAAGGGGAGGGAGACAGAAATTACCTTTGACTGTTACACACTACCGTGTTGAAAACCTCCAAGAGCACACATGAGTCCCATTTGGCGCGAGCTTCAAATCTGTCATACGATAAACAAAGTCGCCTCAGTCTTCGCCTCTTGAAACCGTTTTGACGTTGCGAATCCAAGTGTTAATTTCTATTTAGTCTGAGTCGTGATAATCGCCTCTCAGTTCCTCTTACCCTCCCAGGGTATTTGCTTTCACAGTATCGCCCCAAGGCTGCTGGGGTTCTTTTGAACGGTTTCTCTTGTTATTCTTTGGGTAATCCCTGGCTCAAAGGAGGAAGCCCCGGGTCGTCACCAATAACCCCCTCAGGGCTGACATCGCGAACCTACAGAAAAGCCCTGGATGCTTATTGGCTAAGAGACCTAGGAGTGATGTCTTGTGAGGTGCCATGACAAGATGGCGAATCGAGGCTTTGCACGCTGTTGATGTCTTGAATTTCAGGCCAAATGGAAGATTTTATAACTTTTTCCTTTTGCTAGAATGTGTGGACAGATGTCAAAACCACAGCCAATTTAGCACTACCTTAACCCTAATAAACATTTCAAAGCACTTGGGTAGAAGTCGTAAACCAGATTGTGAGGATTTTACAACGTCTGGGGCCACGTACACATGTGTCACTCCTCTTCGGAGTGTTTTATCCAGTTCTGTAGATTCAAGAAAGCGACAAACGAATTCAGAAACCAAATAAAAATGCAATTTTGGTTACTTTTATAGAGAGAATACGAAATTGAACCACGCGTTTATGCTGTGATGCTGTTTCTGTTGGACACTGACAGCTCATCTGAGGTGCGGCGCTGGAAAATCACATTGACAGAGGTACGTGTCTTGACTTATTCGTAAATTTTGATACCGTCTCTTTACACTGTAGTTGCGCCCACAAGCCCTGCGGTCTTGACACAAACCACCCATTACAATCCAGAGAGTGAACACTGTTTAAAAAACGAGGCATTTAACAGGAAAACGCATTCCTTTATCAACAACAAACAATACGCTATTATCAAGCAACAAATTTAAATAGCTAGTATTAAATACACTGGAATGCCATCAATACTTCTCTTGTTGGTATGTGCGTGATGTTAAACCATTGCTATGGTTATCCGTATATGTCTACCATTGCAAAATCTGGTGTTTATGTTTTTGTTACTCAGCCAGTATTCGAGGGTCTAGTGGACCCACAGCATGATAAAATACTTTACCAACTTTATTCCAAATACAAGCAACATGGAAAGCATAAACGGCTAATATGGCGTTTAATAAGGTTTTTTGGAGAAAAACAAAACCCAGGTCAAACACAAAAGTTAAAGGCACAATATGTGGTTTCAGCTGCGAGAGTGCGCACATTCAATACAGATATGTTCAAAGCAGCATCAACGGCATAGCTTGATGACACTGTGAAGGAGCGTAGAAAGATGACTGTCGTCTTCAACTCCACCGCTATTGGTTATCAATCAGACGTGAATGAGAAATCATGTTAATGGTTGATCTAATAAAGTAAATAATAAAGTTTTCTAAATGTTGCGTTTGATGACATTTTATTTCATTATAATGAGTTAGACGTAATTCATAAAATTTATGTTTAACTATTTAGTCAGATGATCTAAAAAAGATTACTACTTGTTCAATATATACACGCCACTCGTGCTAAATTAAGAAAATGCCGTTTGGATAATAAGACTAACCTTTTTGATCGATATAATAATCATACGTTTTCTATCAGTAAAATAATCTAAACAGTTGCTCACCTGTCTAGTAAAACACGAGCAAGAAATGTCACACAGATATTGATCCTAGTTTATCTCTCTCGTATATCTTCTTGACTTGTCCCAAACACTTCTTGGGTCATTTGGTTGACCCATGCATTTACGGGAGTTGCCTTTACCTTTGCAGCAGGTTCCGTCGGCAAAGCATATTTGTGTTCCATAACAACTGCGCAAAACAAGTTGCTTGATAGAAGCTGCAAACTTTCACATTCGTCCACGAGACTGCGTCGTCATGGTTTCTACGGCAGTAAAGGTGGAAACTGAGGGTAACGGCAGAGATCGTGTTGTGTTAGGGAGAGGTGAAGTGAAAGTGACCTATTAGTTAGTGACCCATACCCAAAATGTGACCTCTGCATTTAACCCATCCAGAGAGCAGTGAACACACGCACAGCAAGTCGTGAACACACGTTCACCCGGAGCAGTTGGCAGCTATCACTGCAGCGCCCGGGGAGCCTTGCTCAAGGGTACCTCAGTCGTTACCCGCCGGCCCTGAGAATCGGCAACCTTCTCTTAGGAGTCCGACTCTCTAACCATTATGCCACGACTGCCTCTAAGGGTCTTGTCTTACAATACTCACCCTCAAGCCTTTCCCCGTACATTACTTTCCACTGTAAAACACAACAAGAAAAGGTACAACGCAGTAAAAGTATCCTTAAAAAGGTCAATATGATTGGTCGGTTATCAACCAAAGCTATTAAAAGGTTTCTTAAAGGAGTAGTTCACTTTCAAAATAAATGTCCATGATAATTTACTCACCCCCGTGTCATCCAAGATGTTTGTTGAAAAGAAATTGAGGTTTTTGATGAAAACATCCCAGGATTTTTCTCCATATAGTGGACTTCAATGGACTCCAAACGGTTGAAGGTAAAAATGACCGTTTCATTGCAGCTTCAAAAGACTTTAAACGATACCAGACGATGAATAAGTAGCGAAACGATCGGTCATTTTCTAATCGCGTTCATGACTTCACGTAATACGTAATTACGTTGAAAACTTGCATGTTCAACTTGTAAACACTGACTAGGTACTTCCGCCTACCTCAAGTGTGACCTTTTCAACGTAATTACGTATTTTGTGAAGTCATGAACGCGCATCGCAGAACGGAGCAAGGCGAGCATTTGCGTTTATAAAGCATATACTTAAAAAAAAAAAATGAAAATGACCGATCGTTTCGCTAGATAAGACCCTTATTCATCGTCTGGTATCATCTGAAGCCCTTTGAAGCTGCACTGAAACTGTCATTTTGACCTTCAACCATTTGGAGTCCATTGAAGTCCACTATATGGAGAAAAGTCCTGGAATGTTTCATCAAAAACCTTAATTTATTTTCGACTAAAGAAACACACACATAAACATCTTGTATTACATGGGGGTGAGTAAATTATCATAAAAAATGTATTTTTGAAAGTGAACTACTCCTTTAAGGCTTCTTATGAATACTTTGATAAAACTTTTTTGAAAATGCACTTTCATTATATGAAAACAGCACATTTACAAAATCAGTACACAAAAAAAAGAATATATGGGTTTGAAGGGTAAGTGGCAATGACAACATAAAAATGTAATATATCCCAGTAGAAACTGTCTCTTCCTACCCATAAAGAGCACACGAGCATGCAAAGGAATGCTGAAGAAAGGTCAAAAGCGTCCTTTCATGGCATCCATGCGTACACCAGCACATTATGCCGTGTAATGACTGGTACTCATGAATCAGTAATGAGTGATGTAGGGGTAAGTGAGATGGCTACAGTCATCTCTGCCTTACAACACAAAGAGAAATGATAAAAACAACAGCAGGGCTCTGAAAGCCCGTGCATACGTTTTTGATATGAAAGATATGGAAGGTATTTCTGACCTGATGCTATAGTAATACAAGTCATGTGTGTGTTTATGTGCGTGTGTGCTGCTGCGGAGCATATCACAATTGTAACCTGATGATCCTGAAGTTTGAGGAAAGGGGAGACCCTATAAGCCCCTGAAGAAGGGACAAATGGGATAGGTGATTACCCTTGAATTCTGTGAAATGAGGTCCCGCTCCAGGCATTGTCACAAACTCTCCTACAGGTCAATCACATAAACCACGGCTCGGAAAATTCCATACGCGTTCGTGTGCGGAGAGTACGAGAAAGAAATGAAGATGGCAAATGTGACGTAAAAAAGCAAGTTCTTATGCAGATGAGATTTGAATTAAAAAAAAATCAGGCTCGAGTGAAGTTGAGATGTAAAATGTAAAACTGAAACCAAGACCAAATGAAGAACGGTGCCTATTAAAATAGATTGTAGATATAAGAATATTTTTTTCAATGAGAAAAGTTTAAGGGGATGGACACAACTTCCGATGTTAAACATGACAAGCACTCATACAGAATGTTCTCAAACTCTCCTACCTCTCTCTCCTCCTCTTCTTCGCTTTATATCACTTCAGAAAGTTGAATGGATGATATTTTAGTTGCAATATTCCACTTTTGCTCCAAAACTTAATCCCGAGTGAGAATAAATGAAAAGCTCCTGTCACTAAGTAGGAAGGAGCTCCTGCTGTTGAGAAATTGATTGCTGTGGTAGTTAGAGGCAGAAGTCTTCTGTCTTACTGCCTCCTCTGAAACGGGAGAAGCCGCAGGTCCTAAAGCCTGCCAGTTCAAGGTTTAATTTGACCAAGCTTAGAAAGTAATTTTCATCTTTTTCAAAGACAGCTCACCTAAACACAAACGATAATTTGATATATCATAATCTCATCCCTATCATTCCAGACACGTTTTTGGAACACAAAAAAAAGATGTTTTGCATAATGTTAAACTCCATGTTAAGCTAAATTTAGTCTACATAATTATGCTCATTTTCTTACTCCCCAAGAGTTAATAAGTTGAGTTTTACCGTTTTGGAATGTATTCTGCCAGCCCCGTGGTCTGGCAATAGCACTTTTAGCATAGCTTAGCATAGATCATTGAATCCAATAAGACCAGTAGCATCGCGTTCAAAAATGACCAAAGAGTTTAGATATTACGCCGGAATAGGAGTATAGTCCCTAATCAAATCGGCCTAGAAAATCGCAACTTTTAATTTTCCGCCTGTCTTAGTACACGATATAACTACAGAAGAGTCAAGTTTTAAATAGGAAAAATATCGAAACTCTTTGGTCATTTTTGAAAGCGATGCTACTGGTCTTATTGGATTCAATGATCTATGCTAAGCTATGCTAAAAGTGCTATCGCCAGACCTGGAGATCGGCGGCAGAATACATTCCAAAACAGTAAAACTCAATTTATTAACTCTTGGGGAGTTGGAAAATTAGCATATTTCCAAAAAAAGTGGAATGTTCCTTTAAGTCTTACAATCCAATGTGTGAATGCATGATGACAATTGAAATGTTGGATAAACTAAATGGTATTTTTGATTTGATTCACAGAATATTGTCAACATTCTTGATTCTACACTTATGAACTGTATAACGTTCTGTTATTACTTACCTGATTTTATAGCAGTATGATGAAGCAGACGGTTTTCACTTTTCACATTAGCACTCGGCATGTTGGGGAACATTCTCCTTTTCGGCAACACATGGCAAGACATCTACAAATAAGAGTTACTTTGTTATGTTTTTCAGTAACATTACTTTGTGTTTGAGAATTGTGTGACATAATCATCAAACTCATTTAAAACACCATAAAAAGAATTACTGTAAATGGAATTCAAGATGCCCAGAACATTAAACATTGCCAAATACGATGACACATATATTGTAAACCTAACCAATAAAGTGTTTATGTGCTTGTAAAGCACACAGTATCTGAGAGACTCAGTAATCAAGAAATCTAATTTCCTTCAGCAGAGCGGCAAGTCTGCATATGAAGTGCACACTATAAGCTGTTATGACTGTTCTCTGTTGAGGGATCATAATAGGGTAGCATGGTGTACCAGTGCTACGGTGCCATCGCGATGCTGAAGCTTCAAAATGCCTGTGATGCCGCTCTGTTTAGTATCATAGTGCTGTAACTAATGTTGCATATGCGCATTAACGTTCAGTTGAACACTTTCATCTGTCTTTTTGCGGTGTTTTGAACGACTCGGACGAGATAATGATTCAGTAAGTCATTTGCTTCGTGAGACACTTGTTTCGTTCTTGAATGAATGTTTTGAAAGAGTTGGTTGAATGATTCAATGACACAAATAAATAGCCGCCTCCTACTGGCTGTTTGTTTTTTTGGCCATCACATTTAAAGTAAGCCCAACATTTTGCTTTATAAGCATTGCTGTAAATTAAATTTGATTGAATTAGTTCCAATGTCTAAATAAATTCTTAGGTAGTTACTACAATTTACGTTGCTAAAATTACTAGACAATATTGTTTTTAAATATTACAACAGTAAATATTATAGTATACAACAGTATTTGCTAAAACTTATCCAATTAATACAGTTAATGTTACAAATATTGTAAATAATTTAACTAATTACATGTTTCAAGATCCGTATTAAGGAATTTTGGTCTATTTTGTACATTTAATTATGAACATGACAAAGCATCGCTGCCCTGCGATGGGTTGGCACTCCATCCAGGGTGTATCCTGCCTTGATGCCCGATGACTCCTGAGATAGGCGCAGGCTCCCCGTGACCTGAGGTAGTTCGGACAAGCGGTAGAAAATGGATGGACAAAGCATCGCAATACTACATGGTATCGTGATATTTCATAAGGTATAGTATAGTAAGATATGTTTAAGGTGCCGTGACAACCTTAGATCATAAAGAGTGCAGTAGCAAACCTCTTAAAATAGCACATTAGAGACCAAACAACACAAAGTGACATCAGGAAGCACTGGGATTTTAAAACGTGATACCACATGTCACATATCTGGCCCTGTGTAGCCTTTATCACAATCACTTTCACATCACTATATATCTGTAGTGCAAAGCAGAAAAAGAACAACAATGATCATAACACAAAAAAATATATTTGAAGAACGTTGGTAACTAAACAACACTGACCCCCGTTGACTCCCACTGAATGGACAAAACCACTGAGACATTTCTCAAAGAGTCAGATACAGGTTTTAAATGACATGTGAATAATTGACAGAAATGTGGGTGAACTGTCCCTTTAAAAACACTAAGTTGATTTGGAAAAGCGTCTCTTAAATGCATAAAATGTAAATGTTTATGACTCATGCTGTTAGTGAAAATGCTTATAAAACAAATTTTTACATTTGGTAAAACATAATCTTGTCACAACAGTTAATGTCCCTAAATTGATTAGACAAGTGCTGGTATTTAATTGGAGTATTACACTGTTTACATCATTTCACTTTGCCATAATTGCTTCACAAAACTCCACAGCATTTCACAACATTGCGACTGAACTCTTTCCATTGGTGAAATACAAAATAAATATCTGGCCATATTCTGTAGAAAAGTTATTTGATATTAACACTGCTTAAAGAACCGTTGCGTAAAATAAATATCACACAAGCAGAAGTAGTGTTGTACTATACAGTATATCAAAACACGGATGTGATTATCCACCTCTCTATACAAAAACACTGCTGCTTGTGTGGTCTTGTTAAAATTCATAAAAAATTTAAGCGGTGTGCTTTCATGACAGTGCCTCTAAATTACAAAGATTTCTAAAGATTTAGAAGATTTAGAGATGTACTTGCACAGGATGTCTGCCGCATGCACTGCATCCTGAGGTAAGTCCTGAAATAAAACATAATTATCATGAGATTTCTGTAACCAGTGCCATAAGTGCATTTTGAGCCGAACTACACCAGTGCGAGTCACTCCTTGTTAGTTCAATGTCATTTTGCAATGTCCAGGTTTCAGGGCTCATTTATACTGCTGCTCTGTAAAAACATAGGTACTTTACACAGCGGTGAAGTCGCCCGGCAACATATTTTTGTTTACGTTGTTGAGGGAGTTCGGGCCAATCAAAGTTCGTAAACATGAGGTTTTGTCTGAAGACTGAACTTAAACACTGACTCAAAACATCCATAACTCGAGACAAGAGCAGCAAACAAAAACTTGTTAGGAAAATATAATCGAAAATATGAAATTTGCTATTTGTTTTATTCTTCTTTCGCTATGAATAAAAAAGCAGTAGTTTTTGTTAATGATTATAAGTTTAGTTGTAACTATATGGGATGTTTACATTTATTAATACAAGCAAACTCGTTTATCCAAAGTAACTTACAAATAAGGGAACATTCAATAATAACGACAATAAGCGTATGCAAAGCTATGCGATGTTGACAAACAATGATTCTCAAAAAATAATTAAAAAAAATCATAAAAATAAGCCACAATATACTGTAAGGAATTTTTCCATATCATTTTTTACAGCTGTTTACAGAAACGTCTGTAAAGATTTTCCGTTCTTTTTTTAAAGTGTATCATTTAGTTTTCCATATTTTCAATTTACATTTCTAGTTAATGTGTGCGGTGATCTTGCTAGGGTGTTACAGGGTGGACAAACAGGCTTCCATCAGCAAAAACATGTTCGGTCACTTGAAAGATAGAATACCTTTCAATATTCAAGGTATCATTCAAGGCCGTATCAAAAGCAGATATTTAATACTCAAGGTTATTTGCCTTGGCAAGCACCACTTATATAAAAACATTCTTGATTTTATCACAAAAAACAGCACTTACTGCGCAGATGCCCTGCGTTCCAACTACATATACCATAATCCAGCTCAATCCCTCAATGTTCTTTGGGATGACCGTAGTTTAGTTAGGGCCATTATTCGATCTGCTTACATCAGTTTGCTGATGACAGAACACTAGAGGTCAAAGGTCACCATCTGGGTCAAACAAATATACAAAATACATGTATTGGTGTATTGGCTGTTTACAAATTGGCAAACCAGGCATTGTAAGCAGGTCTTCTATACAAAATCCTTAAACCTATATTACACCCGTCACACGTGTAATAATGACAACCCTTACCGACAACTGAAACTTGATAATATTGTCTACTCATTCATTTAGAGATTTCATCATGGATTTATGTACATACGCGATAGAAAATTGTCAGACGCAGAAAATCAAACCTCATACCTCAGGCTGTATTGTAACCGAGTAAATGTAATATGGGCTTTCGGAGAGCGCAGCATTCCAAACTGTATTGTTTCGTGTTGATGTTGGCTTGTGACTCGGACTCTTGTTTCTAGACTTTTATGGTTAGACAAACAACAAAAACAGCAGAGATGGAAAATGAGAGTCTGAAGTCTATCGAGCGTGTTCTGGGTAGCTTCAATATGTGTGACAACAGACAGTGATAAACACTTTCGATGATCGATAGGACAAACCTGAGCTGGCCATTCTCATGAAAACTGTCTAGGTTTGGACTTTTCATCATGTTACTTCTCAGACTCTTCTGTGTTACTTTAAGGAGTTTATAAACCATCAAATCTGAACATTCTTGCCCTCAGCTTTTTCTCTTTAAAAAGATTTGCTTAACATGTATCAAGGGAAAACAAATCAAATTCTATACAGAATAGCATACAGCACACAGGACAGACGACTTTATGATACTTTGCATATCTTGGTGCTTTCCAGCCACTTGGGTTTCAGATTAAAAGTAATATTTAAATTAAAAATGTTTGGGTTTCCTCTACATTGTAACAGATTACTTTTCTTACTGGAAGCTTTAGGCGACAACTATGATAATATTTCATCTTTGTGTATTTATGTATTGAGTACGGAGCCTTGTAATATCTGGGGATAATGTCGCCAGCTAGTCATTATCTCAAAACAAACCTCCTAAGGGTGACATAAGATCTTTCAGGTTTATTTTGCAATAAGGACCGAATGATTGTACATCCTTCACTTAAATCGGGTACAAACATGTTGTTCACAAAATTACACAACCCTCTTGTCATGTGATCAAGTGTCTAAGATTTGGGGTGAAAAAACTTAATTGGGAACATAGTAAGCATATCTCTAACATGTATCATGTACAGAGACCTCAGGACACCTTTTTCTCAAGGTTATTACGTGATATGCAAGAAGCTGAATAAGTGCAAACAGACCCTTCAGATGGAGACAATCTGTTCGCATTTACTAGCTGTCCCTGACTCCCAGTCAGATGAAAAGAATTATACGATCATTTCCTATTAATTCTCTCCTAGAAATGGCACAATTCTTCAAGAGCACAGAATGGATGAAAAGTAAATTCCTCCGTTGTTTGAAATTCGTTTAGGGAACATTCATGGGGATTTTGAATCTTAAGCATGAAAGGGTCGTGAGGATTAATTTCTTCAGACTTCAAAGGGCGTGCGGTAGTTTACAAGGGAAAGGAAAGGTGAGCGGTAAAAATGATGTGGGAAAATCCAATGTAGGTAAGACCACTGAGGTCTACGAGTTATATCAAATATAGAATATAAACCTAACGTTTCAGTTTTTGAAAACTTCCTAAATTAACAAATCATTAAGAGAGACATTCTGTGATAACTTAGCTTGACTATTTAGTTAAGTAAAAAGACTGGTTATGTTCAAAATATCTGTAATGTAAATAGTTTTTTATAGTTACTAGTGTTTTGTTGGATGTATATGCAAACACATTCATGCATTCAGTGATCCCAACACAATCTAATGCCAGCTGTTTTACATTTTACGGGGGTAAGGGGTGAAAACTCGTGCTTTTTTTTTAATCATACATTTTAGTACAATTTACATTGTGTGAATCCATATAAAATGACCTCATAAAACAAGTTTTCTTAACAATACCATTTATGTAACTCAAACGCATACCAGTGCGTGAACAGAAATTAACTTATGCACTTCAGATGAAGAGTGGCCAGAAAAGGCCATTTCCTCTGTGCATGAGACCCAAAAAAGTCTCGATCGGCAAGATACAGTCAGAATGAAGGAATTTAGTCTCTGCAGACCAAGAATTTGCTGCCAAAAGACCTCTGACCTCCTCCCTGTGCCACATGTCTGAAACATCAGGACGGGCATCATTTTGTGGACGTAAAGGTCAATTTCCATGCTAAACTTCAGTTACTTGACAACAACAAGGAATGTTTACAAATCCTTACATTTATCTTTATGCACATATTGAATTTATTATGCCGATGAGATAACTGGCAAGACAAACAGCGTTTTAACTATTTACTAGACAGAGGAAAATCATTTACATTGAAATATTATTAACAAACCATGAAACACAGCCTCCTGACATGCATTCATGTTCTGTGTCAAATTAGTTCCCCCCGTTTTAACATCAAAAACACTATTTATAGCCTACAGATTAAGCCAGACTGATTTAAAAACATGGCACTTTCCAAAAACAGGGCCTAAAATATTCAGAACTTGAACATTAGCCATTAAATACATAACACTTAAACAAGTAATAATACAATTAAATAAAACAATGGAATGGGTAGTAAAGAGTGACAATTTTTTGCTGGTTCAAGAGACTCCATAAAATAAATGTTGATACTGTAGATGAGTGAGCAGATTTAATGTGTGATTTAGGCATGTTGATAAGCGTTACAGAAAACATGACATTCATATTTATGGGCATAACATTTTCCAACGTTAACTTGACATATAACTGAGGATATACAGTACAGCTCTATTACATATACAGAAGACCAAACGGAAGCTATTATTCACAGCTATTAGAGATAGGATGTTCTCTGTATTACGACAAATATGCACTTGACCTTTCATATGAATTGTGCCTTTAATTCGAACAAAATTGTCAGCTATATTGTTGCGCTATATGAATATGCGGCATAGTTTGAGGTCTGAACAAAATGCGAATTTTTATCCCGGGGGGAATCGTTTTTTTGTGCCACAATAATAGAGTTGTTAATTCACGCCCATACTGACTGTACATGGCGTCCCTTTGTTCATTTCCCTCAATGTAGGCATTATTTACTCTGTCTAGTAAGTTCAGAGTCTTCTCATAGACCATTTCATTCACGTGAACTTCTTACATAGAGCAAAGTTCTATAAAGGAATTTAATATAACGCTATTTATTATGTTTGGTCTTTGTTTTGGGATAGGATCCAAGCACCAGCTGTGCAGCCAAGACCTTAAAAATAAATAAAAAACGTCTGAACCATTTAAATTTTGCTTGGCATCGCATAAAATAAGGGTGCAAATATTAGTGTGAAATAATGAGAAACCAGATTTTTACATTTATTGAAATGTAAGTGATTCTGATCTGTAACAACACTGCCACAACAATGTTAAACGGTTGTTTAATAATTAAAGATAATTCATTATTTATTAATTTAATTAATTACATAATATTTCAATAGTAGATTAAATGGAGAGCAAATGGAAATTTGCATAAGATATTTATTTTGGAAAAGCCTCAGAAATCTCACATTCGTATCAGTTTAGGAAGAGAAACTATTTATTATCAAATCATTTCAGATTTTAGTATAAAATATAAGATAAGATATAATTAACTTTATTATGGTAACTACAAAAAAAGCTACTTAAATTAAATACAACTGAGATCTGTATTAAATCTCCTGAATTTTAGGAGCAACCTCTGAGCAATAAAAGTTTCCTCTGGGATGTTTTGTACTTTCTACGGTGTTTAAAGGGGTTTTAGTGCATCTAGTTATGCCGTTTCAATGGGGGGTGTGGGTGGTAAAAGTGCCCACCCCCCCAGACATTTAGGTCATTTTTTGTGGCCTTACACGTACTAAACATAGTTTAGAAAATCAACAAAAGCTGCACAATTTGTGGTATCATTAATTACAATCCCCTAAATGACTGGCAGCTGTTGTTTTTGTTTATGAGGAGCTCATATGGATTGCTGATATATGGGTATGGGTTATACATGGCTACATACATGTGTGGGTACAGGTTTTGGTTATACTTGTGTAAGGGCCAAATTTCAGAAAATCAGGTTTGAGGTGGTCCCAACAACAAAAACTGTTTCAATTTTAGTGTAAATCTAATCTCAGCAATTACGTGTGGGTTGGGTTTGAGGTGTCATGCATGTGTAAGGATGTATACAATGGACAGATGCAGTCTTACATCCACTGTATACATCCTAACACACACTGCCCCTAAAGCCTCAAACCAAATAAACAGAGAGCTCTTTTTACACCCATGTTAAGACACAATGATTAAGAAATCTGAATAGTTCCCAAATCATTCCCTTATGGATTCTTTTGAACTGCAACTATCCGTCCCAAACAAAACAATTTTGAATATCCACCAAATCAGTCTAAAAAGTTCTTCATACCAGAACAGGGCAGATGTTTTGGGATATACACAGACAATAAGGGCACCTGTTTGCACCCGTTGTGCGTATAGATAATTGTACTTTTCCAGATGTTCCAGAGACTCCCTGTGACCTTCACGACCTTCCAAACATCTGCCCACACACATCATTAGCTTCCACAGGAAGCACTCTGACAAGACCCAGACCGTCTGTCCACATCAGCGCTCAAGATCTGTCAACACAGCACAACGACTGAAACGTGATGGAAGCGCGTAAAACAAATTCGAGTTGATCTGTGGAGAACAATCCTTATTTTGCAGTGCTGCGATGAAGAACGGGCTTGCAGAAAGAGATAAACACAGAAAATAATTGAGATCACTTGCTTCAAATATTTACATTTGTGCATTTGGCAAACTCTTTTATCCAAAGTCCATCCATCCATCCATTTTCTTCCGCTTATCCGGGGCCGGGTCGCGGGGGCAGGAGTCTAAGCAGGGATGCCCAGACTTCCCTCTCCCTAGACACTTCCTCCAGCTCTTCCGGGGGGACACCGAGGCGTTCCCAGGCCAGCCGGGAGACATAGTCCCTCCAGCGTGTCCTAGGTCTTCCCCGGGGTCTTTTTTATCCAAAGTGACAATGCAAATACATACAGGAAATCCTGAGTACGGTGAAATGTTGTGGGACATGCTCTTTACGAAAAAATATTGTCATAACAAGAGACTTACTGGAATTCTCTTTCATGTTTTTTATAAGCAATAACTTTATCTCAGTTATAAAACAATTGGAAAAATATAATTGCATGGATTACAGAACAGGTCATTTGGTCTTCAGAAATCCGATTTTTTGCAAATTTGAGCAGTTTGTTGAGATTTCCACTGGATCTCAAGAGAAGCGGATGAGAAACTTTGGATAAGAAGGAGACTAAAGCACAAATCTCCATTTTCTCTCCTAGCCTTAGAGAAATAATTCAAATATCTGCTGCCAAAATCCTCAAAAACTAAATGGCTTATCAAAGCGATGAATGTCAAACATAAAATAAAATATTTTAATACCGATGACAAATAAAACAGTGAATAAAACAGACTTCACTTTTACAATTACAAAAGGCTAAATAATCTCATACACAATGTCAATGAAATATTGAGACATGCAGGCTAAAACAAAGTTCACAGTGTATGTCGGATAACCTATTGGGGGTTAGGTTTGTACAAGCATTATTCCTTCACCACATGTGCACACAGACATATAGAAAAGATCCTAAGCTATTGCATGACAAGGAAGCCCCCTTCCACCCAGCACCAGCGGATCAAATGACCTCTCCACCTATGAAATCTAAGAAGCAATCAAAAGAACGACCATCTCCTAAGGAACAAGCACAAAGACCCTCTCCATATGGAGTACCAGCATGACTATTAAAGAATACAATAAGCCCCCTTACGCCATATTTGTTCTCTTTTCGAATCCTCCAAAAAAGGAACGATAACACAATGAGCTGAAGCCCAAGCTGTAGTCGAGATCAAAACCAGTTGTTGTAAAAATTCAACTTCTAATAAGACACAAAAACTGATCGTTTGGGATCTGTATGGACAATGGGCAGGTTCCTAATGATGTTTTCCAGGTGTGGTGACCCATGTCATCTCTTGGGCTTACCTCCCACTGTCATTTACACTCCTTCCAATCTGTCCATGATCCAACCTTCTCTGTTCATTGTTCTCTTCCGTCTTTGGAGAAAAGGAGGGGAGAATTCCTTTGTAATCAGTCTTTCCTCCAAAGTTAAAGGATTTTATCTCTTTCAAATACACTCTAAATCCTAAAACCAAATAATGTGCGAGACCTTAAAGCCTAATGACGAAGTCTTGGCGTTTAATTTTTCATCTACTTTCCGATAATTATGCATTCCTGGGGAATTTGGAGAAACCAGATGCATTTTGCAGCCCGTGTGCTGTTTTTATCGCATGACTGAGGTTAGTCCAAAATGTGCAAATAGGCTATAGTTTATTTAGTGTAATACCTTAGTAGGTAGACACATACCAGTAATGGCCAAAAGTGATGTCCAACTTAAAAGAATGTGCCTCTTTGACCTTTTTTGAAACACATTAGGAGATATTTCAAATGTTGTATACATGCAGAAGTGATTCCAGCTTTGAGAAGAATTTAATGAGACTTGGCAAGAGCAGATCTTTATAGTAAAGGCCCAGGAGATCACTGCTGTAGTCAAAAACAAAAGATAAATCATTGATTACATTGTATTCGATGTATGCTTACTTCTGAGCTTTTTTCTATACATTATAAAAACCGATATTCCCTGATTTGCTGTAAATTGACTTTTTGCAAGTTTAGTTTCTTCCATTTTGTACCATACACCTCATATTTTGACATTATAATGAAACCCTAGGGGTCATTTAAAGAAAGAATTGTGCCAACACGCCCCCTGGACATCGATTTTTTGTTAAACTCTCTTAAGTGTTTAGTATGAACATGGGTACACAACATGCACACATTCATTTTTCATTTTCTAAAGAAAATATCATGCTTACCCAAGCGAGCAAAACCATGTTGGTTTGGTAGCTACGGCATTGTGTGTTTGCTAAGGTATCATAAGCAGTTTTAGCATGTTGGGATGAAGATGCTGGGATGTTCTGAGTGCAAACTCAACCAAACAAGTCAAAACCCAAACCCACTATCAAGATTGTATGTAATTGACATCCGCAGTGCCGGCCCAGCCTCTGTTGGTGCCCTAGGCAAGATTTTAGATTTCGCCCCTACCATACATAAATAAGAAATAAATAAAAATATTAGAAAATAAAAACATTTTTTAAGCAAAATTCATATTATTTGAATATAACATGAATTGTGATTAACATATATGAATTGCAATAACAATGTTTTTAATTACGTACTAATTGTTTGAAAATACCGCTGAAAATAAAATAAAACTTTCTCAAAAATACTGTAGTTGAAAATTAGAGCTCATAAAACGAATATTGGATTATCGTTATTATTATTATTTAGATAAAGGTCAATGAGAAAGTTTTGTACATTTTGTAAAGCTCAGCGCAAATGCTATAGGGACACAAGACCACACTAGTTGGTCTCCTTCACTTAGCATAATTAATGCATTAAGATTATCAATCATAGTTAATCATAATTGCGTCATGATGCAAGAAGCTGTTCACAAGTCGCGTTTTTGCGCTCTCGTCTGGCGCCCCTCTGGTCATTTTGCGCACTGTCGCCTTTGACACTGGCCTGCCCTGGACATCCGTATAAAACAGATGTAACTCTCAGATCGCCCTGTTCATACAACAGTTTACATAAGAAAGGGTGTGCACGAATAGTCGATTATAATAATGAAGCTAGCGCATAAACAACAGTATTACCAGACCAGACGGCCGCTGCAGGTAGGGTATCAAAGATGGCGACGCCCATATACCGCAAAGTACGTTTCAATCGACATGAAGTAATTTGATATTCGTGTACAATAGAGGCACGAGTTTACTCCTCAAATTTGAATTAATCGATACTTCGGGTGCCTTCCGCTGTTTTAAATATAACTGAACGTAGAGAAAAAGTTGTTAGAAAACTGATGGAAGACACCGACTGTATGTTAAACTTTTCCTATGGGATTTAGGATATTTCTTACCTCGAACTTGGAAAAAACGTCTGGAACGGCCCTTGAAGTCGGACATCTGACCTCAGAACTCAGGGCAGGTCGTCGTAGCACAGGCGAATTATGACAGAGAATTGGTGCGGTTATTGGAGACACCGAGAAAACCGAAAAAAAACCTCACAGAAATTCTAATGGATGTAACGGTTTGAATTGCAATTCTGTTGTTTTTTATGTATACTTTAATGGTCTCTGTGGGTCTCTACTGTTGTGTTTGGTCCTAGTGGGATGTTATCTGGCGGATGGTAAGTTGTACGTTTGCTGCCTCCTTGTGGTGTCCGTCTATTTCATCATAACCATCAAATCCTCTTGTAGAATGTGTACTACGTTGTTTAAACCAACTAACTATACAAATGAAATGCACTCTCAAGATCCAGATGTATTGTTTCTCTTAAAAAAGAAATGTAATACTAAATATAAAATTACAATTTACCTGCAAGAATTGTGTTACAGCTCAATGATAATTCCTCATATGTTTGTTGTAGTGTCCATGTTTAACCACAAGAGGACGAATGATTTTTGAATGATTTAGACATTTGACAATCCTACTGGAGATCAACAAAAATGAGATCAATCCGAGACATGTTTCACATACTGTATTTCCACACATGCTTTCCATCGAGTAAGTTTGCATATCTTGTTTCTGAAGGATTCGACTCACCAATGGCTTGTTATCAGAGAGAGTAAATTAATTCTCGGTGGACCTAACCAGAAGATTCCAAAAACAGATGCTGCAGCCGGCAGCTGGAAGTTTCTATTAATTAGTTCATTAAATTTGACATAATAATCTGTAGCAGATAAACGGATATGGTGAACACATGCCCAATGAGAAGTTTAGAGTCTCATAGTATGCAAGGCAAAACAAGGTTCATTTAGATTTTGTTTTGGAAAAAAATGTATAGAAAGTAAATGCAAGAAGCGAAAATTGTTTGTAGCTCTGTCGGTGGAGCATTGTGGGTTTGATTTCTAGCGAACATAAATTCAAAAATGCATCCTTTATATGAATGTATGTATGTATGTATGTATATGTGTGTTGTTTTAATATATCTTTTCTTATTTCAGCCCACTTATGTTATTCAATCAGAAGGTCCGGAGGGACATTTTTAGTCATTCAGAAACTGTCAATAATTTTGTGTGTTCAGATATTCATGTTGTCAATAGAGCATATAGGGTTTTAGAAAAACTAAATAAATGTTTATCAGCTTTGAAAGAGCAACCTTCAAAACAAGCAGGTATTCCTGTTATGGAGTTTGCGGGTGCAAATAATCCGACAGGTAAACACACACACGACTTGCACATATTGTTTTTGCTGTGTAAAGAGCTTAGGGCATCCTGAAACAGAGGCCTGAAATCTCAAGGGCATTTAGTTACGGAGTCACAAAGGCTAGAATACAGTATTAGATGGCAGAGCATATTTAATAGAAAGTATTTCCAAGTATTTTCGCTTCTTTTCTGTATAGCACTCCTAACAGAATATCTCAATGTTACAACCATTTTTCCTTTTTTCGATTAAAAAGATCAAACAAAATCGGTAACAAAGCTTCAATTGGCACTACAAAGGCCCAGTGCCGCTTTCAACCGCCCCTTTCCTATCAAATAACAATCCCACAGTAAATATGCTAACGGTGAAGGTGACAATAACAACGCTAAGGTTACGCTAGAGGATGTAGGACACAGGTGCGATGATGAGCGCCGTGCCGTCCTTCTCTCTTTTGTCCCTTTAACGTGCAGCAGCGTTTAATCTTCAGGGTGCTAATATATACCGTCTATTAAAGGGGGGCTTGGGGGAAGCTGAATACCTCCCGGCTCATGATTAAGAATATTTATACCTCACCTCTCAGTCCCATCTGCACTGAGATTCTTCTCCTTTTCATAAATCACTGGGTTGAGGCAATTGCACACAGGCAGACATGAATGGGATTTTACTGCCGGGAGGGAGATGGAGCTGAAATGAGAACGCTGGTTTGTTTTTAAACCAGAAGCGTGTTAACATGTGGGGAAATTTGGGCCACGTGCATGTTTAAGAACATCTCAGATCTGTAGATCTCGGTTTGGTTGGTCCGTTCGTTTTCACAGAGCCGGCGATTACATTTCGTTGAAGACAATTTATGCAATATTAATGTCTTTTGTTGTTTATGCCTGTTTCAGTATAATTGGGATAACTGTATCACGCAGCGTGCCCAAGTGCTCACATCGTTTCCTCCTCCCACTGATATGTAAAGAGTCATCTATCAGAGTCGTTTTATAGAGATTTGTGAGTAATTTTCCACCTCTTCTTTTGGATGATGTACTCTGATGATATTCTGTCATGCCAGGCGCTTTGCATGGTTGCATCACGATCAATAAGGTCATTAGGATTCCCTGACTGGGCTTTCCTCCTTTCCTCTCCACCGATTCATCACTCGCTCCTTTGAGATGAAGAAACGCAATTCAAGACACAAATGTAGAAGATAAAATGACAATTGTTTCATTATTTATATGTCCTCATGTCATTCCAAACATGTATGGCTTTCTTGTGGAAAACACAAAAGAAGATACTTTGAAGAACGTTGGTAGCCAAACAACATCGGCCCCCGTTGACTTCCATATGGACACAAAACCACTGAGACATTTCTCAAAATATCTTCCTTTGTGTTCCATGTATAGCATATACAGTACAGAATTCATTCAGGAATTTATGATACAAACATGTCTGCGATGATGGAAGAGAAACACTTGTTCCAAGTTTTGAGAAATCTAATTACTCATTTTCCTGCATTCCAATTTCAAGACATTTTTATTAGTTTCTCTCTATCTTAAAATTGCGTTTCTCGAGGGGTGTGATAGCTTCTCGATTGGTCTGAATGGCACTGGATCCCTTTCAGTTACAGGCCGTCCGTTTTTATGTTAATGACATTTACGTGGCATTTAACAGATGGATACGACTGACCTTTTGGTGTCTGATGATGCTTGTGGTCAGATGATGGCTCTGCTCTAACATTTAACAACATCTGCCCATGTTGCTTTAGGTCCTTTCAATATGGGACACATTCCCAAAATCAGGCAGTCCTTAAATAACTCCAAGCACACTCTAGTCAGTTCAAGTCCGTTTTTTGCTGTCACTCAAACTTTAACAAAAAGTATGTTCGATGATATGCAATATGTAGATTTTCTGCTATTATATGAAGCATTTCTAATGCGTTATATAGATCCAAATCCATCTCTTGTAAATAAAATAATAGCAATCATTATTTAAATTGTATGCAGCTTCAAATAGTTCGTGCCTAGTTTTATAAGGGGGGTTTTGAGCTGCAAATGCCATTTAAATAAGGAATATTTTCAAAAATAAACAGCTCACGCCTCGCACACCAGAAAAAGATCCTTGTTGTTGCTTCTGGAGCATGCGGTCGACTCATGAGATCTAACCCAGTTTTACGTTGCTCCGGAGAGATGCTGATACTAACTGGATTAAAATCATTAAGATCTGCTTGTATCCATTGTGCTTTTTCTAATGGGAAATATAATGCTTTTACTTCAAAGGTTACTCATTACGATCCGTTCTAGGAATATAATGATATTTCTCCTATAATTGTCTCACAAATTTGGCTTCGTGCCCCAGGACCACTCATAAGACTCTAGGTGCACATGACCATAGATTGATATTGTATCTATGTTTCTTGCGTCACTCGGATTGTTTTACACCCTGTGATGTTTCGTCTTGATGTTTTGAAAGTTCTCCAGATCCATTCAGATTACAGTTCTTGCACCATGGTCTTACACGCGGTAAATCATCACCGCAACATAAATCTTACACGTCACACATGGACCCAAAGGCATCCGGGAACGTATGTCTATATTTGATGTCATCTGCCTGACCTAGATAGGATTTGAAAGCTGATATAATGGAAATTCTTACCTTCCTGTCAGAGGCAGATTGTTTCCTCAGACTAATTGATTTTGTTGCGTATGTGATTCAGCTTATGTGAATTACACTACAATAATGCTAAGAGAAGGCAATAACAGCGTGCAGGTTTAAAGCCCTGTTTTTTTATATCGCATTGAAATGCATATACACGCAGAACTGTTGGTAGAATACGGTGAGAAAAAGCATTGATCAATGATGCTTGGACAGACATGCCTGCTATGAATAATGCAATACATATAAACAGATTATATTCAATAAAAGTCAATACGATGTACACGCTTTGCAACAGTATTCACAATTCACCAACTAAATAGGAAGAATCACAGATGATATCTCTTTAATATCTCCATTATTTCTCCTAGACATCAGTGAGAATAAATGGAGAGCGAATGGAAACGTCGTTTCCTGCATCTCATAATTCTCCTGAAACAAGACCAAGAAATCTCTCAAATGTCTCCATTAGAGTTTCAGAAGAGATCTTTACAATGTCACAAACTGAGCTCAGCTTTGTCAAGTCTGCAATTAAAAGTCAATATTATTGAAGATCTCAATGTGAACTCATCAATGCTCATCAAATCCAGATTATTTTACATCTACCATCTACATTCATTTTACAGCTCTGTACTGTATTTGAACAACGGTCTCGTTGATTTATTTTTATTTTTACTAAGCAAACATCTAGGACTAAGCTGACAACTGAGATCTCCATCTCATGAGCTACATGAAACAACAACATCTCTGAGCAATAGAAATGTCTACATCTAGCTCAATCCAAGTTCTCTTGTGTGCTTTTTTATGACTTGAAGTCTAAAGTCTGATTAGAAATTATACTTCAACTGCTTTAGTTCATGGAGCCGATGGGAGCCGTGCGCACGCTTTCCTTAATTTGCAATTATAACACCGTTCCTGACTGCTGCCAGCTGTGAGTGCTTTCACTGCAGAGTTTGATAACGCAAGCATCATTGTAGTCTCGTGTAGCCACGTTTATGACGACTGCATGGCGTAAAGTCTAGTTCATGTGCTGTAGGGAATTCTGGAGAAGGACTGCCCTCTTTGACCAGAGATGTTCTGACCGATATGTAAAACGGCCAACCACGGTTCATTTTCGTTTTATGTCAATCTGAAATAGATAATGCCACAACAATAGAACAGCACGGAAAATTCAAAACACACCACAGCGGAGTTTGGACAGATAACCAGCAAGTTGACCGTAGACCGTGTGAATCAAATTATTGTCCACAAAAAAAATCATAATATACAGACGCAGAAAAAATGAAGAGACCATTTCAAAATAATTTTCAGTTTTTCTGAATTTACTATTTTTGGTGTTTAGGTTAAACAGATTTAATTCCGTGAACTACTGACAATATCACTCCCAACTTTCAAATAAAAAATGTGTTTATTTCCATCTATTCGCAGAAAATGAAAACTGGAGAATGATGCTCTGTATCTTTTCAGACCTCAAATACTGCAAAGAAAACAAGTTAATGTTCACTTTTAAGCGATACTACAGTAATATTTGAACATGTATTTAGGAAAAGTTCGATTTATGTGATAACCTTTGATTATAACCTTGATTATTAATGAAATTTAACAGACACTGGACTGAAATGGCCAGAGATGTTTCAGAGATGGGAATATAGATGCAAATAGAGTTTGATTTTCACTGTGTCTCTCTCTGTCTCTCTCTCTGTTCTCCTCTGTTTTCTATATGTTAAACCTGCCCCTCTCTTTTGCATAACTCACCGCAATTTACCATAACTGTTATACCGTGTCGTGTCCTTTACCGTTAACATATGTCTAACACGCCATCAACATTCATGCTAATTTTGGAGGTAACTGTTTTCCCAACGATGAAGTTGATTTGGAATCCGACACACGTACACTCGCAGACGAAATAAAATGCATGTTTTTGTTATGTTATGGGTTAAAGCCTGTAGGGACAGTAGAGTCTAAGCTCAGTCTTCATAATGAATACGGGCATGCTGGTGTTTCCCAGCTCTGAGGTGCGGGGGGGTGGTGGGTTGGGGGTCTAGGAATCGTGAGCTCTTTAAATCTGCACTTTGGGAAAACCCTTCACGATATCTGTGTGAGTGGATTCAAGTTTATGTGTGTGAGCGTGCACTCATGCATTATGCAGGAGCATGTTTTTAAGCACGCGAACGCATTCAACGGATGTTGAAATGTGTGCGCATCACCGGTGCGTTAACAGAAATGTGTTTGTTTTTCCATGGATTGCATTGTGTGTTTTGAGTGCGAGCTGTCGAGCGTTTGTCTGTGTACGTGTTTGTTTATAGGACACCTGGTGTGATAAATGAGACACAGGGATGCTTTTCCCCCTCTGCGCGGCAGATTGCATGCGCCCAGGCTGGCCTGTTTCTGACAGCTCCTTTAGAACTATCAGGAGTATTGAGGGGAGGGGAGGGGGGTCTTGTTGTTTTGGAGCACACAGATTAAGGTGCTTTTCTCCAGCTAAAGGGCTTGAAAGCTCGTCGCAATATAAATGGAAATACCGTGGCTTTTTGGATACCGCCATGATGCTGACATATGTATTTCTTTAATAAATAAGTAGACGGGTAATGAATGAGGTGAAGTACAGAGAGAGAAGGTGGGTGTAGTTGGGTGAGGTGCAGGATTCATTAAAATCACATTCCGTTGTTTGAAATGCCAAAGAGCAAAGCAACATACCTCTAGTGCTTTGTTAAAAAAGACCTTTCCCTTCTTTTTTGAACACAAAAGAATATTGAATCATGTGCGAAAGATGTTTTGAAGAACATTGGTAACCAGACAACACTGGCCCCCAATTACTTTCATGTAATGGACACAAAACCGCACAGACATTTCTCAAAATATCTTCTTTTGTGCTTCACAAAAGAGTCGTGAATAAATTTTGAGTAACGTAAGTGTGAATAAATTACAGATTTTTTTTCGGGGAACTGTCCCTTTAAGGCCATTGTGTGCATGCACACTGTAACACTGTAACATTCTTCAAGATATGATGTTTTATTAACAAAGTTTGGGAGGAGCACGTGCAGATAACTATCAATCTCACCTATCAGATAACTAACCCGGCTGGTTTCCTATAACCAATCTCACCAATCATCCTTTCAGCTCGGGGGAAAACCCCTACAAATAGACAAGACACCTTACCCTCATTCTCTCTACATTTTTGCGGCATCCCTCCTCCACCCCAACTCCTCACCATCAGCCTGTTTTTACCGCAGTATAACGGGGTGAATGACCCGAGTACGGGCACATACCGCGGGCCCCTCTCCCTGGACAAGAGACGGGCGCTCCGAGGAACTACCAAGCTCGGAGCCCTCTCCCCGGGACAGCACGCCAAATACACATATTACCCGTCCCTTATCATCCGTACTTATTATCTGCGAGGTGAACTCGTGAAGTTACTTTTTGCGTTTCCTTGAAAGAAAATCACTTGGGTTTGGAAGAGCATAAGGGTAATAAATGATGACATCTTTTTCATTTATGATATTTTAAACAGAAAAATTGACATTTTCTTCCAGAAAAGCCACAAACACACACGTGATCGCCTGTCAAACACATTGGAACATTTTTGTGTGATTCCTGTGTGAAGTAAAACCAATGGGAAGAAACGTGTGGAAATTGTGTAATTCGTGTGAATTTTGTGTGAGTGTTTCATTTAGTTCTTCAAACAATTGTGGAACACTAAATGCAAAGACTATATTAGCACTTTATTACCGTGTATGTCACACAACGTTCAATATAATCATACTCTGTGATTGCTCAATTAAAAAAATGAAGAAAAAAAATATAAACTTAGTCAATCGCCAGTCATGCATCTGTCTGGAAAAAAAGCGTCAAATGAATGTTTATTTCAGCTACAGTATAAATAATGTCGCCCATCTGTTTGTTTTCATACCGCTAAATAATTCTCATCACTGAATTTCATTGACATCTCTAACGCTTTCAAATATATTTTCCCTCTCTCTCTTTCTCTCTCTCTCTGTCCATTGTTTGACTGAACTCTACGTCAAGCATTAGTCGATGCCATCTGCATGTGATAGATCGAAGAGTTAACTGCCAGAACGTGTAGATTACTGTCACTGATTTACTCCGAGTATGGATGAGGATCAGTCACATAATCAGTGGTTTGCGTCACACTTAACATATAGCGTGTTAAGAGATGCATTGGTCCTCATGTCTCCCTCAAGGGCAGGTAGGGCTATAACCTAATAGCCAAGAGCAGCTTCACCGAAAGACTCTTATAGAGGCCATATAGAGAAAGAGAGAGAGAAATATATAGAGAGGAGACTTACGGCTGGATCTCTGTCCCCTGACATTTACCCTTGATAGGTTCACCTTTTATCTCTTCAACAGGGCTTAAAGTGATCGTTCGCCCAAAAATGAAAATTCCGCCATCATTTACTAACCCTCTTGTCATTTCAACCCTTTATGGCTTTCTTTCTTACTCAGAACACAAAAGAAGATATTTTTGAAGAAAGTTGGTAACCGAACAGCACTGGACCCCATTCACTTCAGTTACAAAACTATGCAAGTGAATAAGGGCCAGTTAACCACATTCTTCAAAATATCTTCTTTTGTGTTCTGCGGAAGAAAGGAAAGTAATACAGGTTTGAAATGACAAAAGGGTGAGTAAATGGTTTTATTTTGGGGTGAACTATCCCTTTAAGGAGGTCAAATCATTTTTACAGTCTGGTGTTATTGTTGTTCTTGAACACGCTGCCTTTGACCACCTTTTTTAGTCTTGAAATGTTAATGTTATAACCCCGCCTATTCTTATTCATTCCGAGTTATTATTGGCACTTCTTAACGGATTTAGATGAGTTTCATGTTGCATGCTCGTCCACCTCTGCTTTGTGCATGAGATGCTACAGTTTTCTCAGAAACAAGGTTGCGATTGAATGCGTGTTTGTTTACATCCTGTTGTGCATGTATGTGGGTAGGTGAGTATCATTTCCCAATGGTTAAAATGGTTGGCAGGGTTGAGGTCGAGTCAACAGCAATTCCCATGGAAATAGGTGCATGTCTTTTGAGCATGTTTGTTTTTCTGATTGCCATGACAGCAGCTATTCTCATTGGTTGTGCTGTCTAATTAAATTGGAGATGCTGTAAAATCGGAGATGAGCACGATGCCATACAGTATGTTCAATAATATTGGCAAAACGTTGTGTTATTCCCTGCTAACAGGCGATGAATGTGAAACAAGGTTTCAAACACATTTGGGTCATTTTTTCGCCAAATTAAAAAAGTTGGGGGTAAAATGGGCTTAAAAGGCTAGCTCATCACTTATCCGTATGACTTATTTCTGCAGAACACAAAAGAAGATATTTTGAAGAATGTGGTAACCAAACCCCCTTTGACTTCCGATGTATGGACACAAAACCACTGAGAGATTTCTTAAAATATCTTGTTTTTTTTTTGCGTGAACTGTCCCTTTAATTGCATTAAAATGATGGTGCCATGGACCTTCAGTTGTCTCAAACTTGGTTCACAAACGTGTTTACTTACACAATAATATTAACAAAATTCCGATCCAGTCTGTGAAAATCCAGCAAAAAGTCATCCTACATAATGTAAAGCACATACTGTGAAAATATAACCTTGCAAAACCTTATATCTTTAATATTCACTGAGAAATGCCAACATAAAATGAATGGTTAAAATCCAATTTTTTGATGCTCAAAAATCTCAATTAGATTTTGAGACTTTTCTTGGTTTTCTCAGGCTGGGTAACAATAAGTGACTGTCTAAAATACAGTCTGAAATGTGACCTTACATCATATCTTCTGTCTTCCTAAAATATTTTTTTCAATCTGCAGTAGTTTTTTTTAACAGTTAACAGGCTTTGACATGAAACAACTCCATTTGGGTATCACAACAGCACTGCTTGCCAAAAGCCAGACATTCAACAGAAATCCACACAGATCAATGTAGATTCTGTAGTTGGTAATAGGCCTGTGCACTCTGACCTCAGGCAGTGCACAATATATTTCTCCTGTACTGGCCTGAAAGACCTTGACCAATGTGAACATGTAATGATCTCTTATATGTTCACTGCCAGTAGTTTCCTGATCACTGGCCCCAAACCCCATTGATTTCTGCTGTTGCTAGTTCAGCAGCAAGCAAATAAGCGACACGGACCAAGTTAATATTTGCTGGATTGTCTTGTCAAAGCTCTTTATTGTGTGGTTGGTGTTTGTGTCTACATCACAGCTTGGTGTTCAAGAATTCGGTCTTAAAGCCATACAGCCAGATAAAAAATAGTTTGACTTAAATGAAGTCCCTGTTAATAATTCATGGCTAATTGCCGGCTGATACAGGGGGCATGACTAAAATTGCTCATGCATATTTAAAAAGTCTTTTTTTTACAGAGATGAATCACCTCTGTGGTCTATTGATGGCTGCTGTTGTGCAAATAACCAGTTCAATCTCTGGCTTGCCAATCCCCACTTGTGCAATCCTGGAAGACATCAACGACAGATCACCGTAAAGACAAAATTCCATTATCAGAAGGGGGAGATTGCTTAACAAGGAAGACACAAGTACCAAACATAACTGCAGTTCCCTCTTGAGATTAGGTTAACCTGCGTAAGACAATGGGAGAGAGAGAAAGCTTTTGTGGCGTCTTCATGATGGCTGAATATGAATATGTAACTGTACCACTCAGTCTCTGGTCTCTTTGCGTCAGATCTTTAGTTTATTGAAAAGAGGACTGAGTGCAGGGACACCGGCGAGGTACACAGCACAATTCCTCTCAAATCTGAAAAGAGGCAGTTTTGTCCTTGCAAACTGATTTTTCATAGCTGCATAACTGCACACTACAAGGACACAAAAAACTAAATGAATAAGAAAAATGTATTTGTGAAAGTTCAGGTTCGTCGTCTTTCAGAACTTTTTACAGTTTAAGCTCCACCGGCTTTATTTTCATGAACACAAAGGGGTTATCTCAATAACATGTCTTCCTCTATACATATGCCTTTAATTGAAATTAAATAAACGTGTTGTGGAGATAACCGGTGCGGTAGAATTGTGAAGATGTGATTCTGTTCAGAAGATAGGTCAGACTCGGGATGTTTTTCTTCTCTTTTGCGCGCGCACTCATGCGCGCAACACTTCAGTACCATGGAGAGCTCCACTGTGGTCACTGGAACGCGCCGTGAATAAACCTCAACCAAAGCCACAAGAAAACACTTATGTGTTTAATAATAATGGATTTAAAGAGCAATATTACAACTGCAACGTTTAACATATGTTTGCAAGAAATATTGCGTCTAATATCATATTACCAGAAGCATTTGTTCTGTTTAACACTCTTGCGTCTGTAAGAACTTGTGTTCATGACATTAATCATTTCGAACGCGTTTCATGACAACGTGTCTGTTCTTAAAAATCCGAGTACCATGAAGATTGCGCGTCGTTGTTTTTGCAATCGATATCTAACGTTATTAGTGGATACGTGTGGGGTTTCCCAGTAAATGCTGCCCAGTAGCATTCTGGTAACTTCACACGATTAGCGTCGAAAATTGCGCGCAACGAACGGCAAAACAAAACAGAGCGAGGTGGCGCGCAATGGGCATCAACGCCCATGTTGCGTTCCGATTGGGCGAGCGGTGGAAATGTGTCAAGCATATGCTCGCCGTGGGCGGGAGTAGACATGTGTTTATAAAGCTCCGTGGGGCGGTGACAGTGTGTTAGTGTGCGCGACAGAAAGAGGTGGTCGTGCTATCGCTTTCACTTCACCCAATGTTTGGCAGGGGAGGCGGGTCGCTCTCTGCCGCTCCGCACCCTCACCTGTATGGATGACCACTACAATCTCATTGACTCGCCCTCAGCCAGTCATAGAGGGAACAACGCGGACAACCACGGATACGCGGAGACGGAAAAGGACATCATGACAGTCGTCGCCTGTGACAACATGTTGGAGGAGACGGCGGCGCTCCCCAGTCACCTGTCGATGGATCGATACGAGCCGGATCACGAGTGTTGCGAACGAGTGGTCATCAACATCTCGGGGCTGCGCTTCGAAACCCAACTCAAAACTTTTAACCAATTCCCGGACACGTTACTCGGGGACCCCAAAAAGAGGATGCGTTACTTTGACCCTCTCCGAAACGAATATTTCTTTGACAGAAACCGACCGAGCTTCGATGCCATCCTGTACTACTATCAGTCTGGGGGTCGAATTCGGAGACCCGTGAACGTTCCCATTGACATTTTCTCTGAGGAGATTCGCTTTTATCAGCTTGGCGAGGAGGCGATGGAGAAATTTCGTGAGGACGAGGGTTTCATCAAAGAAGAGGAGCGACCTTTGCCAAACCACGAATTTCAGAGACAGGTTTGGCTCTTGTTTGAGTACCCGGAGAGCTCGGGTCCTGCGAGAGGTATCGCTATTGTGTCCGTTCTGGTCATTTTGATTTCTATCGTCATTTTCTGTCTGGAGACCTTGCCTGAGTTTAGGGACGACAGGGACCCAACCACTGTGTCACCCATTGTAAACGGCACCAGCCCGTTTGTGTCCAACACTTTCACAGACCCTTTCTTTATAATCGAGACTCTTTGCATCATATGGTTCTCGTTCGAACTGCTCGTTCGCTTTTTTGCGTGCCCCAGCAAGGCCACGTTTTCCAAAAACATCATGAACATTATTGATATCGTGGCCATTATCCCCTACTTTATCACTCTGGGCACCGAGCTGGCTGAGAGTCAAGCCAATGGACAGCAAGCCATGTCGCTCGCCATCCTCCGCGTAATCCGTCTGGTGAGAGTCTTTCGCATCTTCAAGCTCTCGCGCCATTCCAAAGGTCTCCAGATTCTGGGACAGACCCTAAAGGCCAGCATGAGGGAACTGGGACTGCTCATCTTTTTCCTTTTCATAGGCGTTATTTTGTTCTCCAGCGCCGTGTACTTCGCAGAGGCCGACGACCCTACCTCGAGCTTCAGCAGCATCCCAGATGCGTTTTGGTGGGCTGTGGTCACCATGACTACGGTCGGTTACGGAGACATGCACCCAGTAACCATCGGAGGCAAAATCGTTGGCTCTCTGTGCGCCATCGCAGGCGTATTGACAATTGCGCTCCCGGTACCTGTCATCGTTTCCAATTTCAATTACTTTTATCACCGGGAAACCGACGGAGAAGAGCACGCGCAATATCTCCACGTTGGCAGCTGCCAGCACCTGAACTCCACGGAAGAACTCAAACGGACACAAAGCACGTCGTCCCTCAGCAAATCGGAATATATGGTTATCGAGGAAGGAATAAATAGCGCCTTCAAACAGCCAAACTACACGAACCAGAACAATCAAAACTGCGTTAATATAAAACAGATTTTCACAGACGTTTAAATCATGTACAGTGCCAGACAGCCACAGGCAACCACATTATGTCTTACAATAATCACCACGATGCACCCCTTAAAATGCAAGGTCGTGCGTTATTAAATGTTATGGACAAACCAGCATATTACACAGAAGTAGAACAGGGCGACATTTGGGTACAAAACGGTGCCCAAATGCACCGATTCACGTGTTGCATTCATCCACAGCAAAAAGAATAAGGCTTAGGTCAGGGACTTAAACTGCTAATATTGTGCTCGTAAGTCCGTTTGTTCTCAGTGTTACCATATAATCACCATAATACGTATTAACGATATGTGTCGCTGTTAATGTGAACAAACTGAATATGCTCGGAGATAATGTGTTAATCATATGTATTTTGTTGATATAAATATATACATATATATCTCAGTGCAGACTCCGTTTAAACGCAATGAATGTTGAAAAAATAACAATACGTTGTTGATAATGTAATCAAACTATATTGATCTCAATCGCTTTGCGTGTACCAAATTAAATTGGTTAATGAAAGGATTTTATATTCAGTCTAAATACTAGCCTATTTATTTTGTGATCAAGTGCGAATTAATGTAGTCTTCTCCAAATGGTGTAAACTCAAATCACGTTTAGTCTAAAAATAGCACGTTCACGATTTCCCCCAAAGTGACGCATCACTGTAGTTTGGTCCACAAAAAAGGAAGCACGCATGGAGAAAAGCACCCTGGACTCGTCTGGCATGGGAAACCGAGACGAGATCAGAGACTGAGAGAGAGATCACGCCTTCATGACGGTCCCCCCTGAGTCCGCCTTGTGATGCAGTCTCCATGGCGACTACAGTTTCCTGGGTAACCCCCATTAACGTTACCATGACATCCTCCCCGTTGTCAGAGCAACGCTCCAGATGGTTCACAAAGCCTGACTGGCAAAAGAGCGCGTGAATTGGGATGAGAAAAGAATCCCTTCGTGGGATTTATCGCTTCAACATTTTGCAGCCCTGTACTAATTATGCAAAACGGATTTCGCAACGAATTTGCATGGCACTGGGTTTGCAAACCATCGGGAGCTGATGCAGTCACACCCTGCCTTATATTTTCATTTTTTTTAAATGGCACATTGACATCACAGACGATGCGTTTGAAATGATCGTGCTGATTTGCGAAATGCGCGTGCAGGTTACTCGGATGGTTATTGTGGCACGTGCATTTGGTACTTCGACTTTGTAGCTGTCAAATTGTCTGTGCAGGTAACTGGCTCGCGCGCGCGTCCTCCTGTGGAGAAGACAGGACACGAGGCGCAGGGCGAGCCGATTACCGGAGGTTTCACGCTGACGCTCCCGTTGAAGGGTGCGAGTGGATGCGTGATGCCTTCCAAGTGCTCTGTCAGACAGAATCACTCTCAACCTGTAGACATGTGCGCTTTAGTCACAGTGCTTTCCGCCACACTCGTCATTTTAAGCGTTTTTTTAATTCTTCAAATAAAGTCTAGCAGAGATCACTTTTCAGTTTAGGGAAAGATCATCTCGGTTTTCTTATAGACATACAATTCTTTGTAACGTATTTCATCAAAAGCATTCAAATGTATTCAAATTTCAATCCAATTTTCTATTTTAATGACATTCATTTAAAGAATTTCATTGATTCAATGTAACAATATTTATCGCTTATGTAATGTGCCATTTTTTAAATAGGTAATTGCACTGGCACATGATGCCAGCTCAGTGCTGCCATCATGTGCCCATGCAACAGAAATTAAAACAAATTCTTGCTCTATTGATCAAATACAAGAACAAGGTTTAGATTTTACTAGATCCTGCGAAGAACATTAAATATTGCTTGATGTGTTAAGAATCTAGTGGTATTTTGCTACTTCAGTGCTACCAGGAAAAATACCAGAATATAGTTTTTTAGTAATCCTTTTTGTCACTTATAGCTTCTTTGTGTTACATTGTATGTGTAATAGCATTATCTCTCCATTACAATACTTACAGTACAATCGCCCTTTCCTTTTAATCTGTAAATTGTGTTCAAAGTCTGTCCAAAACGTTCAAGCAGTCATCTGACTAGGAAGCAGTAGTCTATATTTATGTGAGAGTGTATTTTATACACTGACTCTCACATTCAGTAGCTGTTATTTCTAAAACGCGTGAACACAGAGCGTGAAACCTGAGGTGTCTCGGCTCGCCTGACACCTCGCGAAATTCAGGGTGACATCTGCATCTGCCTTGCTCTGAGGGTCACATGTCCATTAACTCTATAAAGAATATTCTTTTTTTTACTTTCTCTTTTATTCCCTCTTTAAGGAACAAGACATTGTGTGGACTGGAATTCTGCGGTTTGCTGATGGTGGATATTATGCTGATAACCCAAGTTCAAGCATGTTTGTTATTTTAACCGTCCACACTTCACGAAAGCAACAGGATATTGAAGGTAAACCTCTTTTGTAGTTTCCCGCACATTTTTTGCAAGTTTGTCTGTAAAATATTATAGATTTGCTGTTATATTGCAACCCACATAGGCAACCCATTCATAGTTTTGTTATGTAACCACATGCTGTTAAAAATGTTGACACGGTAGCTTTGAAAGTCTGTATCACTTACTGTAAATTCAGTAATTTACTGTGTGTGTGTGTGTGTACTGGTATTCATTACTGTGTAGGGATAGTAATACCAGTAGATTTTGACCTTGTGGGGACATCCTTCAGGTCCCCGAGAGGGAGAACAGCTTATGAATCATAATGAATGATATTTATTGAAAGTTAGGGTTGTTAAGGAGTGCAGAAAGTTTATTAGGCTTAGTTGTTGGAGTAGGGTTAGGGGATAGGATATATCATAAGCTTGATATAAAATCAATGGAAATCTATGGAATGTCCCCATAAAACATGGAAACATGTGTGTGTACAAACTATACAGTTTGGAAATTATAAAAATCATTACGCCTATGGACTGTCCCCACGTGTGTGTGTGTGCGCGTGTGTCTTTAAGGCCAGATGTATGAATAACCAACAACTTAACTGTGTATAACAGAAGCAGATGCAGAGAGGAAAGTAGAAAGTTAGACATTAGAGAAAGTGAAATGGGATCAAGGATGCACATATACATGATTTGAACCTGCATCCTGGTGTGTTTGTTTTTTCACAGCTATGGCATGTTATTGTTTGTTTTATTTCTCCTTTGATGAACGCCTGTGTATTGGTGTTAAGTAGCTTGGTCTGCCAAACAATTACATGATTCAGTGAAGCAAACAAATGATTTAGTTGGCATGAGATGCACGGTATTTTGACTGAAGCTATAACAGAGCCATTCTTAAATAAAAAGGCTTTCTTTCTGTTAAGGCAAATAGTTTAAACAGAGCTGTGGTTTAGCAGTTCACACATTGTGCGGTTTCCTCTTTTCTCTACTATACAAGGAATTGAAAGACCAAAAATAATGAACGGAAGTGGGTTTATATAAACAAACGACACACTTAAAAATGAAAGTGCTCAATGATGCCATAGAAGAACCATTTCTGACTTCTGTTTCACAAAACATTGTGAAACACAATTAAAGAAGTTGTGATTAGTCTTGAAGAAAAATATCAGATGACTATCTTCTAAGACTATGCAGTCTATGCAACCGGCCCCAGGTGTGCACTCTTAAAAATAAAGGTGCCTCAAAAGGTTCTTCGATGCGAAAATAGGTTCTTCCGATGATAAAAAAGATAATTTAGAGATGGTTCTTAAAGAACCTTTGACTGAATGGTTCTTTGTGGAAGCAAAAATGGTTCTTCTATGGCATTGCTGTGAAAAAGCTTTCAGGCCTGTTCACACTTGACATCTTTTTTAGCAAGAAAAAGTTGACAACGCGCTTTTTTTGGATAAAAAGCTTGCATCATTGTGGTTTCAAATAGCAGCTGACAATGTTCAGAGGCAGCATTGTGTCCCAAAAACCTTGCTAATACCTAAAATAATACATAAACAGATTTTGAAAGCAAAGATGATTCTCTCCTCTGAATTCAAAACCCAGTGGTGGGAAAGGCTACAAACGTTTTTTTAATTAATCAATTAAATTTAATTTAATACATTTCTAAAGTTAATGCTACATTATTATACTTCATATTATTTAAAACATATCTAATTCTATTAACTTATTTCAAAAGCAGGTGCAGATTCTGCTAAAATAGGTACTGGATCTACTTCTATGAGCACAATTTAGAGTAGAAGTTCACCCAAATGTTTTTACTCTCGTGCCATCGTATATGACTTCCTTCCTCACCTGAACATTTTATATTAAAATGCTGTCGTATTCTTCTTATACTGTATAGTATTTAACGTGGTGAAGTAATGAAAAGGTTAACAAATGTCTTCTGAAGCAAATCAATATGCTTGCAAGAGAACTTGAGTCACAAGAGAACCAATGCGATTCAAAATGATCCGCGTTTACATTTTTTATTAACCATGGAGTCCTTTAAATCAAGGATAGATTGGTGTGCTTTCTGGAGTTTCACTATGTTTAGCCATATAAGAAGATACTAAGACATTTTAAGATAAAATTATGTTTGTGTTCAGCTAAGGAAAAGAATAGCATGGCGAAAAAATTAAGATAGAAATGTTCATATGTGGATGAAGTATTCCGTTAAGGCCTACAAGCATGATAATCAATTGCCTCCTTGTAAAGCTGATAAGAAATGTACAAAATGTACTGTACTTTCTGCGGGACACAATAATACAGCACATTCTTTTGTTTATAAATCAGGAAAGCATTCAGCCTCACCGAAACAATTTACCGCAGTATTAATTTAAGACGCACGTGTTTGCGCATACATCGAGTTAATAATTTCCTCCAGTCATCTCGCACGTACAGCGAGTGATATAACTCTTCTCTCATTGTCGCCTGAAGTGTCTCGTCTGCTTCGGTTCATTAATTAACTTCAGACGGAGGTGCGCACAACACAAAAGTGAGAGAGAGACAGAGAGAGAGAGAGGCTACATAATGCAGTAGGTGGTATAAAACAGATCCACAATCACCCGGAAAGATGCGATCTCACTCAAGTGTGTGTGTGAACTGCTTCATTGCATCTGTAGCATCTCAACTGCTTTATGTCGGTTTGCATATCGTGTCTGAAAGCGTGTCGTTTCCGCCTTTCAGGGGAGATCCATGCATCGCCTGCGAGGGATGAGGCCATTATTTTTTCAGCGACCGAAACAGAGCTGAACGCACCTTCGGGCAGACAGAAGACGTCTGAATATCTCCGTGTCACCTCCTCTTTACCACACGATGAACCACAACAAACTAGAAGTGGCCTTTTTTCTAAACTCTGCAAGTCAATGTAATAAAAGGAAAAGCAATATGATAAGAAGCGGACTGTTGAACTGTTGGACATGAGATTGTCTGTGAATTCACTGCCCTCTGCTATCTGGCAGATATTAGTCAAACTATTTTCTGGTCTCCATCATGTTTTACAGTTTAGCCGTTGTTGTGACACATGTGAGAACTTTGTGAAATCTTTCTTGCATATAAATACTACTGTATGACAGTTTTCATTCGCCTCATTGCATTTCCTTATGAAGGTGCATATGAACAAATGCTTCGATTAACGAATTCCTTCCTCGCAGTTCTTCCAATGTTTACATCTTATCTTACTGCCTTTTCTCCATAGTTGTGTTAACTAAGACCCAGCCCGACTGTCAATATGTGAGACTAAACTACAATCTTTTTATGTTTCTGTTAGAGCGCCCTAGGCCCATAAAGGACAGACCATTGTTTTATCATTACTTGAGGTATGGTAAAAGTAAAAAAATATTCACATTGTATGTTTTTCATTAATGTCCCTACACGATTTGTCCAGAGCTGGACTTTGACCTTGAGTCAAGTCGTATGCGCTCCATTACAGACTGCAAGCCAAACCTGTGTTTCCAAGTCCCTCTTTTTCTGAACATCTTAACAATGCTCAAAAGCATTCTTTTATTATTTATAAATACCCATTTGCTTTTGAAACATGCTGACAAATGGGAAAGTAATGAGATATATTTGGCCCCTTGAAGAGTCACCGATTGAGTCTGCCAGTTTTAGATGTACCGGTGTCCCATATGGTTGGGATCTTGCCAGGGAAATCCACTGAATCTCAGAGATGCACAATCTCTCAATATTTCTCTTTACAATTCACATCACTTCATAATCGGACAAATCTATTGAAAATCGTGTGGTTTTCTAAGTAGATGAGGACAGTAGTGAAGTATTTTTACTCCCCCCTCAAGTACATTCTCTACTCAAGTACATTTACAGTATCTGTACTTTATCAGAGTGGACAAATTTACTTTACTACATTCTTAAGCATAATATCATCATGCACCGAAGCACAATACATGTAATTCATGAACTACATTTTATAAATAAATGTTTCATCTTTTATCTCTAATAGTTAAGTGCATTAAAATCTACTAATTCACTTAATGTAAATATGCAATGATATGAATTGAAAAATCAAAAAATTCAAATGAAGTGGAGTAAGATGCTTTATAATGAAGTGAACGTCTAACGTACAAACATACAAAAGTACAGATACTTAAAAATTTACTTTAAATTAAAAATACTTCACTACTGTCCGCCTTTGTTACTAAGCAGAAATATTTTTTTTGGAAAATAAGGTTGTTTTGTTAACTTAAGTTAATGTACTTCTATAATACTTCAACCGTATTTTTTTTACGAAGTTTGTATTAATTTCAGCATGTACTAATACATTTTTTTTTTTTATGTGCAACTGTTAACATTATTGCACAATGAACTAACATGAACAATTATATAACATTAACCAAGAATAATAAATGCTGAAAATATATATTGTTAATTTTTAGTTTATGCTAGCTAATGCACTTACTTAAGTTAACAAATACAACATTATTGTAACACATAAGTGTTAAAATGCACAAATGCATCACAAAAAAAACATTGCTACTACATAGCAACACCCTAGCAACCACTCAAATCATCATTTGGACCAGAAAGCACCACTTACATTTTCCATAACCAAATGTAAAATCTGGTTATTATTTACACCTTTTCACGCCTGATTTAGGGAACCAACTGATAAAAAAGATTTCCAGATCATTTTGTTTAATGTACAAATATGCTTCGTCATCATATGACATGGGGATCTTGATGAATGTAATCTGGTTCCAGCAGGTGTATTCTCAAGAGTTGTGTGTGTTTTTGTGTGTATGTGATTATATAAGGGACTCCTCTCTGTTTGAATAAAACAGCTGAGCCCCTGCACATCTCATCGGGAGAGCCAGTCTAGGCATGTTACGTGTGTTAGCGCACACATGCGTGCTTGTCCTACTAAAGCTCGCTCATAAAAGCCAGGGGTCTTCCACGCACCCCCCAGAACAGTGTCATTCCTGTACAGCAGTAATTTATCCTGACAGGCTATTAAACCGCTGCAGATTGGTTTATCGGATAACCACTTTAAGCGCAGATGTATAAACGCAATGAGATTTTAAATCGCCCTCTGGCCATATAAAAGAAGAGTTGGGTTCCCTTTCTGTCGGTCTCTCGACGTTGTGTCGAAGACGACAGATGGGGTTCGCCCTTGAGAACCAATCAACTCTGACTACTATAGAAAAGGCCAATGAAATTTGGCGAATGAAATTTGCATGCCGGGCTCCGCCCCCGGATGTCCGGTATAAAAGGAAGCCGGCGTGCAGCATTCACTCACCTTTTGTTCTTCAGAGCCCTCGCTCATGACTACGAACAAAAATAATTCAACAAATTCTTCTTCTACTTCGCCGGATCTACGACGCAGAGCAGCGGATCGTCCCTTCCTGCAGCGACTTTCTCCTGGGCGTCTCGGCAGTTCCGGAGGTGATAGAGATTATTTCTAAAAGGTCCTTTTCAGGACTGAGCAATTTCCAGCGTGGCACGTCCCGCTGTTCTCTTGGGTGCGGCACCCTCATCGAGGAGGGGGATGGACACGATCGCTGCATTAGGTGTCTGGGCGTCCAGCATACTGAAGCAGCGTTCGTTGACACATCTGCCCGCACTGCGGGCGGATTGTCACTCAGAAGTTGCGGTCACGGGTGGCTGTCTTCCTACGGGAACCAGCCACCATTTCGTCTGCTACCCGGGCTGTGACATCTGTGGCTACGGCCCCGATGACCACCCACGTAGCAGCGTTAGTGATATGGGGAACTCTGCGAACGTAAACCCGCCAGCCAAGTGCTCACGGGCCGATCGCACCCCGATTCGCTCTTCTGAACGTTCCCCAACCGGCGGTGGCATACCGTTCGGATCCTCAGGCACGCACTCGGAAACGATGTGTGACGTAGATGAGATGTCGTTCGCAGCATCGGAGGGAGACTGGCATCCGACTCTGACGAATCCGAGCTCCCCCCCAGGGGGGTCGAGCTCAGGAGGAAGCAGAAGTGATGTCAGCCATGCTAATCCGGGGATACGTGGTTCCTGGGGGCGGAGCGCGGTGCAAACCGCGCCCACACCGGGTGCCATTTGTTTCCCGGAGGTGCATGAGGAGCTGTGTAAACTAGGAGCGCTCCACGGACCGCTCCGGTCGAAACAGCTCCGGCTCCCTCACTTCCCTCGAGGGTGGGGCAGCCAAAGGCTACGTCGAGATCCCCCGGGTGGTACGTGCGGCTGCGGTGCCGCAGACGGCTGCCGCCTGGGGAGAATCGGCCACGCCTACCGTCCAACGCGTGTAGGACTTCGACATCTATGGTGCCGAAGCCTTGCGCTGCCGCGGACCGGGCTGCCTCCTCTCTCTACGCCATGGCCATCCTGCAGGTCCGCCAGGCCAGGGCGTTGAGAGAGCTCCACGAGGGTAAGGCCGACCCAGGTATAATGCAGGTTTTCTGTGCCGCCACTGACAGCGCTCTACGGAGCGACTGAGGTGGCGGCACGGGACCTGGGTCGGACGATGTCCACGGAAGTGGTCCAGGAGAGTCACCCCCGGTTGAACCTTGCGCAGATGAGTGACACCGAGAAAGTCCGCTTTCTTGTTACACCCGTCTCGCAGGGTGGGCTGTTGGTACACCGTCGAGGACTGCGCTCAGCAGTTTTTGACGGTGAAGAAGCAGACAGTGGCGATTAGCCACATTTTTACCACGCTGCGACTCGGCCGCCCTCGAGCCTCCGAGATCTCACGTCATGTCTGTTTCCCGGCAGCCCAGGACCCTTCCACATCGGCTCCGGTTCTGTGCCCCCGTTGGTGGCACCCCGGAAGTCGAGGTCGAGGGGGAAACCTCACCCCGTCAGCTCTTCTCACGAGAAGTGACACTGACGGGAAGACCCCAGGGGGAGCAACATCGGGCCCGACCTTCACAGCTACGGCTCTGATCAGTCGGTACGGGACGGCTCCTGCCTCGTCACCAAGCCGGGCCCTTCTCAGGGCCTGGCGCCCACTTACTCACAGAGAGTTTTCTGTTTCCCCTGGGAGTTCATTCCTGCCGATCGCACACTCCACTGGACTGTGCCCGGCAAACCCGACCCACGCCCTGGCGAGGCGTAGGGTCGTACACACACGACAGCTGCTACCACTCTCAATGACAGTGCGTGCAGCTGTCCCGCCAGGCAGGTAAGTAGGCAGAGCCAACCTTCCCTCCGGGGCCCCCTCCCCGCGACAGGGTTAGCTCCGCCAGCCATCGAACCACCCTCCATGGGAATGGTGAAGCAGACCGTCCCCTTGGTCCCCCTGTCACAGTCCCTGGGAGCTCGAGAGCTGCCCACACTGTCTCGGTGGCTAAGGCAGACGGTCCGTCTTGGTTACTCGATCCAGTTCGCCAGAGACTCTCCCAAGTTTTGGGGCATCATCTCTCCCTCTGTCTGAGGCTAGGGACGCCTACATACTTCGGGTAGAGGTCACCACCCTTCTGGCAAACAGGCATCGAGTTCGCCCCTCAAACCAAGATGTTCGGTGGGTTACAACTTCATCGTTCCCAAGAAAGACGGCGGGTTGCGCCCCGGAGGTCTGCGTACCCTGAATTAAGCACCTTCACAAGCTGCTGCTCAGGATGCTCACGCAGAGGCGCGTCCGGACACCCATCAGGTGTCAGGATGGTTCGTGGCAATCGATCTGAAATTCCTTTCGGTCTGTCCCTGTCTCCACGGTCTTCATGAAGATCGTGGAAGCCGCCCTTTCTCCCTGAGGGAGGAAGGTGTGGGTACTTAACTATCTCAACGACTGGCCTGACACACTCGTGAGATCTGTTATGTATACAAGGGGCCTGGTGCTCCGGCACCCAGATCGATTGGGAATCCAGGTCAACCGAGGAAAGGACAGCTCTCCCCAGGGCAGAGCATCCTCTTTCTCGGTAGGGAACTCAACTCTGTCACCATGTCGGCGCAACTGTCCGCAGTACGCGCCCAGCCGGTGTTGAACTGCCTGGAACATTTCAGGCAGACAGCGGTCCCCCTGAAACGATTCAGAGGCTCCTGGGCATGGCGTCCTCGTCGGGTGAGACCCCTCGGGTTGATGCACATGAGACCGCTCCAACACTGGCTTCAGAGTCGAGTTCCGAGGAGAGCGTGGCACACCGGCAGCAGGCGCATGGTGATGACGCACTGCGGCCGACGCACCAAAACCCCTGGTCTTCCATGACTTTTTCTACGGACTAAGGTCCCTCAGGGCAGGTTATGAGGCAGTCGTGGTGACGACGGACGCCTCCCTGCAGGGGTGCGGTGCAGTGTGTAACGGGCACGCAGGCGGGGCATTGGGCGAACCCCCACCTGCGCTGGCATATCAATTGCCAGGAGTTGTGGGCAGTGCTACTTGCACTGAGCAGGCTGCGGCCTCTCGTGCGGGACAAGCACGTGCTGGTCCGAGGACGGCACTACAGCTGTAGCGTACATCAGATCTTAGGGTGGCGTTCGCTCACAGCAGCTAACACAACTTGCTCGACGCCTCCTCCGGTGGAGTCAACAGGTGATCCGTTCCCTGTGGGCCACACTCACCTCGGGCAAACTGAACTAGACAGCCGACGCGCTCTCTTGTCAGTTTATGCCTCGTAGAGAGTGGCGACTCCACCCCCGCGTAGGCCGCTTGGTACTCCCTGTCCGAGGCTCTCGACACGGATATCCTTGCGCACAGCTGACCGCGGGACGGGCGGAAGCACACCTTCCCCCCCCCAGGAGCCCTCCTTGCACAGACACTGTGCAAGGCCAGGGTAGAGGAGCACCAAGTGTTATTGGTACACCGCTCTGGTCTAACCGCACTTGGCGTCAGAACTGATGCTCTGGACAGCGACTCCCCCTGACCCATTCCCCTGACAGAGGACCTGCTCTCTCAGGGGAAGGACACGTTCCGGCATCCCAGATCAGACCTCTGGAACACCATGTCTGGTCTCTAGACGGGACGAGAAGTTCCTGAGTTGGCTACTCCCCCTCTATGGCGGAGACCATCACCCAGGCTAGGGCCCCATCTACTGGGCGGTTACACGCCTCTAGACGGCGCCGCTTCTTGTCCTGGTGTCTCTCTCAACGAGAAAGACCCACTGAGGTGCTCGATCAGGATTGTGTTGTCCTTCTTACGAGACTGGAGACTAACATCTCCCCTCCACACTGAGTGTGTATGTAGTCGCTGTCGCCACTCATCACAACTCAGTTGATGGAAGTTTCTAGGATGACACGACCTGGTCACCAGGTTGCTAAGAGGTGCGAGAGGGCGGCTCCGCCTCATCTCCGCTCCATACCCCCTTGGGACCCTAAGGGGTCCTCGGGGGGCCTCTGGGCCCCCCAAGAGCCCCTCGGAGGTTCCGATCTTCCTCACCCGAGTAAGACGGCCTCCTGATGGCGCTCGCTTTCTTCAAGAGGGTAGGGCACCTCCGAGCATCCTCCGTGTCCCCGGATTGCCTTGAATTCGGCCCTGGTAGCTCTCACGTTATCTTGAGACCCAGGCCCGGATGCGTGCCCAAAAAGTTCCCACTACTCCCTTACGGGGCGAAGTGGTGAACTTGCAGGCGCTCCCCATTGGGGAGGAAGACCCAACCCCATCCGTGTTGTGTCCTGGACCGCACGCAGGGCCTCAGTAGCTCTGACCAGCTCCTTGTCTGTATTGGAGGACAGCAGAGGGGAAGGCTGTCTCCAAGCAGAGGTTGGCGCACTGAGTCGTGGATGCCGTTACGACGACATTCCAATCTCAGAATCTCCCATGCCCACTGAGGGGGGTATAGCCACCTCCTGGGCACTGGCAGAAGCGCCTCTCTAGCAGACATCTGTAGAGCTGCGGGTTGGGCTACGCCCATACACCTTCGCAGGGGTTAAACAACCCTAGCGTAAACCCGGTGTCAGCCCACGTCCTGCGTGGCAACATGTAGGACTGGCATCCGGCGGGGCGTATGCCTGCGAAAGCATCACCCCACCCTCTAGGAGGCTGGGTCAGTGTGCTATCTATCTACCTCTCTCCTACCCTACTCTGGCTAAGGACAGGTACCCTATCCGCTTCCCTTCTTACCCAACCACTTGGTTAAGAATAGGCATTCTATCCATCACTAAGCCAGCACCACCTGGGGGTTGGCTGGGCAGAGCAGCCTTCCCCCTTAGGCCGGGATAACATGTGAGCCATCCCCTGGCTCTAACCGGACCTAGTGCTACCGGACGCCTGTAACACCCCCCCCGTGGGCTGTTCCGTCTGATGTATCCTCATGATATGGTTCCCACTCCTGGTAACCCATGAGCTTCCCCAGGTGGACCTCCACCTCGCGGTTAACTACTCAGCCCGCACGTTCCATGCGTTCTCCTCCTAGGACGAGACCATACCTTATCCACCGTATTCCTCCCCACGGGTAGGAGGTGGCCTCTGCAGCGCATCTCTAATTAAGGAAGTTGCGCTTACCCGGTGTAAACCCGAGCCGGACGGCCTCTCGCCAGTAGAGAGCTAAGGCCTCCGTCCGTGAAAGGTTACCGGTCAGGGCTGTTCCCATCTTTCTCCAAGAAAGCTCTGGGACCCCCCGACCACCACACTGGAAGGTTACAGTTTCGCGAAAGCATCGAGCTGACACGCCCAGGCCTGTTACCGTCGCTTCGCTAGAGATTGTGACACGATACAGCGTTGTGGCGTTTTCCAGAGGGAACCCCATCTGTCGTCTTCGACACAATGTCGAGAGACCGACAGAAAGGGAACGTCTCGGTTACGTATGTAACCTCGGTTCCCTGATGGAGGGAACGAGACGTTGTGTCCCTCATGCCACTAACACGTATCGTATTCTGCTGCAGTCGTGAGAGGCTCTCAGGCTCTTCAGAACAAAAGGTGAGTGAATGCTGCACGCCGGCTTCCTTTTATACCGGACATCCGGGGGCGGAGCCCGGCATGCAAATTTTTCGCCAAATTTCATTGGCCTTTTCTATAGTAGTCAGAGTTGATTGGTTCTCAAGGGCGAACCCCATCTGTCGTCTTCGACACAACGTCTCATTCCCTCCATCAGGGAACCGAGGTTACATACGTAACCGAGACGTTTTCCTAAGTCTGTCCTGAAATCTGACTGTCTTAAATGAAATTTCATGCCCTTTTGGTTTCATGGCAAGCAAATCCTCTCCCAAGTGAATCTCAGTGAACTTTACAAAAAGGTCCATTTCATTTTTGGAGCACATTTTAGTAATGCATTTTTGGATTGTAATGTTCCTTTGGTGACATTTAAGCACATTTTCAATTTGGATTCTTATCATTTGTGCCCGGACATTTTACATTTGTTTATTTTTGTTTGTTATTTGTATTATTCTTGATGGCAATACAGTAAACAGTTAATTAATACAAATTTAATAGTATTTTTTTCCTTTTTCTTTCAACAGATACTACATTAGACACCAATTAGAAGCGTTATGTTTTTTTCATTATTTTCGTGACAAATTCTAACAAAAATAATGTTTTTGTTAGAATTTGTCACGAAAATGATAATTTCCCAATGAAAAACACGTAACACTTCTAAATATACACTGTAAAACGTTGCTGTAATTTTGCAGCAGGTTTGCTAGTAACTTACTGTATATTTAATTTACAATTTTGTTTTAAGCATAAACTTACCCAGTTTATTTTCTTTCATATGACAAGACTTAATATCTTGGGTCACTTTTCTTGTTATGTAATATCTTAATTTAAGAAGTTTTAAATATTTTTACTAGAAAACAAGACAAAAATGCTTAGGAAGAATGTCATTTTTTGCAGTGTTGCTGTGCTAATGCCAGTCTCTTCTTGCTCATTTTGAATCTCAAAAGTCAAAGTGTTTTAATTTTGATGAAAGTAAATGAAACCATTACAAATTAGAAAGAAGGATTAAGTAGTTATTAAATCTACAGTAAGTTACTGGCAAACCTCCTGCAAAAACTACAGCAAAGTTTTAGTTTCATTTTGTTCTCACTAAATACAGTTTATTTTTAATTTCAGAATAAAATATGAAACATTCACGTTCTCGAGAGCTTTCATGATATCGATCCTTCCTGTACTAATCTCAGTCTGGACGTTTCCTTTGTTATAAGAGAATATCATTTTCCTTGGTGTCACACAAGTTTATATTTACGGTCTTTGGCTCGAGAGGAAATGGGTTGTGAAATTAAAGGGAGACTTTGGGAGTACATTACGTGGCCGTCCTTGATGCCACGGAGACCAGCGCGGAGACTCGTGTGATTCATGTTTCATGAAAAAAAGGTTTTGTTCAGTGTAATACCACAGAGAGAAAAGGAAAATCTGTCTGTTTCAAAAGATGAAAAAAAGGGAAGATCAAATTGACATCACACAATCTACACAATTTGAGGCACCATTCATGTTCGCCGCACAAATAGTACAAGAGTTACGCAATACTGGGGTTTATTTCTTCGTTTGATACTTCGGGTTAGACGGGTGCATCGTACTAGTGATATTTGCCTAGCAAGCATCCCTCCTCCCTGACAATCATGTACAATCGTCTTCCTTTATAAGGACGTCTGTTCAATGCTGAGTCATGGCCTTGTATTTCCATCTGAGATGTGGATCACTTAGAAAAGCCTGCAGGCATGACAACACATCTGTGGCCCATCGCCAGTGATTCCTCAGACTGTGTGATGTCATCACGGTACTCATCCTCTCCACGCTGCCCGTGGAGCGGCTCGAGGTGCCTGTCGCCATAGTAACAGGAGGAGAACCATCCAATGACCGCAGAATGCAACAGTAGAGGCTGTGTCGGCAGACTTATTTACAATAAGTGTATTGCTGGTAAGATGACTTTGATTTTAGACATATAGGGTCAGGCAAATATTTCATTATTTACATATGTTTGTAAATGTTATAGTTTCAGCAAAATAACTATTTGTAGTGTATCACATCTGAGTGTGTGTGTGTGTGTGTGTGTGTTGTGTGTGTGTGTGTGTGTTGTTGCAGTCTGGGATGGATCTGCTGCAGTATGTGACCTTGGGAAGCTTCGGGTCTTGGCTAAACGCCACCGTCTGACACCACCTTAACCTCAAGCAGATCTGAACATATGTGGATCAAGTCATGAGCGTCGAGTGATGCCGGACCTGTTTCTCATTAGGAATTTTGGTTCTGAAGTAAAAACAAGAAAATATGTTGTACAACAACCAAACAAGTCATACTGTATGTTTTGATACATTTAATACTGTTAGATATACATGTGATTAAAAATGTTAAAAAAAGGCTGGAACTCATTTGTTCTTATGAGTTCTAGCTTATGAAATATACATGCATAAAACCAAACACACAAGATTTTATTGGCCAGTGAGGATAACCACATGAATCTGTCCCCGTCCGGCACAATGCACCACTACAGAAAGGACTGTAGGCACATGACACTTATTTTAATGAGCTTAAAAGGTTTTCCTTACCAATTCTCTTTAATAAACTTAAACACTATATATTGATAACATCGTCTCCTATGACTGAACTTGTGTACCCCTGTGACCTTGAGCGTGAATAATCAATAGGGCTTGGCTCATGGATGCTGTTTACTCATCACACGCAGCCATAGAATTACACTGAGCTTTCAGATTTAATTAAAGAGTGTGAGCGTATGCAAGGTGAAGTACATGAATACTCATTATTGGCTTCTCTTTTGAAAAACGACCAGCGAGATTTCGGGAAGGATTGACATGCAAGCTTCAGCTATAAAATAAACAGCTTGTTACTAAGCCCAATTTGTTAGCTAACAAATGCAAAGAAATCATACGAAAACCTGATATGTATCAGTTACAAGATACTCCAGGCAATTGTGCTTAACCTTTTTTTTAAGTTTTTAACATTTATTTAGTTATTATATGATACGATTGCCAAAAGTGCTAAAACTGTCATACACAACTGGATTAGAAACCCAGACTATTATATATAACATGTTATATATCATTCAAGTAAGTAAACAGCAGGCTAGTACTCCATTATGAGCATAAAGTAGCCTGACTGACAAAGCTAAAGAGCATCATGTTTTGTTTCAGTGCACGAATATCACACATTTCTGCATCAACAACAAAATTATCCGGGACAACGGAAACTTTTATTCAGCTGTCCATGCACCCTTAAAGGTCGCATTTTCAAAGTAGGTCGTGGAAACATCCCTTACGCGTCCCCTTTAAATTGCCCACTCTGCGCAAAAAGTGAGGAGTGGTGGCGCGCGCTGAACGCGCGTTGGATCATCCAAGACTCTTTTGGTATGCAAAGCAGTGATTGACTGCAGATTAAACGCTTTAACTAACTGACCTGTGTTAACGCGATGCAAGAACTACAGTGAAATCGCAGGGGAGGTACAGTAGACAGACAGGTAGGAGTCGAGACGGGTGCTGTCCAAGGTGCCGCTGCTGCGTTTTACATACTGTATGTTTCCATGGCAAGAACATGTTTATAATTTGTAGGCGGTCACTTCCCATTACGCACTTGTTCTATTAAGGGAGTTTTTAAGAGAACGTATACAGTTAACAAATCCACATATTCAAAAGTTGCGCAATTTCACCTTCTCGCGTTTTTGTCACACATTGACTGTGTAATTCAGAGATGTGATTAATGCAAACTAATGCATCTGTAGCGTCATTTGTTGCAACCTGTCTGACGCGGAGTGCGGCTTACTGCAGCCTCCTAATGCCTCCTTAAACGTGGAATACACACCTTTCTACGCTCGCGTTAGAGAACAACAAACGTGTTTTCATCCCTCGTCCTTCTCACGCAACCTGGGTTGAAGAACCTTCGGGGAAGACGAGAACACTGTACCTCTCCGCCCCTCCTCTCCGCCTGCCCCGTTACGCACAATGCGCCGGTGCGCCGAGAGCTACAGCAGACGGTGGCAGCCGGGATTTAAGCAATCACATGTGTGTTTGTCGCTGTCTCCACGGCCACACGGACACTGCGATGCCATCCTGACTTCGAGAAGGTTGTCGTGACTTCTGGCACCTATAGAGGAAGCCTTGGTTTTTCCGGGGTGATTTCTAAGTTTCTCCAGCAGGTATATTGCTTCTGATTATATAATGTCATATCAGATGATGTATTGAATAGTCTGTTAATATCCCTATGTTTTATGAATTTATTTGTCATGCTGCGTGTGCTTGTTTCTCTTATGATTATTAAATGCACGTGGATAGATATCAAAAGAGAAAAGAGAGACCACCAGGTCTTGAAATGTATTTTCCTGCAGTTTAATATTTCATAAGCTCCTTCTGTTGAATATTTTAAAGCACGCTGGTTGTGTTTGGGACAAGCAACATTTTATTAAAACTCATGTAGCAAGTGTGCCATAGGCAGTGTTTAGAATGTTAGGGTACTCCAGGAAAAAGAGAAGAAATGCATAGGTAATGTACGCCCCTGCAGCACTGTCTGGATGCAGAATGGATGTTAGATGGGTCTCATATAAATGGGCCTCTTTCAGATAAATACATTTTGAGAGATGCTGTCTTTTGCAATAATAACCAGATACAAATGACCAAGCTTGAAGTTAACTTTTTGACTGTTGTTGTTGTTTCTTTAAAGAAGATTACTTTTTACCCAAACTTCTCTTAATATTAAGGAATATTAATGTAAATATTAATATTATATATTTAAGAATATATTTTTTTGCTTTATTATTTATTTATATAATACTAATAAATTATTATTCAATATGGACATTATTGAAAGAAAAAATATTTATTATATTTGCAACATAATATAATTTATTTTTCATGAACAAATAGGACACTATGAGCGCTTTTCCACCATCGCACCGAATCGCTCTCGTTGCTTAATCGTTAAACAACGTGCCGATCTGGGCCAGCCGGTACATAAATGGTTTCATTTTCCACCGCAGGGATGATAACGGAAATCTTTAGAATGTAACCACAAACGCAACATGCGCTTCCTTGGTAACACAAGACACTACAAGAAAGAGAGCTATAACTTCTCTGCACGTATTCTATTAGCACAAAATTCAGAGCGGAGAACAGTACTCATTTTGTGTCGAACCAGCCTCAAGTGGTAACATAACTGTAACCGTTTCAGACCGTGCTTAGAACGGTTCGGCGCGATGGTGGAAAAGCGCTCTATATTTATATTGAATTTATTGCAAATATGTTTTCTTTAGAATTACTTAAAGACTTTAGATTCTTAAAACAATTAAAAACATGATAACAAGAATAATCATGTTTTTATACTGTCCTAAAATATCTTTCTGTTTACTCTCTTTCAGTCAACCCCCCTGGTAACACGCTGTGGCCCTTTGTGCCCTCTCTCCTCTTCTGAGTGGATACTCTCCTCCGTCTTTCTAACGTGCGGTGCCCTGCTCTGGTAAAAGTGCAGGCCTCATTTACCAGCGCAATGACTGTGGCCACGGCCGACCCCTCGGATGAGGCATCTGCACACCCCGGCCTCCCTCAGGACTACGATCCTGAGGCGGAACAGGAGTGCTGTGAAAGATTGGTCATCAACATTTCAGGTCTGCGTTTCGAGACGCAGCTCAAGACCCTCTCGCAATTCCCCGAAACGTTACTCGGCGACCCCAAAAAGCGAATGAGATACTTTGACCCGCTGAGGAACGAGTATTTTTTCGATAGAAACCGGCCCAGCTTTGACGCCATCCTCTACTACTACCAATCCGGTGGAAGGTTGCGCCGCCCCGCAAACGTGACTCTGGATGTCTTCTCGGAGGAGATCCGCTTTTACGAGCTGGGAGACGAAGCCATTGAGATATTCAGGGAGGATGAGGGGTTTGTTAAAGAAGAGGAGAGGCCGTTGCCTGACAATGAGTTTCAGAAGCAGGTCTGGCTGCTGTTCGAGTATCCGGAAAGTTCCGGACCTGCCAGGATTATAGCGATTATATCTGTTATGGTGATCCTCATCTCCATCGTCAGTTTCTGCCTGGAAACGCTACCCATCTTCCGGAGCGATGAAGAAGAGATGCACAAACTCCCAGTTGCCTTCTCTAACTCCACAACCACCTACACGTCCACCTACTTCACAGATCCATTCTTCATTCTAGAGACGCTATGCATCATCTGGTTCTCCTTCGAATTCTTGGTTCGCTTTTTCGCCTGTCCGAGTAAAGCCAACTTCTTTGTGCACATTATGAACATGATTGACGTGGTGGCCATCATCCCATACTTCATCACTTTGGGCACAGAGTTGGCGGAGACGGCAGAGGACAGTCAACAAGGACAACAAGCCATGTCCCTTGCCATTCTGAGAGTCATCAGACTCGTACGTGTCTTTAGAATCTTCAAACTTTCCCGGCACTCTAAAGGACTTCAGATTCTCGGCCAGACCCTTAAAGCCAGCATGAGGGAGTTAGGCTTGCTCATCTTCTTTCTTTTCATTGGAGTCATTTTGTTTTCAAGCGCCGTCTTTTTCGCTGAGGCGGACGAACCCGAGTCACAGTTCTACAGTATCCCGGAAGCTTTCTGGTGGGCTGTGGTGACAATGACCACCGTTGGTTATGGAGATATGGTGCCCACCACCATCGGAGGGAAGATAGTAGGATCCCTCTGTGCCATTGCAGGCGTGTTGACCATCGCCCTGCCCGTGCCCGTCATCGTATCCAACTTCAACTACTTCTACCATCGAGAAACAGAGGGCGAGGAGCAAGCGCAGTATCTCCAGGTCAACGTCCCCAAAGCCGACTCCCAAGAGGAGCTGAAGGGCAGTCGAAGCGGATCCACGATCAGCAAATCTGACTACGTGGAGATAGAAGAAGGCATTAACAACAGCAATGAAGACTTTCAAGAGGAGAGCCTCAAGACAGCAAACTGCACTCTGGCCAACACAAATTATGTTAATATAAAAAAAATGCTGACTGATGTGTAGTTAGTGCCGAGTGTATTGAAGATGGGCGGTCAAAAGGGACTTATGAAGCAATGTTGCGAGAGGATTATGGGGTCAAAACACCTCAGTTATTGGCGTCTTTCATCTTACTTCTGTCCACAATCCAGGTATTCATCAATGTCTGCATGGACACCTTATCCAAAGCCAAGTATTCATATGGAACAACATAAATCAACACTATCTATGTCTGTATATCTACTGTATATCTACAGTAGTATATCTGTATATCTACGTCTTACTCGAAAAGTCAAGCTTCGCCAAAGAAAACCCATTTGTGTGCTTCATTTGCTTTCAAAAACATCTGCACATGCAACGAATATCAAACCTAGATAAATCATTCAAGTCTATTCTGCTGCTACCTGTTGATGTCCTAAAAATCAACAAATGTTAACGAAATCAACCGCTTATAAAAAGTGTTAATAATTCAAAATCAGTAGGCCTATGGATAACGCTGCAAAGCTTCTGAAGACAAGCTGAATGTCATATTTTACCTTATTTACAGTCTGTGGTGTTTGAATCATTCTCTGTGTACACCGTCTGCCAAGTCTGTAGCATCCGTACATTTTTTCTCTATCATCTTTTTACGAACGTAACATACTGTTAAGACGTTAAATGAAAACAAGCTAAGTGCCACAGAAACAAAAAATGCTTCATGTATTTCACGTAAGAGCACACTGTTCGGCGTTTTATTGGTTCTGCTGCGAGCTGCAGAGATAGTCCAAAACGTAGTTGATATTCAAATTAAATTGTCGCTAAATGGGCCATATTGTAGTTCACACCCTAGAAAATGGTTGGAAAACTCATAGAGCATAGTTGTAGCAATGATTTCACATTATTTTCTGGCTTTGCTTCTAGGTTTTGTCTTTCATCTTGAAATTTCTTTCAGATGTTAGGAAAACCACGGTGGAGCTTGTTTTAGATATGGTATCTATTTTTTACGACCTTAGATCTAGAAAACGCACCGATTTAAAGGTGCTGCATGACCTTAAAACCAATTCCAATGGCATGAATTTTCAACTCAAGAGAAAGTGATATACAGAAAATAGGTAGCTAGATATCACATTAATACGTAGCTTAATCTGTGTATATATCTCTATTTTTTTAATATAATTTTATCGTAATCCAAAGGTGCTGCTTTTAGGTTTCAAATCTGAGAGAACAGCAGGGAGAAGTATAGAAGGGCAGAAAATGGCTATAGATTACTTGCTGCGTGCATATGAAATTAAACAGAAACGTCATGATTGATTTTTCAGCAAAACTGATTTTAAATGCATTGTCCCATAAAAATACATTTTATCTGATAATACTACCACAAAATGTCAAAAAGTCCAAAAATACATTTAAAGGAGCAATGTGGGATTTTTAGGAGGATCAATTGTCAGAAATGCAATTTAATATGCAAAACTATGTTTTCAGAGGTGTATTAAGACCTTACATAATGAATATGTTTGTATTAGCTTATAACAGGGGTTTTCAAACTTTACGATGCCAAGGACCCCCAAATATGATTAAACTATTGTGTTTCTAAACCTAAATAGTCGTCAAAAAATCCAAAAAAAGAAACTGTGAGAAAATCTCACTATGATTCAAATATAAACACTTCTGGAAAATATCAATAGCAAAAAAAGTAGATAAACACTGTGGACTTTTATCATTTTTCTGGGGGACCCCTTGCAACCTTCTGGAGGACCCCTGCCTTAGAATAAGTACTTTTTTCAATCTACATACAGAGCGAGCCTACATATGTGAAATTCGCCATGTTGCGCCAACATGTTTTGTACAGTAACCATAAACGGACAAACAGCTCTACAAAGCGCGTTTCCTCTTCTTCTGCCCTGCGGTACGATGTCCGGTTGTCCATGACTTTAAAAAGGGGGAGAAAAACCTATACTAACTTACTCCTGCTTTCTCACTGTTAGATCTAACGCCTTGGCATTAACAGCGTTGCTTAACGTTAGCTAGCTCTGCCCTCAAACGTGCTGCAATGCAATTCCTTCTTTTTATACTTAAAATCCACACTCCGTTTATTTTTTATGTAATAAATAAGACATCGCTCCTTCTACAGCCGACGACATCTTTTTGTACTGTGGCGGCCACCGTAGTGTTTCGAAAGGGAGGGGTGAGCGGAGGACTGAGAGATTAGTTGCAATTCTCAAACTCACCGCTAGTGGCCGCTAAAAATCCCACCATATACCTTTAAAAACTAAATTTGCTTTCATTATACCAAAATAGCAAGTTCAGTTATTAAAAATACGTTTTATAAATAGATTTTTGGACTTACAAGTGTTGCATTCAATCACGACTGTTGTTTCCTCTCAAGTTCAACATATAGCTGTTACCATGGCAACATCATGTCACCTCTCATATGCTTCTTGTTCCTCAGACACAATATCAGGGTGGGTTGGTGATATCTGTGTACCTTCAGAAGGTCTCTCACACATACATTTCCCCCTTTCTCACCTAGGTCACAGGTGCCTTTATCTTCTGACCTCTAATGGTTTATTTTAGTGAACCTTATGTGCTGATGCCGCTAATGCGGTAGCGGAAACTGCATTCTCAGCTGCTGCTCATTCTGTGTTTCTTTCCATTCAGACAGGAGCGGACATTACTGCATTGTGCAAAGTTTTAGTAGTTTTATTAGCCCCACGGTGCATAGCCAGTGCCTAAGAAATGTAGTTAAGTTAAACTTGGTATCTTTAATGCAGGCAAATAGTTTGGGTTTATTTATTTTTTTACGCACGATACTGGGCGGTATGCTGCTGGTCAGACAGATGTATCATCTTAAGCCCAATGCATAAACTTGTGCGTTCACAGACATTTCTGCAAATCACAATCATCACACCTGTATCACATTTGAGTTTTGTTTTGATTCCTAAATGTAATTCGAAAAGCTAAATGACAGCATTGAATGTCAGAGTTCTGTAAGCATCTTTAAATCAGTGTATTGCTAGAAAGATGGCTAACATATGCAAGTTTTGTTATAGTGTTCACAAATGTATATAAAAATGTCATATTACATATAACCATGAGGCCACATTCTCATATACAACATTAGATTCAATATATTAATGTATATACCGACAAGTAAAACTTGCAAGTAAACATAATTACTTTGATTTAATTTAGGACAGAAATGGCAATTTAATTTTTTAAAGCATAACAGTTATAGCATAATTGTATTAAAATGTATGGAAAATTTGGTGATATAAAATAGCACAATTTTTTTCAAAGAATTAATTGGATCATTAAATTGGTACATCCGCACCAGAATGGTGCTTGTTTCATAAAACATACTAATTTGGTGCTTAAATAAGCAAATAAGCCAATATCACTGCTAAATCATACTAAGCATTCATGTTAACTTTAAGCATTTGGATACAGTGTTTTCATTGAAGTTGGACGAAATGTGGTACCATGGTTTGAATACCTTTGGCCTTGAGGTTGTATGTGTTTACATCAGAGGTCGAGTCTGCAATGAAAGAAAAAGAAGATATATCTCTACTATTGATCAGTTATGCAATAGTGTCTATGTGTGTATATCTGTGTAGCTTTTCTGAACCTATATATATCTTAAATTCAACAGCGTGACTGAATAAAGTCTCATAAAATTCTTTATCTGGTAAAAATGAATCGAGTTAATTTTAACCCATTATGGCTGCAGAGGAGGATGTCCGGATCAGCCCCTTAAGCCCGTTACACTCATGATAGTGTCATATTCACTCTACAATGCAGTCTTGTTTTAAGAGCAACTGTTGAAAAAAAAGAAGATCAAAGTTTTCAGTGTTAGTGGATCATAATGATGCACTTTTACAAGCACCTCCACTGGACAACCTATGGACTGCTAAATGCATATAACCAACATCAATATCAAATGATCATTACTGTCTTACAGCAACTACAAAAACTAAAAAGATAAATGAAAGTGTACTGCTTGTTTATTTCAGTCAATCTCTTCTGTGTGTGTTTAGTTAGTCATTCACAGGTTCAATCAAGGGTCATTCAAAGCTCATCCATAAATAAAAAATCTGACATCATTTATTTAACCTCATGTCATATTGTCAAGATATTTTGAGAAATGTCTCAGTGGTTTTGTGTCCATGCAATTGAAGTCATAGGCATCAATGTTGTTTGGTTACAAAACATGTTTTTTGGGTTCTGTGTTTTAGGAAGAAAGTCATACAGGTTTGAAATGACATGAGAGTGAATAATTAATGAAATGATTTTCATTTCGAGGTGAAATGTCCCTTTAAGGCTATGGTACACTATTAAAAATAAAGGTGCTAAAAAGGGCTCTTTGTTGCGATGCCATAATCATTCTGTCAAAGGTTTTCTATAAGAAATCATTTCTTTCTTTCTTGTATATAGTTTGTAACCTTTATGCACCGTAAAGATCCTTCTAGCACCTTCTAGAAAGCACCTTTAGGACGTCCTTGTGTTTGTGTTGCAAGCAATCCCAGTGGTACAACTCCACCCTGCTTTCAGATATTGTCTCGATGTCCTGGACCTCTCAGAACATTCTCCAAGCTAATGTTTGGCAGATCATTTTAGAAAAGAAATAACACACCCTCTATCAGACCAAGAGCTTTTTAATGTTGATATTATTAGCTCATGCACTGGAGAGATTTGAAGCTTCAGATCATTAAAAAAAGAGGAGGCTGTTGGCACTACTCACCAGTCTGCACTTTTATGAAAGAAGCGGGTGCTCTAAAAATAGCCATTTCTTTGGCAGCAAAACAGACGGGTAAATGTACAGGGCGAGTGTTGAAGACAGTCAATGTATACTGGCATGATCTCTAGAGAGTGAGCAGCGTGGAAGCAAGACTGAGAGAATTTGTGTGTGTAAGAGACAATGGGAGGAACAGAATGTTCAGAAGTGACAAGAATAGAAGAGATGTTTGCCATCCTAATCCTGGCTATTCATAGAATATTGATTATTTTTGGGTCGCATATCAATGACTTATAAGAGCTTTCCATCTTAACCGGTAAACCGGTATTCTTTTCTTATTATTTTTCCTTTGCATCTGGTCTCTGGTATTGAGGGTCAGATATAAACTCTGTTTGCACAGGCTATTAAAAGAAAGATACTTTGGCTCGTTTTACTCAAATGTCAATATCTGTGAAACAGTGGGGATAAAAATACAGTTCCAATCTATAGCCATCTTTCAGCTAAATCCCTCAGTGCTTAAGGCAATGTTTCATGAAAAAGAGAGTATAGGTGCCCTCTAAAGGTAGCGTCGTGAAATACAGTGCACATGTTTACATTGTTTAGCTGAAGTCTATTTTGGGGTTGTAAGGGAATCACAGAGAAATTTCACACCAAAGTTGAATAAATATGAATAAATATGAAAATATTACTTTTCATGACAATTAAACAGAAACAAACCTCTATACAGCTTAATTCTTATTACTGGATTGAAAATATATAAAAACAGATATCATCATGTACTGTATGCTTACAAATGCACTTTTACATTAACTTATTTATCTTGAATGATTAATTATTAAGCAAAAATTAACTGCAAAATACATTTTTAAGCTTTTATAACAATGTCTATTTCTGTATTTTTTTTTTTTTTTTTTTTTAATTTTTGTTACGTAAACAATAACAAAAAAAGATAATACAAAAAATAAAACATTTCAAAATTTGAGGCAGCAAAAAATTACAGCGCACTAGTATCCACTTTATGGCTGATTTTCCGAACAGGGCTCAAGCCAAGTCCCAGACTAATTTAAATGTTAGAGGTGTCTTAATCGAAAACAACTTGCACTGACATATCTTAATGCAGTCTCAAGATGCACACAGTCATGTTTATTTTTTTGTTTGCTTTTAAAAACAATTTACATATCTTAATTTACCTAAGGCCTAGTCCTTAAGCTTATCCCTGTCCGGGTAACAGCCTTCAGAAAACACCTATTTTACTATTTTGTGCTAAATAGCAACAAATACATTGGCACTGTATTAAACCCTCAAATCTTCTTTCGTCTCACAAGTGTTCAGCTGCCATATGGTATGGACTCAGATCCAAGAACATGGGCTCCCATCAACCACACCCTCTCCCCTGAGTGAGAGGAGAACTGGTAAACAGGGACCAGAGGGAGGGCAGGGGCAGGGCACACGTCTCTAATACTGTCCAACTGACACCTGCTGTGTTTGTTTACCACAAGATACATTTTGGATATTCTGTAACTGTTCCTTTGTGGGGTTTTTTAAGTAATCAGGGTTTTATGCCCAAAATAACTGTATTGTTATTGGCCAATAGAGTACACTGTACTAACAAAAGCATTAAAAAAAGATTAACTCAACAGCTGCTATGAAATCAATAACCAGGAACTGTTTCATAGGCACAGAATGAGTCAGTCTTTAGTGCAATTAAAGTCTCTATACAACTATTTATGTAACAAAATATATTTACCATGGCAACCATAGTTTTAGATGTCAAATGCTATTACAGTTTTTGTGACTGTCTTTGGTTATCAAACCATTACTTTTTATAAATGTATAGTAATATAAGTATACATTTATCAACCTGGTAATTTTGGACTATTGTTAATGGGAAAATTCCACATGCATGTAAACTTCTAGGGGCCATTTCCCAGACAAGACTAACTTAAATGTTAGTGAGGTGTCCTGATCAAAAATAACTTGCACTGACATATCTTAAAATATATAAGTGAGATTGGTTTGTCTCAAGATGCACACCAGTAACGTATTTTTTGTAAAGTATGTTTTTCGATTTAAATATCCTAATTTAATTTAAGCATAGTCCTGGTTTAAGATAATCCCTGTGCAGGAAACCGCCCCTAGAGTCAAATGATTATCAGTTTCTATTTCACATTTTAGTCGTTAATGTTGAGCAAAGGTTATGAATGTGTCTACCGTTCTACATTAAGAGAAAATGATAGTGATAAGGTGTGGCACCATTCTCATAAACTAGCACAGAAATGAGAAGTCTTAAAACAACTTTCACGTGTTAATATTACATTAACTGCAAAGCTCAGCACATCATCTTTCTCATGCTAGCATAAAATGTGTAGAAAATCGCTTAATTGTGTTAATATACACTGTACCTATGGTTAATAAACATTATTCTGGGAAATAGCTGGCAGGAATTGCTACAAGTGGCTGCAAGAGTATATTTTAATATTCAAAATTTTGTGTTAAAATATTCACCCCAAAACTGTCACAACAGCTCCTCATCATGGCTTGAAAGCAATTCATTTCTTCATTGTCGTTCACTACCACAAACAGCCATGACAGATGGCAAAGTAGAATTATTCCAAAAGAAAAAATCTTCAATACTACTGGTAATAAAACAGCCACATGAATTAACACTGTGCATAAACATGAATTATTTTCTGTTGTGTTTCTAACTTCAAATCAAATCTTCTCTCACATGCTCTTATCCATCTCATAAATGCCTTATCAAAGCACTGCATTTTACTTTTTTCCACTAGAGGCAGTGTGAAACAACACAAGGATTCATTGAATCAAGTTTCAGTACCACCTCTGTCCATGCTGTCTGCTTCTATAAGAGAAGAAACACATCACGGACAAGTCAGGGACAACAACCGATAAACTAAAACAACATATTCTTCCACATTTGTAAGCATAATACTTCTCATACAAAAAAATCTATATTATTAAAGATTATATAATATATTTGTAAAATGTATATATCTTGACATATATCTAAGTATATAACATTTAAAAAATATATATATATCAATAAAACTGCAGCTGCGTTGTATTGTTTAAGTAATAATAATTCCAAAAAAATACAGCTGACTGACACAATCAAGACAAAATGATGACATAATAAAAAACATGATTTTTTAACATTTAAAAAAATGGTTCTTATCAGTTTTTGCAAATAAACTAAAATGCCATCTCACTTTTTGTTAGGTATAAATGAGGTAAATTGGGAAACATTTTGAAAATCAAAATGAGTGTCCTACCTGAATTCACGCTATATTATGAAGGACATGTGGAGAGCTGAACATTTGCTTTATTAAATTATGATAATTTTAGATAATTAAAATTCCCATTTAAACAAAGTAATCTCGTTTTTCTTATTAACATTTTGACAAATGTTGAACAGCATACCCTCTCAAACATTTGGGAAAAAAACAAGCTACCTTTTCCTAGGAAAAACGTTTTTATGATTTTTTTATAAACTACTGGGAATACAGTGCTTACTGTATTGGAGAACATTTGTGAAAATTGGAGAACATTTTTGTCAACTACCATAGTCTATGACATAACCTACTATATTGTTTAAAATCTAAAATCCAAGGCTGTTTCAACAAGGGCTGTTCCATGAATTACAATTTGTATTTGTTGTTTTGGATAAGATAATTGGTTAAATGGCAACTTGCTCATAACAGTAGTCAGTGGTCATCTATTTCTGTACATCCATGTCCCTGAGCATTAGATGATTAATCACATTTTCTTTACGAGAAGATGGCTGTTTTCTCTTGGCGATCACCAGGAAAATAACTTGAGTTTGCATAATTCCGATAACACAGATCAAAGGCTGTAGATCCAAACCCCCAAGGAGTCACTTCAAGAGCGACCTCAAAAGATGGTCCCTTGAGCAAAACGCTTCAGGATTAGTTAACAAAAAAATTATATTCGGACATTATTTGAAAATATCTTCAGCAAAAGACAAAAGATAATAATTTATTGTTCGGTGATTTCTAGTTTTAAATTTGACTGATTTAATAAAGCATGCCATAAAACTCTCAAAACAGTATTTGAACCTTTGTTATATACTGTATGTGTAACCCAATATTTGAGCCATTTCAAAGTAAATTTCGTTGTCTGAACAACGCAAATGACATATAGTAAATCTCTGCTAAATAAAGAACAATGATGTAATATATTTCCCCAAAGGAGTAACAGTAATATATCGTCTATTTTATTAGTCCATTTTTTTTCATAACCACTACATGTAAAACAAACTAGCATTAAAACAGATCAATGCAAGCCAACCTAAAGACCCAAGAGGTGTAAATGTTAAAACCCATTTGTTTATAGAACGCATCATTTCGCTGTAAGTGAATTGAAGTGCATAAAATCAATGCATCCATTCCATTACTCTCAGTGTATTGATCTACAGCAGAGAGCAGTGGTTTGGTCTGTGTCAAAGGGAGAGTCCTGAAGTCCATGAGAGTGTTGCTAAGGTGATAGACAGTCTGCCTTATAAGGGGCAGGTCGGTGAAATACTATAGACGGACTGTAGACCTCAAAAGCCCAAGTCTCATTTCACATGTAAGACTACACAGGCGGAGAGGCAGTTAACCCTTGAAACACTGCAGCTCAGTACACCCAAAAGATGTTTGGACATTAAAGGCACTGGTAAAAATGGATGAAGGACATAGCATTTTATAATAAAACTAATAAATCAAATAGGCAATTTTAAGGAATATAATGTACAAAATGAGGTGTATATAGACCTTACGTAATGAAGCGTTATGTTTTTATTACCTTAGAATGAGCTATTTCTATCTACTTGGGTCCTCTTCACATATCGCGTGTTTTCCGCGCGCATATTCGTTATTTTTTTCAGGTGCGTCTGCGCTGCATCGAGATGAAAAAATGAGGGCTGTCAAAAGATCGCGATTGCTGTGCATAATAGTTTTGTTTTTATTAACACATACACATCCATGCATACATTTAAGACATTTATATAATTTCAATTGTTGTAAATGATGTAAATATTTCCTAAATATTTATACATGTGAATGTGTTTGTATTTATAAAAACATAATTAATATGCACAGTACATAGACATATATTATGTAAACACAAAGTTTTATTCTGGATGCGATTAATCGCGATTAATCTTTTGACAGCCCTGGAGAAAATCTCAACTTTTCAGAAAGCTGCAAGTGCACCGCAGGTCATGTGACAAGAACTGACCAGCCAATAGACAAGCTCAATGAAAATGGAGACACAGATGATCACAACATGACTAAATCTAGTAGCAGAGTTATTGCAAGGTACTTTCAGTGCATATAGTCCATATATCCTTTGTTTAAACCTCCTCGTCTCAACGGCTATCGTGGCCCATGGCTGCTTAGTGACGACAGACGCCAGGAGAGCGCAAAGTCTAGAACGCAGTGCAGCTCGCGAAATGTGAATCGGGCCTGACATGGACAAACTGCTCTACAGAGCGCCCTTCGTAAATACGTTATCTCCTTCGGCAAAGAAAAGAATAGGTGACAATATCCTTGTCCTGTGTCAGGCGGTGTAGTGCTTCGGAAGGGAGGTGTGGAGTGCGTTGTTGGTTGCAATTCACAACCTCACCACTAGATGCCGCTGAAATTTCCACATTGCTCCTTTAACTGAGATTAATAAATGCTGTAAAACTATATTCCTTATAGGAGTTTATTCATGTTAGCAAATGCATTTACCAATGTTAACAAATGCAATTAAATTCATATGTTTTGATGTGAAAGAAGTCAAAAAGAATACTGCAAGACATGCAAGTCGGTGTGAAACAGCTTGTTCTGGGAAAGGTGCCCTAAAAAATAAGCTAATCGTTTTCAAGCTAAAAATAAACAAAGTATGTGGATACTTTCAGGCCCCATTAGTTTTGAGATGTAACTCAAAAACTTTTTTTGCATGACAAGTCGATTCTGTTTGACCAACATAAACAGCATGAGCTGTACAGCTGTACAATAGACCGCCCTCTCAGTGAGTGTCTGATATAAATGTAAATGAATCTGGAGAGCCGCACCTGTGAGAGCCATCGCGGAAATGATTTTTGTTGTTTCTAAAACTGGCAGGTGTGTTGGTAACATTTCCAAAATAAGTGGCAATCTTAGTGTCATCCCCTTATAAGATGTTCGACAGTCTTTCAATAAATTAAAAGAACAATTTCACAATGGCTATATAAAAAAATAGTCTGTGTCTCTATTTATAGGGTTTCTTCTAATTTAAAACATCAGAGTGATGTGCTGGACCGCTTCCAGATCCCTTTGTAGGCACGGCTCCTCTGACCGGGTGGATCGTTTTGGCCCGCTTCGGGAAGCCGCAGCCTTATCCCTTAATGTGATACTTTAAAGTAGGAGTCATCCGGAAAAAGCAAACGAAGCATCTGTTTTCGGATCATTACTGTGGACAATTAATAGATGAAACAAGTAGTGTCTGCTCATCGGAGCGTCATTACACAAATCTATCAAATTAAATAAATCCTATTTTTCACTGGGGAGGAGGTTTTGAAACGTTCCTGAAAGCTACTGTTTTTAAAGATCACCGTACAAAAAAATACCTTGAAACATGTCAACTGTTAAGTCTGCTTATTGTTTTATAACATTGCCTAGGTGTTCTTAAAATGGTGAACTCAAAGTATCATGACGTTCAAGGAATGTCAATTATGAATAATTAATTTATATAAAAAAATGTACTAACCTACCCCTAAAACCCGTTCACACCAAGATAACTACAATGATAACTATAACAAAGGGAAAAAGTCAACATTTACAACAATTATATCAATAATCAAGCAGATAAACAATATCGTTGGGATCACTTCCAAACTATCCAAAAATATGATGAATGAAAAAACATTGACAGCCAACGAAAAACCATTCAAATTTAAAGGGCCCACTCATTTTAAATGTGAAACTTGTGTGCAAACTTGAATTCACTTTTTATCGTCACCTTGTTTGGACGATGATGTGGTTATCGCTTACATTCTTAGTGTGAACAGACCTTTACAGTCGAGGCAATACATTAAATGTTATACAGTGGGTGATCATGCATCAAATGAAGCATAAATACAGAATCTAGGTTCTTAAATAGTTGCCCAAACAACCGTTATGATAACCTTTCCAACATGATAAAACTTCTCTGCTTCTATCTGGCAAGATAACAGTCTAGATGTACAGTAACATTCTTTCTATTCTCAGTCTCTTTTTATCTCTGTCAGTCTCCTGTCTCAAATTTATGACTGCTCGCTCATTCTGTTCATCTGACAAATCCTCGCCTCCTGGCACCAGTTTTGCTTAAGTTGGCAAGGATGTCAAGAATGAATTACAGCGAGCCTTCCGGCGTTCAGGAAACTCAGGGTGTAGAATGTGGACTTTTGCTCAAATATGGAATGTGACACTGCACTAATTGTCCCCGCAGCCCTCCACCTACCATTATCACACACCTAAATAAGATCAAATTAATTCTCGCTATAGTGACAGAAAAACTGCCAGCTCTGTTCAACTTTGATGAAATTTGAACCAAGAGTGTTTTTCACAAGTGTGGTCATTGTGAAGCCAACAAAAATCAGTTGCTACATTTGTAAAAAAAAAAAATGACAACAAGCAATAGAAACCTCAACTTTAGAGTAAATGACACGCATCACTAGGACACATACAATCCATTTTTAAGCCCATGGTAAAATAAGCTCTCCCTTCTTGGTCAATTGTGCGCATTATTTACAATATAGAATGTAATTTTTGGTAATTTAGCGTTTTCCCAAAGTTGTATAAGGACATAACGACATGAAACTTTTAAGATGTAGCTTTTGCCTCAATATCAACATCTCTGTTTGAAACATTAAAGCTTGTACACACCACGATGATAATAAAACAGAAATTCTCCGATACACAAGGTGGCGCTGCACAACTGTATGCTTCTGACAATCACTTGTCACACAAAAGAAGAATTCATCTTGCCTCCTCTTCGTCAATATGTGCTCGGCAAGACCGTTTTGTGCTTGAGCGCCACCAAGTCATGTTTTACTGTAACTTCAGCAGCTCCAGGCACGTGAACAAAAGCACCAATCTCATTGGTCGGCCAGTTTTTGACGCGGCGCATCAAACAAAAAAGACGAGCCCCATTTTTTAATAAATTACGTTTTTACGGCTGCCTTTTTTTGCGTCGGTGTGCACACTCACATTGGCGCCCTTTGTTTAGTCACGAGGCCTTAAACGTTGACGATAAACGCACACGATTATCGTCCCGGTGTGGGCAAGCACTTAACAATGCAGGTTTCTTTACAAACGTACCTTTATGTGAGTTCAAGTCAAATTACATCAAACTAACATTTTTTCATCTTCTAAATCATTAGATTACCATTTCAAAACAGGTTAAGGTATGACTACAGCAGTGTTGGTTAAGTTACTCTGAAAAAGTAATTCATTACTAGTTACTTATTACATATTCAATAGTGTAATTAGATTACTGTACAAGTTACTCTCTCCAAAAAGTATTTAATGACTTATTACTAATTACTTTCTATATCCTATGTATATATATATTTATACATCAACCTTGATCAGAAGTGATTCAAGGATAGACATGAAACGGCTTATTTAATTAATTTAAATAAATAATATAAATCCACATAAAGTAGTATTATTAACAATGTGAGAATTACACATTAAAGCATACATTTTAAAGATTGACTTAAAATTTTGATGTCATTTCCACTATTTACAATATTACACTGTATTTAGTTTAATTACATCAGAAGTAACTGTAATCAAATTACAGAAAAAATAAGAGTAATCCCTTACTTTACTTATTCAAGGTAAAAGTAATTAAATTACAGTAACTAATTACTTAGTAACTAGTTACACCCAACACTGGACAACAGTATAAAAACAGATTTGAGTCATTTCCCCCTCAGCAGCCTGTCAGATTACAGCTCCTGATTTTTGTCCACAGTATATATCAGACAGTCAGTGTGGATCTTTGAGGACGACATGAACTCATGTTTCTCCTCGCTCTCACGCTTCCACGTATAATGTTTAAAAGAGAACATATCCATTCAACTGATACAGCAAACTCTCAGGCCACCGATGTCAGACGGACCCCCATTAATCAATATCTGGGCGACATTGAACTTCTTGGCTTTTCATAGTGGATCATTCAGCACTTTTGCAACCTATTCAAAACCCTTACTCAGACTCTGCTGCACATTTATAGAGACATGCAGATCATCTGCAATCGCATCATTGTCCTCCAACACTATATAGATCTCTTACCTTTTGTATGTCTCACTCGCAGTTGCCAGACATCAGCAGGCTGCTAAAAGAAGAGTTGATGAATGGCCCCTTTCACCGCCGGCCTCCGGACCCTCAACAGAATTGCATTGGATCTACTGTATAAGCAGTTTAAAGCTGTAGCTGAATCACTGCTGAGCACTGCCTCAGATGTTTGTGTGTGTGCGTGTGTGCGTGTGCGTGTGTGTGTGAGAAAGCGGTTGTGTGTGTTTATTGCGTGCAGAGTCAGGTCCCCCGAGCTGTTGGCGAGGAAGATGCCAGAGAACTGTGATGTGGATTGTGTATTTGTGCGCATTTGTGTTTTGACAGTGATATTGTGTGCCAACTCGGGTCACATGGGATTGTGTAAGAGAAATGCTAAAACATATGGAATGTGCATTTTATTAATGCCCGTGTGTATGTTTCCCTACACATTACATTTCCCTGTGCATGTGTTTGATGGTGTGGCTATGTTTGGGATGGAATACTAAGTTAGTACATAATGAATACTATCTAGTGTAGTATATACAGTTTCATGCTTAGTATTGTTTTTAAATGACAAAAACCGTGTCAGTTCACAATAAACATTTACAACAGCAATGTACTACATTGACCTTTTTTCATGTTTAACTCTTGTATGGTGTCCATGTTTTTGTTATTCAGCCAAAATTAGCTTTCAACAGAAAAATCAATATATCATAGACGATTTCATTGGACACACGGACACATTTATCTTAATATTTTGTTGTATATTAACTGTATTAAATTAGATTAGAACTACTGAACAGTTATTGATTCATTGCGGTGGTCTACCGGAAGTTAAGTTTGGGCCACATAATGTTTATATGGTTTATCCACCACATTATTGGACTCATTTCCCAAATGGAATAAATGAATCGTGACCGTCTACAAATAGCACATTTGTACTTTTGCTTTGCGCTGAAAACACGTCACTAAATGCCGGTCCCCAGATGACTGTGACATCAATCGCCATGAACACAAAAAGTACCAGGCACATATTTCAACAGCCCTATGAAATGAGTCGAAAAAGTGATGATGTAAGCAAATGTAGCAAGTCAGGTTTCTAGGAATTTAGAAAATATGCTTACTGTGCACTACATGCACACTATAAATAAGTAGTATGATAGGATGCTATTCTAAACAGAGAGTGCATGCAACTGTTTGTCTCTCTAGGTACCGTCCACGTATTTGTGTCTGCAAATGTGTGTGCGCTGGCGTGTGTGTTCGTGCTCTGGAGATGTTTGCTTACTCTGCACGAGCTCTGGTCCCAGCGTCCTTTACTCGCCTCACAGAGCCTTCGAGCTCTTGCCGGCTCCACTACCGAGGGGTCTGTCTCTGAAACCCCAACCAACCCTGAAAAGACAGACAGAACGTGAGAGAGCCAGGCGCAGAAATGAGAACCCGGTCTAAAGTTTAAAACCGAGCCAGATGCAAAAGGTAAGGTGTGTGTGTGCGACGGTGCATGTGCGTCTCCCTGATGGCAGACGTGGGTCTCAAGTTACTCCGGAGGCATAAGATTACCGAAAGAGAGAGAGCTTTAACACAGCACAGGGGTGTGCAGAAATCTGATTGTAACGCAGACTGAGAAGGGGAGAACAAGTCAGAGAGCGACACAGAAACAGATGAGATAGAGGAGCTCTACCTGGAAGCGAACGGTCGTAGGAAGATCATCCTGTCCCGGAGTTTCTCCACGGTGGGTATTTGAGTTTGTTCTCGTCTGGGTGGGCTGATACGGTAGATAAGAGTGTGATGTCTGCGTTTAAACAATTCTGGGTTCATTTGGATTTCGTGAATTGGCTGGATGTGAAGAGAGCACTTACAGAAATTTGGAACGATAACGCTAGATGTTGCTTATGCGTTATTCTTGTCAAGTCATAGGTAAGAATTGTGAAAAGAGAATAATGGTAAGGTTTGTTCAATTTTGTTACATTGATGCTGGATTGGAGCGAGATGATGTCAAGACGGTGTTTGGAATGAAAAGCTGAAGTCGTTTTTATTCTGAAATGTTTACATAAGTTGAAATGTATGTGTTTGAAAATCTTTAAATGATCTTTTATGTGCTTAACTGCTGTATACCTATTTTACACTTAAACTTGGCCTTTACTAAATCTTTGTGCTGCGACAAACTAGCTGATATTGGTCGGTCTATAAGGATTTACAAAAATGACAAATTAAGACAAATATAGAATAGAAACGGAGTCAATACTTTTCAAGATTTCCGCCATGTAGGGGTTTGTGATAGTGCATATGTACTGTATATAGAAAAGCATCTTTTCACAGCATTGCAGTTATGTACAATCCAGCATGTACAGTATCTCTTAGAACATCCTTCACATGTTCGGTACGGTCAGTGACCAGCCCTGGAGGTTTTTAAAATAAAACAACGGGTTTCTAACCGTGATGCATGCAGGGAACTTTCCCACACTGGTGACCGATCTTCTGGACGCATACGCACACACACACACAGCTGAAGGATATAGATGTCATCTCCGTCCGTGGTGCATTTTCACTTCTTCAGCAAAATTCCCAGACTAAGCACTGCAGGATAAGAACAGAAGCTACTGTCACTTGTAACCTTTGTTCAACCTGCCCTCGCTACACAACCGAAGAAATGTGAATCTCTTTTTTTTAATACTGTAATCTGACAGCTTTGCAGACTAAGAAGGCTCCTTATAAATATATGTTACATATAATATATCTGCACTGTCATCTACAAATAAACCAGATAATGAAAGCGAGATCAAATAAGATAATGTGCTTTCATTTCTTTTTTGCTAGGAGATTAGCTTTCTGTGCACCTAGAGGTTATTGAAGTTGCAAATGAATAATGTAGGAAATAAATAAACATGAAGTATAATAAATAAATCATTTAAAGACGTGATGCATTTGATAACATTAACAAAAGGCATTCAGTTCAAATGCTAAAATACTGTATACACTGCACAATTGGCAGATGTTAAAAGGATATAGTTGAATAATGAAATACAAATTCTGTCATCTTTATTCACCCTCATGTCATTCCAAACTTGCGTATTACTTTTTGTACAGTGGAACACAAAAGAAGATATTTTGAGAAATGTCTCTGTGACTTTGTGTCTATACAATGAAAGTCAATGGGGGACGGTGTTTTTTGGTTACCAACGTTCTTCAAAATCTCTTATTTTGTGTTCTGCAGAAGAAAGATAGTCATACAGGTTCGGAATGCCACGAGAGTAAATAAATGATCAAATCATTTTCTTTTTGGGGTAAACTATCACTTTAATGTATCATAGATGTACTCTAAAGTTATATAACAATAACTTTAAGATGTGTGGTCATATAGACACACTATATGACCACACATTTACACACACACTTTTGTGTTTTCTATTTATTTGTCATTTACACATTTGTCAGCCATTAGGGTTTCATTTTTGAAACTATACAATCTCTTATGTTTTTCAATGAAGCCGTGAAACTGACTACCAGGACTCAAACGCATATCCTTCTAACAGTGAAAGAAATGGTTTGTTGTGCAAAATGTTGCCGAATTAAACGGAACGTTCACGTAAGCCACCCATCTGACAATGGAAAAGATAGGCCCTGCTGTATATTAATAGGGTCAATGGAATATAACGCAAGAGCGAAGGTGAGAGGTGTGCGAGAGGTGTGCGTTACCTTCCAGTGTAGCCATACAAGTTGTCATTGAGCCAAAGGCTTTTCTCTTTGGCGGCTGCAGGTTCTGTGGTGTCAAGTGGTACCAGGGGCAGCTGTTTAAATCCCCTGTTCAGGTTATGGTTACCTGTCTCCATTAAACTCTCTGGAAAATAGAAGGCTGTAGATAAGAGGTCTGAACTGGACCTTTGACCTGCACCTTTGTCTCTGGCTGGGGGTGAACCCTGAGAGAGACACCAGAAGATTCTGAGTGTGCTTTAGTCAAGTTCAGAGTTTTGAACTGTTAAATGTGAATTACAGGATGCTCTGGGTTTAATCTGTAATGTTATATCAACTATAATTGCACATAATAATCTCTTTAATACAAATGTAATGCACTTTCAAAACAGAAGTCAATTGGGCATGGCATTACTCTTGAATAAATGTTAAAATTCACAATGTTTTACAAACATGCTACAAGACTTTAACAATAAATTAAAGTGAGATGAAATTGCTCAGTGATTTTATCGATGCAATGTGTTCTGTTCCAATATTTCAATTCATGATCAGTAAGCTTGGCACAACAACTATTGCAAAATATGTGCATATATACGAAGACTTTGATCCAAAATGAGATAACTCCATTATTATTTTTCTTTCAAAAATCATGTTTTTTTGTTGTGCATTCCAATTACTATCAATCAAACCGCAGTTGGTTTGTTTTGATTTAAGCCATAATAACTACAAAAATACAGCTAACTAACACAATGAAACACAATAAAAACATGATAACATAATAAAAAACATGATATATATTTTATTAAATGGAGTTTTCTCATTTCGGAACCAAACTCTTCATATATATATATCAATCGATATTTATAAGCAACTATCTGAACAATATGTTCACATCCCAAAGGAAAGCTTTATTCAGTTTGATCAAGTTCTCAGTTGTGGTTCATGTCAGTCTGAATTCTAAAGATGTTTCACCTAAAACAGAAACAATTGAGACGATTTTTAAAATGAGCTGTAAAATGGTTATATAGGTAAAATAATCGGAATTTGGGTACATTCGATGAGAAAAGTTGACATTGAGATAATAATATTGACTTTTGATTGCAGACTTGACAAATCTGAGCTCAGTTTGTGACATTGTTGAGATCTCTTCTAAAACTCTGACATTTTTGAGAGTTCTGATTCTTTCTCAAGAGAAATATATGAGACGCAGGAGACTTTTGCTCTCCATAATCTCTTTGATGTCTAGAAGATATTATAGAAATTATACATGTGCTGTTCCTGTCTTATGGAATGGAGCAAACTCGACTTAGAAACCAGAAGATCATTCACCTATAACATTAACGCCTCACCACAAAGGGATAAGAATGCTTAACTGGCATTGTAACCGTGTATACAATTTCTTTTTTTTTCACACACTGAAGTATAAAACTAAAGCTGTCTGCGATAACTGAAAGCTTGTGACATATTCTGCGTTTGTTTATTCTTTTAATAATTTCTTACTTGTGCTGTATAACCACACCGTCTGTGTCTGTAGCCAGATTTGTGTCTGCTTGCAACTTTCTTCTGTCAACGGCTGTCTTTGTTGAGAAATGACACTATTAATTCCATATGCTACACAGCAGCGCGAGAACATCTCTACTGCCTTTTAAACCTCTTGTTCTACACTACAGAAGACGTGAATTAAAAAGCGTGCGAGCGAGTTGTCACAGAAGCGAGATGATGATAAAGTACAGCTCTCGAGCACACTTGGCAGGGAGCACAAAGGACAGGAATATTTAGTTTGAATGCATTATTGATGTTTGTTTTGGCACGTTCGAGTTTTCAAGGAGAAACTAAAAGGCAATCTGTTCTAAAATACACACTTAGGCTGTAATGTGGATCCTGTAATTGACACTTGCAGTTATGGCCAACATGATAATAATGAATTCATTGTGTGCCTAAAAAATGAAAATATGCATTATATTGGGCATATTGTACTGAACACTGAAGGAAAAGTTCACCCAAAAACAAAAATTCTGTTCGACTTTCTTTCTTCAGCAAGACAGAAAAGAAGATATTTTGAAGAATGTTGTTAACTGGACTCACTCGCATTGGTTTTGTGTCCAATGGGGTCCAGTGCTGTTCGGTTACCAACTTTCTTCAAATATTTTCTTTTGTGTTTTGCGCAAGAAAGAAAGTCATGAAGGTTTGAAATGACAAGAAGGTGAGTAAATGATGAAATTATTGTCCGAACTATCCCTTTAAGAATAAATCTCTCTATTTGTTGCTTATCGTTTCGTGGTACAGTTTATATTACTTTAAATGGCTTTTATTGTTTCCCTGCCTCCCTAAGGTGCAACCTTACCTTCCACGCAGTAACACAACTGTTTTGTTCTCTTTGTCTTTAACTGCAGATCAGGTGACAGAGTCTTGGGATTCAGGGGCTCTGCTACAGAACAAGCCAGGGTAAGCCAGCATCTTCCCTCAACTCTTCGCACTTTGGTGGGCTGGCTGGCTGGCTCGGGCTCTTGGCTGCCCGTCAATCATCATCCTGGGTTAGGAGCCCGAGGGAGGCCCCAGGGAGGGGAGGGAGGCCATGGAGGTTCCACTAGTCAACTTTGAGAACTTGGATGACATCGGAATCAACTTGGGAGACCCGAGCGACTCGGGATATCCGACCTCACCCACCTCAGATACCCCAGAACCCAACCAGGGTGTACATTCCCCTACACACTCGCCCCAAAGAGGACGACGTCTGAGGCGCACGGCGACGTCTCCCTCAACGCTCAGCAAGAAAGGAACGTCAAGTTGCAACAGTCTGATTTCCAACTGGAAGGTCCTGATGAGCAGCGAGGGAAATGAGGCTCTCTTAGGAAAAGTAGCCAAGGATTGCTGCGACGACTATTTCGGGGAAAAGGAGAAATTTGAGGAGGGCGAACAAAAAGTGGTCATCAACGTCTCGGGGATGATGTACGAGACCACGCTCAAAACTCTGAATCAGTTCCCAGACACGCTGCTCGGGGACCCAATGTTGCGGATTAATTATTTTGACCCCATGAGAAATGAATATTTTTTTGATCGTAACCGCCCCAGCTTTGACGGAATCTTGTATTTCTATCAGTCTGGGGGTAAGATCCGAAGGCCAGCGAACGTGCCATTGGATGTTTTTGCAGATGAGATGGTGTTCTATCGACTGGGGCATGAGGTCATGGAACAGTTCAGGGAGGATGAAGGTTTCATCAAAGACCCTGAACCTCAACTACCGACCAGTGAGATTCACCGTCAATTCTGGCTTCTCTTTGAGTACCCGGAGAGCTCCAGTGCGGCCAGGTCAGTGGCCCTTGTGTCTGTTTTTGTCATCACTATATCGATTTGCATCTTCTGCCTGGAGACGCTCCCGGAGTTCCGCGACGAGCGGGAATTCATGCCGGCGATCGTCAACTTAACCCGTGACGCCAACGGTACGCTCCTGTCCCCTACAGGTGCTCCTTACATCCACATCTCCGTTTTTACCGACCCCTTCTTTGTGATCGAGACTATCTGTATAATCTGGTTCTGCTTTGAGCTCGGAGTGCGTTTCGTGGTGTGCCCTAGCAAGAGTGAGTTTTTCGGCAACATCATGAACGTAATTGACATTGTTTCCATTATGCCCTACTTCATTACCGTCATAACGGAACTGATGGCCACCCATCAGGAAGATCCCACAGCCAACCAGAACATGTCTCTGGCCACCCTGCGCGTCATTCGATTAGTGAGGGTTTTCAGGATCTTTAAGCTGTCCCGACATTCCAAGGGCCTCCAGATTCTCGGCCAAACCCTGAAGGCCAGCATGAGGGAGCTGGGCTTGCTTATTTTTTTCCTCTTCATTGGCGTCATCCTCTTCTCCAGTGCCATTTACTTTGCTGAGGTTGACGAACCTGATACGCAGTTCGTGAGCATCCCAGAGGGATTCTGGTGGGCTGTGGTTACCATGACGACGGTCGGCTACGGCGACATGTGCCCTATCACGTTGGGAGGGAAAATGGTTGGGATCCTCTGTGCCATCGCCGGCGTGCTGACCATCGCACTTCCAGTTCCCGTCATCGTCTCCAACTTCAATTACTTCTACCATCGGGAAACGGCGCAGGCGGAGAAACTGGTGATGGACGCCGCCGCTGATGCCGCGGCCAACCAGAAAAGCGGATCCGAGGAGAAATTTGAAAGCAGTTACTCTCTGGACAAGAGCAACGGGAACTGGCAAACAGGGAAAAATGGCATTTCTTAAGGATTGATATATGAAGCATGACCAGCAATAAGAAGACTGTACAACGATGCACTTACAGACTCTGTTTCCTTAATTATAGTTTGACAATCTTGCTAAATTTTAAATATACACCCAATGCTATGCATATACCAACAATCTATGCAGAATCTGCTTTTCATGGGAAAACCTGAAATTGAAAGCATTTTTAGCCAAAAGCTGCTAAAAACATCTGACTATACACCTCAAAGGCACTACTTAAATTGACTAAAAGGAGCAAAAACTGTTTGCAAGCATCCCTTTAAGGCTTAACGGTAATACAAACTGAAAAAACTGAACTGTCATCTTTCGTGTGGCAAACGGCTGCGTTTGATTAAGGTCAAAACAAGCATTTAATTAATTGCGATTAAGTGCCTGTGTTGCCAAGTCCCTCGCACTAATGCCGGGGAATCATGATTCTGCACTCCAAGCATCCGCCCGGCACCACCTTTTGCTGACGTTGTCGTTCCTGTTAAGTTTTTGCACTCACATCACCTTTTGTCTCTACTGCTTGCGAGAGAAAAAGCTTATGCCAAACTGTTATCCGTCTTTCAATGTCACCAAGTAACACGTCTTACAGCCCTGGTCACTGTCACACATTATCAGACCAGGAATTTAACTACAGTATCTCACGCATGAGTTATATTTGGATGACCCACAGTGCTTTGCAGCGTCTGCTTGATGTCCCACATCTCTTCAGTGATGTTGCTATTCTTATCAACACAACATATAGAATAAGAAAGTATGCATTGTAGGTCTTCCGAGTTATATTTTCAAACCGTCTTGCAACTTCACAGTTTTCTCATGCAACGTTGTATATTGTCTCTCGTTGAACCAATTGTACAGACTCAAACTTCCACTGACGAAGGAGATTATGAGAGATTGAAGATATAGATCGCATCAAGCAGGATACAGCACTTATGTCATTAACTAAAAGGTTTTATTGGCCTAGATGCAGCCCTATTCATTATGCACTCGGACAGGCGTGGCTGGAAAACGCACAAATCGTTTTGAAGTTATGCATGAACTCACTTGAGTTAAGACCACTGAGCACAAAAAAATACTTTTGGGTTGTTGTTGTTTCGGTTGGTGGAGGCAACAAGTGTTATTAAGAAGACATTTTTGACGTATATTATCACTTTCAAGCTGACTTGACAAGCCAATCGGAGAGCATGGTTGCACAGCGCATGATGTAATGAAACCATATAATGGTCAGCCATTGCAACAAATGGAACGTATCATCAAATCCAGCCTAAACATTATGAGTTATGAATTTAATCCTAGACTAGGATAAATCAAGCAAAATAAAGGCATATCTGAAATATTCTTAAATATTATGAAAGCAATTGCAGATAAGGTTTTATTTTTGCAGGCATGCAAAGATCGAGATGTTTATTTTTTTAATATGAGACATGATCTATGGCTTTGACAACACCTTTTCTCTATGGAAGGAGTTAACTCTGTTTAACACTTTTTTATTTTCTTAATGATTCCATTGCAGGAATTTGTGTTTCAGAGAAATTCTTCCTTATTTATTTGCAAACACATATTGCACGTCTGCTTTTTTTGTAAAAAGCATAGTTGAAAAAATATAATGAATAAATATTTGTTTCCAAAGCAAATTTGGATCATAGCGTTTCAGCACTAAAGCAAAGCAATACAGCACTTTTCAGGGAGGCTGGACTAAGTTTTCCATTAAGCTTGAAAATCAATTATGCCAGCAGCATTTTCAGACACGTAAGGTATAATTGCAGAATAGATCTTGAAATGCTTTTATCATGCTACTGTAACTTTTAAAAGATGGAAAATGCATGAAAACTGATATTAATGAGTTTGACAACATGATAATGCTTTGACTTGGAAGTAGAAATATTTAAAGCTGTCCTCCATTGCGTCAATGGAAAATCTTAAGTATATTCCCTTATGCATGTGTATTTTATATCATATTATAGCAAAATATTGATAAAAATAGGCGAATGTCATTTGCAAAGATTCTTACGAGTTCTGTTTTGATTTTATACAACTGTCCCACCGACAAGGGTGACGATGCCAGTGTTATGAGGTCATGATGGCATTTAGCATCTCATGAATGTATGCTATGGCTGTATGATGGATTTTGATTGTTTAAGCACTATATTTTATTCATGATATTCTGAGTGCCTTTTATTAAATATATATACCATTTTATGCCTCCATATTACTGTGTTTTGACAAGGCTCACAGATAACATATGTGGTAACTATGTGGCAGAACATACAAAACTAAATAAAAACGTCCTTTACGTAAGAATTTATTAGGCCAATAATTCACCATACAGGTCAGAGACAGGGCAACCTGTGGAGTTCATAGATAGTGACTAAGCATTGTGAGATCCCACAATGAGAGCACATGAATCTTTCTGTTTATTTTGTTTATGCGTGCATGAAGGAATGTTTCACGCCTCACAGTCTATTTTAGGGATGTGCAACTTGGCAAGATGGAGCTCCAGTAATTTCATTATTTCTTGGTATAATATAATAATTCACACTCAAATTTACACCACCTCCTCTTAAGGAAAATCAATGTATAATTAGATTTTTTTATACAATCAAAATTAAAACGTTGATATGATTACTACTATTACTACGACTACTGTACTCACTAGAGCGTTTTTAGGTACCTTAAAATGCCATGTGCTTTTCTGACAAAAATGTGCCATGCATGTATCTGGATTTTTGACTACGCGGCACTCCTGTTCAAGCAACACTGCCTCAAAAAAAAAAAACGCTTTGGTGGGAACACAGTTATAAATTTGATCTTAAAGTCCCAGTGAAATTAAAAATGACAATTCCTATTTTTCTGGACATATTGCCGTTTTTATTGGAAATAGCTCACCAATGTGGGTCTTTCTCTTTTTAAAATTCATGTGCTCTCATAATCTTCAATTCAAATCTGAAAATGCACTTCCTTCCTGTAGTGACTATCCATCTTAAATGACGTTAAGTTAGACGGCTTGGGCAGGGCATCCGTTAACTCCTCCCCTTCAACTGTCAGTCTACATTTGGCTGTTTTATACATCCAATCAACAAGCCACGCCCACATTTTTTTCTCATTTATAATTCCATTTCACTTGGAAATGCGCCAGAATACAGAAGTAAACACGATCGCAACTTCCGGTTCACGGGGATTTTAAGAGTATAATATGGCCCAGTGGGCCGCATTTAAAGATGTGCGCTTAATGCGGATAGAGTTTTGGTGGTGTAAATGTGTGACTTTAAAGACACCAAATTGCCAACTAAAATCTCAATTTAGCTTTGATAAAATGTTCGTTGTGTCTGCGTTACCCAGTACTTTGTGTCTAGTCGTGTTTCTTCATTCTTCTTCAAAGCATTTTTCTGCTAACAACACTGATTTACTTCCAAAGCACATTGAAGAAGCATTTATTTTTTTACACGTGTCAAGTTTGGGGTAATTTGTTCAATTTCCCCTAAAAACATCCAGGATTTGTGTTCACCAAACACTTTAGCCATGCTTAAGCAGTCCATTTCATAAAACTGTACTACTATTTGCATCAAACCCAAACTAACTATTTCCATTTCATTTCATTCAACCAGCTGCTATTCTGTTCTATTACATTTGCGTTTTAACTGTTATTTCAAGGCCCCATTAATTTTTTTAATCAAGAGATGACTGATTTCCGTAATTTGAATGGCGGTCATAAGTAGCAACCTTGTCTAGAGGTGAGAGTCCAGCTGAGACAATAAAATATTGAGTAGTGAGACGTCAATGTAACCCAATACTGAACTATGTATATAGTACGTAAGAGAACGCTGTTAAGTTTTGCGGTTATGCAAGACGAACGCTTGGTATTGTGTGACTGTCATTTGAGTGGTGTCATTTCTGAAGAATGATATCCCAATATTTGTTTGTCATGAAATGCGTATATTTTGAGAGATGTATTTTACAAGGCAAGCGATGCCTGATGACGATGTACTGTAATTTAACGTTAAACTGCTATTAACGTCGACTCTGCAGTAATAGTTTGTGCGACGCTCAAACTGTAGAAAATCAAATGTTGAACGCAAAATCTCGTATTTACTCCTTGTCAAGCTGCTCTGGAACATATGAAAAGCCTACAAATACACTATACAAATAAAGTTTTTTTTGACAAAAAACGACACCGCACCACAGTAACATCGGTCACTCCACAGCCTCATCCAGGTGGCGAAAGAGGTGTCTTTAATTTTAATCTGCTTTTATCTCTCCAACCTGACACCGTGCTGATAACCCTTGTTAGGACCAATTAGAAGATTGGGGAAAGAAAAATCACCCAGAAGACCCGGCACTCACCTTAATACCCCGGAGATACCCTCTTTCTCATATATACTTAACTGGCCAGGTGCACGCTGAGGTCAAACAGGGTATAGAGGGAGATGTGGTTATCAACAATTAATGACCAGCCATTTTGTTCTAGTCTTGCACAGTTTAGACTGCGCAGATCTCTATAGCTCTGCGGCTGGAAAACATTACTAGCGTGTTAAGGCTCGCTAAGACTGATTACATCTACAACGGGCAGAAAGTGAAAGAAACTGACCCCTATAACCCGAGCGGGGTTCGCTTTGTACTTTCACGCAATCCTGATTAGTGAGGTAACTTTAGTGTGCAGAACCAGACGAGGTGATTGGACTTCTTATCAAAGAAAGATGATGTTTGGTCAATTTTGGGGTAAATGAATTACGGAATGACATTTAGTATGCATTTGACAGGTGGTTTTATCCAAAGTGATTTACCCATTTTTTAAGAGTATGTGTGTTTCCTGGATTCAAACCAATAACCGTCATGCTGTCCTCTACCAAGTCTTCAAATTTAAATTTCAAGTAACTCAAAACAGCCTCACATTCAGTTTCAGGGACTTTATTTCTATGACATCCTTGTTTTTTATTTTTTAGGCTTTGTTTTCATGCTGTGCCCTTACCTACAAAATACTGTAAACAGATGACAAATATCTTCCTATGGCAACACCAAGGTTATCGGTTCAAACTCTAGTGTACACACAAAGGCATAAACCAGTTTCGCTAATGCTTAAATATAAATGCTGTCAATCTCGTGCACATGTGCTGTTTAATGACATATTTGAAATATGTGATGTTTCGGGGTAGTCAAAATCAAATATATAAGATCATATTTGATCATATTATTGAATCGGTCAAAGTCACACTGCCCTTTGTTGCTTGTGACGTTCTTTGCATTTGTGTTTATCATTCTGAATGTCAGCTGTGAATCATCTGCATGTTTGGGTAACCTTACGTGTCCAGCTCAGTCATGTTTATCCCAAAACTGTCACCTAAGTTTGACGTAAATTTCAATTTGAATGGACTATGGAATATCTTTTTGGGAAATGAGTGCGTCTTCCCTTGAGTACGCTAAATTAAACATGGTTTTATTATAGCCTAGTGAAAGTCTAGTGAACATAATTTATTGGCAGATTGATTACCATCTGTTGTACCAGTTTTACTATAAATACCACACAGTAGCCTAACTTAAGTATTGTATAGTATTGTAAATATAGTACATTTGTGGTTAATATATGGTTTTACTACAAATAAAACTACAACACTATGGTAGTTAAAAGATGATTCATTTTCGTAAGGGACGCTTAAACAAACGCTGTGATCTCACGTCTAAACACCTTACAATGTTAGAGGAACGAAAGAACCACTTACAGTAGCCTGGATCTACTTATTCGAGATACGAGTGTATTAATTTTAAATATAACGCCTTTATAAAAACGTTATTGTAATACAAAAGATAGGCTAAATAAAACCGAAAGTCCTTTTAACAAACAACTTTTTAAACAATCTGACAAACCTCTGATGCAGCGAAATCCGAGCCACGCGATGTACGCATGCGCAAGGCAATTGGCGATTGTGAAACGTCATTTCTGAAGAGTCGCAATAAAAGTCAGGTGACATTTTTCATTTTGTTCACTGTGTTTCAAAATGTACCAATTTTCAATGTTTTATTGGTAACAACTTGGTAATTGTTTGTCTAATGGGAGATTTTTGGCTTGTTTCCCGCATTTAAAATTGGTATAATAATCTGGTTTTATTCTGGTAGCCTATAATCATTTGGCAATTATTATTCAATTTAATATTATTTAGTATTATTATAATAATTTTTATTGTGTTAGTACATTTTAAAGGGTATTCTCCCTAATAAAATCTTGCAATCCAAGTCTTTACAATCTCATTATTATAAACCTGTCAAAAGTCAAAAAACCTATAAAAGTCTTCACTCTTCTACATAAATGCTGTCTATTAAAGTTATGTCACACAAACCAGAGACACACACGTTGATCGTCCCTTACCCTCATCACAATTAAACTGTAAAAGCAGCTAATAAACGTTTCCTCATCCCATGAGGGATTTCCCCTGTTGCTTCAGGCCTGTCTGTCTGATTCTCCATTACACAGCTTTGCTACGCCCTGTTCATGAATTATTGAGCTGATGTTTTGGTCTCACTCAATAATTTAAAATGGTCACAGGATGGTCTAATAACTGGAGTACAGTCAATAGTGAAAAACAGCAATTTTGCGAAGTCACCCGTGCCTGGGTAGTTGAAATGACATGACAAGCATTTACAACGTGTGTAGACTCAAAACAGTTCTTCATTAATATTTATTATGTTAAAGTATTAATGGGTTTTTAACCTTAAAATGAGTTTAATGAAATCACAGACAGATGCAGTTAATCAAAAACACTACACAGATCCTTTGGTCATAAAAAACCAAGAGCGGTTTAAAGAAAAATACACATCTTTAGGAAGCATTTGTTTTCTTAGAGGCAATATGCGAAAACATGAATCATCTGTTAAGAACATACGTGTATGTTTGTAAAGGTTAGCTTAGATCTAGCCAGATGTGCATTGTTAACTGTGAAGGAGACTTTATCTTCTCTTCCTCTATTATGTCACCTAGTGTCCTTAGACACTTATGTTGCCAAATCGTAGATTTACATAATTTTTTTAAAATCTCTTATTATAAATGTGTGGCTTATGTACATCAAACTTCCATTTATGGTCAGCTCTAACACTGGCTACTCTTTGGATGACCAAAATAACTTGTTAGCTCTTACACAGCTCTAATCTAAAATGTGTCGCTATGTGTTCATCTGCACATTTTGTCTGTAAACAATTTTTTTAATCATGTTGACATTAGTGATGTCATATTTAAAGATAACACTTTTCTCCAAATCAAAAAATATAGGCAAACTTCCCTATACGCAGTTTTGTGTTGTGTAAGATTTCCCATAAACCATGCACATTTTGTAGCACTAGTACCTCCGGAAACACACCTGATGAGTCACACACACTGCCTACCATCATACTATGTTTCAAAAACATTTCAGTGAAATCATCATCAAGTAAAACACCTGCTTTACAGGAAAGTGTCTACATACAGTAAAGCATGCTATGCAGTGCAACAACATTACATCCTTAAGTGACCTCTAGTGGCCATAATATCGCACTGCTTAGCATTAGGTCACAAACAAATTCCCAAAGCTACAGTTTAACCCCCCACCCCCCCCCCACACACACAAAAAGGAAAATATGTCCATATTTATTCATTATTGAGTCATTCCATATGAAAGTGACAATCGTCCCTTTCAGTTTCACAAACACAATATTGGTTAATGCACTTTCTCACAAGGTTGAGAACAAGGACTTTGGACCTGCTGTGCAATAAATGCAAAACTATAGTGACCTAACTATTTTAATGTCTATATTATATCAGTTTATTCTTGTAAAAGAATCAGATCCTCTTTTAACCTTTTTTGGTGACCAGCAGTCCATGTTTGATGTGCAGTCAATAAGAAAAAGACAATGCCAGCAAACTGGTTTGACCCTAAATGGAAATTCCCTCTCTCTCTTTAAAGTGATAAGACATGGTGCATTGTAGCAAATCCACAAATGAATGTCCAAATAAAGTCTTAGCTAAGAGAGGTGTGTAAACTCTGTTATTGACGGGAAGCTTTAAATGCTACATAGGCACAATGGAACTTACACTCTTTGTAATTAGCTTTGGATAAAAGCGTCTGCTTTTATCCAAATAATATAATAATGAGATACTAAATTGAAATTTTGATTTAGAGATTATAAGTCATTATTGTGAGTTACTAAGTCATTATTATGAGATACTAAGTCATTATTATTTACATTTACATTTAGCAGACGCTTTTATCCAAAGCTAATTACAAAGAGTTTAGGAGCAATAAGCGATTATGAGTTACTAAGGCGAAATTAAGACATTGTTTCTCATTATTATGAGATACTAAGGCGAAATTAAGACATTAGTTTCTCATTATTATAAGATACTAAGTCATTATTATGAGATACTAAGTCAAAAATCCCAACCCTGGCGGAAACGGGCTTCCATATTAAAGGAAATCTACAGTAAACGGTTCCGTGTTTACTGATCTCTGAATGACGCGATCTCTGTCTCATTCTAAAGTGCAGGCCCATGACTTCAAACCTAAATGTTTAAGTGAAACGATAAACTGAAAATATATAAGATATTTAATGTTGCAAAATAACGTGTAAATAAGTTCATGCAAGGATATATATATATATATATGTCAGGCGTTACTTTTTATTTACTTTTTATTTCCTTATTCGTGTCATAAACCAGAGTAGTCGAAACTGTAAACAACACCTGACGCGCTTTCCCGAAGGTGTGCTCGACTTCACGCAGCGCTGAAGAAGTACCGCGAGAGCGATATAAAACCTCCGCTTTTACAGTGATCTCGCGATACTCTGGTGTTACAGCCAATCCGCCTTCGCAGGTACGCAAGAAGTCGATTACGCCTCTCACGAGAACGGGTTCACCTGGATGACGTAACGCCTCTCGTTGATATAGGAGTGACAAACATTGCACGCTTATCTAAGAAACCTTGAACCCGCAAACATTGGTTGTCGTTCGCCGTCGGAGACGAGGGTGCGAGAAACTGTAAGACATGATCCATTGTTATTCACTAAAGTTATCGTATGTTGGAATTTGTTTGTGTTTGGGCTGCTTGATAAATATACGCCTAACGTGGCGTCGTTGAATGTTTTAAAATTTTCATTCACATTAAATGTAGGCTATCAGTTTGGTATATGCTTTATTAAATTGTTAAATAGGCCCCTATATAGCGAGCGACCCTTATAAAAAATCACCCTGTATTTAGTACAGTAATCATAGTAAAACTATGTTTTTTGCATTACATAATTTAACCATGATATTTGTATTAAAATCTGATGATGCAGTCAGTTTGCTAAAAACATGGTTACTGCACTTTATAAAACCATAGTTAATTTTTTCTGAAGATTGTTATGAATACAAACGTATATGGGACAACTATGAATGTCAATCTAAATAAGTTTTTGTTATTTTTTACAGTAAGACAAAATGTTGTCCATTTCCAGCGAACAGAATACACAGCCCAGCCCCCAGCTGCTGTCCGTAGGAGAAAAGGACCGTAAACGACTTTTAGAGGTGTACGTCACACGAAGTCTGAGCCTGAACGATGGATCCCCCAGTGTCCCAGGAGACAGGAGCAAAAACATAAATGGGTCACCATAGCGGAGAGGAATAAAAGAGATCGCAAACATTCCAGTGACACATCCCTTAACTTGAGTTTACAAAACTCCATCGCATATGATGATGTTGTACAAGAGGTGTTCGCTGCATCCGAACCAGACATGAAGGTTGAAACGTCGTCTGAGAAGAAATTCAAAAAGTGGAAAATTAAAAGCAGTCTGCGTCGCAACGACGGCTCTAATGCGTCACAGAAGTCTAACAGCAAATCGAAGAAATGGTTTTCGTCAGATAAGGTCAAGGAAGAGGAAAATGATGTATTACCTCTCTCGACAAATACTGCTGGAGATGCTCAAGCGAAGAGGTGCGATGAATTTGAGCCTTCTTTAGAGGAAAGGAAAACCAAAGATGGCAAGAAGTCGAAGAAGCCCACGGTATGGAAGAGTTTCTTGAACTGGTTTTCCAAAGGAAACCAGGAAAAGGAACAAGATCCTCCGACAGCCGAAGAATCACGTCCTGTTTCACAACCCGTGACACCGCAGATCTCCTGTTTGTCTATACCTGAGACCCTTTCGAGAAGTGACAGCGTCCTGCGCCGCTCCAAAAATATGAAAAAGAAACAAGCCAACAGGAGATCTTCAAAATGGAGGAGAAGTGGAGATATGTCCACAGGAAAGCGTACGTATCCTACTTGTATTTTCTTTGTGTGCACAACTTAATTTTTTCCCCATTTGTGTTAGTTTAAGGTTTTAATATCTGAAAACGGTCTAATGAACTTTTCCCTTACACAGCTATTGAGGTGGAGCCAAACGACTGTTACTATGAGAAAGTGTCGGAGGAGCTGGAGAAAATTGTGCATGAAGTAAAGGACGGTCCAGCCGATGGGAATGCTGCTTTTCAACCAGCCGGCCAGAACGGTGTAAAAAGTGAGTGTTTTTATAGTTTTTTTTAAAACACTTCACTTTGAAAAACGCAAGAAAAGCAATAACAAGAGCCACTTTCTATGAGTATCATCCAAACCTTAATAATGTGGAAAATCTTAGGTTTTGTACAGGCTTACTATAACTTTTTCAGATTAGGTTTTCTCAAGACAAACAAAGTAATTGTGACCAATATCGTAGGAAAACAAAGAGCACAAGGCGTATTTGCCAGAATATTTCCTCATGCTTCTGTTATATTTCTGCTAACTTTTGTTTCAGAAGACTATGAAGCGGTTATTAAGAGGATCACAGAACTGATAAAACAAGAAGGCGACTCTATAGACAACAAGGTGGGTTACTTTCATTTCATTACCTGTCAAAGAAATATGTTTCGTTTTGCAATTTTATTCAGGTCAATTGAAAGCATGCAAGTGGAGCACTCCTCCCCTTTCGTTTTAACTGTACCTTTACTTAAGTAGACACAAAGTTTCAATTAAACATTATATTGTTAATTTTCTTTTTACAAATAGTTAATTGTACTAATTGTTTTTAATTATACTATAACAGAACTGTATGGGCGGGTATAGTAGGCCTACTGGTATATACTGTACATATGATGTTTCATGTCATGGCTCCTATAGTTGCATAGTTACTATATTTTGTATTTCTGGCACGTGTTGACCAATCAGCATCTAAAACAGAACAATCTATTTTACATGTACATTTTACACCTAGGAATAAACATCTAATGTTCTCTTATCACCTGTTTTCTTCAGCTGAAAGACAACATGGTCGTGAACTCATTTCTGGAGGGCATCTCCTATAGATCGTTCCAGCAAATGGCCGACCAGTATGTACAGTCAGAAGTTCCTGATAAGAAAACCCAGCGGCCCGTCGCTGCGCCAGAACTGGTGAAGTTCGCCTTTACTCTGGATTTTACAGCCAGGGTGGCTAATCTCCATCGCCAAGCTACAGGCCAAGTCATGGGCTTCGGGAACCAGTATCTCCAAGATCGCTTTACTCATATGAGTGAGAGTCATCCACATCTCAATGACACTAAAACAGAGAACTTTGACCAAGACTACTCAAGCATCTAAAAAAAGGTTGTTTGTGAAGACTTGCGGTTTGGTACAACTTTTAAACCTTATACCACCAAACTGAAGCCATGATGATGGATTTTTAAATACTATAGACAGATTGAAAAACTGTGAAAAAATGTTAAGTTAAAATTGTATTAATTTAAACAAATTGGTATAAATCAGTACTCCGGTAGCTCAATTGATAGAGCATTTTGTTAGCAGCAATTCTCAGGGAACAAATAAAGATCAAACGTACCTTAGAAAGTACTGTAGATGCTTTATTTGTCAGCCAAATACGTAATTATTGGTGTAGTCGTCTGATGGCTTTTTTTTGAGAGAGAGAGAATTTAAATGAAAGTAGCTCATCATGAAAATTGAGAACATCTCTGAAGAAGCTGCTAGCAACAACTAGAAATCTTGTATTTTAAAACAGCAAATCTTAGTGTTTAATGCAATGTTGTGTATAGAACTGAGAAATACGTTGTAACTGTGTATGCGGGCGTATACAGAATATGTTAACATTCTAAATAAAAACATATTTTTTAATAAAGTGTGGTCTACCGTTGACTTTCATGATCATTGTTTTGCATTAAAGCTTTTTAATGGAAATTATACAGTGTAAAAGTTCACTAATACTGCACAAATAAACAAAAACATAAAAACTAAAATAAGATAAAACTATAAACATATATATGGTATTATTTTAATGAAACCGCATTTCAGACAGGTCCGATGTGTGGGCAACGGAGCACCAACGAAGGAAATTGTAGAAGAAAGAATCTGAAAAATCCAAGAATGAGATCAAAGGGTTAAAATGGTCTTAAAGGAATTGTTTACCCAAAATTTAAATTCTTTCATCATTTAGTCACCATCATGTCACTCCAAACCTGTATGACTTTCTGTCTTGGGATGCAAAAGAAGATATTAGTTTCACTGTATGGACACAATACCACTGCGACATTTCTCAAATATCTTCTTTTGTGTTCCACAAAGGAAAGAGTCCTATACGGATTTTGAAAGACATGAGGATGAAAAGGCTAAATGATGAAAGATTTTTTATTTTTGGGTGAACTATCCCTTAAAGATCTAAAATTGGGTCAGTTTGGATTTCATGAAAAACGTTGACTTGTTTTACTTGTTTGGCAAAAGTCGTCGTTGGCAAGTAAAGAAGAATTGCAGCTGTACAGTCATGTTCTGTTTTAACTTTCTGCGAACGAGAGAAAGTGTGCTTCACCCAGCACAAAAATCTGTTTGGGAAACAACAGCATTTGTTCAATGACAACAATGGTTCTGAGATTTCACATCAACTGTGCGTAAACCTATAACCTAGAAACTGTATATACTGAACACAAACCCAAAGATGAATGTGATGATCAGTGCAGCGTGCAAAGTGTAGGGCAGTAAGACGCATGATATGAGTCGACATGGCAAGACATTTTTGTGCATTCATACATGCAAGCATCCATAAAGCATTACTGCAATGACTCATTGTGCTTACTGACAAACAAAAATACTGTCATCATTTATTCACCCTCCTGTCATTAAAAGCGCACATGACCCCTTCCATTGTGGAAGACAGAGAAGATATTTTGAGAAATGCTTCAGTGGTTTTGTGTTCATACAAAGTTTAATCAATGGTGTTCAATGTTGTTTGGTTCCCAACATTTTTCAAAATAACTTATTTTCTGTTCTGCAGAAGAAACTCATACAGGTTTGGAATGACACAAGAGTGAGCAAATGATTAAAGGATTTTATTTTGGGGGTGAAATATCACTTAAAGCCATACATAAAAAGCAACATTGTATTGAAAGGTGAAAAGGGGCATCTCCAAATGCTTTTGGACCTACTCTCAAAATCAATTTCACGTTTTTGGCAGCTGCTTTAAACCTGGTTCCATGGACAGCTGCCAATGATGAACAACTTGTACCAGAGAAACATTTCCTCGGTGTGATCATCTTGAACAGCAGGTGTGTATTTGGGGTCATGATAAGGGTAAGAATAATGGAGCGTTGCCCACTGGCCCTCATTCAGCTCTGCGGGACTTAACACCACCAATTCAATTTGAAAATGAAATCATATAGTGTATCCATGTTGGTAAGCTGATATACAACGACCGCTCTAATGACTTTAGGTTCCATAGAAGGTCCTCGAGCTTGTGGTAGTTCTCTTTCGGGAACTCAGAATAATTTTTTAACTCAGAATCGGAATCAATCCACATTTGCTTCTCCTTTTTTCTTATTTTCACTGTTGTCCTGTGCTCCCCTCGTGTCGACCGTGTCATTAAAGCTGTCGAATTAGATTAGAATGTCCCAATATTAGATATGTAATTATTAACATGACAGTTACTATCAATACCAGCATATTGCAACACCTCTCATTTAAACACTGGCTATACTTCAATGTTAATTGAACAAAAATCAAAACGACTTTAAATCCTCAGTAATGATACTGATGTTTTGTGTAGCTCAGTGGTAAGAGCATTGCGTTAACAACGCAAGGTGCAATGTAAGTCGCTTTGGATAAAAGCGTCTGCGAAATGCATAAATGTAAATAAACTGCCAGTTAAGTTTGCTTTAGTGAGCTAAGGAGCAGGCACACATCAAACTTTACGATACTTACATTACAGATCTTTTTAAATGTCATCATTCCGTTCCAAAAGAGAGCCATAAGACACTGAGCAATAATAGTCAAGCCTCTGTTTATTCAGAGACAGAGCCTCCAGCCAGAATAACAAGCCATTGCCACTGTGCTATTCTGTCACCTGGATCTAATTTTACACATCACAACTTCAGACGTGTGATTGATGGCCGCAATAACACTAATGACTTTTCACCAGTGCAGGCTCCAGGAGGTTTGCTAGGCACACGTTGTGATTTTCAAACCTCTAAGCAATATGTCTTGTTTTGAAAAGGTCTCCTTCCTCAAACAGGTTTTTTTTACTGAGATGGCAAATAATCAACATGAGCTGAAACAGCAATTTTTCTCAATTTCGTGCCCAAGTAAAGCCTTTTTGAACCCGTCAAATTTGCCAAGCAAGGTTCATTTAAAAGTTTTACAGACCAAAAAGGAGGCACAAACATTTAACACAAATGTTTCCTTTTTTATTGTGTTTTTCAGAAATAAAAAAAGACAGATTAATCAAAGAGGCCAAAGCCCATGTCTTCATCAGACTCTTCGGATTCTTCTTTCTTCTCTTCCTTTTTCTCTTCCGCTGAAAGGCAAAGCACACATGCAAATGTCAAATCACACACGCAATCACAAAGGTGAGTTTTAGCCCTACACTTTATGTACAAACTACAATCCAATAAAATGGAAGGATGAGGGACTATCCGATAAAACTCATTACAAACAATTACTTGTTAAATATGTGACACTGAGAAGTAGGGCTGGGAATCGATTCCAAGGCATTGAGAATCGAGTTTCCAATAAAGGAATCCACTCCACTTTGAGAGCCTTCATTAGCACAAACCCCGCCCGTTGGCTGATGTCATTGGTCAACTAAATCACAGTTTCTTGTCTCTGTAACAGTTGACTTCAGAAAAAAAAATATTGACGAAGTCTAGAGCTATGGAATAACATTAAATACTCTGCATCCATAAAAGCAAATGCCTTGCTGGCACACACAATGCAGATATAATAACATGCATCTACACATTTAACAAATAATATAAGCAGATGAGCTCAGTATGTGCGTGAAGAGAGAATTACATGTAAATAAAGCACAGTCTCACAACATATTTACTTGGATGTCTGTTTAAAGTTGTTAAGGAACTTTTTCAACACCTTTCTGCATTTAACAGTAATATTAATATGCACAGGACAAGATCGACATATTTGGTTAAGGTTTTTGTTATAGAAACAATAAACAATTAACACATGTAAAAAGTGACAGCTTACAAAATTGTATTTGCATTAAAAATGTGTAATGTTTTTAAATAATAAATAAAAACTGTAGTAAAACAGGGAATTGAGCAGGAATCGAAAAAAGCAGCTAGGAATCGATTCTTAAAAATTCAGAATCGAACAGCCCTAGTGAGAAGGTTATACCATGGTTGGGATTAAAAAAACTAACATAAAAAGCGGTGTAATGTAGAGACTATAAACAGATTAAATTGAATAAATGTGAAAACAACACACATTCTCGCAGGAAATTCCTTCAGACAGGCATTTTGAGTCATCAACGACATCATACTGTAATTGTGCTTTTATGACTACTTCGTGTGCCACGTAAGAACGTAACAGCATGTTGGTCAGCAAGTGATTCATTTTTGGAAGAACTATTCCTTTCAAACTTTGTGCAAGAACAAACTACCAACCTGCAGGTGCTTGGACAGCAGGAGCGGCCCCACCTGAAGCAGCAGGGGCAGAGACCGCCACTGCACCACCTGCTGGTACGGAGGCTAACTTAGAGAGGCCTGTAGGAGGAAAAGAAAATGACTGACAGTTCTAAAGAAGATACAGCTTTTTGACATTATGTACACCAAAACCCACAGCAACAAAAAAAAGTTCAATCTTACCGGCATTCATGACTTCATTGATGTCCTTGCCATTAAGCTCACGGATGACCTATTGAGTGAGTAATAACAAAAAAGCATGAGAGATAAGACTCATTTGAGAATTAAATGCTACAGGTAAGAATCTGTCCTACTGACTAACAACATAGAAACAAGGGCACAAGAGAGCAACTTGTGTAAAAATAGCATTGCTCCCTGCAATGTGTCCCTTTAGTAATATACCCAAGATATTTTAGACTTCAAGGTTCTTTAAGTGTCACATACATGCAATGTAATGCAGTAATGAGAATTTCATTAAAAAAAAAAAATTGTATTGGTACTGATTCAAATAATTCACCTAAAATTGGATGCGGCCAAATAAATTATGAATGTCTATTACTGGGTAAACTTATCAAGATTGCAAGAAAAACTGAACCAACCTTGTTAAGACGCTCATCATCGGCCTCGATTCCAACACTCCCAAGGATGTTTTGATGTCTTTAGCTGATGGGTTGTTGTTGCCACCCAGCACAGCCAACAGGTAAGCGGCCACGTAACGCATTCTACAGGAGAGATTACACCTGGTTAAATGCCTGTCATATTATGTTTTTATAATTTAAATGATATAATATGTTATTATATATTATTAACGTATCTACTGTCTTTATTCTATTTCTGTTATATTTACAGGTGAACAGCAGAAGAAGTTACACAAAGACTGCACCTGCTTAACATTATTTGTATTTTATTTCTAAAGAAAACAAGCACCTACACATTTAAATAAGTTCCTAGTAGGTCAGGTGTAAAATGGTTTCATTGTTTTCTCATTTGTAAGTCGTTTTGAATGAAAGCATTTGCTAAATGACGAAGATCAAGGGTGCACCATGTTGGCTTATTTATGCACGTTATTTATTTTTAGATCGTGGTGTTACATTACACATTTATTGGTCACACTGATAGCATTTTTAACATATTGATCAGTTTAAAACTGTTGAAATACTAAAAGCATTAACACATAGTCAAATTTAATTTTGCTTGCGAATGAATTTGTTAGGAAACATAGTAACATTAGCTTAAAAAAGCTCCCCAGGTAAACCAAACGTGTTCTGCGTGGTCATATAACTTAGGGTGGAAATTGTTGTCTTCAGAAACAGTGTCAACTAGCAAAAACAATTTTTCGATACCACATTACACAATTCAAAAGTCTCCCCACGTTACAAGGACTTCTAGAAGACAAAATGGAGTGTAGCTTTAGCATTAACTAGCGACAGCGTGTTTGGTTGTTACCGAGCGGAAAAAAATCTATTATATTTAAGAAAACTGTACTTTATAAATCAACAATTCGAGTTTATAAAAATATACATGAAGATTATGTAATGACATTTTAATAGAAAAACGTACTTTAAGTCTGCGAAAGACACGAAACGTTGGTCACGCTGCAATTTCCGGAAACTAGAGAACGAACAGAGGGAAATAGCTAAAGGACGTAGCAGTACGGGGCAATCTGATTGGCTGCACGGAGCGTCATGTCAAAATGACAGATGATGATTGGATGCTGTGTAGACTGGCGCCTCCGAGTCCGGGCAGCCATAAAGCGTCTGTCACTGTGCTTTAACATGGTGGAAGCAGAAATAGTGTCGAAGTAATATTTAATTTGAAAATGCGATCTTTACAGACAAAAACTTTGCTTTGTTTGCATGCTTTTACGTCATTCATCTACGTGTGACGTAAAAAAAAATTATTTCCTACTTAGCATGCACAATTAAAACAATTCTTACACTACATGTTTTTGTTACAGATGCTATAAATTCCATTAAACTCAAGGGTGTGAGTGTTTGTTGTTTACATTAACATCCTTTTGAAAAAGAACAAAAACAGCCCCAGACAAGACCATACAATAAAATGCCAATGTTTTTATTAACAGAAATAAAAACTCACAATGTCATAACCGTGAATCACATACTCGTACTCAGATAAAACATTTCACAGCTGTCAACATAACTAACACAACATTTACTAGTATTGATAAGACAGTGTCACGTCATGTTCCACTAATCCCGATCCAGAATCTGTAAAGTCTGTAGAATGCTGAACAGGGAATCATATGGTGTTTTGGTGGGATATCAATTTCAAAAACATCCCTACAGTTCTATTAAGTTTTCATCTTTCTCTTGTGTAAAGAGGTATGAAACAGATTCCAGGATGAAATCCAAGATTTTCCTCCAGCTGGTCACATACCACATCTTGTAAAGGAATTCCCCGAATAGAACCAATAGGAAGAGTGCAAGCAAACACATGAAGATTCGATCAATGTGGTGGAGCACCTTCTCTTTTAATGTGCGTTGGTCCCATGGCATGGCAGCCCGAGCCTCAGAGTAACGACTAAAATGGTAGAGAGCTTCTTCATCGCTGTTGATCTCCTCTGTCTCCATCTCAGTCTCCTCCAGAGGTCCGTCACCTTCTACCATTGTGGTTGATGTTCTTTAAAAGTCCTTAAAAACTGCTGTTGCTGGAAAATCAACTTGTGGAAACAGCCTCTTCTCGAAAAATGCTCTTCAGTTATTTGTCCCACAAATAAAGCTTGAAGAAATGCAGTTGATGACAGGTTTTTTTTCTTAATCTAGTTCTTGTATCTTCGGTATTTGAAGTGTAATACACACACAGTATTCGTATTTGAATAAAGTGAATTTAGTTAGTATGTGGCATTGCCAGAGTCTGTCTGAGAATATACGAGGCTTATTTAGAACTCACACCCCACTAAGCAGATCACTGAGACTTAGTGACACTCAGCAGTTTTAAAAATCCTGTATTTAAGCAACAGATGGCACAGAAAAGTGTTTACATGATGGAAGGCTGGTTTAAAAGGAATGCAAAATCATTTGATAAATTATTCCTTTTTTTTGTTTCATTTCTTTTTTCAATTTTTTTAAAAAATATTCAAAACACACATGTGTTAATTCTTTTCTGTTTACGTTCATGACACTAGAAATATTTCCCAATCTGTATTTTAGTAGGCAATGATTTTTGAGACCACTTGTTGCCCTGTAAAGTACTCTACTTTGTTTCAGAAAAAAGGTTCACTGCTCAAGTCGGAATCAACTCTGTCGTCCTATCCCTGTTCCCCATTGTGAAAAAGTCTAGATGGATTAACCTTCACGAAGAGTAATACTCGTGATGTGCTACTCCATAAAAACTACTACTGGCCCACACCATACAAGGCTTCACAGAAGACAGGTCACTTCATACCTATCAGGTAATGTTATATAAATCTTGAGGATCATTAACTTTGATCTTACTTCCTGCGTTACAGAACTAGAAATGTTAAATGCAATGAGCCTATAAAGCTAATAAATAAATATTAGTCTTACATGTTTCCAAAGCAACAAGCAGTAAAAAGAAACGACACAGTGATCTGAATCAGGTTTTTTTTTATTTATGCATAAAATGCACAGGATGTAATCGGTGATTATCCTCACATGGGCTTTGGAGGTGCCCTGGGGGGTGCACCCTGCAAAAAACAGGAAAAGAAGAAAGGTTTAGATATAAAACACTCAAAGCAACAACAAAAGGGACAGTGTAAAATATTACACATTTTGATCAATGTTAGTTATCCATATTATACAAGCCAAGAATAGTTTTTACATTACTATTTTAAAACAACTGAATTTTAACATGAGAGGTGGTCATTAGACTTACACTAGGCCTGAAGCGAGGTGGTGGCGTTCGGTCCTTACGAGCATCCCGGGATCTGTTTCTCACCACTTTACTGTGGATGGCGCAGCTAACACAGTAATGCAGCTTCACGTAGAGCTTGGGCAATACGTATGCTACACACAAGAGTAAACAAATTTAAGTACCAGGGAAACAAAATAATTTAAGTACAGATTTCTATAACGGCCCATTTTTGCAGAAATGCCGAATACCCTCTTTTCAAACTGGTAAAGTGAAGTGATAGGCATTTAGAAAAACAATGTGTTGATTGTCATGACATGAACTCACAGTCAAACACGCTGGCCTCTGAATGTCTCTCACAGCAGCGGCCTCAACAATGTTCCTGATGACAAACTTTTTGATGGCCTTGTCCTTAGGAACGCACCGGGCACAGTTAGTGCAGCGGATGGGCTGGACATGTCCACGGCCCTTCTTTGCGCGTCCGTTGTTCCTTCTCTTCTTAGTCTGCCATTTAAAAATTCAGAGCAAACATAAAAGCGTTAGAACACACATGCCAATTTAACAGAGATCTTATTTGTAAACATCAGATGGACAATATAGATATCCTTTTAATAAATGCCATAAAGCGTTCCTACACATTTGTTTTAAGTATAGCAAGAAAACTATAATATAAAAGCAGTGGCAGACTACTAAACAATATAAATGTTATAAGCTTTATTTACGTTTTTCCTTTGGAATTGGAGAACCGTACAATGAAGCGTGACATTTTTAAAGTGAGAAAATTTTGGTTTTGACAATTTAATTTCGAATGGGAAACTATCCCATTAAAATTAACAATTGTATAAAACATGCCTTCATATTAGATGTAACATATTTAACAGTGCAGAACTGTGTTCATAGCTACAGCATCAGACTGCTTATACTGAAGGACTAAAACAAGAAACGTCTTGATATATATATAAGCACATAATCACACATGTGTTATGACATGCACTAGTCGAACTGACAATTTCGTTTAAAAGTCAATTTTGCTTCATTTAAAAAAAAAAAAGAGTTGGACTGGCCCTGCCGCGTGCTGCTACAGCAACAGCCACATGCTCGGTTGTTAGCCGCGTACACAAACGTCGTCATTTAAATGTGCAATACTCCGAAATAACAGGTCATATTTGATTAACTCAAACACTTTACTAAATATATGTTGCTGACATGCGTTTTAGGTGACTACATAAAGCAAATTTTATCAAATATAATAAGTTCCCCGATCGTTCGCAAAAGCTCGAGACTCACCATCTTGAACAAGAGGCAGGAAAGAGGACCGGAACAGGGGAGGCGGAAGTAAAAAAACAGTCCACGGCTAGATACATAATAAAAGTTCATTAAGTGATTAAGGAATGAATTAAATCGTAAGTTTGTGTTTCGTTTAAATATGTTTTTTTTCTGGTGTTATGTAAAATACATTACTATATCACACAGTGGCACGTGTATCCCTAATAATTAAATCGTTTATTGCGGAAGGGCACGCATTAGTGCACATAAATGCAGTTTAAATGTCATGTAATGTTTATTCATAAATATAACAAATTAGCGTGTGCTAATAATCGCAAATTGTTATGACTTGCGCCACATATCAAACAATACACACGAATACTACTAGACCCATGAGTAGAACACTTTGGAGTTCACAAGTAGCCAATCAGAGGTCTTTGTCAGCCGTACGTCACAACATTCCAAAGATGTATTCCAAGCGAAATAAAGGGGGTTGAATTGTATGGGAAAAGGTTTGGCTACATCCCAATCAATATTTAATCACAAACAAAATTAAGTAAGTCTCATTTAAACTTATTCAGAGAATTTATTCCACAAAACATTTCTTTTTTAAATTTAAAATACTATATAGATACGAATTGCACCTTTTGTAATAATTGCACAGAAACTGTGGTTTATTTATATCGTTACTGCCCATTTGTGAAACCTTTTTGTGAAAACGTTTGTGATTTTATTATTAAGAATATTGATAGAGATATTGTTTTATTTTGGAAACTTTTTGGTGTTTTGGGGAATCAAAGAGTTGACCATATCAGCAATTGTATCGGGAGACTGCATCTATTTATTTATTTGATATTATTTATTAGAATGATCTTGCTTGTTCTATAAACACCATGCACTGTGCTTTACCTTTCTGTGTTTTTCTTATTTGCTCCTGTAAAGCTGCTTTGGAACAAGGCACATTGTGAAAAGCGCTATATAAATAAATTGAATTGAAAATTATTTATATAATTAATTTAATCCTTTTGTTAGCAACATTTTATATACACACATGTACATTTTCTGGAAAAAAAATCTGGTATTATTTCCTTTAAAAAAGAAATGGATCTTTACATTGATTCAGTTCGATTTTCTTTTAAACAAAAGGCACTGAAAACTTAAAACATTTTTATTTCTTTAATATCTTAATTCATAATCTTTTTGTTTAACAACCTAAAATTGCATAATAATTGAAAGATTGATCATCTGAATACTACAATATAACACAATTTATCTCATTATGTATCTTTTTGCATCATACCAAAACAAGTTGTTAAATGTCAAGAAATCCATTAGGTCCAAATATAATATGCGATCTCTTACTCTTTTATTGTTGCTTAAAATGAGCAACATGTTCTTGCCAATATCATATTTGTGTTAGCAAGGCTCAAGAAAAGGTTCTATGGAGGCCCAAACCTTGAAGTCTTCCAAATAAAATCACATTTGACAAAAGATTTTCAATTTATATTATTTTAATTAACATTCTAAAAATAACAAATACATAAAATGTATTTAAAAGAGATACACAGAAAATTACAAAGTTTGTAACCTGAAAGGTTAGGATATAAAATCTTTGAGCATGATACACTGAGAAAAAGTCAAAGGGAAATACAAACTCATCTTAATTTTGTAAAATTACAAGAAAACTAGTGGATCAGCACATACGCAGACAGATGAAGTGGTTTTGTCGACATAACAGCAATGTCAGTGGCTCACATAGGAAAGGGAAAATCTGGGGGGGAAATCCATTGGCTTGCATCTAAAATCAAACAAACAAAATATAATCTACCAGCATGGTCCATAAAAGGAAAACACACATGCACGCACACACACACACACACACGCACACACACACAGTCAGACACGCTTGAGAACACAAGGGAAAAAATGGAATACTTCCAAATCAAAATATCAACAGGACAGAATGAAGACTGGCCATGACTCTTATCAATTTAGTGCCAGCGATCACAAGCTTTAATCCTGGACTAAACAGTTTTTTAACAATCCATATGCACAAAATCGATGCACCACTTGAGTTTGGGCCAGATGGTTACTTGACAGACTTGCAAAAGTATCTCAGCTGCATCTTTTTATTAAAGTGCGCTTAGCAAAGTTTGCCCTTGTGTGCTGATGTGGGATCAGTTCCGTGACTGTCTATTCATATCTAAATCATAAAAACAGGCATACTGTCTACCAACCAGCAGCTAGAGGCGAGTTTAACAATGTCAAGAGCAGCACAATCACGCTTATAAAAATGGTCCATCCATCGTACTTCACATCTAGCTTATTCGGTTTAAAACAAATAAGGAACAAAAATCCATGGGAATTGTCAGAGTGAGTAGATTCATGGTGTGCTTTAACTAACTAGTGCAAATCTGACAAAACAGTGTGCTTATTTCAGTGTTTTTCAGTCTGCAGGCCCTCTTACCTCACAACCAATTGAACATTTAATGGATTCCACCAAATCCGCCATTAATGCCTCACCACAGTTCTAGACAAGTTTGACCGTTTTGGTTGTCCAGAATCAAAATTTTACCTAGTAAAGCATTTACCCTCAATACCCCTCTAAAATACTGGCCCCTTTTAAATATCAATGTCGAGGTATAAAATGGCTCTCCACCAATCAGAGAAGACGAGGTGGCTACGTACGACTGGTTCACACACACAAGAAACGCAGATAAAACATGTTAAGATGTAAGGATATTCAAGTCCTCTGATGTCATGAAAGCTACAAAGTCTTTGCAAAAAAAAAAAAAAGGGGGGTTTCTTTTCTGAGCCACAAAAATTCGAGAAGACATGTCTGTTTGCTGTTGTTGTTTTTCTTAAACGACGATTCCCGCAACAATTCGAGTGAATCCTGAGGGTCAGGTGAACAGGAGGCTGGTAAATGCAGCAAATGTTCCTGCAGCATCACTTGGGCTCAGCTCGATACCGGCATTGCGGCTTTAAAAATCTGTCAGGTCTCCCTGAGTTAGTAGCACTTCATCGTGTAAGTCTGCTCATGTTTTTAAGTCTTTTTTTATAAGAAATCCACAAAAAAGTCATGAAAATCTCATGAATGTACAACTAGCTTTGGAGGGGCAGCTGGTAGCATCTGAACAGTCTGATAGAAAACAAAGTATCCACGGTTAAGATGCTTGCTGAAGTTCGTCTCGTCTCTCCAAATACTTTTTACTGCCGTGATGGTGCAAACTGAAATCTTGCACGGTTCAGAGAAGCCAGAGGTGAGGTTATTGTGTTTGCAGATGTGTGTGTGTGTTTAGGTGCTAGACCTCTATATGAGATGCATGGGCCTCGTTTATAAAACACAAATGCATGCATGCGACCACTGCATAAATACATTTGTCGTTGCATTACTGTTTACATCCGATTAGCAGCATTGTTGATATTTCAATCTGACAATCAGAGGCACAGACGATGATGTCGACCTTAAGACAAATTTTGTTCCGTAGAATGTATTTGCTGTACAATATTTCATAATAAAGATCTTCTACATATTAACATATTAATTAGGAAACATCTCGTATTTGCATATTAACTTGAGTTGTAAGGGTTCATTGTGTGAATTTAGCCACTAAGTTTCATAAAAGAGGCCCATTTTGTGTATAAATAAGAATGCATAATATGTGCATGTTCTCTTGGATGGAAAGTGTGTTTGGGACGCGACCGCGAGTGTGTGGACAGTTCCTATTTTCAAACACTTGTCAATGTAGATTGTGTTTAGTGTTGTTCTTGCTGGTGCTTGTTCAGGTGTGCAGACAGCAAAAGGTGCTAAATGAGCGCTGCCGTGTCCAGCACGTTCCTGTTGGGATCCAGTGTGGCGAAGAACCGCACGTCCCGGTCCTTGTCCATCCTCAGTTCAGACAGAGCCTCCTCGAGCTCATCAGAGTATGCACTGCCTGGATCCTTGAAGTACGCTGAGACCAGAGTAGACAAATAGACAGTGATTAGAAGTAATGCTGAAGCGAAATGCTTTCTAATAATAATGTGCTTTTAAAATAAAAAAGCTATTTGGAAAATCTCCCTAACATGCATGTGTAAATTGTGTTTGCCTTAATTCGTCTCTTACGTTTTTCCAACACGCTTTGTCTTAAAGCCTTGGCGACCAGCACGCGTACGTTGGGCACAGGATCTGACGAGAGGCTGAGCAGACTGGGCAGAAGATGCTGTGCAAACTGGTCCATGGGCATACAGTCCTCCTCCACTACCGCCTGCACAGAAACACAGGACGGTTTCACAGATGTTTGCCATTAGTTTCACAGCAATTCCGAGTTTTGTTTGAGGAAGCTGGAAGCAGATAAATTATTTTGACAACTGTGTATTGCAAGTTTTGTCGCTAAAACTTTACCTGACAAATAAACGCGAACGCCTGCCGTCCAACCCATTTGGGACAGCGACAGAATCTCATAACGAGCTCACTGATGAAATTATGACCAAGGTCATGAGCTCCACAGGAATACAGCTTCTGCAAGATCTCCACCACCTACACACACACACATACATATATATATACATGTGTATATATAAATACAAGAGGTCATTGAACTGAAAATCCTAAAACTTCCTTGTTAGTCCAAAACAGCTTTTACTGAAACCAAGCTGCCAAAAACGCATCATTTGATTGCTTCATTTCGCACAGACTTTTCAGAAAGACTGAAAATAGATGCTCGAGGAGAAATGACTCACCAGCTTATACGAGATCCACCGCACTTCAGATACTTTGTCAGAGCAGAGGTTAAGCCCTATCTGTCTGAGGTAGTCATAGACATCGTTGTGGCTGTACAACTCGATGATCAGGATGAGCTGTCTGGATGCACAGACAAAGAAACATGTGAATACCAGAGAAGTTAGATCACACTTGAGAGTTTGCGAATAGAGCAGAAGATTGGTTTAATAAAGTAGCTGAATGTTTAGCACGTACTCTGCTAGCTCGTAGCGGAATCTCCAGTTTCGGCTGTTGTCCGTCACCATGAACTCCTGCAGCTGATACAGATATTCTCGACGCTTCTCGGCATGAAGCAGCTGTAAACAGACACAGAATGATTGAAGTATTAGTATAAGCAACTTCTTTTGATGCAAACTACAAACATTGAAAAACGACATGGAAATTGGTCCGACACTGCGTCTACACCGGATGCGACAGGCGCGACGCGACATGACAACCTGCTTGTTCTTAATGGGTTTATCGTGTTGTGCAGCATCCAGTGTGGACAAAATGTAAATTTATAATGGGTTCTAATATCTTTTGTCGTGTCTCGTCCGGTGTAGACACGGTGTTAGACCAACATGTGCTCGGTTTTCTTACCTTCAGGAAGTCATAAAGGTGTTTAAGGACTCCTATCCGCACCTCATCCAGATCTTTAAGAAAGCCGTTAAATATGGGCACCAGGTCGGCTGCGGTCAGCTGATCTCCCAGAATCACAGCCAACTCGTGGATGGAGAACGCCAGCGTCCGACGCACCTTCCACTGTCAACACAATCAATTTTACCTCATCTGGCATATGCAAGTTCACATGAATGACACAAAAATATCATATGGTACAAAGTACACATACATAACGCTTCAATGTTATATTTGCAATTAACTTCAATAATTTATTTAATCAATTAACATGATAACAATGTTGTTATTAAAGTAATAGTTCAAATGAAAATTCTCTCATAATCTGTGTCAGGTCTGAAACAGCGGTGTGAGAAAGTGTAAAATATTTTGAAAACATTTAGTGAAACAAAAAAGACATTCTAAATTCAAATTTGATTATTTAAAAACTGGTTGTTATGTAAAAAATAGAAAATGAGATTTGAAGTTACAGACATATCAAATTTAGCGCTTGTTTTGGATTCAATTTTGCTAAACAAGCTCAAAATATGAATGAGACCAATCATTTTGAGTAGCAATGGTTCTGAGAAATGCTAAAGGCACCATGATGAATGTTAACTAATTTTGTATGATGAACGTCACAATCGAAAGAACTTTATAAAGGTCGTCTAGACGAAGCTTCACCTGCACGTCTGTCGCGAGGGTCTCGTATGTGTCTTTCAAGCAGTGCCAGTTCTGTCTGCCCAGTGTCAGGGCAACACCTGGCAGACTGAAAGCACAGTGTTTGGCGATCTCGGTGTCCACAGTCTGAGCTCGAGCCGGGTCTGTCATGGACAGGTACTGATCCAACAACTGCTGTGGAATGACATTCTGAGATGGAGGACGGAAAGAACGAAGGTTAGAAGGCAATAAGACATCATCTGGGTCTATCAACTACAATACATAAACAATATACTAATACTAACTTAAACTAGTTACAGTAAACTGTATCAGTTGGTACATTACCTGAACTTTAGACTTCTCTTCCTCAAAAGTATTGGTGATGTCAGAGTCTTTCGTTTCCTCTACATTTTCTATCAGTTCTGATTCCTGTGTGCAAACACACGTGTACAATGATCTCTGTACTGTACTGTATTTATACTGTGTTAATATTATTATAATGCTGCGTGAAATCACAGTGACCAAGGTAGAGAAATCATACAACAAGTAATATTTTCAGAAAGAAATTCTCATACCTCACTGCTGGGTTCAGAATCATCTACAGGTGAAGTAGACGGCGAGTCTGAGATCTGTGCGTCTGTCAACGAGAGCTCGCTCATGGCGCTGAGCTCCTCTGACGTCGGAGAACCCACAGAACCGTTACTGTCTGACAAAGAATCTTCCGCATCTTCTGTCTGGCTGTCTAGCTGAGCTGCTTTCAGCGCAGCGGATAACACCTTCACTTGTGCTTTATTAAAGAAATAAACATGAAATACATTAAAAAGCTGAAGCACACACTATACTGTTAACTTTTGGCCCAATACTATTACCTTGTACGTCAGGATCATCTAGGTGAGGTTGAAGGCAGTCCAAAACCTTCTGGATCTGCGAGCTGGTGGCCGGGCCTTGAGCATCTAAACTTGGAGGCTTTTCTATCTCATCACATTGTACTTCTTCTTTGTCTCCGACTTCCTCCATCAACACATCGCCGTCCTCCTCGTCTCTCTCATCTCCCTGCAGTAGCTGGAGGTCTTGGGTGATGTCGGGCAGCGGGGATCTCCAGTAGTTAAAGGAGCTGTACATAGTACAGTCATCCATCTGCTGGTTGGTGTGTCTAAACAGGCCCTGGACAGAACTGTCTTCATGAGGATTGCATGAGTAACTCGTTGGATTCTGGTGGCCCTGTGGAGGTTGTGATGGTGGAACTGATTTTTCGGAGGTGGGTTGCTGCTGGTGTAAATCGGGCTGAATGAGATGTTCTGAAGAACTTAAATTGGAGGCGTTGCAGGAGTTATTTGAGCTGCTGGGGGTCACATGGTGAGAGATGCACCAATCAGAATTTATTTAGACTTGACAAACATTTACAATATGAAGAAGCGAGTCGAATTTAGTTTAGTTAGGATGTGCAAGCACAAGTGTTTACCTCTCAGAGATCTTGAATATCTCACGAAGGGTTCCATCGTCACAGAAGTGCAGTCCTGTGATTGAAGGATTGGCGAACGTGGAGATAAAACGACCTAGAGATTGGAATGCAGCCTGCCGCACCTGTGGAGTAAAATCAGAGTAGCAAATCAACAGGTTGACACTTGAAAATTGTTTTATTTTTTATGATGGGATAAAGAAACAAAGCAGGTATAATCATTCTAATTGGTCAGTTGATAACCACTGAACTGTATAAAAATCTGTCGTCCTCTGACGGCTGACAGAACATGGCAAATCACATGCAAAGGGGAAATAGCTCATTCTAAGGGGCCGTTTACACCAGAACGTTTTCAACTGAACGACTATGTATTAACGTTTCCCCAGCAAAATGTGGATTTGCTGCACCAATAAGACCAGCGGAGACACACTATTTCCATTCGGCAGAGTTTAAACACACATATACGTCGACCAACGGTATTAAAAAGCACTTTTGCTTTATAACTGTGCATGTGTATGTGCCAAGGCATGTCCTGTTTCTTTACACAACAACATCGCCATCCACTGGACTGGCATGCATACTACAGCATTTTTATCCATTTTCCTGGTTCCGTGTAAATGCAGCCAGTTTTGATAACGCTGTCGTGTGTACGTGAAACTTTTCAAAAACGCAAAAGAAAACTTTTCCGTTTTTCATTGTGTAAACATGCCCTAAGGTAATAAAAACATAACGCTTCATTGTGTAAGCTCTTTATACAACTCTGAATGCATAGCTATGTATATTATATTGCATTTCAATCAATAGATCATCCCAAAGATTACACACTGGACCTTTGAAACTTGTATCACAACATGAAACACAAAAGGACATATTTTGAGAAAGTGGTTTTATATTCATGCAATGGTGCAAGTGTTGTTCGGTTACCAACAATCTTCTAAATGCTTCAGCATAACCTCTTTGAGCGTCTGCTTTTTTTTGTGTGTGTGGATTGCTCTCTTACCCATCGTGACTGATCGCTGATGAGATTGATGAACAACGGGGACAATTTAGTACGCCGCACCTCTGAAGAAGTGCAGTTTGAAACAACCATGAAGCACTCAGCACATGCTTTCCTAATACCCCACAGACTGTCCGAGCACAGGTCGAAAAATTTAGGCATCTGAATTGAGAAGAAAAACAACTCATTTAAACAAATCTCTAAGACATGGTTATGTTTTCACAAAGAACATGGAATTTCTGAGACGAAATACAGTCAGTCTGGGACTTAATTCTATGGGGCGTTTTCCAAGACAGGGCTTAAGCCTAGTCCCAGACTAATTTAAATGTTAGAGGTGTCTTTATCGAAAACAACTTGCACTGACATATCTTAAAATATATCAGTGCGGTTGTTTTGTCTCAAGGTGCCCACCAGTAATGGTTTTTGTAAAGTATGTTTTTAAAAACAACTTAAATATCATAATTTAACCAAGGCCAAACCAAATCCCTTTATTGTCACTCAACCATATACACAAGTGCAACAGTAGGTGAAATCCTGTCCTGGTTTAAAATAATCCCTGTCCGCACCTTAATCTGTCACTGTTCGAATGTACAAATATAAATAGCTCTTATTTTAAAACCAGAAGCAGGGCAGCGTTTCTCACCAATAGTTTCTCTGTGGCTTCCTGGCCAACAATAGAACAGAACTCGCCAAAGTTTGCTGCACAGACCTGGTGCACAGAAAAAGAAAAAACATTTTCAATGAAGTTTAATCCAGTCTCCTAATAACAACGCAGTTATACCAGTCACTACAAGCCACTTGAGTTGATAAGTATCTAATGCACAACATGTATATTTTTAAGTGTGCCTTAAGACTCAAAATACCTTTTGGGACAACTGTGGATTACGTAGTTGTTACTGTCCTAATAATACAGCTTTATCTGGCTATGAAATCAACTTCTTGGATATATACAAGTTCTCTTGTATAGCATTTATAGAGCTACAAAGATATTTATAATATGTACATTGTAAATAGCATATCCTGACAAGCGACACGAAACAAGTTACCTTGCGGACTTGAAACAGTCTGGCGTCGCTGCACAGCTCACAGAATCGCACCAAAAGAAGGTGTTCCACTGTGTCTTTAGTCAACATAGTCACCAACTTACACATGATCTGCAACAAAATGTTATCAACCCAGAGATCAAAACCAAAATATCGCTTTTTCAAACCTGCAAAACACTTAGCAGCATAACAACAAATGCAGGCGGTGTGAAGATAAGCGTTTCTTTATATTACAGCAACACATGCTCTACATGTTTGCTTTTTTAGTAAGAGCAGGGTTACTTTCAGAAGCGTTTTCATTTTCACACGAAAACGCTTACCGCTACAGCCTCGATCTTGTAGTCGTCATCGCTGCTGGGTTCTGTGAGCTCCAGTAGCACAGGGCAAACCCTTCCCTCCATATCGGCCTTACTCATCAGACCCTGTTCAAGAAGAACCAGCAGGGCAGCCTGGCTGGTCTTTCGCACCTTATGGAAAAACAGATTAGCTATGTTAAAAGCTGAAAAATGAAAGAAATCTTTTTACTCATATCACTCAAAATCTTGCTTATTTTCCACTTTCCCCATGAGGAACAAAGAGCCCATGTTTTTTTAAGCTATACTATACGTTACATCTACATTTATGGATTAAACTTTTATCCAGAGCAAGGTTCAAGCTATACATTTCTATGAATGCGTGTTCCCTGAGAATTTAACTCATGACATTAGCGCAGCTAATGCAATTTGTAGCATCTGATCAAATCTCAAATCTCCTTCATGCTTCTGAATATTCAAGACTGACACATTCATGACACACGAGAACCGAAGTAGTTTTTCTTTCCTTTTCCTCTTCTTGTACTTTGACGCTTTATGCAAACAAAAAAGCTTTTGTGTATTATAAAAATGCACCTAAGCTACAGCCGCAATTCACAGGTATCACTTACCTGGTTATTAGGATCTGTGAGATAACGGACCACAATAGGTACTAGATACCGAGAGAAGGCTTCTGGGAAATTGGGGCGGTTTTCGTGGAGGAACATGGCAATGTTTGGCACCTGTTCCATCAATTCAGCTCTTACTGTTGGTTCTGTAACATCACCACACACACACATACGTTGTAATGCATACATTAGCACCATACAAACACATGCTGAACACAGGTAAAAGTCTCAGTCACCTCCATCCTCAGACATTCTGGCAACCGTTTCCATGACGCTGATGAAGTCATTTTCATTCTCACTGAACTCCCGGAGCACATCTAGCAATCCCCGTGCCACAATTTGCCTGGAAAAAATCAAGACGTATTAGATCAGATCACTTGCTGCTTCAAAATATAACCACAAAACTGTTTGCAAAAAATGACAGGTCGCTTTCGGAGTCCAAAAACCAAGTGTAATTCTACATTGACAAGTTTGTAGAAACAACCTGAATCAGAAGCCAAAAACCAACCAAGTGTACTTCTACAATGACAAGTTTGGCTCCATTCAAGTCTTTCTGGTCCAGCAGTGAGAACCCAAGTCATATCAGGTTTGCATTAAGCCCTTAAATTTTTAAATTATGTTCCATCATCGTGCCATAAAAAGTTATTTACAAAGTGACTGTATCAAATCTCACTTCTGTATAAAATCTTACAGTACTCCAAAGAAAACATTCAGAACTGCTTGATGGGGGAAAAAGGTTTACATGTTTATTGACTTGTGTACATTTCATCGCTATCATATCTCACCTATTAAAGACGTTTTCACTAAAAGCATATTTTTCCAGTCGACCCAAAGGGGTGAGGTTATCCTGGCCTGCATCCAGGAACGCTGTTATCCGAATCCCATCGCACTCTGAACCGTAGTCATCGAATCCAACTGCAAAATAAATTTATAGACATTTAATGACAAAGTATAATTTAATGTCCAGTCTTTTAGCACGGCCTGTGGTGGTATTAAATGCAAGTCCTTTCGAATTCAAACCAGGAATCCCTCTAGAAGAGTGATATAGAGTAATGCTATTTGATCTTCAGTTTACAGACTAATCTGTTTAAATGAAAGCATTTCTGCTTTAACATTATCCAATCCAAACACTTTTAAAGTAGAATATAGATCCAGGTGTTATGTTGTTGCACCGCGTCTACGTTACAAAAAGAACATGGATTTTATTACGGGTGGTTTGGTTCTGTCATCAAAGTCTATACTTCAAGTGTAGGATATCACGTACCACAGCCAGCTTATTGAAACATAAGATGACTACTGTGTGATCTGTTCTGGATACTTACAGTCGTCCAAATCATCATGGCCATCTTCGAAATATAAAGACAGACCTGGGGAAACAAACCAAAAATGAGAAGACTGGCCCGTTGGGGAAATTACCGGGGTTTTTACTACAGTGATCATATTGCGTTTGACTTTGTAGTAAGAATAAGAACATACAGTAGTACCAAAGTCTCACTCGCTACAGTAACCATAGTAAGTTGTCGCGCAAACATTGTCAAAACATTACACCGTGCCACAACCGGTGTGGACAAAACTTAAAATTATAATGGGCTCTAATGCATTTCTAATTGATTTTGTTGTGTCGCGTCCGGTGTAGACACGGTGTAAGTTAAAGTTCCCTCAAAGTTATCCAAAATCTTCATGCAGTAATGATAAAAGAGCATTTAATCAACATGATGTCATTGCTATACGTCCTAAAAACGATGTTGGTGGAACAATCAGAACCAATGTCTTCATAACCTAATGGTTAATGTCAGCAGCAAAATGTTCTTCATACATTATGTGAGATATGATTCAACTGTAGTATTTGTAATGAAATCACAGTAGACGCAAATGTACCATGGTCTTACTACAGTAACAATACTTGATATTTGTAGAATAAAGCTATGGTGATTCAAGGGGTAATCAAACCACCAGAAAACATGGTTATTATACTCTTTACTATAGTAGTTAATCTTCAAGGATATCTGTGTGTCAAATGCTGCTGTCATGAAGTTGGACAAAATCTCAAAAGCAAAAGTACTGTCTGCCAACACAGCATTCTGAACTGAAAACGAGTCTACAATACTAAAAGATATGAAAACTATATACTAATATTCGACTCCTTGCTTGGTAACTTCAGCAGGTGGCTGCTTTTTGACACATCGTTTCACGTGTGTGAGGTATTATAGCTTTTGTATCTCACTAGCATGTTGTCAGCTAAGGAAAATAACGTTACATCAAAGAAAACGCAAAACATGACTGTGAAGCTGTTTTTAATACTAAAACCTTGTTACGTTAAACGCTTTAACTGACATTGTAATGTATTTTAAACGCTGTTCGGCCAACCAAGCCGTTATCCGGAATCGACCTTTTAGTCTGGCAGGCTAACAAACTGACTGTCAACGTCCTGTCAACTCAACCGTGCCATCTTTACTATTCTGGCTAGATTGAAAACGTAAAGTATATTATAGAGTGTGGATTCTGACACATTTAGTCAGGAAACGGCTCTTTAGAAAAGCACTTTGTATCATTTACCACAATGTGTCCTATTCTGTTAGCTTCCATACGTTACATCGAAACTAGTGTTAATCTTCTTAAAATTTCACCACACTTGTGACCTTTCTTCAACAATACCACATAAATGTTTAAAAAGCATGCCCAATCGTTAAAGTCTGTGCAATAACAGGGCCGAACGACTTGAACATGCCCCATAAAGCTTTAAATAACAGTATTATCAGCACGTTACCTGCCATCTTGATTTACACCGAGGCTGTCACTCCACTTCCTCAAAAGATTTCCTGCTCTCGTTTAAATCCCGGTGTCATCCATACGAAGACAAAATATTAACAAAGCGAATAAACTCGACTGAAAGACGCGCTTAACCGCCTAAATGTATCGCTAAAACGAATCGCTCAGGCGAACGGTCGGCGACCGAAAAATAAGACAATGTCGATCACGTGACTCGTCAGCCGGAGTTCAAGATGGCGGCCGGCGAGCAGCTCGCATCGCAACTAATCGATAGCTCGTCTAACATCTAAACCCTTTAAATAACAATATAAAGCTCTAGGGTAACGTGAATATATCTCGCTAGCGTATTCAATCGCGTACCGCGATAATCAGCGGATATCAGACACTACCGTAGACTGTTTGTGTGGTTGTTGGTTTTTTAGCTTGCGTCAAGTAGAAATAGTTGTCGATCGTGTTTATGAAACTGCCAGGAATGTTTGAGAAGCTTCTACTAGTTTGGAGGTCAACATGTCGCTAAGAGAGTTGAAAGTATGCCTTCTTGGGGTAAGATAAGTGCTCACTTTTTAAGACTTGACTTTGCTGCGGTGCATTGCGTGTTTGTGCATAGGTTGTGCTTGTTTTGATTGCTGAGTTGATACTTAATCATCGGTGTGCGTTTGCAAGTCATGACTTGCGAGTAAAGCGCGTGGGTGGTTTTACCTGTTGTGCAAGCTTTGGTCATCCCTGAAGCACGACAGTGATTTTTGCAGGGCTGTTGACGTCATTGACCCATTCAAGAGTGGATGTTATATCTATTCAGGATGTGTAACTATTCAATTAGATTGTATTTCACACCATCTGCTTTAGGTTTTAATAGTCAAACTCATTTTAAACCAATTCACATTATTAAACCACATTTTCTTGACCAAATGATAAAAATGACATACGGTTTTACTTAGTAACTAATTACTCTATTTTTTCACAGTAAAGAATGATGCTGTAATGCAACTGCATGCTTATGCACTTGCATTACATATAGTAGGGGGTCACTTTGTTGGTACTCATATGAAATATGTTTTAAAAAGTGTAATTATTACAGTTTGTTACAGGTCAAGTTAATCTTGGTGGATTTAAACATGTAAATGTAATTTATTGTCCATGTGTTTAAGGTGATACAGCATTTAGGAAGTAATAGTAATGAATAATACAATTAATTTTACCTTGTGTATTTTAGGGAGTAGTTGAGATACAAATTTAGTAATAATTTTATTTTTTATTTAGAAGTAATACACCCAACACAGATGACAGTAAAAATGTCCATGTTTCCTTTTAATATAGTTCATTGGGTTTAATTTACAGAATCGGTCCATTTGAGTTGTGAGATCAGCTTATATTAAAAAAAATTCTTACGTTATACTTCCAATATTTAACCAGACAAATATGTTTTCCCTTTTGTAAATACGAATTGATTTAAGAGCCATGTGTTTTGTCTACACTTTATCATCCTTGTGTTATAGGATACAGGGGTTGGAAAGTCAAGTATCGTGTGGAGGTTTGTGGAGGATAATTTTGACCCCAACATTAATCCCACGATTGGGTAAGAACGTATTGCAAAACACACAGTTACAGTTACTGTAGGTTGTGTTTACATAATGCAGGTTTTTCCATTATTAAAGTGTAAAGTTTGGCAACACTAACCCACTATTGCTCTTGTGACAATGCTATAGCAATGCATGTGCTTAAAATGATATTAACTAGTCATGTGGCCTTGTTTTCAGAGCATCATTTATGAGCAAGACTGTGCAGTACCAAAATGAGCTTCACAAATTCCTCATCTGGGACACAGCTGGACAAGAAAGGGTAAACGCAGGAAAAATTACAAACACACTTGGTTGATGTATTTAAGCTGATTTAAGCTCTTTTCACTTTCTGTTTTTGTAATGTTTTTATGTGCCAACAGGGGGCAGTATTGCTTGCCTGCATGTGTGTGTAAGGCAGAAATAAAGAAATTTATATTCTAATTGAATTATTTTTAATTATTATATAAAATATACGTGTGTATAGTGAATGAATATTGTGGTTATACTTTAATCTTCTTACTACTTAGCATGTGAGCCTGTCAGTGTGAGATGTTTATCGCCTCTTACAATTTGACAGCGGTCTTGGGCCTGTTCGGAATTTGATCCCTTCTAATGTTTGTCTAAGATGTTATATGATGCTAAATGTAGAATGCCAAGCAGCCCACACAAGCTGCTAGGAAAATCTCAGTGTCAAGGAATTTATTTTCTTTTTTTGTATCTATAGCATGATCCAAAAGTCTGATGCCACATTGAAAATCATTTAAAACGTATTAAGATTTAAAAAAATGTGAAACGAAGAAATGGGATAATGTAATACGTATTAAACTCTTAACACTTTTTAAATTCAACTTGTCAATCAAAGTTGCTGGAATTTTCGGCAGCGTTTCAGGAAAGGCCAAATTTGTAACCATATAAAGCCTGATTCAAGCATACAGGGACTGCAGCCTCTGACTTATCTGGCCTGCCTCTCCTCATCTGTTAGTGTTTAGTGCTTTGATGTTTTCGGAGCGGTGAGGAGGGTGCGAGTTCATCATCATGGCATTGGTAGAAGGGGTCACGTCTTCTTTGCCCTAGAGGCTGATGGGATGAAACGTTAGGCCTTGTCAGAGATAAAAGTTGGAGAAGAGCAATTGAAGCCAGAATCTCTCTCTCTCTCGCTCTCTTTCTGTCTTCTATTGTAAAGACAGACAGTTTTGTCCACAGATTCTTGTACCCTGGCAGGAAATGTAAGCTGGCTTTTCTTTTGCTGTCAGGGTCCTGATTGAATAATTTACAGTACATTGCTTTTAGAACAACACTGGAAAGATTGTGAATGTATGTTTTCCGTGCCCTTTAGAGTTTTGTGTGTGTGTTTAAAAAAACAGGGATAGGACACAAATCAACAGTATATCTGGATTTTTTCTTTAGCATTCATTTTATTATCAAAAACCCCTGTCAGCCATTTTTAATAATCAATAGATCTTAATTTTTTTGTGGGGATTTCAGCATTTTTAGATATAATATATAGTCAATTTTGGAAATGTTTTGTCTTGGACATATCCATAAAATCACATTTTGGAATGCCAGACATCGCGCACCCTTAGACAAAAGATAACCAAGCTAAAACATTTCCTCTAAATTTTGTAGTGTGAGCCGAAGGGCCAAAAACAGCTATAAATGTAAGAAAGAGTGTCCGTCAAAGTGATTTATTTATTTTATTGGCAAAAGGAGAGCTTTTTTGGCACTGTTTTTTGGCTCTGGTCTGCATCCAATACTGATCCAATACAAATTCAGATTTTTTAAATAAAATAATACGCTTTGCATGGTCGTTGAATTATTTGTAGAGATGAATTGTTATCCGCAGATGTTATCTTAGTTGAGCCCACGTATTACTGGTGCATTGATCACAGTTTCATACTTGGGCGTAGAATGGTTTCAAAATGTGATTTATAAAAATTAGTGGCTTTGGTGCTTAGGTTCATACTAAACTCGCTTAATCCATAGACCTAAATGAGCATTAACTGTTTACTTGCTAGTCTGTCATCATTCATATTTAAGATTGAAATGAACCTGTAAGATTCCAACCATTTGTCAAAACCGTTTCACGCAAATCTGATTTTAAAATAACTCTGACCCTATTTAAATTTAAGGGTCAGAGTGACACATGTTGGCGATTTGCACAATTATATTTAAAACCTTAAAGTATGTCAAAAACATGCCAAGGTTTCTTCTTTCTCTTTCTCTCTCAATCACTCTTTACTGCACTTTTACCCTCATTTTTTCCCAGCAGAATGGCATACCCGATCCAGCTTGTTTTTATTAATCGTGTCTTATTTTTTTCTATTTTTGATGACCGGCTGTTGAAAAACCCAAATATGCTATTCCATAATGATTAAAACACTAACTTGGTCTGACACATCGTGCTCATCTTTCCCCTGATGGCTCCCACATGTGTTGATGTGCCTTTCCTGCAGCTCCTAACTCAAGCCCCTTTGGCACGACCGTCTGAAACACAAGTTCTCCTTCAGGCTTTAACAGTGGCTCACGTACGGGGGTTCAGTGTGGTTTTCTTCAGTTCTGGTTGAAATCTGTAAGGAACATGTTGGAATAACACCCGTTTATTTGTATTTGAGTTGTCCGTTTAATTCGGTGTGAAACTCAAAGGGGACCTCTGCCAAAACGTACAAATTCTTTCAAAGTTGTGATAATAAGCATATGTAGGTTGAGATCAGGATGTTATCGGTGATGATGGGGTCCTGCTCTTTTTGAAAATACGGGGTATCGTTTTTCTTTCCTTTCATATGCATTCTCTCTCCTGCTTTCAGTTTCGTGCCCTGGCTCCTATGTACTACAGAGGCTCTGCTGCGGCTATCATAGTGTATGACATCACTAAAGAGGTACTGAAACGCTTCTTCATTATTACTACACAAATCTTTCTGCTGTTCAAGTTATTAAAGGGATAGTTCACCCCGAAATGAATTCTGTCATCATCTACTCGCTTTCATGTCAAGAAACACATTTGATATTTTTTACGTGTGTGGAACACAAAAGGAATTATGGGCTGAAGGCAAGATTTGCAATGAGTCATGACTTACATTTTGGTTTATACAAAGCTATTAGATGGCTTGAGAAGACTTATGGTGACTGCTTTTACAGTATATTAGGCTCTGGTCACCATTTACTGAACATCAAAAAGTGCAGAAATTGAGCAGACTGAAATGTAAGTTCATGTTTAAAACCGCAGAGTGAGATACATGGACACCAAACGCCACAGGGTTATGAAAGAAATGATGACGTGCGGTATGTGGAACCATAAATGAGATTTACAAGATTTACATGTTTGTCTTCCACACAAAGCAATTTGACAGTTTTATATAAAGGCTGTTTTTGTATGTGTGTGTGTGTCAAAGATCAAAACCCTTTTGAGTAAAATTGAGAAATCTCCTTTTCTCTTTCCTCAGGAATCATTCCAGACTCTGAAGAACTGGGTGAAAGAACTTCGCCAGCACGGACCACCCAACATAGTGATGGCTATTGCTGGCAACAAATGCGATCTCTCCGATGCCAGGTGAATTCCACCGTCCCCGCCACAAAACACTCCACATCCCGTCATCTCCGTTCAGATTGAAGGGGGTTGCACCCGCCGTGACTGTCAACTCAATTCTACGTCGGGAAAAGACCCGCATATTTGCTGTCAGCATGTCCTGAAACCAAGCCGCGTACACGGCGTTATCCTGCGCGCGACTCATGAAAAAAAATCCACTCTGTCTGCAATTTATCTTTCCAGTTAAATTGCTTCTTTCTTCCCACAGGCCCAATGATATGTCTTGGTTCACCATTGCTTTCTTTGGCAGCGCTGATGAGCTGTCAGTGCGGTTGTATTTTACATCTCGAAACCATAAAGACCGAGATGTTGAATCTGAGGGATAGCGATCGCACCGCAAGCATTCGGGCAATAAATATCTGGGAAAATTCTTGCGATTGTTCAGTCTGGCACAGAATGGCAACTTTTTGGCAAAACTGAGCCACATTTATTTTAAAAGTTGATTTTGTTCTTTGTTCCCTAGATGTTATTTAAGTCTAAGTTTATCAAAATGTTTTTGGGATATTTTTGTCCCAATTTGTCAGCCACCAGGCAAAAATTGTATGTTCAATCAGGGCCGTAGTTAGACGTAATTGTCCTTATTAAAGGGACAGTTCACCCAAAACAGAAAATTCTGTCATCATTTACTCACCCTGGAGTTGTTCCAGATCTGTATACATTTCTTTGTTCTGAAGAACACAGAGAAAGAAATTTGGTAAATGTTTGGAACCCAACAGTTCTTGGACACCATTGACTACCATAGTAGGAAAAATTACAATGATAGTCAAAAGTGCCCTGAACTGTTTGCTTTCCTACATTCTTCAAAGTATCTACTTTTGTGTTCAACTGAACAAAGAAATGTATAAGGCATGTTTTTCTACTATGGTAGTCAATGGTGCCCCAGAACTGTTTGGTTACAAGCATTCTTCCAAATATTTTTAGAACTAAGAAATTTGTACAGATTTGGAACAACTTGAGGGTGAGTACAATGAGGCGAAATTTCATTTTTTGGTGAACTGTTCTTTTAACAGCCCGCTGTTCAATCATATAAAACTAAATAGAGTTACTAGAAACCCCTAGCAACCACATACGAATTCGTAAAAATGTCCTCCGCACCTTAGCAACTGTATTGCAATGCCCGTATAACCTCTCAAAATACTCTTGCGTTGTAGCAATGACCATTGTGCAAACAAACACCACTCACAATTTCTTCAAACGCATGAGCGACGTGTCAATAGAAAATTGATATGTTGTCTATGTGACCGGCCTGTTACGTGTAGCGGAGGTGCAATCCGATCAGCGCCTGTGATCAAATGACAGGTGCAACAGCTTGCACACAAAAGTTTACCACCAACATGGTGCCTTGTGCTAGTTATACACCACCATCATAAAAGATAAGCAAGTTTAAATGTTTTTTTTTTATATCCCACACACAGTATTCAGAATAATTCAGACGTGACATAATTATTTGTCAAGAATTTTAAAGGATGTCAAAACTGATGTTGTTTGTTGTGTAGGCTAGTAAGCAATTGTAATATACGTCTCCTATTTTTTTTTACTCATTTCCCCCGCCTTATTCCTGTCTTTGTATTTTTTCCAGAGAAGTGTCGGAGAAAGACGCCAAGGACTACGCCGACTCTATTCATGCCATATTTGTTGAAACCAGTGCCAAAAATGCCATTAACATCAATGAGGTCTTTATTCAGATTAGTGAGTCTTTTCTTTACTAGTTATCAGCACTTTGTGTGCATTGCATTTTGTCCTTGATTTAGTTTTGTTCGTACTTGATTGAGCTTTCAAATCACATAGTTGCAGTTGTTATTGCAAGTTATAAATGTTGTTTATTGCAATACCATCTATTATTAAAGCTGTAATGAAATGCACGATCTATAATTGATTCTGATGGTGGTGAGAATAGTGCTTAGGTGGATATTTGTTCTCACCTCTTGGACCCAGGACAATGGATGGGTTACAGGATGTGGATCTTTTACGGTGGGGTTTGGCAGTTACCCCATCGAGAAACAGGCATTCCTGCGGGTGCACAAAACCATACTTGTGACTTTTGTACAAGCAATCAGATTTTACTCTTTGCAGACGTGTTTCTAATTGCCGCCATATGTTTTTTGCGTGGCTGTAAAAAGTGATACGCTGTTTTTTGATAAATTGCAAATAATCTCACGTACATTAATATTTGCTCAGTGCCTTGATGAAGACTAAATGGAAACTTGTGTTTCATGAAATTACAATAAATTAGTGCAATTTCTATTTTTTTTCCAGGTCAAAGGATCCCGGTTTTAGATGCCGAAGGTTCTTCTGCGGTCAGAGGCTTCAAACTACGTCGCCAACCAGCGGAGTCGACCAGAGAGCGTTCTTGCTGCTGACGTGGTCGTAAACAATCCGGCCAAACCCTCTGGAACCTTCACGACCTCTCACTTTCTTTCCATTAGTATCCGTGAAGAATAGCAAATGAAGAATGTGATGTCAGAGGAAGTTACGTAACGTCCCTGTGAAGCTGCAAAAAGAAGTCGGATATGGATTTAGATTCCAGATCCCGACGCAGTGTTCGCTACCTTGAGAAGAGAAAATGCCCTCCTGCAGTCATTGAACCTCATCTTATTCCTCCGCCCTGTTCAGAGGTCCTTAGGGATCAGTTTCGGTTCTAGATCACTGCCCAGAATCAGACGGCAACAAAACACCTGCCGAACAGATCAGTGTGCTGTCTTGGTCTCTCACATTCTCTCTCTCTTTCTCGTTCTCCTGCGAATACTCTGTGTCTTCTGCACTGTATCTGCATATTTCTATTTTTAGCCTTCTGTCTCAGTGCAAGCTTTCTCGTCGCCTTATTTTTGCATTTATATATACGTGTATAAATGGGTGGATCTTGTCAAATCTGGCAAGAACTTTTCTGGGTCATATTTTCCCCAAAATCAAAGGAAAGAAAAAACAGGTTTTGCCTAAAGAAAGTATGTCATCCTGCAAAATTGCAAAAACAATATCATAAAGCAATTCTTACATTTTGCAAAATAATGGGTAAAATGTGACCAAGACATGCAAACGTAAGTTTACTACCACACGAGTCTCAAAATGTGTGTATTTCTGTTCTGTAGAAATACACACTGTGTGTGCTTTAGTTACAATATAACTTTATTTTACTTGCATTTTGTATCATCTTTAAAAGAGAAAAAAAAAAGAATAAACCAACATTAGTACTATAATACAGATTGATTAATCTGAAATATTTTTGGGCAAAACCTAAATATGCATTAGCGGCAAGGTTTTAAGACTTTATTAGCACTTATTTTATGAGTTTATGAATAGGTCAGTTAAATGTAAGAATGTGTGCCAAATCTTTTTGAAATGTAGTTTTTCAAGAATTTTTGTAACGGAAATGTAACAATTTAACGTCAGTCACATAGTAACAGATTGACAAGACGGTAATGTAGATGACAGGAGTGTGAGATCACCAAAAAAAGTTTGCATATTTATAAGTTTGCAAGTCAAGATAACAATAATAACAAATTCTTTGTCTATGTTGTCAAAAAAAATTAAAATGAACGATTATGTGTTTTACAATGTCTGTCCGTTGTTACTGCTTGTATTGCATATTGATGTCATTAGGGAAGTACAGGCCTCACACTTTGAGATAAAGTTGCCCAGTTTTGAAGTGTTAGATATGATAACATTTCCAACTCTTCACAAGTTTTCCATATCAGAATTTTAATAGTAGTGGGAAGGAGCAAAAACCGGTGTTTTGTAAATGAATTTTGCTAGAGCGTTGCATTGTGGGCTTTGATCCTGGACTTTGTTAATGCATGCTTTATGTCTGGCGTTTTTACTGGTTCAAGTGCTTTTTTGAGGTCTTGCCAAATGCCCTAATTGTTTCATAAACATTTTCTTCTGTGCTTCACTTTTTTGCTAAATATGTTTTGGCCTTCATATCCAAGTTCCAACATCCTTTTACTGTCTGTACAGGGATTACGAATGTGTTTTTGGAAACCAGACACGTTTCAGAAAGAATACAACTTTTTGAACCCCTAAATCTTGCCTTAAAAATCCAAAACAGAATAGTTATGCCATACCAAATATAATCTCATGCAACCCAAAATTCAAGTAATCTTAATGTCCATAATTTCTTAATTTTAAGAGGAAAAGTTGTTTGAAGAATTGATCAGAATTGCATATTCATCAAGCTCCTTATAGTTTTAATCTTAGACATACATTGTCTTGTGAAAATATTTACTGTTACAATCCGTTATGTTTTATCATACGTGCACACCCACAGAGCTAAAGTTAAAATGTGTTTAAATGGACACAAGCACAAATCACACCACCTCTTAGTTAAAGTTATGTGGCTTCTGTTGTGTTTTATAAAGGTACTTAAAGAATTTAAATGCGACAGTGACAGAATGTTGATGGTGTATCAGAGTGGATATTATGGGCATTGTCTTGAGTTTCATGTATCCTATGACACTATATATGCAGTGTTGCCTATGTTCATGATGTTGTGCAATAATAATACTTATTTTCCCACAAAACTATGCTGTCGATTCAGTTGCATGAATTTAGATGTTAGCTTCACAGACATTTATAGGCTTATTACAGTAATTTAGATAATCCATGAATTTGATATTTTCAATATTTTCCTTCAGTTTTTTTAATGAAAGAGAGGAACTGGCAGTACTCTGGAAAATGTGCACTTTTGAAAATTGCTGTGTGTCAATCTGTGTCCTTTTGCCCTTGTCAAAATAACTCACAATGTTTTGAAAAATGATATTGCTAAGCAGTCTCTATTAATGTTTATACAGAAAACAGCCTAATTACCATATACAATGAATCATTCGCTGACTGTAATGTACCATTTTATAAATGCTCTGTTACCCTTAAACTTCACCTTTTTTGTTTTCTTTGTCATGAAAAACATTTTGGAGTAGGAAACTTGGCTCAACTAATGCCAGGTTTTATTATACATTTTGAGAGGCCTTTATAATGTGTGGAAATGCATTAGACTAGCCATATATGTTGTCGAATACAAAGTCCGTGATCCACTAAATGGCTTAAGGTCTTGAATTCTTAGAAAAGGAATCACAGTCTTTTTGTCCTCTCGCACGGGAGCACAAACTTAATGCCTTTGAATGGAACTACACTTAGGACAAAAATAACATGCCGTCTGGTTGTGTGGTTTTTAGATCGAAGTACAATGCTAACGGTCTTGGGCTGGCCCTAAGAAAGTTGTGAAATGTTTAACATGTAGATACCACAAATTAGATTAATTTTGTAAATATGTAGTCTTTCTGTTATTCTTAACCATAACTTACTATTGTATTTCAATAGAAGTAGTTTAACCCCATTTAAGTTTCTATACTATTTAGCCTTTCACTTTCATTATTTTCTCAGGCTTGAAAATGACATTTTATTTTGATCATTTGTGAATGTGCAAAAGGGAAATGTTGAGCTCTTTATTAATATTAAAATAATACAAAATCCATATGCATTTGTCATTATTAAATTTGGACAGGCAAGTTGGGGTTGATCGATCTTTAATGCGTTATCTGATATGAAACAGGTAAGATTGATCTAGTTTTAATTTCAATCAAGTATAGATGTTTTAAGGGTGTAATTCAGAGGTCCTGAGAATCTGTTTGCAACAGTAATGGTTTCTGCTGTACTGGTCATTGGGCTATAGCCTATATATAAATATGACACTTGTGGTATGTGAGTTTGGCAGGTTGTCCCTGTTGCTTTTTTAACTGTGCTGATGAAAGTAAAACTGTCATCCAAGAGCTTGTTCAACTGCCATGCCGACTGTAAATCGCCTCTTCTAAACTGAAGTAGGCTAATCCATACATTGTTGTGTATCACTGGGCTCAGTTATTTTGTTTAGTATCTGTTGTGACAAGTCACAGTTCACCCAAAAAGAAAAAACATAATTTAAATTTATATTGGAAGTAAACAAGACCTAACTCATAAGGGGCCATTTAGATTGTTTTACTTACAGACATTATTTCATGACAATTAAGCACATTTCCCCCTCATATTCTTAGCAGGATTTTTACAGTCTTGGACAGATTATTTTGAATGGTGTTTTTACTCATTTTAAACGAATATATAATTATGTGATATATTCTTATTATATTCTATAATATGGCTTTTTTTTATTTAAAACAGGACAACACATTACCATGATGAGACTACTTTAAAAGTGTACAGTACATAGTATGCATGGTCTTAAAATTGTGCTTTATTTTACTTGAATAACTACTTTAGTCAAATTATAATTTACCTTTTTGGGATGATTATATTACTAGGGCATGTTTTGTGACAGAGCTTATAAAGATTGTTTACAATGGATCAGCTTCAATGAGCATTTCAGAATAATCATAATTTGTTGTAATGGCTGAGTAATATGTGCTGTTTTATCTTTCACTAGCTGCTAATTAATAAAATATAAGGAGCAGAAGAATACCAGCACCTGTCAGGTCTCATGCTAATGTTACTTACACATGAACTGCAACCTTGCAAAGATGCCATTGCAGCACCAATAAGTATCACTTGTCCTTTCATAGTGCGCGACAGTTTTTTTAGAATTGCAAAATACAGAAAAAATCCTGTAGCTGAAATAGTAAAGAATTGGGTTAGCAGTGCTAAGGCCTTGGGTTTGAATCCCAGGCAACACGCATGCTAATTCAAATAATGTACTCTTTGGATAAAAGTGTCTACCAAATGCAATTTAAATGAGTACAAATATGAAGTGGGAAAACATGAATATCTCAAATATTATATAATGATATGATTAAAGTGAAGTAAACAGATTTATTTAAAACAAAAAGCACAATATTGATTTTAAATCCCATCCTTAAAAACACCTTTGTAAATAAAATATATTTTTATCATTATTGTAAAGCCTAAATACGGAAGATGAATTTGTACTTTTTTGTGAATGAAAAAAATGCATCATAAGAACACTGGCAACATTTTCGTGGGCAAAATGTTGGTTTTAGTTGACACTACAAAGTGCCTACTGCAGGGACAGTGACGTCACTCCCTCTCTTTCTAGGTGTGTTCTACTTCATGCGGCGCTGCGCAGATAGATCGCTGTATGACATCAATGTAGCGCGAGAGCGATTCCAAAGGTGTCGCTTTGATCCCTCTCGCGATACTGTGATGTAACACGCAGATGGTTTTGCGCAGCGCCGCAGTAAGTCAAACACACCTCTCTCGCTCCTTCTCTGACACGGTCTCTTCCTGCTGCATCACAACAGTCGCTAGAGGATCGGGTAACGCCGCGGCTATTTCCAACGTCTCGCGGAGTTTTTATTTCAATAAATGTAACAGAATTCCTCCGCGACAGCTTCAGCCGTCGAGCGCGTCGCCGTCAGCCCGAGCGGACGTCATTTAACGTGTGAAGCGCGGTGGGAAATGGCGAGGCCGGAGCAGGTCCTTCTTTTAGAGCCGCAGCACGAGCTGAGATTTCGAGGTGAGTGACTGACACGGCCCTAGACTAGCAGCTATAACGTCGAGGAGACGACGGAAGCCGGTTTTTGTCGCCGTGGGGGAAGCGGTGACATGGCGTTTGTGATGAGGCCTCGGTCCTCATAAAAATAACTAAAGCGTGAAGGGGCGCGAAAGCTGTTGATATCTCGTTTGAATGACATCAAATGCCCTTCGCGCGGAAGAACGTTGCAGATAGATCAGCCGGTCGCCATAGAAATGACTGACTAGCACGTTAGCTCGAGCTAGCCTAGTTTAGGCCTTGACGTGGTGGGCTGGTCACCGTTCACTGTGCTAATTCGGTTAGTGTGTTACATTTCCACCGGCAGGAAGTCGTGGACACTATTGAGGAAGCTTTATGTAACGATTGTAATACTATTCCAGTACGGTGGCCCTTGACATGGTTGGTTTACACATCAAGAAATCGCACAGACACTGTCATGTCGTTTCAAACCCGTTTCTGTACAGTGAAAGTAAATGGGTGCTGAGGCTGTCAGGGTTGGGTAGTAACGTGGTTGACAGGTTTGCAGTGTTTAATTTGACATGACTAGCTCTGTGGCCACGCTCATGAAACCTCCCGTTTCTAGAAAGAAGTCAAAACTGATATTTCCAGAAACATCCACTTGACAGTTATCAGTTGTCACTATAAAAATATAATTGTAAAATGGTTGACATTTGTACAGTTTTATATGAAATGACTAGCTCCACACCCACAGCCATGAAACCTCCATTGATCAGTTGTTTACTTTAAAAAGTCATGACAGTTTATTTTGACATGACCGGCCCAGTCTTGAAATATCTTGTTCTTGAATAATTCAAAACTGATATTCCTACAAACATTCACTTGTCAATCAGTTGTTTACTATACCAAATCACAGTAACAGGGTTGACGGTTAAATGCCAAAAATATGATAAGGTAATACAACTGTTTGGTTTTACAACTCAAAATAGTGGGAGAGGATTATATAGATTTTTATAGATAGATGTGTTTTCTTTTTAAATGTGTATGTTTGCTAATGCGAGCACAATCCGAAAAGGCTTATTTGAATGCCTGTATTAACCCAGTAAAAAAAGAAAACCAAAGGTTAGCAATAGCTATTAAATGTAGGAGTTCTTTTGGTTTTGCTACTGTATATTCTAAATACCTATTGTTGGACTAGTCAGCATTGACTGGGCTACTTCAGCTGGCATGAACCATGTCAGCATAAGTGCTCTGAATTACAAAGTTGTGGATGCTAATGAGAGTTTTATTTAGCACTTGTAATAGTATTCCATTACCATGGTCCTTGACGCCTGTAGGCTTTCGTGCTGACTACATTAGACACATTCTGTGGTCAACCATTTGTTATAGAGCCCCGGAACTAGATTTTGAATATAAAAACCTTTTAATTTTCCCTAAATTGATTTTGACTAGTAATATGTAGGCCTAAATGTTACATGAGCTCTGAGGTTCTTAACTGTTTATGTATTGTAAGCTTCTGTAGAAGACAGATCAGTATAATTTTAAACCTTTTAAAAGAACCAAGTTTGAAATCTTATTAGCTATTTACATACATGTTTTATTAGATAGCGTATATTGTTCTTAATCTTAACCTTTTTTTCCACAAGCGGTTGTAATATTCTTCCTCTTAAATTTTAGTATTATCATTATTAGTAATTGTTTATCATTATTAGTCATAGGTGTTTTAAAATAAAGATTTGCTTCACAGTGCTTATTTGTGTACACCAGCAGACTCTGAGGGCTCTCAAGGTTATGTTCTGTGCCAAATAACACTGCATGTCTTTTGATCTCCCTACTGTATTAAGGCTTTTTTATAATCAATATACTTTACTAAAACTAAATAAGTGGTTCTCGTATAAAGCCTTGTCGTGAGATATGTACCTTAACCTGTTTTGTAGATTTTCATTTCTCCAGGACTACATTGAACAGTCTGTACTTTCTCAACTTTGTACTATGATCTGTTTGGAACAAAGTCAAACAAGCTGTCTGGCAACTTATTTTTACTTGTCTTGCTGATCCCAACTTATCAATAATGAAACCTTTAATTGTTTGATATTTCAAGCCAGTAAGTCTGCAGTATATCATTTTTTTGGTTTTTATTTTTCATTGTTGGGTGATCTTGCCTGTTGAGCAATGATGTGTTGTTCTGTTATAACAAGTGTATCATTGTGAGGGAAGTGTGTTATTATTGCACAAGTGTTGCCTTGTTAATGTTGTGGCTTATTCTTAAGAACAGAAGTTTTTTAAGACAGTGGACCTTTTTGACACAACATGTCACACTATGGCGTCCCCCAGTTGTTATTATTTAGTTTTACATTTAAAAAAAAAATTACTTGTCATGTTCACCATATTATCTCATTATCTTTGCAAAAAAGCGGTACTTTTTCCAAGGACCTTAATTTATTTTTATTTGACAGACTTGATCATTATATTGATATATGATTATGTCAGTATCATGGGACATTAAAATTCAATTCAAGTTTATTTATATAGCGCTTTTCACAATGTGCATTGTTCCGAAGCAGCTTTACAGGAGCAAATAAGAAAAACAGAAACATGTGCATGGTGTTAGAACAAGCAAGATCATTCTAATAAATAATATCTAATAAATAAATGATTCAGACAGAGTCTCGTGAGTTTTGTGTTTGACATATCAGTTGTTTCAACCGTTCCTTTAAATTAATCGGTTCAAATGAGTCATTAGGACGCGAATCGGTCATTAGCAGATGCACTGTGTGATAATCACTGCTGTTAGGACACTGCAAGAGATAGAAGTTAACATGGAAAGCACTTCATCGCTGGATAGGATTTGTTTTGTTTGTTTGTACGAGCGGAACCCTTGTCAGAGAAAAGGAAGCCGGTTTTTAAGCGCAGTTCATCCAGGGGTAATTCAGGTAAAATATTCACCGGGTGCACTGTAGTATAAACTAAAGTGAGCTTCACTTTTACTATTGCCAAAATACGTAGCTACACTTACAGAGCAAAACCTTAACTATTGCATTTCTATATTTTATTCATACGAAGAATAATATGTTATAGAAAACAGTGTAAAAAGTTATCTAATATTCAAAACCATTTTGAATCAAAGCAGTCGGTAGTGCTGCACAATGCCCATGGTGCTACCAAGAGTTCAGTTAGCCAATATTCACCAGCTCAGTCGCTAGATTGAATTGTGAATTGGTTTAGGCCTCATCGGTGTGTTTTGACCAACCAAAACTGTTTGATGAATTACAGGACAACATCCAGGTGGATAGCCTGCTTTACATTAAAATTTTCTAACAAAGTGGAAGAAATCTGGAGTCCACTGCATAATTGTTGGATGTTGTCCAAAGCCTTGCGTGTGCTTATGTTTTATGAATGAAGTATCGTGAAATCATTTTCAACAATGGACATGGCTCTGGTTAGGATTTTAAAATTTCAGTTCATAAAGAGAGATTAAATGTCAAGATGTTCTGGCGCTTAGTGAAGTTACATCATTTCCTTTAAGCACGTAAACATAAAACAGTTGCCCTGTATTGCTGAATCTGCCAGTCATGCCATCCCACAAATGTTTTAGAGTAATGTTAACTTCGGGTACCATTAACCCATCTGCCACTGCGTACCATTTCACATTTAAAACTTCTAAAGCGGAGACTCGTCTGAGACATTCAGGAAGTCAGGCTAGCCAATAATAGGTGGCTATTTTTCAACAATTATATGTGATCTTGGAAAGTATAAAAGGCATTTTGATCCCTCTGTGATTCTGAGGTGATCTGAATACTTGTAATGAGGTAAAGCTGTTAAAATATGCCGACGTCTCGTTGATTTAGCACGGCTGCCCTTTCTTCTGCCCGTTCCAATACCTTGATCTACGTGGCAAAATTACATAAGTGCACATCGGTTCAGACCTTGGACAGCTGAATTATAATAATGATCATGAAACGGTCCTGTGATAAATATGTTTTAGGGCTATAAAACAGGGTGTAAATGAGAGACAGATGTAGAAATGCAGAGCTGGAAAGAGAAATCACATCTGCACGGGCGTGGATGCCAAGTATCTCTCCGTACAGATGAGTGCCACATTTCTGCAGACAGATGCGTATTTCCGAACTGTACGAAAGGCGCGCATCGGCACTTTTCCAGCATAGGGCTTTATTTGACAGAACTATCTATTTAATTATACGTACGGCCATTTTTTAAAGGTACTCGAGGGAACACGTGTCTACGAATATTGTAGAAACTTCCTGAACATCATTCTGTCTCTGGGCATCACATTTTTAGATCTTAAACATATGTATACATTAACCATGACCCAATAGGGATGTTTTTATCCCTCTTGGTTCTGTAAATCAGTTTGTTTTTATCGGCAATGTTATCGTTTACCTAATAAAGCGTGAGTAATACAGGTACAAGAAGGATGTCTTTATGCATTGCACGTCCTTTGCAATAAATTCTGCCTCTAATTGGATAAGCTGCTCCACACACACACTTATAGAAATAAAGCTTTTTAACCGGAATGGTCATTTATTGGACTCCTTTATCTCTCTGTCAAGGGTATTAAAGGGCTTCGTTCACTTCATCTGCGTCTTTACTTCTGCGACATGATAAAAGCTGAAACAACATAAGGCTCACAATGAGTTTCATGTGTCACAGCTTCTCAATAATTGAACCAGTTTAATAGAATTAACCCTGATGAGGTGTTGCATACTTGATGTGTGTTGCTGCTTATAACAAAGGGTGAAAGATGTTGGGACAGAATAAAAATGTGTATGGTTGATGTTTCACAGTAACATGGGACAGAAATCGACCCTTCAATTTCTCAATACATGTTCTTTGGATGTTCGTGCGTGATTCATCATTAAAAAATATTTCATAGAAATAATAGTTTGCCTTTGTAGAGAAAGAAATTTTATGTTGGTTAGTTAGTGTTAATGTTTATTTAAAGAAAGCATTATTGTGTAGTTGGTACAGCACATAAATGCACAGCACATAATGTTCTTCAGAGATGAATCAGTTTTTTCTGTTGGAACGCAGATCGCTTGACCACTAATCCAAATAATTTGCAATTCAAAACTTAGTTTCACACCATATGTAACCCATTTTCTTTGATACAGTCAGTTAACCCACAGCTTACTCTAGTGTTGTGCTTGGACTTCAGGATTTATGGTGTTGCTAGAACATACGTGTAGTATTTTTACGTTTTGCTTTTATTTGCAGACAAAATTACAGATCAAATGTTTTAATGATGCTTTTCCCATGCAAAAATGTTGAAATTTAGCTTGATTTTAACAAAGGTAAAGCATTAATATCCATGTTTTAACAAAACAACTTTTATGTTGTCTCATGCCAGTAAAACAATCTTCATCCATATTGTCTGGATTCCAGTTTGGCTCGGTCGTCCTGATGTCTCAGTATTGTTTTCAGATCCACACCCTGTTCACCACCACAAACATTTTAATTGTCTGACGCTGTGACACAAACCGATTAGCATCAGCCTGTGTGGCAGAACAAACTCGGATTGTTCCATCTTCCAGAAATCCGCTATTATTTATGCCGAGGCGTTAAACGAATGTCATGCTTGAGAACAACACTGTGTGTTTGATGTTTCACACATTTTTTTAATGTGTCGTTGATTCGATTCGATTCGTGTTAAATCGTTTAGTCCAGGTGGTGAGAAATTGGTTTAAAGATTGTACACTGATGTGGTTTCTGTTATTGTTCTTGATCAGCATGGCAAGTTTTTTCCTGTAAGGATCATTTTTGCTGATGTTGATTGCAAAAAAACGTTTTGGTAAATTCCTTCCTATGTTCGTGAAATCTGAATATAAATTTAGCTGTGATAATAATCGTTGACCTTAATCTAAAGTCAATGTCTCTCTCTGTCTCTCATAGGTCCGTTTACAGATGTGGTGACCTCCACCCTCAAGCTTGCTAATCCCACAGACAGAAATGTGTGTTTTAAAGTAAAGACGACTGCACCACGCCGTTACTGCGTGCGGCCAAACAGCGGTGTGATTGATGCTGGAACCTCCATCAATGTCTCAGGTAACATACCTTTTTGCCTTCATGATGTTTTGGACAGTAAACAGCTTTTAAGGTTTTAGACCAGATTTATCAACATAAGTTGATAATGCGAATTATTCACTGCAATTGTTCATATATAGACTCTTAACATTTGAGTGAGTCTCTAAATGTATTTAAGACCCTTTAATTTCTAATGAACAATCAAAACGAACAGATGAGGACATTAAAGGAAATGTTTACCCAAAAATGAAAATTTCCTTATGTATTCACACTCATGTCATTTCAAGCCTGTATGACACACAGATATTTTTTATGCTTTTATAATGGCCCTTATGACATTGTATAGACACAAAACCATTTTTCAAAATACGGGGCTCCAGACTAACTTTTCTTCCTAGGTGCACTGTAGCAAAAAACTTAGGGGCACACCTTACATCAACCTGCAATGCAATTATTCACATTTCGCCCTAAAATAACTGTATTACTGATACTGACAAATACGTAACTTGATGACAGCAGATTTGTCTCTGCTTATTTAAAAATACAGTCTATAGAGAAGCATTGTTATTGATTGGTGCTAAATAGAGAGACTGTAATCTGAATTCATTTGAACAAACAGAAATTGTGCAAAAGGTATAGATTTAATTGTTTACAGTGTTACATTTACATTTATGCATTTGGCAGACGCTTTTATCTTAAGCGACTTACATTGCATTATCCTGTACATTTTTGTTTCTAAATATGTGCAATCCCCTGGGTTTGAACCCACGACCTTGGCGTTGTTACAGATTAAAGCAAAATTAAAGGCCTCGTGTTATGTTCTTACTATGATTTTATTGTGTATTAAAGGCACTTTTCCTCAAGTACTCAACACATGTAAATATAACGTCAAATAAATCTTAACAAGAGCATTTGCCTGTCGTTTCGTTCTCGCTGTGAACGGATTTCAAATGATCCGGCGCTGTCTCGAGTAATCCACAGATAAATAACGTTTCCTGAACTCCTCCACGGTTAGTTTCGTTTTAAATGTCTCGTATATCAAATCGTTGGTCCTCGGGCTCAAGAAATCTGTAAAAGTAAACTTGTCAATTACGACCAGGATGATGCGCGTCCACGGCAGCGGGAAACATCATTAACACGTGAATGACCCGCGCACTGGTGCGCAGTTGACTATCACACACAGCCTGCACTGGTGGCGGGTCGCGTTCTACTTATCTTTCCACATGAAATAACAACTAGAAGAAATTCCAAATTTGCAGTTCGCACGAATACTTGTAAAAAATGCTTGCGCTGTCTCGAAAACTGGTCGCATTAAGACGCCATCTGGAACCCTGAAATAGGTTATTTTGTTTAGCTGAAGAGTCATATACAGGTTCTGAATAATAGTACAGATGCTGGAAATTTAATTTTTGGGTGAACAATGGCTTTAAATCTCAAATTTGGGCTCTTTCCGTCTGATGTTTACCAAGCGCTTACGCTTGAGAAGCAGTGTGGAATAGCAGAAAGGTTTTTTTTTGTTTTTTTTTTACGCAGGGCACCTTTAAATACCCAACTGCTCTTTGTGTATGATGGAATCTTTGACCCAACCTCAGTATATTTTTGTAACAACAGTTGTTGGTCTCTCAGACCTCTTGAGAGGTTCCCTAATAACTCAGCTGTTTTGAAATCTCAACGCTTCTTGGAATCCCACTGACGTTTGTAAATTGCAGTCATTATTTAGTGGTTATTCCGGTATTTTTCCATGGTGAATAGCCTGGTGCTGGTCAATATGTACAAGAGCTTTCACTCACTCCAGTTACATACTCCATCAGTATTTAAAATGAATGACAGGCTGGTTTTAAGAATACTGATCCCTACCGAGTTAAAGGCTGTGGATACAGGATACAGGATTTAGTTCATGGGGGTTTTGATGTCATCCAGAACTATGAGGCAATTCCCGTGTCTCTATTCATTCTCACACGTCACTGCAGGTCAGGCGTTGGGAAGTTGGCTGCGCACCGGTCAAAAGCAACAACTTCAAACACAGCCAACTCTTTTCTAGGTTAAATAGCTCTGTCGACATCATCTCAAAAGCAGTCATTTCAGTAATGCACTTGTGATGGAAGTCAACGGTACAGTTATGCCAGAGAGTATAAAAGCAGAAATGTGAAGCTTGAATCTGTGCTACAGCACTAACATGAATTATTCAGTAGGAAATGTTTATTATTAGTAGCGCTTGCTAATGCTCATACTTTGGTTTAGGAAGTAAAGTCGCTGACCCTGAGGATTCAAATTTGATGCATAACTCATCGCAGTGTTTGTGCTATGAAAATGAATACCTGAAATTGTACAGCTTAATCATACTTCAAATTTTAAGGTAAATGAAAACTCATTTAGATTAAAGGTACCTGGACCATAATTATATAGCCTCCAGAATGTCTTTTAAACGGGTCATATGGCGCGAATACGTGTTTTGAATGCTTGGAACCAAGCAGTTCTTGACCTCCATTGACTACCATTGTAGGAGAAATTACAATGGTATTCAAAAGTGGCCCAGAACTATTTGCTTTACTACATTGTTCATTTAGAACTATCAAGCAAGAACATAGCCATGTACTTATTACAACACCGAATACCTCATCAACCACATAGGAATGATCTGGCCTTTTTTTGAGGTGGGACAACATTTCTTGAAGGATGAACTTTAGGGTCATTGTGTGGGTGTGTTGAGTTTGCTCCATGTAAACAGTGCTTTACGGATAGTTGCGTCATATCCACACTGAGTCCATTGTTATTGACTTACTATAAACATGATTGTGTTTGTTTCTAAACTGAGGATGAGTCGAAATTATTGTCTGCCGTTATCAACACTATTCCAGAGTATTTCCTTAACTGCCAATGACATCAGATGTTAGGCGGGACACAATAAAACTCCAACATTACAGGAGTAGTTAACTTCTAAATTTGCCCCCATTCACTTTCCATAGTAATTTTTGTTCCTACTATAGAAAGTAGAGAAACGGGGCAAATTTGAAGTAAATTACTCCTTTAATATGGTATATTATGGACACAGAACATTTGCTTTAGAGCAGGTCAACCAAACCCTGAGTGATGTCTGGATTTCTTCACATTTTTCTTTCTCTATTCAGGCTTGTAGTTTTTTGCCAAGGGAATTCTGAGGTCACATTTCATAATTAATGGAGTTGTTAGCCGTTATCTCTAGAGATCAGGTTAGTTGTGCAGAGGAACGATTTCAGTTTTTTTCTGCAGTCAGGTGCTTCATTATGTGTACAATACATAAAGAAAACAAGAACAGCCTGTACAAACAGCTTGTAAAATCTATGTAAAGGAAGCGGTTGTGCCAAACACGGTTGCAGTCTCGGTTTGTGGAGATCCAATAAGATCATAGTAATCATAATACATGGAGAACCTTCTGGCTTTTTACATTTACATTGAAACTAAACATTGTTTAAAGGGTTAGTTCACCTAAACAATGAAAAACACCGTCAGATTGTTCCAAACCTGTAAAAATGTCTTTGTTCCGTTAAACACAAAGGAAGATATTTGGAAGAATGTCAGTAACCAAACAGATCTCATCCCCCATTGACTCCCATAGTATTTATTTTCCCTACTATGGCAGCAAATGGGGTATGAGATCTATTTGGTTACTGACATTCTTCCAAATATCTGCAGAACAAAGACATTTATACAGGTTTGGAACAACCTAAGGGTGAGTAAATGACAGAATTTTCATTTTTGGGTGAACTATCCCTTTTGTACTGTATATTTGCATTGGTATTTTTTCTGTAGTATGCATTAGTGGTCGATCAATAGAAGTTTCTCTGTGGCCAATATAATCCTGATGTTAAGCCTATCACTGACATAAATGATGTCTTGAATTATCTCCATTTGCGACTAATTAAATTATTCAACGTATCGCACAATTAATTTGATGAAACATTTTAATCGATTGACAAATTATAAAGATGTCATCACATGAACTGAAACATACTTTTACTTTCTCTTGACTCAGGTTAGCTCAGGTCAAGGTTAAATTTGCACATTACTTAGAAATATTGCTGATAGGAACTTTGCAGATAAAGTCTTGTTTGAAAGCCCTACATGATCTAATGAATCCTGTCGCTGATAGTGAAATACCTTCTTTCAAACTGAAATATATTTCTAAAAAACAGGACTGACAAAACAGGACATTCTCGGTCTTCTCTCGCCGTCTGTTATTTGTTTAAAGTAATGGCGATCAAAACCAAGCAAAATTTTGGGGAATCACTGTTCACCATCTTTGAGCTCGGCTCTAGCGGCCACATCTGAGAAAACCTCCTCAGCCTTTGGAGTTAAGAGATCATTTATTTTAAATGAAACTTAGCAGCAGTTTTCCAGGATCACGTGCACATTTATCCCGATGTGAAAAACGCCTATTGAATCTGAGTTTTGCGTCTTTTAAAAGGGCAGCGCGGGGTGAATTTGCACATCAGTACTGATTTTCAACGTGCCGGCTCTCGTGCTCCCGGCATAAGAAAGTCATCATTGTAAATCATGGTAACAGCTTTAAATTAGGTTTTGCTCATTGGAGTGACATCAAATAACATGGCCTTCTCTGGATAGAGATGATGGGGTTGTAGACTCGTACTTTCCGCACACAACCGACACCTGGTTTGAGTTAAAGGCTGAATGTGGTGTTATCGTGAAAATGCTGTTTGGAAACTGTGAGAAAAATGACCCTTCTGGGGTCGTTGACATTTTATCAGCTACACCGTTTGTAGTGGGATTACACGAAATAAATGGATAAATCTCTTTGTTTAATGTAGTGTAATGTCGTCTGTGAAAGTATTCCATCACATTGGAACATTAGAGAGCACCTACATTCTGGCAGTTTACATACTTCCTAGTGTGTGTGTTTTGTTCTCTTTTTTTTATTCCTTATAAATAAATCATATGTTGTAGCTGTATCCTTGTGGTTTGTGTGTTTGTTCAAATATAAAAAAAATAAGTTTTCCCAGTCGTTTCATGCTGTTTTATCATTATCCTGCATATCAAAATTGTGAAGTGTCAGCTATATTGCTCTTGTTTGTTTGCGTTTACAGTGATGTTGCAGCCATTCGATTACGATCCGAATGAGAAAAGCAAACACAAGTTCATGGTACAATCTGTGATGGCTCCGCCCGATATGACCGACACTGAGGCAGTGGTGAGTACCATAAATATTGTTCAGTACTGTCATTTAGCACCGTACCATCTTGTCAGATGTTTACACATACAGTGTTTCCCACAGGATATTGACAGACGTCGCTGGTGACGTCACCAACTAATTAGCATATTTGTGATGTCATCATGTCGTGTTAGTGTTAGCGGCCGTTAATATTCCTGGGCGGACCGAACAAGTAAATGCATTGTATGGGAAACGCCGCCATATACAGTAATATTAAACAGGAGGCGACCCAACTAATATCTCTCTCACCACAATTTCCTTTTTATTTCAAATGCAGGACATTTTCCTATGTAATCTGTAGAGAGCTTATGATGGAAAAATGCGCAAACTGTTCCAACTGAAACGGTTACCTTTTATTTGTTTGAAAGTGTTGCAACGGCTGTTTAACATTGTGAGAGATGGAGTAATTGATAATATTATGACAACCCCCAGTGTCCAGCAAGAGGCTTTGAATCAAATGGTGTGGGTTTGAAGTAATATAAACAAATGTCAGATAACCCCAACGGCGTTCGACAGGGCCAAGAGCAAGATTCAAATCTCAGGCTCGTGACTCCGTTCTACAGGTCTCCTCTGCGTGTTTGAAATGTAACAATAAATAGGTTATGAAAATGTCAGGATGTGGAAAGAAAATACAGAGCAGAGATTTGGCCACTCATTGAGTATCCCGAGCCATTTTCACTTGCATCTTCTAAAACGACTTCCTATCTGAGCGTTGTAAGTGATTAACATGATACACAGTTTTAGGTTTTCTCAAGGTTAGCCAAATGTTTGTCGATAAAATAACCAAAGGCACACAAATGTTGGTAGTTCATTTTGACTTGAATGGGGCTATTTTCTGTCAGTAGGCCTATACTGAGTTCTGTACTACATTTACTTATGTAACGATCACCATTTTGTGTTGTTCTCGTGCAGTGGAAGGAAGCCAAGCCTGAGGATCTGATGGACTCCAAGCTGAGATGTGTCTTTGATATGCCCACTGAAAACGAAAAAACGGTGAGTGGATGCAATTCTTCTGTTGTTCTTCAAGTCGAGCTTTGCACCTGTCAATCTGCCTATTACGATTATAACGCCCGCTCCAAGCCAAACTGTTTAATGTTCAAGATGATGTGATGTTGAAAGCTCTTTAAAATGCCGGATGTACCACTGTTTTAAAACGGACAGAACCGTATTGAAGACTCTTTTGTCGTTCTGCAAGGGTTTTATAGATTCAAGAGGTCTTATTTTTTACATGTTGTCTTGTTCTTCATTCATTTCAATACACATTTGTTTGTGGCGGCAGCATGACATGGACAGCAATAAGATCTCCAGTCTTTCAAAGTCGGAATCATCCACATTGTCAATGAAGTCCATGGCTGCCGGTTTGGATGATGGAGAGGTGAAAAAGATAATGGAGGAGTGCAAAAGGCTGCAGACGGAGGTTCAGCGGCTACGAGAGGAGAACAAACAGATCAGGGTGAGGGTGTGTGTTTAGGAATTTTACTAGTTTTTATTTAGTTCTTGCATAAACGTGCTCAACCCGTGTGGGTCGACCTCCACATGTTACGTTTGTGCACCTAACTATATTAAACAAACCAGAAGCTTGTTTTAATTAATAATGGCCGCAGGGCACAAACCATAGGGAGACCACAGCTGGGCTGCATTACGTCTCCAGTAGAAAATCAAACCGTGTTTGTTATCATAGATGGATGTGCGTTTATTAAAAAGGGCACAGGGTCAAAAGAAATGAACTCCAGTTCATTTCTGTGATCTCACTTCTCTCCATCCTTCTCTCCCTCTCACCACCTCCCAACCCCAGCAGGAAGACGACGGCCTGCGGATGAGGAAGAGCACGGTGATGTCCGCTCCACACTCCTCCCCGGCGCTGCGAGTTAAAGAGGAGGGGCTGAGCAGCAGGATGATCGCTCTCATCGTGCTGTTTTTTGTCGTGGGCGTTATCGTAGGCAAGTTGGCCTTGTAAGACCCGAGAGGCGAGCGCTACAAGCATGCACCGTGGACGAAACAAAATCTACACAGACAAGCCACCAACGCAGAATTCGTTTAATCCGAATGACATATCATTTGGGTAGTTTTGGATTAGAGAGGTGTGTAAAATTAAAGCGATCGGGGAATTACATCATGTAATGTGCAATGAAAAAAAATGTTTAAAATGAGCTCCTGGCTCGAAATTGTGAAATCATTCTGCCCTTCTTCCTTAGCCATTTCTGATGCAAGTTCAAACGGATAACAAACATCACCGATTTTAACCACTAAATGTGTCGTATGGGGTTTTCTAACACCAGATGTGCGATTGAGTGAATGTTGTTTTATCACTTTTCCTACGGAGGTCAGAAACTGCAAATTTAACCTGTATACAAATGCTAAGTCTTTAAAAGTGTCACATGTGTGTTTAATTTATGCATCCCCCAAACATCCCGCATTAAAACAGCAGTTCACCGAGTATATAGCTTATATGTTTGATGATTTTTCTCCATCTTAGCTACTAAATGATGGAACAGCCCTCTAGTATCTTCCGCACTATTGCTTGCGTTTTATAGATGTTTCACGAAGTCCAACAAATATGTCTGAATACCAAAAGGTATTATGATCCAACATATATTTCCAGTCAGGTGTGCTTTATGGCATTGTTTTTATTTGGAAGATCATCACAGTTTCGTCAGGCAATGTAAAATATTCGCAGAGCCACGATTCCTTATTAAATAATTAAATGTGCTGCTTTTAAGTCGAAGCTAACACCGTGTTCGACCACAAACTGGCTTTCAAGTGGCTTTTTAAACATCTTGTACTGACTATGTGGAAATGGACTGTTAGAAACCTTTATTTCAGAACGCTTAACTAGGGAAGTGCTTGGTTGACGTTTACCTCATCCGTGTGAAAACAATTTCAGCCAATATTACTTGGTAGTAACTGCTGTTTAGGTTGATTTTGCACAATGTTGACGACTCATGTTCAGAATCAAATCGATTATTCACCTTTGTCTTTTTTCTTTTGGGTGGGGGATATCTGCTTGAATGCATGGCTCTATCGAGAGCGAAGTGAACATTTTATTAAGTTCTTCCACAGGTCTCCGAAGTCCACCTGTGTTTCCATCTCGCCTGTAGACCGAATGAACTTCTTGTGAAATCATTTTATAATCGTGCAGCTGCTAATGGTCATCTTTACATGCCAACTGGTTGAAGGTCTCTCTCTCTGTGAACTTTCTAGCTGACGATCTTGTGAAGAGAGTTGAGTTTCATCCGGCCAGTAAACACCAACCCTTCCTTCATAAATCGAACAAAAGCGAGTGTAGTTAGCGAACCCAAACGCTGGCGGCCTGAGGTCTTGTTTGAGTATTGCGTCTCCTGTATTCTAGCCATGCCGTGCTACACTCATTTCCAGAAAAATGCATGGCTTCGATATGCCTTGTCGGTGGTCTGAAACGCACACACTGGTTTATCGCGCAGCGTACGGCTTTAAGAACACTCCTTGAATATTCTGCACTGTTTTCCTCGGCCCTCTGTGTTCTCGGATGTTTTATTTCGCCGTTTAGATTTAAGTTATGAATAAAGCTTTTATTGCACAAAACTGTTTATATTAAAAATGCACTACATTATAAAGATTGTCATCTTCCCACTCAACGGTCTGATCTTTTTCTTTTTTTGTGCGTGAAATAGCTGCGATGACATCAGAAAAGAGACTCTTCCTACAAGGGGCCATTTTGTGACCTGATATGTATTTGTGTCATAGTTTGGTGTTGTGGGGGCGTGTCTTTTTCGTTCATGTTTCTCTTCCCCCTTTTGAAAAGCTTTTTTCTGTTGATCATCTTATTGCAGATTTTTAAGAAAGGGAGGAGCTTACGATGTTGACAAAAACTTTGCTTTGTACGTAACTTTAGGAGATGTTCAGGGTTTCGGACTGCTGTTCGTGTGTATTTCACAGAGGAATATGATTGTTTTTGAGAGGGAGGGCTTTGGGGGCCTATCAGCCAATCAGCTGGCTCGTAAAAATACTTATTATAGCACCCCAGACCTTGACATGTGATGTAAACATGAAGGTGACCGTTTTGTATGTATATAAATAAATAAATGAGTCTAAGATAAACGTTAAGGTTGATATTCCTAGTCAAGTAGTCTATAATGGTATATAAAGAAACCCCAACTTTGTTGGACTATGTAGCATCTTAATAAATTAAATCAATAAAGCCCCAGACCAAATGTTTTGTCATGTCTGTTCTTCTCTCATGTCAGTGTGTTTTGGATGGTGACAAGAATATGGTAATGCACGGTTTACAATTCATCTTGATTTAATAGTATTTACTTCGCACATGTTATCTTTTATTACAGTTTTTAAGTGACTATATATATGTTATAAGAGGCACATTGAGGTCATTTTTATCTTAAACATAAGAATTTGGTTAAACTAATGAAATTCTAATCGTACAGGATCATGTCTCCTTGTATGCTATGCCTTTGGTATTATTATTAATAATAATACATTTATTTTTCTATAGTGCCTTTCTACAAACTCAGTCACTTAACAAAAGAAGACCAAAAACAAGGGAAAAAAGATATGAAATGATATTAAACAGATATTAAAATGCAAAAGTTAATTAAGTACATTTATGGTAGCTATAGACTATATATATATATATATATATATACATATACATATACATAATAATTAGGCTGCACAAAAATGCTGTTGTTTTAAGGGGAATTGTTTAAGTTTAGAAGGATCAAGTAGTCATAAGTAAATGGTGATGACATTTTGGAAGAAAAAAATAATTCTAAAAAGTTTTATTTTAAAAATTAAAGCTGTGAAATAAATTTAATATACTGTTTAAATAGAGTAAATGTAAGTATAAGAAATAAGGAAATCTGAGTAACTCAAATATATATATTAGAATCCACCAAAAGTATTGAGGGTATATTCAAATAGAATTTGTTTAATACGTATTTCCTTTTATTAAATAATCTTAAATACATGTCAATTTTGGAGAAATTAACTGTTGGATTTGTAATCCATTTTTATATGTCCCACTCAAAAAAGTCATATAAATGATTTAAAACAATTTGAGTTCTTTTGTTATTGTGATATTTACTAAGCCACTGGATTACTTTTAGCAGCTAAAATAGCCTTTTCTTCCAAATGTGTCTCGTAATCTGTGAAAGTTTGGTGTTTATAAAGTACTCTCACAAAACAAAGATATGTCTGATGTTCTGTGAAGAGCATTAAATGTGATGCAAAAAACTACAAACGGAGAAATAACGTCAATCTTACATATTCTTTGTCTAGTTTTTCAGGAAACAAGGCACATTGTGTATGCGTTGTGAGACCTATTGACATGATGTAAAATGTAATTTTTGGTAATATTTCCTCTTTTCAGTGGTTGAGCCAGAATCTCTCGTGGATAGCCGATGTTGAGTTTTATTAGACAGCTGCAGTCCATATTATGAACCACACAGCTTTGTAAAAGATGTTTCCAGTGGAGGTCTAGAGAAGTCCAGGGTAAGAGAGCAAATATGAGGTAATTCTTTTAACAATGATACTTTCTTTGCCAGATGACAGAGAGTATTGATGAATTCTGCATATTGAAGCGGTTACTGTACTTACAGTCACACCTTGTATTGTACTTGTACTGACTTGGTGTCAAGATGTAATGTCGTTTTGTAACATGATTTTTATGATCACTTGGAAGACTTGAATTTTTCCATCAAAAAATGACGGTTATAATACAAATGCTTACCATGTGTTATGAAACCTTTTCAAACGAGATGTAATAAAATTGTCTCCAGAGATAATGCCAGTTGTCTGAGCCACTATGGGGGGTTTTCGCCGTTATGAGTATGGAATGTCATCTTTGTTCTTTTATAATTTTTATATTCGAGGGCTGGATTTCATCAGCCTGTTAGAAAGAAGGTTCACATTGTTTCCTTCATAGGGAATTATTATGACAAACCCACAAAGAAATCTGAGGTTTGGACGCTTCGATTTGATGAAGGAAAACTTTCTATTTCGGCATTTGTGTTGTTTAGGTTTTTATTGTTGATGCCCGCCATGAACATGTTCTGAAAACGGGCACTTTTGCCAAGTTTTCTTCTAAATATAATGCCACCCATAGACCAAATCTTATGACTAAATAATATGCAATATGCTGTCACATTTTTTCCCTCATATTTGGTGGGGCTGGGTCTTATTTTTATTATTTAAAGCTGCAGTCAATACATTTGGAACCTCTATCGCCATCTCTGTTTCAAATATAAAATTGCAGTTTGCATAGGATGTAGACAGATATTTCTCACAGCAACTAATTTAAAGTGTTTTCTCCTTATTTAAAAGGGAATTTTATACTTTGCACTCCTAACTATACAATTATATGGTCAGTTGCATTCTATTATTTCTCCCGTTCACAAACCTGGGGGACCCATTTTTGGGGGGCAACTCAACTCAAGAACCACCGTGTCGAGCCAGCGATCAAAGCCGGCTCGGCCATTACCAATAATAACTGGAGCAGTGCAGCGTAGCTTAAAGACATCGTAACCAGGACACGATATGCTTCACAACTTTTCACTGAACAGTGTAAAACAGGCCTTGTGTTAAATCTTTTTATAGCTTCTTTTGACAAGCATGAAATGTGATTCCAAAGGATTTGCAGTCTAATCTTCGGACAGTTGGCTTTGATTAGTTTAACTGTAACCACAAACAGACTTCCAAAAAATTGATGTTGATTTTTAATCCGCTTTGCTGAGGCTTATAGAGTTATCTTAGATTCATCTGTTGTTATTGGCGAGCTTGTAACAGACTCAAGTAGATGCTCATCTCAGATTGTGACTGCTATTTAGTCTTGGTTTGACAAAAGATGTGACTTGTTCACCCTTTCTTTATTATTTCCAAATTCCAAACTTTTGGAAGTTTTATGAGCAGAAAACATTACCTCATGGCACTTGCAGCCACCGTCACCAACATCATTTAATATGAACAGCGTGTTGCCTCTTGGATGTAACTCATTGACTTTTTCCCCTTTTCTGTTGCTGCCCTCAGCCAACGATCTTTTCATTTTTAACTGACACACCACAAACTCTGTCATTTTAATATTCCAAAGGAGTTGTTTAACAGGAGTTAAGCCCACGGATGATTGTTAAGACATAGTTGCAATCTGTGCTAAGTTGAAAGAATTGAACAGCAGGTTTTATAAAATGTTATTAAATATGTGAAAAACTCGGGGGAACACTAAAATTCTATAAAAAAAATTCTTTTTTACACTGCGTCTTTCCCCAGATTTTAAAAACTTACATATAACAGTTCTTACATATTTCACTATATATTTAATCATGTATATTAAATACTTTATACTGTATATATTTTAATTGTATATTTATTTTTTCCATTTTATGAATAATCTCTGGAAGTTTTTAAGAATTTTCCTTTGCTGTTGTTTGATATATATTCCACCAAAACCTGTGGATCACCCCGTATAGTTTTTGCCAAAATGTAACAGTCACTACTATAAACAAATAAATTCAATTTGGATCTCCATGTTGTGTGTAATGCTTGCAGATTTTTCTGTTTGATAGTTTCATGACCGTTTTGGCTAATACCAAGCTACCGTAGTCATGATGTAGAAGCAGTAACTGTGACATTTTGGCAGATACTGGGGTTATAATGGTCACGTTTTTGTAGGTGTTGTGTCAGGACTATAACGATTAATATCATACATGCGCTTTTATGTTTGACAGGAAAAGTCGTCCTGGAAACGTATTTTGCCTACAAAATACGTCTCCAGAATTTCTTAAAGAATTATTTCAGTCTGTGAAAACAGAAAATCACATGCTCTACTGAGCTAAAACTGAATACGTTAAAAACGTCCTGTTCTTCCTAATAAACATGAGCAGGGAACATGCAGAGTTCTGAGAAACTATGCTTCAGATATTGGCGCAAAGATGCGTTTTAATGTGGAGGCCATGTGGTATGTTCTTTGCACATGTATTCAACATTGAATGTGAATTGAACCGGAAGGTGTTTTTTGGATACGCCTTACTGTAAATGCACGTAATAGCATGTAAAAATATACTTGTCCCAACTATGCTTTTTAGTCTTTTGATACAAAACGTTACAAAATCTGCTCAATTAAAAAATGTCTATGGAATTTCTTATCAAAATTACTTTAATGGTAGCAATAAATATGTTCAAGGCACCCTCACCATTTTATAAGATTACATCTACATAACAATATAATGAGCGACATTGCCTTCCTTTAAAGAAAACAGTCCGATGTTGAACCATCATGCTAAGTGTAGTCCATATAAGCACTTCTACACAACCAGGACAAGGTCTGAAAGAGAGGCTCTCGACCACCAACACATTTCTCGGACTGTTCTTGGAAAGCATCTGTAGTTTCCAGTCACCCAAATGTCCATTGGCCAATTTTTGTCTTTCGTTGTTTCACGTTGGAATGTTGATAAATGTTTTTGACCAAACGTCCAGGCTTTGGATAGACATCAGTGTAGCGTTCTGTAATTCTTATCAAAATACCAGACAACACTCCAAACGGCACACATTTCATTTGAATGTATATATACTATGTGATTAGAAAAAGCTTCTATGTACATTTTTGTTTAATGAAAATCGTTCTATAGATAAACCTGTCAGGGCACTCTCAGCAAGCACTGAACTGAACGATTTTCCCCTCCACTTGACTGGATTGTGTCAGCGTTTGGTGGCACCTTTATCCATCATGTTTTAGCAATTGATCAGCTAGATGAAGATTCCCAAGCTCAGTATGTTTACAACAACCAGAAGAATCATTGAAGAATACAGTGCATTTGCAGAACTTGTCTTTGGTCCCGTTGAACGTTCACTTTGGGAACTGGAGCGTAGCTCCACCCCGGTCGCTGTGCTACACCGCACCATTGGCGACTGAAAGGACGTTGGCCTTTTCGCAGGTCGGTCCGGGCTGGATCCATCCGTAGGCCGTTCCCCAACAAACAACAAGGGCTGCCCCTTATGATCCACCTCCATTTTAAACAACTCGTACTCTTTGTGGGGAAGTCCAATCGCCAGCGCCTCGCAACCATCCGTCCAGGTTACATCTTGCTCAACACCTATTTCCCACCCTCCCACCTCCCCGCAACTTCCATTTTGAGATGAATTTAATTGACGCAACAACGCCCGCTCAAACACGACCAATTTTGCTCGTGTCACTTTGAAAACAAGCTCGGTGGCGCCACGTACTTTCACAGAGTGCCCTGTTTTGACATAATGCCCTGATGCAGACAGTGTAAAGCTAGGACGCCGGCACATTGGGTCGGAGTAATGTTGGTAGGTACCCTCCCAAGTGCGTTGCTCCTCGTTGAAAACAAAAAAACGTGTGAGAAAGAGGATAGATGGACGGGACTCGCAGCGTTGGCTCACCCAGCGCCCGTTCAGGTCCAGAGGGATGGATGTAGTTGAGGGGAGAACAGGTGGATGCTGTTCAGAGCCTCGGTATACAAGTGCACACACTGGACATGGGTGGATGTGATGCTGAAAATAAAATAAAACATTTTATAAGTTTAATAATGATATGTTTGTGTACACTGTGAAGTGGTGGGCTGTTTCAACCTGAATAAACTCAGCCGTTGGTTGAGAACATGTCAACATTTGACCCAACAATGAGTTGAAACAACCCAACATAGGTTCATGGAAACCCAACGGTTAAGTTTGCCCATTTTTGACCCAACCATTGGTTTAAACAAGAGTTTAAGCAAGATTTACTTCAAGCTGGTCTTAACTCTCACCATAGCGTTCTGTAGAGGCTCCTGATATCCAGTCGGTCTATGATGAACCCTTTCATTCCAGTCCGTGTGTACATCTCCTAAGAACAGCTCTTTCGCTGGCCCACTATGAGAAGGATGATGGGTCTCGACCCTTAGCAACTCTAGCTCCATCATGGAGAACCCAAGGGCGCCTAAGCAGTCCTTCTCTTCTTTGGCATTAAAGAGTTCATACAACCGATGACGCACCAGGTCTTTGAGACCCATACATGAAGACGGCAGACGGGTAGAGAGATGATGGATGGCCTTTTGGCTATGAACGACCATTCCTACTTTATGGAGCTTGTGCTCCGCCTCAGTCGCACCGTGGGTGATCCAGGAGGCCTGGCGGAGTCTCAGTTTTCCACGGATCACGAGGGAGTAGGAAGGCGTGTGGCAGTTGCTATCAGAGTAGTAGTGCTGGAGAGCTCGGAAGAGACGCGTTGGGCTTTGGTTGAAGGTGTAGGATCGAGTGAGGAATTCTGGACCGGGTCGCACCTCACACCTGAGAGACAGGAATTTTTATTGTGATTTTTTATTATTATGTTATAGTGATAATATATAAAATTTCTTACACATAGAATTGTATACACACTTAAAAAAGTTGCTTCAAAAGGTGCTTCTATAGCATCGAAGAACCTTTAACATCTGAAGAACCTTTCTGTTTCACAAAGGGTTCTTTGTGGTGGAAAAAGGTTCTTCGGATTATAAAAAAGTAAGAAATAGATGGTTCTTTAAAGGAACCTGTGACAGAATGGTTCTTTGGAAACCAAAAATGTTTCTTCTATGGCATCGCTGTGAAAAACCTTTTAAGTACCTTTATTTTGAGTGTATATAGGCCTAGTTTAATATCATGTATCAATTATAGTATTTACAATTATCAAAATAAATGTGCATAAAAGCAATGATATGTGATCTTAATGTACAATTTGATAGAAAGTGTTTTGGTTTTTCTACCTGCTTGACACCCATTGGCCGTCCAGCTTTGGCGGTAAGGTGGCTGTGATTCTTGCCTCGTTCTGCAGGTGGCGTAAATGAGCCTGGCACTGGGGTTCCCAAAACAGCTTTGTGCTAAGGTTACCGTTGGGTGTGAGGGGGGCGGTGGGCACCTCCCACAGCTTGCTGCCCTTCACACACAAAACTGAAAAGAAACAGAAGGAAATTATCAAATGTCTGTTAACCTGACAGTGTGTGAGATTTAATTCAAGTCTGATGCTTTCATTTCGTCAAGTTGTCCTGAAGCATATGGAAACTATTTTATATCAAACTGTGGTTAAGGCTTTGACAGGGAACCCATCTTTTTAGGGGCTTAACTATATGTTTTTATTTGACATTATTGCAGTTGTGAACCACATAGTAGTTACTTTGCATGTGATGTGGCTTGGGTCTTTAATGTGAGTCAAAGGGATTTTTTATTTGTTTAATAATCGACCAGGTGGAAATTGTTTGATTTATTTAAGTCTGAACGCTTAGAAAATTGTTAAAATGATTCACTTTTTGCAGTTTCATGTCGGTAGCAAAAATAGTGTACATTTTTTTAACTAAAAGTGCTAACAAGAGATCTTTGCAATGCAATGGATTTTGGTTCTCCAAAGAACCTTTCGGTCAAAGAACTAGTTCTTCCATTTTTTTAGTTTGTAGAACCTTTTTTAACTACAAAGAACATAAAGGTTCAGTGGTTGTTAAAGGTTTAATGTAGAACAATAGCGTTCAGCTAAAAATAAAAAATGTCATTATTTATTCACTCTCTGGTTTCTTCTGTGGAACTTAAAAGAAGATATTTTGAGAAATGTCTCAGTGGTTTTATGTTGATACAATGAAAGTCATTGGGGTCCCAAATTGTTGGGTTACCAACAAAATATATTATTTTGTGTTCCACAGAACAAAGAAAGCCATACAGGTTTAGATTGACATGAAGGTGAATGAATAATGAAGGAATTTTCATTTTTGGGTCAACTATCCCTTTAACAACACACATAAGCTAAACAACTAACAGGAATCCTTTGGTAGGGAGTGATGAAAAATGAAAATAAGATAATATATGTACATATAAAATTTGACAAAGTTTGCCAAAATTCAATGTTTGAATGTTTTTAACAAACTTTGTTTTAAGGGCTTTTGTGGGCATAGATGTTAAGCCAGTCCTCATCAAGCAATTATGTGGATTTAAGTTGCTTTTGCCAGTCTGAAATCATTCCACAACGTCCAAGTTTGCATTACTGCTCCTGATCTGTTCTCATGACTCTGAGTCTGCAGCCACATTTCCATATAAATTAAATCTTTAAAAACGTTTGAAAACACTTCAAAAAGCTTCAGTTTCTCCTTGCAACAGCAATAAAAAAACCTGATAGAAGAACATTTCACTTTCTTTATGGTCCATAAACAAGATTTTGTTGAAGTGGAAGTGGTTGACGGATTTTGCATTTCTGTAATTTTCCATGTAATGAAATGCGATGAGGTCAATTAGAGCCACATATAGAATATAGATCCTAATCCTGCTCCGACCACGTTTTGTGGTAAAAGGGGTGAGGGGGTTACAGGTTTGGCACGTCACTTCAATCAAGCGACGTCTTCAAGGGGTTGGGAAGGGATGTTTGCAGCCGGCCAATGATAACAACAATTTTTGACACTTTTTTTTAAACGGATTGAAATGCAAACACACTCCCAGCGTGTGAGGAGTGAGGTAAGCAAACACGGTACTGGGCAGCTTTGTTTGAGTTTTAAATCTCCTTCCCGTAGACCTGACCACAGACCTGTCCTTGAGTAAGATCTTTTATGGCGTATGAACCTAATGAGCAGAGAGAGAGAGAGAGCGGAGGATTTTGAAAGAGGTTGTGTTGGGAAAATTTCTTGAGTGCATGCAGAGGAGTGTTTTACAATGATACAAATAAATGTGCTCTTCTATCAAATTGCCTTGAAAGATCAAGGGTGGGATGGAGAAAATCTGTCCAAGAGGATTATTTAGGACCTTATTTTTTTCTTGAAGACGTCAAACAAGAAATGATTGCAATGTTGGGGAGGTAACCTCACAAAAACATGTCTAGATCACGTTTCACAAAATACAAAAAAAAGTAAGAAATACAAATACTAATGTTTCATGAACTGACATTTTACTTGTGTTTTTTTTTGTAATCCTCTTTATCCTGAATATAGTGATTCATTTTACTAGCTATAATAGTGTTATTTGTATAGGCAATGAGCATACATAATTTAATCAAATACTACTTGTAATCCTATTCAATAAGCAGTTTGTACACAACATCAAAAGAAGGGTTTTTATGTTTTATAAAACCATCTGTTAATATTTTAGGATTCACACATTTATTTTTTGCCTTCAAAGGCGATGCTTTGATGCTGAACTAAGACACTTTACAAAGAAGGACTGCATATACTGAGTCATGTGACCATCTTGTAACAGTAGAAACAGCTCAATTCATAATAGTTGTATTAGTCTAAAGCAGTTGAAAAAATAAGGGTTTTATTTCCATTTGTTAGCTGTGCTCTCTAAGTCTAAACCCATCTGATTGCATTTATTGAGCATGTCAGAGGTTGTTTGCTGTCTAAATGAGGGAATTATTTCCTCATGCTGTTTGGAAAGAATCCACGATCTTCTGCACTAAGGGATATTTTCCGATATTAAGCTAAGATTTTAAAACAACAGATCTGTTGCCTGCACTTATAACAACGTGATAATGTTAAATGCAGCTTGTGTGGTTTATTATTGTGTTCTTTTGATAGTTACACAGGGCTTAAATCAAGCTGATTTTCTTTTATGGCCTTTTTATTTTAGACAGGCCTGTTTTATATTACGTGCATTTGGATAACTTTTTGCTTGCAGTTACACAATTGACCCTATTTACTGGTTTAATACATGCTCCTTGTTTTGTGGATGATTCATACAGATGATATGCACATAATTGCCCTATAACGATCCTATAGACAATTATTTTTACAGTTAGTAGTGCTTTGATGTAACACATCCTATGGAAAATTTGCAAAAATCTACAACGATGCAAATTGTAAATGTTAAAAAGAATCTTGGGTATAGAGAGATGGCTTAATATATTAACAATGGCATTGACTTTATAAATGTGAAATTAAAAAACAGTGTAACTGTCACAGTATTCATAAGCTTGAGGCCGCCATTTTTTGGCGACAAAATCTGTGATGTTAAATGGTTGCAATCTAAACCCGTTCTCTTAACGCTACAGCGCAGCACACACGTTTTCCGCATATAACAGTAAAACATGAGACGTCAAACATAAGATCAGATATATAAATACACAGAGACAGTAGGTAGTGGTATGTCCTCTTGCCAAGCCAGCCTGCCTGCCATAAAAGAAGAATGCTTTCAGTAAGCGTCTGTTCAAGGTAAACATGCATTAAATCATAGCTTTAAACTACCGTCTTTACGACAGTTAAGACTATTTAAGACATCATCATCCACCATTATCGTATACTTTATATAAACACAATAATAAGATGCTTGCGATTTGGTTACTTATTCTGTATTAGAGCACACGTGAATTTAGCCCCCGTCAGCTGATGACCGAGAGAGAGAAGACAATAGGCTACTGATGTGAATCAAAAAGTCAAAATCTGGATAAAATCTGGATAAAAACATTGTGTATATATTAAATTCGCTATGATTTTATGTATGTTTGTATCGTTTCTGAACAACAATATTAAAACGTATGAAAACACGTAGAATACGTTAAATATTTAAGCATTGTTTTTATATATATTTTTGTCATACAGCACCTTATATTTACAGAAGAACTGATTAGTGTGTGTGGTCAGTTTAACTGCCTGTGCGTGCAACCATTTAACGTCATCGAAGAAGAACATGGCGGCCTCCTTAGGTTAAAATGAGTATTACATTTGGGTTTTTCTTTTTAAAGAAATTAGAACATTTGATGTGTTTCTAACAACAAATGCTAGTAGTGTAAGGCTATTACAACGTATTAAGCAATACATCTCTCTACATCCTGGGTTAATTTAAAGTAAATCAAAACGTTGATTTGATAGCTGACGTCACAAAAAGCATCGCCCCTCCCACCAGCTTCAATGCTTTCTACAATCCAGTCAAAATCCACAGGTGAAATTCTCGTTATTTCTCTGTTATGAACTACGTGAGTTTAGGGTTGCGGTTTCTATGGTTGTTCAACATTTGTTGATATTGTTTTAAAATGCAGACGAAACACAACTGTACGTGCAGAAGGATTTCATAAAAACGGTTCACATTTAAGTAAACAAGTCGTCGAAACTGCTGTTTCCGCCATTACGAGGCGAGAACGGCTCGTCTAAACCCATTCAAAGAGTCAATTCACAACTTGTTTTAAGTCGTACTTATTTTTGTATAGTCTCTCTACTTATTAATCCCATCCAAGGTGTTCGTCTTTTTGACGTAAATTATTTATTCCTTTAGCAAGAGACACGCAGTGACGTATCTCGCATTTCCGATGTCTGTCCCAGGTAAATTTGCGGTACCTGATATTAACCAGCAGAGGGGGCTGCGGTCGAAAGTGTGTGTGGTCTCGAGAGGAGAGCCAAAGTAAAGCTACCTGTCTTAACATCCCCTGCATATAACACACACTAGAGACATTGATTTATTGAAGAAGAGAGACTGGGAAATGGGCCTCTGACACGGTTAATTTGTTTGTTTTTATTTGTCATTTCACATTTAGCTGCTTCTCTATCTCTCGCCCCACTAATGCGTCAGTCCTGAGTTACCAAAAATAAAAAATCCTGTTTCTCTCTCAGTTTCCTTTCCGTTAGTTGCAGCCAGCACATGAACACCTGCATGTTTTTTATCAACAAAATGTTCCCGGCACTCATTGTTGGGCATGAATACATTTGGTAGTGTGTTTTTGAAACATGACGAAGATTTAGATTGAAAATCGTGACAAAATGTTTCTTTCTTTACTTTACTTTGGACTTCCATGTATGGTGCGCTGAAACGGCTATGTGGAAATCAAACAAAAAGCTTTTTCTCACCTGAACCTAAAAACAGAGTTTTTTCATTTTAAATCATTTAAATCTTTTTGCTTGATTTAAAATGAAGAAGAAAGATGTAAGGCTTTTACGCTGAAGAATAAAAAGCCCTTTGGAACATTCTTTAAATCAAGCTGTGATCACATAGATCATCAGGTTTTGCACGAGCTCGGCTGTCATGAAAGCATAAAAAGGAACATACCAAGCACTAACACATTCTTAAATTCATGATCATTCTTCATTTTAACGTTTCGCTAGAGATTATTATTGTACCAAGTATTGTGCCTGCTTCTCGCATCAGATTCCTGTATGAAACTGCTTTTGTGCAGCCCACTCCTCACTCCCACCCACCCCAGATTTGATAGCGTTCCCCGATGAAAAAAATCACCACCATTTACACCTCATTTACTTCACAGAGAGCTCAGATTCCATGCACTCTCTCTCTGTCACTTTATCTTTGTATGATGATGTACAGTTAAGGTATACGTTTCAGACACGTGTGTGCACGCTATTGTTTATGCGCGTACGTTTATTTTAAGTTTGGGAAAAGATGTGCTTGTGTATTTATGTAATTATGGACTAGTATAATACGATTTGGTTATTGAGGAGTTCGGGGGTCATGTGAAGAAAGTGTCTGTTTCTTTAACATTTTGCAGGATTGTTGTCTTTTCATGAACGTTAAATCGTCTTAATCCAGCAGTGGTGTTTATTTACAGTAGATAAAGCCGGATTAGGAGAAATATTTTATTCCAAACTAACTGGTACCCCCAAGGGTGTCTTTGGGTTTGGTTAACTCAACACCTCTGTGATAATGGCTGAGTAATAACAACACAACTCATTGTAGTTAACTTAATCTGATCAACTCAAAATTGTATTATAGTAGATTGTAATATTTTTCTGAGCTAATCTTTAACAACCACATTAAAAAGTTGGTGTAAAATACAAATTAGGCTTAAAAAACATTCTTTAATTGAGATTTAATTTAGAATAAATACAAGTAGGCGTCTGTTGTTTTAACCCATGGTTGGGTGAAATATAGTCGTTTTAAGATTAATTCAAACCAACGATTGCGTTTGTCTAAATCTTGTCCAAGCATGGGTTAAAACCAGCCTGTATTTGTTAGACTGCACTCCATAAATTTAAAGCAAAGCTCAAGATTTTACTGCCCAGCGCAACTTTACACGTTATTCTGTTTGCTTAGATGTTTAGTGGACGGTCTGATCTTTCACTTCTAAAGTTGATTGATGGCTACGCATCCGTTTTTAAGTTTACGCCTCTTATCCGTGAACGCCAGGCCGTCATTGTCTCATCTCTTCTTCTTATTATTCATGTTTTTATTGAACACCAGACGGATCTCAAAGCAGACATTTCAAAAGAAAACGTTGAAAAGAAGAAAAGGACCAGACGTAGTCGAGCGGTTGCTTGGCGCTGTCAACAATAGCGGAGGAAAAGTTATGGTAGAGATTGCATGTTAATACTGGAATGTCTTCATGCTAATAGTCTGTGTGGAAGCATAATTTCTTGTAAAATTAGCAATTTTCCAATATTTTCCCTTTTAAATCAAAATAGACAATGTTGTGGCCAACCACAATACAGTATTACATTAGCATCTGTTTAGTCAGATTATTAAAGCGGACACATGTTACACATTCGCAGAAAAGTAATATAATGCCATATAATGAAAGAAAAAGAAAAAAGAAGCCACGTTTGCGTAAAGGCGCACACGCTAACCCGCCGGGTCACGGGTAATTGCGCCAGACTTTTTCCCGTTCTCTGTGGGCGGCCTGATAGGGAGAACAGAAGCCTATTGCTTTCTTCATCAGCCTAACCATCCCTGACTGAAAGGACGGATAAAAAAACAGGGTGGTAGAAGAAAAACAGCCAGTAAATGGCATAGGAACAGAGGGGGTCATTAATGCTATTGGGCTGTTACTCTGATCATTATTTTAATGGCGGCATTAGTTCCAGGGCTGCGATTTGCTTTCAGGGGAAACAATGGGCGTCTCTACGCCCCTGCTAACTTTAAAAGGGGCCGGAACAAAAACTAGGGTCCGGGGCCCGTGGAGTAGACTGACAGGTGAAAAGATCAGTACGCAGGGAAAGGTGAGAAGAAAATCACGGAGTCAAGGCGAACTGTCTGTCTCTATGGTAAAGCATTTATATGAGGACGTCTTGAAAACTCCAGGGAGCTCTTTAGACCCACCTGAAGGGAACATTTAAAATGGTCAAAAGGCTGGAAAAGTTTCTCCAAACGAAGCTAAACAACTGATCTTGAGTTTGATGTTTTAAAATGATCTTTAATGCATTTTAATTGATTGAATTCCAGCTCAATTAAATTGCTGTTGAATGTGTTGCTTTTCCAGAAAAACAGACCTTTGATCATGCAAACGGTCACTTTTTTGCTTTTTCAATTATTGGCAATTTAAGGGTGTTTTAAAATGGTCTCAGGGTGTGAATGTTAAAAGAACGTTTATTATAATCATTAAATAGACCCACATTATTTTGGCAGCCGTTCGTCATCCTTATAATTTAAAGAACATCAGTGCCAAGAATAAAGATGCAGTAAAACATCTTTGGATCAAATGCAGTAAGAAAATGCTCAGACTTGTTGGTCGCTGTAATGAATGTGTTTTGCTTGGCTGCTTTTGAAAATCACTGCCATTCATTCACATAGTAACCGTCATTTCTGTTTTGAAGATTCTCACAAGGCACATTTGTAAATAAAAACATTTGGCGAATCAACAATAAGTGTTGCTCCTGTTTGAATGATCTCTAAAACTGTAAAAAGTTATTCCGATAAGCATCGTCTTTTTTCAAGGTGGCGGTACATGTTCAATTACATGTGAGAAATAGAAAGATGTTTTTGTGGCATCAAGCTGTAAAAACATTTTTAAAAGTACAATGCAAAAAGACTACATCGATGGAAGAGGTTCAATTGAGAAAGGTCATCGTTTTAGTATTTTAAAATAATTACTGGGCCTGAAATGTGTAAAACCTCTAAAGAATAGATCAACAACAGACACTAAGAAAGAAATAAAGGAGGCTAGCGAGAACGCATTAACTAACCTTGCACCAGACACACCATCCAAAATCTCCTCAGCAGGTGAATAAGTCTCTCTCCAGCCATGATCGGACACTCGCACTCTCCAAAACACTTAAATATAATACAGAATTTAAAACGTCCAGTGCCGGCCGGTCCCGTTGAAATGACCAGTTATGCAGAAAAACGTAATCCACTTTCAAAGAGTTTCATGTCAAGTGTAGTCTTTTAGCGTGAAGTTTTCCATTCATGATAGGACTCCGTGACTTTAGTTTGCAGAATCGACAGTAGACTTGAACGTGTCACTTGTGGATTGTGTGCTGTCTCTGGCAATGTTAAACCTGTGCAGGACTTGTATGCAGTCTGTCTGTATGGGAAACTGAACTAAGAGGAATGAGGGTATGTTGGAGCGAGGGAGGAGTAAAACAGCAGGGAGAGAGAGAGAGAGAGAGAGAGAGAGAGGAGGAGGGAACTTGTGACCTCCCAACATTAACCCTCTGGGGAACACTCAGAGCAAGGTGCAGGAGGGCATCATCAAAGCCAAAGCCTGACCACAACATTAAATTAAACCTCAGTGTGTTCATTTTACACGCACACACGTACACTGTTTTACAGATGCGAAGCAAGCAGAAAGTTCCCTGCGTATACTTTTTATTCCTCTACCCCACACATATATTTTGGGCATTGAAAGAGCCATGGCAATGCGCCATTTGAGTATAAAGATTTATTTATTTGCCATTTGAGGTAAGCATGTTGGAATCCTAACTTGCGCCACGCAACCGCTGTGGGTTTGGAAAAACAATACGGTAGAGATAACAGAACACGAGTGCAGTCCAAAAAAATAAATCAGGGATTATGTGGCATAATAGCATTCAAAACGATGGTTCAAAGAGACACATCTCGGTTTGAAGTGGTCTATTGTTGTGTTTTCACAAATAATTCTTTCATTTTCTGGTTTGGAAGAACATGGGATGAGGGTGGTCTGGGTGGTTGCTAGATGTGGTATTACAAATGGTATGTGAGATAAATAAAGTTTATTTAGAAACAGGAATGTTTTTCCAACACAATTGTTTTTCAACGCTGCAGCCAGTGTCGAACAATTTATGACGTGTGGTTTGGATTCTGTGTTTTCATTAAAATCTTTGTTAACTCAATTCTATAGAAATCTTCGAAAACAGAAGCTGGGATGTGTTGGAGAGTTTTTATGAGACAGGTGAGGTAAATTAAACCTTCGATTCACCAAACGGTCACTAGGTGATCTCATTTCTGGACGCTCATGTCACTCAGAGATGTTGCCATTGTGGCCAATTGAGTAATGTGTTTGTTGCAGTCAGACGTGATGAGTGAGAACAGAATTGGACGGCGGATGTAACCCTGAAGAGCGCCAGACCGTGTTCTGAGTTTCACCGCTTGTGGTTTGGTCTGATGAAAAAAATCCAGTATCCAGTAACCGATGCAGCTGCACGGGCTCGGCCGCACACATTTCCAGAGCTTTTAAGAGCAAAACCATCGCTGAAGCGCACAGCAAAAGGTAACGGTCAGCACAGGTCATGTTTTACAGGGAGGGAATGAGTTTTGGGCCAGGGTACCATCTGTACACTGAGGCACAGCTGCATATTTTTTATTTGGGAATTGAAAAGTTCGTCATGTTTTTCACGTATTAGCAATCAGGCATGATAGAGATTTGAGTTTTGTTGGGTACTGACTGCATTTCCTTAAATAAGTCAATCAAATCCTTCTGCAAGAATTGGGTTTAGATTGAATATCCTGTTTAAAAAAATGGTTTGTGAACGTAATTTTAACTATAAATGCTTTAAACTGTTCATCACATCTAAGCGAGAAGAAACTGTTATAATAATTCAGATGCATGTTTGAGTAAAAGAGAGAGAGCGATATTACTGTATATCTGAATCCCAAAATGTGGTTACAGCGCCCCTCATAGGGCCTGTTCAGTTACACACGTTTATGGACATTCTCCCTCTTGCTACTGAAGGAATAGTTCACCTACACATTAAAATTCTCTTATAATTTCCCAAAAGGTCCCAAAATGTTGAAATTCCAAAAACCAATCAGAAATATCATGTCACAAGACACCACAGCCAGTAAGATTTGAAGTTATCGATGTTTTGCTAAATTTTAATTTAGCAATTTATGTTTTCAAGTTCGCTACGCTTAAAATATGAATTGTTTTCTCACACATCTTTTGTTTCACATCAGGAATGATTTTTGAACCCTCTGGAGCTTTTTGGAGTTTTTTTATGATGGATGTTTGCGGTAATTGGAGCTTTAACGTGTTGAAACCTGTATGTATAAAACAACTGATATTTTAATTCAAAAAAACCTTTGTGTTTAGCTGTAGAAAGAAAGTCATGTAGCCTACATCTAGGATGTCATGAGGGTGAATAAATCACTTTTGGGTGAACTACTCCATTCATCTTTTTTCTATCAAATCTATTTCTTGTTGTCTTCTATCTGTATAAAGCCGGCAGTCTCTGATCTAACACGCTCACACACCCAAAACCACAAACAGCTCTCTAATCAAAACCTTTCTCTCTCACTTGTCTTCTCCGTCAAACACTCACTCACACACACACACACACACACACATTTGATGACATCAAGGTGCAAAGCCCCTTTAGAAAACTTTATCCTTCTCTCTCTCTCTCGCCTGTTTGCTCAGTCATCTGTGTGATCGTGGAGATTTGGCTTTAGTAAGTTGTGTTACTTTGTGAGATATAAAAGAGTGTCTTTTTCCATCCCACGCTTCCTCAGAGATGCCCTAGCGGTTCCAAACCAGTGAAGACTAACATGTGGCAGTCGCCCAAGCTCCAGGAGGTCCGACCCAGCACAAGCGGGTGCCAGGCCAGCTCAGGCAGGTGGGAGGGTGTCTGGCACAAAACAAAAGCAGTCATGCGCCTAAGATAAGATCCACTCTCTAATCATCACACATTCGCATCCTTGCGTGATATCTCGCAGCTGCTCTGTTGTAAATGCATACATTACACACACACACATTCTTGAAACATATACACACATCTACTCATGCTAAAAACATACACGACATTTAGACTACATATAGTGATGCTTTAAATGACATGTGTTCCATTCGATTTTTAACAACTAAACTGCAGTTTAAGTGATAGTTCACCCAAAAAATGCAAATTCGGTCATCATTCATTCACCCTCTTGCCATTTCAAACCTTATGACTTTCCTTCTTCCGCACAACACAGAAGAAGAGATTTTGAAGAAAGTTGATATTGCAGGCACCCATTTATGGACACAAAACCAATGCAAGTCAATGGGGGCCAGTTACCAACATTCTTTTTTCATTTTTGGGTGAACTATTACTGTAAGTACAAATTGCAATTTTTAGTGAAAACTGTTACCTTTGACGCTCTATCGCCATCTCTGTTTGAAACATACAATTGCAGGTTACTTCAGTCTGTTTTGTCGCAAGTTCCTACCTGAGCTCAATATGTAAATCAGCATTTTAATCACAGATTTTGTTATGTACTTTAAAAATAAAAGTTGACTTTAACCACAGTAAAGTCATTATTTTGAAAAATACAAACTAAAACCTCTACAGTGATACTAATTAAAGGGCCGGTACCTTAGTTTTTATTATATTTAATTAGGTTACATTTATTATTTTATTATATTTTATTCAGAGCAAAATGTAATTTATTTTGCAAAAAAACAAGGATGGTTTTCAAGTTATTAACTTGTAAAGTTTCAAACTGCATAAAAGTGTAGTTTAATAATAGTTCGGTACTCCCCAACACTGCCGTCATTGTGTTTAACTTCAGAATGTTTGCTCTTTGGTTGTTAAGTCAAACTCGCACATCAACAGTTTGCTTCTCTGTCTATTTACGTTTAATAGCAACTATTTCTAGAGGAGAAAAGTTGCCCTGTCTGCAGACCTCCTGTACGGATTCCTTCGGTGGAGGTCCTGGATGCAGGAGATTTCGCCTTTGCTCTTTCTGATACTCTATCTGTGCTGATGTTTATCTGCGTGTCTTTTTTTGCATAATCAGAGTGCAACAGATGCCCAAACAAGTCAGAGCAGAACATCTTGGGAGGCATCGAGGTTACCCCTCTTTCATCCGGAATTTCAAATAGACATAGCCTGGAATATTTCAATTCCCATTCCGATGCCACATGGAAGACACATTAGCCAATTGACCTCTAACCCGCTGTGGGTTTCTCGGTGTGTGTGCTCGAGCGAGGCACAAAAATAAACATTTGTATGCACAAGCATGGAGAGTTTCAGGCCTTTAGACGCAAAGCGCACGCATTCGTGTCATTAAAGCAGAATTCCGGTTGTTGTTCCAGAGGTTCGACTGACAACATCTGCAGATCCAACAACACAAATAAAACAAACGGTGATGTTTTACAAATGTACCTCTGTCCTGTTTCTCAAACTCTTTTGGCTTTTTAATCAGATGTGATGTACAGAAGTGGCCACAAATGATATCCGGAGGGTGTATTTGTTTTCAACATTTGCTTTTAATGACCCCTGAGGATAAAGTAAGCCGTCAAAATATATGTATAGTAAAGAATGGAAAAAAATGCAACTTGGTAAAGTTCTTTATTTGAAAAAAAGATTATTTAATAAAAAAAGATGGACATCAAATTTGGACACTGCTATTCATCTCTCTTGAATGTATTTTTTGTTATATTTTTTAAAGTTGCCACAGTGCTAGGGTGATGTGGATGGTTGCTAGGACATGGTAAATCGGTTGCTAAGGTGTTCTAGATGTTTTAAACATGTTGCTAAAGCATTGCTTTGTTTCTGTGATGGTCTAAAGTCAAAATACCACATTTTAACCCGAAAGTAGTCCCTTTCGTGAAAAAATCCACTTTACAAATGAATGAAAACTTTGTGTTATAATGAATGATTTGACAACAATGTGTCTTGTAATAGTCACAATGCAGGTGTGACTTTCACAGTTTATTTCTTCAAAATTCTTACATGGATCACAAATGCGATTATCTTAAAGAATTAGAAATGATGGACATGTGTTTGGCGGGAACAAGGGGTTTCTGTAATAATGTGGGTTTAGCAGTTTGGACAATGGAAATCTTCTTGAAAGATCTCATCACAACACATATTTGTTCGGTTGGAGTTACTTCACTTTGGCTCAGACATTCCCCGTGTGAGAACACAAAGGCCAGATCCTTGACTTTATCATTAATCTCTGTAGATATGCGAGCAAACGCCTAGAAAAGAACCCCTTTGGCACGTTTGCTAGCGCTCTCCTCCTTTCTTTGCCTTTTACTCTCGTCCTTCAACGTTTGCTGGACGCTTTTGGAGATAAGGCTTGTTGCCGGGAGGTTGAGAAGATTAGACGCCTCTGAAGTTTGCATTTCTCTCGTCTGGTAGCAGATCGGGACATGAGTGTGGCTTGATATCCAAAGCATCTCACTTTCAACACTTTACCGTGCGATGATCTGTGACCGACTCAGCCAACCTTAACCTAGCTCAGTGGGTTAATAAATACCTCAAAACAGGCCTCGTATCGCCATAAGACATCAATTTAACACTGTATTCTAGGTTTAACCAATTAACTTTTCCCCAGACACGTGTTATCTAAACTAGTGCCGAGCAAGCTTAGTTTTGTCAGGATCACATTTACATCATGAAAACATTCCATGACAAACATTTGAGAGTTGGCTTAGATCTCTATCGTCATTTTTAAAAGATTAATACTAGTGCAGATAATGTTATATTAATGTGAAATAAGATACAAGATTAAGTGCTAAACAGAACTTTGATGATCCGCATGCAAAAAACATCTCTTTATCTGCTGTCACACTAATCTGGATTATAAATAACTTTAAGAGGACAAATAGCATCCGACCCCTCTCGTGTGTTGGCAGGAGTTGCAAATCAGCTTGTTTGAAGACTTGTTTCTATTTGATTTGTTATTGTTATAGTTGGAATCAGAAAGGCTTATTCTGGATTAGACTTCTAAGAGATAAAATCTCACACAATCAGTTTTCAGAAAACAAGGCTATTCTTTGGCGACATTAATTGTTTTTTAAATATATTCTCTGAAAATGTTGTGCTTTTTTTATACTTTATTATGACTCTCATTTCAAAATATATATATTACAGTTCTATAACAAAAAGAATCCTTAAAAGACACATTTTTTTCACAATGGTTATCTTTCATTATTTCCTTCTACTTTGTTTAATTCTATATTTATATATATTATTTTATCTCGTGGTACCCTCCACCCAAAACGATAGAGAACCACTACATTCCTGAGCACCTTTCACCATTAGAAACATTCTCACATTCGTTTCAAACTCTTATAATGGCACACATTTTTTCGATTATTAAAAAATATACATATATTTAAAAAAATAAAATCTTTGCCGATTCATCTGTCAAATCTCCTCCTTTCTGTTCTGATAGGTCAGATGGTCGAGTCTGCTGTGATTGGTCTAAAACAGCTAAACAAACGTACGTGCCACATGAAAACATAGGCAGATAATGTATGTTTTAATGTATGCATTCTTTACCCATACTATATAAAGCATACTGATTTAACGCTAAAGCAGATAGCGCTTTAATTTAATATGTAGTATCATAGTATGCTATTTTATGTGCACTCTGCATGCTATGTGCTATTTGAACCGCACTCATTCTTTTCTATAGGAAGCAAACTAGGATGTGTGATTGTGAAGTGTGCTGGGAAGTGTGTTGTTGACATAGCTGGATTCCCTGTCGAGCACTTGTTCAGAGAGACAGAATGAAGCAGCAGTTCTTTATGACCTGTAACATGAGCTCTGAAGATTCTGATGCCATAGATATTACTGTACATGTGTATCAGTGGCTGGGGTACAACAACAGTTTTACACCACCAGTGTGAGGTCTGTGACAAGATAATCAGACTGTAAATAGATTGCATGCATGCACACAATTTCTGATAATGACAGCTGCGGCAAAGCTGGGAGACATTTCAGAAGAAGAGTTCAACACACTGTATGTTGCACAGTACAATTTATGTTGTACAGATTTTATAAGGATGTCTTTCCAACCTTCTTCAGAACACAAAAGAAGACATTTTAATAATGGTGAATAAACAATTTGGGACCCCATTGACTTCCATTCTATAGACACAAAACCATTTCTTAAAATATCTTCTTTTGTGTTCCACAGAAGAAAGAGTCGGATTCACTACTTTACTATTAGCGGCAGACTCTGGTCTTTTATCAATACTCATTCTATTAGACTTAAGTGCAGCATTCAACACCATTTCACACTCTGTTCTGCTAGATAGAGTGGAGTCCATAGGAATCACAGGTACAGCTCTTTGTTGGTTTCATTCCTATTTTACGTACCGCACTCAATTTGTACAGTTTAAGCAGTTTAAATCAAACCCTACTCCTGTCATCATTGGTGTCCTGCAGGGCTCTGTCCTGGGTCCTCTTCTTTTTTCATTTATCTTCTTCCAATTAGTTTTATTTTAAGGAAGTACGGGGTTCAATTCCACTGTTACGCTGATGACACCCAACTTTACCTGTCCTCCAAACCTACTACCGTTTTTCCTCCGTGTTCTCTTGTTCAGTGCTTAGACGAAATAAAAACCTGGATGTCATGTAACGTTCTCAAACTCAACAGTAATGACATGGAAATACTCTGGGTTCTGAAACCCCCTGGCCATGCCAAGTTGTCCCTCTATGACAATCAACAATTCTCTTGTATCTAAACAGGTTAAAAGTTTGGGTGTCATCTTGGACATTACTCTATCATTTGAGGCTCATATTAATAACGTTATTCGTTCTGCATTTTTTCATATACAAAACATAAATCATCTTCAGTCTGTTCTCTCCTACACAAAACCTACACTTGCTCCCTGTTAAATATTGCATAAATATTAAAATCCTGCTTTTAACATTCAAGACACTCAATAATCTGGCACCCTCATACTTATTTGATCTCCTTTGTTTAAATACTCCTACTCCTGCTTTACGATCTGCCTCTCCACTCACTCTTGTCCTTCCACACACTCTGACAACTTCTATGGGTTCACGAGCCTTTGGCTATGCTCCTCCGTGCCTGGATGTTCACAAAAGTCTTAGTCTTGTGGTTTTTAAATCTAGACTTAAAACCTATTTATTTGGGCAGGCCTTCTTGTAACCTTCAGATGTAGATGGGCTGTGCTGGATAATTGTTCGATGATTGGTTGTTTTACTGATGATTGGTTGTTTCATTGATGTCCTTGAGTGTCATGAAAGGTGCCTATAAACAAAATGTTTTGAATAACATGAGGGTGAATAAATGATGACAGAATTATATTTTGGGGTGAACTGTTCCTTTAAGTGTCCACACCTAACCCCAGCTCGCATGCTGTTTGGAAACTTCCAGGGATAATTTGAGCACTATAAATGTCTGTTTGATAGAAAAGACTGCAGGTGGGAGGTAAATGCAGAGGTTGGGTGGTCACGGTACGTTTTGGAGTCCTGCAGCAACAGGTATAAAGCCACTCTCATCTCATTCCTGCCAACAGGTGCTTGGGAAAATATGAAGGGTTGACTGTGGTCACAGCCCTCTGCCCATACATTTAAAACATCCTATTTTAAAAGAAGCGTGTTATTATGTGCCATTAAGCATGAAGCTTTTATAAAAGAAATGTCGACACCCTCTACATTTATTGTATTTTTTAAGGTATGCATGAACATCTTCGGGAATCATAGTTATTTATTTATCAGCTGGCTTTTTTGTTCATTTTTAATCATTATCATTCTGACACTACTTTTATAATTAATTCAAAAACAAAATATTGTATACTTTACTTTTGCAGCAGGAGTAAGAATAAATATTTTGATAGTAGACCCAAATGTAATAATTAAAATGTTTCATTGTTTAAGCAGAAAAAGTGGTTTTATAGTTTAAATTAAATTAGCCTTTCAATTTTTTTTGCAGTCAATCATTCAGAACAATACTACAATTTAATTTATTTCTGTTTTTATTTATTTAAAAGTCACAAACTTCCATCTGTACCGTTTTTATCTTGCTTCTTTGTAAATTTACGACAACGCTCGGTTTACTATTCTCAGCGCTGTATTGAAATAACAACTGGGCGTAGCAGCATGTGACTCATTTTTATTTACAATCGTGTCTTTACCACAGGGATGTTCTGCAATGATACGGGACGGAGAGTTTGTGGGAATTGAATTACGTTTAAGATTTAGGGATCCTTTCAAAGAAAGGCTTCCCTTGTTGGATTGGTTTACCTCTTCTGTGTGGACTTCCCCTCCTGGAAATGGTTGAAGGAAGAATCATAAAAACACCATTGCATGAAGAAGTGAAATGAGAGTTGCTCATGTTGGGTCATGCATGTAGCCACAAAATACTTTAAGATGGAGGAAGGAGGAGCTATAAAGTCAATAGTCAATGTGGGACCTGAACTGTGGGTTTGACAGGAGGAACCTCATCTGTTTGCCTTTGTGTATCTCTCTCTTTCTCTCTTTATATCTGTATATATCTCTCTTATTCTTTGGGCATTTTCACTTAGGGGTGTACTCACTTTTGAGGCAAGCGGTTTAGACATTAATGGCTGTGTGTTGAGTTATTTTGAGGGGCATATTAACACTGTTATAGAAGCTGTACACTCACTACTTTATACTGTAGCAAAGTGTCATTTCTTCAGTGTTGTCACATGAAAAGATATAATACAATATTTACAAAAATGTGAGGGTGCACTGACTTCTGTGAGAAACTGTATATGTTAAATAGTGTAGGACTAAGACTACAGCCCTGTCTCACTCCACGACTCTGGGAGAGATAGTCTGTGTGCTTGTTGCCGATTTTAACAGCCAATGTGTCATGGACTACTATGAGTAGATAGAGAGCTAGAGAGATCTCTCTAGAGAGATCTATCTCTCTATCTCTCTCTATACTCTATCTAGCTCTCTCTCTCTCTCTCTCTCGCTCTCTATCTCTCTCTCTCTCTCTCTATATCTCTCTCTCTCTCTCTATCTCTCTCTTCTATCTCTCTTCTCTATCTCTCTCTCTCTCTCCTCTCTCTCTCTATACTCTCTATCTGCATCTGTCTGTCTGTCTGTCTGCCTGTCTCTTTCTCTGTCTCTCTCTGTCTTTACCTATATGTCTGTCTGTCTCTGTATCTGCCTGTCTGTCTGTCTGTCTCTGTATCTCTGCTTATCTGTCTGTCTGTCTGTCTCTCTCTCTCTCTGTCTATACCTATCTGTCTGTTCTCTCTCTCTCTCTCTCTGTCTTTAACTATCTGTCTCTCTCTCTCTTTCTCTCTCTCTCTCTCTGTATCTTTGTATGTCTGTCTGTCTGTCTTTCTCTGTATCTCTCTCTTCATCCATCTCTTTTTATATCTACCTGTCTGTCTGTCTGTCTGTCTACCCATCTATCTGACAATCTAGTGTCCCATCCAAGGCTTTTCATTTAGCGATGACCCTGGTCATACTTTTACATTTTGTTAATAATCATGCTGTCAGTCTCCGTTCATCCTCATAAGAGCGGTACAGCTCTTCTAATAACTCTGGGAGCTGGACGCGGATCAGACAGGCTCTGTGCAGGTCAAGAGAAGTATGAGATATGGGGGGAGGGAGGCTGTGTAGAAGGTACTGGAATAAAGAGCCTTCTGGAGACGACCCACAGGTGTCTGATCCACATGCTCATAACCCTCTATTCTCCATTTCCCAGCTTTCTCTAAGGTTTGCCTGCATGCCTGACTGTTTAGAAAGGGGTCTTGAGACTGCGAGTAACATGAAGAGAGCAAACTCTAGAACTCGTGACCCCAGAGCCAAGCTCAGTTCAAGAGCACTGAATTCTACGGTTGAAATCAGCCATAAAATTCAGAAGTTTCCGGGGTCAGTGGAGCGGTGAGAGAGTCCCCCGCTAATGGTGTCTGCCTCTTAGAGTTAAATAGAGTAGAACCACAACAGTCTGCAGACTGGTTGTTAAATCAGCGATTATGATAAAAAGAATATTTTAATGCACACAAATCAATTAAAACTACAAATGCCAAAGTGCAAGGTGTTCGTTTAGTAAGAGGAGTGATATTTATGTAATTACTGGAGTTTATTTATATCTGAATATGTGCGTGAGAGAACGTGTGCCTGACATTTCCCTTCCCGAAACACTCAGAAATCTGTTTTAATTACTCTACCACAGAAATCCATCTCTCCAGCAGATGTTTGCACGCACACACGCACGCTTCTCTTGAGAGAGACCTTAATCAAAGAGAAGTGCTGCTGATGAAAAACATCAAACAACTCAATCAAAGTGTCATAGAAAAAAAGAGTTTTTAAAGATTTGGGAAAAACATTGGGGAAATTCCTCTTTTAATTCAGGTACTTATTTTTTTGTGCACATATTTTGACTTTAATGTATTATTCTGTTCCCTCATCAGCTCTCTATCGTCTCTTTATGCAACTGCGTAAGCTCAGCGGCCCTGAAGAAGTGTGTCACAGTAGTGGAGTATTTTTACTCTACTCAAGTACATACTCTACATTTATCTGTACTTATCACATTGTTTTTACTTTGGAAAATTTTACTTCAGTTTATTCTAAAGGATCCAAACTCTCTACTACATTTTTTTAAATAAATAAAAACAGAAATAAATTAAATTGTAGTATTTATACTTAATATTAATACTTAAAGGGATAGTTTACAGAAAATCGAAATTCTTTCATTATTTGCTCACCCTCTTTTCATTCAGACCTGTATGACTTTCTTTCTTCTGCAGAACACAAAGGAAGATATTTTGAAGAATGTTAATAACCTAACCTCATTGGATCCAATTGACTTCTATTGAATGGACACAAAACCTGACCTTTCTCAAAATATCTTTGTTTGTGTTCCACAGAAGGAAGGAAGTCATACATGTTTTGAACGACATTACCTTTCTATTTTTTCTTTTGGTGAACTATCCCTTCGAGTACATTCAAAATCGAATATTTTTTAAGTCAAATTTTAGAGTTGGTAATACTTTACCTTAAGGTTCCCTTCATTGAGCATTTATAAATGTGTCATTAATGATTAATAAGTTATTTATAAATGCATTATAAAGCAGTTAAAACTGCATAATTAAACAGGGGGATTGTAACGAAATACCCACCAAATAGTGAGCCATTATTAACTCGCATGTTATAAATGTTCCCCTTTGGTGGAAGGAACTCCCAGCCTCCACACGAACTGCAGCATCCTTCACAACTGTAAAAAAACAGCTCAAAACATACCAGTTAGTTCATCTGTTGACTATCCAATAACTGTGTCTGTCTGTTTAAAAATAAAATTGTGTTTCATTTTCTTCTTTGCTTAATCCATTTTTAATCCTTCTAGTTGCATGGCCTTGTACACTAACGGTACTGTTTAGCGTGTTGACAAAATGTTTATATGCTGTCCTACTTGTAAGTCGCTTTGGATAAAAGTGTCTGCCAAATGAATAAATGTAAAATGTAAATGCTTAATAAATGTAAATTTATTTGACTCGAAAGCAGATTCGATGTTATCTTGGTGTTGTTTGCAAAATAGGTTTGTGTGAAAAATGATTGCTTGTAAATGAATTGTATTTTTGTATTTATTTTCAAATTACAAGTTACTTGTATTTTTATTAAATACATTTTTCACCGCAGCATTTTGTATTTTATTTAAATACATTTGATGAGTAAGTATTTGTAATTTGTAACAAAATACTTTTTTATGTATTCGTGCCCATCTCTACGATTTAGAAGTATTGACAGCACATTGAGTGCACATTAAAGAAAAGTAGATGCCTGTGAAGTATTCATTCACCACTTCAAAACACCAGACTTGAAAAAAAATGTTAAGAGTTATAAATGTTAGCAAACCATGTAAGTGTGCCTTAAAAGGATTCATGTGAACCATTTATGAAATATACAATAATAAGAAAAACCAACATAACACCCTACAGTCTCCAGTCTGACAGCCTATTTAGCAAATAAATAATGAATAAATACATTTATGAAGCATTTCTAACATGTGAGTTAAAAATGTCTCACTGTTTGGCAGGTATTTCGTTAGAATCCCTTTTTATTTACGCAGATATAACTGCGTTATAATGCATTTGTAAATGACTTATTAATCATAAGTGAACACATTTACATATGCTTTATAAAGGGAAACTTCATGTAAAGTGTTAACTTAGAGTTTTTTAAATAGGCCTACTTAAGTAAAAAATTGACATGTATTTATAAAATTGAATGGAGTAAGTTTAGTATTATGATTTATAATGTAATGAAGAAAAGACTCTAAATTAGGCTACAGAAAGTACACTTCTTTCCACGTCTTTACTGCTTAATTGGTAGATAATACACAGTAGGTTTTTATCATTATTATAGAATGACCTTTTATAATAAAAAGAATACTAGAATACCGTTCTCAAAAGTGCTTTCTGATGTAACCAAAGTCTGCTAAACTCCTGTGGCTGGGATGGCTTTGGTGAAGTTTTATAACTATATCAATCTATGAGACAATTTCAGGTGGAGCATAAAAACAAGCAGCACTGTAAATTGTGATAATCCCAAACGTTTCACACATACCGCTGCACCTCGTGTAACATCTGTTGAGTTTGGCAAGAAACCTGAATGTCTTATTCTGAGCCCCCTCTTGTAAAAGAGGAATTCAGACATGCATGCATGCGCACAAGAGCGCACATTATGTACCTCTTCAATGCAACATTCATGTATGGCGGTAAGAGAAGATGAAGGTTTATCAGTTAGATGATCACTCAGTTGCACTTGCTGGTTGACTTGTCTTTCTTAAGTAGTGTGTTGTTTTGATTCTTTGATCTTCAGTGTTGATTGATGATATGATAAAAGTTTATTTTATTTCTCTATGAAACAAATCAACATCAAGGATCTTACCCTGAAAATGACCTGCTCTATCTTTCACCATATACTTCTCTCTCTCTCTCTCTCTCTAGATACCAACGTGGAGAGATTAGCCGAACATGCATGCCCTTATCTGCAGAAACCGTGAACAAAACTATGTACGGCAAAACACGATCCAGACAACATTTAATACACATTCACATGTGATGAGATTTGTGCTGACAACAGTGTACAATGTTTTGGGTGGGTTTTTCTATATAGCCTGTCAATTTTAATTGTTATTTTGCAGCATGTTATTGAAATGCTAATACATTTACTGTAAAAAATCTTTTGCTGTAGTTACGCAGCTAGTTGCCAGTAACTTACTATATATATGTATCTCATTTATTGGCAACATTTTGTTCAAAGATAAATTAACATTAAACATTAACAAGTTTTTACCTTAACCGAAAAAAACTATAAAATAACAGCTTCATGCAAAGCATTCTGGAAACCAGAAATCCTCATCAACCTTTTTTCTGTTATTTTTTCAAATTTTGGTTCCCAGAATGCTTTTGCTGTAAAGATAAAGACTTGTTTAATGTTCATTTATCTTTGTTATTGCAAATGTTATTGCTTGTCGCTCTTTCGTAGCACAATAGATTTGATGGAGTTCTCAGCTGTTTCATTGTTTCATTTAAGTATCAATTTAGATTAAGTATCAACAAGTAAAGGGAGGAATAAAAATAGACACAAATGAAACTAATTGTTAAGATACATGAAGAGTATGGAGGAGTAAAAGTAATGTAGATTGTAGATGTGAAATAATCTGGATTTGGGTAACTTTGTTCAGAAATCTTTGAGTTTATATTGAGACAAATTAATTGCAACAAAATTAATTGTAGACAAATCTGCGCTCAGTTTGTGACATTGTTGAGGGTATCGTCTGAAACACTAATGGATACCTTCTGAGATGAAATTTGTGCTTTTCCTCAGGAGAAACATCTGCAGGAGACTTAAGTAAGTCTCCATTTAACATGCTATCTTTGATATCTATAGGAGAAATAATTGAGATATTAAAGACATCTCACCTGTGATGGTTCTTTCTCACGGCCTGGTTCACACAAGCACAACCTCCCATTCTTTGTGCACTGAACCTCTGGCCTTCAGATTCCATAACGTTTGTAACACCTAGATAATCATGCCACTCTTGCCTTTCTATGTGGCATGTGAACCAATAATAGACAGGCCAGGTAGCTCAGCGATGAGGAATTTCACATTGATATTTGATCTCGCTGACCCTCGTAGAGAGCTTATGGGACGCAGCGCATGTCAGAGACAGAGGCTCCCGCAGAAAAATCTAGCGTAGCGAGTAATTGATGTTTTATCAAACCTAATCGCCTATGACAAGAAAAGAAAACCAACGGTTCTGAGAATGTTATCTATGGAGTGTTTGAAGAATAGAGAGAGTACCGGTGGAAGAACAGAAGACCCCTAAAGTGTTGCCCAACAAGTGCTTAAGACCATTGGACTAAACCAAACAAAATAACTGCGTCTAACAAACATCCACACACGTGTATTTTAAAATGAGTGAAGAGTGTTTAAGATTTACTCTATCTAAAGCATGAATTAGACACAGCTGATTGTCAAATGTTTAGAAGTCACACATTTATCAATAGTTACAGTTGCTACGTATACAAATATGCAGACAAATTGATAGATTTTTCTTTCTTCAGTTGGACACAGACAAATCATTTTATGTATAATTTTTTATTTGAGATCCAAATCTTTTTTTTAGAGATTTATTTAGATATTGATACGTCGTGTTTAATAACATATATCAGCGCTGTAGATTCAATTATGTCGCCGTATCGAAAACGTTCAAATCTCACTGGCTAGTCACAAAATAATATATATAAGAAAGATAACATGACGACATTTTAACTGAAGGAATGAATTATCTGGAATGGCATGAGGATGAATAAACTATGAGAGCATTTTCATATTTGTATGAACTTTTGCTTTAAAGGGATAGTTCACCTAAAGATTTCCGTCGCAATTTATACGCCCTCTTGTCATTTCAACCCTGTATGACATTCATTCTTCTGCAGAACACAAAAGAAGATATTTTGAAGAATGTTGGTAACCAAACAACGCCTGTACCCATTCACTTCTACTGTACGGACACAAAACCAATGCAAGTCAATGGGTACCAACGTTGTCAGTTACCAACATTCTTCAAAACATCTTCCTTTCTGTCATGCTGATCATTTAAAGATGATTCATGAATTGTGGCAGGTGTGTCGAGTTACGCTGCTTAAGGAAACATGATTCATCTCCGAGCCCATATCATCAATCACCTTTAACCTTTTGCGTGTCAATCTGTCTAAATAGGCAGGGCCAAAACATCTGCAGAGACATAAACACATGTCTCCGATTTTATAAAAAAGACACAAGCGCACCAAAGATCCATTGAAATCCACTGTAAATAACTTCACCATAGACTGTTTCTCGCTTGCAATCTAAGCGTATAAGCCCATCCAACCCCCGCGTCCGACGGGGGAGATCCAGCTGGTGGAGCTGAGTGGCGGGGTAATGGTGATTTATGAGCGATGTGGAAGGAATGTTTGAGGAACACATGTCCATGGTCCTCTGCGCTTCGCTCGCAGGCGCTGGATGACAGGTGGCCACGGCGGGTGGCTGAGCGTAGCCTCACGTTAGCGGCAGAATGACTTAGAACCATTTTTTGGCCGCCTAAACAAATCTCAGATGCGCTGATGTGTCAATAAACAGAAGCAAACGTTAAGGTTATTTATGTACTGAGAGAAAAAGCATGTTATAGGTCTGATTTTGAGGGAACGTTCCCAGAACTTTTGCTTACATTGTCTTAAAGTTTTCTCAAAGTTGTTATTCTTGTGGTAATGTTGAAAGAGCATTGTATCAACGTTATATGTCTGTGCTAATGTTCTATAAAGGTTTAAAAAATAAAAAATAAATTACATTGTTCGAGGAACGTATCCGAATGTTTGAAAACATTTAGAAAAACAATTCCTTAATGGAAATTTACATTTATGCGTTTGGCAGACGCTTTTATCCAAAGCGACTTACATTGTATTATCCTATACATTAATACATAGGTATCTGCAATCCCCTGGGATCGAACCCCGTTGTTAACGCAACGCTCTTACCACTGAACTACAGGAAATGATTGCGAATCGTTTCTAAAAAAGGATTAAATCTTTTTTGTATAAAGATTACTCAATTGTATCATCCCAATAATTTTCTTATTTCCTATATATTGTTCTGCTGAAATGGTTGTGTAAATCTAGTACATTCATTAAAGGGAGGACATTTTTAAGACAAACCTGCATTATTTATTGCGACGCATATGGATCGTATCTCGTTCTGTGTCTGCGGCTTTTGCTAATAGCTCAACTCTACTTTAGTGACATGTTAAGCGACGGGTCAACTGAGTGCATATGGGGCCGCACTAGGCGCTGCCACTCTTTCCGGGCCCTCGGGTCAACCCCAATCAAAGGGATTCCTCTTCACTCAAGGGTAAATAAATGTCATCACTCCGAGGAACGTGGTATGAAACTGTAAACAGTCTGTTAGACTTTCTGCACTTGAAGCCTGAGCACACATCATTCTCCATACGCACACATCCGTCCTCTCCCTCCACGCTGTGGGGAATTGTGAACTGCGAGAGGCTCGCTGTAAAACATTAAAAAGCCAACCACAGCCCTAAATTCCAGGAGATGTTTGCTAACCCCATGCCTGTGACTAGGAGAACCGTGGGGGCTCAGGGGGCCGTGATAAATGGGCCAGAGCAACATGATGAATGTGGCTGCCGGGGTCTGTGTGTGTGAGAGGGAGAGAGAGGACAGCCACTGTGATTGGTTCAAAAGAGGAGGTGAAGATAAAGCAGAGCGGCGAATATCACATCGCATATGTGGACTTAGTAGTGTGATGGAATAGGAGAAAAAAAGAAGAGAGACGCGAGTGAGAAAATTAAAAAAGCAATGTAAAATGTATGGTAGAAAATTGCTTAATTAAAAAAACAATTGAATTTGGACCAGCGTCTTAATTGTAACAATACAAGACGAATCACTTGAAATCCTGGACACATGTGCAGGGTTGCCAGATCTGCGTAATGAAATTAGCCCAATGACCCCTTTCCAAATAGAAAAACGTAAAATACTAAAACCTCAGTCGTAAACCTAAAATGCCTATTTTACAATTCAAAGTAGCCAAGTTCTGCAGGGCGCCTGTGGATCTGGCAACCCTGCACATACGTTTTTATCTTACTGGTCCCAAGGTCATTTTAAGTGGATACATAAAGTCACTCCCTCCAAGTTCACACAGGTGTGCTGGCAAAGCAAACATTTTACAGGATAGAGACTGTACAGTTTAAATGGAAAAGTTTAGTTTTATGCTAAATGTTAATTTTAGGGACAACAACAGCATTTAAATGGCTTCAAAGCTAATAGACATGGACTAAACGTCACTTTCTTTTGATTCCATGAGTTCTTGAAAGCAAAATATTTGTTCATCTTTTGAACTTAGAGGTCCATTTCAAGGTGACTTACTGTCGCAAAGCTCTGCTTGTACTCTCGACCCACTGGAAGCGATCATATATGCACAATGTCTGATTTACACTCCAGATTAAGGAAATACGGTGTCTTAGTTTACAAAAGGGGATTTGGGTTACACAGCTGCTCTTTTTGTGAAATCCCTGCTAGTTACTCTTGGTCACAATCTCTTTTTTGTTACTGTCCAGATGCGGTCAAGAAGACAGAATTTTCTTTGCTTTATGGCTCCAATCTTGCCTACACTGCGAACCTTTATATACGACACACGTTCTGTATGTATTTATTATGTAAACCCTCAATTTATTTCTGTCTTTTCTCATTCTCCAATTCTGACTGTTTTATGACTTTATATGTTATTTTATATTTAAGGATCTGCTTTTTATTCCAAAATGTTCTGTAATCTTGAATCTATTATTATATGGTTGAACTCCCAACTGTTCACCTACACATCACACGAGGCTTCAAATGATGTTCCTGTGGGGTAGGCTGTTGTTCTTTGGCAGTAATTCATGGTTCTTTATGTAGCGTGGGCAGGAGGCCGTTTAAAAGTTGTGTTATAAATGGCCGATATTCTGCAATAAATTCAGTTGCAATAAATATCTTTGTACGGTGACCCAAACATGCACACATCTAAGTTACAGAGGGTCGGTCAGCAGGGGTTGGGGTCTTAGTGCAGCTTATTTTAAAGTAATAGTTAAGGCATCAAACACAAGAGGAAGTATGGGAATTATGTAGTGACCTAAAATGTAAAACAAATCAAAACTGGTTTATTTTAGATTCTCTGGAAGCTGCTTTTGATCAGTATTTATAGGAGTTCCATAAATGGTATTCCATAAATTCTATGCCATGTTATGTAAAAAATTATATATAAGCATATTGATATATATATATACACAGTATATGGTATACATATATATATTTGACAGCATAATGCAAACATTTGATTGTAAGTACAAGGTTTGATTGTCAGTGCATCAATAAAAAAACAAAGGTATGCATCTAATGTCTTAAAAAGTCAATGATTACAGTTTTCGCATGAATTCACTTTTTTATGACTACTTCGTACTTCTTTGAATTGTATATTGGAAAAATAACAGTGGATCAAAACCTATGCTTATTGCTTACGTATTTCCTGGTATCCTCACCATCCATGTGATTTTTTACTACACATCAACATTTTATTTCCGAATGAAACACTGCCTCCGTGTGGTGAAAACTGGAAATGACGTAAACAAAAAGTGATTAAAAATTAATTTCAGCTCATATGTGAAGACCTATAGTTTGTGATTTCAAATTTGTGGCTATAGTATTTTGCAAAAATAAATAAATAAACATGGAGTTTACATACTTTTTGCATATTTCTTTTTATAGAAGACCACAATAAACAACATGAACATTAAACAAGAAGGGAATAGAAAAATACGGAGAACAATCAATAGCAACAATATAACACATTTAAATACTCTTCCTGAATTAACATTTTTGTCACTCTTTATTTGTCAATGAAAATACCATTTAAAATTGACAAAACAATTAACAAAACTGTTAATTCTTTGTATCAAAAGATAGCAAATGATATGTTTAATATTCAACGTTACATTTGAATGAATATCGTATTTATTCAGTATTAATGCTGTATTTATTGTTTTGCCCAAAAACACGCAAGCGGAAGGTTTAGTGTGACGTCACTCCTACCTATCCCTCGTCCCGGAAGTAACCGACATGATCTGTTTACGCTCCGAATCGAGCGGAAATCTCGAGTTATCGGTCTTGTAACGTTGTGAAATAATACAGGATACCAACGCTGACACTACAAGCAGAGTCTTTACGCTCGGAATTGTTGGTGCCGAGCGTTGGTGGGCGAGCCCGCCTGCTGTTTAGCAGGCTAGCCCGCCAGATAGGTATCCAGCTGCCTAGGCGACGAGCTAACGTGAAGTAACTAATCTCGAGGCAGCCATCGAGGCAGCTCGTCGTTATTTCATTTCACAATCCTCTTGTATCGCGTAGCAATGGCAACTCGGCGACTGACCGATGCCTTCTTATTATTGCGGAACAATGCGATCCAAAACCGGCAGATTTTGGCTGAGCAAGTGAGTACATACGACCCCCGTCGTGCTCTGAATACACGTAGCAATGCTGCGGTGAGTCCAACGTCAATTGTCTGAACTGATTGTTTTCGCGTGTGTGTGGTTTCAGCTAGCTAGTGCACCATAGCTAGGGATGTTTGTTGGTGTAAACTGGCGCTGTCAGTTGATTCAACAAGCCTCGACTGTGTTCTGTTCGCTCAATGAACAGCTAGCGAGTGCACGAGATCCGGCTAGCTGTTCATACGTTTGTTTACATCCTCCTGCGTTTTGGTTTACTTCAACATGGTTGAATGAAATTCCTCAAATTCATTTTAAGATTCATTGCGAACATGTCTTGTGGTGGCTGAGATCATTTAAGCTGTCTTACGTTACCATGAGGATGAGATGATGGGAGGGTCATGGGTTGAGTGACTAGGCATAGTCATATTGAAATTCACATATTTTTTATTTGTATTGAGACTTTACATCTCTATTGTATTCTTTAAAGGAATATGTGCAGTTAGATGCTGTATACAACAAGTTTAACTGTACAATAAATCCTCAGTGGAAAGCATGCTGTTTTGTCTTCTTGAAGTCTTCCTTAGATGTTTTCCACAGATAATGTATTCTTCGCATATTTCTGCCTCTTTGATGTTGGTGGGCGGTCTGGTATTATTGAGCATGGCTTTGAATAGTCCATGTCATGAACCTCAGGTTCTCTACCTCGATTATGCTTTACAATGCAATATTTAATGAAGTGTAAATAATGTATGTAGTGTAATAGTTACCACCACAGACGTCATTTAAATCATATGTCTGTAATGTCATGCATGCTTGTTTGTTTGTAAGTGGCTATAATCTTTCTTTCTACTTTTTTTGCATGTAGATTTTTTGGTTTGCTTGCACTTGTTGGTTCTGGCTAAACATTGCCTTGCAAAACTATGAAAGGTTCCCTCTGCTCCTTACGGGTATCTTTGATTTTGGTTTAGAAAGAAATTTATCTTCCAGATTCATCTTTTATTAGACCTATAGATTTAGAAACAACAGAGCTGTATTTTTCCAAAACTGATATCCCGCTTGGTGAATTTTTGAATAAGTTGACTCGTGTAACATGTGACACAATCATTAAGTAGGATTGAGAATTAGTTTTTGGGCTGGAAAAGACACATTTAACACGCCTAATACAACAAATTACAAAGTGATGTTGGACGATTTTGGTACACTGCAACATAAAGATGATGTGAGATTTAATAAAAAGTTTGGATTGGCATATCACTAACATATATTGAATATTATGCTACTGAATATCAGATGTCCAGTCCAGCCCAAAACCAGCTGTCTGTCATTTTGATGCTGATCACTGCTTTTTGTCTTGGGCTTATCTGCTCTCACTCCTCATGGGACGGGACTTCGCTGGGCTCTTCCAATCACTTTAGGAGTTTGATGAGGTACTGTTTAAATGTCTTGCACAGAATGTCCAAAGATTGTGAACGCCTGTCAATCACAGTTGCACACTAGCCCCGTCATTGTTTGTTTGCTTATTAAATATTTTATCTATAATTTGTTAGGGTTGTAAACAACCCGCATAAGGGTCGTAATATCATCCCTTATTTTACTCTATGTATGTTTGTAGCTTTTTCACACAACACAGAAGTAAATAATGTGTGCAGATGCATTGTGGGCCTGTTTTATTTTTTTGATGAGCGTGTTTGGCTTATGTGCTACAGGCAACGGAGGCTACAAATATCATTCAAGATTATTGTGACCAGATGTGAAAAGTGTACGTTATGAAACCCAGTGGGTAAAATGTATGTTGTTGTATTTTTTTATAGCTGGCTGATGACCGTATGGCCCTGGTGTCTGGCATTAGTCTGGACCCAGAAGCTGCTATTGGTGTCACAAAAAGACTTTCTCCAAAATGGGTGGAGGGAGTGGATGAGGTAAAATGTCTCGTTTTAAACATTTATTTATTTGAGTAAAATAGTCATTCAAAATGTGTTTCAGTTAATGCACATGCAAGTTTAAAGGAGTAGTTCACCTTCGAATGGAAAATTCTGTCATCATTTACTCACCCTCTTGTCATTTCAACCCTGTATGGCTTTCTTTTTTCCCGCAGAACACAAAAGAAGATACTTTGAAGAAGTTGTTAACAGCCCCCCATTCACTTGCATTAGTTACAATAGAAGTAAATAGGGGCTGTGCTGTTCTGTTACCAACATTTTCTAAATATCTTCTTTTGTGTTCTGCAGAAGAAAGAAGGTCATACAGGTTTGAAATGACAAGAGGGCGTGTAAATGATGACAGACTTTTTATTTCGGAGGTGAACTACTCCTTTAAAGTCTATGTGGTAAGACATTTATAGAAGGGTTGCGAATTCCAGACTTTTCCACAGTGAGCTGAGAACCAACATTTGAAGTTCATTCATTCACATGTTCAAGTCATTCCAATGGCAGATAGTTTGGAACTTTGGGTTGAGTTTAGTCTAAACCGTTTCCATCTGCTTGTGAAACAGAGCAAACAGTGAATCTCTTGTTCCTCCAGATTCAGTATGAAATCACACGTATCCGTCACAAGATGAAGGACCTTGCCAGTCTGCACGACAAACACATGAACCGCCCCACGCTGGACGACAGCAGCGAGGAAGAACATGCTATAGAGATCACCACACAGGAAGTTACACAGGTACACATGCCCAAAAACCTCTGCTCTAACTAAACAGGTTATGAGCCCGGATAATAAATTGCTGAACGTGTTGTAAAGATGTTTGTGTGTGTGTAGATGTTTCACAGGTGCCAGCGAGCTGTTACGGGACTGCAGACTCAGAGCCATCACTGTACAGAGCAAGAAAGGAGATTGTTGACCAATGTGGTCTCCTCATTGGCTCAAAGCCTTCAAGATCTTTCAACTAACTTCAGACACACACAGTCAAGCTACTTGAAACGTAAGGGGATGTACCCTTTTTAACATGCTATATGAAAATATGTAAATTTTGAGATCAATGTCGCTGTTCCTTTATAAGGCACATGCAGTTAAAAAGTAATAAAGTACTTTTAAAGGTATACTTCACCCAAAAATGAAAATTCTCCCATAGTAGGAAAAATTACTTGATCATATTTTTTGTTCTGTTCAACACTAAAGAAGATATTTTGAAGAATGTAGGACACCAAACAGTTCTGGGGCACTTTTGACTACCATTGTATTGTATTTTTTCCTACTATGGTAGTCAATAAGGGGCAAAATCCAACTGGTTATAAGCATTCTTCCAAATATCTTTCTCTGTGTTCAACAGAACAAAGAAATTGATACAGATTTGGAACAACTCGAAGGTGAGTAAATGATGACTGAACTCAAATTTTTGGGTGAAGTATCCCCTTAAATTCCATAAAATACTAAAGCCATATACTATTATACTACTAAATACCTTGTTGTTACAGGTATGAAAAACCGTGAGGAAAGATCGAAGCACTTTTTTGACTCTGGTCCTCTTGTGGATGAAGATGAAGATATTGCACTATATGAAAGAGTAAGGAATATTAAATATTAAAAAAATATATATTACAATATTAAATAATATGCCATCTCTGTCTCTACATTTGTTAACAAATGTTTTTAGAATGTATTTTTATATACAAATAAAAATATTGCTTATCCTTTATATTAAATACATCCTTTGTATTAAATAAATGTATAAAAGTAAATTAGTTTTTTATTAACAATGTTTTTTGTGTTGTTTGTTTATATTGTGTTAATATAAAGGATATTCTTGACATCTGCAGAATGTGTTTTCTCTCTCAGGGTTTTACAGACGATCAGCTGGTGCTGGCTCAGCAGAACACTGTGATGGTAGAAGAGCGAGAGAAAGAGATTCGACAGATTGTTCAGTCCATCTCAGATCTTAATGAGATATTTAGAGATCTTGCTGGAATGGTTGTTGAACAGGTTAGTGGACATCACAGAAAACAGTACCACATGTAGTCAGAGAATCTTGGCAGGTCCCATCCTAAACATTTGAATCAGAATAGATTTTAAAACATCGTTGTGCGAACTGATGTTGACATTTCTCAGAATTATTGTTAAAAAAAAATCATAAATATCTAAAATGTTTAAAAATGCCTGGTAATGTTTGTCTGTGTCGTTTCAGGGCACGGTCCTTGACAGAATTGACTTTAATGTGGAGCAGGCTTGTGTTAAAACAGATGAGGGGCTTCAGCAGTTACAAAAGGTGAGACCCTCTCCGTCATTTCAATTGCTGATATTTAAAGTAATTTCCAATATAAATGAGTTATAGTTGAAATAGCAAATGCGTTCAGCTTCTCTTTATCTTTTGTCAGGCTGAACAGTACCAGAAGAAAAACCGCAAGATGCTGGTCATTTTAATTCTCTTCGTCATAGTTGTTATTCTAATACTTTTTCTGTTCGGGACAAAGTTTAGTTGAATCATTCCATGGCCTCTAGGAGGGATCTACCTGTATTTATGAAAGTAAACAGATGTATTTCTATGTGTGTCTGTGTGAGTGTGTGTGTGCATGTTGACTGGACCATTGTTTGAGAGTGGAATATTTGTCCAACAGAGCTGCTTATGTCATCCAATACTAAACGACGCAATGAATTTGATAGGTAGCGCCCTCTGGAGGATGAGCTGTGGGTTGCCTTGAATAAGGTTGTGCATCTCCTGAAGGGTTAGTGCAGGAAGTTTGCTGATAGAGAGTGGCATTGTCCATTCTCAAGTTCCTTGTAGTTGTCTTCAAAGGGTTATTTTTCCTTACACAAGCACAGCACTTAAATAGGAGTGTGCATGCGAGATGGCCACCCTTGTTATCTTGTTTTTAAATCAAATGGGATAGTCATATTAACTTGAATTTCCTAAGGCTTGTCAGGTTCAAATTTAGCTCACATTTCACTCCAAATTCGAAAGAAATTATTCCAGTTGGTGATTCGGTAATGCCCCTCCAAAAATTCATTCTCTTTACTGTAATGCAATTTTTACCCTGTTGTAGTTTATGTTTTACTGCTTTTAATTTATGCTGATTTAAATAAAATCAAGTGTATCACAGTATTTTTACAATGATATCAGTTTTTACTTTATCCTGTATTAGCAGTAACAGGAATCACCATTTAAAATATTATTTACAATAAAAGTTGTAGTCGACTATAGTAGTGAGATATATAGTCGGATGAAGTCGCAGACACCTCGACCTTCCACTTTGTGTATTTGAGTTTGTCCTCACTCTTGTTAATTGAGAGCCTCGACACTCCAATCAACTATATAAACTTCCACTCATGGTTATCATGGTCACGGAAATTATAGTATTTTTATGTGATGAAATGTAAAGCGTTGGGATTATTAGAGATATTGAATGGAATGTTACATTGTCCTTTTTTTCTGAAATATAACTGACCGTTATCTCCTCGCTGATGTCAGCAGAGGCCGAACGCACTATTGTGTGTTTGTCAACATGTGAATGACAGTGTTGTCATCATATCAGTATTTTTTCAGTCATAGAAAGGAGTGATTATCAGTGATTTTGCTTAACTCTGTCCCTCGCCTTAAGGTGTAGAATTAGTGTTTTTTGTGCTTATGTTTCCTTGACTGCTGTTCTCCGTAGCAAACCGTTCAGTTTCACCTTTAATCTTAAACTGAACTTTGACCTTCACTCTCTGATCCATGCTTAGACAGTCCCTGACACTACAACTGTCTCATTTCCAAGATACAATTATTTATTTTTGATGCAAATATCTGTACAGAGTTATGTGGTTGTCCTTTGGTAGAAATGTCTTTTTTCTTTTTGTACAGTGTAATGATGATTTTTTTTGTCCTTTTCAAAATCCTTTTCTGGTGTTTTTGTGAGGGGCAATTGCAACACTACTGTATAAATAACACTACTGTGTTATTTTATGAATTCAGAGCCAATTTATGAAGATGGTGATTTAGAAGGGGAGGCATATTTCAAAGTTGTTGATGGAAAAATAGCAACATCTAAGGCTTGAACCCATTCCATGTGGTTTCCTCTCTTCTTGTCGGGCTTGGCAATATGCCCAGTGTGAAAATTAAATAATTGTCTGCCTCCATGGTACTACTGTATGCTATCTGAACCTTGACCTTCTGTAAAGGCCCAACAGGTTTTTATTGAAATAAAACATATATAAAGGTCTTGTGTGATATTTGTATAAATATAAACTTTCTACACTACCAAACCATACCTTTCTGAACATAGTAGTAAGCAGATACTTATCATGGAATATGACACCAATATAACTATGTTATTAACGTTAAGCCACAAGAGCACATATGGACTTTGCAACCATTAAATTTAAACAGTAAACAGTTAAATTAACTTAATTCATGTAATTAATAGTTATTTTCTTAATAGAAACAAAAGTGAAATTCAAGACTTCCTGTTACATGATACCTGGCTTAAAGAAAGAGGTCATATTGCACCTACCAATATTTTCTTTGATACACTGATTTTTATTATTTTTAAACAATGTTTTCAAAGCTGTTTTGTTATTAAAAATGTAATCCGTGTAGGAAATTATGTTTTTTTTATGAAACCTTTTTTGTTGTTGTCAACAAAGCCCATTGCAGCACCTTTCCGATACACCGATTATAAACTTCAATTCTAGTAGATGCTCAAATATATTGCCCACACTTTTAAAAACGTTGACAACACTAACCTGTTTATTATGACCAAATTCAACACAAAAAAGTGCAGCTGCAGCAATATCATTTTTAAACTTCACTTAATGGATGCTAGCGGACGCCGCGGCTGTTCTCGCGGCACGTCGATGTCACGCGCCGGTCGCTCTGCGCAGCGTCGGCCACATTCGGGCGGAAGATGGCGAACGTGCAGCTCGAGTACAAGGCATCTGCCGGGGACTCAGAGCCGCAGAATCGCCCGGTTCTTATCGTGGGCCAGCTCGGCAACCTGCAACAGCTCAACTGGGCCCAGGTGAAAGGAAAGCTGCAGCCGGTGGTCAGCAAAGAGGTACATTTAGTCACGGAGAGCGAAAACATTGACGTTAGCTCACCGGCTAATGCAGACCGAAGTTTCACCACAGATTTGTGTTGTGTAACGTACCGGTAATTCGCACGTATACAATTAAGATGCACGATTTACAGAATGACTTGAGAAAGTTAAGTTATTTTAGACATAGTGTTTTAATGAAATAATTCAATATTTTTGTTATAGCGCCTTACAGACAAAAAAGTACAATAGAAATACACCTTGCAGAAAAGTACTGTGGTAAAATGATGGCATTAGATAATAATACTAGTAAAGTTTTCTTAATGTTGGTATTTTTGGAGGTTAAGTTACTTCAAAGTCCAGAATACAATGACTGTACAGTGGATTTTAATATCATTTAGTGGAAGTGAGAGTCATACAGTGTTGGATTATTACTAAGTGATGAATGACTGTAATTCAATTACTTTAACCATAACAGTAAAGTTAGGGGCTACTTTTAAGTAATTTATTTACAGATTTTAAGTAATGGTACAAACACACATTTATTACTCAGCAGTACTGGAGTATATTCGTTTTTATCTCAAAAGTATCTTTGTGTGTGATATGAGGAAGTAGAAACCAACCGTCTAGATGGTTTGGCTTTTTTGTATTAACTGTAAACATGTATTCCTCTTCAGATTGTTGGTTTGGATTTAAGGAAATGCTACTCACCTTTCCACAAGTACCTGAAAGTACCATCGTGGTATTTTATACCAAATATGGGACATACATTTCAGCAACATTGTTTTACATTCTGATGCCATCTTTGTTTGCGTTTTTCACATTTTGCGTATGCGTGTATATTGTTAACATCTGTCTTTATACGCTTTGTGTTTTCAGACATGGCAAGCAGCTTTAGGTTCTCTCAACCCGAATCCTACTGATAGCTGCCCGCTGTATTTGAGTTCCGCAGCTGTTGCGGCTCTTCCTTCACGTGTCAGCCGTCACAACAGCCAGGCGTCTGCCCACTTCCTCACCCGCCTAGTCCGAACATGCCTTCCCGCTGGAAACAACCGTTGCATTGTGGTTAGTCTCGTTTCATATCAGTGTCATTTTTTTTTTCATAAATAATAGAGTACATTTATGCATTTGACAGATGCTTTTATCCAAAACAATGTGTGTGTTCCCTTGTGTGCATGTGTTTCTGAAGTCATTACATGATGAACAGATATTATCTTGAGAAGGTAGCTTTTGCAGGTCATAAAATCGAATCGGTAGGGGGTTGGTAAAAATGATTTGTTTGACAAAGGTTGAATCACCTCTTATCTATTTCAACACATGTGATATTGTCTCCAGTGCCGTATTTGATGACGGCAGCACATTTAGCCGTAAGAGCGATTGGTCACATTACCTTGTGGCTGTTTGGTTAATCTTCATTTCCCTCTTCTGTGTCTCATAATTTCCATGTGACACATACAATCTGTGTATCTCCTCTATTATAAATAGATGGAAAAGTACTTGTGAAATCCTGTATTTCCATTGTAAAAAAAAGAGTTAGTAAAATATACAAATAAAAGCTATCCAAACATCAGGTCAGCTTTTTGATGTTGTCAATGATTAACAATATCCATTATGTTATGTAAGTGAAAACAATAATTTTATTTGCAGATCTGTAGGTGGAAGGGTGGAGTGAGCTGTTGGTTGCGATCCGCAACCTCGCCACTAGATGCTGCTAAATTTCATACACTGGACCTTTAAATTAAATGTTCTGGGTTCACTACGAAATGCAGTGCCACTGAAAATTTTTAATAATTTGTTAAAAATGAAGTAATAGACATTACAAATGCCAATAAAGTATTGTGTCTCCTCTTGTGCAGATGGTGTGCGAGCGCTCCGATGTGTTTGCGTCAGCGTGTGCCATCGCTCGAGCCTTTCCGCTCTTCACCCGTCGCTCGTCCTCATCTCGCCGTAAGGAGAGAAAACACGTCACTATTGAGTTTATCACCGTGGGCCAAGACAACGGCCCTCTGGAGGTCTCCACGCTCGAGGTATGGCTTAAATTATTATGCAAAGGATGAAAAAAACACTTTTACACATTTGCTGCGGTTCTGTTTGTCCACCCTGTTTGCTTTATCTGAGAATTGTTTTCACAAACACCTTAATGCTCTGTTTTGCCTTCTGTTTTCAGTGTCTTGCTAATGCAGCGGACGGAGTCCGTCTGGCCGCTCGAATTGTGGACACACCGTGCAGCGAGATGAATACTGATAATTTCCTGGAGGCAAGTGTTTTTCCTCTTCTTGATCTAAGGACGAATCTCACAAACGCTTGAAAAAGCATCCTTTTGATTTTGGTCTAAATGCGACTCATGAAATTCACCCACTCGATTATTTGTCTTGAAAATAAAAAACATTTTCTCACATGTTCTTGGATCATCTTTAGGAAATCAAAATGGTGGGGAATGAATTAGGCATCACTCCAACTATAATCCGAGGAGAGGAATTGAAACAAAAAGGGTTCGGAGGTAATTCATCACATTGTGTTTGTTCTGCCGACTGTGCAGTTTTTCTGACCTATGCCAAAAGAGATGAGCTTGCGTTCTCATCACGAGTGAATAGATAATATTTATAGAACAGCTGACTTCGTCTTCATCTAGATTGCATTTTCTGGCACGTACATTAGAACAGACCCTGTTGTAAATCACTTCATGTTTAGGTATCTATGGAGTTGGGAAAGCTGCCATTCACCCACCTGCCTTGGCTGTGCTTAGCCACACCCCTGCAGGTGCCACACAAACTATTGCCTGGGTGGGTAAGGGCATCGTCTATGACACCGGTGGTCTCAGCATCAAGGGCAAAGTGAGTATCTCACTGTTACTATTGAGCAGTGGTTTTCAAACTTTATGATGCCAAGGACCCCCAAATATGATTAACCTTTTGTGAGGGACCCCCTTTCCTAAAATATATATCAATCTTTATTATTTCTGTGTAAAGAAACGTCTAAAATGTCTTAGATAAATAGTAAATAGGATATTATAAAGACAACACATTGTTTCTAAACCTCTTTCTAAAGTCCCAAAAAAGAGCCTAAGATTCAAATATAAACAATTCTGGAAACTATCAATAACAAAAAAGCAGATAAACACTGTGGACTTTTATAATTTTTCTGGGGGACCCCTTGCAACCTTCTGGACGCCCCTGGGGGTCGCCAGACCCCAGTTTGAAAACCCCTGCTATAGAGGACAAAAAGATGGGCAGAATGCTTCTTGGTTAGAAACAAACGTTTTTAATGTCTCCTTACAGACCACTATGCCAGGAATGAAGAGAGACTGTGGAGGAGCCGCTGCCATTCTAGGCGGGTTTAAAGCTACTATTAAACAGGTACTATAAAGAGATATAAAGTATTTTTCTGTTCGATACATATATCATCATTTAACGTGTGCATGTCCAGTTACAGTAGAGCCCTGAAAAGACAACACGGGTTAACATGACTTTCACATGTGTGATTGTATTGAGGTCGAGGTTTTCACTGCGTGTGATATTTCTTTTGTATCGCAGGGGTTTAAGGACAACCTTCATGCCATCTTCTGCCTGGCAGAGAACGCAGTGGGGCCCTTGGCCACACGGCCAGATGATATACACACTTTGTACTCTGGAAAGTACGTTTTAAAACAGTCGCTGTGATTTTCGTTTCATGTTTCATCAATACAGTCCAACATAAACCCTACTAAAACACACACCAGAACTCTAACCCCTTAAATGGAAGGGTATAATAGGGATACTAGTTTGGTAATCTATTAGGGATACCTAATCCCGCAATCTGATTGGCTGATAGATGTTCTGAGAAATGACTTTCACTTAAAGGAATAGTTCACCTTCAAAAAGTAAATTCTGTCATTATTTATACGCCAACTTGTATGACTTTATTTTGCAGAACACAAAGGAAGATATATTTTTTTTAATGTTGGTAGCCAAAAACCGTTGGTCCCATTGACTTGCATTGGTTTTGTGTCAATGGGGACCAATGGTTTTTGGTTACCAACATTGTTCCAAAATATCTTCTTTTTTTGTTTTGCAGAGGAAAGACAATCACATGACATTAAAATGGCTACAGGGTAAGTAAATGATGACAGAATTTTAATTTTGAAGGTGAACTATTCCTTTAATATCATCTAAACATAAGGAAAACTTATAAAATACACGGTAAAACCTTCAGTTTACTAGAGTGACTTTTCTTCACAGGACGGTGGAGATAAACAACACAGATGCAGAAGGGAGGCTGGTGCTCTCTGATGGCGTTGTGTATGCAAGCAAAGATCTCTCTGCGGATATCATACTGGACATGGCCACGCTGACCGGAGCTCAGGTGTGTATTTGCAAACATTTGTGGTTGTCTAATACATTTGGATTTTACAATGTCTTAAATTTGAGAAGTCATAAAAGGTTAAATTCCAGATACTGTGTGATGGGCTTGTTAACTGTAGACGTGCTGTTAAATGCTTGAATGCACTTGGTAGTATTTGAAGCCAGAAATATATAAACTCCATATGATATTACATCTCTTAGGAGACAGCTGAGTATGCCTTTACCTGAGAATAAGAACTCTTATGTTGAAATCAAATGTTAGGCCAGATTTTTATCGATATAGTGCTTGGCCAGATTTACCAAAAGTCCCATAATGATTGGACGAATGGATGTTTATCTTCTTTATGGCTTTTGCACTTTAAATCTTGGCAGAAACGGGTTACATTTGGTTTTTACTTTCACGGGATTGAACCTCTGCTCTGTTTATAAAAGTGTCCAGTCAGTGACATGAGTGTTTGTCAGTCCCAGTTTGACCCACAAATGATCTTTGAACATTAAAAAGAGCGGTTTGTGCTCTTGAGACTCAAGCAGAAAAAGAATTAGGAGTGTTTTATTTCTGCTGTTCTCCTGTAGGGTATCTCCACAGGGAAGTACCACGCAGCCGTGATGACCAACAATGAGCAGTGGGAGACAGCGTGTGTGAGGGCTGGACGCAGCAGTGGAGACCTGGCACATCCTCTGGTCTACTGCCCTGAACTTCACTTCAGTGAATTCACTTCCGCTGTTGCCGACATGAAGAACTCTGTGGCGGTGAGGAGCAAGTCCATAATAAGAACTGGAAAATCCTCATAAATCGTTTTGAAAATATTTACTGCTAGTACTAAAGAGGCTCGCAGATGCTTTTTTACAGATGTCAGATTGAGAATAAAATCCAAATAGCGTGGGCATTTATTTAAAATACACAGTACACGGCAGAATACCAGAAGCATGTTTTCTGTTTCCACAGGACCGTGAAAACGCTCAGAGCTCCTGCGCTGGCCTTTTCATTGGCTCTCATCTTGGTTTTGATTGGCCAGGCATTTGGGTACATGTGGATATAGCTTCTCCTGTCCATACTGTGAGTACACCAAGCTATCAATTATTGCAAGTATGCACATTTCCCAAGATATGGTAATAATCATTCAAATGAATTTTTAAAGGGGGAGAGAGCCACTGGGTTTGGCGTGGCTCTTCTCATGGCTCTGTTTGGCCAGGCGTCTGAGGATTCCTTACTTAACTCTGTGTCCCCATTGGGTGACGCTATGGCCAAACCTGCCATAGAGGAGCAGCCGGAGAGAGTCTGCAAGAGGAGGAGACTCGTCTAAAAAAGATTCACACTGTTCTTAACTAAACTGATACTTGAGTGAAACTAGTTTAATATCAGTCATGACTTTACATATGTACACACGTTCTGTCACCACCACCACCAAAATTGCATCTATTATACGCATAGACACACATAAACAATCCCATAAAATCTTCAGAATTTAAATAATCTGGAAAAAAATGCAAAATTATCTGAATGTTCATGTGATACGACCTTCTTTTGATGCCAATTTTGTAAGTGTGGTAAAAGAAATGTGAATGATAAAATCAGATCTTTTCAAAATAAATAGTCAAAAATGTTCGTGCATGTTTTATTTCCTATATATAACGTCTCTTTAATTTTCTCTTATGAAGTGTTCATGGTCTTCAGCAATATTCTGTGATCAAAATCAATCGGTAGATTTTTGGGGTTGAGCACTGAAAATCCCAAGATCTGGGGGTGAGTTGTCAATTGAATCTTCTACTGGTTCCATCACAGCAGGTGACGTCTGAGACTCCATTCCAGTACTCAACGTATTTTGAGATGTTGACTCTTCCATCTTTACAATGACGTTATTGCAAATGGTAATTTGCATGGTGGGTAGAGCCATGAAAGCCTGAATGATGTCATTTTGAGATGCGTCTGGCTTAACAGCTATCACAGATCTTATGACCTCATCCTCAACTCTCGCCCTTATAATTTCATCCATCTCTGGTTTGAGATGCAAGCGACCACTGATCTTCATTATGCTGGCTGTGGTTTTGTAATGTGTTTTACATGAGACACAATACACACTTGGGCTTGACAGTATTAAGTGCTTAAGTTCATGTTTACCAGGACAAATAAACAGAATCTTTAGGTTTACACCAATGATGTCACACTTCCTAGATTCTATAGGCACTTCAACATCAACCGCTGTACCTTGAGATGGGATGTTGAGAATGTTTGTCTGTTTGGTGGTTGATAAGGTTGTTTTGCCGTTGAACTGCGCAACAGAGACATTTGTGAAGTTGTACCATTCTCCAACAGTGATGTCTTTTTTACACCACACGGTTAGACTGATGTAGCCTGTAGAATCTGCTACAGTATACACAGTTTTTGGAAGGTAACGTCTTCTATCCCTCACAACATTGTTCCCCTTGGATTCCTCCAGAATGATTTTTACATTAAGGTCGACCTGTGCAATATGCAGAAAACACAAAATGTACAATATACACTGCATACTAGTATTGTTTGTGACAGAGAGATAGCAAACACTTTTAGTTAGTAAATGGTCTTCTACCAAGTTTGAGACGCAATCGGAGGCGGGAGTTGGAAATTCCCAATCAATCACGTCACGCCACAATAAGCAGCGACAGACCGGTATTTATTTATGGAATTCCAATCCTGCCAAAATTAAAAATAAATAAATACAAAAATAAATCCATGAAGAAATGTAAAAAAAGCTAAAATAAATACAGAAACTAATGTTCTACAAAATTAAAAATATAAGTTTAAATATCTATTTTTCATTCATTTGTATATTTATTTATTTAAACATTTATTTTTCTGTACATTTTGGTATTTATTTTATGCATTTATGTTAATATATATGTATTTCCACATTTATTTATTTATGTGAATAAATGCTTATCATTCAGGATTCATTTTAAATGATGAACCGGTATCTGACTTGCCCTGCTGTAGCTTATACCATAGTATTGACTATAGTAAAGTGTAGTAAAATTCCCAGATACTGAAGTGTTCCCTTATGAAAATAAATCATGGTTTTACTTTCAATTAAAACATAAAATGGCAACTACAGTTAACCACAAATTAACCATGGTGCTGCTACAGTAACCAGAGTTGGGTTTTTTTGTGGAACTGTGGTCAAACAAATCCGGCCAAAAACATGGTTTCAACACTAACACTGTGGTAAAATCATGGTTGATTTCCGTAAGGGCTTTTAAATCCTACTATAGTAAATACTATAGTGCATTACATTATGTATTATTAATTATATTAAATGTTGCTATTTACTTTAGTAAATGCTGTAATATACTATATTATTGTTTTATGTGGTCATACTCATCTCTTGCATGTCATTCAAAGCACAAGATGTTACTGTGGCTTTAGAGTTTGCCTGTGGCCTACAGCAGCACTCTGTGCTGGACTGCTATGTCTGAAACAAGACACGCCCCTCATTAACATATGGACACAGAAATAAATAAATGTTAAACTGTGGAAATACACATACTGTATATTAACATTACTGCATAAAATAAATACAAAGTGTATGTTTAAATATCTATTTTATGTTCATTTTTATATTTTTGGAAAATTAATTTACTATTTATTTATTTTCGCTTTTTTAAATTTCTTCATGGATTTATTTTTGTATTTATTCATTTTGGCAGGATTAGAATTACATATTTATTGTTTGAATTTAGAAAGAAAAAAAATACAGAAGAGATTTTGTTTAACATCATTTAGTGTTGTGAAAAGTCTTTTATACGTTTCACGTGCGAAAGATGTATATATAGATATCGCGATCACTTATGACTAGTGCTTTTGGTCACTGTAATCGTGTATTGAAAATCTGAACTTCAAACATTAGGAGAAAATTATTTAACTAGTTATAATTCGGATTTACCTACCCTCTTAGGTTTTAGATCCAGTTTTAGCAGCTCAGATAATTTTATGTCATGTGCTCCAGCTGGAAGGGCGTTTTTAAATGCATGTCCTAGGTCTCGAACACAGGACATACTGGATCTATGTGTGTAATACACATTTGAGGTTCCTTTGGTCTTAGAAGGTGATATTACCACGTTACGTAGCATGACTCGACTCCTGTACAAAATATTTGCATTAACAATAGGCCTACATCTAAATATACAGAGACACGTAGGCTAGATAACATATGTGAGATTTTGAATTAGAATAAACAATTTACCAGTTTTAGAAACGTAGACTTACCGAGTCTTCTCAGCAATTTTGAAATGCATGTACTCCTCTGGTCTAAAGATCACAACCCCGGAACATTCACCTTCGTGTTGAAAGCTTGCTTCAAAATATGGCTTCTTTGCATCTTTAAATGGGCTCACATTACAAAGATGGCCCTGGACCGTCTTTAGGTTTTTGGATGGGCTTTGATCCATGTCTGTTTACAAAAATAAAATAACCGGTAATAACACACAGACTTTAATTTGCATACAGCAAAGCAACAAAAGCGTGAGCTGACCAGACTGACAGGCACAGTATTAGTTCCCTTCATCTCAAGGAAGTTAAGATTGGACTTTGCCCTTATATCAGTATCAATGATTTGTAAATATTATTTTAAGTAGGAGTAGCCTATGCTTTTTTACCCATCAAATTTCATTCTATTTAAATTTCATGCTACATTTTGCCAGTCTGTCCTATTTTATACTGATAAAATAAATTGAACATTTCAGCATCATTGCCCAGGTAATAAAGCATGTAGTCTATTTTGAGCCTTATCCCAGTAAGATTTAATGGTATTTACCACTTTAGTGTTTTTTTTTTCTTGTCATTTATAAATAGATTACTCCTACTAAATATCTTATTTTATAAAACAGTGATGAATTATGTATTCTAGAGCCTTCGACCTTTCCAACGATATATAGATTGTCACGATAAAATAAGAATTCACATGCAAAATATTGAAATAAATGTAAGCGTCCCATATATGGAACAGTGCCAGGTAACAGGCTTTAATATGTAGGCCTACTGTAGTATGGTTTCTACAAACCAATCCAGGGATTTGACTACAGTTCAGTAAATACTGTGGTATACTTCAGTGTTTTCGTGTGGGAATAAATTAAAAACAATACTTTAAAGCCATTAAATGCATTACAGTTTCTGACCTGTAATTTCTCATTTTTATGTAACGGAGAGCTAGTTTCGATTTTGTCTCCGCGCCTCCACCTTGACATCGCACGGCGCTGCGCAGACGGATCGACGTATGACATTATAGTATCGCGAGAATACTCGGAAAGCGCAGCAATCCGGTCTCTCTCGCGCTACTTTGATGTCAAAGCTCGATCGGTCGGCGCAGCGCCGTGACGTTGAACATACGTATTAAAGCGCCGTGTAGTCGCCTGTGATGATCATATGACCTACTGCTGTTCAACATGGCTCGTCTGCTGCTCGTATATCTGTTTACGTTGACGGGAGTTTTCGCCGGGCGGTATTTTAACGAGAATGAGCCCTGCTACAGAAAACAGCCGAGGAGAAATCTGCAAGGCATTAAGTATGTCTGTCAAACCTTTTCTTAATGTAACGTTATGACTTAATTTAGAGCACTTGAGTAACTTAACACATGTAACTTAATCCGACAGATGTGTCACAAAATCTAGCCTAGACAGCAGTTTTGTTTATCGTTCTTTAAAGAAAGCGAATAATAATAATAATATATAATAAATGAAGAAAAAGTGTCACAATGTGCTCGTATTACATACAGTACGAACTGTTTTGACAGAGCTCTTGTTTGGTCAGCATTGGGTTTATTTCAGTTTTCTATCACAAGTTCGTCCTTCTTCCGTATCCTCTTGACGTCACTGAAGTGAATATTCATTTGTATAGACTTGTTTTAATATTTTGGCTCCATTGTCGCCCAGTGTACCGCAGGCGTCTCACGTCATGGCAATTCGGCGCGTGAAATTATTAAGAGAAAAATACACCAAAGTGGTGAAAAGGTAGCCACAACATCATGAGACAGTTTGCTGACACCTGGTTATGTTAAAATATACATGTCATGCTGTCGAGATGCAGTTCCTCTTTTTTTTCATATTAACTGATGAACAGATGGCCTGTGCATGTGTTTTTGATGGATTTTTGTAAAGTGCCCCTATCAGCTTGCTGTGAATGTTCCCAATGCTTTGGGGTCATGAGCCTGTCAGTGTACTGTCATGGTGTTCATAGATCACAACTTGATCAAAGAAACTGTATTGTGAACTGTTTTTATGCCTCGTGTTCTTCAGAACCGGACCACGTCCTTATGAAAACATGAACTTACAAGATCTTCCTAAAGCTTGGGACTGGAGGAACATCAAAGGCGTCAACTACGTCAGCACAACACGCAACCAACATATACCCCAATACTGCGGGTCTTGCTGGGCACATGGTAGCACAAGTGCCCTTGCAGGTGAGAAAAGGGCCTTATAAAAGATACAATTTTAGTCGTGAACTGTAATAAATTCAGTCCCATTTAAAAAGAAACTCTGAACTAGAATGTCTGGGATGATAGTACAGGAGATCATAAGATGGTTTAATCATTGAAATGCATTTTACTAGTTCTGTCTAGCACAGTATTTTTTTTTCCGCTTTATTGGTTTTGTGTTGTCTATGTCACATGACTGTGTCATCTGACTTTCTGTATCACATGACATGTTACTGTATGACTGTATTTTCCTGATCTACTAGTTTTTGCAGGACTGTTTAATTCTTTTTTGACTTTCTTCTAATCGACTTAAAATATTGCTAGCCACATACCTATAAGTAGCTTGTGTTCGTGTGGTAAAAATGCTAAAGGTTCGGTTTAATTTGTAAGCCTTGTGTTTTTCCTTTGTGTTTACTTTAGCTGAGCTAAAAAAAGTTCCCCCCAAAAATGGAAATCCCCAAAGACATGATTTAGATATATACTTTTATAAATAGCAAATATCAACATCTACATCCTTTTTTGAAAGGGTAATTGTTATAACACGAATAAAAACACATTGACAGCCTGCAGTTTTTTCCTTTTTGATTCTTCAAAAAAAATAAAGGGTTTGAAATGTTCATCTTTTATGGTAGACCATTTCTTTTAAGAGCCTAAAATTTGATTAGATTCTCTTCTTTATTTTAGATCGTATTAACATCAAGCGAAAGGCAGCGTGGCCATCAGCCTATCTCTCTGTCCAGAACGTCATTGACTGCGGAAACGCGGGTTCCTGCCATGGCGGAGATCATTCCGGTGTGTGGGAATATGCTCACACTAAAGGTGTCCCGGATGAGACCTGCAATAACTATCAGGCCAAAGATCAGGGTGAGCAAACGTGAGCGCTTGGCTACGAAAAGCACGTTTACCCAAGAAAACAATTAAAAAGCAGTGCAGTTGAACACAAATATGCATTGTGTGTAAAGGGTTTGAGAGATTGTTTTGTGGTTCTGTTTTTAGACTGTGACCAGTTCAATCAATGTGGAACCTGCACAACATTTGGCGTGTGTCATATGGTAAAAAATTTCACTCTCTGGAAAGTTGGAGACTATGGCCAGGTCAGTGGGCTGGATAAGATGAAGGCTGAGATCTATTCTGGAGGACCCATCAGGTATACACACTTACCCCCGCAACCACGATTTAATTTTATTTTGTCTGCTAATCTAGTTTTTTTGTTATATTTTTGCAGTTGTGGGATCATGGCAACGGACAAGCTGGATGCGTACACTGGTGGTGTGTATTCCGAGTATGTGCAAGACCCTTTTATAAACCACATCGTATCGGTGGCAGGTTGGGGTGTGGATGAGAATGGAGTGGAGTACTGGGTCGTTCGTAATTCTTGGGGAGAACCCTGGGTGAGCAAGACTTAAAAAGTGGTGCTGTTGCCCTGCATCCCCAGATTTGTAGGTTGAAGACAATCTCTGTTTTTTTGTGCGCAGGGAGAGAAAGGATGGCTCAGAATCGTCTCCAGCGCATACAAGGGAGGCAGCGGGAGCCAGTACAACCTCGCCATCGAAGAGGACTGCATGTATGGAGACCCAACTTTACCAAAGAACTACCTGTAGGTTACTTGGAAAAGCTCTACATGGAGCATACTCGATTTTAGAATGAAAATCTACATTTGCCGTATTTCTGAAATGAGACATCAAGGGCAAGAATGATTGGAGACTGCCTTATATCTTTTGCCGCACTGGGTATTGATAGGTTTTAATGGAAATCTCAGGAATATTTTATCAGATGTTGCACAGGTCTATACTTTTAATTTTTCTTTTGTGTGACTGGAGCCAATTTTTTTAAATGATTGTCAACACCGCTCATGAACGAAAAGGGAAACGCACCCAGCACCCTTTATATACTAGAACAAAGTTTTAATGGATTGATGCTTTCATAAAGATTTTGGGGTTTGCCAAGGTATCAGAACACAATGTATGCCAATCTGAAGCCACGGTCAGATGTATTCAGATCAGTCTGCCTTAGTTTTAAAACACCTATAATAAAAGCCTTATGGTGTACTTTTCGCACTTATTTCATACCATTTTAATTGCCTGGACTATTCATTTTAATTGTTTATGTTTACCACTGCACACTTATCTAATGGTAACTTGGTCAGCAGCAATATGCATTTTTCCTTTAAAACCCTTAAGAAATATGGCGTCTACCCTCAAAGTCCATAGCCTATCAAGAAACGAAGGATAGACCTGGTCATAATTCAAACTATTGTGCCATGTGGAGCAAATGCAAATCATAAGCTTCTGTGGTTCTAAAATGATAACCCTACAGGCTTAGTTCGATCGTGTTTAATAAAAAGAAATCAATATACAAAAAAAGAAAATTGTATGTGGCTCAACATTGAAAACAAGGACAAAAACTATGTACAGAAAATTGTAGTACTCATTGCTGGCCAATCGCCTTTTGGTTGCAAATCCCAGTTTTCAAAATGACCACCAATGCAGATGATCACGGTCTCAGTTCATCATGATGAAGTTGGACTTGCAGTGAGCTGCAAGAAAGAAAAAAAATCCATGTATAATGCATTGAATTCAAATATCATGCATTTTTTCTTTTACTGGAGACCTAAAATAATGCTGACAGCTTACCAATAAACTCAGCCACAGGGTCATGTTCTCCCTCAGTGCGGATTGTTCCTGCTATGCTGTCGTTCTCTAGAATGGGCAAGAACAGCTGGACAAAGTCGGAAGTGTACGGAGGTGTGATTACATCCAGAACCTGTCCAAAAACAAAGATGGACTCTTTAGAGAATCAACCTCACACTGTAGATGAACAAATAAGCATCAGACAATAAAGCAATTCGTTGTCTGTCAAATAAAAAGAAACGGTACTAGCATGTCAAAGATGTGAATCTCACCTCCGTAACAAAGTATCTGATGAGTGAAATATCCGTGTTGAGTTTCTCGAGACATTTGCGGATGTAGCTGACCACTGGAAGAACATAACCGCGACTCAGCAGGTGAACCATGCGGTCCAGTAAAGTCTTTTTCAGCTCCAGCTAAAAAAAAAAAACATAGATAGTCAAGCCATGAGTCTGAGCACTGGGGTGGGGAAAAAAATCCAACATTTGGTGATTTCATATTTGAAGCTTTGGTTAATTCAAAGAATTGAAGAGATTTCATTCTCAAAAATATCCATTTCGAGCCAAATAAAATATTTTTAGAAATGAACATATAAAAATGTTTTGCAGACTATTGTTGATGTTACAAACCTGTTCCATGACATCAAGCTGTGAGTGTTCCGTCTCAAACAGTTTAATCAGCAGCTGTAACACCTGGGGATGAAGAAGCTGGTGGCACGTGCTGATCTGAGAAATAAAAGCAGACTTGTTTATTCCTGAAATTTGGGTACTGAGCCCATGAACCAACTTCACGACAGTCTTTGTGTGTTTGAAGTCAAATATAACAGTATGATAACCTCGTCCAGCAGGGCTAAATGTACAGGAGTGTGATCCGTTTGCAGCTGAAAGTACCGCGGCTCTGACACTGTCCAGTCAACCCATTTTAACACTCCCATTGCTACAACTGGAAACCTGACAAATAAAGACACGGCTATATCAAATACATGAACAAAAACAAATATGGTTGAAATTGTATAACACATAAAAGACATATGTTGACATGTGCTATATGACATGTATTTCCTTTACAGTAATTGCTTGTCCGTACCTTATGCATTGGTATAATGTGCTGAGTTCTGCCACTAGCTCAGTAGCTCCTTTGTTTTCATTGCAGCAGAGATTATGAACCGTCTCTATGGCCTTGGAGGTTGACTTCAGCTCATCCTTATTTATATTAACACGTTTATTCTAGAAATAAGAGATGCTATATGTCATTCATCCTGTCTAAGTAAGGATGTAACGATACACTCAACATACAATGAGATACAATACACAATATCTGGTTACTTCTTTGAGTGGAAAGCTGTATTATCGTCTCTTATATTCAGAGAAAATATAATCCTTAAAACAATGTGATACATACCTTTTTCCATGTTTCCACAACGCTAGCTGCATAAGCTAAAATATGGATGTATTTGTGTTTATGGTCCTGGTTGATTTTAGCACCAGGTTTAAATAGTGACAGCATAAACAAATCCAAGAAGGCAGGCACTCTGATCTAAAAAGAGAAGAGACAAGTCTAACAAGTCTTAATGGGTTTGTATACTTTGTATGATAAGCAGTTGATAGCCTGCTGGACTATCTAGTTCTATTAAAACACGTTTAAACTGAAGCACTGACCAGTTCCACAGGGGGTGGATCCATGCTACTGAACATCTTAAACAAAACTGTGATATCCGCTGGGTTCAGTGCCCCCTTAGACAGCATGGCTCCAAGAGCCTGGCAGGCACGTGGGTAAGCGGCAGCCGTGCCCAGCGCTAATGTGATCTGACTGGCATCATGTCCCCTAAACAAAGGGATGCAAAATAATGGTTATGCACTGTATTATACACAGCAAACAATATACACAAATACAAAATAACCGTATCCGTAACATACCTCTCGTGGGCGAATCTCTGTACTTCCTGTCCGATGCGGCGCATGGCAGAGCCGCCGTGCTCTTCCTGGGCGAGGATAGACATCATGGACTGGGCGAATAAGTATGTGTGCTCACCATGACACACCATCTTCTGCTCGAAAACACGATAATGCTCGAAGGTGAATTGTGCAATTTCTTGTTATCTTTAGTGGAGCCAAACAGAATCAAGAAATATCTAGACTTTCATTATTTCCTGCAGCTAGTGCTGCAGAACTAGGATTACGAATTCATCGCATCCTTCACAAAAGTGAAAAACAGATGTTTTAGCGATTGCTACCAAAGAAAGAAAAACAGAATTCGATCATGATTTCTGACGCTTACAGCAAATTCAGGCAGATTCTTCTCCAGGTTCTGCTCTCCACCATCCAGCAGTGTGGCGAGAGACGTACGAAGGACTCTGGAGAAAACCTCCAACTGCTGACAGGCCGTAGACACGCTTGTGATCTCCCCTTGATATCCTGCATCTGAAATCAACTACATACAACAAACATGTACTGCCAGTTACTTCAGTTTTGTGACCGGTTTCAGTCCTCAACTAGTGCGCTTCTTCACCTTGACTGTGAAGTTAAGCATCAGGCAGTCTGGATGTGCTTCAGCCAGTTTGTAGAACAGATCTCTCCACGTTGTGTGCGCTATCATCTGTTCCAGCCATGCTGGTGTCTAACAGATCATCATATTTGAACAGTTTATTATATTGCCTTCAGGAAAATGTTTTACTATTATTTTGTAATCTTAGAGTGATAGAAGATTAAAATACTGATACTCACCTCTCCTTCAACAGTGAAGATTGAATCCGCTTTCTGAGGGTCAAAGTGTTTGATCAACAGACTCTTTAAATGGTTCTCCACGCGCTCCTGTACCTGTGCGGGCTCCACACCTGCATCAGACACAAATGTATGTGTTAGCAATATATATAAGATATATTACCAAAATGTAGTTTTGTGCATCATAAAAAAATGTGTTCTTCATACTGATGCATACTTTAAAATGTGTCTTACCCATCTGGATGAGCCATTCTGCAAGCAGATTCACTGTCTGTGCGACAGCAGAGTAGTTTTCCGACAGAAGCTGGATGACATGCTCAGGTGAACCACCAGCCTGGAAATATCTGTTGAGACCAATACACCGGGGATCACTGATGAGACGCTTTACAGTTTAACACTCATGTCAATCACATTACGTCTTCATTTTTCTATATCACCCACATTGTCAGAATTGACATCATACTTACGTTTTCAAAGTGTTAAACACGGTGGGCTCCATGATATAGTCTCTACTTGAGAATTTCTGTAGACTTTCCGCCTGCATTTTTTCATCAGCTTCAGCATCTCCATCTTCCTGCAATAACAGAAGACATTCTATACATCTAATATGAGTATTGTTTTGTAATTCCATAGTCATGCGACGTTTTATGCATAGCTAACAGTTGCTGAATTAAAAACAAACGTATAATTTAGAGTATGTTCAGCCTATGCAACACCTGATTTAAAGCATTTTTATCTGAGATGTGTTTTTAAGAAGCTACCATGTTTCTATCGTGTCCATCCCACTCGGCAGCATTGCTGTAATATTCTTCGTCCATTGCAAGAAATGCGAGAAAGTATTAAAATGACTTAATTCATACAGAAGTGTTTTTCAAAATACGTCCCGTGAAACAAACTGACGTTACGTCGCATGTGTATTACGTCATTAGATCGTGCGATAGCGCGCCACCTGCTGGACTGGCGTCAACTGCACACTGGGATAAAACACTTTATAGACACAACTGGACGTAAACAGAAATAAACAGATCTGTTGTGATTAGGGACACGGTGGTACATATCATTTTCATAGGTGTTTTTATATAAATGTCGCTGTATTATTGCCCGATGGAGTGACGGACTTTTTTTATGTGCCCCAACGCCCGCTCGTCAATGTCAAAGTGTTCAAGCTGACCAATCGAATGAAAGAAGGCGGGCCTTACTGGTCTCAGTGGCGGGAGGCGTCAATCTGTTTGATCGGTTGAAGAGCGCAAGGTGAGAAGAAATTGAGGTGATTAAATTGTAATATTTTGGGGAGATTTTGGTGGAAAACGACCGACTGTAATAACCAGAAATGGCAACTTTTGTCGCAACTCGCCCTTTTCAGTGGAAAAAAATCTTATTAGGTGCTCATGTGCTGTAGTTAATGTCAATCAATGTGAAAACACTTAAATTCACTAGACAAAGTAAATGATTTATAAAACTTAAGAGTCTTGTAATATGCAATTCTATATCCAAATGAAGTTCTATATCCGCGCACTATATGAATGATATATGTATGTACATAGAGATAGAGAACCAAAGATAATTCAATTAAAGAAACAGAGACTTCATTCCAAAGGTCATTAAAATGTAACCCTTTATTTCTTTGAGGTTACGCTAACATTTGTATGTAAATATCAACTGATCTTTTGTTTCCTGAGAGAAAGTAGAAGAGAGAGATAGAAAGAGATGGAGATGAGAAAGGAGGCGCAGGTACGTTCTACTGTGCCCAGGATAGGATGCCTTCAGATAGCCTTGTAGTGTGGACATTTAACATGATTCGTGTATCACAGTTTCACAGATTATTTATGAGAGAAATGGTTTACAAGTCAAGCATCTTAAAATGAACGTGTAGATAAGGGATAATATTTTAGGCTGGCGACAGAGATCTCCCTTGTAGAAATATAAAATGTCCCCAGAGGTGATGTAGGATATGGATTTTCAAACATAAGAAAAGCAAAGAGAGGTTCAGCTTTATTGGAACGTTAAGATTCTCCTGGAGGGAAACAGGTTGTTTGTCGGCATTAATGCACTGGTGCCCAGTGGAAGAGATTCTTCAAAGAGTCATTTTGAGCCATGTTAAGTTTACAACACCACTTGGTGCCATTTAGTTTATAAAAACATTGTGCATATAAACTTCACTATAGCTGTTAAAGCAATGAACAATTGCACAGGTTTGAATATTGTTGTTGGGAATGGTGAATAACTTGGAGTAAAAAGCATATTTTAAAATTAAACGAATTTTGCTCATTTAAAATGGTATATTTTCAAAATACTCATATCTGTAAGCAAGAAAACAACAACTCCTACCATCAATTTTGAACTAATTAATAGCCCACTGAATAATATCTTCACTGCCATTTCGAAACCTCGGATGTCCAAATTCACTGTTTGTCAGGGAATGGAAAAACACTGTATTTTTTTAAATGATTAAATACTGTGGTGTCAAAGCACTTTTTAATACATTGTTTTGGTTAGTTATTTGCAAAAGCCATTAACAAACATAAAGGGGCAGTAATAATGGATAAAATCTCATGCCATAAAATATAAATCACAAAATATTGATATACAAGGTTTCAGAAGGACAGCAGCGAAACCATTATTAATAAATTACACCCAAAACCCATAAAATTACTTTTAACCGTGTGACAACCTTTTAGGAAATACCTCAACTACTGGCACATAGCCTACCTTTTTAACATTTTAGTCTTTCTTAATGCAAGCTACTCCAAATGCACTTGTTCATTCCGATGTGCATGAACTAACGTTAACACATTGTTTGATTTAAGATAAATATTCGTAAATGTAGAAAAGTGTAGTGTCATAGAAAATCTTTGGTGAAAAACCCTGTTTACAGAAATGTTTAAAATGATATAGACTTTAAATATTGGAAAATCTATTTTTCTAGGACATTTATTTATATAAAAACAACTGACATTGATACTTACTATTTGGACTGTTATTAACAGCAGTTTCTTCATCTGTATGTCTGCAGCAGGCTTTTTTCTCTCGTAGCATCTGTATATTTGTCCAGCAGATGGCGCTGGATGTGAGTACATTGATGAATACATCCAGCCCAGCAGGTGTCGCTAAAGCGGCTGAGAGTTAAACAGCAGACAAAAGCTTCCTCACAGAAAAAATGCATTCGCTTTAAAACTTAAAACGAAATTATTAACGTAACGTAAAAACATGTCTCTTAATATAGATCTGCCTTTAACATCTAAAAATGTGGTGGTATGAACCGATATGTTGATATGTGTATAATTATTATAAAAAACAATCACTGGGGTAATGGTGACGTGTCGCATATAAACACAAATGAGAGCACTAACTTCTTCAAAATAACTTTACATGGTTGCATGTTTAAGACTCTTTTATGAGTGTGAAACAAATATATTACTTAGTTTCATTATAATTGCTGAGGGCAATCCACCACACAACTATTTCCTAATTATTGCTAAATTGCTTTAAAACAATAAAAAAATGTTGATTATTCCCTCTTTTCACACTATAGATGTGATTTGCTTAAAGTTGTATTAAGGACATTATTTTTATCTAAGTCTTTTCCAAACATCATCTAATAATGGGCATTGTGAATCACATAAGTTATCCCAGTAATATTAGTGACCTCTGGAATCACAAGGCTATAGCAAACCAAATGCCACTTAAGCGTTTAAAAATATATTTATCTGTATAACATTGTCCTTTAGCACTCTATAAACCTTTTTAAAGTGCACCCTTTTAAGAGCATCTGGAGCTTAAAATAATGTCTGCTTCAAAAGTATTAAAAATGGCAAAATGTGCTATAAGCTAACTGATTACTTAATGCATCACGGATGGAGTGTTGTTTCATCCACGTTGTAAGCAAACATCAAACATGTTCTTATGTCATGATCATCCACATCTGTCTGCAGTTATTAAGATTCATTTCTGAATTCATAGTACAAATCCGTTAAAACTACGCAAAGGATAAAAGTGAATCAGTTTTTGAAACATGTTGTAAATGGTACGAGACTTAAGAATCACCATCAGCATAAGAGCAACTACATTTTCCTTTATAGTTTGATTTGGGCCAAACACAAGAGTTAGCCTTGTGAAAAGAGTGTGTGCGCATGTATGTGTGTCAGTCAGACAGTGTTACACTCTTCGTTTACTGCTGTAATTTGAATCTTTGTACAAAATGTACAGTAAGTGTGAGAGACATGGAAAAAAAGCAACATATACACTGAAAACACTTCGTATAGAGACAGAATCAGGCAAAGGGGCGTTTGGTACTCAAATCTCACTCACTTATTGCTGCAGCGAGTCTTAAACTAGAAAATAAACAAAAAATAACAAAAAGAGGAAAGTAAACATACTAAAATGTCATAGCTGAACATCTCCCCCCCGCCCCATCCCACGGCCCTAACCAAAAAAATAATATATTTATATTTATATATATATTTATATATATACCTGTACCACATTTTGCACGAAACACAACAGGTTCAAAACCGGTCAAACGTTAGAGTTTTTGATTCAAATTATGGCGTTTTGGAAACAAAGTATAAAATGACAAATAAATAAAAAGAAAATAAATACTTTGTTTGTGTAACAAAGTGGACCATTGAAGCACCAAAGGCTGGCCCCTGCTTTCATGTGATTGGGTAGCAGGACAGGAAGTCGTGGTACAGAGAAGGGTTACAATTGGTCAATGTCCGGTGATGGGTGGCCTCTTTTGTTAGTATGTCAGTTTGTAGAGCAGCTTTTTTTGTCTTGTTTTTTTTTCTTCCATTTTTTTAATAAAGAAATAAACATGAATACCATGGGAGGGGGGATATTAACCCAAATCTGACTGTGCAGCTATCAAAACAATTTGTACACTTAATACATTGACAGATTTCCCCGTCCTTTTCACGCTTTTTAGCAAAGGAATTTGGTTTTTACGAAGAGACAAGCAATGTTTTTGCATTTGGATTATTTTCTCCTTCAACAGAGTTAAAGCTAAAACAAACAACAACAAAAAAAACGCCTCAGGCCCTGCCTCTAAAAATGCCGACTAATTCTTCCTGACCCAAAAGGCAAAGGAAACCTGTAAAAGCAAACAAATATATATAAATAATATATTTACACATATAAATATATATTTATATATACTGTATATAATGTTTCTTGCTTTCTCGTTTACTACACAGCATCAGACATTTTGCCTTGTATTCTAAAACATAAACCAGAGGCAGGTTAAACGACTGAAAATAAAAAATGGAAGGGGACAAAACAAAAACGTGACGGACAGCAGCCCCCCCTCCAAACTCCGCAGATGAGCAGTGCCGGTAAAGGTTGCGCTTAGTGGCTGATCCGACACCAGTGTCTCGGTTTTTCTCTTGAAGTTGGATCTGGATCAGCACAATCGGGCAACTTCTACCCAGAGTCTGATGAGCGATCAGGCAATCGGGAGAGGTCAGAGTTCGAGGGAATTGACGGAGGCAGGGCAGAGCCAAACAGCGCAATGAAACATATCTTACTTACATCTTAGCTCATTTTACACGTACAGTCGTGATCAAGGCACAAGGAGCTTCTACAAGTTACGTTTTTTCTTCAATAAAGTTGTACAAAATAATACATTTTACAGTCTGTACAAGAATAATGATCCAGCAGAAAAATCAAAAGCCAGGCTAAAGGGCAGGAGAGGTTGGGGAGGGGGGAAGAGAGCGTCTAGACCATCCGTTAGACATCCACACGTGTCTCGCGTAATAACTGTCTTGCCCTCAGTCTAATGAAATCCCCACGTGTCAGTGTACGATATTTTTGCAGCAGGGAGGAGACGAGAGAGAAAGAGAGAGAAACAGAAGTATCAGACACGGAAAACAGGAGCAGAGAGCAACTGGGAAATGGTGTCTTGGAAAACAGGAGGTTTAAAACGGTGCATATTTTGCAAACTGTGCACACCAACACACAACTGGGGAAACTAACCAACAGAAAAAAGTTTGTGTTATTACAGGTATATCATTTATATATATATATATATATATATATATACACATATTTATACATAAATATATATATATATATATATATATATATATATATAGTTTGGATTTTATGCACTGCATTTAGTTCACTGTTCTGCATGAATCTAGCATTGCATGCGCTCGCATCTCCTGCGATGTATCTCGAGAAGCGAGTCATGTGATGGGTCTTGTGTTCAAAGTCATTCTCCGCTCCACACGCAAAGCAACCCGCGGCAGTAACCCATCCAAACCCTCCTTTTCATGTTGTTGGTTTTTTTGGTGGAAAAAGAAACAAATTTGCTCTACATTCTTTTTTTTATCAGTCCATCGAAATTCTTTTGCTCTCCTCCATGGGCGGGTCTGTCCACCTATGGGGGTGGGATGGGGGTTTTAGGGATAGGAGAGGGGGGACACGCCAGTCTCACGCAGGCACTAAACGTTCAACAGGACCAAAAACGATGGAGGATAACAGCGTGTGTGTATGCTTTGTGCGTGCGCATCAATATAAGTAATGTGTGTTAGGCATATGATCAGAAAGAAGACAGCTCGACGTGTAACATACATAGGAGTGCGGGTCAGGAGTTCAGCTGGACGCATTATGTGTCTGTATGTGTACGAAATGGCTTACTCGTCCTGAGCAGACCTTTTAAAGTGTGAGTTGAGTTCCAGCAGTCCTGGACAGTTTGTTATTTTATACTTTTCTCCCTCCCCTCCCTCTCACGTGTTTCATTTTCCACTCTCTTTATTCGTTATTCGTAACATGGGTAGTCCTTGGCTGCGTTAACAAGGTTTTTTTTGCCAGATATCACAGCCATTTGCTTTCATCAGTAACACAGTGCGTGCCCTTGCCCCGCCCACAGTCACTCAGGATGGAGAAAGGCCATGTGTTTGTGTTTATATATATATATATATATATATAATATATATGTATATATACATATACTTATATATATACTGTGCATGTGTGTGTATGTTGTGTAAGAGGTGGGGACTCATCAGTCTGAAGGTTCGTGGTTTGATATTGGGGCATGATGTAGGGCAGGGGGCCTAAAGAAAGTTCAGGTGGCGAGTTTGCGTCCCGTTGTCACTGCTTCGATCACAAGAGTTCGTACTGCCGTAGGTGCATGCGCTGGATGATGTCTCTGCAGTCGTTAAACACTCGGCGGATGTTTTCCGTATCCACGGCACAGGTGAAGTGAGGGTAGCAGTAGTGCCGACCGTCTCCACTCGCTGTACTGATCCTCTGCAAGGACAAAAAAACATCAATCTTCAATGCCGTGATTTCCACTGAAATAAACTCACGCGACACTATATCTAAGCATTTTTTTTTAAATTGTTTCATGGTTGGTAGGAAATATTGTTAGGTAGTAATTGCCAGGTTTGGGCCTTGCGTAATGTGTTTTCCTTAATGCTTTTGGTACCACAGAAAGATCTGACTCACCAGGAACTCGTCTCGGATAAAATATTTTGCTCTCGTAACTCGCGGATCTTCTCCAGGCTCTGGGGTTGCTGTTAGACAGACAGGTGCAATTTATGATTAGCACACAAGAACAGTATATTGGGTAGTCAGTTCGGTGTTCTGTAATCACTTTTACTGACCATCATCTGGTGTGGTGTAGCGTGCGAACTCTGGGAAGTAATCCTCGATTTTTGATTTTCCCGCCAGAACCTTCTCAGCCAGCAGGTCTTGCTTGTTTAGGAACAGAATGACAGATATGGTTCGAAGCCACCTGGAAAATAAGGTAAGACAAAAACGAAACGAACAATTATGCTTGCCCACATAAACGTCAAGACCCAAATGCGAGGGTATAGGGAAAGGTGTAGCAAAGGTATTCTCACATTGTAGTTGAGTTTAAGGGCATGTTTACATATCATTGCATTTTAGAAAAGCTCACGTTGTCAAAACGATACCTGTTCACACGGATCCACGAAAATGGCTAAAAGTGCTGTATTATGCATGCCAGGCCAGTAGTTGGCGATGTCACTTTGTAAAGATATGCCTGTGCACATGCGCATTTTTCCACAGAGCTGTAATAAATAGTGTGAGGGTGTATGAGGTTACCTGTTATTCCAGATGTTCTTAAAGAGGTTTAGTGCCTCCTGGAGTCTGTTGGTCTGATTGTCCTCTCTGAGCACCATGTTATAACTGCTGCTGGCTACCACGAAAATGATGGCGGTCACATCTGTAGCCACAGAGAAAGAGTTTTAACAACAGGCAACAATTTTATTTAACAATTTCCTGGCATGAAATCAAAACGGACCATATTTAAATACATTTATAAATGCTTTTTGTGAACTATTTCTTTCCCTGCATGTCATCTTATATATTTTTAATTCAGAAACTCAGTGTAACTTTGTCATTTACCATCAGTATTGTATCAAGTATTATATATCAGGATAAAATCGCCCACCCCACACTCTAGATACAGCATAACGGTCGACCACTGAATCATTTTAATAAAGACAATTACCATTGAAACACTGGATCCATTTTCTGCGTTCGTCCCTCTGTCCTCCAACATCAAACATACTGCAAGAGAACGAAAACCATCACTCAAAAGCCCAAAGACATGATATATCCTAATTAAGCTTCATTTATTAGCATATAATAGTTTGTCTTAGTACTAGAATCTAAAGAGTTACATGAAGGCTGTTAGAAAATATTATGACCGCCAACTCACTGAAAATTGACTTTGTCCACTTGGAATCTTGTCTCAAAGATTCCTGAAGTCAAAACTCTGCATCGGAGCAAGTCCTTAAAGGGAAGACAGAATGGCGGCAAAATAAAAAAATGTTAAACAAATACAAAAAAACAAGAACGGAGTGAAGATTGCCGTGTTTGATTACTGTGTGTGTGCATATTTACAATCCACATACCTGATCAGTAGGAGTGTAGTCGCTGTGTTTTACAGTGTCAATCCTGTCCAGGAAACTACAGAAAAAAAAACATTAAAATTAAAGGATTTATTTATAATCAATAGATTTGGGTGGCATACACAGTGCAGAGGTAGATATTTACATGACATTACGGTGACTAAATATGGCTCATCTAAGCTGAAATGAGTCATAACTATTTGTTTATGAATGTTGTTTTAAGTTTTTTTTCAGATGTAAGTTAATAGAAATAATCGTAGCTTTTACCACTAAGTTCCAAATAAATGAAATAAATTAAAACACAAGGACTTTTCATTTGTAAAATATTTAAATTACAGGAATGTGGTAGAAATGGCAGTGCGACATGTTGAATATATAAATAACTTTGTCATAGAATGTTGTTATACAAATAACGAATAACAAAACAAACAATGCAATGCAAAATGACTCATATTGTGGTCATTCTAGCTACAGTACAATGCCAGGTTAATTACTTTGATAGATCTAATTGCTTTATTACGATTATCGCATACAAAACGTTCTCCTATTAGTCAGCCCACATAACCACTGTATGTTTTGTAATAGTCATATAACAGCGCTCAAATAGTTCCACTGTCCAAATCATAACATTCCTGTGTAAACAGAGTAATCATGTAACATTATATTTCATTGTAATATATAAAACAGTAGTATTCAGTTTCATTTCCAATGCAGCAGTTCTTCATTCACACAACTCTCGACATACATTTTAAATCACCACACAGCCTACAATGGCAGAAAAAAAGACAGCTGACACTGGAGCCGCAAAGCGAGCCAGCAGGTGGCGCATGTTTGTGCTGGAGATCAAAGCAGGCAGGGTTCTGAGTCATAGTGATCAGAGCGCCCAGTCAGACGCTGCTGCTCTAGTCAATGGATCGGCTCTAGTGAGAGGCAACATAGAGGGAAAGAGAGGGCAAAACAGAGGGAGGGAGGGCGATCAAGAAATGCTGTCTTAGTCAGGCTCCTATCCGGAGAAACGGGCGCGAACGTGCAGGAGGAACAAGATGGTGGGACGGCTGAAACTCTGCTCCTGGATCCTTGTCCATGCAGACATCTCGTTTGAAAAAAGCACATCCCGAAATCTCAGCATACAAGAACGTCTTTATGGAATTTGCACAAGCTTGAGCAGAAAGATCAGCAGATTTTGCCGGAATTTGAGCGCACGTCGTTCAAATTTTTTTCTTTAATTCACAACCTCTGCGTGTTCATTTGTAGGGTTGGGAACAGATAAACCTTATTCGATTCTAAACAGTCTCCAAAAAAACGTATTAACAGTACTTCTGCATTCTCCTGCCCATGAATCTGAACATGGTACAAAAATACTCTTCACTCTCGATTCGGCAGCAGAAGACTGTCAATGGCAAAACTTCTTGTTTACCATGTAAATTGAAAATGATTAAAGGACAAGATGACAACGCGATAAATATCTTGTGTTACACTCAACGACAAAGCGCAACCGTTGTAGTCTGACTGTCGAACAACTGACTCACGAGCAAAATGTTTATAAAGAATCGTTCAAAAATACAGAAAATGATTGCCTTGAATCAGTCTCATATGCTGACTAATTTAATCGTAGTTATTTATCATTGAGCCACAACTTAAAATGAACGATACCTAGCTATGTGTACTAAAAACTATTTAAAATGTGTTTTTGTCATGTGACAAATCTCTCAGGAGTTTTTGCACATTTTTTTTTTATTAACATACTGCCAAACATTTTTTTTTTAAATTAAGAATCATTTAAAGTCCTAAAGCGTTATCGCTATTCCTTTATTATTATTCCTGTTAAAAGGTTGCAGAATTTCTTGTTCTGTTCAACATGTTTGAACACACACATTTTTTTTTATCTCAAAACCAACACAAAAAAAAGCAGAAAAGTCCTGCTGATCTTCGTAGAACTCAAACGTCTGCGTTCTGCAAAAAAGAACACTGTATTGAAATACTACAATACTATGTAGTATTACGAAAATACTACAGCGATTCGAGTCAGGCTCCTTCTATTAAAAAAACAAAAAAAACCTTTAAAGAAATGACAGATCAAGAATTGTTAGGTGAAATCGGAATCAAAACAACTATTGTTAAATTCCCTACGAATCCCATCTCTTTCTCTGCACTGAAATCGGAGAAAGCGAGAGGAATCAGCAGGCCGGACGCGCCCCGTGCACCCCCTTCCAAGTTAGACAGGAATGTGACATAGAGGGTTGAAATGTGACGGCGAGGCTGTAGGTCCCACACACAGCCGTATGGGCCTGAAACTGCACCAGTGTGGGTGTATGTGCACGCACGAACGTGTGCATGCGACACATACAGCAGGCCATACAAATGAAAGTGCTACGGCGCATGACATGGAAGAGGCGGCAGAAACGGAGAAATAAAAGAGCGGGCAAACAATGGATTAGACAGACTGGAGACAAAATAACTAAAGGAGAAATGCAGACGGACAGATAGACAGACCAACAGCAGTTGTGTTGTGACCACAGACGTTGTCTAACACCATATCTCAATTATTGCCTTTCTTTCTAATAATAGAAGGATTCCAACAATAGCCGGTCCGCTGTTCAGACATGATACAACTCATGCCCCTCTGGGTACAGAACGCTTATAGCCTCCGCTGTCGTAATGCCAAGCAGAAGAGACAGCAATAGCTGCGACGCGGTATATTTAGGCCTGCATTGCAAATCCAAAACCAACTCGAGTGGAATTCTTGAATTCAAACACCCACACGGCAGGAAGTTCGAGAACGTGAAATTCTAGTTGCGTCGACCTCTGTCAACAGTAGCAACGTTTCAACCGCTGCAACGTGGATTGTAGTTTTGATTAGAAAAGCAACAAAAAGGAAGGACATTAAAATTCACGGTGACTTAAATTCAATGCTAAATCTGAGCTGTTCTTTGCATGCAGCTCAATGTGATTCGACACTACAGCAACTCCAATAAACGAAAAAAAATGTCAACACTACGAGCAGTAAATGGATTGTCTGTTCACACACACAAACCATCACATGAATCATATGACTTGGGCTGAACTGCATTTCTGTTCGTCTCCCTTTAACATGTAAAAAAAGCCTCATCTACACAAAGCAAAGATAACTAACTCAAAAAAATATTGTCCCAACAACTAAACTAATCCTACATATAACATTTTACGGTTGTCTTTTTTTCATCTAAAACAACAATATTAAAACATATTAATACCTAGAAAAATCTACTTTTATGTCTAAGATCTTGGTTTGATAACACAACGGAATTATTATTCATAATTCTTATTTAGAGCTATATTTTTGTCAATGTATGTCTGCAAAAGTTTCAAACTTTTATTGTATAAAGAACTGACTGATATCTGTTTGATTTTAATAACTTACTCGCTTTCAAAAAGGGTTTCGGGCCGAACAAAAACTGTGGAATTTATCACACAGACTGTGTGTTTGAGCCAAACAGCTGTTCTATGGTTTCCAAACAAACACTCCAACATACTGTATTACTAACAATATTTAATGTATTGCTAGATTATTTTAAAGGTCACAGAAATATTCAGACCTCTTAAAAAACAAATATGTTCCTCCACCTGAGAAAGCATACAGTAAATCCATCGTTTAGAACCAGGCAAAAAATATATATTTTTTTATTTACGAAGACATGAGTTTAAATTAAGCTCTATTATTAAATATAAAAAGAGAGGAATTATCGATGATGTTTTTCTATTAAACGTCGAAGTGAAAACTTGAATATTTTGAATGTCCCTGCAGCTAAACAACTGACTGTTAAAACTTTTATAAGTATTTAATACTTTATACTTTATAAGTATCGACTGTTATAACTATTTTTCTGTAATAGACCACAGCGATACTTGAAAATATCTGATAAAAATAGTAATCGGACATTAAACCAAACAAAATATTTAGTAACTAGTTTTTCTCTAAAAACAACAATTGATTTTGATAAATCATATTTTTAGCAATGCAATCATGCAAAATAAAGCTCTGCCAACAAATAACAGAAAGAGCCGTTTGCCGATGGTGTATTTGCAGAGCAAATCTGATAATATCCTCATCGCTTACTAATCTGGTTAATGTTACGGCTCATCTAGTTAACAGTCGAGTATTAAGAGTGTGGATTAGGCCCTTTCTGCGGCCAATACGACAAACACTGTTTAGTCTCAAAGCGGATGGCGTGTGTGCGTGGCACGGTGCAGGGATCTTTCAGCAAGTCTTTTCAGAAACACTGTAGCGTTCAACAACAAAAGTTTTTTGTTGAAAAAACATAGCTGCATCGAGTGCAACCGTTTTATTGTTCCCATCTCAAAGAAAAGAATGCGGTGCATTACAAACGTCCAACATCATACAATCTTGGTAAACAAGGTTTCTCTTACTGCTGCGTTGTTATAAACAAAGCAAACTCCTTTCACCTCTGCAAATATGCTGCTTTAACGACAATTATATTGATATCCTCTGATGTATGTTCTCTGTCTTACGTGCGAATGCACGCACTTCTGTAAATTGGCAATGGCGGTAAGGGAACGGCAGAAAAAAGGAAAGAGGGAACGGTGGAAGAGAAAGAAAATAGAGAAGGCTGTGTCTGACATTACAGCGGCGCTCCAAAAATAGCTCCCTGGCGCCCTGGCCTCCAGCTCGGTTGTCATAGCGACAGAACCACAGGCGCTATAAATAGACTATCAGCTCCAAATCTTGTGTGACTGGAGAGAGGCCAGAGAGAGACAGACAGAAAGAGAAAAAGAAAAGAGTGCGCGAGCGAGAGAGCGAGCGAGAGAGGTAAAGAAGGGCCAGTCAAAAAGAGAGAGGGAAAAAAAGATTGAGAGAAAAAACAGGTCTGGTTTCGCAAAACAGGGAGGGGGAGAAAGAGAGAGAGCAGGCTCGGGAAAGAAACATGGCGGATGATTTAGGAATTTTCTTTTCTCTCCACGCGCAAGATGAAACGTGAACAAGCACAAAGGATTTCTTTGGTAAACCAAAATACAGAAATGTCTTATATAATATCACCAGATTGTATACATTACCTACACATTTCTCTATAAATGTAGAAAGCTTATAGAAAATATTGTACAGTTTTGCACATGCATTACACAGGCAATGTTTCTTCGGTTTACGAAAAATTCATAAAACTCGCAGTATGTATTTTTGTCATGTAGTATTACACAGAATTGCCTGAAAAAAGGCACAACTTCCTGACACATTTCTGAAAGAAGCAGGAACACAGCATTTCTCTAGTTCACCGATATACAGAAATCCAACTGACTATTATGGAATACAATCTTGGATAAAGACATCTGCTAAATGCATAAATGTAAATGCTTCTTCCTTGAACAGAGAATGTTGCTACCGACCTATTGCCCAGAGCAGCGTCATATTAAAAATATCGTCCTCATATATTCAGTTAAAATCCAAAAATGCACTTCCGCCCTCTAATGTCTATCCATCACAAATGAAGAAAGTTAGATGGCTTGGTCGGAGCATCTGCTAAAAAATAAAATCCTCCCCTTCAAGTCAGTCTGCGGGATCATTTCATATCAATGCAAAGGCTGTTTTCATACATCTAATCAATACTCAGTGAAAAATGCAAGCCACACCCACTTATATTCTCATTCGGAAATGCGTCAGAATAAGGAAGTAAAGACGATCGCGACTTCTGGTTCACCGGGACTTTAAAAGCGAATATGAACTTTTGCAGTATTTGAGGTCTGAAAAAATAAAGAGCATCTTTTCTGTTATTTTGACCCGTTTCTTTATGCAAATAGAAACCATATTTTGATTTGAAATTTGGGAGTAACATTGTTAGTAATTCCCAGAATGAAACAAAATTGGCAATTTAACCTAAACACGTATCTACAAATAGTTCAATAAAAAAAACGGCCTTTGAAATGATCTCTTTATTTTCTCCGTGGCTGCATTTTAAAATCCCACAGAACATACTGTCCATTTTAGCAATGACAAAGGTCACGCATTAGTAGTTTTTTTATTACAACTCATCTATCCACTGGATTTATGAACAAACGGCACAAAATGCAATGCTTTTTAGTTTACAAAAACAGAAAAGTTATCCTCTTAAAGCCATGTAATCATTCTTCACATTACAACCATCTCAGCCATTTTCTGTCACTGCAGTTACACGACGGGCAGAAACAGGAAGAGCTGGTCAGGAGAGAAGAAAAAGTTGGGATGAACAAAAACAAACGGCGTTCTTTTCTCGCTTTGCGTAGACGCTTTTGTTCACCCCGACGTCAATGATAACGTTATTGAGCCCGCAGAAATGCTGCGGCTCAGAAACAAAGATGAATGAAAACACAAACACACTCAATATGGACACCTGGCCATGTGACAGGAAGAGCCTTGAAAACACTGAGGATGAATAATGAGCTCATAACGGTACTAGCGAGCATCAGCCGCTCGTCTCTAGTTAAACGCGCGTGTGCGTGTCGTTCCTCTCCGTCTCTCATTGCATTCGGAAGGTTGCAAGTGGCCTTCTCAACACTTGCGAGTGGCCGCCCTTTATCACTTTAAGCTAATTTTTCCCATTCAGAGGAGAGATGCTTTATTTGCAGATTCCCTCTCTCTCAAACGGTCTGCTTCTGGTGCGCGCAAGTTAAAAATAGCCCTCTCTCTCTCTGCTCTACGTTTACATAAGCGTGCAGCGGGGAGGGGCGGGGGGGCCACTTCCGGTCGAAACGGCTCAGCCCAGCGTCTGATCCACAACAACCACCAGTGGCTGTAAGTTAGGACGGGACCCAGTCGTACAACATGCACACACACACCGCAATGCAGGAACTCTTTGAATTTAAAGCTAACCCTCAAACGTTATCTTCATGTCGTGTTCAATCTCTCTTTCACATTCCTGCATTGTTTCCTGTCATCTCGCAAATGTATAAATCAGACAGATATATGCTATACATACTATAAAGTGAGACAAACAGTTTTAGTCCAAGTCTGTGCACACGACCGATCTGACCAACGATTTTCCTGCCACGCAGCATCAGTCTGGACTAAATGACTCGCTTTCGAATACCAAGTATTGCACCATGATACAGCATTTTTATAAAGTTCAATATAAACAGTTTTCAATGTTTAAAGCAACGAGTATGTAGAAGTCATGAAAGTTGTGCATGTACACTATTAGTCAAACACAATTACTGGGTTTTTTTTCCGATTTGAAATACTTGTTTGTTTAGTAAACAAATATGTTTGAATTTCTTAATCTATAAACTATCTGTAAAAAAATTAAAACAGTTATTAGGCAAATCCTAAAACATTCCATGTTTAAAACCATGTCCTTAATTATTATTCATTTCTTTAATTGTATTAAATATTAATAGGTTACTACGATATTTTATCGCTCAAGTTGTTTTTCAACCCACATAAAGATAAGTACACAAAGCTAATTTTATGTTTCTAACAGAGATGGTGATATACAGTAGAGGCAAAAGGTACAGATTGCAGTTTTAAAAATAAATCTTTTTTTATAGAAACATGACAACAGATGGTGTATAATAACTATTACAGTAGACGTCACTAGGTTGTTTGATCTTGCTTGATTTTTCCTGATCATGATTTGATTATTTTCCACTTCATACTAATAAAGAGCCGTTGCGTTTTAATTTTGTACTGTAATGTACATGCACAAATGACTGAGAAAGAGATATTTAACAGTACGTGTGCGTTTAACAGAATACTCACTACTGTGCACAGTCGATCAGCTGGTACTCATTGGATCTTTCAAAGCAAGCTCTCACTCCATCGTCCTGCCACAGGGTCTTCGTGTGTTCATAAAACTCCTGTTGGAAAGAAAAGAATAAAAGACGGCAAACCATTAACTCGTCATCAAAATGTCAACCAATAACCTCTGTAGTTTGGCCGGACACAGATGTCTTGACATGCCTCGTTCTTGTCACGTCGCATCGTTCGCATCATTTCAAATCATAACATGTAAATTCGATCAGATGATTTGTGTTATCGTGACTGAACAAAAACTTAGTGTGTGTTTGAGGAAAAGGAAGTAATCGCTTTTTCTGGGGCACATATCCTACCTCAAAACCGCCAAAAGAGCGAAGTGAATGAAAGAAATCACGAGCGCAACTCCCATTAGTAGATTTTAAGCCCTTGGCAGACACGCCCAAGAGATGATTTGGCTTGTGATTGGTTGAATGTTACTTAACTCAAATCCAAGTAACAAACCAGAGAACACAGGCTGATATATAGGCGGTGGGTCAAAAACAGTGCGGGGGACAGAATCACCTGTTTCTAAAAGTGGCTGCTACGCCCCTGGTTGTTTGCTTGAAATGGTATTTCTCAATATAGAGATGAAAGTAATTTAAGAGCAAACACAATATTAATACATTAAATATTTTCAAATGGTTGAAAAATATTGTTTCAACAATACTCCACAGCTCCAGTGGGTAAATTAAGTCTTCAAAGACAAAAAAGTCTGAATAAAGGTTTTCACCTAAAAGGCAAACCGGTGCATTTATCTTAAAGGTGGGGTAACAAGCTATTTCGTGCATTCTGACATCTTTACACTGTTAAACGCGCTGGCTTCTTATGCTTAACATGGTCAACTTGTCAAAAAACAAGTTGGACCTATGATGTAGTATTTCTGCGCTCGGTAACTTTGTACAGATTTCGTAAAGTTTCCTACGAACATGAATTCCCATTTCGTAACAAGGGTTCTTAGTCCCTCATTAGACATTTCTCCGGGACCAGCATGCCCACGCGTTAACCAGCGAGAGAAAGAGCACGCCCATCAATGGGCTTCGTTCGTCACAAACGTCCGGTTGTGTTTGTTTGTTCACGGCATTTCGGTGATGAAACGGTGGATATAACGCTGGATTTGCAGATCGTTTGAAACTGATAGATGGAGCAGTCCCAGCGCTGAAAGATGGCGGACATGGACCGCACGTGGTAAGTGAAACTGAGTCGTATGTTAGTGTTTTGTTGGCAATCGGCAGGGACGTGCATTATGTAAACAACACTTATTTTGAATCAACACTTATGCAGGGATAATATGATGATGTATTGTGTGCTCGTGCTTTAGTTCTGCCCATTGCACCGCACGCCTTCAGGAGGTCGACTGCTGGTAGTGCTCACACTGGCTCGGCTCAGCTGAAAGAAGCACCACTACACACGCCAATTTTATCCGAAAAATGTATATAGTATTTTATGTATAGTAATAATCAACTGTTTATTGTGTGGTATGATGTCTTACATATGCCACTATACAAGCATAAATAATATGACTTCGAAAAACGGATTATATTGTCAAAATATATAGCGCTTGACTTCATACATATTTTGCCAAATAGGAAGATGAGATAAGGGTTGGCCTTTATTTATTATCTTTTTTTAACTTTAAAGAGTAAATATCTTGTGATTTTTAAGGTCCTAATTTGGTTTATGGAGTGTCCAACAACAAGTTTACGTACATACACAATGCAAAAACACTTTCATTTTCTAATAATAGGTCTAATAATAACCCTTATTATTACCGTACTTCGTGACTGACTCTCAAATAAATCGTTTGGCGATTCATCAGTCTAATCTCCGCCTTTCTGTCAGCCTACTCTGATCTGATTGGTCAGATGGTCTAGTCTGCTGTGATTGGTCTACCGCGTGCAGTGTCGCATATGGAAGGTAGGCGGGCATTACACGGAGTGACCCAAATCCGACCCTGAACTGAAATTAGAACGACAGGCGACTCGATCGTTGTGATTCAGAGTCGACTCCTTTTCTCCCAATCCCAATATTCGTTCACTTTCGCCTTTACAACTTGGCAGACTGCTTTCATTGACACACAACAACATTACTTACAGCGTGAATTTTTTGTGAATAATTTTAAGGACATTGTAATATTGTCCTTTAAAATCTGTCATAAATGACATGCAACATCAAGAGAACAATACGAGTTGGTTTATTGCTAAATAAAATACACAGCGAGTGACTGCACACCTTTTTATATACTCATTTGGATTTCAAAATGCTTCACAAAAGAACCAAACCAACCAGCTCTGAGAGGAATTTCAACAGTGCACGCAGAGTTATGGGAAGTGTTGTTTTGTTGAAAGTTAAAAACACAATGTGGCTTCTGAAGAAGCTTTTTTATTACGCTCCCCGCAGATTTTCTGCTTTATAAAAACACATGTCTCTATGTAGAAATGGAGTTTAACTTTTATCGCACTTCATTACACACAACACCACAAACATCAAATAATACTCACAAAATACTACATTACTACTGAAACTGTACTAGACAGAACATGTGCCAGCAGTATTTTGGCACCGTGACGTAAACACCGCAAGTACAATAGTGTTTCGTAAATAACTTGACCATGACAGCTATTTAAAACAACTAAACCTGCCAATATTTGGTGTGCGGTGTTTCAGGTGTAGGGTAACGCTCAGGCTTGCCGTATGTGCACTTTTTTTATCTCGTTGACATCTGTTCTCTCACCAGTTTCCTCCAAGCTTCACAGCGGAACATGGTTTAATAATATACTCTGTAAAAGCCAAAGACCTAGGTAAAGTAGGCTACTTTATATTCTAAAGTGACATGGCTACGTTATAAATGTCAATAATTACTTTTGCCTTTTTATTCTTGTCTCTTTTCAGTCACACAATCAACCAGTTAGACTGGTTCCCATCGGGCCCTGGGGCCACTGAGGGACGTACGGAGCGAGAGAGGGTTGGGCAGTATCTTCTTTGTAGTGAACCTCATCCACTCAATTCTGAAGTTTCACTGTAAAGGCGACAACAAATCCAATCCCTCCAACTTCCAGTCTTTTTGGGACCCGTCCAAAACATTTATAAAATCTCCTAAACAATTATCAGGTTCATCAGGTTTGTAATAAACAAAACAATTCCAAAATCACTGCATTCATGATTTAATAATGTTAAGTAATGTCTATCCACCGATACGACTTAAGTTATTCCACTACAGAGTACTCCACGTGAAAAAACGACGACTTCTCTGTTTTTAAGCCCACAGGGCCACCAGGTTCAAGTCACCTGTAATTAAATCTTAGCCGCGGCCCACTGGCGTGGGTCAGAGCACCTGTCTGGGTGATGAGGGAGCAGGGAGGTCCTGGGTCTCTAGGTGTGTGGCTCAGGTGAGGCCTCTCTTAAGGGAGAGTTTAGAGGTTATAACAGGTAATCAGTGGTAATGAACGCCACACCATTACACCACAGTGTCACACAACCGCACACCCACATCTCCCTCGGGTGGGGCGCTCTTTCAATTCACCTATGTGTTGTCCCCAAGCAAAGAATAGCTGCTAATTTTAATTGCGCGGAGCACATGAGAAAAGGCAAACACATGGGAAAACTTGTGGCTTAGTCTCACGTGAACATTCTTTGCATTTATTCAGAATCCCACAACACCTGTAGCATCTTCAGATCAAACGTCAGGTGTATGTAGTATGTTCTGACATCTCTGATATCATTTACCCACTCTCGTGTCTTTCCAAACACATGACTTCTCATCCTTTGCGGAATACAAAACAAGCAAAATCTCCAATATGCTCTTTTATATACAGTTAAAGCGAAGGGGACTGGAAGCACACAGTCACCCTTCTCTTTCATTGCAGCTGGGATAAGAAAATGATCATATGGGATCTCTTTATAGATATATTAATATTATTTTTTTTGTGTATGTACACTTATCAAACATTATTTGTAAGTGTATTATTCAAATCCAACTTAAATGTTAGATGAGACACTAATGGAAAGAAAAACAGGGGTGATGGAGTGACTGAATACCGTTTTACTCACCGATGTAAACTCAAAGTCCTTCTGATTGACTAAATTGAGGATGTATTCGATTCGAAACCGATTTGCTTGACAGGCTAACTGAACCGGAGGTACCAACGCGGACATCGCCGACACAATAGTCTAAAAAAGATAAAAGACAGTCACAATTTTAGTATTCCTAATATACATAGTGCATGTTTACATTGCTACAACAACTTACCTCTATAGCTTCTTTTATATTATTCTTGATGTCCTGAATTTTCTGTTTTTTCTCTCTGTAAAAAAAGCGCTTTCACAGATTAGCATTCACTTTTTTTTTATAATAAAGATGCTCATAATTGAGTTGTAACATTTGAAATAACATGAACCCATTTATCACATTAACCTTAGAAAAGAAGTCCACATGAATGAATAACACTTTTACAATCGTACAAATAAACGTATTAGCTTTGCATTGCTTGTGACCTAAACCTAAACCTGCTAGTCAATATTATTGTAATATTTCTAAAAATGCCATTTACAAAATGCTAAATACTGAAACACAATTGAAACAATTTAACTTAGGAATATATAACAGAAAGAACAGTACCATGAACTTGTGCTCTATTATTGAACTTCCTTTAGGATGCTATGCAAAGCACTCGATTTCTACTTAATACGCATTAGAGTTACTTTGGTAGATATTAAATAGATGCTTATAACAAATCACAACAGTGAAATAAATAACATGCCCAAAGAGCTGTAGGAAAGGTACCACTATATAAAAAGAACAACAAATAAACTGAAACGGAGAATTTGAGGCTAAAATACATTACAGCTAAATTGAGTTCACGCCAAAATGTGATGATTGCAAAAAACTGCATTTTACTCTAAATCATACTTCACTGTATGTTATGCTAACAGATATTGTCTAAGGAAGAACATGTTATTCGGTTCGCATTTGTCAACATTAACAAAACACATAGATGCGAAACTTATACTTACTCAGCATTGAAGCCATTGACATGTAAAATGCGCATCTGTTTGACGATGGTGCTTTTCCCCGATTCTCCAGCCCCTGAGAGACGAGCACAAGAAAGATATAAATCACAAGGGATGTGGGGGGGTCGGATATCACCTGATTCAACAGGAATAATTAATTAGATTTCACAGTAGCATTTCTTCTAAATGGCAAACTGAACATGCAGCCCCAGCAGAAAATCTGCGCACGATAAAAGGAAAAATGGTCTGACCGCTCTGTGACATCGAAACAAAACTTGTAAATGAAGTTTTTATCTACAACCTCCGTAATTTTCCTGAAAACTCATAACTGGAAAGCTCGTCCTCCATTTAAGAGATTAAACAGTAATCATCCTATTCTACAATCAAAATAAAAAAGCAACTGTTGCTTCCATGTATGAATTTCATTTGCACACGATCCCGGATACTGACACGGTCCAATGTCACCATTAATGCACTTATAAGTGAACACCAACTTGTTCCACCAAATGAGATTGCAAAATAGCATCAAGATCATTTCATTCACCGTACACATACACAACACCATCCGAAGTCTCACAGGCCCTCAAACATTCACAAAACTGAATGATTCAATTTATGATCAAAGTTAGCATCCGAGTTTCCTAGTTTTAAAAATCTGAAGGGTTAACCCAGGCAGGAAGGTACCATCTAACGAAACATCAAAACACCTCACATTTAGACCCCAAGTCCAGATGTATGAGGAAAACCTCTTTATCTCGAGCTCGACACACACTTTGTCACCAGGGTTCAATTGTGTTAAATAAGCCGCTTTGCATACAGGAATTCCACTTTGTGCTCCGATTATTATACTTGTCCACGTGCCTAAATCATATATTACGACTCTGGGACTATTTAGAAATCAGCTTCCTTTAATCCCAAAGAGTATGATTTCAAATGTAACGCTATGCTTAAAAACAACACTTTGATTTCCAAAGCGTTTTTACCTATACTAAGCAAACAGGCTGTCAGAGAGAACTGGTTTGTATTGGAGTTAGCGAAACCAGTTCCTAAACCACCAAATTACATCAATCTAGAGTTAAAACAAATACATGGCATGCTGTGAAATGCCTACTTTTGGGCCCAGGGCAGTGGAAACGTATGAGGGAAATATTAACACAACTTCTCATTAGTTTCAAATGTACAGACTAAAAATTCAGAGGATCGAACCTTAATGTTCCATCAAGTTTATGGTACCATTTTTTGGGATGCCAAACCAATAAAAGTGTGGTAAAGAGTCTCTGATTGGTCACAGGCACTTGCATGAATAAGTAGAAAAGAGATAATTGGAAAATAAAGTGGCCTCCTACACACAGCACACTGTTTATGAACAAAAGTCTACAATCTAAGCCAAAACATACAAAAACTCCCTTAAAGATGATTGTGAATGACATTTCACACGAGGAGCTATAAACATGAGCACACTGTTTCTACAACAAGCAAGTAAATCTAGACCAAAGACCAATCCAATAACACAAAGCTATGTAAAGAGACGTGTCAGGTCGTACTGTTTATGATTGTTGCGAGATTGCGTGATTCAAATGAATGGACGTGGTCACTTGTTGGGCCATGACGTATCAAATCAGGTAAACCCGAATATTTCCATAACGCCAAACCTGTTTATCATAAACCAACGGTGAGATTTAGCAGAGTATTATGCAAACTAGACGGTCCTCGCTGTCAAACCCCACAGCACATGAATCCCGATGAAGGGTGTGTAAAATCGCAGAACATTCGCAACAAAATCGCTTACGAGTTGTGCTTCAGACACCATCACAACACAGCGTCCAGCAGGGAAGTATTTGCAGCAGTTTACAGCCCAACCTACCTAACAGTAGTAGTCGATGGGTCGCCCTGTAGATCTGTTTGTCTTTCTGGAGCTGTTTCTCTATCTTTTTGTTTGCTTCCCTCTGGGCCTTCTCCTCATTTCTCTGGTCCTCAGTCTTACTGTTGCCCAAACAACCCATTTTCCCGAAAACCCAAGAAAAGTTTTGGGGTGGGGTGGCGGGGGGGAGGTGAGTATACCGTGTGAATAAATTGTCCAAATTCCTCGATTTGGCCTCCGATCAAAACACTTTGATGGAAAACCGGGACATTTATATTCGTATGCGCATCACTCTCCTGGATTAAGAGATGGTTAGGGTCGTTCTCGCAAGCGGGAGCGATGGGAAGTATGAAGGCTATTAGAACGGGAGGGCTTGAGGTGGTGGTGAAAACACTAGGCCGGCCTACAGACGGCCGAGTCCCGTCGAGCGTTCGCTGCTATAAAATAAGAGATTTCGCCAAACGCGATCCGCGTGTGAACGTGCATCCAGCGAAGCCTTCGACGTTACATGAACGGTTTCGTTACGGGCTTCCCACGACGGCTTTTCCGAGGAGCGGGGATCCAAACGCGCTTTAGCAAATTTCCCGTCGCGGATCCATGGTCGCTTTCCCGAAATAACGATTCTGCCCACCGCTCCTTTAAAAATCCCCAACAGCTCCACGAGACGCGATTAATTTCGGTTTGTCGGTGCCGAATTCGAGACGGGCAGAACGAGATAGAAAGGGTGGCAGCAAATTAAAAAAATAAATATTTCCACCAAAATGACGGCATGTGGATCATTCCGCCCTGCGCCGTGGCCGACGTGAACCTTTTAACTCCGTTATGAAACGACGTCGTCTCAGAAAAATACAGCGCTGATGCTTCAAAAAGAGAAAAATCCCCCGAAGATGGACGTTATTTTCCCTCCTGTTCTGGTTACGGTGACTGATGGTCGCTTTTTTTTCGGCTCGTCCAAATCAAAAGAGGCCCTTTGCCGTCTTCTCCGTTAACGTAATTTGAATTTCTTCTCACATCCGTGGCTTCGCGTTGTCGCGAGCTGAGATCCTTACGGTTCGACCGCAGATGCAAATGCGACCGTTTCGGGAAAATCCGTCGATGTTTTACCGGCTATCGCAGTCCGAGTCCGCTGTCAAGCTACGCTTTGTATCCTTCTTGAATTCGGGTGGTAGATCGGCTATACATGTGCATCGGGATCATCGAGATCAATCCGATACCGCGATGACAACGATTTCCCTACGGTCGGAACGCGTTGCCTTCCCGGTTGTCGTGGATGAATCCCTTTCGAGGGAGTATTTTTGGAGATTATTTCCTTTTCTCTGTGAATTCTACATTGAGATAGATAGCGTTGAAGAGATGGGTGGGGCAAACAGCTCTCATTGAACCCTGAGTAATCACATGACAGCCAGAAAACGTCAGCAAGCGGCGATTCTGCGGAGAAAAGGCGCCCTCTTTGAAGACGTGATTCATACGTGATAAAGTTCGCGATTAATCTATTACTAACATTATCTGCACTATCGCCGGTATGCTGTGGCGTTCACTTCGCGTTAAACGCATCTGCGGTCGGACACCCTAACCAGTAGGCAACACTAGACAAAGTCTACACTAGACTTCTAGTGTACTCGAAAAGCTTGCCTGGTTAGTTCTTCATGGGTAAACTAACCCGTTTCACATGTTAAACAACGACGATCGGCCTAATCTGAATCGATCAAACGTTCTTGATGTGGATTCGTCTCAAATGTTACATTGTAGCAGCAGTCTGTTCAATTCTGAAGGCAAGGTCATCTTTTAAGAATTTAAGTTGTTGTCTGAGGACGAGGAGGACCCCCTCAGACAGTTCAGTATACTAAAGTGGACTTTAATCAAAACTACCACTGTTAATGTGGAAATAAACTGCCAAATTAGCAGAAGGGAACATTTCAATATTAATAATTGCTGTGGAAATGTAAACAAAACAATTATTCCTTATATTTTACATGTCCAAGCACTTTAAAATGTATTCACGGTTGAGAGACACCTTATTGATATGAGCCACTATGGCAACCGCAGGTAAAACATAACAAACACAATGAGATGATTCACCAGCTAAAAGTATAAAACAGTCCCACACTTATGTTCAGCGGAATGCTGAAAGTGCTATTAATAATCACAGCCTTTTAGCTTTCCTCAATCAATATTTAGAATTTCTATTTTGTAAACCATTATTTCCTATTGAAAGTATTTTGTGATTGTCTAATTGTTATGACCGGAAATATGAAGGCAGTTTGCTTTTAAGATGCAATGTTTTGTATTCTGCAAATGTTTATTTTTTTAAAGAATTTCTGACATTGTTATATTGTCATTTTAAATAATAATTATTTAGTTTTAGTTACAATTACATCCTACAACCAAACATACACAAATTGACAAATATTGTGACTTTGACTTGTTCCTTTTAATCATAAATATAAATCATATTTTATTTGTATGGTTTTAAACAAAAGGTTTAAAATAGTGACATGATGATACAGAGAGTAAACCAAATAATCTAAATACAGAACTTCTAGGATGAGGGATCATGGCACTTGGACCGAGTTACTGTGATGTCAACAAATAAAAGATAAACCTGTGAATGACAGTGACCGAAATGGAAAATGACGTTGCGTGGAGCTATTTTTTGACTCACTGTGGTCTATTTTATGATCCTTTAATCTTTGTTTGATGTTACGGGACACAGACTAAACAGTTCTATTTGGAACCAAAGTGAAGTCTGCTTCTCCATACAGTTTGTTTTAAAAGTGAATTGCAGAAGCTCGAACCTGAAAATGACCGCAAAGTTCACTAAACAAATCATCTTCCTGATCTTGTTTAATGGGTAGCCCAAACACAATACTTTATAATTTTTGTCTAACACTGAAACAATGAATGCAATTAAAATGAACATCTTTTTGGTGACCTTTAAGTGTGAAAAGTGTGCATAAATCACTGGTTGGGATGCCCTGGGGGGTTGCATGCTGCACTATGATGTGCTACCAGAAGGTGGCAGCATTCTACAATATTAGATAAGATTTGTGGTACCACAGTGAACACCAGGCAATGTGCATCCAGAACTTTGTACACAAGCCAATTTAGCAAGGTTTTGTAATCCTTCAATGACATTACAAAGGGGGATTCCACCGAGTTTAAATGAGGATCATTTGAATGCACTGTAAAACAGTCTTGCACTCTGAGATGTCCCGAGAGTTTGAAAGGAAATATTCTAAAGGTCACACTACCCGCGAAAAGTTGATAATGAAATAATTTTTCATGGGATTTCCTGTGTAGGCTGGGTACATGTTGGCTGTTCTTTCTTCACTGGTAGTTAGTCGTAGTAGTTTTGGGTACTTAATGCATGAGCAATTTTGTTCACATTTCAAACCTGGATATATACAGTATATGTTTTTGTAAGGAACAATCTCATATAACATAAGACAGTTCCATTCACAGAAAAAGGGAATTCCATAAATTAGAGCCGTTCTATAATGTTATATAATCTACATGAACTGATATGGTAAGAAAGCCACCCCCCAACAAATAGGCTGTTGTCGGTAGTGACTGTCAATTTGACATCGAGAAGGTTGGAAATTAAACCTTTTTATCAAATTTTGGTCCATGTCATAAGTTTTGTGTAGCCAACAGGCAAATCTATTAAAAACTGGATGTGGTATGTGTTTAATTCCTTGTCATGGCGAGCATTTAGACGGAGGCAAAAAGCTGCTCGATCAACAGTAGACTCCTTATGGTCTCACTCCATCTGATTTCATGCAATATTTTATCTCTTATGAGAGGAAGTGATTGCGTTTAACTGAGCAATCACAACATGCAATTACTTAAACTAATCCGTAAGATGGGACGCTTGTGGGCTCGCAGCTGTGAGCAATGAGATCCAGCTTAAAGAACAAAGAAAACAGTCTAACGGCCAAATCAAAAAGACACAGTGAGCCAAACCGAGCTACAAATATTCTCATTGTGGCGGATTCTGCATTAAATTGACAAATGATAATCATGCCCAAAAAGCAAACAGAAAAATGATATTCTATGTACAAAACTCATAACCACACTCCTTTCTCAAACAAACACACACTATACTGCACGCAGACACTATACCGAGACGGAGAAAGTGTCTTAAACTACAATGGTTGCAATAACCAGCTTTGCATGTGTGTGTGTCATCTGTTTTTGAACTAAGCACCCACATGACTGAAGTATTTTGGTCACAGGGCTTAAACAGTTTCTTCAATTGTTTCGAAGGGCTGCCCTTATAAAAAAGAAGCTGTTCTTGAAAAGGTAGAAGCATATGAGGCCTTATGCTGTCAGAAAGGAATCCGAGGACTCTGCTCAGAGGCCAAAAAATGTTTGTGCCCGGCGTTAAAATTCAAAGGATCTTTTTGTTTGAAATTGGGTGGACACTTTACAGTATATTATTCTGGGCTCCTACAAAGAAAATCCATAATAGTGCGCAACTTGCTTGCATCCCTGCGGGCTAAAGAAGGAATTTTAAACCATTTTTAAAATATTTGTCACTTTATGTCCATATACTTATGTCACATGCGTCTTCTGAGGGGAAGCGATCAGTGTTTACGAGAAAATGTTTGTTTAAATCTCCTTGTTTCTGGCATGTCTCGGGAGAAGTTTTCATAGTACATTTCATCTCCCAGTTATTAACATATTTTAATATTTTACTGTTACTTTTTAATTTATTGCTCTCATGGTTTGTTTATGGTTTCAGTTCTGATACATAAGCTCAAAATATGAATTGTTTTCTCACTTACCTTTTCTTCATGAAATTTGTATTAACTTTAAAAAGTTGTTTTGATATATTTTATTGATGGATTCTTTATGAGGCTTCAGAAAGTTGGGACCTATACATGGACATAAGTGGGTTATAAAATGTGCTTGACATTTTTAAACTATCTGTTTCTGTTAGGCGGAAAAAAGAAAGCTATATACAGTACATCTGGGATGGCACGAGGATGAATTATTCCTGTACGTTCCAACCCTGCTGTTGCACACTTTCTTGTCATTTTTAAGTAGCAATGAAGATCTTTAGTAGTTGTCGTGCTTATTAGAGGTGGAGATAAACTGCGCATGACTTTGCTTTTCAGGAATGTATTTACATACCTTTGTGCAACACCGAATATTCTAGCACACATTACTGTTGCTTAATTTACACTTTTGTCTAAATAAAGGCAGCTATTACATATTATAAATATGTAGGTAAACAGTATGACGTGACGTCTAAAGAAATGAATAGAAACCAGGAAAAAGGAAATGTTATCACATCCATTTTCCATAAAACAAGTAGTGCCAGTTTTCTCTACAGATAAGATCATGACCAGATACTTTCATTCTTACTCATGACACACAATCGGATACTAGGTTTTAGTCTAATTTTAGTTCCTTGCGATGGACAATCTTAAAAAGGATGAACTCATAATTATCTACCTTACAAAATCTACATTTGTAACTGTAGTTTATGCAAAGATACTGCTACCCTATTGAGAACACATAAAAGTTCATTAAAGCTTATTTATAGAAATATTATTAATTTTTATTTTTATAACACCGAGTTACATTTGACACCTGCGGTCACCTTAATATTCCAAGTGTAACTTCAGGATAGATCATAAAATAGGATTCTTACACAATTAAAGTTACAACAAAAATACTCATCATAATAAGAGGGAGAAAATAAAGAAAACAAACTATTCGAGAAAGGCCTAAAAACCCTTTTTGAAAAATAAAGTAAAATTCAATGGACTTTTTTTCACAAGCCTGTGATGAGGTGTTCAACGGTCATCAGCATCGTAAATCCTCCAAAGTTTTTTAGATTTTCTTTTTTTTTAAACGTATGTAAGTTTATAACACTAAACTTTGTGTTATATACCTTTGCATTAAATTACAAAAAATAGTTTGTGTTTCTTATACAGCGTATATGAAAGTCGCGGTAAATTTGTCATCTTTCTCTCTTTTGACTGAATTCTTTTATTTTATATTATCCAACTATGACGCCTTCAGCTGCTGAGAATCCCCGAAACGTAAAAAAGGTCCACAGTGAACCTTTAAGTTTGAACCTTATCATAGTAAACATTAAAGTACTACAGTATTTACTGGTTCATCAATTTAGTATATAACACACTACTCTAGTACACTAATTAAATACTAAAGTAGGCTATACTACAGTATTCACTGTACTAGTTCTTCAAACTGAAGTAAAGTGTACTAGTTCTTACAATACTACAAGTATACTACAGTCATTTTTCATGTGGGAAAGGAGATTCCATATTAATGAATATAAAACAATGGATATAATGTGATTTTGCCTGCGGTTATGTCAATGTGAAAGCTATGGTTACTATGGTAACTTCTTGGCATTGGACAGGCCAGAACAAACTTTAAATGGGATGCATCTGCCTCTACTAAACTACTGCACAGTGACAAGACACTTACCTAACAAGAGAAGCCGGTGCGTTTGTTTATATTCTCTCTTCTCCGCTTTCAGGCTGTCGTCGATGTTGCGGCTTCGCTTTTTCTCCGCTTTGATCCGCGCGCTCTCCTCCACCCGCCGCTGCCGATCCGAATGACCCGTCTCGGGGTCGATCCCGGGATTCGCACCGGTCCGTCCTCCGGTGTACGTGATGGCAGACTGTGATAACCTCAGTCTAAAGCTGTGACACATCCCCATGGCCGATGTTGGGATACAAGAACCTTCAGTAATTTAACATCCGAATGGAAAAGTCTCATAGGATAACAACTCCATAACGATGAGCTATCCGGGTCAGGTGGAGAAAGACTCGCTATCTCTTACCGTCTTATAGCTCAGCCTTTCCAGAGGTGTCAGTTTGCCTCATCGGATTTTCCCCGCAGTCTCTGATCTTCCCTGCACGACACGCGTGGACGAGCGTGATCTTTGACCTGACACACACGGCGCACTTTAACCAATGTTTGTTATTCTTGCTCCGTTGTTTCTGCTCATATGTCCGCGGACCGATTGAAAGTCTCTCATTGTCCGCCGGGGCGCTATTCGGTGCTGATCTGAGACCAGCTTGGTGTCTTTACTTTTACACAACGCGTTAAAATTTCACAAGCCACGGGGGGAGGTCATCCAGTGACGTCACGTGGAAAATTGCCAACACAATTTACGGTTTTGTCAACTGAGTTAACTGCTCATGCAGTTTAAACGCCCTTCTTTAAGCATGAAGCTGTTGTAAGTTTGTGTGTGTTTTATTGATATTATTTACTGTTATAATTTTCATATTATATTATATATATTATATATATTTTATTAAATTGAATTAGATTATGATTGAATTAAATAGATTTGACTCTATTATATTTAATATTACCATATACTATTTTTATTTTATTTTATTGCATTATTAATATGATCATTATATTATTATTATTTGTTTTGTTCTGTTTGCATAAAAACAAAGTAAAAACACACAAAACATGCCAAAAACGTATTTTGATTCATTTGTTTTATTGTAGTTTGAAAGATTGTGACAAAATCAGTATGGAAAAATAAATAAATAAATAAATAAATGCCTTATGATGAATGAAATGCTATGTATTGTTCAAATGTTATTTTTTTTGTCACATGGATGACTTACAGAGAAACACATGGTAGAAATATAAAGGTTGTAATAACAATATCCTGTAGGTGGCGTAATTGTATATCAACATGCAATTCCAATACAAATAAAGTTATAGTTCACCCAAAAATGAAAATTCTGCATCAATTACTCACCCTCTTGTCATTTCAAACATGTATGACTTTCTTTCTTCCGCAGAACACAAAAGAAGAAACTTTGAAGAATGTTGTTAGCCACACCCATTCACTTGCGATGGTTTTGTGTTCATGCAATAGAAGTATATGGGTGCCGGTGCTGTTAGGCTTTCTTAAAAAAAATCGTCTTTTATGTTCTGCAGAAGAAAGAGAGTCATACAGGTTTGAAATGACCAGATGACAAAATTTGGGGCGAACTATCACTTTAAGAGTAACACTTTATTTGTAGATTTTGTAAATTGTTGAATGAGACTGATTCAGTTGACAAAAATTGTGACAGTTTTGTGTTACTCAAACACAAGGAACACACTTTTCCCCTTTATTCATCATTGCCTTCTCACTGGCGTCATTTTCTGCCTTTTAATTCTTCTTGATAAAATGACCTGAAAATATCAAAGAGCTCATTGTAACTACAATATCTGACACAGATAGTTCAAACACCCCTGCACTTTGCTAAATATATTACCATTTCCCTGTTTCTTGGAAGGTTGAATAACTTGCACAATAGCTTGCCTTCTGTTCTCAATCTGTTCGATAACATGCCTCATGCGTTTACGTTATGTAAGATTGTGACACCCGTGCACATGGTCCCCTAAATTTGGGTCATTAACACTTACTAATCTGAAGTAATGTGGTTTACTGTTAACAATCACCTTAATAGGAAATATGGCATAGGGATGATTTAATATATTCTTGTCACTTCTATTTATGTGTGTAAATCAAACATGGCATCTAATGTGGTACTGTAGTCTTGTTATTGATCCAAAATGATACCGTAGTGTTGGTCCATCTTGTAGAGCGAAAACATAGTTGCGTTCAGATGCCCATTCTAAGTCTGTCTAGATTTCTGTCTAGAGTTCACTCTATAACTTTGTACGACTTCGTCTGACTAGAAACACATTGAGCAGGTGTTATTATACCAGCATAGACCGTGGAAAATTACTGCTTCACAACATTGTCTCGTGACGCTATTATGAACCTTGAGAATAAGACCACTGCAAACTCATATCTGCGTGTGAAGACAATACAAATGCAGCATCCAACAGAATGTAGAATATCACAAAGAAGTGAATATGATACTTATATTTTAAACTAATAAAGTAAATGTATAGCCAAATAAAGAATAATAAGGATAAGGAAATACAAAAATTAGGCTATACAACACAAACTGTATGTCTGTACTCTCAAGTCAGAATTGCATCATCTTTAGGAAATATGCACACAAACAGGTTGCTTTTAAAAAATGTAGATCCTGCGATCTATTATATGTGACCTCCAAATATCTCAAATTCAACATAAAAAACTAACTCTGTTTAATGATATGATGCTGGGAAAGCACACAAACAATGAACGTGTGGTCCGTCTTTCTGACAGACCGTGTCACTGCAGTTTGACAGATACGGCCCACTAGGTCCTTATCATACCCACCAGAGAGACATTGAGGATTGTTGCCCACGATGTTTGGATCCTGCAATGCAAAAAGGCAAAGCATTAAACATTAACTATACCACAAATATATTTAGATTTATCAAAATTGGGATAATTTTCCTAAACTTCAAAACAGAATTGCACTACACTGAAATGTCAAACTCTGTAATCCAATGTAATACTAAGTGGTACGTTATGAGGCAGAAGGGTAACTCCTTCTTAATGATGTCATCACTGGTTTTACACCCACAGCACACATTGGAGTTACGGTCAAAGTTATTCCATCTTTCTCCGAACTTTGTGATCATGCGTGAGATTGTTCATCTGCAGATCGGACAGTGTGGGAATCAGATCGGCTCAAAGGTGTGATATAATTATCCTACATTTATTTTATAAGATATATTCATTTATTAAACAATTTAAAAGCTGGATAACCATCTTAAACTCCACTTTCGGCAGGCAACTGAGTCGTTTTTGGTCTTTTTAAATTGTAGGTTTACTTTGTTTTAGTTCTCTAATTAAGTTGTATTTTGTTCTTTGCTGTAATGTTAAGTTGAATATGCATACAGTTTACTCTGTTTTGCAGCATTCAGCTAGATGACTAAACTACAGTATAATTATTAATATAATTGTTTGTATATTCTTACATTTGTATATTTTCATAAAAGGTAATTTTTTTACCATGTAAAAGTGTTCAAAATTTAAAACGAATAGAAGTTTGAGATTATAATACGGGTGGCCATAGGGGTGTTCCCCCCACAGTGGTCTACCGTAAGATAAGAGGCACAGACGAGGGTGGCAGGGTGTGCCTTTTTTATCATGGAAATGAGCTCAGCAGTCTGTATATGTCAGAGTGATAGATATAATAAAATTGTGGTAAAAATGAAATGGCGTCCGGAAGAATAAGCACAAGTCACTTAAACTGACTTACACAGATAAGACTGCTCTGTAGAGTTTCCCAGATGTGTATTGAAAAATAGCTATATTTTTTATAGAGGTTGCATGCCTGTTTTTGAAATCTAATGTTTGATTAAATAAAAAAAATTCTGTGTCTCTGCAGTTCTGGGAGGTGATCAGTGATGAACATGGCATTAACAGAGTGGGAGCATATGAAGGTGACATGGACCTTCAGCTGGAGAGGGTCAACGTTTACTTCAATGAAGCACATGGTATGCAAATGTGATTTACGACATCATTACATCCAAGCTTTATATATTGCTATTTAAAATGATTGGTCTAGATTTTTCTTGGATTTTATATTTGTAAAATGTTTGTAGTTCAATGTCAGAGATGTTTCTTTGCCTCTCAGGTGGGAAATATGTGCCAAGAGCTTTGCTCGTGGACCTGGAGCCAGGCACAATGGACAGTGTGAGGGGCAGTCACATAGGACAGCTCTTCAGACCAGACAATTTTATACATGGTGAGACAATAGGAAGCACTTAAATTGGATAGAAACTGGACAATATCGCTGTTGTCCCTCTGAAACCTTGTACCTCCATGGTGATTTGGAGTGTTTTGTCACCCTTTATGTTTGCCACTGGGATTTTTGCAAATATATGACCAATAAAAAGTATTAAATAGTGCTTGTCATCTTTGACAACACCGTATGGAATGATTTCAAAAGTAAAGCGTTTTTCAATTTCCTGAAAGACAACAAATTTGTACATAAAAGGTTTTATAAGCTTAACGTATAAAATATGCCATAAAAACATATAACTAAAACATATTAACTAACATAACAGACTAATAATAAGACAGAGGTTGTAAAGTTCCATATATGCTGTCTGTTGAATGGGTTCCTGGACCAACATCTTTGATATTCATTGATGTTGGCCCAAGAACATGTTCTGTTTAAGCTTACAGATCGTAAGATCATTTTTTCATCCTGTCATCCCCTCTGTTAATGTAAAGGGAATTCTGGAGCTGGCAATAACTGGGCCAAAGGGCACTATACGGAGGGTGCGGAACTCGTGGAGCAGGTTGTCGATCGTGTCCGCAATGAAGCCGAGAGCTGCGACTGCATGCAGGGTTTTCAGTTTGTGCACTCCCTGGGCGGCGGCACCGGTTCCGGAATGGGTACCCTCATCATCAATAAGATCCGAGAAGAATATCCCGACCGCATCATGAATAGTTTTAGCATTATGCCCTCACCAAAAGTGTCTGATACAGTGGTGGAACCCTACAACGCAACACTGTCTATTCACCAACTAATTGAGAATACAGATGAGACGTATTGCATTGATAATGAAGCGCTGTACGACATCTGCTTCCGTACTCTCAAACTCACCACACCGACCTATGGAGATCTCAACCACCTTGTATCCCTAACAATGAGCGGGGTCACCACCTCCCTCCGCTTTCCGGGTCAACTGAACGCTGACCTTCGGAAGCTGGCCGTCAACATGGTGCCCTTCCCGCGTCTCCATTTCTTCATGACGGGCTTTGCGCCTCTCACGGCACGTGGTAATCAACAGTACCGCGCCCTCACGGTGCCAGAGCTCACCCAGCAGATGTTCGACACCCGGAACATGATGACCGCCTGCGACCCACGTCGAGGACGATACCTGACCGTGGCGGGCATGTTCCGCGGCCTCATGTCCACCAAAGAGGTTGATGAGCAGATGCTTGCCATTCAGCAGAAGAACAGCAACTACTTTGTAGATTGGATCCCTCACAACGTCAAAGTGGCCGTTTGCAACATTCCGCCACGTGGCCTCAAAATGGCGTCTACCTTTATAGGAAACAACACCGCCATCCAGGAGATTTTTAAACGCATAGGGGAGCAGTTTACTTTGATGTTTCGACGTAAGGCCTTCCTGCACTGGTACACGGGAGAGGGCATGGATGAGCTGGAGTTCACAGAGGCTGAGAGCAACATGAACGATCTGGTTTCAGAGTACCAGCAATACCAGGATGCCACGGCTGATCTGGAGTGGGAACCAGAAGATGAAGTTACAGAAGAGGAAAGCCTGTCGTCAGCAGTGCAGAGCACCAGAGTGGAGATAAAGACTGAGGTGGTTACTGAAACGTCTGTCGGGGAATGAGACGCAGGCGTTTGGCAAACATAGAAATTTGTCGTTTTCCAGGGGAACAAATGTTATACTCACATATACAAAAATTATATGAGAGTTATATTTCGAACATATTTTATTGTAAAGTTTTAATTTATTTTCATAGATTGTAAAGCACATTTATCATATATCTGAAAAATTGCTTGGAGCTCATCTATTGTAGTTCATATAAACATTGTTAACACAACATATGATTTATATTCTATCCTTCATTTATAACTGTTTACATTGTTCTGTGTAGATACAAAAATAGATGACATTTACCTTGTGTATGGCTTAAAAATACTATTTATAGACATCTGCCATTACTTGTTGTCAAAATGTCCAGTTTAATCATCGTTTTTTTGCAGATCCTTTTAATAAACTTACATTATAAGATATTTCTATATGCCATTATTACAAAACTTTTTATTTTATGAAGATTTTACCATGTAAATCAGTGTCTAGGAAAATAGTATTCCAGCACGAAATATTTCTTATTTTTACTTACATTATTCTTCAGGATCTGTGTAGTGCAGAAAACCTAAAAAACATTGCTTAGATTCTTAAATGTAACTTTTGACTTTAAATCTATTCTCTGTGCTTACGTTGAGAAAATCTTGCTTGTTTGAATGAAATTTTAATTGCAAGATTTGTGAAAAGTAAACCGTAATCCGGATCCTGTGACTTGAAAAATTACATCTGTCTTGCAATATTGAAATGTTAAAGTACTGCGTTGGCTACTCTATATTATACTAATATTGTTTGTGCCTTTTCTAAAATTGTTCAAGCTAGATGAAATACATGCGCTTCATTTTTATTTTCAGTTTGACATGTCGATATTGGTGTTACACTGTATATAAGACAATAAAATTGAATGACTAGACTGTTGTCCAATTGATAATAACCAATGGAAAATCATCAAATCAATGCTTCCCACATAAATGACAAATAACAGTTATTAGAAAGTGTTGATTGGCAAACACCTGGCCAAAATGCAGACCACCAGGCACACTTTCCTAAGAACATTAAAGCATTTTACCACAACCAATACAAAACAATTTGTTTCAAAACAATTTGTTTCAAAACAAAGTGTCTTGATCTTGATCAAATTCAAGCTCAATATGCAAAAAAAGATGAAAACTGAAGTGTAATGCACCCACCATTTCCAAGTAAACAACAAAAAAACTGTTTAGTTCGAGGCTCTTCATAATTTATTATCAAAAGAACATAACTATTTTAATTCAATCAGGTCATCAGAATTGCAGATATTGCAGACACAAGTGATGAATTTTACAGAATCTGTTGGTTAGGGAATGGAGGGTCATGTGGTTCAAGATCATCTCCTGCAAAAAAAGTATTACAGACAATTAGTCCATCTTACCATTATATAAGCGAGTACAAGATGCAGTTACTCTACATGATACATTGCTAAATAAAGCATTGAATACTTACATCACGCAATCTTCAGTTTAGTGACCTTCACGTTGGTTTCTGCGGTTTTCATGGCTTCCACTTTAAACTGTGGCTTCAGAGCTGATCGAACGACCCTGGCGCAGATGGCCGAGTACCTGATGTAACTACAATAACAAGACAGACACTATTCACTAAACACATTCATAATTCGCATCTATACGTCAATTTAGACGTAAGAATATTACGTAAAAGAGTCACTGTACAGCGCGCATGCGAATATCTGTGCAGATACAGGTCAAACCAATTCATACATGACATAGACTGCGCCGCCAGTTAAACAGACGATTTTGTAAGATATAACATTAATGATTATTCAGATACCTCAGCCCTGCTTGTCTCCAGTACGCAACCATTTTTGACACAAATGTGAGTCGTCGGTTCGCAAACTGCCACAGTGCGAGTTGATCAAGGACGAGGACAAGGCCCGTGCGTACCGGATATCGCGTCTTAGAGAGATTCCGGGGTGTGATTGGCTGGCACACACGTCAATCACTACAATACAACCAATCCCTGCACAACGATTAACGTTAAACTACAAATTAAAAGCTACGTAGTTTATTTCTACAATATTTAATTAATACATTTAAAAATGTGTATGTATAAAAAAAAATGTGTACTGTTATGCTGAGTTTACGTCCAGTTATTGTTATTATGTATGCAATATCAATACTTGTGTATTTTATTAATTAATGTGTACTTAATCCACAAACCCATTTTTGTTTAAATTAAGTGAATGTTTCTTAAATGACTTGAATGCTTTTATTTTGATGTAGAGCTAGCGTTATTTAACGTAAATGTATTTCAATAAAAGGGTACAATTAGAATATACAAAAAAATAACAAAAATTCAGTTAATTATATTAATTATTCAAACGTCTACTGATTAAAATACACATTTAAAAAAAATCAACTATCTATTTTTGAAGGTTTCCGTTGTGATAAAACCTTTTATACGGTCTATGGATAGAACGCGAATGTCCAATACGTCATGACGTGACTCATGTTCTTGTAACGTGGTGACATCATGCGGCCTGGGCCAGATAGAGGAAGCGGGGAAAACATCAACAAGCTTGCTGGGTCAGTGACAGGCAGAAACCACGCTGAGGTTAAAGCGGATTTCTTTTAAAAACCGGCACGGACTAGTTGTCAAAATCCTGCCACATCAATACCTGCTGTCGTCCGGGGGGCAAGATGTCTGTGTTTGCGAAGTTGTTTGGGAGCGGTGGAAAAGGGGGGAAACCTGCGAGCCCCCAAGATGCTATTCAGCGACTCCGAGAGACTGAGGATATGTTGACGAAGAAACAGGAATTTCTGGAGAAAAAGATCGAGCAAGAGCTCATGACGGCAAAGAAAAACGGGACAAAGAACAAAAGAGGTGAGAGACTGTAGGGTCCTGCTTAACGTTACCTGAGAGGAAGAAGGAAGTTACTAGCTTGCTTGTTAGCTGGTCATCTCAGGTTATGTTTGTATTTTAGTTTGCATTAGTTTAGTCTGCCAAACACTAATCGAGGGAACTTATTGAGGAATATCTGAAGTTTTTCATCAGTCATTCAGTCATGTAGTGCCATTTGAAAGCTGTCATTCACTTGTCATCATAGATAATTAAAGTGAACATCTTTGATCAACGTTAGTTCTTTCTACCTTGTCTAGACTATACAGTTATTATGTTGTCTACAGCACTACCTTGCCCAGACACAGAAACCCTAAATATTATTATTTGTACAACATGTAGCAAAACATGGCAAGAAATTATATAAAAAAAGAACGTGATGGACATGTGTCACTATTTATAAAAGTTATATATCAAAAGTCAAACATTTTACATTAATTTTACATTGTACTATAAATATGTGTTACAAATCTTCTGATTCTTTGATTTTGTTGTGTTGTTTTGTATTAGTATCTGTTTGTTTACATTATACAGTTTTTATGTATTTATATCTTTACTGCATTTTTAATATATAATATCATATTTACATTTATGAAAGCATATTTACATATTTACATTACATGTAAAATGTTATATCATATTTAAAAATGATATGCAAAACGTAAGAGGACACGCATGTTTAAACATGTTTTGTAATGTGATAATACTATATCCAGAAATAAAATATCCAGCATGTGTTCATGTATAATTAAATACCATCACATGCCTAAAAGTTTATATAAGTATAAATTAAAATTACAAGTATATTAAAGTTACTAAACTTTATGGCTTCATTATAACCCAAACCATGCCACTTGTTCATACAACTTGAAATTACAAGTCTGTTTTTTCATTCCAAAGCACTTTGTTGCTGAATAGTACAAATCCACAAATAGCTTCATACATTTTTGTTTGAGAGTAAAGGACACATCAAAGACATCTAGTTTGTGAAACCTGTAACGCAACTCCCTATTTAAAGGCCCCAGAATAGATGCATTCAATAATTTATTTGATTATCCAGTGAGGCGGGTTTAAACACGGCACATAAAGACATCACCGGGTATGAGCAAGCAGATCGTGTGATTGCTATTGTGGGACTGAAATTTTGTCATAGTTCAAAGTTCCAGTGACTTCATGGAATAAAGTGTTTAATGTGACTACTCATTGTGCAAATAGCTTAGGGTCAGGTGATGTGTTTGGAATGCCCCTTTTAAACATGACGTCAGAGACGTTAAGGGTTTTATTGTATTGTAAAGTGGATGTATTATTCAGACTAGCACCCATTCATTGCATAAACAAAGCTACAGGTTTTTTTTTTGGCTTTCTGCGTTTAAGTTGAAACGTCTTTCTTTTTGAGGAAGTACTTTTGTCAACATTCAAAATAGTAAATCTTTGAACATTTTACAGAACCACATTTGATTACAAACTACATACATGTTGATGCAATGTCATTCATGAGGGTGTTCTACAGTTTGGACTTTTGCTTATTTTTTAATCATACATGTTATCTTTTCTTTCTTATTGAAACAGCTGCATTACAGGCCTTGAAGCGTAAGAAAAGATATGAGAAGCAGTTAGCTCAGATCGATGGCACCCTTTCTACCATTGAGTTCCAGCGGGAGGCGCTAGAGAATGCCAACACTAATACAGAGGTCATCAAGAATATGGGCTTCGCCGCTAAGGCCATGAAGGCTGCTCACGATAACATGTAAGGAGGAGTTTATGACATGTTTTTAAGTAGTAACTACATTAGAAATTCATGCACATATTTATAGTCGTTGCCTTGCAAGAACACAGATTGTCATTGCATGAGAAACAAATAAAACGTGTCTTTGCTGTGTCTTCAGGGACATTGACAAAGTGGATGAACTCATGCAGGACATCACAGAACAGCAGGAGTTGGCTCAAGAAATTTCAGACGCGATCTCAAAGCCTGTCGAGTTTGGGGAGGAATTCGATGAGGTACGACGAAAACGTCTATTGCACAGCTATTGATGTGTGCCTCTTGTTTTGAGTGTGTGCTTATTTGTGTTATGATTGATTGTTATTTTAGGACGAGCTGCTGGCTGAACTGGAGGAGCTGGAGCAGGAAGAGCTGGACAAGAACCTTCTGGAGATCGGAGGCACAGAGAATGTACCATTGCCCAATGTGCCATCCACATCCTTACCTTCCAGACCGGGTAAGAAACACGTACACACAACTTCTCTATATTTAAGTTATGTTGTTGCAAAACAATGGTATCACTAACATGATTTTCCAATGCATTTGTGATTGTAGCAAAGAAGAAGGAAGAAGAGGATGAGGATGACATGAAAGATCTGGAAGCATGGGCTGCAAATTAATGCCTGTTCGGCTCTAGTAAAACCCATACACACTACACACTCAAATTCCTGTTGCAAAAGGATCTGGAAGGACTCCACAGTATGTTAAAGTATGACGTTGTAATGTCTAAAATAGCTTAATATATAAACACACAAGAGGAAAACAAAAACACAAATGCTACCGCTTCAAATCAAAACATCTCTGCCAAGCTTACAGTCAACACACTCCTCCGAGCAAGACCGACGTTTTGCTCGTTCTTTCTTGGTCTCATCTGGACTGTTCCCACAAGACGGCTTGTTGTAATGTGTTTTTGTGTGCGGCCCTCCATTACCTGTGAAAGTTGTCATATATTTTTTTACATTTGCATCACAAAGAGCCCTCAGCTTGCACCTCGGTCCGAGAAAACCGATACACACGGAAACCCTTTGCACGCAAGGGATGTACAATATTTGTTTCAAGTCTGTTGTTTTTGGAACATGTGCTTTTGTTCATTTGTTTTAGAGTGGAACCTGTGTTTGTGTGCACCTATTTCACGGTTTCCTCTGTTGATCATGTAACCCTGTTTGATTCTGTGTATATCAAGGATTTCAGAATATAGTTGGTGTGTGGAGTTAAGGGTCTTCCCATGTACAATAATCTTAGTCCAGAAACGACGTCCTATATCAGCACTTAAGCTAAATGTGTACAAGTCTTGATCTCTGTTTTGGGCCTGAGGTGGGCATGAATGTGTTGTGATAATTTGTGATATCACAATCCACCTCCTAAACATACGTCAGTTTGAGTGGTGAGACTGTACAACTTCTACTGTTCATAGAATCTCTCTTTAATGGCATGATGGTTTACACAGTATCCTGAAACCATGGGATGCCTATGACACTCCTTCACTCCAGAAATGTGTACTGTATTTGAAATATTTTAGAAATACTGGTTTGTGACTACAGGAATAAGCGTTTATATCCAAGGTTTCTTAACAAAATGGTTTTTGAAATGAGTATTGTATAAAGGGAAAAACTATGACAAGGTTGTAGATTTGAGATGTTTGTGTCATTTTTTGTGTGCTAGTTATGTGTGAATGCATTCAGATGGATTTGTAAAAGAATAGGCAGCACAGAGATGTATAGCATGCTTTGGTAACACTTAACGACGATTCATTTGTTAACTTTAGTTAACTAGTTAACAAAGCAACAATGAACAACTGTGTTTGTATTAACAAAGATTAATAAATGCTGTAAAACTGCATTGTTCATTGTTAGTTTGTGTTAGCTATTGCAGTAACTAATGTTTATTGTGAGGTGTTACCCATGCTTTATTTTACAGAGAGCACTATTGTAATGTTCTGGTACTACGGTTTTTATTCATTTCCTCACTTCTGTTTATCAAAGCGTGTTGTATTGAATAATCAGAGAGGAAATAATTTCTTAACATGTAACTCTTTATTTATCAGAATATCTCATTTACATTGTTTATTGTTTGTTTTTAAAAAGGGCTGTCACCTTTTGGCACGGTCCTATGTAATTCTCCTCTGCCCTTTTCAATGTATCCCTTCAACCTTACACCTACATAAAGATTTTGCCATCAACCCCGTTTTTGCATCATTGGAATACCAACATTTATGAAATTTGATCATTTATGAAATGATTTAGATAAATCCCATACACCACCATACACAGATCCGTCTTCGCGCAGTCAAATATTTGTAAAACACTAAAGCTGCAAGTAAAGCAAGTTGAAACTTGTACTTCTGCATCAATCCAACATTTCTCAAACTTTAACAAGACGCCTTAAATCGAACTACTGGGAATCCTCATTGGTTTCGGTAGTGTAGACTAGACACGCCCACGATAGCTTATTTCGACCGACAAGGCAGGATATATTTCGGCCAATAGGAAACGATAAGGCAGCACGTCTCATGAATATTACAATCGCCGGTTGTACACACTTATATTCAAGTTCACGTTACAGTTATTTCCCTTCTGCACCCAGATCCACAGCCAGACCCGTATCAGTCCCACTCAACGACAGCACGTTAAACATGTCCGAGAAGCTTCCGTTCAAAGTTGGTTAGTATGAATTTATTTCATTCGTTACTTTAAATCAATGCTGTTTAACGTGTAATTGCAAAGATACTTTGCCCGCCAATGCTAAGTAACGTTAGCCGCTTTCCCTTCACTGAGGTGTAAAACGTGTTTGTGACTAGCTAAATCATTTGGCTATTCACTAAAGGTCTTGGTTTATGTTTAAGTGTGCATTAATGTTTCAGAAAATTTGAGTAGCTTGTACATAAAAGTGTCACATGGCAGGCATTGTCAGCACAGCCTTGCACGAGACGCTCTCTTGCAAACCCGCACCTTTAAAATCACCGTTCGTACTGTTTAACGTTACCAGTTTCTTTCACGACTACAACAACTATATTGCTTACTTCCGTAGTATTGTGCATGCATTTATATGTAACACCTGCCCAAAAAGCTAGCGTGGTTGCATTCGGAAGACGTGAGAAGGAAAGTTTGGAAGTTGTAGTTTTTGTGTACATTGTATCTGCTCTTACGCATGAAAGTTTCTACGCGACAGAACTACAATACCCATAATCCCGCGCGCACAAGCGCCGCCACTTTCATTCAGTGCCGTCGGCGAATATTGCAACGTTGTGCAACAAATCTGCACGTGGTTAACTAGGATTTAATGTCATGCAGTGAAATTTCACTTTATTACGCTAGATTCTGTAAAATACAGAGTTATATCGTCACTTTCTTGTTAGCCACACGTCAGCATAATTTAAGTGACAGGACTTGGCAGCTGTCACACAGTCATTTGAAACGTGTCTTGTTGTTCACTAACTCTCTCTGATGTTCTCACTGCAGATAAGGCGATAGTTGTTCAATAGTAAATCCAGCTGGACTTTGCTCAAGCCTTGAGTGCAGAGTTCAGTCTGTCAAAATGCTGTGCAGAAATATCAATGAAAAACATTCTTCATTCAGTTTAACTGTAATCAAATTACATTTCTCCTGTAGAAATACACTTTTAAAAATGCTGGGTTAAATATGAACAAGCCCAAACTGTTGGTTCAGATTAGCCAAGTATATGCCCATATTTTGGATAAAAAACAGCCAAATTTAGGTAAATCTGAATTAGGAGAAAGTTAGAAATGCATTTGCTTTGTTGGGAGGGCTATGAAAATATATACATTGAAAGTGCAATGTTTATTTTAAGTGAATCTTTTATTTGAGATATTTTGTTCAATATTTCCTCTTTATTAAAGTAATAGTTCACCCAAAACTGAATATGCTGTCATCCTTTACTCACACTCTTGTCATTTCAAACCTGAATGACTTTCTTCAGCAAAACACGAAGAATGTTGAAGAACGCTGTTTAGCGGCACCCATTGTTATTGTGTCAATACAATAGAAGTGAATGGGTGCTGTTCAGTTACCGACTTTCTTCAAAATATCTTCCTGGTGTTATGCGGAAGAAAAAAAGTCATACGTGTTTGGAATGACGTAAATGATGACAGAATTTGGGTGAACCAACCCTTTAACTATACATTTAAACAGTATAATCATTTAAATACGATGTTAAAAATAGAATTACTAATAAATTACTTACTGAAGTAACTTACCCAGCATTGGTAACTATTAAAGTTCATGTGAGTAGTACAGAATGTAATGTTAAATCGGTGCACACTAGTAAAGTGTCTCGGTATAGAGGTCTTGGTGTGTGTGCACATGATTTGTAAAAGAGAACGTGGGTGCCTGGTTTCATGACATGCTAGGTATGTGGGTTTGGGTGACATCGGTGGAATTCCAATTCTGGAAGGCCCAACATGAATGTTTTAATACATTAGTCTCATCCCTATTTATTACTTCTTTGTCCAATCCTCAATTCTTTTAATAATTGTCATGTTCATAATTTATTTACATTTTCTTTCTCTCCAGCTGATATCAGCTTGGCCGAATGGGGACGCAAATCCATCGAAATAGCCGAGAATGAGATGCCCGGTCTGATGAAAATGAGGGAGCTTTACGGCAAGTCCAAACCTCTGAAAGGCGCAAGGATCGCGGGCTGCCTTCACATGACCCTTCAGACTGCCGTGCTCATCGAAACCCTTACTGCCCTGGGGGCTGAGGTGAGGACACGCCTACTGGACACAAATCAAGCAGAAAATAAAAGGCCATAAACATGATTTTTTTTTATTTATAACAATATTAGCATTGTGTTTATGATGATCATTTATTAGTCTAGAAAATTCCAAGCTCCTCTGTGTTAATATTTTACAGTTTACTATCTAAACAAGTACTACAAGTTCTGTATTTGTAAGGTGCAGTACAGAGGTGGTTGTCTATCCATTATTTATGCCGCCTTCCCTTTATTTTCACTTTGGAGATGTGATTTCTATAGCATTTTGTCATTTTGCTTCATCCAAGCAGCCATGACACCTGGTTGCGGGTTTGAATTCAGTGGACGTATCAATACGTTTTATGTCAATCTGGAGTTTCTTCTTTGATAAATTTGAGGCAGAACGTTTTTTTATTATTATTTGTGAGATTATTCAGGTAGAGGTTCTGGCAGAATATCAATGTTTTGCATATCATGATTGTTTTTGGTTGAGATGCCAACATGGGACCTTAGTTAATGTATAAAATGTTTAGTTTCGTGCTTTTGCTGCTTTTAAGGAGTTCTCGTTGGATTCAACTTTCTTAACTCCTTTCTTGATTTTAATTTGGATGTTTAAATTGAGTTTTATTTTTAAATGTCGGATCAACTCGGTTTTTATTCATTCGCATACAAAAGCTTCAGTTAAACCTTGAATATCATCAGTTAAAAAAAAAAACTTTGCTGAATTGTTGGTGTTGCAGAAATAATTCTGTTCATTGAATTCCTTTTTTAAAACATTTTGTTTAAAATATCTTAATACAGTCGTTATTGTGACCCCAGTTTTGTGTATCATATCAAATAATGAGCTGAGTATATCATGGATATAAAGATAAGGATCCTTTTTCATTTCTCACTTTAACCGCCTCCCATTTTCTCTTTTATAATATCTTTCTCTCCATTTTTGCTCCAGGTCCAGTGGTCCAGCTGTAACATATTCTCCACCCAGGATCACGCAGCGTCTGCCATTGCGAAAGCCGGCATTCCAGGTAACAGATACTGATAACATAGCAAGTTTCTTTGCTTATTACTTCCATACACACCGTTGCCTAAGGGGGTCATAGGCAGCATCTCGTGTTATCTTCTTGCCTAGGGCGCAATGTGAGCGGCGACTGCTATTGGTAAGAGGTGTTGGTGTGGTAGTCGATTTGTTCCGTAACCACTGGTCTGGTGTAATACCTGCTGTTTGCTCTAAGGCTGTGTAATCAATTGTAGATAAGGGTAGACCCAGAGAACAAGGTTTAGTGTAAGATCACCCTGTAATCCAATGCTAAATGCAATATAGAATCAGCAGAAACTGGTTTAATCTTTACAATTGACTTGGTGTTTTCGAAGGACTAAGAGCTGAGAGGCAAAAGATCAACTGACCCGTTTGCTATTGACATTGCATAATATGGCTTTAAAACTTGTTGTTTTTACGGCAAACATTGGGCCTCATTCATGAAACATGAGCAGAACAAATTTTTGCGTAAATAGTTTGTAAAGTCGTTCTGACGTAAATTTACGGATTCATGAAAACTTTGTGTTTTCAACATGTTAGTTGGTACGAAAGAAATGTACACCTGCTCCCTACAGTAAATGGTGTGTAAAATATTAAAACGTCCTGTATTCTTTGATGACGCATTATGTATCTTAATAATATTTCACAAGTTCTTTTGCTCTGTCTTTAGTTTTTTGCTTTTCAATTTTGGGTAAAACGGATAGCACGCCATAGTCCCTTTTTACACAGCCGTCCAATCACAGTGGAGGAGGGGCGGGACAAACACTACATTGTCCAACCATCATACACAACAATGGAGAAGTTAATATTGCTGGTAACTGCATTTTTATATTCAGGAATATTTTAAAAAAATAATATGCACTGTTACTGTCGTACATATTCCAAATCAGAGCAACCAACGTCTCTGGAAAAAAACACAGTGCCTACATAGCGCTCAAGCGCCACCGGCAGGCCGTTTTCAGAAGAGCACCAGACATTTCACTTGGCTACAAATGTTTTTGTGGACAAATGTTAATTCATTAATTTATTGTTAGTCATATAGCCTATTAGTCTCTTATGCATTTATGCAATATAACGTGCCAAACCACAGCATTCCTAGATACAAAATTTGCGTAGATGTAACTCATAGGCGGGGATCATGCTAATTATCAATGAGCGTGCATGCACATGTTATTTACGAATGATTGGACTTCATTAAAATACACACGTTTTACTATCAAATCTGACGTTTACGAAGTATTTGTGAATCCGGAGGAGTTTTCGGGAAGGTCTTACATGCAAATGACTCAGATTTTACTCATTTATTTACGAATGTTTCACTAATGAGGCCTATTGTGTTTATATGTGTGAAGCTACGACTAGCTTAAGTTGACATTAGTAATTTTTGGTAACACTTAACATTAAGGTTGTATTTGTTAATGTATTAGCTATCGAACTAGCAATGCAAAGCACTTTCACAGCTTTATTAACTTTAGTTTTTGTTAATTTCAGCATTTGCTAATGCGTTTTTAAAATCAAAGGTTGGAACTGTTACCATTTTAGTTCAACACAGTGTATTTGCATTAACTAACATTTACGAAAATTAGTAAAAGCTAAAAAACGGAGATAATGTCCTAAATGTCTATTATGTTTGTTTCGATTGCAGTGTATGCCTGGAAGGGAGAAACTGATGAGGAATATGTGTGGTGTATTGAACAGACCATCTACTTCAAAGACGGTCAGCCCCTTAACATGATCCTCGATGATGGTGGAGATCTGACCAATCTGGTGCACCAGAAATATCCCAAACTGCTTGCAGGTAGGAGGTTGTCTGCTTTTAAAAGGAGTCGTTCACCATCATTTTTTGGTCTGCTGCTCATCTTCATATCAAAACCAAATTTTAGTATTAGAATATAGCGTACCAGTCAAATGGCCACCTTGAAAGCATTTATTTTTAATGTTTTTTACAGTGCTTATAAAATTATGCATCATTTAACTTTACTGGCCTGGTGATTTACCGATTTGAACTATACTTGTACTGTTCTTTAGCATCCACTAGATGGCAGCCTTATCCAAGCTGTCCTGTTCTAGGCTCTACAAAAACAGACGCATTCATTATTGAATCAGTTTAATCTCAGATAAACACTTTTTCAGCATTCCTAATGGCCAACAAAGGCTTCACCAATTCTTTTTTCAAATCTAATAGAAGCAACTCAAGCGTTATTTTGTCAGACGTGAGAAGCCGTCTGTCTGTTATGAGCTCATGCCATGTGGAAAATTGAAAAGCATACATTATACTTATCCCATGAATTCAGTAATATGAAAAAAGATGCTGTTTTATTGACAGAGAATGAACATCATGCGACCTCACCTTTACTCTGGAGGTTTGCAGTCAGGCTGACTCGAGTGATCCTATAAATGTTGTCAAAATTTAAGGGCTTCAGATTTACAAGGCTACTTTGACCTCTGCCCTGTGTTGGGGTTCAACATATGGACTTCTGATTCTAAGAAGAAGCTCATGAACATGTCAACATGATACTTTTAACAAGACATTTTAACCAGGTCACCCCTGGAAGATTGTTCCTCAAAAGCACTAGACCTGATTTAAATCATTTGGGGAGTGATGATAAACACCGAGCAAGTCTGTTAAGAAAGGGTTTCGTCCATTGTTGTTTTTGTCACTTTTTCTTTTATGTCATTAAAGGGATTGTTCACCCCAAAATAAAAATAGTATATTCAAATTGTAATTTTTTTTCTTCTGTGGAACACAAAAGAAGATATTTCGAGTATCGTTGATTTTGTCTCTATACAATGGACGTCAATGAAGGTCTGTGTTATTTGGTTACCAACATTCTTCAAAATGTCTTCTTTTGTGCTTTGAAGAAGAAAGGAAGTCATACTGGTTTGGAATGACATGAGCGTTAGTAAATGATGTTTTGGTGTATGCAAAAAATAATAAAACCTAAGAGTTGGCTTTACTATGTATAAGGTTGCAAGTCCAACTATCCAAAGATAGTCCCTGACATGTAAAGTGCGGTCAATAAGGCCTCTGTGCTTCTGACCAATCAGCTTTCAGGAAATAAATCTGTTCATAATAGGGAAGCATTACATGTTTTTCTTTTGTATGTTTTCAAGTACAGTTCATTGTGTCTCTTATTATTTTTATCTCTGGTGGCTTAAATCCAGGAATGTGTTGCCCCGTGATGCTTTTGGCTTGCGGGATCCTTTTCTAAATTGTGATTTATCCAGAAGACAATGCGTGACAGGCAATGATTATTCCCTAAGTCGATAGTTTAATGTCTCATTCTTTCACGTCAGGAACATTAATTTGGGGTCAAACGATTGTTTTAGCATTGAGCATGAGCGGTAAGCTCATGTGTTAATTTTGGATGGCGCCAATTCCTCCGAGATCTCGTATTCAGACTTCGCATTCCTTTCAAACAGATGCGTGGAGCTTGTTTCCGTGCGTCGTTTTTTTGTAACGTCCACCAAACGCGTTCTAGAAGATAATGAACACGTCTCTTTCTTTCGACCTTTCAGGAATCAAGGGCGTCTCTGAGGAGACCACGACAGGAGTTCACAACCTCTACAAGATGTTGAAGAAAGGAGAACTCAAAGTTACAGCCATCAATGTCAACGACTCGGTTACCAAGGTAACCTAATATTTCATAACAGTACAGAACATGCTGTCTGTGTTCCCGTCACGTGATGTTTTGTTCGCACACATGTGTTAGCGTTTTGTGCGCTGTTCTATCACATGGCAACCATAAATAAACCAGTAGTTGTAAAAAGTTTGTTTGACTGCAATTGCTTTGTTTTTAGAGTAAGTTTGACAACTTGTACGGCTGCCGCGAGTCTTTGATTGACGGCATCAAGAGAGCCACGGATGTGATGATCGCCGGGAAGGTGGCGGTGGTCGCGGGCTACGGAGATGTAGGTAAAGGGTGCGTTCAGGCTCTTCGGGGATTTGGCGCCCGTGTCATCGTCACTGAGATCGATCCCATCAACGCTCTTCAGGCGGCTATGGAGGGTACGATTTTGTCTCTCTTTCTTTAAGTGCTTTCCAATACAGCTGATTTCAGAGATATGAAGTTTTTATCGCAGTCGACAGCGTCAATTGTCTGTCTGTCAGTAGTGTCCGACGGCGACAAAATGATTAATCGGATGATATAAACCCAATTCAAGATCAGGATTGGGAATCAAGAGCTGGTTCCACTTCTTGTCGTGACCTTGTGTATTTTCCAAAACGTCATTTCTCGAAAGTAGCTGTAAGCGAGGGCAAGGCTTATTTCGGAACAGGTGATCCGTTTCATGTTCTTATTGGCTTATGCTGTCATTTCACAGGCTATGAGGTGACCACCATGGATGAGGCCTGCAAGGAGGGCAACATCTTTGTGACAACCACTGGCTGTGAGGACATTCTCCTTGGCAGGTTTGCGAAACTTTAGTCAAGCGTTACACATCTTCTGGCAGACAGCAGCGACGCCACGGCTTGAGACTGAACACTCTCTGTAGCACGCTGACTTTCACCTGTTATAACTCGCTTCAAGTATACAGAATAAACGTTAAGTTTATATCATAGCATATGGAAAAGGTGAAATCTAAGAACTGAACGTATAGAGTTATTTTTAATAGTTGTGTTTCTCTGCTTTTCGCAAGATCTTTTTTTAACTTTTCTTGTGAAGAAGTTTCCTGAGACGTCTGATTTACTAGACACCTTGACAACCCTATAAAAGGAATCCTCACTTTGTGAGCCAAATGAACATTTATGAACAGAAGTGCACATGAATCGCTTCTTTAGGGTAAGAAAACCCCTGTGAACATCGAACAGACTCAGCATTTTGTTTTCTACCGCATGCGTGAGACTAGTGTTGGCCGATATTCTCTATAGTCAGATCGTTCTATCGCCAGCCTGTGGATCGCCGATACACGATAGTATCGAGGGGCGGGGCAATTACGCGTTTATATATGACAAGCTGGATTTGTGGACAAAACTGAAATAAGCATTCTATCAGAGTTTAAGTTCAGTGCAGTTGGCAACATGGTTACTTACCACCGCAACTTATTAAATGAGAGAAAGTAAACTATTGCTATAAGTCAATATCATTCATCCAAATGCGTCATTGATGCCCACATGCGCTGTTATTACTTGATTGCCAAACGGGAACAACTCATGCGCTGGTTTTACACCCTCACGCGCATGGCACTTCCTGCGAGGAAACCTCCGAGCCGCCCCTATCACAAGCTCTGTCGAGCGCTAAAAACTGTTTATGTGTCTTGTATGTTGAGGTGAGCGTGTTATCAGAACAGCTCTGGGTTGTGCGGGGGTGTGGGCCTCTATGATAAATGGTAAGGATGATGACACAGGGGCCGGTAGAGCACAAACTGCTGTTTGGCATTATCTACAGATGTTGGAGTTGTGTCTTTGAAACCTTCCAGAGGAATCTGAGTCGATGGGATGCGTTTCAAGCAGGCAGTCTGGAAGTCACTCTGGCACACATGCAATCCAAAAAATATTTTTTTTCCAGAATGATTTATTAAATGTTTCATCCTGTACGCTTTTTGCACTGGCCTAATAACATTTGTTCCAAGAGGTAATTGTGTTCCTAATCTGGAGATGAAAGTGAATGAAATCTGGGTGGTGTAAATACTGTATGGACGGCATCAGGTGTTGATGGGTGTTTTTTCCTCACAGACACTTTGAGCAAATGAAGGATGACTCCATCGTCTGCAACATCGGACATTTCGACTGCGAGATCGATGTGAAGTGGCTCAATGATAACGCAGCCGCGAAGGTCAACATTAAAGCTCAGGTATGACATCAGAGCTTTTTTCTGACGCTTAAATACGAGGAGGCTGTTTTCATTAGATACAATTTTCTAGCTGGTTTAAGCAATACATAACACTAAGAATTACTCGACAACAAATATTTAAGGATATGTGCAAGTGATGCCCAGTTATTATTTTGTTGTTATTTTGAGTGTTTTGTTTTTTTGTCCATATTTTGTGTAAAAATTAACAAAGTAGAAAAAAATTATAATGGTTAATAACAACAATAATTGATAAGTAAATAAACATTTTCATAAAAATAACATTAATAACCACTAAACATAAATAATAATCTGAACCAGAATTTTTTGATTGCTTTTTAAGAGATATTATATTTTTTACCTGGTGTTTTATATAAATTTAAATATTGTTTAAATAATACATATTTTAAGTTTTGCTTTATTAGAAATTAATTACTCTAATTAAATTATGTTAAAAGTAATAATAATAAAGAGTAATTAATTTCTAATAAAGCAAAATTTAAAATATGTATAATTTATACAATATTGAAACGTGTTTAAATAAATTATGTTAAAAGTAATAATAATAAAAACACGTTTAAATAATGCATATTTTAAGTTTTGCTTTATTAGAAATGCATAACTGTTTATTATTATTATTTTTAACATAATTTATTTAAACAAGTTTTTTTATTTGAGTATTGTAAATTTAAGATTGACTGATGCAGAGTTATACAGAACCAATTTAATACAGATGTGAAATTACAAGAGGTTGAGTAAATGATGACACTATTTTCATTTTCATTACCACTTTAATGCTACATTTCACTGCTGTCCTTCTGAAACCTCAAATCTCATAATTCTGGATTTTAAATTTCTGCCATAAATAAATTATTATTAGTCACCCTTTATGTTTGTCACTGGGTTTTAGCAAATATCTAATTTAACCAATAAAAATGACAAAAAATTGCTTGTCAACTTTGACAACACAGTATTTAGTCATGTTAAAAGTACAGGGTTTTTCCATTTCCTGAAAAACTTCAAATTTGCACGAGGTTTTGGAAGGACAGAAATGATATAGCATTAAGTTATTCGGTAGTTTGAATCCGCAAAGTCAAATACCCTTAATTATGGGATGTAGACCCATGAGGATCAGCTTTGATCTGAGCTCTGCCCTCTTTCATACAGGTCGATCGTTACCGTATGAAAAATGGACGTCACATTATTGTTCTCGCTGAGGGACGTCTGGTGAACCTGGGCTGTGCCATGGGCCATCCGAGCTTCGTAATGAGCAACTCGTTCACCAATCAGGTCCTTGCCCAGATTGAGCTGTGGACCAACACCAGCAAATACCCACTGGGTGTCTACTTCCTGCCTAAGAAGGTACAGTTGCAAACATCGTCTGAAGTATTAGCACAACCTGTTATCATTGTCCCGGTTTTATAACCAAGCCTAGACAGTATTTGTTTTTTTTATGCTGATTTGTTTTTTGGGGGGATGGGGTTAAACATGGTAAATTTAAAGCATCACGTATCAACTAAATCAGACCACTGAATCATACCCTCTTTTCATGTGTAGCTGGACGAAGAGGTCGCCGAGGCCCACTTGGACAAACTCGGCGTCAAGCTGACAAAACTCACAGAGAAGCAAGCCAAATACCTGGGTCTGCCCCACGAGGGTCCCTTCAAACCTGACCACTATCGCTACTGAGTAGCTTTGACCAATCACGGCTTTGTCTGCGGGTGGGGAAGAGACTACACAATCGCTCCTGTACCAAATCACGACAGTTCTGCCAGTTACCAGTGCGGCTACAATAGTGCTTTAATTGTGTCTCTCGCTCTCACTGTGAGCCTCTGAGTTTGCAAACGGCATTTTTTTTTCTCATCGATATCAAAAGTGCAGCCCTGAACATAGTGTGTTGTTTGCATTCCCTGTTTCACTAAACGGTTAATAAAAAAGATAAATCCTGCCGCTAGGCATGTCATTAAGTGTCACTCTTTATACGCAGAGCTTGTTACCCTGAACAATAAATTCACATGCTGGGTCCTTTTTTCAAAAGCGGTTCCAGTAACTCTATGAACGGAGACTCTCTTTTTGGTCATGCATACTTTTGTAAACCCACTAAAAGATGGAAAACTGTAGTTGTTTCACTATTAGCAAGCTGTGTGATTGAGCGGGTTCTTGTTACATCTCCATATGTAAGACCTGATGAAATAAATGTGGTACTTCGTCTCATCATGCTTTATTTATTAAGTGGTCCTTTTTATGGTGTATTTCGTTGAGGTTGAAAGGAAATCATTTGATTAGTTTATGCTTCAAATTTTCCATAAACTAATTTGCTTTAAAACTTATTAAAAGATGTTTTTTACTTCGTGAAAATGCAGATAGTGTCAATTTAGAGACATGTTTACTTTTTAAGGTTCAGAACAACATGTTCCAGTTCTGATGTACTGTTTGAAAACATCTTCATCAGAGCTTGAATCACAGTGTGGTACGATTTCAAGAATCTTGGCTTCTATGACATTTCCCATGAATAGTCATAATATCAAAAGCCCAAAAAACTATAATTACAACCATTCTGCTCGTGTTCCACTAGGATTCCTTGATAAAAACAATTCACTGACATAATCCTGACCAGAGAGAAACCGTGACTTGGCACGTGTTCTTAAGACACAGTGTTCGAGAGAAGCTATGAAAAATAGCAAAAGCTCCATCTCGGGCCAGGCCCCAACTGTAAAGTCAGCGTGTTGGATATGAAACCGATACTGTATTACGTAACTAATGAAGCAGAACTGTTTTTTGAATGGTTTATTTTGTAGATCAATAACGTTTTGCTGAATAATTCAAGCTGCCATGCCGACACATGGCTCCAATCTAATTGGGTCCTTAGTTAGAAACTGTAAAATCGCGTAGTTAGTGCTCATGGAGGAAAGGATTAGTCTGTACACCATTAGATGCTCTGGACCTCTAAAATGGCTGGATGTGTCCCCTGAGAGTCATAACAAGGGTCTATCTTTTAGAGTTTTCTCTTTGCTTTTGCTTCCACCCTTTTCTCTTCAATATGAACCAGCTGCGGCTTGTGAAGTCTGCGTGCGTGTGCTTTTGAATGCCTGTTTTATTACCTGTTCTGGACCGACCTGGTCCATGTTTACATGCCACTTCATTTAATAGTGGGAGGTGTGCGGAACTGGTGTCCTTACGCTTTGATCTAGCTTTGCATAATCAATTGCCTTTAATGCAAAATGTGTTAAGAATCTGGGCTGATTCTGCCTAATGGACAACACCTATTTGTGTGGGTGCAAAAACAGAAAAATTGCAATGTAAAATATTCTTGTTAATCATATAGTCATCTTTTTGCTTGTCTTACTTTTACCATCTAAAGATGTTGTTGACTAAATAATTCTAAAATAATCTTATTTATTGGCTGGGAATCAGTTATTGGCTGGTTCTTGTGAAAAAGACCCTTGAGTGTATAAAAAAAACTTTCAATATCAGGGATGTTTATTTTAGTTTTTGCAGCTTCAGCATTTTTCACTATTTCTGTTTTGGTCTGATAAACCATAAAAGATTTAAAGTAAAAACACCATTTCATCATCTGAACCTACAAAAATTCTATATATGTGCATTGAGTAACATTTTTATAAATATAGTTTTTACTCAATTTCATTCAAACAAATATTTGTTTGGTTTTAAAAACTATAGGATAAAATAAAAATGGAAAACCTCATATATTCAATAACAAAATATATTTTGTAGTAGCCTATGGGTAAACAAGTAAATACAACTTTAATGGCAACAATATTTAAATGAACTAGTTTATTATTTATTAATGTTTTACATTATGTATTAAAATTGTCTTACCCCAAACAATGGTTGTTTGTTACCATTTAAAGCTGGTGACAACATGCCCCAAGGTTAACGTGCATATTTTTGTTTTGTTTTCAATACCTTGTTTTGTAGTTTATTCAAACAGTATGCAGAAATTGACTTTAGCAAATAACTCCACCGTTAAACTTAATTTTCTATTGCAACTATGACTTAACAATATGAAGCGCGAAATTCTTCGTCTAAGTTAAACCGAAATGCAACATTGTTAAAATTATTTAGCATCCCTTACACGTTATTTCTTGACGTTTTATTGTTTTTATATTATATTTCGTGGTTTTGTTGCAGTAATAATTCTTCGTAACCACATCTCTGTTATTGGCAAACTATGGTTGCCATGGTGCCCTTGTCTCATATAGTAGCTTAAATGCAGAGGTCGAACGGGCGCGTTTACATAACTTTATAAAGTGCTTACAACACAGAAAAGTGCTCATACAAACATCAACATTCACTCTTAAATGCTTCCATTATGTACAAAGCTGTCATTGATATGTTTAAAAGAGTTTAAAATATCGTAAAGCTGGTTTTGTGCACTTTTATAAATTGGTTATCTTTCTCAACGCTTTAGAAAATCGGTCCCTGATGGAAAAAACAATAGGCCGCAAATTCTAAACATTTACAAAAAACATTATGAAGCATCAGCACCCTTTATACAGCTACTGTGTTTGGGGTCTTATTCCAGTGGGATTTAATGGTGTGTTACCGGTTTCCATTCGACAGGTCCACCCCACCGACAGTTTAAAACCATTAGGATTTCTATGATTGCTTTTTCAGGAAGGATTACTAAATCGCTAAATGAATATAGCGGCTATTATAATAGTGCACGTTAATCCTTTGTCATAATCCACAGTTTTTCTATTTGTTATGGAAGGGAATCGTATGTTATCCCATGAGGGCAGTTCTCAGCATTTGGGGTATCCCATGCGGCAGTAGCAGACGGTCTTGAAGAGGCGGCAGTGGCAGAAGGCGCACGGCTCGCAGCACACCGCGCTCGGACCCTTGCAGCTTCCCCACAGCGGGACGCAGTTCGGCGGGGGCGGAGGCTTCTTTACGTGGCTGCTGTATTTGTTCTGAAATGCAGTTATTGAAAAGAAATATTTGAAACAGGTACACAGTAATTCATCCACAAAATGCACAATTTTTGTGTTGTTTTTTCCCTTACGACTGGTGAGATACACTTTTACGAATTTACTATTTTTCTAAAACGATTAAGTTTGTTTTGGATGAACATGAAAATAATACTAAAGTTTGAAACAGTGGAAGCACAATGAGTCGCGGATTTTACTCGATTTACATCACGTTGATTCGTTTAAAAATAGATTTTGTTTATTTATTTCAATAATGCCTATCATTGAAATAATGTCAGGGTTTATTAATCCCTTAAGCAATGTATTTGTGTGGGACATGTTTATTCTCATAAATGAATGTGAATATTTTTTTAATTGTTTACTGACCTTTTTTGGTTTCTTTTCTGATTTCTTATTCTTCTTAGGTGTTTTTGACAGCCCTTTTTAAAAAGACAAGAACAGAAAATGCAAACAGATAATTTTTTTTTAAATATTTAAATTTCATAAAACATTTACACACATGCAAATGATTTCTTCACTCATGCAATTTTACTTGGCAAGATTTTCTCAACCAGTTTTGATTGTTGAATTTGAATATTTAGAAATAGTTTTGTGTACTTATAAAACTCAGAGAGAAAGAGCTCTTACCTACAATAAGCACAGGTGGTGTATCTGTTTGGTTTTTTGGATATTCGCTGATGGTTGTTTGAATGGAGTTTTGTTTGTCCTCCACAAGCATGTGTGTGTGTACTGATACACAGCAGGCTAAACAGAGCACCAAACAGCACAGCAACAATGACGGATTCATAATTTGATTTTACCCTGCACAAAACAAAGCAGAAACATCATAAACAAATGTATTATTTAGGGCACATGTATCACACACAGATTTTGCCACAACCCTGAGCTGGATCTCTAAACAATCAGCCTTTTAGCAAAAAAAACTCATGAAAACTGATACTAAACCCAAAACAATGTAAAAAGGAAATAACAACAACAACACAAAACCTGCCTTTCTTAAGTTGCTGCAATAAACAAAAATGTAAAGGAGAAAATCCATTGTAAGTGATGAAGAGTTTGAACGGACAATGGTCATACGTAGACACACGTGGGATGTAAATAAAATGTTTCACTTTTGTCAAGAATCAAATCCCCTGTACACTTTAATGCACTTTAAAATGCTAGTTAATACTATAAGCTCAAAACTACTTCCCTGGTGAACAGCAGTGTACAATTTTATACCAAGCCAGATTAAACGAGAATTCAAGCAAACCGTCAAAAATGCTTTCCACAGCAAATCCAGCCAAACATACTATATATGAACAAAATCTGTCATTTTTATCACAAATTCTTCCCAATTCTTTCAGGTGAAGAGACAAGTTCCAAATCCTTCTGGTGCCATTGCATCACAACTTAAACAATTTCTCACCATTTTCAACCTCTTTTTTCTGACAATCTTGTGTTTTCTATAAATCCTTTGTCAAGGTGCATTCAAAAGCGAAACTAGCCATGGTAATCTTCAGGAGTCAGTGTTGGGGTTTTACAGACTGACCTGTCCTGCTGAGGATCGGGCCCCTGCTTTCTCTTTGTGTATAGGTGGCTTGAGATATTTCCTGCTCCCCTGCTGAGACTGAGACACAAATGTCAGACAGACTTTTGTAGTCAGGAAATTCAGACTGTGGCCAAATGCTAAAATTAAGCAGGGGCGGACCTACATAGGGAGAAGAGCCAGTGAGTATATAGGAAAGTTGTGTAAGATGTATGTGTGTGCATATACCAGAACCACGATAAACCATACCAGGTTAAATACGTTATATTGACAATATACTGTACAATGAATATATATGGCCACTTTAGCCACATCAATCTTTGAATGACAGCAAAATCATTCAATGTGATTTGTATGTAAAAATCTAACACAACACTTTTCAAACAAGGCATTTCATAACAAGACATTTGTTGGTTTTAAATTAGTAATAAATATACTGTTTGGCACTTTCGGTTAGAGGCGCTTAGTTAATGTATCAAGACACCTGTGAATGTGAAATCAGTTTTATACATCCATAATAAAAACATACAAGATAAATAATTGTTTTTTAAATCGTTTTATAAAATACTTAAAACAATGTTCCTAACAATGGTTAAGAAACGTTCACTTTATTCTATCCTCTAAATGTAAAGATCTACTGAACAATTTGCAAAAGAAAAAACAAAAAATCCTTGGTTGTTTTCAACCTACCGTATACAATTTCTGTAGAAATTACAGTATTACTGGCAGCAGTTTCCCAATAACTTACTGTAGATTTACATTTATTTAATTTCCAGACAACAGTTTGTTCAAAGATAAATTATCATTAAATATTAACAAGTCTTTATCCTTATAGAAAAAAACAGCCTCATGCAAAGCATTCTGGGAACCAAAATTAGAAGAAAAACAGAAAAAGGTTTATGTGGATTTCTGGTTCCCAGAATGCTTTGTATGAGGCTGTTATTTTTTTTCTGTAAAGATAAAGACTTGTTAATGTTTAATGTTCATTTATCTTTGAACAAACTGTTGCCAATAAATTAGCTAAATATAAATCTACAGTTAGTTACTGGCAACTATCTGCATAACTACAGCAAAAACGTTTACAGTGTGGTTGGGTAAAATATTTAAAGAACTGTTTCGTTGCCTTGTCATAAAAACGTTCACAAAATTATTTCAATACAAGATGTCTCATAACATCTTCAATGAAGAATAATGAGATCTCTATTTTCAGACATGATATCTTTACCAGCAGATGACGCTAAAATCCCTTTTCCAGCTTTGGAATGAAACTGCTTTTACAAGTATTACATTTGGACCATAGACAAGTTGATTTGTCAGCCTGTGTTAGATGTACTCTACAGTTTCAGCTAACACTGAAATACAAATGAACATTTACTCTGACCTTTGTAGATCTTAGAAACGCTCATGACCAAATCCCATATTGTTGTGTTTTTTGAACGTTCTACAAATAGCATGCTTTTTGGAAACAAGGCCCAGATGTTACAAATAGATTCAATGTGAGCTGATGGTGTACGATAAACAGAGAAATTAGCTGATTTCATCTCGCCTCGGGCTGTGGACAAGCCCACCCACACATCCAGTGCTGCTTTTCCTAATGTCAAAATTTTGAGGGACGCATGATAACTTAAACACAGAACACTGAATCAAAATAAACGTTCTCGACAACTTCCATTTCGCTTTTCCAGCACCATGATTGTCTTGGGGCTCTGTCATTTAGTCTGCTTTGTTATCTTTAACAAAATCTATCTTTGCACGATTCTCATGTATATGTTGTCGATTACCGAAGACAATAATTGTGACACGTCCCTCCATTTGTAAAACTAAACAAAAGCACATTACTTTATTACAATGGAAATCTATGGGGAAAGAGTTCTGGTTGGCATAAACGCAGAAATGCGCAGCTTCTGTTCTTGTTATCATGCTTTTGTGAGGAAAAACGTGTTATTTGAGCTGTAAAGTCAAGGTGGATGAACGGATGTTACAGATGTAATCCAGATGTAATCCTTGCGGGTTGATTTATCCTGATGTTAAAAGTCCTTGTCTGGCATCTTTGTGCATTTCATGCAAAGTCACAGAGATCACTTGATGATGTAAATTCCCCCCAAAAATGTGTTGCTTAAAGGTCGTTTTTGCATGGTTCAGGAGTTCAGTTGTGTTTATTTTAAGTATTAACTTGGTGTCTGATATTCACTTAAGATTAAACAAAAAAAAAAAATGTCACAATTTTTCAAATCCATGAGGTGTTAAATTTATGTAGATTGTCGAGGTAAAATAATCTGGATTTGGGTAATTTTCATGAGAAATATTTGGGGTACTGTTTAAGATTGATTGCACACTGCAAATCTGAGCTCAATTTGTGACATTGTTGAGATCTCTTCTGAAACACTAATGTGTGAGATTTCTGGCTCTTTCTCAGGAGAAATATCTGAGACACAAGAGACTTCATTTGCTCTCCATTTCATCTCATCGATGTCTAGGAAAAGTAACTGAGATATTAAAGAGATCTCATCCGTAGTTTTTCTTTCTTTAAGCCGGCACAGTTAAGCACATCACATCCGCCCCATCGGACACTTCATCTGTCTTGTATATTAAGTCATTGTGTGTTGCTGAAAGGCACAATGTGAAAAGGTTGAGTTCCGAAATCCAAAACCCAAGTATGCAAGTACATTAGGTAATTACGTCCATTGTTTGCTCCTCTCTGGCAGAGCCGAGAAGTGTTGTAAAATCAAAGCCAAGGAACAGCAAATTAGGAAATGGACCGGTTGAGTGGTGAACATTGTTCTCGGGGGACTCAAGGAACCTTTAAATCGACAAAGATGAAGAGGTGGATTAAATGAGTTGTTATGGCTTTGACAGGGCCTGGAGAAGCTAAGGAAGCATGTGTTCCTCAGATGCTTTCCTGTTCTTAACACCAGAACCATTTTGGAGCAGCTTAAGGGCATGAAAAGTTTTTTAGATGAATGATTCTCTTGCACCTTCACGGCATGTTTTAGATGCTCGGTGGTGATGTGATTAACCGACTCTTCTATTTGATGGAGTTGCTATACTGAAAAGAGAAATAAAGTTGTTTCACCAAGAATGTTAAATCATCATTCCTCTACAAGCATTTTGTTTAAACACAGTATTTTGGCACCGTTTGTTTAAAGTAAGTGATCTTTCAATGAAATTATTTTCAATAGTGTTATAAGCTGTCACATCATATGCATATTTTAAATGTAATACATTTTTCTATAATTATTTTTAACTTATAACATCAAATTATTGTATTTATTTCACAATTGTTAATGGTAATTTTGACTGCAATCCTGATGAAACACATAGATTTTATAGACAATAATCTTCATACAGATATCTATTCTAGAAAGTGTAACACTATATTAGTTTTTGAGTAACGTTTTGTAACATTTTTGTATGTTACTTTTTCGGTTCATGAACAAATTTGGAATCTTTTCACAATAAAGGGTTAAAAATCTGTAGAAAATATTACTTATAAATGTTTCACAACAAATCAATACATTAGATTCTTTTCATTTGCCAGTGGACTGGAGGTTAGTTAAGGTGACGCGTTTGAAACCATTAGGCTTGTCTTTTGCAATAAACTGATTCATATATCACTATTCAGAAACCTGTCTAGATGTATGATTGTGAATCCCATTTTATAATAAATAAATTAAATATGTATATGTTAGTTTTAGCCCAAAATATTTCACATAGAGCATCAAGTTTTGAAATCTTAATTCATGAGAAATTGTTGTATCAATGGTAAACGTCTAAAAGAAAAACAAAACATTGTGTCTTCATTTTTCCTCGTTTGTCAATGTAACATACCTTGGAATTTTAAAAGTCTGCAATGAGAAATTTGTTGAATAAATCACCTTAGTGATTATATTTTAGTAGACATAGTTTTTTCCCACCTAAAATATGTATGTGTGGGTATGAGAATATATTTTCCACAAAACAGAAAAAGATCTATATAAGGAAAAGCAGGCAGAAAATAAACCAGGATACATATGTTTCCATTTTTAAGCAGATAGCTGAAGCTATTATGTAGTTTGAGTAAAAAACCTTTGATTTCAACATCTCAGATTTGGGTTCAAAGCCATAACCCTGTCCTGTTTAAAAAAAAAATCAAAGACCAATTTATAGATCTGAGATCAGTGGAAAACTGTCAGTCATATGAGTAAGTGCCCACGGACTCTTAAGAGCAGAGTTGCTTACAATCTGTCAACCTGATTTAAGTTTCTACAGACTTCCGAACTTCTCTGAAAACAATGACACAGTGTATATTTGCCTTTGCGTTTTCAGGTTTACCAGTGTTGATATATGTATAAACCTAAAGAGTCTATAATAAACACACAAAGTTTTGGCACAGCTTAATTAATTTGATATTAATGGATGTATGTATGTTTTTATGTCATTTTGGAAGATCACAATTTACAATTTTTCACTGTATAAATCGTCTTGAAAAGGTCATTGTGTGAACTTTTTAAAGCAACGCAAGTTATTTAAAAAAGTAAGTAATAAACAGAGACAAAGAATTGGATTTCTTACTTGCAGTACATTCTTATTTTTGCCAAAAAACATAAACTATTTTAAGTCATACAATTTGTACTTGCGAAGATGTTAAATGTTATTTCATTGTCATGTTCTGTGTGACTGTAATTTTACGGGACTTTGTAAAGTTAATTCTGAATTTCAAGCTCACTTTATGGCTTGTCGTATATTGCACAACATCAGTCACTGTGAAAATAATTTTAAGATGCTTAGAACAAATGCAGTACGGAGAAGGCAAACATGACCACTGCATTCTTACCTACATAATGCATACATTAAAATGACTACATGATACACTGTTGCCCTTTCCTTATTATTATTATTATTATTTTTTTTTATTAGAATATTTGAAAATCTGTGTTAGTAATGTAAGTATTTCAATAAACATTAAATATCTATACTCATTTAAAAGCTCAAATTTATATTCATCAGTTTTTTATATTTTTGTTAAAGTTATCTGAGGAACGTAAAACAATTCTTTTAAACAAGTAATTGATGCACATCCTAAAATTATGTCTTTGTAACCCAATGTTACAACCCAGACCAATACACGATTAAAAATAAAGGTTCCTTATAGATTCTTTGCCTGGGCTATGTGTAGTTTGTTAAAATGACATACATTTACACACTTAATGTAGTACACAGGACCATGTCTAATCTTTGTTTTAACACCATACATTTGTGAATTCAACAAATATAATTGAAATATAAATGAACCATGAGGGTTTGTAATAAAACATTTAAAATATTATATAAAACTATATTGAACTTTTTTGGTATTATTATCTTATTAGTTGACCTTCTATTATATTACATCAAGATGTTCCGCAATGAAAGCAGAAAAGAATGTGAGCTGCAAAATCCCACTGCAATTTTAGACAGATTAAAGGAATTAAAGCGTTTGCAAAATCATTATGAACGTACAGAAAGGACACAATGGTTCAGCTCTGCAGAACGAGCTGTTGTTGATGTTGTATCTAGAAGAGATATCAAAGGCACCTGAGGCTAAAACCAATTTGATCACGGATTTATTCTTTAACACACAGGTATTTCTTTCAACAAACAAATGTACGCTCTCATGCTTGTGTCAGCACGAAGGAATTTAGCCCGTGAGCTCCAGTCATCCGTTATATCTGTACGGCAATCCGACCACGAACTACAACTCCTATCATGCACTGCGCTTGGCGCGGTCTATTGCGCATGCGTGCGGAACAGTACCCGGCCTGTCGCGAGGAACGAGTATAGAGGAAAGGTGTACCGTACAAAATTATCCATTGTAGAGCTTCATTTTACACCTAGCGTTTTCAAAACCGATCGAAAACATGTCGGAAGACGAGGTCAGTGAGCAATCGTTGTTTTGCGATATTTGATTTGATTACGAGTTGATTTAGACAGTCAAAAGGGAAGGACGGTTGGGCCTACTAGGACAGGCTGTGGGCAAACACATGTTCACTTTCTCGTCTTTTCTGCAACATTATTTTGCTTTGTCAGCTGACTGAACCGTAAACGTGTTACTGTCTTGTGATTTTACTAACAAATTGCGAAACACGATGTTACCATTATATTTTAGCTATGCTATAAGGGTAGTCGCACGATGGTAATGTTTTTGAACGTAAAACCAAGGTGCTACCATAGTTGATTTTTAAGCGACACCATGGTGTTGAAAAACAGTACCACACCGTGGTTTGGAAATGATATGATGCTTAAATGTTTTTATGTCAGAAAGTATTATATTTCTTTTTATTACGTTGTCATGGTACCGCCATAGATGTTTGGGCATTGTACCATTTTATTGTTATATTAGTCAGCAACTTCTCTAAATGACTTAAAGGATTTGTGTAAATGCCATGGTTCATGAATAAAAATGTAATTTAATTCCCGTGTAGGATATATCAAAGTACAATCTGGTACCATCACTCACTATACCATGGTACCACTACAGTACCATTTTAGATGATCTGTCCAAGGACAATTTTATTGTGTCTTATAAAATCTTATAGGAAGGATGTACATTGAGAACAGGACGGGGCCTATAACTGATTCCAGTGGCACTCCATCTGATCCCAGATTAATGTGATATGATTATTATTGTGCCTAAAATGTTAACATTGTAACATTTAACCTGCATTGTTGGTTCATTCGTCTACATCAGATTATTGATCTGTGAGCCTGAACACTGTTGCACACTTTCAAACTAGTTGTGTTTGGTATTTCATCATTTGATATCCTTTGACAGACGGTCTTTTCATTATTTATTTGTTCTTCCAGATGATTTTTGACCCAACTATGACCAAGAAGAAGAAGAAAAAGAAGAAGCCATTCATGGTTGATGAAGAAGGCGGTGAGCCAGATGAAGGACAGCAACTAGAGACAAAAGAGATTGAGGCTGATGGAGTAGAGGAAAAAGAGTTTGAAATTGAAGAGGAAGAGGGGAGGAAAAAAGGTAAACAGTACTCTGTTCTTTTCTGCATCTGTGTTGCTTTTTGATCATTTTTGTCTAGATAAGTGGTTCTGGAACTGTGGTACGCTTACCACTACTGGTACTCGAAGAGACCCCTAGTGGTACCTGACACGACAGGAAATTAAAACGATATATTTATTTAGTCAAATTTTTCACAATTGCATAAACTGAATGGCCAAAATGTGCTTTTTATATTTTGTCTTGCTTTTCAGTATAATATAATATAACCTAAAATGAAATTGAGCAAAACAATTATGCTAAATTTAAACAGACACTTTCATTCAGAAATTTACTCCGGTGCGGCAAATTCCAAGCTGTGTCTTTCTCTGACACTTATAAATGCTCCACACACTGCCGACATGTTTGCTGCATTCAAAAGCGCTTGAACTGCTGTTTAAAGCCGCTGTTAAAGATGAAAAGCGCTAATTCAACACGCGTCTGCATCTACTCGAGGATAAATCAATGAAGGGCGCATTGCGATTTAGTTTTGACGCGCCGCTTTGACAGGAGCCGCTGCAGTAAAGTGTGAGTCTTTTTGAAAATGAAACTAGTATAAGTATAGAGTAAACGAGAAATTAGTATTTGAACATCAAGCAAAACATAACTTTGTACTTGGTGGAGAAACCCTTGTTGGCAAGCACAGAGGTAAGACAATTAAGTCCATAATAAAAGTTTGAGAACCACCGGTCTAGATAATCATGATATTTGTAGACAGATACCAGGCATGAACATGATCCAAAACAGCTTCATTATGGCCTTAATAGACTACGATCGTGGTGTTATATAACCATAACCGCTGCATAGCTGGCCAAACTCGGGTGTTCTGGCTACATTTCTTACAGAGTAAAAAGACATCCTGACAGTTTTGTAACTTGTCGTAGCTGTAACCTGCCAAATGTCGGAAAATATAATGAGAACAGAGTGAAAAAATATCGAGCCGTGTTTGTACCGTTACACAGTAAGTCACGGAAGACCAAAAATGTGTACTTAATTTATGTATATGCATAAACATAACAATACACAATATTAAACAAAAATAATACCAACATATTAGTGCAGTTACTATTGGCACATCAATAATCATGTGTTTTACACTGCATACGAAAGCAGCACGTTCACGTTGCTCTCAACCAGCACATGCAGAGAGAGCATCTACAGTACCATGCCAAAGTCCCAGTGAAATAAAAAATGACACTGCCTGTTTTTCATGAAACATTACAGCATTTATTGTAAATAGTTTGTCAATGTGGGTAATTCTCTTTTAAAAATGTGTGTGCCCTCATAATCTTTGGTTAAAATCTGAAAATGCACTTCCTGAAATGACTAACCATCTCAAATGATGTATGCCTTGGTCGGAGCATCTGTTAACTCCTCCCCTTCAATTGTCAGTCTGGTGCCAACATCATTTCAAAATGCAACGGCTGTTTTTATACATCCAATCAAATCACAGAGAAAGACGAAGCCTCGTCCACTTTTTTTCTAATTAGACATTCCATTTCACTCGGAAATGCCTCAAAATACGGAAGTAAAAACGATCTCAACTTCCGGTTCACGGGACTTTAACGAAATTCGTGCCACTTGGCTGCCTTTCGGACAGGCTATTTACGTCACAGCAAGAGCTCCTCTGGGCAGCTATTTAGCGTTTCTTTTCTTCCAATTTATTGTAATGGCAGAGGCGCACCTTGTTAATATATATTATCTTTGGCCTTTCCCATTGAGCGAAATAGTTGCAATGTTAAACACGCACCTCACGTTTGTCTGTTTACTTCCATTACAGCAATGGCAAGTTTGCATTGCGTCATTTTAAATACTCTGATGCGCAAAACCTCATCAGGAAGCTTATTTTACTGATGAACACTAAACCAAGAACTGCTGTGAACTGCCAGTGTAAATCTTTACATTTATTCAATACACCAGGAATTTGTACAAGATGATTTTTGCTTGAGGAGAATAAAAGAAGTCAAGCAAAATAAGGAGAATTGCAAAAGAAAAATTGTCTTAACTTTTTGCTCTTCCTGTCACATAAGCATGAATGATGAAAAAACACTTTAGTGTGCCAAACCATAAGAACCGAAAACCGTGGGTAAAAAACCTGAGGCACGTATTGAACCGTGGGTGAGCTGTATTGTTGCATCCCTAATAGTTACTAGGAAATAAAGCTTAAAGCTTGTAAAAGTTTCCACAAGCGATTCTGTTGTGCCTGCTGTGACCTTTAGGAAACTTAAATGGGCACGTAAAAAGCAATGACATATTCTCAGTGTGGGTATGATTTACATTGTTAAATATGTTGTAAATATTTTACATATTGCCAACTCACAGAATGTTAACAGATTCTCTGAGGCCCATGATTCACATTATTTAATGAATATTTAATCGAACTGACTTCTTTGACCTATCTTTGTGGTCCAGAACCATCAGACGACCTGGACGACCTGAACTTCCTTAACCAGAAGAAAAAGAAAAAGAAGTCCAAGAAAGAAAAGATCTTTGATGCTGAGCTTGAAGAAGGGATGAAGGTCAGTAGATTGTTTGCATGTGTACCGCAGCAGCGTTGTCTATTGTTTTTAATGCCATAATTCTTTAAAATATGTTTTGATCATGAAAACGCGTGATCTGTCAGTGGCATCGGTTTTCTTTAGAAATGGTCTTTGTTTATTGTGTTCAACAAAGTCACGCACTCACCAACAATCATTCTTAGGCATTGTACTAAACTAAATCAATTCCAAATTTCCAAAGGAGCTGAATATCGAAGTGGAGCCGTCAGAAACACTAGAGGACGATGACTTCATGCTGCCAGCTAAGAAAAAAAAATCGAGAAAAGTTAAAGATTTCCAGGACGATACAGACATTCTAGGCAAAGAAGATGGTAGGTTTTGATCTTCCAGTGCTATTCCACAATCCGACCTGAGTCAATAAATTAAATGTCTTATTATATGAAAGGTGTTGAAGATGATGACAGTAAAAATACAGATGACATCACATTCAGCGCACAGACAGGCCCTGCCTGGGCTGGATCAGAAAGAGATTACACATATGATGAGGTAAATACGAGAAGACTACTTTGGAACTTTAGCGTCTGAATTAACTAGTGACGTCACCGTTTGTCCAAACTGTAGATTTATGTTAATGTGTGTGACTGTGTGTGTAATGCGAAGCTTTTTGTCGATTGTCTTAGCTTCTAAACAGAGTCTTTAACATCATGCGAGAAAAAAATCCAGACATGGTCGCTGGAGAAAAGAGGAAGTTTGTGATGAAGCCGCCTCAGGTTGTCAGAGTCGGCACAAAAAAGACGTCTTTTGTCAACTTCACAGACATCTGCAAACTGTAAGTTAAAAACTGTCGATGTCATTTAGTCGTCATGGCACATCAAAAGCCATGTTAGTGTTTCATTTTCTTCTATTAACATTAGTTGATTTGCTTTAAACATCTTAAGTCTTTGTGTTTTAAAATTTAAGAATTTCAGCAGCTGCCAACAAAAAATTTGATCAATAATTTGGAAAAATAATTGTTTCTACGTTCAACAATTTTTGATTTTCAGATTGCATCGACAGCCAAAACATCTTTTGGCGTTTTTGCTGGCTGAGTTAGGTACATGGTGAGTTTATATTATTTTCTAATCCTTTTTAATATGGAACTGGAGGATTTTCTTAATGAAATTATCATTGTTAACCTTGTCAAAAACTGTTTTATACTAGTGTCTGGTTTATTTGTCCAGAGTCTCTGACTGAAACCTTTCACCAGAATGCTCAGTTTCTTTTGGTTTTCACATGAATCGTTTAACAAGACACACATTTACTATAAACTTTCTTATTGACAGCTTTTGTGCTATGTACCAAAATAATTATTGTATACAAAATACAAACTGAGAATATTGATTTTGCCTTGTGTGTTCAGAAAAGTTCAATATTTTAGTTGTATACATTCGCAGAACAAAAAATGTGGGAGCAAATTATGGCGGTCTTTCTTTAAAGTGAAAGTACTTCAATACATTTTTCATCCAAATAATAATTCTTGGTTTTATTTTCAGTGGGTCCATAGATGGAAATAATCAGCTTGTCATCAAAGGCAGATTCCAGCAGAAACAGATAGAAAATGTCTTACGAAGATATATAAGTGAGTGTTTATTTTATGAATTTAGGATTTATCTGAAAGTCAACATGAAATACACATTCACATTTATTTTACATACGGTTTACTTGTAGTCCTAAGAAGAAACATCTTCACAAACTTTCAATATTTTTAAATACTGATTATATTATTCTTTTAGATAATAAATTTAACTCGCAGACCTGTGTTTGGTTTTTCCAGAGGAGTACGTGACATGCCACACGTGTCGGTCTCCCGACACGATCTTGCAGAAGGACACACGTCTGTACTTCCTGCAGTGCGAGACGTGTCATTCTCGCTGCTCGGTCGCCAGCATCAAGACCGGTTTCCAGGCCGTAACGGGCAAGAGAGCACAGCTGCGTGCCAAAGCCAACTAAGCCCTCCCCCTTCATCCTCAACCACCTTACACGGCCCGTCTGAACACCTGCGTTCCACAGTCAAACTCCACAAATCTACTCGCACGCGGGTTCCACCGGGATCTGTCTGCTTATCAGGGAGTCCGACATTTTCTAGACTACAGTAGAATTCTGCCATTCAGATTTACAAAAAAAAGGGGTCTGGTTGTGGAGCACCCGCATGCGGTGCTGTGAAGCCTTTCATGAATTAACTGTTGGGGAATAATGCTGTATTGTCTTCAGAAAAATCTAATGAATAAAATGCATACCAGCTGGGCAAACACGTGCTGTGTAGGTTTCTGGAATGAAGTATCGCTTTATTGTTTTCAAACAGTTTGGGTTGGAGCGAGAAGAGGCGTTTTATCACTTTAAACATGATCTAATGTATGTTTTAGAAAGTTTAGGGGAACTGCTGCTAATTTATCATCTTAACTCTCCTCACCACACACAAGTTAATTGTGTTTTTGAGCATGGTTCTTCAGTGCACCTGATTTGAACAGGAAAGTAATTTTTTTATTTAAAAAAAAAAATAATAATAAAAAAATCGTATATTGTCTTGTAACGGTCCGACTGGAAACAACGCGAAGCTGTCTGATCTAAGAAGTAAGCTGTCGTGTTTACAATGGTTGCTATAAGAATTCATTACTATTGACTAAACGTTTATTTATTAAAAGTATGCGAGGTTAACTGCATAAACCTATAATAATATTGTTGCTGATCACTTTTGACACGTTCGTGAATGTACACCGGTCTTTTACTGCGGGGGCCTCTAAACATGACGCGGCACAAAACGAAACTGGATTGGTAGCTTTACCTGTCAGTCATATGGCTTCTTGGGCGGGCCTTGGCCAATGAACGGCTACAAGTTTCAGACCGTCCTTCAGTATGAAGGCTATGCGAGAGGACTTCAAAGCAATGCAGCCAGCAGTTTACATTTAGTCCGTTGAAGTTTTGGCTTCTTTCTCGCATGTTACAGTCACTAAATTCAGTTCAAGACTCATGCAACATTTTCCACAAATATCCCCATTTATTTAGAAATACGCCACAAGACATTGCAGAAGCGAATTGAGTTGAGAATTTTAACTTTTACAACAAGGAAATTGGACTCCCTAAAGTTATTTCTCAAGTGTTTTATCGAGATGTGACGTGCATAGAGAGTTTCAGCAGCAGCAAGAAACAAACGACCCCGAACTTAATTTCTGCCAAGACCTATGCAAAGAAAAGATATGTTAAGTAGTTTTTATTTAATTTAACACAACATATAGACGATTTCATCGTAACAACATAAAGTCACTGCGCATGCGCACTTTTGTGACCCCCAACTTCACTTCTGGTACATATTGACAAACAATAGAGTGCCCATAGGTTCTGATAGCAATCAAAAGAAACCGAGAAGAACCGCTACTTGGCTAAACTAGTTTCTCCAATATATAGATTTTAGACTGCGATACCAAGTTCAACCGCTAGATGTCAATGTACCATAAGGTTTGTTTAAATGCGTCAAAACTCCCGGACCCATTCAACAAATTGTTTATTTAATAAAATGATCATGCAACAAATCGTTTATTCAATACAACTATTAAACAGTAAAATAATCATACAAATAATATTAGCATTAATTAAATAATATAGTTATATTATTAGACACTAGCCAAACACAAACCGGAAGTTAACTGGGGGCCAGGCCCTGCTGTAACCAAACACAGTCGGGCCAGGCGCGTGCGTCCGATGAAACCGTCGTTCCCCGTTTTTAGAAAACGTATATTTTTATCAAAACCTCGCTTACAGTCAGTAGCCACAGATGATTGGCATCTATCAAGTAGATTTTATAATCGTTATTTGTCATGTGACAATTCAAAGTACACAAGAAAAAACCTAAAGTGTGTGGGTCCTGGAGCTGATGGATTACTTGTCATGAAGCTCCAGAAACAATAATGTGATGGATATCGTGTAAGATGTGAAGCGATTCCAATTTACGTCACAGTTTTCTTATTTTGCACAAAAATGCACACTACATCTGTCCTGTTTAAAGCTTACCGGACAGCAAGTTTCCGCAAAACACGCAGGTATTACGTCAGTCCTTTGGTGTATTAACTGGGAAGTGTTACCGCGCATCTGGTTATTTTCATTTTTGTTAAAAATAGTTCTTTCTACCGCATTTATGATGTGCTTTGGCTGTAGTTAAAAGCAACAGGCTCTTGCACGAGAAGGCGGGACATAGCAATGAGCTTCTGGTTAACGTCCTACAACACTCGCAAGGTGACATATGGAGATGAAAAATGAGCTTGTTTTCTTCGCTGACTGACCCGAATATGGCCAATTCTCCATGGGAGAAAATGTACTCGAGTTGAATAAAAAACAATGCACTGAAATCTTTTTTATATATTATAACCTGACTGTTGCAAAATTTTTGAGACACATTGGGACAAGTTTAGCACCTTGGTGGCAACACCTTATTAATTTTATGTGATTGTAAATCGCAGAGACCCAAAGTAGTGCTAAATATGTCGTCGCGAGTAACTCCAGAACCAGAATGAACCCAAACCTCTTGTGCTTTGTGAAATGGTTTACATGAATCTATAGGTTGCCTGCTAAAATGTTCTTACAATAAATAGACAAATGTGCCATCGTATTGGAACATAGACATATCTTCAGTTTGGAAGAATAACCCAGTACATTTTTTGCAGTGTCCCGTAGTGTCAAATTCAACTGTTTATTGTGAACTTAAATGTTAACTGAAAATGCAGTATACTTGTTGAACACTGAAGATTTGAGGTCACATGCCAAATGTGATCAATTACTTTGAGCGAGTTATATACTGTAAGTTGAAATCTTCAAAATCTGGCAACTTAAAGGAACGGGTCACCCTAAACTGAAAATTCTGTGCTTATTTTCTCACCCTCAAGTTGTTACAAATCTGTATAAATGTCTTTGTTCTGGTGAACAGAGACAGATATTTGGAAGAATGCTTGTACACTGCAAAAAATGACTTTCTTACTTAGTATTTTTGTCTTGTTTTCCAGTACAAATGTCAAAAAATTCAAGATGCATTTTCTTGATGAGCAAAATGACCTCAGAAAATAAGTCTTGTTTTAAGACAAAAAATATGAAATTTCAGTGAATTATAGCTTGGAACAAGCAAAAAAAAAGTCTCTAAATTCAAGATTATTTTTCTTACTCCATTGGCAGACTATTGGATTGTTTTAAGTACAAATTCACTGAAATTTCATATTTTTGTTCTAATAACAAGACTTGTTTTCTTGGGTCGTTTTGCTGATCAAGAAAATGCATCTTGATTCAATCATTTTTATTACTAAGTATATACTAAGTAAGAAAGTCATTTTTTGCAGTGTAACCAAACACTTATTGGCCACCATTGACTGCCATAGTAGGAAAAATTGGTTTATTAAATTTCTTTGCTCTGATGAACATAAAAAAAGATATTTTGAAGAAAGTAGGAAATATTACAATGGTAGTCAAAAATGTCCCAAAGGTCTTTGCTTTCCTACAATGAAAGTCAATGGTGGGCAAGAACTGTTTGGTTACAAGCATTCTTCCAAATATGTGACTGTGTTCATCAGAACAACAAAGTTTTTACAAAATTTGAACAAATAGAACACAAGGGTGTGTAAATGATGACAGATTTTTTATTTTTTGGGTAGACTGTCCTTTTAATACTGTAATATGTAAATTAGCCATCTATGTTTGATACCTAAAATCCAGGTTAATTTACTTTACGTTTTCTCGTGGGTTTAAGTCAAAGGAAGTTAAACTTGCATTTCCCACAAATTCGGAACAGACTATATAAAATAACTCATTTTGTTCAAGTTACAAAACTTTTTAAGGAAGTTGAAATCGCGGACAATGTATTAACATGTCAACGACATCCAGCGCTGAACACTGATCACTCTGCAACACTGTTTCACAAGTCATCAGTTTATTTACATCTGTTACTATCTCTTGCAGTCTGGAAAGTGCAAGCAGAAGAATTATACACATTAAAAATAGCCAACCGTTCTGATTCCAATTGGCATATAAATAAAATGAAAAACATTTAGGAAAAGCACAAACATACAGGAGGGGACAAGATAGGCGTATTTACATATGAGGCGCCAAAAATGCAAAAAGAAAAGTTTTTTTGGGAGAATGAATGCAGAATGTCTGGGAAATTGATCCTCCTTTTACTGGATGTGTGATGTGGCGTTCCGGTAAGGAACTGTGGCCTTTTTTAAATGGATTCCTGGTTTAGGGGACGTCGCCCCCCCCCCTACCTCTCTACCACCGAACAGCTAGTTTAGCTGTCTGTCTCACTGACAGTCGATGCTGGAGTTTTGACGGCGCCTGTTGTTTTCAGTGTCTTCCTGCTGAGTCCGTGGTATTAAAAAAGTTTCCAGTTGACAGTGTTTTCCAACTCCCCGCTGTAATAAATATAAGAAAAGGAAGCCATACATTAAGATGTGCCGGTGCAGAAAACAGCTTCGACTGAAGTTGCTGGGGTGAAATGAAGCTTGCTGGGCCTTTCTCAATATTCACATGTGGTTATAGTCTTTCTCAATTGCCTTTACAGCTAAAAAGCCAGGATCAAATATTTTCTAATGCAACTCGATGACGAAATTATTTTTAAATGTACATTTTGTTCCCTGGGATAAAATGAATGCATGATTTTTATCCTTTTGTTTTTGCATCATTTATCACTAATATTTTGTCAGGATTTTCCTTTTTGACAAAATTATGGTATGCAACACAATCTAATGGCACAAGGTGGCTAATGTGTACAAGTGTATAAATTCTTATAAATTTGTTCATTCGTACTTGCAATCTAAATGTATTTTTATGCAAAATCTAATACGTTCACCTTCTGATATTGGGGTGAAATGACCCGGGCGTTTTAATTTCATGAAGTACATGAGGCGGTCTGTACAATAACAGCACGTAATATAGCCAAATCTCAAATGAAGAGGGTTCAAAACTTAGGTCAACGGTCTAAAAGAATTCTTAAGAAAGAGAGAAGCGTGACCAATCGGTAATTTGTGCCCAGTGTGATGTTCATTTTGCTTGAGCCCTCTGTGGTCGACCTGTATGTGCTACCAAAAGCGAAGGTTGGAAGCTGTGTTATCAGTGGCAATGAGAGCGCGGCCCCGTCGATTAGCCGAACAAACAGAGAGGTGCTCCACAAACATCACACAGACGGATCAGGTAGAATCCACCATTGTCCTGTGTGTTTGGGAAGTTTAACATATGGCAATGTTTATGTTGCAGCGGCAGAATTGGGAGTCATTACACCTTGAGCCCAGATGAGTAAGAAAAACCACAGTGATTTTCTTTCATTTTGATAAACTTAATGTTCATAGGTCACAGATGGTGATATCCTATATTCAAGCGAGCATGTGGAACTTGTTCCAGACCACCAAAGATGGATCTGATGGAAGTGCGGGTTGAGAAGAGACAGGGGCAATTGTAACACAAGTACTACGAACGGAATGAAAATGTTATGACACTTACTTGGAAAACACTTAAGCTGTCTGAAGTTTTGTGGGCAGCGATTTTAAAGATATAATTTTTGATCATTTGCTTGTGGTTGTGTTATACAAGTAGAGCATAAAATGCACATTTTGAGATGATCTAAAATCTTAAATATTACTTTAGTATAATTGGTCACATTTAAACTTTTTCTGCAATACTGTAAAAATATAAAAAATGTATCGCTTATTAAAGAGAGACTCCAACCAAAAACGAAAATGTTGTCATCATTTACTTGTCCGCTAGCCATTTCTTTGTTCTGTTGAACACAAAGAGAGATATTTGGAAGAATGTTAGTAACTGTCAATTCTGGGGCATCATTGACTGACATTGTTGAAAAAAACATCGTTTTTTTTGTTCTATTGAATACACAAAAACATATTTTGAGAAATTTTGGAAAGCAAACAGTTCTGGGGCACCTTTGACTACCATTTTTTTCTACAATGTTTGTCAATGATGTCCCAGAATTGTCAGTTGCTAACATTCTTCCAAATATCTTTCTTTGTGCTCAACCGACAGGTTTGGAACAACTTGAGGGTGTGTAAATGATGACAGAATTTTTCATTTTGGGTGAACTATCCCTTTAATATAAAGCTGCATGTGTAACCTGGGGGTAACACACGCACTTGACTCACATTTTATCAAATCAGCCTGATTGCAAAACATGGAAAACAATAAAAATGCTAATTCTCGCCACAGTTGTCATCCTGAATAGTGATTTAAATACGCTAAATTAAACGCAATGAACCGCCCTATGACACCAGATTTAGTAGTATGAACTCCCTAACCTCGTTTTTACAACCTGCCTTCTACATGAAGAACATCTTTATTCATCTTGGATGAAATCCTGCCGTACAAGTAAACATCTCATGGTTTGAATTATCACTGTCATCCATTGTGCTAGTTTTCAGTTCTTGCCTTTTATTGAAGAATGGAGTCCATTTCAGATATGTGATTGTTTTCCTAAAGAGAAAAGAGATGAGAAATCAGTTGTAGGAGCACATTTTAGGAGATCATTTGTTAGTTTTAACAACCATTGTTCGGTATGACGTGTGACGGATTTGTCTCCATATTTTTCGGAAGACCACATTCTCCCCTCCTTCTATCTAGCTTCTTTGACTTCAAATACTACTTTAATTTCCACCAAGGTCAATGACATAAACTACAATGTCTTTTGTTTCTTAAAAGTGTGATCTTTGTATTAATGAGCAAAAATGTACTTTTCTCTAATCTTTCCATAATTCTCACCATGTCGTCGTCATCCTCGAGTATGTGGTCCTCGACTTCTTCACCATCACTGTGTTGAAGCTCCTCTGATTCTGAGCCCGACTCGTCCTGAGACATTTCGCTCTTCATTTCATCTGCCTTCTGAAACTCTACACACACATCCATACATTTAAATCGACTTTCAATACATCTGATGTACAAATCTTAACTTATGAACGGCATCTAGCCAAGGTTGTGAATTGCAACCATCGGCACACTCCACCCTCTCGGCTCACGGATCGCCCCTCCCTTTCGAAGCACTACGGGGGCTGACACAGGACATAAGTGTCGTCATGTTTTCACTTTTTTTGCCGTAGGAGATAACGTATTTACAAAAAACACTTGGTAGAGCAGTTTGTCCCCTTAGGGCTACCGTAGAAACAACATTACGAATTCCATGTAAGGGGACCCGGGGTGTATGTAGATAGAAATAACTAATTCTATGCTAATAAAAGCTTGACGCTTCATTTATGTAACGTCTTTATATACAGCTCTGAACACAGAGTTATGGATATTATATTGCAGTTCCGTCAATAGATCCTCCGCAAAATTACACACAGGACCTTTAAGTGTAAGTTATGGTTGTGCGTAGGACCTACGACGTAGGCAATGCGCCGGTTTTCCTTAATACAAGTGCGTCATTGTCTACGTTGACCGGCAATGACCACTAGGCGTCAGTGTCCACACGCGTGTTGCTTGTGTAACCAAGACAAGAGCCAAAGAAGCAGCTCATTTGAGAAGCATTAAGGAGCAGGTTTGGTCCGTCCGTTTAGTTCTTAAACGCGCTTAATCCGTGATGAGTATGCTCAAGAAGCTGTGTTGACGCGTTTGTGCGCGAAACGGAAACGGAAAGTCAAGTATACCTGGGGCTTTAGCAGTAATAGCGGCATGTAAACAGTCACTTTTGTTGTTAAATACAGAAGAACAAATAATTTATTTAGATAATTCCTTCAAAAATGCGTTTGAGTAAACATGACGCTATCGCTGAGTTTTGGAAGGGGTTGAGTTGACGCATTGTAACATTTTTGGAGAGGTGCACGTCTGGTTACGCACAGGCTACGGCTCAGCTACGACCATAACTTGACCTGTTAAATAACTGATGTTATTTTTTGACAAAGTTCAAATCTCACACCATGTTTGTTTTTTTGGCACTTTGTGGCATCGGTGGCTCAGCTTCTTCACTCACAACAGATGGAAAACACCATTCCGATTAGTTTGTTTGGAAAAGCATTCGCTGATGAAACCACATCCTTGGATTCCAGCGCATGAATGTTCAGCTCAGTCTTGCAAAATAAAAAATGGCATGAAACAAAAGGAACAATGCTGCTGCATTGCATGCGACAGGAGTTCTGAATGTTCTGAACCGAATGATTTATTTTCAGAGATTTATCCAAGTAGTTCAGGGACAAAAAAATAACGGGCAGAATGTTTTTTTCTTTGCAATTCTCAATGATGTATCTTCAATATTCTGGAAGTGTTTTTTTAAGTATACTGTATGTTTTCATATGTACATGTAGTTCCACATATATAGGGGTCAAAAAATTGGATGCATAATTGTTTTAGCATTTAAAAACTTGAATTGTTACCATAGTTAAAACTAAATGCTAGAACTTTAAGTATTTTAATTTAACAAGAGATTTGTTTATTTTTTCTATGGTATAAATGATACTTCAAATCATGTTGAGGCTTAACGGTGGACTACTTCTACCTCTACAAACAAAAACGTGCTCCGCGGTGCACAGTGAAACATCATCATCGATTAGCCACAAACCATTAGCCACATCATAACAATTCACAGACAGAAGATGAAGGAAAATAAGGCTTCTTCCCGCACAGGAGGCATGGTAATGTTTGTCAAATTGACTGCTGATGCGAATTAGAGGGACAATCTGGATGGGCCGCCGAGCTGTGGACGTGTCGAGCCGTGAATGGTTTGAATGACGACAACTGCGGTGTTCTGCTGTGTCAGTGGTTTCTGCCCGGTCACCGCTGTGATCAAACTGCAGGCCGGCCCTTCCATATGTTTAAAGAAGCTCTTTAAAAGCTTTTCTCGAAGCAGGGAAATAACAGTTTATTGAGGGTTATTGATACGGTACATAAAAAGGCTGGTGCTCCATATTTTGATTACCTTTTTGTTCCATGGAGGTGCACAACAAGACACAAGATTTGAGGCAACGTTTATGGTAAAGAACGATATTGAAATCGTCTGAGATTCCCGAAGCGTGAAAATGTGTATGTTTGTGCATGACATCACACCTGTGGCACAATATTTGTCCTCTGTGATCTGGTCGAGACGCCCCAGCAGCGCATCAATGTTGGACTTGATCTGAGTCAGTTCTGATTTGATGGCTTGCAGCTCGGTAGACTTCACTGCTTCCACAAGGTCAACAGAAGAACACAAAGCTTTAGTTCAATAAATCAACAGTTTTATGTTGTCATAAAACTAAGAGCACAAATGAAAGTTATGCAGTGGTATTCGGTAATGGCGCTGTGAGGGAAGGATGGTCAACTTCTGCTTTATCACGCATGTTCTTAATCCTAAAGATGGCACGTTAATCTGTGAAATGGACCAAGTGCCAGTTCAAAAGTTTAACAGGTCGATAAATCGTACTGACTCTGATGGAGTACATCTTCTTGCTAAGGAATTATAATGATTTTTTGGAATTCTGAACAAATGAACCCACCCAAAAAAGAAATCAGAATCAGCAAAACATCATTATACATTTAAATTAAACACCCTGTTTCACTCATTCATATCACATTATTGATTTAAATGATTTGGTCATTTGATTCTAATAAAGGCTAGGTTTAGCAATTTAGCAAAATAATAAATGCACATCAAGAAAACCAAAGATGAGCTTACATTTGTTTTTGACGGAGCTGTTGGGAAGGATGGCGGATCTGGTCAGGAGTTTGACAGGTAATGATTTCACTCTGCGTACCACTGGCACCGCCACACGGGGGCGCTTCACTGGAACAACCCTGGGCACTGGTGATACTCTTCCTCGGTACTCAAACAGTCTGTTTGTCAACAAGAAAGAAATATTCAATGAGCGAATGTACAAAATTATTCTTAAAAGTATGCAATCAAACAGTGAAGCAGTGAATGCATGACAACATCAGATTTTTGGCCGCTCTGATGCAGTTTTACACTTTAAAGGTCCAATGTGTGATATCTAGGAGGATCTATTGATAGAAATGCAAATAATATACTGTACATAACTTGTCTTCAAAGGTGTATAAAGACCTAACATAATGAAGCGTTATGTTTTTACAACCTTAGAATGAGTTATTTCTATCTAGATACACCTCGGGTCCTCTTACATAGAATTGGCCATGTTGTTTCTACAGTAGCCCTAAAGGGACAAACTGCTCTGCAGAGTGGGTTTCATAAATATGTTATCTCCTTCGGCAAAGAAGACTAAGCGTGACGACATCTTAGTCCTGTGTCAGCCACCGTGTGCTTCGAAAGGGAGCAGTGGAGCGAGCCATTGGTGAGCCAACTAATGCACTGGAGAACCGTCATATTAAATAGCAGTTCTGTCATAATTTATTCACCCTCATGTCGTTCAAAACCTGTAAATGACTCTTTTTTTCTGTTCCGTGGTTTTGTGTCCATACAGTGGAAGTCAAAGGGGGTCAATGTTGTTTGGTTACTAACGTCCTTCGAAATATCTTGTTTTCTACTGAAAAAAAAATAAAGTCATACAAGTTTGGAATGACATGCGGGTGAGTAAATGTTGAAAGATTTTTTTGGGGGGGATTAACTGTCCCTTTATTATGGCTTTTACGCTTGCTTTGGATCATTACACACAATTATGTGCACACACAGTACAGGGTTGTGCTTTTATGGCATCCATACCAAACTAGTCATTTTGTTCGACTCATATTTTTTAAGAAACTGAAAGCTAATTACAAGACTTGTCTTTGCATCGTGTCCAAGTTTGCCAAAATGAGGCCAAACCCGAATTTTTTTGAACCAGTGTAAAAATCCTCATGCTTTGCTCTCCCAGCATCTGCAGGGGATGAAGAGGCTGGTGTGCCCTGAATAAACCGAGAGAAGATACTTTTGTCTTCAAAGAGAGGCCGTCTGCTGCCCATACAGGAACCTTAAAACAGCCAGCTGGCTCCCTAAGCGGCTCTCTACGCGGTTTTATTGACCGATCCCCAAACCTTAAGATCACTTGGAAACAGGTGTTGCTGAAGTTATTGGATCTGTTCGCTGTAAAATGCCGAGCGGAGTCAACGTCACCCTGAGACGGCCGTAAGTCAGGGAGGAAAGATCACAAGAGAGATATCAATAAACGTGTCAGCTCATCATATGGACGAAATGCTTTACATCAACAAACAAGCGCTTCCAACCGAGTCTCGCAGCAGGGTTTCCATAGCCACCGTTAGAGCTCGCCCAGCCAAAGTTAGCTTAACAGGTCGTGGAGAGAGTTCTTGTGAAACACACATATCTTTTTCTCCTTTCTTTCATCGGCTCGCAGCTGTGAGCTGTGTTTTTTTACGAGCAAAAAAATCTGCCAAGTTGTGAGAAAATGTATTATGACAGGGGAAGCTACGCTGTAGAAATAAGACTGTGGCTGACTTCATTATCAGACACCGCTGGGTTACCGTACTAAAAACCGCGTTCCACAGACCCTGACTGTTGAATTATGAGCTCAGGTGAGTGTACAGCGGATATATTTCCACGAGCTGTGGGTTCTCGCGCTCCGCCTGTGATTTTTATATTTGTACGTCTGGTTGCGTTCGCTGGAGGTCACCTACATTTCATGAGTGACATTTTAAGGGGGCGTATTTGAATTTGTGCAAGATGATGGCGCTCACCTGTCGTAGAATTCTTCTCGGTAGTAATCGTAGTCGAAATCATAACCGCTGTGGGGGACAGATACAAAAAATATCATTTCAAACAGGATTCACAAGACACAGAAACTACACTTTCTACATAAAGAGGAGATGGGGGCTGGTTGTCATTCTTTTCTACCCTATTGAATTTTGAAGTAATTTTGAAGTAAGTCACGTGGTATTATATATATATATAAATATGATAAAAAACATAAAATTAGTGTGTTTAGAAGTATTATGTATATATTAGTTTGTTGTTTAAAAACTTAATATGAACGTCTTATCTTTGCAGAATTTAAAATAATATAAATAAGATATATCTTTTGTCATTTTGACCAGTTCGTGCCGTTTACATTTTCTGTAAATAAATGCAAATAAAATACACTACATTCATGTGAAATTTGGGAGGAATGCTGTCAGTTGTGAAAATGATAATTTTATGATGATACTGCACCTATAAATAGTAAATTCAGATAAACTGCAAATCATTTTTGTGTCTTCTTTTTAATAAATCATGTATCATTATACATACATATACCAAAATATGCTCTCTCTCTCTCTCTCTCTCTCTATCCATCTATACACATCCGCGAATAAATGAAGAGATTACAATATTCCTCCCAAATTTCAAATAAAAATATTGTTTCTATTTGCATTTATGTAGCGATTTTCTTGCAAACAATTTAAACTGGGGAAACAGGTCAAAATAACAGAAAAGATTTTAGACCTCAAATACTGAAAAGAAAATGTTCATATTCACCCTTAAGCAACAACAGTAATATTTATACATGTATTTAGGAAAAGTTCAAAAATATTTTTTTATGTGATAACCTGGATTTTTATCATAGTTTTCATGTTCAAATTGACTGCTATATTCCAATATACAATATACTATCTCCATCGACTTTGTTAACAACGAACAAAATGTGAAAAGTTGCAAGTACATCCTAAAGAAATATGTGAGTGACTTCATTCCATAGAGTACAAGTATAATCGAGTTTGTGATAATCTAGATATTTCTGCAATCACCTGTATAATGTTGCTGCGGTTCTCTTCAGTCCCTTCGGCCTGTTGGGTTTGGGTTCACCTGCCATGTTAATATCTGTGAATGTAATTGAAAAACATCCATTACATCTCATTCCATCTTACTTACAGTCTTTATGAAACCTTGATTACGAAAGTGCACTGAGTAATTGAGCAGAGTAGTAATATTAAATCAGCCCGCTATTAAATAATGACAGATGGCCATGACTTCTCAACCTGACATCTGCTGCTATACAATAATTATAAACTATTGGTGCACTTAAGGCCGTTCTGTATATGTAATTATCACAGTACAGCCACCAGAGGGCACTCGACCCCCACTCAACCGCACACTCTCGCCCGGAATAACCCGAATCCACACACATCAGCCTCCAGAGCCCCTCTCGCATCCAGGTTATAACAGCAATGACAGGAGGAGAAGCAGAAAGAGAATAACGGATAGCTGTGAAGCCAGGATAGACATGGCTCTGTCACCAAATCTCATATTTCGTACACTCAAGCGAGGTGAGGTGACGGGCTGAACTTTGAGAGAGGGTGGACAGCGCCAGGGTTTGAGTCACAGCTGCGATGATTTCCGTGAGTTACAGCACTGATTGGGCAGTAGGGAACGAATGGTGTTGCGTGATTGACAGGTCTCTGGCGCTGTCAAGTGGGAGCCGAAAGCTCAATGAAGCGCGAAACAGCGGCTAATCTGACCGCCGAGAAAAAAAATGTATGTCATCAAGCGACCCGAGAAGGCTGGAGGGCAAAAGAGAGAAGACAAGACAAGACATAAAACAAAGATTGAAAAAGAGACGCAGATTGCGATACAGTATTGCGTAGGGACATGTGCTTGATTGTAAATCATTTTAAACCAAACATATAACCGAATGTAATATAATTATTCACCTTCAGCAGTCTTCCTTCTGCTGAACGCAAAAGAAGATATTTTGAGAAACGTCTCAGTGGTTTTGTGCTCATGCAATGGAAGTAAATGGGGACAAAGTTGTTCGGTTACCAACGTTCTTCAAAATATCTCCTTGTGTGTTCTGCAGAAGAAAGTCATACAGATTGGGATTGACAAGAAGATGAGTAAATAAAAAAGGTGCAATCGAACAAATGTGCATATAATGGCCAAGAACTGTGAGACAGCTGTCTTAAAGCCACCAGGAACGTTTCTCATGGGTAAATTGTTCACCTCAAAAAATTACTTTTGCGGTTCTTGTCCGATCACGAAGGGTCAAAGGACAAGGCCAACATATCTGCGTGATTTGGACGCAGCTACATAAAAGGTGGAAGAGTGGAAACAAACAACTGTGTGATCACCTCAGCAAGACAAGAACACCTGCTGCGGACGCACCTGTCCTTTTCATCAGTTATCTGAGGGGGGCGGAGCATAAGCGCTCGGTTGCCCAGATACCGGCTCAGCTGTCTAACCAATCAGTGTCTAGAGGTCACCTTGTAGATTCCACACCATAACCGGCTGGTACAATGAGGCTAAAAAATATTTAACGCTAACACACTTAACTGAATTAGCTGGGAGATAATATGACCCCATATTGTTTTAAAGACACAATTCTTTTTGAAGGTCAGAAGTGTTTAAGAGACGCACACATACATTGAATTTCCTTTGATTTGACTGCCAAACACGAAGACAATTTCCTAGGCGATAACTGAAAGCTGAATTAGTCATGTGACAACAACACGGCATAGGAATTTTGAAGCAGTTTCTGTTTTACATATTTAATAAAGTTGCCAGTATACACAGTATGTACTAATTCAAGCTTCTAAAAGGCAGCGATGCCATATGAACCATTTTTGGTTCTTCAAAGACCTTTAAGTCAAAGGTTCTTCTAAGTAACATTTCTTTCTTACTTTTTTTTATACCTTTATCCACTTTAAAGTACCTTTTGTGGAACAGAAAGGTTCTGCAGATGTCATTGGTTCTTCTATAGCATTGTTTGATCGGTAACACTTCACTACATGACGTTTCCCTTTATAAAGCATTTGTAAACGTGTTCATTGATGATTAATAAGTCATTTACAAATGCATTATAACTGCGTAAATAAAAAGGGATTCTAACGAAATACCTGCCAAACAGTGAGGCATTTTTAATTCGCATGTCAAAAATGCTTAATAAGTGTATTTATTCATTATTAATTTGCTAAATAGGCTGTCAGACTGGAGACTGTAGGGTGTTATGTTGTTTTTTCTTATTATTGTATATTTCATAAATGGTTCACGTGAATCCACTAAATTAAGGCACACTTTCATGGTTTGATAAAAAAATTTCTCAAGTTTGGTGTTTTGAAGTTGTGAATGAATACTTTACAGGCATCCACTTTTCTTTAAAGTGCACTTTCATGGGCTGTCAAAACATCTAAATGTATGATTCACATCAGAGATGTAGCCTTGTAAGCCAGCATTCTGTTTCTACAATAAATAATAAATACGTGTTTTCTGGTTTTGATTAACTATTGGAAGTAATTGAATCATTAATAAAACATCGTAAGTTTACTACAACCTTTGTGGATTTAGTGTTAAAAAATTATCAAAAGTTTGATGAATTTATCTTGGTAAGCAAGAAAAAAATGCTTTGGATAAGCATCTTGATCCGAAGGCATTCTGGAGGGCACCGTAAGACATTCGGAATCGGATCAGGTAAGCTACATGGTTTGAGAAGTGACATAAGATATGAAATATACAATAATAAGAAAAACCAACATAACGCCCTACAGTCTCCCGTCTGACAGCCTATTTTGCAAACAACATCAAGATAACAATGAATCTGCTTTCGAGTCAAATAAATAATGAATAAATACATTTATGAAGCATTTATAAAATGCGAGTTAAAAAAAGGCTCACTCAAAGTGCCTCTGGATTGGTGTTGCTCTCATTTTGCAAAATGGTCTTTAAAACGTAGGAAACAAATAGTACTTTTAAGAGCCTTTGACTGAAACGTTCAATGGGGAACCAAAACTGCTTGTTCACTTTTAAAAATAAAGATTCTATAAAGGGTTCTTGTGCCACAGAGAACCTTTTTGCTTTACTAAAGACCATTTCTTTCTTCTCTGAACATATCCCTTTTGTGCACCAGAAAGGTTCTGTGTATGTTATAAGGTTCTTCATAAAACCGTACAGTCCGAGAAGGAGCTTTTTAGGAACCTTTTGTTTTCAAAAGTGTTCTATGGCATCACTGCAAAGAACCTTTTTTAGTACATTTTTTTTCAAACAAAACCAAGCTGAACCTGGCAGCCTGCATGCTAAATATCTGGCATGTTAGGTTGAAAGTTAACAATAATAGAAAACAACAACTTTGCACATAAAATTGTTTAAGGCAATTGTAGAATTCACTACGAGTAAAGGGTGTTCTGTTATTGGACTTCTGTGCTAGTTACAGTTTGGCCATAACGAACACCATGTTCAAGCATAAGGGTGTCCATCAGTGCACATGGCACCAGGACACCCTTGGCCGGAGGTCGATGATCGACTTTGTAGTTGTTTCATCTGACCTATGGCCGTATGTCTTGGACACTCGGGTGAAGAGAGGGGCGGAGCTGTCAACTGATCACCACCTGGTGGTGAGTTGGATCCGATGGCGGGGGAGGAAGCTGGACAGACTCGGCAGACCCAAACGTACTGTGAGGGTCTGTTGGGAACGTTTGGCCGAATCGACTGTCAGAGAGTTCTTCAACTTCCACCTCCGGGAGAGCTTCGACCAGATCCCGAGGGAGTCTGGAGACATTGAGTCCGAGTGGACCATGTTCTCCACCTCCATTGTCAACGCGGCCACTCGGAGCTGTGGCCGTAAGGTCTCCGGTGCCTGTCGAGGCGGCAATCCTCGACCCGGGTGGACACCGGAAGTAAGGGATGCCGTCAAGCTGAAGAAGGAGTCCTATCGGGCCTGGCTGGCTTGTGGGACTCCCGAGGCAGCTGACAGGTACCGACAGGCCAAGCGGACTGCAGCCGGGTGGTTGGGGAGGCAAAAACTCGGGCCTGGGAGGAGTTCGGGGAGGCCATGGAGAAGGACTATCGGTCGGCCTCGAAGAGATTCTGGCAAACCGTCCGGCGCCTCAGGAGGGGTAAGCAGTGCCCTACCAACGCTGTTTACAGTGGAGGGGGGCGGCTGTTGACCTCAACCGGGGATATCATCGGGCGGTGGAAGGAATACTTCGAGGATCTCCTCAATCCCGCCGGCACGTCTTCCATTGAGGAAGCAGAGGCCGAGGGCTCGGAGGCGGACTCGCCCATCACCCGGGCTGAAGTCACCAAGGTAGTCAAGAAACTCCTCGGTGGCAGGGCACCGGGGGTGGACGAGATCCGCCCTGAGTACCTCAAGTCTCTGGATGTTGTGGGGCTGTCTTGGCTGACACGCCTCTGCAGCATCGCGTGGCGGTCGGGGACAGTGCCCTTGGACTGGCAGACCGGGGTGGTGGTCCCTCTTTTTAAGAAGGGGGACCGGAGGGTGTGCTCCCAACTATCGGGGATCACACTTCTCAGCCTCCCCGGGAAAGTCTATGCCAGGGTACTGGAGAGGAGAATCCGGCCGATGGTAGAACCTCGGATTCAGGAGGAACAGTGTGGTTTCCGTCCTGGTCGTGGAACACTGGACCAGCTCTATACCCTCTGGAGGGTTCATGGGAGTTTGCCCAACCAATCCACATGTGTTTTGTGGATTTGGAGAAGGCATTCGACTGTGTCCCTCGCGGCATCTTGTGGAGGGTGCTCCGGGAGTATGGGATTCGGGACCCTTTGCTAAGGGCTATCCGGTCCCTGTACGACCGGAGCAGGAGCTTGGTTCGCATTGCCGGCAGTAAGTCAGACTTGTTTCCGGTGCATGTTGGACTCCGGCAGGGCTGCCCTTTGTCGCCGGTTCTGTTCATAATTTTTATGGACAGAATTTCTAGGCGCAGCCAGGGGCCGGAGGGCGTCGGGTTTGGGGACCACACGATATCATCTCTGCTCTTTGCGGATGATGTCGTCGTGCTGGCCCCATCAGACCAGGACCTTCAGCATGCACTGGGACGGTTTGCAGCCGAGTGTGAAGCGGCTGGGATGAGAATCAGCACCTCCAAATCTGAGGCCATGGTTCTCAGTCGGAAAAGGGTGGCTTGCTCACTTCAGGTAGGTGGAGAGTTCCTTCCTCAAGTGGAGGAGTTCAAGTATCTGGGGGTCTTGTTCACGAGTGAGGGAAGGATGGAACGGGAGATTGACAGACGGATCGGTGCATCTTCTGCAGTAATGCGGTCGCTGTACCGGTCTGTCGTGGTGAAGAAGGAGCTGAGCCGCAAGGCGAAGCTCTCGATTTACCGGTCAATCTACGTTCCTACTCTCACCTATGGTCATGAGCTGTGGGTCATGACCGAAAGGACAAGATCCCGGATACAGGCGGCCGAAATGAGCTTTCTCCGCAGGGTGGCTGGGCGATCCCTTAAAGATAGGGTGAGAAGCTCGGTCACTCGGGAGGAGCTCAGAGTAGATCCGCTGCTCCTCCACATCGAGAGGGGCCAGCTGAGGTGGCTCGGGCATCTTTTCCGGATGCCCCCTGGACGCCTTCCCGGGAAGGTGTTCCGGGCATGTCCCACCGGGAGGAGACCCCGGGGAAGACCTAGGACACGCTGGAGGGACTATGTCTCCCGGCTGGCCTGGGAACGCCTCTGTGTCCCCCCGGAAGAGCTGGAGGAAGTGTCTAGGGAGAGGGAAGTCTGGGCGTCCCTGCTTAGACTGCTGCCCCCGCGACCCGGCCCCGGATAAGCGGAAGAAGATGGATGGATGGATGGCACTACGAGTAAAGCCTACAATGAAGCAGAGACCTTTGCTGATCTCACATTGAGGTTTCTTGCTCACATTGGCTGGTTGACCTACTCTACCTGTACTGACCTCCCATTGACAATCCACAGCATCTGTGGTTACTGTAAAACTCACAGCTGCATATATCTTAGGTCTCGCCCATAGCAGCAACTTTAGCTCATGCACATGAAATCCTACAAACCACTTCATTCATTGTTCAACTCACCAAGGGTCTGTCCAGCAAGCACGCGTCCATTTTCTCCGATGACAGCTCCGCGAGCGTGTCTCTCATTCGCGTACTGAATGAAGGCGTAGCCCTTGTGAACCGAGCAGCCGAGCACGCGGCCGTATTTGGAGAAGATGGTCTCGACGTCGCTCTTTTTCACCACGGCTGTGTTCAGGTTTCCGATGAACACGCGCGAGTTGATCGATTTGGGGTCGTTTTTGTTGGTGATGTTGCTCGTCTGAACTTTCAGGGACATCTTGGATCAAATGTGGACAGCAATCTGTGGAAGAAGCAGAGAGGATAGTGCAAGTTTAGAGACCAAGAGTGGGGAAACTTTGCAATTGTTTTCCGTTTAAAAGTTAAAACAATGCTGTTTTAATGATAAGGGTAACATAGTTTTGCTGAAGTTCAAAAGCCCTTAAGGTAAAAGTCATCTTGTTGATAACTCTTTTCTCTTTTCTTTATTGGAATAAGGTGCCTTGAGGGTAGACAAAAACGTAATCTGTTTTGGACACAATGACATAAGCAAACCATAGAAGGTATTTCTGATTAACTCACAAACTCAGGTGTATAGATTAATGCCTTACAACTGACATATTACACAAACTACAGGAATCTGTGTGTTTTGCTGATTTTACATCATTGGACACAAAAGAAGAGGGCAAAACCTGGTTAAATCTAAACCTATGGAAGTTTGTACTTCCCTATTATACACAAAGTATATGAAAATGTTTAGGTTATGTAAGGCATGCAGATCTATAGCTGGAGCCTTTAAAGTAATTCTGCCCTTGAGCAAACATTAGCCTATGTAACATTTCCAAATTAATGAATACGTGATCAAAGTTCTCATGACAACTGCACAGCATCTCTGATATGGTCCAATCCTCATGGGCTGGACCGGCTCAATAACCCCATGCAGTGAAATCAGATCGGGCCGTAATGAGCACATTGATAAAAGTGTTAATGATAGCCCGCAGGAATGAGAAGTCACGAACGTGATCTCTTTAATACATCAATTGTTTCTCTTAGACAGCAGTGAGATGAAAAATGAGAAGAGATTTCTAAAAGCTGTACAGCAGTCATTTTACAGTACATGTCCCCTCTTGAGTTTTAGTAGAGATCTCAACACTGACTGTGATCAGATTTGATACGCAAGCATCACTATTCTTCTTGGAAGAGGGATTTCAGCCATATTTTAGGGAGAAGAACATCATATTGACCAGGGGGCAGATGAGTTTAACCAGGGACAACAAAATAAGCACAGTATACTTTAGTTCAGTTCAGTTCGAGCTTTATTGTCATTCCGCTACATGTGGGGACATATAGTGGAACGAAATGTCGTGCCTCACAGGACCATGGTGCTACATATATAAGTTAATTTCATGATAAAGTTAAAGGATGTTTTCAAGCATATGCTACTACTTTAAATGTTGGGTATTGTAATTTACTAGTTGTATACAAGTAGTATACTTCTAAGTGTACTGTTTCAATACTACTTGTTTAATACTAAATAGTTTAGGCCCACTTTTTAGTTTATACTCAAAAAGTTAAAGTGTAACAGTTGTAAACTTTAAGCACACAACTAGTCACTACAATTTTTATTCATACTGCAATATACGTATAGGTATATTAATAGTTTACTAGTTAATTTTTTTTTCACATTTTCTAGTGTACTAAAGAACACTGTTAAGTAAACCTTTAGTAAACTATTTATTTTATTTTATTCTATATTTTTATTATTTCTTCAAATTAAAATTCTTTTGAAACACATTTTTATAGACCAATTCGCAAGATGTAAACACTGGCCTAGAAGCACTTAGGGTTTCAGATTTTATTTATCATTTAATATAATTTTTTACTCTAACATATATAAATCTTAAAGATATTTGTTCAACATTTTAAAATAGTTTTAAATATTCTGTTGGTCAAATTCTTTTGAAACATTTTTGTCTAAAAACAGGAAGTTCTTTTGGACCTGCGTTAAACCAGCGTTGATTACGTCATCCAAAGTAGTCTATAATTTAAATGAGAAACTCCTAAAACAAAAAAGATTAATAAATAAAACCATGACTTCCAATACATCTACAAAATCTTCTTATCAAAGTCCTATCAAATGATCAGATACACTGAACTTTGACATGAAAGCAACCCAAGGAGTAAAGATAAAAGTATGTGGAGCTCATGTGAAGAGTCTGAGGTTAAAAAGCATGCTGCTTTCCACCGCTGCAGTGACGGGCCACCGCTGGTCCTTATTAGTGCTGTTCCAGTTCCTCTGAATTTGAAATAAAAGAGAACGCAAAGACCAGCAGCAAGATTGTCAGGGTCAATCGATTGTATCCTGGGTATGACAGAAATAAAGTTAACTGTGAGGGCTGTTCTCGACAGTGTCGGCTTAGCACACAACCTCTTCTGAGCACATGAACATAAGGTCAGTTAGTGTGATAGAGATGTTTCTCCTCTAATTACAAGAACCTCCGTAAAACTCGGCATTGCTGGGATTGTATGATTCTTTGAACCGTGTTCTCTCTGTCTTTCTTCTTGTTATAATGACTTGGGCACCAGAGGTTTTTGAACAGTTTTTTGAACTTAGCGCTAACGTCCAGTTCTCTGAAATAATCACCTGATTCGTTGCTATTCGTTTACCTTTAGGGTGCTTTCCCATAAGAAAACGAATGATCAGAGGTTGCTGTTTTATGGCCAATTTTATATTTCACCGTGCCTCCTGCATTTCTCCTAAAACCTTTTATGGGCTAAAAAGAAGCAAATGATGACAAACGATGAAATATATAGGACTTAAAGTGTTAGCTCACCCCAGAAATAAAATTCTGTTATTCCCTCATGTTGTTAGAAACCTGTTTATATGACTCTTTCTTCTGTGGAGCGCAAAAGAAGATATTTAGAGAAATGTCTCAGTGGTTTTGTGTCCATATAATGGAAGTAATTGGAAGCCGGTGTTGTTTGGTTGCCAACATTCTTCAAAATATCTTCTTTTGTGGTCTGCAGAAGAAAGAGGTTTTTGGTGCGATTCTGTATGAGTTTGGTGTGAAAGTGATTTTCTAAACTCAGCTGTCGAGTTGACAGAGAACTGCAGTTTAAACCCGAACAGTGGAACTAAGTGTGACAACAGTCTTTCTAAAGAGTTGATGACTGAAGTGTCAGACTTAATAGTCTTAAGGTTTAGGGATCTTGGAACAAAATTAAATGATTGATTAGACTGAGAAAAATATTGGACCAAATTCCTACATCAGAGATGGAGATCCTGGCCGGCGCCCTGACAGGAGGTGCTCATGCGGCTGAAACTACCTCCGGCTAACCTAATGAGCTGTGATTTTCCAGTGCTCCCATTATTCCTCATTATGCCATTGACACAATCAACAAATTCAAGAGCTTTTTCTCGCACGAGTTTAATCAAAATGAGACAAAACATAGCTGGGCTATTTAATAATTGATGAAATGAACAGAGCAGAGATTGAATTGGATGGGGGATAAACAGCTGAGGGCTCCTCCAGGAATAGAGATGCACAAACTTGGGTTAAACATGTAACTGGCACGCAAATGTTTGACTCTCCAGAGGTTTGGCATTACCGCCGCACGAGTTTCCTAGAAACAGTCCTGGTTATTTAAATGTCCAGGGGGTCTGTAAGTTCACTGAAACTGGCCTTTTATGCTGACCTGAGACCTGTTTAGCATTTTGTTGTTGTAGCAGTCTAGTTAAAATGTGTTGGTGGTCTGCATTTAAATGAACGTCTCAGCACTTTAAGCGTACCAATAATATTTTCACACAAACTTTCTCATTTATTTGTAAGCTTAAATACTTCTTAAAGAACAAGAAGTTAAGCATGTTTAGATTTTTTTAGATGTTTGTTTTGGCTGGAGATCGGTTCATCAAAAACAAATGATTCTGTCTATAGCTCATAAATAGTGTATACTTGTACGTGCACTAAGGAAACGAAACAGCACTGTTTCGTCAATATTATTTTTACGACCTAAACTCTACACAGGATATACAACCATATAAACAAAACCTTTCAAGATAGAATGCAGATACAGTATGGTTTATTGGGAATGATTTACTCATCCCACAATTAGTGAGTTTAATACTTGTTGCAATGGTGCATTTAAAGGTCCAATGTGTCATTTTTAGGAGGATCTATTGACAGAAATGCAATTAAATATACATAACTAGTATCCAGAGGTGTATAAAGACCTTACATAATGAAGCGTTATGTTTTTATAACCTTAGAATGAGCTATTTCTACATACACCGCAGGTCCCCTTATATAGAATTGGCCATGTTGTTTATACAGTAGCCCTACACGGACAAACTGCTCTATGGAGTGCATATCATAAATACATGATCTCCTTCTGGAAAGAAGCAAAAACGTGACGACATCTTGGTTCTGTGTCAGCCCCCGTAGTGCTTCGAAAGGGAAGGGTGGAGTCACTGCAGTGCCGTTGGTTGCAATTCACAACCTCACCACTAGATGCCACAACTTTTTTAATTGTGGACCAAACAGTTTCAACATTACTGTTATTTTGCTGAATCCTCAGGTTTATTTTGCAGGGTTGTGGAATTAAAGTGTTTTTTTGGAGCATGCTATTTTTTTCACTTTGATGTCTTAAGGCATTGTGTAGTAGTCAGTGCTCAGCAGTTTTGTGCAGTAAACAAACAAACATAGTAATTATTCCATCTATCTATTTGTTAAATGTCTGTTAGTTTCCTCTTAGTCTGCTTAGCATCTATTTATCCCATTTTCACTTTGTTAATGTTCCTGATTTATTTGCTGTCTAACTTATCGCCATCTCTGTTTGCAAGGTTAGTTTCCAAACAGTCAAATCAAGTCAAACTGACATTACCCAGAAAAATCTTACCCGCCAGCTCAACATCTAAATCGCTGGTGTCCTTCTGAAACCTCGTATCTCCATTTCGTGATTTTTATTAATTGCCATAAATCATTATTATAAATCCCTTTGTCATTGGGTTTTTGCAAGTATCTATTAAAAAGGGCTTTTCAATATGGACATCCGAGGTTTTGAAAGGAAAGCAACAAAATTATTATTTAAACATTATCAAAAAAATAAGAGTAAGGTAAGAAAGCACTTTTGAACAGTTTGATTTGTCAATTTAAACAATCAACAGATGATGGTTTTGCAAGTCCATGAGAGAGACTACAAAAGTGAAAACCCAAAGCAATTATACAGACTCTTCACATGATCAACACCGTAGTTATAATGCACTACAAACTGATTTCAGCTTGATTGTAAAAAGTCATGTGCTTGAACTCTCTCTCTCTCACGCCTCCACTTACACACACCCGTTTGAGTACTGCTTTGTGGGTTTAGGATTTATATTCTTTTTGAACTACTGCCAAAACCATCACTGTGTCAGTAATGGTATTTTAGACGTGCAAATGCGTTTTGAGGTCACTTAATAGCTCATTAGAAATAAGACCACCTGGCCCACCCACAGACGTTACCAGAACGAGCATAAAACCAGACTGGTTTCGTCTCCCGAGTCGTTGATATAGCACTCTGTTGGGAGCAAACGGCAACAAATTCGGTTTGGAAACGGCACCTTGGGTATGAGGTCTGCTCCACTGTTGCCTCGGGCAACTAAATGAGTGCCTGAACATTGAGGAAGGCTTCAATTCACCAGCCAATCAGCTCTCCAAACAGCGCCTTTGTACTGGGTGCAGCATGCACGATTGTGACAGCGAGCAAGAATCTAAAGAGATTTCGTTTCATTTGGCGGTGAAGTCAGACGGCGCGGCACGCTCGGCGGCTCCTCCTGTTGTTTCAAATGTATATCTCCACCCTCCCTTCTCCAAAAAACAGACACCCACTTGCTCTAAATTCTCTTATTTTCCTTCATCTCGAAACGGCAAGCCTTGGCGACTCCGAGGGCAGGTGTTTCCGGAGATAAAAGGGGACGTGGAATAAACGAGGGTGCTCGTAATGATGAGGTCCCTCCTGTTCACTTTCTCTATCTCACTTCTCTAATTTCCCGTCAGCCTCTGATGTCTTGCTTATTACCACTGGCCTCTGAATCCGAGCGATAATTAGCCGAGCCGAATAAACATGGGCTGCGTGCGGATGCATGAAGGTCACCGGGTGTCGTACTTCACCGTGAGCCGGATGGTGAGGGATTTGAAGGGTTGGGGGATAACAATATTGATTATTTTTCTTCCTCGTTTGAGTTATTGGATCTGTGCTGAAGTTGCATGTGCTGATGCTAACAGAGAGGGTTTGGCAGAGCGGGGAAATATAATTTTAATGGCCGGCACTGGCTGCTTTGTATATGCGGTTGTATATGTTTATGTGTCCTCTGAGCTATAGAAGCCCATATGTCAAGTTCAATGAGATTAGTCTTTAAAACTCTTGGCTTTGAGGTAAAGTGCTTGTCTTTTTTCATTTGTGCAAGAGAGTATTTTCTATCAATGCACAGACAATTGGTTGTGGTCGTGTCAGCTGCCGGCATACAAATCACAAAAACAAAGATAGATATGATAACGAATAACATCAAACCTCAGGAGTGACAAAGGCATCCAACAGCAATGTGAAAGACAGCATGACAAGATACATAAAAAAAATATTTTTTATACTTTTCCTAAATACATGTACACATATGACTGTTGTATTGCATAAAATTGAATATGAACTTGTTTTCTTTGCAGAATTTGAGGTCAGAAAAAATACAGAGCAACTTTTCTGTTATTTTCACATGTTTCTCCAGTTTTCTTTTTTTTTTGCAAATAGAAACAATATCTTTATTTGAAATTTGGGAGAAATATTGTTAGTCGTTCACAAAATGAAACACTAATGATCATTTACCTAAACACATACCCATAAGTAGTACATTTAGAAAATGATGGTCTTCAAAAATATGTTTTTTTATAAGTCATTTACAACACCGGTCAAAAGTTGAGGATGACTAACTCATTCTTTAATTATATTTTTTCAGATTTTAGTATAATACTAAACCCATCAAAACCATGGAATAAAACAACTGTAATGTAAATTATGTTGTGACTGAACGCATTAAAAATGAATAGACTCTGTGTTATATTTTAGCATCTTCACCCTGTGCCTGGATTTATCAACCAGCTTCTTGAAGTCTCAACATGGAAAGCTTTTAACAGCACTGAAGGATTTTTTTTATCTATGCTGGACTGGCGTTTTATTCATTATTTTGGTCTAACATAAAAAAAGGTTTCTAATGAAAGAAATAATATGCTGGTACAATATTTTTGTCTACAAAAGCAAATTCAAACACACCCTCAGATTCCAGTAAAAGATTTTAAAGATCACGAGAAACAATTTTATCAAATGATCCTAAACTTTTGACCATAAGTGCTTTCCTTAAAACATCCAGTTCTTTCGAGATTCGAGAATTCAACGATTCGAACCCACTGAGGGCAAATTTATTTAACTTTCAACAAACTTTATTTGAACTTAATGAGACCTTAATATAAAAAAATGTGGGAACCGGTTAACCCATTTTATAAGTCCATTCGATTTTGCATGATTCACTTAGACTCACTTTGGTCATACGACTTTATAAACGAAGTGTCAAAACAAACCAACTCCCGAATAAAGTAACATTAAAATCAAGAGAAAAGTGAAGACTTATTTTCATTCTGCCTGTCTTCCCAAGGCAACACCCCCCACCGGTTAACTGCGAAAATATACAGTATCAAACCAAAGCACTTACAAAAATATTAATAAAAAGACTCCTATTTTACATAAACTCATCTGAGTATGCCCAGAGAGAGAGGAGACCTTTTCCTTGAGATGGCTCTAAATGGCTCCGGGCTACATCTGGTATTGCTGATAAAAGTCTTGCTGCCGTTCCTTCAACCAGATATATCTTAAAATGATTGGGCTTTAGGACCCTACGGGCTGTTCCTCTGGGATGTCTGACTTTGCCCATCCACATATGAGCACTGCTAAATCAACAAAGCAGCAGCACTTCTGTGGCCTTTGTACCTCGGCTAGACCAGAGGGCACGCCATGACTGAGACACTAGGATAGATGCGGACCCTCTGGCACTTTGTATTCAACTTGCCCTGTGGTCCTGGGTTTATCAGAGTTAATACAGATTTGATGTTGCAGAGACTTTCTTTCTCTCTCCCTCTCTCATTCTGTATGCATGTGTGCTTTATAAAGAACAGAGCAAGAGATGTACGTCTGTACATAATAAGACAAATACAACCGATTCTGCATTCAGAATGAATCGGCCTGCAGCAAAATTGCCCTAAGCGACATTAAATAATGTTTGCTTGCATCATAACGCCTGTAACTACATGGCAAAGTTGTGAAAATGCTTTTGGTAGTAATCATTTTTGGTATTTTGCTTGATAAAAGAAATGATGAGAATATTTTTTACACAACATAAAATTATTTTCTATATTTGTGCTACGGAGACATGAATGATGCCTTGAATCACATGGCTTGTTAAGGAGTTGTATGCAATAACTTTTCTTACAATCAATAAAACGAAAATAGTAACTGAAGGTTACTTAAAGGGATAGTTCACCCAAAAATGAAAATTCTGTCATCATTTACTAACCCTCATGTCATTCCAAGCCTGTATCGCTTTATATATTAAAAAAGATATATTTAAAAAGATATATATTTCGATATTTTGAAGAATGCTGGTAATAAAACAACATTAGACCCCATTGACTTCCATTGCGTATAAACCTCAAACAGAACATTACGATGGATTCCATTGTGCTATTTGCTTTGGTAATGTACAGTGTGAGCGGCCAGCGGGGGAATGGGGACAATCGCGCTCTGGCATGGTTTCGGCACGCTATAGATTCAGGCCTCTCCAAAGCTTTAGTTTCTTTGTGTGTTAAGACGTTAACTTATCAGAGATACACAACACCACACTGCAACCTCGACACGTTCTGCGAATAAATGGATATGGCGTTTTTTTGGGGCATTCCCAGTAATGCAGACGGTCATCCACACCCACTGATTAACATGTAATTTGCCTACATACTGATTTTGTAAATGAAAATCAAATAAAACAGAAAATCAAATGAAAATCAAACTTTTGCAATTTCTATTTCATATTTGCTATTTCATTTTGCCTGGAGATTTTAGTGAAAATTAAATGTCAAATCACAAATTGCATTTTCTTTTTCAATTTGTCAGGGACAACGCATTGTCAGTGTAAAAATGAAATAAAATATTTAAATTGTATTTTTCATTGTGGCACATATTGTGTGTATAATGAAATCGTTAATCTGGTTTTCATTTTCATTTTCGTCGTTTAATGAATTTGTTTAGATTTGGCAGGATTTGCCTTCCGTACAAACCAACCTGGTTGACAACAGTATCAATAATGCTCGTACAAAAATCGCTTACAGCAGCGTTAAACTGAAAACTATGCACACACGTCAAATCTTAAACCTACTTTACATCTAAATATCAATAGAGCTGCAAACACAGTGTCAATAAACTAATAGATGGCTGACACTAATAAAACACAATCTTTATTTATCTCCACACAACCAGGGTCAGTGGACTTCATTCCTGTGACTTTCATGGGACGCTGGCATGTTTAGTTACAGGGACATTCCCCCCGGAGCAACCTGAGGTTAAGCCTCCTTTTCAAGGACAAATATATACTGTATATATATATATAGAGAAAATATACTAAAGAAGGAACCAAAGTCAGATGTCTGCACAGCCTGATATTTTTATTTGGGCTAATAAGCAAACATCTAGCAGCCACTTACAGTGTCTTAGTAATCACATGGAAAGACACTGACAAATAGTCAAAACACCTTAGCAACCACCCACTAAATAATAAGAAAGCACCTCCAAACATACAGATTTTAATTTAATTTCATATTCATATTTTTTTATTCAATTGACCAGATAGTTTACCCAAAAATCCTTTAAACATTTATTCACTCTCAAACCTGTGTGACTTTATTACATCTACAGAACACAGAAGAAGATATTTTGAAGAACATTGGTAACCAACAACATTGGCCCTCATTGACTTCCATTGTATGGACACAAAACCACTTTTATATACAGATATTGCTCAACACGAGAGTGAATAAATTCATTTTTATTTGTGGGTCTCTTTAACGCCAAACTCATCACGTCCAAAAGGTGTCTAAACATAACGGTACGACTATTAAGTGAACAAACATTATTAGAGTAATAATGTAAATCGACATTTTATACTCTTTAGAGTAAATAATGTGTTGCAGAATAAAGAATAAGCGGAGCAGAATGCACAACAACATGACGACACCACCAGCGCTAACACTTATAAACTCGGACTACAGCACAGCAAATCCAGCTGACAAGCAACAACAACATTTACCAAAGCTCATGCGATTCTCTTTACTGCCAGCAGGACTAAAACATGTAGCACTTTTAAGACCACCCAGCAGATTTCCATAAATAGCACGCGTTGACTTCTGGACTCCATTTATCAGGATGTGTCAAACCATTCGCGGACATGCAAGAAACAGAGGGAATATGTAAATGGGATGCACATGAGCCATAACAAAATCACATGTTGTGATTCACATTGTCTACACATTTTTCTCCTTAAGTTGCTTTTTTCAGGATATTCTGTTGGATTAGAATATCATCAATAATGCAGAACGAGCTGTATATGAAACCATCTGTTTCCAGAGCTATTTTGTAGATGTTAATATTGCTGAATTCAAATGCTTTTTGGTTATATTGCTGGATGTGAGAGGGAGAATACAAAGATTTGTTCTGACAAAACAGAGAATGATATTAAAAAAGCAATCAAAACCTCAAACAAAACTTTGAAGGTACGAGTACAAACGCCTTGTTGTGACTGTAGATGTTTCAGGGGGATGTGAAGTTTATCCGCATTCGGTTTCCAATCAGCTCTGAATGTAAATCGCTTGTTCTCAATAGATGACCATTCATTTTTTTTTTATTCATTCTAATATAAAACCAGCAGACAATTGAGTTTGTGAGAATTTGCTGTATGCAGACAACAATACCGGTTTGATTTCCTTGATGTTTCTGAAGCAGAACAATTTAGTTTCACTTCTTCCTATCACGTTCTCTCGCCGTCGAAAGCACTTCAATCAGGAAGAGGTTATGCAGATGAGCTATTGTATAGCTATTTACAGAATACCTGCCAGCGGGGGATTCATATACAAAGCATGATTGAGGTCCCCATGGTAACCCACAAATTTAAAGAGTAAGTCATTTGAAGACTATAAATGTATCCTTTAAACACATGAAATAGGACTTTTTCACAATTTCACAAATATTTCAAGAACTGATCATCAGCAGAGCAATGTCTGATTAAATAAACATAAAAAGCAAAATTTTGATTTCATTATACTTAAGTTAAAGGGATAGTTTGCCAAAAAATGAATGTTCTGTCATCATTTACTCACCCTCATGTCATTTCATTGTTGTTTTTTTGTAGAACATGAAAAGATATTTTGAAGAATGTTGGTAACGATAGCGGTACCCATTGACTTGCATTTGTATTGTATCCGTACAACAGAAGTGAATGGGTACCGTTGTTATCTGGTTACCAACATTCTTCAAAACATCTTCATTCGTGTTCTGCAAAAGAAAGTCATACAGGTTTGAAATAACAAGAGGGTGAGTAAATGATGACAGAACATTTATTTTTTGGCGAACTATCCCTTTAACTTAAGTATAATTTTCATTTTTGGGTGATCTATCCCTTTAATTGTGTGAGGTTTTAGAAATTAAACAGGTGATTTTTGTTTTCCTCTGGGCTTTTCTCTGTCAGAAAAAAACTGAATTCGGGTATGCTAAACAGTGTTTGTTTATCCTCATTTCCATCTTTTCAGGGACAACCGAGTTTAGGGGATGTTTATTTTCCACGTATTAAATGGGCAAATATAACATTGCGCTGTGTTTATTTGCACATCAAAATCCAACTGTTAATCCTAACAAACAGCATTGCCTGTAAATCCACTTCATTTGTTACGTTCATAAACTTTTCCTCCACCATAGTGCACAATGAGCCGTAATAGCAATTCGGCAAATTGAATTCTTCTTCTTACATTTTATTATTTAATATACTGCTCCACGCAACAAATATTGCACTCACTGACACACGCTCATATATTATTAACAGTCAAAGTGAATAACTCATTCTTTAACCTTCCAAAATTTTATTAAAGCTCCCTCCTCCTTCGGTGAATGCTGGTCCCGCCCATTAACGCCTCCTTGGCCATTTATCATTGGCTGTTGTTGCTGCCCGTCTCAATCACTTTGCTTTCCGCCCCTAGTTTGGGTATGATAAACGAGCTAAAGGGAGTCTCATCTATCTGCGCGGCACCTCCATTTATCGGCGCTGCTGAAAAATAGATGGTGTATGAAGTGTAATTTGGTGCTGTAGCGGAGCTCCTGTCCCAGTGGATGTGTCGCGGGACTTTGATTAAATCCTTCTTATAGGAAATCGATACATTCTTCATTAGACCTCTCCTTCTACAAGCCTACCTCCTTTCCTTCTTACACATCTAACCCACACACAGAGAGATGGGAAAGGGGTTCGGGGGGATTACAAGAGTTAAGACCGTGTGTTGTGGGGGGGTGAATGATGGTTGGCTAAAAAAAGGAGAAAACACAGGAGGAGATAAGCAAAGAGGAGTATGACCCAGTGTTTAGGGAAAATAGAGGAAGGTGATAAGAAAAGAGACGTGGGGTTATGGGGGTCGATGCAGAAGGGAAGGACTAATGATGTAGGAGAGAGAGAGAGAGCACTGTAAGCTATGATAAGTGCATACGATGCCTTCTTTTGGCCAAGATTTGAGTATCCTACAGACAATCCCAGAATGCACTCCAATAGGTGAAAAAATAGCTCGAAGATGATGGATGGAGATGTTCTTAGTACCACACACTCTAAAAATGTTGGGTTATTGCAACCCATTGTTGGGTCAAAAAAATGAACAAACCCAGTAGTTGAGTTAAATTAACCCTGACAATGTTTATATTTGACCCAGAATTTGGGTTAAAACCCAGCATTGGTTAATTTATAACCCAATGATTGTGTTTGTCAATTTTTGACAATGTATATATACATAATTGCTGCATTAGAGTCTGTTTCCATGGGTGTCTACAGGTTGGTGGTCCGCCATATTGGAACAGTCAAAGCTAAACCGTGAACCAGGAGCAAGTTGACAATGCATTTAAAACTGTAGTTACAAGCACGCACGGACATTAAATGTTAATTGCTGTAGACCCAATGCTGGGTTATTTTCAATCCAGCGTTGGGTCAAAATGGGACGAACCCAACCGTTGAATTGTAAATTAAATTAAAACGGAAATGTTGACCATTCCAAGATGGCAGATTCATTGATGTGTCTGAAAGGTATAATGTAACATCTTTCCATAGACATTTATGGTTTTGAACAAGCTCCTTAGTCCTTAAAAGACCAAATGGTCTAGCTATAGAGAGAGAGAAATATTCATTATTTCCAGTAAGATGGCAGGATTAAACCAAATCAGAAAAGATCAACAGTCAATATTGCAAATGTTAAATGCCTGGCAAACGCAGGCTGTGTCGATAGTCATGAGAGCCAGAGCGAGAGCTAGAAAGAGAAATAAAAATGTGGTGCTAATGACCAAGACTAGCCATATGGGTGAGAACCAAATGCTTTCAAATGAACGGAAGGAATTTGACCACACAGCAAGCTCTGTCAGCCAAACGCCTATAAAAAGAGCGGCTTGACTGGATACACAGGGCCAAATTTACAAAGGGTATCAGGTTAGCATTCTCTAAATAAGATCTTTTACAGCACCTACTGTTGTCTCTAGTCGCATTGACCAAGCAGCTGTAAAAACATTATTGCCAATAAATAACGGACAGCGTTTGAACTTTGCGGGCAGAATGCTTTAAACTCTTTGGACAGGGTCCTGAGTTAAATCATTTGAAAGGCCAGAAACAAACCTCGTCCACGTTCCTGGCCGAGACAAAATATTTAATTTATCTCCCCCCGTTGATAGACTGTCTGGCCTGCGCTGGCCCAGCAGAAGGCCGGCCTCTGCCAGAGGTATTTTAATGAGTTTGTGAGTGTCACCTGCTGTCAATTTCAATTTGAGGTGAAGAACTCCCCGGAGGCTAATTTGCTTTTGGAGGCAGTGCGTTACGTTCAGTTGGCAGCTACTGGTGAACGCTACATGCTTTGTAAGCACCCAATATCTCACTCTATCATATACGTACGTTGCATCCCAATTTGTATATCAGCTGTCTTATATAGTATGCAAGGTAAGAATTAGAGCCTGGCAGCAACGATTTGAATAGAACTCTAGCATACTGATTTCATCATATACAGAACTATAATATGCAAATGTTCTATATGAACTGAAAACCAGAAAGACCTCTTACCAAAATACCTATTTTTAAAAGTGTGCAGTACAAAAAAATATATATATATAATAATAATGCACCGGGTACTATATCACATAATGCAACTTTTGTGTCGTCCATTGTCTACGACTACGATGACGATTAAAGAGTCTTATTACACGGCTCATTTGAATGCTTGATTCTGATTGGCCAGTCGCGACATTCCAAGGGTTGTTATTTTCAAATAACAACCTCTCAAAACCAATAACACCCTGTAACCCGGATGCTGCTAATCGTTTTGATAAGGGCAGTTTAATATTACACAAATATTAATTATAAATTTGTCTTTTAATAACATATATAACATTATATTTACAAATTATTAAACCAATTTGCCTGTTTGTTACGTTTGAACATTGTTTCTTACTTTAAATCAGAAAGTAAACGTCTTTTTCTGCATTTGGTAAAAATGAGCTAATAAAATATTTCAAATTTACATTTTATGTCCAGTTTTTTTCTCATGTGGCAAGTAGCCGTGTAATAAGCGGGATAATGTACAAGCAGCCGGCTGTTATCGCGAAATAAGCCCCGACAGTGTGATCAGGACCTGACCTGTACATTATCCCTAACATAAGCTGCAATTTTTGTATTTTTCATTAATTTTTGTTTTTTGATCTGACCAGTAAAGATGTTTTAAACTTGGACAGAAAAAAAATTATATACTGTACTTTCAAGACAATAACTGTATGCCACTTGCTGAATTCATGTGACAATTTAAGCTAGTCTGCAGTGATTGATTTTCCACATAAATTCCACGAAAGAGGAACTTATGGCAGCTCTCTTTAGACTTTCTTTCTTTCTTTCTTTTTTTCTTTCTTTCCTTCCTTCCTTCCTTCCTTCCTTCCTTACTTCCTCCTTCCTTCCTTCCTTCCTTCCTTGAAGGGGACGTTCATTATGTGTTTTCCAGTCTCAAGGTTAGTGGCTTGACACTCAAGGTTTCTGCTTGGGTTACTGTATCATCCATCAGAGCAAAGCTTCCTGCACTGCACGCTGTCATGGCAGAACGATCCACCAGCTCTGAACCACAACAGCAAACCCATTCCCAGGAATCAAGTTAAGTGAAAAGGGGAAATACCAACCGCTTTCAAGTAATTGCGACCCAATCACTGAATGACTCTGGCTGAACTGGTTACCCATCTTACAAAACACAACGTACTTGAGTTGATCAGTTTGACTGGCTGAAAGAACACAAAAATTTAAATTCTGTCATCATTTATTCACCCTAATGTTGTTCAAAACCTATAAATTACTCAAAGGAAGATATTTTGAGAAATGTCTCTGTGGTTTTGCTTCCATACAATGGAAGTCAACAGGGGTGTTGTTTGGTTATCAACGTTCTTCAAAACATCTTATTTTGTGTTCTGCTGAAGACAGAAAGCCATACAGGTTTGGAATGACATGAGGCTGAGTGAATGATAAGAGAGAGAGAGAGAGTGTGTTTGATTATTACCTTAGTTCGCTCAGCTGTAACAAATACAATGTGACAAAAATAGCAATGTAGTGTTAGTTATGCTACACTGGTATTCATTTGACGGAATCAGATTGTTACTGGAAAAGCTACACTACGGTAGGAGGTGAGTGACAGCATATTTGTTTACATTTGAGCAAATTTTTTTTTTTCCTCATTTGGTTTTCCTTAGCAAGGCTTGCAAAGCGAGAATCAAACCCGTTGTAACCTAGTTTCATGTTCTAACCTGTTGCATTACGGCCTCATTATTTCTAAAGCTCTTGGAATAAAATAGTTGTACAACAAGTGTCATTTTGATTGACACCTATTATATCACCTTGTCGAGAACATGCAGCCGCAGCGAATCATTTTACAAAACGAAACATGCACACGAAAAGTCTTTCACTATCTCACACGCCAAAATGACCTCTTCACTTAATCACACGCTTTTTTAACAAACATTTATTAAGTTAATAGATTGGTAATGGACCGTTAAATTAAACTGTATGGCGTTTTTTTTTGCGCACAATAAACATCTCCGGCTCTCCTCTCCTGAGCCACTGCTGCGGTTTCCAGCAGTCAGATTCTCTCTCAGGCTGTTGTCAGAATAAAGAGGCATTCTGTACACTTCCCTTTGATGTCTGTGACCCGAAGAGAGGAGAGAAGAGAAGATGGCAAGACACTTAAAAGTCACTGCTGTGGGAGAAAGATGGAGAAGACAGAGGAGAGAAAGACAGGGAAATAAAGAGAGAGGGAGCGAGATGCGGAAGGTGTGAGGAAAGACGAAAAGGAGAGGTACAGAGAAATGTTTCTTCCGTCTCTGCGCTCCTACGCTTTAGAGGAATGAATAGAGGCCTTTGAAAGACAAAATCTTAACCTGAATTAACCGTGCTTCCAAATGTATACGCACGATTTATAGGTCCAGTGTGTCATTTTTTGGAGAATCTATTGACATAAATGCAATATAATATATATATATATATATATATATATAACTATGTCTTCAGAGGTGTATAAAGACCTTACATAATGAGCGTTATGTTTTTATTACCTTCGAATGAGCTACTTCTATCTACATACATGGGTCTCCTTACATGGAATTTGCCTTGTTGTTTCTACAGTAGCCCTTAATGGACAAACTGCTCTACAGAGCGTGTTTCGTAAATACGTTATCTCCTTCGGCAAAGAAGGGAAAAGACTTGAGCGATATAATGTAGCCTAAGCTTTTCCAAAAATTGCATTTATAGGTACAGGAGAATTTTTTATATAAGCGTTGTATTTTATATTAGTATATTCATTATTTATTTATGATTTAATTTGGTTAATGCAGAAGTGAGAACATTAGACAGAGACATTATTGTGCGTTTGTACAAGCTTCTAGTAAGCTTCTAGTAAGAGACGTCAAATTTAATTTGGTATATAAATACTGTATATTGTGTTTAGCACATCATACAGTGGGGCCACTAGCACATTTTATAAAAATTACAAAATGAATGTTAATATTTTATAAATCACAAATTATACTATGGTATAAGAATAAAAAACTGGGCACAAAGTTTAATTTAAAGTTTTAGATTCCTACAGGATTTGGTGTTTTGCTTTCATTTCCTGGAGTTGGCACCGATTCCTGATGATGTTTTCCCAGCAAGATCTCAGAATGTTCCAGACAACATAGCCAATGTCACACATTTGTTTTCATTATGTACGAAAAAGTGCAGAATCTCAAATATCTGTCCCATAACTTTCTTTGTTTTGTCTCTCTTTTGTGTTTTCCACAGTGACACTTCTGTTTAAGAATTCATTCTGGCATTTTAGTGCATCTAAAATTAGGATATTAGAATAAACTACATTTTGAATATAGTATATTCTTATATTTAGCTTTACATGTATGTTAATTCGCCTGTTTTGTCTTTATTTGGAAGTCACTATAAAGACGTGCATTTTGGATTTCTAATATCCTTCAATCTTACGCATGGTTTGATAATCACAGTGCATTATTTGGCCATAAAAAAACGTCGCACTTCAGATACAGAGTCTATTAATCCAACACTAATTTAAAGAACCCGTTTTACCTCACGAACCGTTAGAATGGAGTCAACAAGAATATTAGGTGTTGAATACAGACACTGATGTATAATAAACAGGACATGAAAATAATTAAACCAACCCCCAACATATGAGGTCATATAGACGCATAGGCCTATGCCATGAGCAGGAATAAATTATAGTCAACATGAGCTCAGTGAACTATAAAATGACCTCTATGTCAATATGATGGCCTTGGTTTATCTTTAAAGGAAATCTATATTGTGTAGCCGTGATTTAAAACGAGCATCTCATCCTCGTCCACAACAAATGTCAAAGCGGGCATCCTCGCGGTATCGAAATCCTTGTGCCTGCGTGGCTAAATTTTCAGTGCCAACCACGTGAATGATTATCCACTCAATTATCTCCTTCTCTGTTTGAACTCCGTCAAACTCTGATCCACCCGCGAAATGAAATAACAGGGTGTTCGTAATACACAAGGAAAGAGCTACGGCGGTTGTTTGGAGAGGGAGAGAGACAGAAATGGTTCAACCGAACCGTGTCTGATTGCAACATTGCGTTGATTTGGTCGCGGTGCCATACGGCCGTAGCGCCGCGGTCATTCAGATAGCTGGCGAATCACTGTTATAATTACTTCTCGCCAAATCCAGATGAAGGTCTTTATTTCAGATTAATTATCTTAATCACAGCATATCAGACTCGGATGAACTCGCAGCCCTGGAATGTGAATCGATGTGTGATGACATTGAAAGGGCAACAGCGTCTGAGACATTCGGATAATTATGCACGGACAGGCAACGGTGACAAAACAAATCAGTTAGGTTCATCTTGTGAAGTGGAACCAGCGTTTGGATTATGCAAATGTGTGGCGGGGTTTGACGAGAAAAGGGTGGAAGAGGCTTTCAAATCAAATGTTTGCTGAACAGAAACCTTGGACTCATGCAACTGATGAGGAAATATAGAAACAGTTGTTGAGTATCCAAGCAACATCACACAGTATTACAAACCAAACATTTTAACCGCTGTGATTTTTATAAATAGAGTTGTTGTTGTTTGTTGTGAATGATCAACTGTAAATAAGATTCTGTAAGACATTACAGATAAAAACAATAGAAACCATCACAGAAATTCCAATAGTTTCCATTAAAATACCATTATGCAACATTAGCCTTTTTCTTTAAAACCATTACAAAATTCCTTTTTGTAGCGTGTTTTTGGCATTATTGGAATAGGATTAATCTGTCCCACCAATAGAATCCACCACATACCAGAAGACACCATTATAGTTTCCATTAAAATCAATACAAATCCCATTGTAACCATTAAATCCATTGCACTTTCTATTGTATTTTGGGCAGGGTACTATTGTTGTTCTAACCCCCACCAAATATATATAAAAAAAAAATTAATTTGAGAACTTTTATTTCAAATGTAATTTTCCTTTCTTTAAATGTATAATGATATACTGTAGTAATACAGTATAAATCAATATAAGCATACTCAAACCACCCAGTACTTCCAGCTTCTTACATTGATAACAGTTTTTAATATTTCATAAAATGTTTAAATACCAACACCATGTTAGGTCCTTTGAGGGACACCGTATTCAATCCTGCTGAATCTATGGAGGCTTGTGACTCGTTCTAGAATCTTAATGAGCTGTTTGAAGTGTTAAACTATTTCATGTGTACCACTATCCTCCCTAGTGCCTTCTTGGTCTCAGTATATGTAAATGAATCAAAACACATTTAATAATTAACACAGAACAGTTTGTCACCACACTCAGTTCATATTTTAATTATAAAAAAGCAGGCGCACCTTGCTTTGTATGATGTTACCAAACAAGCTATAGGCCGCGTTGGCGATAAAAGACGTGTGATGCTAAACTGGGGATTATTTAATGAAACATCACCTTAGTGTTCTACATAGTGCAAATGCTAATTTCCACCACGCTCGTATAATACCGCAAGTTAATTATATAAAGCAAAGCATTCATTTTTTCTAATTGGTTATACGCAACCCTACAGAATAAAGAAATATTGACCGTCCACACAGTCAGCATTTTTTTCTTTTAAAGCAGCACAAGGAAACAACAGTTCATGAATAAATCATCGACTGAGATGCACCAAGAATTCTGGGCAGTGCCTCCACAGTTTTTCCCAAATCAAAGGCTGACAGGCGGATTTCTGCGAAGACCCAGATTGCTGTTAGTTGTTGAGAAACAATAGGAAACGGTTCACGCTTAACAGTTTTCAAGCACCAACAACCTGCAGAACATTCTCGGATAAATCTACAGAGAGATGCTGTGATATCGGCGATGATTCTGAATTACGAAAGCAGGTGGAAGAGTTTGTCTTAGAAAATAATAGGGGGTCCACTTGACTACACAAAACAAACAGCGTGAAAGTCTTACATTGGGAAAGTAAAATCATTTTTTTAAAGAACCGTCATGATGTGACTGATGGATGTCGGGTTTTATGACCCCACAAGCAGATACAACTGTCCGAGCCAATTCTTACCCTGACAAAACTGTGATCCACTCAGGTCCGAAGTCAACTTCCAAAGAGAATCTAGAATCAAAACAACACCATCTGGGATTGTTGGAGGCATATTTTTCATACTGGGATTTTTTTGTTCTTTTAAAAGTGTAGGTGGTTGTCAGAATGTAACACCTGACAGATCATCCCTTCACAAACAAGCGTGGACTCTCGTTGGGTTATGACTTGCTTTGTACCAAATGTTTCCTTTCCTAACTGCACTGGTCTTGGATCTGCCCAAAAGGAAGAAACGCTCTGGATGTTAAACATCTTTTCGAATGCATCTTTTGTCATGTATCGTTTTGTAAAAATGTCCCTCGGCGCTGCAGTAAGGCAGTCATGTGAGCGCTGGACTACAACTTACTATTCATACAACAACCAGATGCATGAGTCTGTGGGGCTGAGCAGTGAGAAACACCCTGTGGTGTTCATTACTCGATAGCTGATTATGCTATACTGGAGACTGGAGAGCATCGCCCAGGGAAAGCCAATGCTAATGCTGTCTGTCTGTCCATCCATCCCTGTCTGTTTATCTACTGATAGTTGCACCACTCTCGCAATACAATGACAATACAAGTGTTGACATATCCAGTAAAAATGTAAAGCGAAGACTCTGATTTCACCTGTCAATGCTTCCTCAGTGGAACTGGGAAATCAAGAGAGCAGTCAGGAGAAAGACCGGCCTCCTGAATTTATCATGTCGGGAATCAATGGTTCTTCGGTCTCTAGCTACTTGTTAGCTGAGATCAAACCGGCTTTTCAGATCTCAGGAAGCAGAGGCTGGAAAAACCTCAATGACCTTGACACCAGATGCAAATGCAATACTGAAGAGGTAAGCGTGTTGACCCGAGAACACGGTGTCTCCTTGTGATCATTTATTCCCGGCTGTATTTGGCATACTTTAATTAGGCCTGCGGAGAGCTCGGACACAAGAAGCTGGAGGCGTCTCACCATTGCAAACTAACCGGCACAACAATAGATGATTTTACGTAACAGATAACAATAGGAAGGAGTGGATGGGTGATGTATGGAGAAAACAGAGACTGTATCAAACAGATGAAAGGTTTTCTCTACAGGACAACAAAGCAGAGACTAAACTAGAAAAGTTTTTCGAAACAATTTTGCATTTTTAAAGCATTTCTTCACTCGGAGTTACTTACTTTACTTAAAAGCAAAGTTAAGGACCTAAGCACTAAAACTTATTTAGTTTCATGCTTACTTCACTTAATGGCAGACAGAGTTCTGAATGGTTGCTAAGTGTTCTGTGTGGTTGCTAGGGTGTCCTGAGCGGAGGCAGTAGCTCTTGTGTGGTTGCTAAAAATGTATTAAATAAGCGATCAATTGTATTTGAATTAATTGCATGTTCATTCACAGTTTTTTCTTTCTTGTTTTGGGTTAGAAAATAAAAAAAGGAAAAAATGTATAGACATGCATTGAAGGACGAATCCAACACCCTAGCAACCACCATAAACATCCCATCTAGGGATGTCAAAATATGCCGGTATTTTCAATGCACGATTATCAATAACGTGTGAATTCCACACATATCATAATATTGTAAGATATTCAGCATCTGACTAAACCTTAAGAGTGGCTACAAATTGGACTTTTAGCATCATTTAATTATGTTATTCTTGGGATGTATTACAGGGTGATGCTAGGCAGTTGCTATGGTAATGAGTGGTTGCTAGGTGGTTGCCAGGATGTTTGCTAAGGATTTCTGCATAGGAAAGTGTGATTAGGCATAAAGCAAATCTGTTGGATGTCTACCAACTTTGAAACATCAACACCTATTATTATGCTGTTTACTGTATGTCAATTCAATAAAAAGACCACCATGTCACTGGTATTACAATGCAAAGAATATGACATTTGTTCCCAGATGCCGTTCATTAGGGATTAATGCGTTGCATCATTATGCAATTTGATTGATGTGAAAAGAGAAGCATGGAGGAAATCGCCTCTGTTGCAAAGAGAGTTAGATTTTGTCAGAGGCAGGTTTGAAACCGGCGATCTATCCTCAAAGCAATCTGTAAAGCAGTTATTCTTTTCCTGCCCTTCTCTCAGGGGTAACACCAATGCATCGCTTTATAAAGACTCAAACATCCAGTCTCAAACATCCACAACCAATGTTTAGCACGGCAGAAAGTCGTGTTTCCTCTGTTCGAGTTCTCGGCAACATTAAACGGTAAACATGCTGTCAGAAAGCCTCGTGTTCACAAAAACAATTACATGGCAACAGCGTGTTGTAACCGGTGGAAAGATACAGGAGCAAACACAACTCTGCTGTTGTCAGTTGTACTAAGCAATGGTATTGGGGGGGAAATCATTTGAATAAATAAGCAGACATACGATTTTGTAGTTTATTTATTTCTTGTTTTGCATTACAAAATAGAAAATTGAAGGTGGGCATATCTAAGGACCACTGAGACTTGGGGTGGTTTTGATTTGGGACGGTAAGAAACCACCTAGTTTTGTCCTTTACATCCTACGGTACTAGGTATTTCACAACATCCTGTCATAACTGCGTCGGCAAAATACTGTGACAATTTTACACAATAGTAACACCGCAAACCGGGGCGGCAAAATATTGCGATCATTTTACACGTGCCGCAATATCACAAACCTATCCAAACTTTTGTATTTCAAGTGTGATTCATTGACCAAATAGAAAACAAACAAAAAATAAACCAAATTAAAGGGACAGTTCACCCAAAAATGAAAATTCAGTCATCGTTTACTCACCCTCAGATTGTTCAAAACCTGTATAAATGTCTTCGTTCTGCTAAACACAAAGGAAGATATTTAAAAAAAAAGTCAGTAACCAAACAGATCTTGTCTGCCATTGACTCCCATAGTATTTATATTCCCTACTATGGCAGTAAAAGGGCATGAGATATGTTTGGTTACTATCATTCTACTAAATATCTTTCTTTGTGTTTAGCGATAATACCGTCATTGAGAATGATTTCCGCAACCATAAACATTTAGTGAAAATCTGATATTGTGACAGCCTTAATCATTACATATCATTGCAAGACCAGTCTTTGGTTTGCCATAGTAAGCTGGCAGTGAGTTTACAAGAAACCTGTGTAAATTGATTTACTGCATACAACCGGAAGCGATAAAGTTTGTGCACTGTCAGAATTTGTTTTTCAGTGGTGTAAGAAAGCGGGGTGAGCTTCATGAAATTACATTCAGCTTATGGCACTTGTAAATCTGCTAAATGGAGCTAAAACAATCCATGGCCGTGCCAACCCTGCCATGACTTATGGAGGCGAGCTAGCACTAACTGAATTTCATTTACATTTCAATGCGCATGCTTCTCTGAATTGCAGTTCATTACGTTGCTCTTCCTCAGCTTCATGTGTACTACTAATAACACGTATCGCTCGTGGTGTTTTAGACACACACCAATTCTTCTCCATTCATTTCACCAGCCTAAATACATAAATGACCCCCACCAAAAATAAAAGCTAAGCAAAGTAATGGCAATTTTCGCATATTTGTGATATCTGGAAGAACCATCCATCAATTTTGAATTATTAATATGCATACCACACATATTTTGCGGTGTATGTTGGTGTGACAGGGTCTGCTGTTTTCTGTCAAACTCCGAAACAGGATCGCATCAACAGCCTGAATTTTCCCAAAATAATAGTCAGTTGAAGGCTGAATTAAATACGCCCATGTTGTTTTGTGACATTACCGTTGGCCTCTTCCGCACTGGCACTTATCAACAAGTGTCTGTGTCCCTGAGATGCCTCCCCCGTCCAGGTCCCGAAACAAGGGGTGTGTCTGTGCTGTCAATCAAATTTGTTTATGGTGCCGCTGTTGGCCGGCTACATGCTGACATCGCTGTTGCCGTGAGACCTGGAGAACCCGCCAGGACTGGAGGACCATCCATCAACCCGACAGACAGGCAATACAAACCACTCGGAGGGCGAGAACACACACGTCCTTCCAGTGCCAGATTTATCGCCCTCATATATACGCTTCACTGATGGATACCTCATAAATGACCGATCAGAATTGCTGGATTAAAGCCACACCCACAACGCCATTCTTCAGCCTCACACGCATCGTCAAAAAAGGTCATCCTATCATTACCACAGTATTTTTTGCAATTATCCTATAGTAGTTATAACAAAACGTCATGTTTTCTTGTTCCATACATACTTGTAACCGCTGATTTCATTTTCCAAAGCAGCAGTTTCAATTCTGAATGGCTTCTAAATATCCATTCATCTTTATTCCTCAAGCTTGTTTTCTCCGTACATTAGTGTCTGTGTGCCTCGGTTAGACCGAACCTGAAACTGTATTCATGCAATCTGAGTCCAGTGATTCTTTTGAATCTGAATCAAACATCATAACTGAGGCGGCTCTAATGCAAGTCGAGATTTATTTTCGTCAGGGTGACTGCGGCGCATTGTGCCCGAGATAAAAGGAAAACATACGGAGTGGACTCGTTTACTTTAATACGTATAAAAACATCTGAGGGAAGATTGCCTATAAAACACACGCTGTGATGTTTGAGGCTATCCCTCAAACCCGGATGAAAAGACAAAGCTGAATGCATCACTGATCTATGAAAAGAGAAACGTGTAAAATGGCATCAAAGCGTGCACGGGGGAAATATTGTTTTGACAAAATTTGCAAATGTAAGACATTTTAGGGATATGTGAGCCGACTTGGGCATTAAAGTCAACAAGAAAAATGGCCATTTGCTGTCTACTTTACAATCCAAAGTGTGACACATTTTAAAGGGTGACAGGATATTCAACAAGAAAAAAAGTTAAATGAGATTTTGTTTAATTAATCAGATTTGATTGTAAAAAGTGGATGACTTCGATTGTAGGGGAGGGGCTGAGAAAGAGGGTTTGATGACATCAGTGGAAAAGCAAAGTTGTTTGAAAGTTACATATTTACATTACGTTTTACATTTAGATTTTTTCTTTGGAACAACATGCACTGATAAATAGATCACATCATTATAAAAGAAAATGAACCCTGAATTTGATCCAAAAAGGAAATAAAAAAGCAAAGTGTATCTTGTACCTGCCTACAACATTAGGAAGTTATACATAATTTCCGTACAGCTGCATGTATACACAAGACCAAAATCCCGACGGTTGTTATTAGCAAGTACAGCCATGTGTATCAAGAGTGTATCCAGACAATAAAAACGTTACATCGAAGCAATAAAAACACTGTCACTGTTTCCTAAAATCTCCTTTTCGTTTCTCAATGTCATCATGAGAAGAGAATTCTGACCACCACGTCACTCAACCTTTGTGATTCACCTTGTTTTTACTTGTTCATCCAAGGTTTTCACCCTAACCCCCATAACCTCAAGTGTCATAGAGAAGTTCAGCGCTTGTCCAATAAAACCCCTCCTAACCAAAGGGTCAAGCCAGAGCCACTGCTGACCCAACCCAGTCTCACAGCAGTTCGTGGCATAGACAGAATGTCCCCATTTTTCCGTGTCAGTGAGCACGACCTTTTGTTAATGTCACTCAGCAAGACTTTCTTTTCGTGTCATTCAGCACGACTTTCAATACACAGCGTGTGTATTTACATTTATATAATTATAACCTGATATCAAAAGAAGTCGTACATGTACCTTACTTCATCCCACACCCTAAAATCACAGCCGCAAAGGCTAATTTAGCTAAATATACGAGTTTCACGAGGTGGCAAAACCATGATAAATGGCTCCCCTAATCCCGCCCCTAAACCTAACGTCACAGGGGAAAAGTCAGATCATAACAATGAGCCATGTTGGAAAATAGGTATGAATTCCCATCAGATTGCGTTGATATATATTTATACATATGAAAGATAGCCTACCATGTATTAAAATACATTACATTGAAAGGGTGACAGGAAAAAAAGTTGTGCTGACTGACACGAAAAAAGGGGGGAAATTCGTGTCAGTAAATACGAATGAATAGATTACAGTTTGTGACAATGTCACGAATTCCCATGAGACTGTGTTGGCTGACCACATGCTTTTCATGCACACCTCCGCCGAGAAACACAAGAAACAGCAGGTTAAAGGAGACAGAGAGGTTTATCTGACGCTTGACATTACCAGGCAGCAAAACTGTCGCACGGTTTGACTTCAACATTCCCTGCGACCAAAACTGTGGAGAGGCGGAACAACCAGAAGCGGAAACCCGTCATTAACATGCCCGATTCGTTTTTTTTTTGTTCAATTATGCAAAATTCCCAATAAATGTTAATGTAGTGAAAATCTCATTCCTCTTGACATACAGTACGATGGAAAAAGTGATATACAGTATTAAGGTGCTGCGAACATTTGATAGATTAAATATGTATTCACATTAAACATTAACTACAGCACCTTGTAACTGTGAATCCTACATAAATATATGTATGCAGCCTCTGTTCCTTATTAATGGGAAAGTGCGGCCAAAAAAGAACATTTCTTCATCATTTTCTCTCAGTCATTCCAAACGTGTGTGACTTTCTTTCTTCTGCAGAACACAAAAAAATATATTTGGAAGAACGGTGGTAACCAAACAACAATCGGATATCACTGACTTTCATTGTATGGACACAAAGCACTAAGACATTCCTCTGTGTTGCACAAAACAAAAGCATATACAGGTTTTGAACTATGTGAGGGTAAATAGATAATAACCAATTTTTTTTTGGACCACCCTGTCTGTGTACAGTAGATGCAACTTTCTGGGTTATAAAGTGGCGACCATAATTCTGAAACCACCACAGAAAGTTTTGTTAGAAAAATGCTATTTACTGAATTCATAACAACTAGTGTGGCCCCTTCAATGAATAAAAACTGCACTTGAGCTCCACAGCATTGTGAAACTTGATGATTCAAGTTTGTCCGTATTTTCTGTTTTTCCTCCCCTAAAACTTTGAGTGTATTCAAAAGTTTCAATTACATTTTGACTTCAGGACCCCACTTAACTATAACTGGACAAAATGATCGGCATCTATAGAAAAAAGGTGTCTATTCAAAGATACATCTCTTGAAACATACAGAAGTTTAAAAAAAGCTGTATGTCTTTATCGAGCTTGGATATGTGTCCTTGCCTTCTTATTGTCCCACGCCGTACAGTCTATTCTCTTGCAGTATATGTAAGAGAGTTGTTCAAGCATTCACGATTCTCTCCACAGACCCCACACACCCACTCAAGACCTTGAAACTTTGGCTAATCAAACTTTATCTCTCTACACGTATGACACGTATGCGGGCTCATGCGACACCCCTTTTCATCTCTCTCCGAATCTCTCAGATTCAAGTCACTAATGCTTGCCTACAGGACTATCACTGGGTCTGCATCGGCATACTTTCACACCCTCCTACACCCCATCAAGAAATCAGCAAACCAGCGGCGTCTCGTATTGCCTTCTCAAAAGGGAAATAAATCGCTTCACAACTCCTTCCTTGTGGAACATTCTTCCGAACTCAGTCCGGTCAACCACATCTCTCACAACATTCAAAAAACTACTTAAAACACATCTCTTCTGTGAATACTTGACAGACAAATGAGAGAAAAAACCCAAACCCTCTCTCTTTCTCTCAACAGGTAGTGGTCTAGCTTTCGTTGAAACTTGTAACTTTGTATTAGCACCTAATGTATTATTGCTCCTGTATGACATATCGCTTATTGCTCCCTGAACTCTCTGTAAGTCGCTTTGGATAAAAGCGTCTGCTAAATGACTAAATGTAAATGTATGACATACGGGCACTGTCACCTGAAGGTTACATGTGGGTACAATAATGGTTGTAGACCCCGGCGTTGGTCGTGGAGCAGAGATGATAATTAAAGACATAAATAAGAGATTCACCAAATCAGAAAGTATTTTCTTGAAACTATTTGTTTGGTGCTAAACAACAAGGTGATGTCAGCGTGTTAATAACAGTTATCTAATGGTTCTCCCACACCTAATTTGTATTCAAAAACAAGAGGTTTTCAAAGCACGACCTGCACGGGGGGTTCTTGCGGTGGGGGTAAACGTGCGTGATTTTTCACGTCACATTTGTGTTGTTCCATTTCCATTTCTAATTTTCAAAGTCTTTGAAGCCCCGCGACGACTCCAGCGGAGCATTGATACCACGCACAATACAAACAGACTTTGTAATACAGGCAAGTACACACTACGATCGCTTATTTGCTCTTGCTAGCGTTCCTTTGGCGAGGTTTAGATAAAGTACACACAGTTGTCTCAGCATTTGCATTGCAAACCGGAGAGAATTTGCTGAGATAGCGAGCCGTACGCGGGAATCGATGACGGAGCCGGGTGGAAACGGTACGCCTTTCAACTCTCAGTTCTAAAGTCAGATGCATCCAAACGAAATAAGCGAAGTAGAGGTGACCTTGGAGTTTTGCTTTATTTAACTGAGGGCTCGCAGGTCTGTTCTGACGGAGACAAGGGCAGGGAGGGGAATGTTCAGGGGAATGCCAAAAATAGACTGTAATGCTAATGCAACATCAATAGAACCTATACACAACCTACTGTAGATTACAAAAGAGCGCAACTTGTTTTCTGCTTTGTTTATTTATATTTAAAACACATCAATGTTTGGTTTAAAAAAAGCATTCTTGTTATGAACAATAAAGCGTTCAAAATGTTTGACACGATGCTGGGTTACAAGATGTCCGGTGTGAAATTTTAAAGGTCTTAAAGCGAACCTATTTGAAAACGCTTTTCTAAAGGTCTTCGCACGCAACTAAGCTCAAAGTTAAATAGATTTCATTGACTCACACAGATCCAATCTGGCACCGACCACCAGCTGAGCAAATTCATTTAAGGAATTGTTATGGAATCCGTCCCAACACACAAGCACACATACCTTCTTGGCACAAGCGGGTTTAAGCAGTAAGACATAAAAACACATGGCATGCGGCCTGGCAGATTTTAACAAGCTGGTAGACTTTAACTAAACTGAACGGACAGGGCTTCTTCATAGGGGGCAAGTTAAGGAGAGCCAGGGCTGTAAACACGGTTTTAACACCATACCTCTCTGAGAGAGGGACGAGATTCAGCCTTTTAACAGCCTGCAATGTGACAGTCGCAATCTGAACCTCTCAGTACTGACACGAGACAGCTGCTTCAAACCTCACCGCTCGCTTTTACCGTAGGGAAAGAATAACGTGATGTTAAAATAACATACAAAACATCCCTTCAGTATGATACAATGTCCTGTTATTAAGACTTACAGACATCGGCACTCTGACATTTTCCTTCGTTGTTGTCGATGTTTTTTTACACTCTCTGCATCTTTTCGAGTAGCTAATGTTGCATGGTTTTGTGAACGTGGTCTTATATATTAGGAAGGTTTAATGTTAAGTTTGCTTAATTGCAGAAAAAAGATGTTTACACACAGATTTTTAGACTTCTGAACACATTTACTTCAAATTAATAAGACGGATCTACTCACCATGTACAGGAGCCATTAGAGAGAGGGACACAGACATGATTTTTGATAAAAAATGTAGGGGTGTGGCTAAAATCAGTCTCAGCCAATGGGCTAAAACATACACTGTTTCGGTAGTGACATGAACATGCGGGACAGTTTAATCATTTGATAAGAAAATCTCAAATATATATATTTTTTTGAAACTTATTTGTGAACTTATATATTTTAAAAACAACAATGGACAATTTATTTTAATATCATTTACATAAGTTGAAATTTAGGGGGTTGGGTCCGGGACAGCCCTCTCTCAATTGAAAGTGCCCAATAATATATGATTTATGCAGTGCTCGAATTGGACCAAGTCATTAGACATTTTTTGGTGGGGGTTAGTCTCGCAATATACAATTTATACAAGATACACAATATATTTAACAATAATATGCACAACTGTATAATATTTATTAAAAACAGGCTTATATAAAAGAACAGGCTTCTTTTACTGTATTTTGGATCAAATCAATGCAGGGTTGGTGAACAGAAATTACTTTTGAACAGTAGTGTACTTCCTATGGGGGGTCCCGGACCCCCCCAGCCCCCCTTCTATTCGAGCACTGATTTTATGTATATTAAATATTTTTTAAATATTATTTTGGGTTTCTATAGAGAATAGAAGGATCTTAGTAAACAAACTTAGATTTCAATGCTTGAATGCTTTTAAAATGTGTTTTTTTGTGTGGGCCAGCAGTTTCCACAAATTCTGTAGAATGGATCTTTTATACTGTAAGCTTACAGTTACGAAGTTAAACACTGATTTTAGTTACCTGCTCTATAACTAAATTTATACCTTGGTCTGTTTGAATACTCGATTCTGATAGGCTGGAAGATGTGCTTTGAGAAACCGTTTAATGCACATGTAGTTCCTGTCAGTTTGATCAATGTTTGATTTTCACCTGTCTGATCAAAAATCAGCTTTAACTTGGCAAATGATCATGGTATAAGCGGGATAATCCACGGCTAGCTGTGGGTTAAAGGATTTTAATGCACTTTGCGGAGGCAACAACCCAACGCGAAGGCCTCCTTCAAAATGCTTTAATGAACGGCTAGCCGTGGACTATACCGTACTTATTTTTCAAACAAAAAGTTACGAATTGCATCTCGGAATAAACTCACTCCCAGACCAGTCAATCATCTCGACCCGCCTTCAATCTCTCTCGCCTTCAAAGTCTCAACACTGTGTGTTTTCCTGTACCAGTCAATTATTTTTCCTTGTTTCTGGCTTTTTGGCTATCCGTTCCGCTCTAGCTTGCCGTCTCCGCACCATGATCCTCCTGCACAGCTGTGATGAAAACTTGATCTCATTGCGTCAGGAGGTTATCCTTCAGGCCGGTTCAAAGGTCCCTCGAAATCTCCACATTACATTGACACGGCTGTGAAATCTTCAGTTTCTCATCCCCACCTCGGGCAAAGAGACACAGAGAGCACAGCTGGATGTGGCCTAGTTAGCATTCTGCCTGACCGTGGGCTACAGCCTTCGGTTTTATACTGTTCTCCTGCCAGTAAAGGTCAGAACTCAATGGGCAAGCAATATGCTAAGCCCTCTTCAACTGTGTTCTGCACACACACACTCACCAAAGACTCACAAATACACACAGGGCGTGATTACAAGACTCTGACCTGCTCCTCAGACGCAATCGGGATCTGTCTTTTACCCGCATGCACACTAATGCTCTCCCTCTGTCAATCTGTCCGCGGCTGATGTCGACTCCTGGTCGGGCTTAGAGCGCATCCGGAAAAACCTGTCAAGAACACGTCTGGATCATATAGTTCACCGCCAAATCAAAAGAATGAAAGAAATCAAATTTTGCAGGAGAATGTTTTTCTGGAGATTATTTTTAGAAGAGATGCTTTATGACAGTTAAGCATCCTGCTAATAATCATTACCGTAATGCGAAACAATCTTGTTCTCATTACTGTAATGCGGAATAAATTCTGATCAAGTCGTAAAGCATTTATCCAACATGTGACTAATGGTTTTACTGCCTTTTAATTTATGCAAATACAATAATACTTAGAAACATAAAATATTACACTTTGAAAATTAAACATAGAATATAAAAAATCGTGAAATCGTTTGAAATGCAACAGTGAAGGTAAAAAGTTTAATAAAATGGTAAAAAAGTTCACAGTTCCTGATATAATACCGAAGAAAAGCTGAGGTGGAATTGCTCTTATGCGTTCAGTTAAATATTACACAAAATCTTGATATTGACAGTAATTTTATAAAAACTCAAATCAAGGTCATAAAGTAAGAAAATTACATGAATTTGATTTTGATTTGATTATGGTATGAAATATGACCCAGCCACATTTTTGTCCCTCCAGAGATTCACCCAATGGCCTTCAGATAAAAGCACACTTGGATTGTTCAAACAAGGTCTCCTTTAAATAAAAAAAAATGATGTTCAATTAAAGTACCGTGGCGAATCTGAGCAATGTGTTCCGATGTAATCGTGTTATCAGAGAGAACATCACACCTCAGAGAAATCTTTGAAACGCAATAATGGAATGTAAAATGGAATATCGTAGAAAACACAACCAAGCGCAGCTCCAAAAAGCAATATACTTGCACTAAAGAAGGGATGCAAGGTACAGGATATCACAGAGACCCGTGGGTACACCTAGCAACACCCTAGAAACCCTTAAGCACCATCCTATCCATAAAGTGCACACACAAAAAGGACATAGCACCTCAATGCGACCTACAGGAGCATTAAACACTTAAATTATCTATTTCAAATTTATTGTAGATATTTTCTCTGGTTTTTAATCAGAAATATTTTGGAACGCATATTGAATGCACATGCGCAAAATAGAGCTGCAGTATATACAGTAATAATCAGAGGTGCATGATAAGGCCAAAAGAGTTCATTGTGAAAAGCGTTAAAATAGAAGCTGAGTTTTGTGTGCTGTCAAAAGAAACACTAGAAAACACTCAGCATGTCCTTGAAGTGAGTCTGTATGAAGAAACACGTCACATTCTTCAATGCAAAGAAAGTGTCAGGCTTCCATTGATTTGCCTAAAACCTTCTGATTGCTTAGAAGTTCAATTCTTCATGGAGAAACGCTGCTTTTCAATAACATGTAAAACTTCTGTCATCTTTTTGTCATTAAGATGCGCTGCTGGTGAGAAATGCCACCCACAACATAGAGAAAAGGGAACATAGATTAGTTGATAGGATGGATAAAAAAATGACGATGAAACTTCAATTAGGATTTCTCTAGTTTTGCAGTACGATGTCTTAAGATTCTTAAGCAATGAAGCAATAATCTAATGGATTAATGTTTTTAAGGCATGCATTCTGAATGTCTGACAAATTAAGACGACTAGAAATTTGCAATAAATGTAATTTAATTTTACACTGCATCTTGGCACATGGTGCATTCAAAGAATATTTTTTTTATCAGTAAGTGTGCTTTCTGGATCGAACCCACAAATATACCCAATGCTCTACCCATTGAACTAAAGGAACACAAGTAATTTTATTAAGCAAAGATCCCTTAAGTCAAGGAAAAAAGCCCATGTGATAAGGGATAATGTCCTGCAAAGAATTCTTAAAGCTAGCATAAATATCCAGTCATTCAAACATAAAAATATACTTAAACTAGACATAAATGCTTAAAACATTCAGCGATTATTCACCGGGAGATGTTGCTGAAAATACGGATTAAGAAAAATATGTTTGCAGCGCAGTAATACTGACATCACAATCCATCATTTATGAAGGAAAAGAAAATACATATTAGTAATGTCATGCAATCAACGGCAACATTAGCTGGTTGAGAGAGAGAGAGAGAGAGAGAGAGAGAGAGAGAGAGAGGTTGAGAGAGAGAGAGAGAGAGAGAGAGAGAAAGAGCTGAACTGTTGATATATACATGGGCACTGGACTATGAAATCCATTCAACAAAACAGTCTCACAAATTCTGGCTCCTTAAGATGTGTAGGAGGCCGACAGAGACGGAGGGAGGGGTCGTGCAAGCTGAACAAATCCAGTTATAGCCATAAATGTGACATCCACGCGTAATTTTCTTCCATTCCATTTCTGACAGCCATATGGCGAGGGGACTATATACCTGCCTTTCCATCAAACATAATTTGCCATAAACACATAAAATCCGAGTTCAGTAAGTTCAGTCTCCTGTCAGCTGGAGAATGTGCACTTCCACATTTTGATGAAGTAATGTGCTACTTCCGACACGCCGATCTAAAAATACATCACCGTCTGCGTGAAGTACTCAGCCTTCACAATTGCGAGCCCCTTGGCCTGTGACATTTCCGTGTCGAAACTCGCCACGGGTCTCGTCTGGATCATTCTGGCCCTCTGATCTGATGCTAACTGTTGTTGAATATTCTAGCTGATCTGAAAACTGGGATAGTTGCTAAAAGGTCGCTGGCTAAAAAACCCGTTTTTTTATACAGTCTCACTGGCAAGGTCACACAACTGGACAAAAATATCCAAAGCATGTGACATTTCTAAACTCCTGTGGACTTGAAAACCTTTATAATGGCAAAGAGGTCTCTTATTAACACTGGGAAAAAGCGCCAAAAGTAAAAAAATATATAATTTTTACTATTTACACAAAGTGCTGTTTTTCAACCCACTTTGACTGAGTCAAATGTAGACTAAAGGAGATATTTTGTGAAATGTCTCTGTGGTTTTGTGTACATGCTGTACACTGGAAGTCAATGGGATTCAATGTTCTTCAAAGTATCTTCTTTTGTGTTCTGCAGAGTCAAAGAAAGTCATAAAGGTTTGGAATGAATTGAAAGTGGGTAAATAATGAAGGAATTTACATTTTGGCAGCAAACTATCCCTTCAATTTGAAAACAGATGGGTTTGTCCATATTTGATCCAACCACGGGATAAAACAACCCATCATTTGTGTACAGTAGCTATAAGAATAGTGTCTGAAAATATTATGAATGGCTTGTCATTAAAAAAATCCCAGTAGTCCCAAGAAGTTCATTTTCTTATTTCCTTTTATTTGATTTTTGGAAATGTGGTTCAAACAGGCCTCGCGAGATCCATCCAGGGTTGTTGAGTTGGTTATATGGTTCTCTGATGAAAAAAACGCACATTCCTTTTTCTAGGTACCATCTGTTAAAGAAGAACTAAAGCTCTCCGGGGAACTTTAAAGCAGCACTGCGTAGTTTCATAGACATCATTTCCAAAGCATCATGGGAAATGAAGTTTCTTTAGAGTCATCAATCTGTAAAACCATTTCTGGAACCCTGCAAGAGATTTAAAGGAGAACGCATCGAGGCGATCCAGTTCTGATTTCGATGATGTTGATTTCCATAAAGTCTTATTTGGACTTATGACTATCACATTCACGCTCAACAACAAGTCGCGGACCAAAAAAGAATATGCGTCTCCTTGAAAGCTTCTGGCTTCATTAGCAAAGCGAAAGGCGAAAGCAACCGTGACGAGTTTTGGGCCAATATTAGCAACATCTGAAACGTCACTTCAACTCAGTACAGACCTCGAACGACGATATCTCAATCACAGCCACCGATGAGGTGTAAAGTAAGACTAAATAAAGAGTAAGACGTGAGCAATTTTGCTCATTATTTCCCAAAAGTGTCTTGACACAATCAGCACCTATCAATTATGTTATCAGGAGACGTGACAGGTCATCTCCGAGCGTCTTAAAAGGTTCGACAGCAGCACGCCTGACATCCTGACTTAAGGACTTAATTGAGCAACAGAAGAAAGATTTGACAGGGGAAATGTGCAATGCCATATCATCAGGGACACTTGAACGGGCCTGTCAGAGCCAAAAGCAAAAACATCTGTAATTCACAGACGTTTCAGAGCTTTCAAAGCTCGCCAACAACTGCTGTGAGAAGGTATATAGAAATGTAAGTTTTAGAAAGTTCTCAAATGCTCATTGGAAAGACATCACGAGAATTAAACATCGTAAGAACGCAAAAACTTACATTGAGAAACCTGAGCTGCTTTCAGGCAGATCTAAAGCAGACATCTAATGCTTCCAATGAATGGCGTATCCGTTTTTATCAGGACTACCACCTGCCTCCGTGCTGGAATTCTCAATGCAAAGGAATGCTTTATGCAAAAAAGAAGTTTTGAATCTGAAATACGTGGCCCAGATTTCCGACGTTCAGCAGCCAGCACGCGGTCCCTCCAGCGAGCCGGTCCTGCAGGCTGAATTGGTTATTGGATACGTCACACCATTAAAAGAGATTAACTGGGATTAGAAAAAAGCCATAGGGACACTCATTAAAAGAGACTAAGTGTAAATGCTGTAGGGTACAAGATGTGCTAGCCAGATTACGCTCCGATTTATCACGTTCAAAAACAAGCGAGGATGTCTTCCGATGAGACGGCATGATTTTATGCAGAAGCCGCCGTCTTACAACCTTTCAAAACCGTATTAAAATAACACGTCTGAATATCAAAGGAATACATCAGATTTTTGTGAGAGGCGCAGAAAGGATTTCTTAAGGTGAGGTTTGAGTTTTTGTTGCTGGCTGTAATTAACTGGTGCGTGGAGGGTTGAAAGATTTGATTAACGTCTTTACAATCTTTACATCTCGAAACCTTAGAAGGACTCAAAGGCCTTAACTTCAATAATCATATTAAGATCTGAAATGAGATTCCCTTTGACAGATTCTGAAGCGCCACCTTAAGTAACTCCATGTACGCGGGTATTGAATTTTAAAACCCTTTTTAAATAAAAGGAATCATGCATATAGATTAAATAAATTCCATTACATTTCTGTGATTGAGTGAATATTTTCCTGTCAAGGATGGCTATTGTACTACATGGCCGACAATCTCACGGTCACTATTCAGGGAAGCACTTACATGGAGACTTCTAAGAAAAGGTCAAAAAGCCAATCGCATTCAAGAGAATCAATTACACTTATATGTCCATCAGGTTACCATGACCAACAAATGAATTTATACGATATTACAAAGCCTGGTTTCGCTGCATAAAAACAATCTACCCAGCGGAAGGTAAATCATCAGTTGTGTGCGGAAAACAGCATCCGAAAAACACAAGATTTTGATGTCGTGCACGGACAAAGATGAAAGAGCAGAGCCCAAAGTAACACAATTATCTTCTTTTCCTTTCACCTTTTTCCACCACCATTAAGGAAGGATTAATTGACACATTATCTTCCCATTAAGAAGCAATTTTACTATCAGATACATCCAGTGGTGATAACAGGGCACATTACACACCGAACTACACAAATACACACTCCACCTGAGAACAGAGGTAAGTGTTACAATGCACAGGTTTAACATGCTATTGCCGAATCAATTTAAAACTGATTTATGAGACTGATGACAATTATACATTGAACACTATTCACTCATAATCTCTCACATTATGCCCATAAAATGGAAATGAATGGATAATATTGTATGAATTTTGGCATAACCTGTATTCAACCTAACCTGTATTCCATCATAAATCGATAAAGATATTTTATCAGAAATATCTGTATATATAATTTGCATTATTATTCAAATTCGCATGAATAATTCCATATTATTTATTATTATATGATTATAATAAATCATATTACATTATAATAAATTTGACATTACAGTATATAAATGTTTTTATTACAAACATAACATTTATATTTATATATTTACATTATATGTACAGAATTATTATATTATACAGATTCATTATTATAATTAGAGGTGGACTGATGCTAAATTTCTACCCGATACAGATTATTCAGAGTGATATCTGACGATATCAATTCTGAAGATTAAATTAATAATTCTGAATTTTATTAATTCATTTAATATTAATATTGAGCATCAAACTGGTAATGTTTCTTAACATTTTCTATATACAGAGCACAAATTCATTGCATTTTCCTGTTCTCCATGTCATTGACTTTGACTTGATCGGCCCTGATCATCGTCGGTTTTTAAACTATCGTCCCATAGTTAAAAATTGCTTTTATCGTCCGAAACCGATTATTGGCAGATATATCGATGCATCTCTAATTATAATACATCTTCACATTTATGTAACAGACATGGCGATAGAGAGCCAACTTTTTCTTCTTGAGTTGGATCAAAGCATAAATCTCTCTGATATACCCTATGGCATCTATAAACTACAACAAAAAATCATATTCATTTCTATGAAGCAAAGAGTTCAAAAGGTGGCGTGTAACCGGACTGACCCAGGGGTTTGATCAACAACCATCCAGAAGGAAAGCAGTAAGTATCTCATCCAATGAACAGCCAACAATAAATCTGTGTGTCTAAAGACTAGGATTCTTTTAAAGACCGATGCCTCTTTCCCCGCACCAGACCAAATAAGCCGCTTCTGGATGAGCTTCTCAAAGCGTTTGGTTTGTATCAGCGTATGCTGTTTATTGGCGGTTGAAAAGAACAGACTCGCATGCAACGGAACCGTTCCTCTTGTAAATGATTCAGGGATCAGTCACGCCCGATTAGGTCTGAGCCGCAGATATTTGAGAAAATGGAGGACTTGTGTGCGCCTCGTCTACATCTGAGCCCCGCTGAAGCCGGCCGACAACGTCGGGCTTCCCGACACGTTCGTCAACAAGGACGGCGAAGCGAGCTTTTATTTGATGTACAATAAAAGCATGTAATGCTCGATTCTCGGCCAAATCGGTTCAGACAAGCTGACACAATGAAGAGAAGCAAGGCATGATGGGATATGACTCAGGCTGTGCCAGCAAAAAGACAAAACTACTCAAGACTCAGCACTGAAGCATCTTTTGACCTTCCTACATCGCTGGCCTTTTAACCTATATGAAACAAACACACAACGCAGCAAATGTCACAATATAAAGTGTATAAAAATACAATTTCAAACCTTTTCATACAGTGAAATGGAAAAAGAAAATCGATATTAGCCGTATAGATAATGAACAAAAAGCCTACTACAGTCTTAAAGCCAAAGCCCAGCTCGTGGTTTTAAGAGCCTTAGTCTCTTTAAAAGGCAGAAATAGATTGAGGGTCTTTCACATGTAGTGGCAAAAGTCTTATCATACGTCACATTGTTCCAGCAGTGGGTTTCTTCATTAATTCAAAAGCTCAACCCTGTGGTCTAAAAGCACTGACTCAAGAACTACAGCACCTGACACAAACGTGGCATTAATGCATTTACCCAGCGATGTAAAGCAAGGAAAATACAAAGAACATCTGCATTGTTCCACCTAGAAGGTAGTCACAGCAGTTTAGTGTTTGTTTAATGGCATACAAGCCACTGCTATAAGAAAATATCCCATACTGTATAAGATCTCTTTAAATTCTCATCCGAGATTCAGAACAAATGGAAACTTCTACTTAAGTATATTCATGTATACTCACATGCACTATAGAGATACCACAGCTTTGCCAAGTCTGCAATTAAAAGCATATATTATTCAAGATTTCAATATGAACTCAAAACTGATTTGTAAAATTAGCTTCTCAGAATGAGATTTTAAGCAGAAAAGCAGTGCCGCGTTCATGAAGAGCGTATTTACCTTCGAGTGCTGTTATTTTTAAAGGTTAACAGTAAGTGAAACACATCTCTGGGGTTTTGAGAACACACTTTAGTCATCCGGTGATATTCTGTATTGTACAAAAAGCAGGTGCAAGCAAAAGGAAAAGCGATTTGGAATTGAAATGAGCTGAATATTACGGAAGAATAGGGCAAATATTTGTGAAAATGATGTCCTTATTACACAGTCTAACACTTGCAGCCGATTCCCGTTAGGTGCCGAAATGTTTAATATTTCATTAGAAATGCTTGTGTTTTTTATTTTTTTAAGCTGGTGGAAAGAGAGAGAGAGAGAGAGAGAGAGAGAAACAGGAAGCCTAAGTGAACCCATAACTCACAGTGGAGGTCCAGCATCATCAGCTTCTCATACAAGATTTCTTTCTGCAAATACTGCAGAAAAAATAATAAAACATTTATTATTGATAGAAAAAAACACACATCAATATATAATAAACTGATGATTTGGCTGCAAGCTCAACGGATTCTCATCCATCAGATCTTATTTATTAGTCTAGCTATATATATTGACCGCTGCATAAGCTGTGCTTAATACTAGGGGATACACATGCTGTCCATGTAAGCAGCTTTCCAAGGCCAATAAATACCGATATACTCACTTCAAGCTAAGTTCTTTAAAAAAAATGAACGAGATAAACATACAACATTTTCTTTGCTGAAGCGCAAATATATAGGCACTCATAGCGAGGCAGGTGACAAACTGTAAAAAGCTTGAAGTTGTTGTTGGATTCTCTGCGCCGTGGATATGACTGAATTCTTCTCTGTAATTTGACTTAAGTGAAGCGACGCATGTTTCCTTTAGCCTTTTCACTCTCTTAACAAGCGCGTCTCGACGGCCAATGTGGCAGGCGATGTTTGACATATTTGAATGCATGAATAACATTTTCATGAAATTTTTACCGGCGTGTATCTATAATTTACATGCTCTCTCTTTGCTGGTACTGATTAGAGAGCGATGCTCAAATCACTGCTGGTTTCTGCTCTCTCTTCATGCACATTCAGCCGCTCAACACATTGTCATCAAGACCCTCATTCCACACATTTCTGTCTAAAGCGCCAAACTAAACTCGACCTTGTTGTGATGCATCCTGTAATTACAACTCATTCATGATTTATATGCCAAGCACATTCAGCTTAAGACATCTAAAATTAATCAGTCCACCCACATTCAACAGAAGTTTCGCAAATAATGTATGTATTTTGTAATGCAAAATAACAGGTGAGTTATCAATTTGCTCTCTGTTTACTGTCTAGGACAGTGGTTACTAAACTGAGACAAGCGAGAGGACAACAGGGGGGAAAAAAATTCTTAGCATTTAAACTTAAGTTAATGATTTTGTGACAGGACAAAAATATTAAAATATTACGTGTACAGCACAATGCAAGTGTCAGTATAAAATATAAAACAGTCCAAGCAAGTATTCAAATATTTCTGTTCATTTAAATAAAATAAAATCTGCCTAAATAGTAAAATTTAAATGAATGAAAATGAAAAATTAGCAATAACTTAAAATATGTCAGCTAAAGAATAATCAACAACAAAAAATGAAACAAAGGTAAAAGTGTAGAAACTAGAATAAACAAAGAAAATAAAAAAACATAAAAAAATAAAATAAAGCTATTTAATAAAACTACAATAATACTGAAAACAAAACTATAATATCTGGTCTACAGTTGTTTAACTAAATAAATAAAATAAATTAATTCCCTTTACATTTCCTGACACAAGTGCAGCGCAATCCCACAATCCTACTGTCCTTTCATAGAAGAAAGCGAAAAACCCTTGCTCACCTTTGCTCAAAACACCTTTTTGGAAAATTTTCTAAAAAACTCTTTGAAAACTCTAAGACTCATTTTGGGAACAACCTGTTTGGTATAAGGCAGTTAGTCTGTAGCTTGAATGTGTCGCACAGTTTTTATACCATATTAATATAGCATTTATAATGTATAAAATAATTTCTGTAGACACACAAAAGAAGACACAAAAAAGGAAGATTACTGTGAAAATCTATCCAAATAAAAAACTAATGAAAAGCAGAGAACCCGCTGACATTTCTCTGTAAGAACTCAGAACGTTTACACCTCAACTGGGACCAAGCTTTGTAGACACCCGCTTTTGGTTAGCAACCAAAGTTTCACGTACCTCAGATATTTTTGTGACCAGGGGATGAACACGGATGCAAAGGACCAACGCTTGTAACCTGGGGTTGTGTACAGGACCCTGCAGTTTAAAACAAAGCAAATACATACAGCAACATGATTTTAACAGCACAAAGTATATAAACACAACAGTGACACAAAAGCAGATTTTAAACACTTTCTGATGCGAATAAGAAGCGTTCTTGACTGAGCAAAACTTGCCACCACAATGCTAGCGATAGTAGGGTGGTTGCTAAGGTGTTGTCAGGCAGTTCCTAGGGGCTTTGCTAGTACTTGCTTAAGTCAAAAGAACCCCCGCTTAAGACTCCAAGAAATTCTGCTCTCTATGACTTGAGCACTACCTTCAACGTAAGTATATGAGAAATCCTCAGCACACTCCTCCTCACCAAACCACATAAATTAAGGTGTAATTTATATTCATAGGGTTTGTTCAAATCTTTAACCCTCCCGAGCAACAGGAATCGTGGAAATGTGTTTTACAATTAGCCCACGGGCAATTTTGCCTTTAATATGGAAGCTCAATTTACTGTTGAAAAGAAGTGACACATTTTTCATTCCAGCACCAAGCCCATTTGACCTTGGAGGTCACGGCGCTCTGCCTCCCTCCCGCTCCCGCCTAATGGAAACTTTCAGGGCCGGCATAACCCTCGAGTAACTTGAGATATCCCATTATTTCAATCATAAAGATGTTGACAAAGATAAGCCCGTTATGCACGAAGGTTGAACAAATGTAGACTAAAGTAGACTAGCGCTGGTGTTTAATTCGGAATGTGTTGCTTTAATGCGGGTTTAGTTGTTTGGGTTATAGCGGTCGTTGATATTTGAAGAGCATTCTGTTCATTCGATATCTTGCACACGCGGCAGCGACGACAGTCACGCCACGAATGGTAGGAAACATTTACTGACACAGCACAACAAAGATATGTTAGACGACATCAAACGCTTTGGTTGAAATGTAACACGTTGTTGTCGACAATACGGTATCAGATGCTTAAATCTTTTCATTACAGTAACTGATAATAAAATGTGTGGCAGATTAAGAAAGCGGTGTTTGGTGTGCTTTAGAAATAACACGGTCATGTTTTGTTTCAGACTGGCTGACTGAACTTATTGGACATCAAAGCGACCTACAGCGTAGTAATGGTACCTTCAATAGCGCAGACGCCAATGTACTCATAAAACTTTAATGCAAATTTAATCTCGATTTCCATCCCCTGATGTACATAATTTGACTAAACTAATTTTATGTTTTATTTGAAAATACAGTTAATAGTTTAACAGAAATACCCATGAGATAAAGTAGGCTTTGCCCATAGATTTTTCAGGGGTGCTAAATCTGGGTATTCTTAGTCTTCAGTCTTGGACTCAGTGAACTTCATTCCACACTTAACAACAACGTTGCATGTGACCTTACCAATATAACGTTTTTACAGATTCAGAAGCAATTAGTATCAATCATCCTTCCAAAGGTGTTAATGCATACAAGTGAGAAGCTTCGTGATGAATATTTAACACTGTACATGCTGTGGTGCTGATGCACTAAACCTACTTTTCCACGAATTTATAGCTCACGCTTACTGTTTATTACTCCCAGTACTCTCGTTTGGATAAAAGCTGAATAATGGATGCAAAAAAAATGTGAATGCAAATGCTTTTACTCATACACAATTACAGTACTTTATATCCCCTAAATAAAGATGCATCTCACACATTCAAAGTTTTCGTTTAATGTGTAGGTTATGTTAATGTGCGGACACATTTATTTTATAGATGCATCGTGAGGCGTTCAGCATTTGAATTACTGCAGCTATTTAAATGCAGAAGGAACTGAATTGGCTGTCCTTGAGGTAGACAACTAACATCATAGAAAGGCAGTACATGCCGAGCCTTAATGGACTGATCAACATAAACAGCAAAAACCCACACAAAAGAACTTACTGCCCTGAAGGGACAGTTCACACAAAAATCTAAATTCTGTCACTATTTACTCACCCTCATGTAAATTTCTTTCTTTCACAAAAGACCGCTGGGCAGAAAATTTAGGTTGATTTTTTCTATACAATGGAAGAGAATGTTTCCAGGAGCTAAGAAAGACTATAAATGATGACCAGCACCGTGAAAGGGCCGTACGGAGGTCTGTATATGATTATGATCCCTATAGAACAGATGAAATCAAAGATGCCCAAAATTCAGTGACTGTCACTGATATCAGACCTGGTGTGACAAATCACGTTTGGGTTATAACACACGTGTCATGTGGATTACTCTTATGACCCTTGACTGGAGATTGATCGCCTTAGTAACCAATCATTCTTCCATAGTATAGTATAGAGATGTGTGTTCTACAGAAGAAAATCACAGGTCTGAATTACAACATAACGGGAAAAACTAATGACAGAATTTTCATTTTTGCATAAAATATAGGCCCTATTCCTTTACAAGACACCTTCTATGTTTAATGAATTTAATGACCATGAATCAGGTGAGTCCCAATTCACATATCACTGCATCATTTTTAAAGCATTTTGTAGTATAAATAGTGTAGTAGTAAGTTTACATGGGGAAAAAAAATGGTTCAAAAAGTCACTCAGTGCCCAAGCAGTGAAAGGGGTGTGGCTAAACTTTCCGTCAACAGAATGCTTGCGAGTAGTTAAAACCTTACGTTTAGCGATTGGACAACACTCCTCTTCTAAAATGAAAACTTTAGATGGCCAAGTACACACCGTAGTGTGTAGTCTAGGCGCACAAGTACAACATTTAGTCCTGTATGTAACTATTAAATCATTGGCCTACATTATCGAAAATGTTTTAGTGATGCCCTTAATAACAGTCATAGGAACAGTTATTCTTTTAATATATTGCCCTTCAAACTCTACATTTTAAAGGAACAAACACATTAATATCAATACAAAACATTACTGTACGAAAGAGAGTCTAGTTTAATGTGCTCCGCTGTGTGTGGAAGGCCAAGTGAACTTTCAGAAGTACTCATACTTAAATGACAGAAGTACACCTTGACACACACTAGAAATAATGTACTGTACATTGCACAATCAACATCACTCCGTTTTCAGGCCTGGGACACTTTCTAAATAAAAGCATGAGGGTCAAATCTAAAAAAATGGGTCGAGGGAGGAGAAACATCTGATGTTTGTGTGTTTGACTTTGACCTATTTGTAGAACTGTATTGTCTAGGTGGAAATCTTCTTCATCAAGTGCCTATTAGTAACCAAGTTATTTTTTTAGAAGTGGTAAACAATAAGTTACTCAGTCGTTTGCAGAAAGCATGTGTAAGACTGCTATCGTCGCCTTAATATTGCTCTTTTAGACCAAATATAAACCATCAATAATGAACAACATCAGACAACTTCTGATCATAGTTTCACATATTTTATTTTCCAGTTTAGTGCCATTGCATGTCAAACTATTCTGTCGTTGCAGGGTATAAACAGGTGCGAGATGATGGGGAGACCGGGGCTAGTTGTCACATATCCGGGTTTGAGCCAAAAAATTACTTACAAAATAGCCTAAAAATGTTTTTTTAATAGCACTTGTTTTGTATCTTTTCTCCTGGGCAGTATCGATGGAAATGTTGATTCTTGTATCCAACCCTTTAAGGTTTGTGCAGAAGCTGAATTGAAAAAATAAACCAAAGTTCAAAATAAACTAGTCCGATTTACAAGCCCTGGTCTCCCCTAATGCAAGGATAAAATGTAAGCTATTAGTTAACTTGATCCACTGGATACAAACTGTTACCCTTGATATTACATTTACTTGGTTTACTTTCAAAAGTAGCCTACTTGTGCGCCACAACCCACCACCACCTGGCAGCCTATAGTTGGGCATCATATGCACGACCCAACACGGTGGCATATGGTGCCCTGCTATCTATACAGGCAGCTCGCGAAGTTTTGAGGCACAGCCAGAAAATCCTGTAGAAATTTCACAACATGCTGAACCGAACTAAATTAAGCCAGGGAATTTGTACAGTAGTCCCACGCATGCTGTCCACCAGTAAAACACGATCAAGTGTGTTGGAACAGCAGACCTAGGGTGTTGTTTAACAGTCCGGACGTCTTAAAACGCTCGCAGAGGTCTGCAGTGGAGTGGCGAGGAGACGCGCACTGCGCTATGCGTTCAGAAGCGCTTCAAAACGCACCGTCAGTTCCCACGCAAAAAATGCACGATTTCGATCAATTAAAATGCATTCGCTCATCAACTTTAAAAGTCAAAAATGGAGAAAATTTTAAAAGATGCATTCGCTCAGTGGTTACCAGTAAACATCCAGATAAACAAAAAAGAATTAAGACAAAACAGTCAGAATAAAAACAAAATCACCTGCTCCTAAACTGCATAAATCGTACAAGGCAATACGCCTCCACTGTCCGAAGAGCGCTGGACGTGACGGGCACACTCAAGAGTTGATTTATGTTAACCAAAGTTATCCAAAATCTTACGCGCTCCACCTCTCCAAGAAGCCGAAACGGTAAAAGCCGGCTTCAGACGACCGCCACTTGAATTCAAAGGAAAATCAAAACGCAAGCACATCCCAAATAAAAAATAGGGCGTGGAAAAGAGACAAAGATGAAGAAAAGAGAACATGATAGTCAAGTACTCACCGTTGAAAATGTCAGAGAGCAAAAAGGTTGAAAGAGTAACAAGACAGCGGCAGAGGTTGACGGAGACGCGAGTGCTGTCAGAAGCGCAATGACTTGGAGAAGCAGAGGCTTCAGTAAAAGCAGAGACCGGTGTGGACCAAACCATTGTGCCTACGCGGGGGAGCCGATTGATAGGACTATCTGTTGGATGCATTGGGCCAGTGGGGCGTTTGGTGTCGTTGGCTTTTTTAAATAATAAAAAAATAGCGCGCACGAATTGCGCACTATTTTTTTATTATTTACCCAATTCGATATTAAGTTGCATTTAAAAAAGCACGTGACACACAATTGGTCATGTTGGAATTTTTATGTAAAGCTGCTTTGCAAACATTCAAATTCGTGAAAAGCACTACAAAATAGGCCTACATTTGAATTGAAAATGGAATTGAGCATTACTTGCAGTGTATTTTTGGAAAGGTTGCGGGTACATTGCAGTAGGATATAGTATTCAATAAAGGGTATTCTGTTGTTTACAGTAGGCTACTACACAACTGACCAGTTAAGCTTTTTAAAACATGCCCACTGAGAAGGATTCATATGAAATGTTTCTTATTTTGTATTACATTTTTACAGTAAATGTAATGAAAAACTTTCTGGAAGCACCAGATGTTGCTGTGATTGATCACTGAATATTGTTCCTTGGAAATATATAACAAAAGACTTGCTAATGAACAGACGCACACACTTAGTGCAGTTGTGCCTCTCTCTAAGATACAAGACGATGCCAGACAGCAACACTTGGGGCAAGGATTACAAAGACGCTTTTCTTTGGTATTTATCGTGTCTCCGTAGGGCTTTTGCACCCATTCCACACTTATTTTTTGTTTATGTTTTGAAGGAGACATCCTTCTGTGTGCAAGCAACAGCTTAGCCTTGAGCCCAGAGCTACAAGATTACATTAAACTGATTTTAATTCAATTCCTCGCAGGGGATGTAAAATCTATCAGGGCGAACAAATATAGATGTGTCACAATCGATGATAACGTGGTAGGTGTGAGGAATAAGTGACAGATTGAGGGGGCGTGGGTGGAAAAAGAAAGAAAATTGCAAAAAGTTTGAAGCCAAAAAAAAACGGGAGTTACTACAAGTAGCCAAAATAAGGAAAAACAGTTGAGAGATGTCGTGAGCATGTAAGAAAATCCAAGCATCAATAACTCATGTTAGTTCCTGCACATCTGCTCCAATTGAAACTCATCCAAATTCACAGCTTCTCCGCATCCCTTGAGAGTCGAACTCTCTTCATAGCGCTCTCAAGATTTGTGTTGAATCCTGTTAATGTGGAAAAAAGCCCTGAAGAGATTCTATTAAACTGACTGGTGAAGACAAAGGATTGGATATCTGTCTGAGTTCCTCACGCAGCGATTTGCTTGTTGAAAATTCGACATGAGAAAACAGAAGCGAAATGCCAGGCGGTTCCTCTGAGAAAAGCTCGCAACAATATCAAAAAGAGCCAAGTTTCTGTGTTGTCTCTAACGGAGCCGAGAGAAATCATTATAGGGTTTTCACAGGAAAAAAACAGGAGGAAAAATGAGCCATGAAGTTTTGGTTAACACGTTCGCAAGCTCTTTCTTCTAGTCCGTCATTAGTTACAAAGGCAATTCTGATGCTGCGGCTGTATTTCAAAGCAACAAATCAGTGTTGCCTTAGGTAACACAAAAACCTGAGCTGGTGGCAGCCCAAGATAGCCTGTAACTCCGCCAGAAGGCCAGAATCATAAATATACAGTGTTTGGGTGAGGCTGTTTGACGTTTTTGCAGGGAAATAAATTGTTCACTATGGGGGTATTATTCACTCCACAGTATATTATAGGCTAGAAGAGAACCAGACTGTCAACATGTTCTCAGCCATACTTCCCCTTTGTTTTACCAGTTGAAGGATTTATGGAAATATCTGCTGGTAAATTGGTCAATTTCTTGAACTTATCAGTTCAGAGGTAATTATGTAGAGAGATGGGCACCCATTAATTAACAGAGCACCTCATTAAGTGTAAGCATATTGACGAATCCAGTCTCAATAATTATTTCGCATCGGGATAATAGCCGCTGCGCTGTGTCCTTGGACAGTTCACTGAATATGTCAACACCAGGGGACTGAGGGAGGTCTATAATACCTTGAAAAGTTGGGTTAGAATGCCCCTTCACCTTGATGGAAGTTTACTGGAAGTTCGCAATATGAAATCCGTCATCTTTTTCATATGAAAAATACGTTTTTCCAACACAATCTCATGTGTCAAATTTCAAATTTCATTTGTACGTTTTTCGTAGGATATAGAGGGACGGTCATAGGTTAGAAAGCAAAAGCTTGTTTTTTTGGAAATGATCAATTTTGCAGGATTGAAAATCTCAGGTCGGATGTTGCAAGAAATGTGTGTTTGATACCAAAATGGTGCTATAGATGCAAAAGTTAAGGACTGTAGCTTTAAAGAGCCCTCGCAGAATAATCAGTCGCTAAAAGCTTAGATGAAAATATAATTATGATATAACATATTATATTTAAATACAATATAATTCTTGAAAAAAATCATACTGAAAACATACACAGCAGCTTTAAAATGCCTCCAAATGGAGAAAGACACATTTTTCTCAAAGAAAAATGGCATAGGTTTGACATCTACCTACACTGGCTAACTGAACCATGCTCACCAGTGGAATCATTCAAACAAGTACACTCCTAGACTTGTACTGCACAAATGTCATGGCCAGAAGATGAATTCTAGTAACACCCGGAGATCGTGCGTTAACACATCTTCAGACGCAACGCTGGTAGTGTGATGGAGGTGAAGACTACTGAGTAACTGCCAGAGGTCCGGGCATGCCCCACAATCTCTTACGTAGTCTGAAAAGCAGTAAGAAAAGAAATAAAATTAGGGCACAGCCATTTTACAAGAATATAAAATAAGAGGACCTGCAGAATATAATGGTCCAAATGGTATAATAAATATAAATAATACATTTAATAGATTTTAGTAGTAACAAAAGATATGATCCAGCAGCTGTGCTTTGCATCCATGCATCAATGGTTTGCACTTTGAGCCATTTCCATATCACCGGAACAATAATGTGGAGGACTGTCAGTCAGACTGCAGGCAGCAGCTCATCTTTATCTTTATGACCTTTTCCTCGGGTCAAGAAATCCAGAGCTGCCTCCCGATTCAGGAGAACCTCTGGTCGCTGATTATTTCATTCATGTATTTATGAGATTCTATTAATACATGTAATGAGATTGGGAAAAATAAACTGGTGTGAATTAATATTAACAAGACGGAGACAGAGAGAGAGACAGAGAGATATTGGACTCCTGAAATGATAACCCTTTTTGGAACTAAAACCCTGTCCCATACTGACACAACATGCCACATACACATTGTGAAAATCTGAAATGTATTTTGCAATTGTATCATGTTTTTTATAGAACATTGACGAGGATGAACTTTAGGTTAATAAGCTACTCAATAATGTATTGATATAATTCTTGGGTCAGTGCTAAGAATCAATGTGAAGGATATGACCTTAAAGTATAATGTACCTAACATTCTCAAACCCATTTTCATGATTATCTTCAGTTTGACTGAAGATAATATTTTCAATACTTGATCACGGTCCAAATGTATAGACGGTATAGGTATAGTTTTATCGGACGCACGCGCCTGCCCCGAAGTTAACTTGCGGTCTTGTGTTTGTTTAGATTAGATTTTTAGATTAGATTCAACTTTATTGTCATTACACATATACAAGTACAGTGTAACGAAATGTAGTTTAGGTCTAACCAGAAGTGCAATTAGCAAGTGCAGGATATACAGTGTTAATAAATACAGAATACAATATTAGGAAAATACTTACAATGGGCATGTACTATGAACGGTTTATCGGTTTGGCTAGTGGCTAATAATATAACTATTTATATTTCATTTAATTTAATATTTAATCATTTTAATATGTTGTTGTATGGTTGTATTAAATAAACAACTTGTTGAACGGGTCTTGTAGCTTTGCCGGTAAAAGCATCAGTAGGATTATTTGAACATCCACATTTTTTCCTGTTGTCCAAAGTTTCGAATTTGACCGTATATTTGTTTATCATAATTACCTGTTTAATTACAATCATTTCCATTTAATTTATCAAAATACATTTTTAAAAGTCCATGAAAATATCCATGATCCTACTCATTGCAAACCGTGGTCAAACTCACACCGGTGGATGTCTTTTCTTTTGGCTGAAGACCTTCTGTCTGTTCTCTGAATGGCTCCATCGCTTCTCTAATAGCAGGCACTTCCTGGCATTTAGAAAGGTCAAGGGTCACTAGTTTGAGCGGCATATAGATCTTAGACAGGACTGGTAGTTCAAAAGAGGTCGCGTCGAGCCAATTTGTCGGCTACTTACAACACCACTGTAACGTCTTAAACTCCGCAGCTTCATCCCGATTCACAGCGGGAGGCATTCCCACTGCGCTTGCAAGTCACGCAGCCCAGGTGTGCAAATAGGTTTAAATGCCAAGGATTTCCCGTCCTCGGGCCCCCGTAGAAGTCGCTAGAACAAGTGGCAAAACATTAAATAACAAAGTGAAAATTCAACATGATCTCCTCGATCCGCTTATAAATAAGATGAGTTTACGCTTTCCGATTGGAAAAGGGTTACGTGCTCAAACGCATCTGAATTGCTGGAACGATATAATAAACGTGCACAAAATACGGTGTACGATTAAAACAACAATCACACCCTACACGTCATGATGGCAAAATGCCACCGGACAGGGTCAACTGAAGATTCACAGTGTAAAACTCAATCTTTACGGTACTGTACAGCGAGCACTTTAAAATGATTTGACATTATTGAACAAACCTGCCTACGATAGGTCATGCCTTTGGTATAAAAATTGCATGAGAGGTCAAGTAAAAATAGATTATTTTAAAGTGAGGTTTGGCATTAAGAGCATCATCCACATTGTACAGCATGCAGTTTTTTCTTTGTCATTGCAGAAAGCATAAAACAAATTACATAAGCAAGCCCATCTTTATGGGTTAGTTTGTGTTTTATTTTGTATGTCGATCACTTTTATCCCCATTATATGCACCTATTCTGACTGTACATAAGTCAGAAGTAAATAGGAGTAGGTCAAATGAAACCTCATGTACATAATTTGTTTTTAGTTACAATATTGCGGTAGAAATTATGATATGATTATTTACAAAACTAAATGACACGATGTCAATCAGGGTCGTTTATTTTTAGCCTTTAAATAAAAAAATGTCACTCTGTACAGTCAAACTATTGTGAGATTTGACAAGAAACGCAGAACTGGCAAAAAAGAAGGCGCTTCAACTTCGAAATGTGTTTTTTCTTTGTGATACAACATTTTAGCGCAAGAGAAAGATCCGCGGAAAATTTTAATAAAACAGAATCATTTTCCATAGAGACTGATGCGCTAATTCAAGCGTCATTTGCTTCGCTTAAGATGAAGCACATGTCTACTGGTTTTAAATGCTCACCAACTTCCATTCAACTAGCTTTCATACATCCATTCACGAGTTCCTTAAATTAGAAGTGAAAGCTTTGAACGTTTCCCTCGAACAATGAGGGTGACCGAACAAAAGCGTAAGTGCTGAGATGGACCGCCAGTGCAGTGAGAGAAAATTGCGTCTATCTTACAAAAGTGCTATGATAAACAATGTGTACGTGTCGTGAAAAGTCAACAAAACACCTGGGTGAAAAAAAAAGAAACGTTTTTCTACGTAAAGCGTTGAGGAGAGTCAACGTGCATCAAGGCCGCTTTCGATATAAAGCTTTTTGTGTCTGACATTCATTTTCAGAGCTTTGACCAAAGTTGATATTTAATAGGTAATGCATTGAAACCAGATTTGAAATGTGGTCTCTACTGTATGTTCCCGTGTTGATTTTACCATGACTTTCAAGCTACTTTTCCACAAAAACAATTGAAATCGAAAGCACGAATCTTAATTCCAGCTTTAAAATGCAACAACTGCAAGCTTACTGGTCATTTACCTCAATGGCGCATTAAACAAAATCACTCCAGCATCACATTATTCAGTAAACGACAGGCAGGTAAAGAAGTTCCAGGTTGCATCTCTGACCTCTTAATTCAGCCCACACACATACAACATGCCAAAATGATGTGCACAACGGGGCGAATAAAGGGCCTTTCACTCCTCAGGAGAGTGAGCTGCAATCTAAGGTACAATTTTCAATCACAGCATCCTTTCATGTGGACACTCGCAACTAACAGCTGTCCTTGGGAAAGCCCTTGACCGGCACATCTCTAGTCGTGTTGTTAATGCAAAGAGAACATATGTGGAAATCGGTTCACTGCAAATCTGGATTCAACACTGGTTTTAAACTATTATTCAGACTCGCTTGAAATCATGTGGAGGAAATTTGAAGACGTGCAGATTTAATGTGCCAGCTCCGTGTAATTTGTCCCAGATTTCAATAAAGGTGTTCCGTTGCTTTAAATATAAAATATGGGGAAACAAAATGGCAATGCCGTAAGCTTTGCAGCTGTTCGATTGTCAACAAACAAGTGTCCTTGTTATTAAATTGTAGGGTATAAAGGATGCTACACAATGCCAGCGTTTGTTCTATAGGTGAGTGATTACAATAACTTACATTTTTTACACACCTGTCTTCGCATGCATTTGCTAATCTAATTTTTGTAAAATGTTGACGTTAATCCCATCAACATTAGATCTTTTTAATTCATTTACTGTATGTTTTAGGTTTAACAAATAACGACATTCGAATTATTTAGCGATTAAAATACAAGAAGCCTAACAAACAAATCACACATTAACATTATATCTCATCTGTCTCAATTTATTTATACGTATGCTACAGATGTGGGTTTGGTCAAATGCCACGTAAGTGTCAAACAGGCTTGTTATCCCAGATATTCCATCAATGTTTAATTTCAGACTAATTCAGTGACAGCTGGTGTGCAGAAATGTTTTAATAAAAATTAAACATAGCACTCATCTGTTTGGTAAGGGATGAGCTAATTAAATTTTCCGTTTTCTCATATCCGACTCGCAGAGATATTGAATCGGTTAATCCGTTCCTTCTGCTGTTTACAAGAAAGGATCAAGGCAAACAGTGCATGAGAGCGAGTCAAAGCATTATCACAGTTAATCATTAAAATTTTATTTTTGGAGAGATGCATTTTTTTCCTCTTAATCTAAGGTCACTTTTAAAAGACACACAGAATTTTTTTGAGTTATGTAAACGCTCACCTTAAAATCTTGAATACAGAAGAGATACTGCACATTTTCAACGTCGTCGCCTCTCGTCACCTGAAAAAGAAACTGCATATTTAACAGGCCTTCTGTGACAATATGCCCCTATAGCATTTACACTGTATGGGGCAAGTTGTCACAACAGAGACTTGCTGTTTATCGACATATAAAATAGTGATAAAAAGACAATAAATGTTAAACTAAAAACAACATGAGCACAAAGCACGCTTGACAACTTGCTCTTAGCCATTATATCCAAAAATACAGGGAAACATTTTAACTGTTTCAGCAATGTAGTTGACCCTTGCCAAACTGAAAAATTATCCTGTTGGTTATTTATTTGAATTACGGATAGTAAATATACATGTATTTATATTTAAATACAAATGTAGTATAACATGAAAATTAAGTCGTTTTCGAATGTGACATTTAATACCTCCTAATGGTACAGGCCTATGACTCTACTAACTAAAGTTATCTGGAAAGCTATCGTCAACCTTCTAAAAGTTTTTTTAATATCTATGGATTTAAAGGAAACAAATTATGTTGTCTTTAAAACGTCTTCTTACTAGTGAACTTAACATCAGGAAGGAAGCCAAGCAGAATTCCATATCCAAGTCCTTAATCAAAACTCCAAACACCATTGCGTACACACCACAGGTTTCCCTTGCTCCACATGTGCCGTGTATTGGAACAGACAGATAGCAGGCCGCGCCAAGTGCGATTTAATTAACATCCATCCGCGCTTCGCCAAGGCCGGCTGACCCACTACTGTGCTGCCAAAACACATTTGAATCATCTGTAATGAGCAGATTAGCTTAGCATGTTAGCACGGGAGGAACAGGTTGAGATGAGATGCAACAGCTGAGTTATTCTCAGAGAAAGACAGAGAGCTGGCAAAAAGAGCAGAGGGGTGCGGGAGAGCGACAGCGCTGGAGGAATGCTGCAAGCTCATCTTCTTTCTCAAATCTCTTTAATTGGGGAAGTGCAACCATGCTGGTTTTTGGAGGGTGGAATCAATGACGGGCCTGATGTTCCATTTCCTCCCTCAAAGGGCCGCTAGGTTTTATTGGCAAACTTGATTGGGTGCCTATCATCCTGGTCTCTCAATGCACGCTGTGTCTAAGCCATCGATATGATAACAAACAAATCCATGAGTGAAGTAATGTTTCATTTGCTTATAAACTCCATTGAGGTTCATTTACACATGCAACATTTATAACAGTTAAACCATCAACTATACCAAAAAACTCATGAAAAAACACTTTTATTTTAGGTCATCTCTGCATGTTAAACTGAGATGGAAATCCGTATTTTACCACGTCAAAAATGACACACCACCATTCAGACCACCTGCATTTTGGCTGATAGCAAAGTGAGGAAGTCGCTGGAGATTACGAAAGAAATGATTTAGATGCGGAGTAAACTGTCAATGTACCGGTGGCCTTGCTGAGGTGAGGTCTTGCGGGAGACGCAGTACACTGAAGGACGGAGAATGGCCTATCGGCTGTTCACACACAATGATAAGTGAGGCGGAGGGCGATATGGATTAGATTGAGTCAGGGGGTCTTAATATTTTACACATGCCGCTCGCAGCCATTTCGCACAGCTCCCATGGATGGATTTGGCTTTTGATGCATGATTTCTGCAGTTGACAGTGAAAGAGAGAGAGACCGGGAGAGATTCTTATCAACTTCAGTGGATCGGGGAAAGAGGCAAAATGGAGATTGCTATCCAGAGTTTGTGTACGTCTCTATAAACCGCATTGCATTCATGTTTACAAATCATTATTTTTGTATACATGTACAGTTATGTGGCGAACGACACTTTTATATAAGATTGTATAAGACAAGCATAAGATGCCATGCATATGTGTTTAGTGTACATGCTCCGACCTGACTTCAATCAATTGTTGTCAATGAGCATTCTCTGTGTTACAGGAATCTTCATTTTTACGTCCCCTTCTTGTTTTGCATGTACATCCCAATTGGAAAACCTAGAAAGTGAACAGCTACGCAAGGAATTTTCTGAGTAATTTGACTTGTGTTGTTCTTGCAAGACATTGGTTGGATTTAACAAGAGAGTCTGGTGACATCAGCAAGAAAAACCTTTTGGAGAAAGATTAAAAAGACCAAAATGTGTCATAAATGTATAGTACTATTGCAGTCTATTTCAGTAATTAGAATTTTTTTCACAAAATTCGTGAACATTCTGTAAAATACCCGAATGTTCAAAGAAATTAAACAGTTAAAGTGTTAACTTAATTTTATATAAAAATTGTCCTAACCTAAACTTATTCTTACTTTTGAGTTAGTTTAACTTAATTCAACAAGTTAATTCAAGACGATTTGTTGAGAATTAATTTTAGTCTGCATTAGGAGAGAAAATTTTGAAATAAAGTGTTATTTTTTGAGTTTTTAGTAAGGAAAAAGCCTTGTTAATGATGAATGTTCATTTATCTTGGATATTTAGAAGATATTTTTTTTACTTTTGGAGTTCTTATGTTTAGGTTGTGGGCGGTGCATTGTCAGTCGTGTTTGTCGCATCACTCTCTGTGAAGTCTTTTTGTTAATTGTTGATGTAGCTGAAATGTTAAGGTTGTCTTAAGGTCTTTCTTTTATTTAACTCCAAATAAAAAAAATACCTTGCTAAGTGTTCAAAATTAAAAGGAGCTAACAACAGTACAACAAACTCAAAACTTCTTGTGCTTACTTAAAATTGGGTTAAAACTTATTCAGGTTTACAGTACAACAGTAAATTCTATAAAATGTATATTTGTTACTGTAATTTGGTTGGGTAAAATATGGACAAACTGAACCGATTAGTTTAAATTAACTTTTGCTGCGTTGCTTCACCCTGTGGTAGGGTCAAATATGGACATTTCTAGGCTGATTTAAACCAATGATTTTGTCAATATTTTACCCAACTATGAATTGAAACACAGACTTTTGTAATGCACTCTTTACATTATATTCTTCATTGCTTGCACACTTCACGCGTGAACAATCTCATGTACTATCATTTATTTTACCCATCCTTAAACTTACTTTAAAGGTCCATTGTATGAAATTTAGTGGCATCTATTGGTGAGGTTGCGAATTGCAACCAACAGCTCGCTCCATCCGTTTTCCTTTGCTTTCGAAGAACTACGGTAGCTGACACAGGACTAAGATGTTGTCATGTTTTCGCGTCTTTATCGAAAGAAATAACGTATTTACGAAATTTGTTTCTCGTTTAGGGCTAATGTAGAAAAAACATGACGAATTCCATGCAAAGGGTGTATAGAATAAGGTAATAAATACATAACGCCTTTATAAACCTCTGAAGACATAGTTATGTATATTATATGTATGTTATGAATATTGTAATAGATCGACAAACTAGACTACATTCAAATGTCTATTAAAGATGAAAGATGCAAAATAATGGTCCTCTAGATACTAGATACTTTCTACAACGGTTCAGGGGAAATGTAATTACCATACTGAGTGCGAATGTAACGGCATGTATTCTCGCTGAGAGCAGTAATGTTTTAAAAAATTATATGAAAATGCTGATGATATCATCAATGAATCAAGAAGCCTCTCTGACGGTTTGCTCTGGACAACGACTGTTAAGATGTCATATTAATTATCCAGTGTTCGGCACGTGACAGACTGCAAATTGAAGTAAACAACCCTTGTTGCAGACAATTCACGCAAATATGATGTCTAGAGACAATCTCACACACACACACCCAGAGCCTCACGCATTAAATTCCGCATGTGCTGTTAAAATGCCTATCCACACTCACGGTCTGAGCTCACCACATTTCTCTGCCGACGTCGGGGAAAGGGGATGTTAAAGAGATATATACAGTCGTTTAAACAACCACCTCGTGACAAGGTTATTGTTGTGTGCGGCTTTAGGTCATGTGAAGATGAGGAAAGAGTAATTGTACGCTTTGGTGGACATGCAGTGGATGCAATTACATCGCGGTTATAGCATGCAGCGAGGGAGTGCCACCCGCAATACATAAAGATGTCAGAAAGAGAGTAAACCAAGTGATTTAGGGGCAGATGAATCACCTTGTGCTCCTTCCATTTCAGGAAAAACAGCCTGATCTCACGGGAATTCGTAAATAATTTACAAGGTGGCAAATTGGTAAGAACTTGCACAATGTGACTTGTACAAAAATGTACGATTTTCACAAAAAAATAATGAAGCCCCACCCCTAAACCGTCACCTCATACTGAAACATATAAATGAAATTAGTAGAAATTTATAAAATATTTACAAACTGCCATGAGATTAAGTTGACACAGTTTTATAGTTCAATGCTGGTTTCCCGTAATAAAAAAATGTACAGGCATTGAAAAAAATCAAGATCTAAAAAGCCCTGAGCAAAATGTATATTTTGTGTTTTTCAATCCGTTAGATAATTAGAAAACCCTGCAAGTGACCAGGTCACATTTTACACTTTCAACATAACCATTTAATGTATTAAGGCATTTATACTTTTTTCTCTCACACCATTTAAATGATTGTGAGAACAATATTGGTCTGGGTGAAGCAACATGATGCAAACACTTTATGCAACGCTAAATATTTTTTCCAAAGAGCCGAAAATGCCTTCTAAACCTTTCATCAAAACGTAATACCTTGCTCTACCTCTGAAAATGACTTTTTTTGTCTGATGTCACCTAATCCATTAATGCCACGTAACGCATTTAGTTCTGGCCCTTCTGGTAAGGCTTTCAGTTTATTTTATTATGGCTTTTATATGACATTGCATCATTGCTGTAAATGGGTTCTAATAGCGCAATGTTAAGGTCGTGGGTTCGATTTTCAGGGAGCGCGCAAAAAATGATAACTCTGAATGCACTGTAAATCGCTTTGGATAAAAGTTTGCTAAATGAACAGAATCGAGGCAATGCAGTTCACCCAAAAAAAATTCTGTCAACATTTACTCACACTCCTTCTTTGTTTGGTTGAACACAGAGAAAGATATTTTGAACAATGCTTGTAACCAAACAGCTCTGGGCTACCATTGACTACCATAGTAGGAAAAATTCCAATGGTAGTCAAAAGTGCCCCACTGCTTGCTTTTCTACATTCTTCAAAATATCTTCTTTTGTGTTCATCAGAACAAAGACATTTATACAGATTTGGAACAACTTGAGTGTGAGTAAATACAGAATTTTCATTTTTGAGTGAAATGTCCTTAACTCACCAATGTAAAGATGCACAGTCCCAACCCAACGTCTCCATGATGTCCTGATGTTTTTCTCCTTACAGTTAATGTAATAACTGAAAAGACGTCCGTTCTATGATGAACAGTTCCCAGCTGACCTATTGACTCATATGGACAAATATATTTCAAGAACAATTTAATCACTTATAATTAGCCTGTATTATAGGTCGAGCTTGGCAGCATAATGGTCTTTTGTCCCCGGCCTGTCAAAAAGTCAATGAAAATAATAAAATAACCCCAAGCCAAACCATTTATAATTGCTTAAAGCAGCACTTCTTTATCTTAATAGAACTACAATTGGTTTTATTGGCACTTTGTGGTTTAAGAACGTACCTTACACTGACTTGATTGCAATTGTCTTGGTGATTAGCTCTTATTGTGGAAAGATCTCGTCTTTGCACTTGACATTTTCTGTGGGTACATGACTAGCTTATTGTCATTACTTAAGGACAATTTGTGCGCAGCCTTGAAAGTCACTTTAGAAAAATCTAGGGTGAGTTGGGTCACTTTTTGACTTTGAAATAATCCAACCTGTCTGCTCAAATAATAAATCATTATTATAAGATTAACAATGTGAATAGAGATTTTTTTGTGCAATTGCTCAATAATAATTGTTTGTTCATTTTTAACCCAAAACGTTCAAAATACTGAAGTTTTGCACTGTACTTGCTTATATACTTACATTTAAATGTATAAACCTACAAAAAATATATAATTATTATTGTACGTTTATATATTTTTTACACACATTTTTTGTGCTATCCTTCAATTTGTTTTACTTCAAAAAATGTATTCAAATTTGTATTTAATTATTTTTTTACTACAACTTTTTGCTGTAGATTACCTGAACCTTACAACAAGCATTTCAACGTGTCACCGACATCCATGCACATGACAAATAAACTTGATACTTGATAAGAGCGACGCATCTTTTGATTCAACCTCTCCTGGCTCTCAGTTTATCACCAGCCTGTTTCTATGCCAGAAAAACATGACAACAAATAAATTCTTACTTTTAGTATTCACAAAGGTCCTTTCATGCTTTTTCATTGATATAGAATAGTACTTCATCATCTAGAAAAGGGGAAAAAAGCATATCTCTCTATGAAGTTGGATCTCTCTATGCGCAAAGCCACATCGAGAGAACCACATGCGGCGTCTCTGTGTTTGTGAATTTCAGAGAAAAGAGTCTCTGTTTGTGTGTTTGTGCGTGGTGGCGCCCGCATGAGAGGACAGCTAATGAAACGGCATTAGCAGCTGATTGTGTTACTGTCCCAGGAGAAATGGAGTTATTCATAGACATGGGGCGCAGGAATAGATCAGAGGGTGAAATAGTGAAGATGTTAGTGAAACGCGGTGTGATGTGTCAACGGCTTGCGTTATAAAAGCAAGGCAAAGATGATGAGTGAAGGGCAGGATGAGGGAGTGAAGCTGTTCGTCTTCACAGCAGCCATCTAGAACTGTATTTAAATGTGCAGCCATGAAGCAACACGTACTGGGTGTGAACTCATGCATTAATCATCATTAATAATGTTTATGAGTCTACAAGTGCACACAATAAGTATGTAACCAAGTTCTTGAAATTGCCTTCAGTCTAGGACACACTAGCTGACTGCTTTGATCTGCTAGAAATGAAAAGTTAGATTGGAAGTTATTTATAAATTGTAGACAAATCACAATGTATATGAAATTAAAGGGATAGTTGACCCAAATTGAAAATTCTGTCATCGTTTACTCACCCTCATGTCATTCCAAACCTGTATGACTTTCTTTCATCTGCAAAAGAACGTTGCATACGTCTGCATATTTTGAAGACATTGGAAACTGAATAACAATGGACCACATTGACTTCAATTGTATGGACATAAAACCACCAACACATTTCTCAAAATATCTTCATTTGTGTTGTACAGAAGTGAGAGTTACACTTTTAAAAATCCCATAAAATAACAGATAAAGTACTGGTAGAAATTTACTTAACAAACATCTCGGTTAATGCTAAAATGAAATTTACTGTAGTGCAAATTGTAAAAACAGGTAAAACAACTGTAAAAATGAATACGGAAAATTCCTTCATAAATAATACAATATATTGTGTCCTATTTTTACGGACTTTTTTAGTACTTTGAACAACACAAGAGTGAATAAATGATGATGACATTTTTCGGTAAACTATCTGTGATATACAACTGTATTATTAGTATACAATACTGTTTTTCTACCAGGGGTCCTCAACAAACTTCCAAGGGAGACTAAAGATTGAAATGATCAGAAATAAGACAAAACATGCTTTAGGTGAAAGCAAGTAAAAAAGTGGACACTTCTATAACAAATTAATATATAGCTTACCAGGCATGTGCGGGGGGGGGGGTGATGTGGGGAATCGAAGGGTGCTTGAGCCCCTACCCCTTTGCCCTTTTTGAACCCAAAGATCCCTTTTCACAAACAGACGTCGAAGCCCCCCAGAAAAGCATTTGTGTCTGGCCGGATTGCAAGCGCGACCAGACAAAACGAGGCCGCGCATGGGCGGAATGCGTTCACGGATGGCGGAACGCATCAGAAATTCTTGAGCACCTGCCCCTCAAAAGGTCTCTGCACGGCACTGCATGTTACTAGTTATGCCAAGTTCTAAAATAATGTGAGGAAATTGTGAATCAAATACTGACAATTAAACAAAAGAGGTTGGGATTTGCTGACTAATGACCCTTGACCGTCAACTGCCCTAGCCATCTTTTATTCGATACAAATTTAGCCCCAAAATTCTGTTCTTCCATTAACTCTACATGCTCTGGCCTTTCTATAATAACTGCTTTAAAAAGTCATGTGAGTTTGGAGCGACATGAGGATGGGTAGATCATGACACCACTTTTAGTTGTTGTTCGCAGCTAATGGCTGGTGATCGCACGATTGTTGGTTGGTGCCCTTCGGGAACCAAGTCAGGAATGCATCGCTGTTGCACCCTTGAGCAAAGCACTTAACCGCAGGCAACTCCAATGCGACTGCCCCCGTAATACGTACTGTAAAAGTGGCGCTAAATGATTATTTGGGCGCGCAATACTCAGCACTGCACTTCAGATTTTATCCACTTAAGCTTAAATTGCACTTTATGACATTGTTCCTTTTTACAGCAAAATTGTATCTACAAGATAGAGAAATGTTTTTTGTGATCCATGAAGAATTTTAGTGTGGACATGCCATCAAGTCGCATTTGTCCCTTATTCATACGATTCAAATGAAATTATGTTGTGAAGTTTGCAGTTCAGATCACTGGCTCATTTGATATTTATTGCCACAAAGTTTTAATTTGTAATTCCCTTATGGCCTTGAAGTTGTTCTGTGGAAATAACCGGCGCACTAATCCGAAGCGACCCACGAGCAGTGAATATTTACATCGCAAAGTACTTCATTATCAATCAACGTCTTTATTCTTTATCAGTATTCATGTAACTTTCCAACTTCCACGCCAGCGCTTAACAGCATGCTGACGGGGACACCTTATTTGAAAGACATGGCCCGAAACCAAACTTGAAACTTCACAGCGAGCGATTCCCCTGAATTTGTGATTAAAATGTAGAAAGTGGGAAAACAGAGAGCTCCGCGAAGCAGCATCCTATCCCATAAGCTCCGAGCACATTTGTCATGCTTGCATCCAAACTACAATTCTAGTATCAGTTCGGCAAAGATTCAAGAGCTAACCGTTCCCAATGTTCTCGGCTGTTATAAGGATATTTTCTCAGAATATGACATAAAAGGCTGCGTTTTTCTGCACTGCTTTGTGTAGCTGTGTAACAAAAGATTCAATATCAAAAACATGGCTTCTTATAATGCTGCAGGATGTTATTTACATTTTCGAGGCCCATTCAGCTGTTGACAATCCTCGTCACTTCAGTGAACGGGCTGCATGCATGATCAGTTGTTTGGAATGATGTTTGCGAAATTAAAGATGAAGTACGCCGGCGCTGTTCAGAAAATAATAGCCGAGGGAAAACTTTGCATTTAATCAAATCATTTTCTCAATCTTTAGAATACCTCCATGTCTTTATATTAAAATACAACCTCGGACATTGTGAAAATACTCAAAAAGTTTGAAGTTAGATATGATGACTGAAAATCTGAGAATAAATGGTTTAATTTACAAATTAATTTGAAAAAAAAGAACATGCACTTGCAGACGCTTTTATCCAAGATTACATTGTTTTCTAAATAATTACATTTATTTACTTAATTTAATTTATATTTATTTTAGATGTATTATATGTATATGTGTATATTTATTTATTTTTATATTTTAGTATTTAATTTAATTTATATTTAATACCTATTTTAGATATTACATTTCAATTTTTTGTGTGTTTCCTGAACTTTCCCGAATTTTTTAGACCAACATTTTCACATGTACAACAGCTAATGATAACAGAGTCTTAACAGAAATGACATAGAAGTCCTATAAAAGAACAGAAGAAAAATCAGGCCTTTAATTTTGAGGGTCACAGATGGGGTGGACAAGGGTCACGTGGAACTAATTACACCTGTTTTTAGTGGAAGAAACCTTGCCTGAGGTAAGTGGAGAAAAATAATAATGTGATTAAAAAATGCACGACACAAGCACTTTGAAGATTTGATTGAAGTTCTCAAAATGTTTTTGTTCTTGGTGCACAATCTGGAAACTGAACCCTTTTGCTGGAAAACAGAAAGACAGACAGATTTTATATACGGGTCAATGAATGTTACCGATCTCTGAACTTGTTTTCTTTGTGTCTGAGATGTGTTTTTCTGCCATATTCAACGAGCATTTTTTGCAACAACGCTGCTGTGTAATTTTTCCGTTTTTCCCAATGTAAGCTATAGTTTTGTTTTGACTTCCTATTTTTTTTAATTGTACATCTAATAAATGTAATGCAGTAGCAAATGCACATTACAAAATACATAAAATTACTACAGTAGATACATAATACATGCAATTTAAAAAAAATACGTTACAGACTAACATAAACCGTAGGTCAGGAAACCTTAACATGCAAAATGAATAAAATGCAAAGAGCATATTTGATGAAAACGGGTGGGCTGCTGTTTTATTCCCCTGTTTACAAAGCCTACACTTACTCTAGAGACGAGAGTAATGTCTCAAGACACCTATTTCAGTGAGAGCTGTTAGGTAATAGGGACATTTTATGTTTGGTATTCAAAAAAAAATAGCTTACAGCAACTTTTGAATAGTAGTTTTACAATTGGGCCTGTTTTACAGATGCCGACCTGTCACTCCTGCAGAATACAATGACAGCTAATCATATCGAGAGCTCATGGCCGTGAATAGAGATTTCTGGAGAATAAAGATGAAACGTTCCTCCTCTGTCATACGAAACGACGGCAATGGCACTGACATCACGGCCCCACCCGCTGGTTCATGAGTGACTCCCTGCTGGGGCTATCAATCCAGAAGAATTGATGCACTTACCAGCATTTTACACAGTGATTAATTCCACGGCTACATTAGTCAGTCTACCATCTATGAAACGGTGCGAGTCTGTAGGTGTGTGCGCATGTGTGTTCCCGCAGGTAGCTGTACCCTCCCCGGAGCAGCGGGAGATTAACAGAAGCATTCTTGCATGGAGTTGAACGGTGAAATGGCACCTGCCCACGCAACAACCACAGAGACGTCGTATTTGCCAAACCGCAAATATCTGGCAAATGCAACCCCCATTCATTTGCCTTTGTTTGGTTTTTAAATCCATCCGTCCATCCAAGACTTACGGTTAAGCCAATTCATCACTTTTTATAACAATAAGATTCAAATGTATTAATATGGCACTTTTTTACAATGTTGCATTTTTCAAAGCAGCTTTGCATGAAAAAAAAACAGAAAATGTATGGTATTAATGTAATTTTTATTTTCCTCCCAAATAGGTTTTAATTTAATAAAACACTATTAAAGGCTAAAGTAGAGCATACAGTATTTCAAGTTTTAAGGTTAAACTTTGGGCTGGAGGTAAGGAGACCTAACCACTTTCTTTTCAAATCGATTATTTTCATCTAATATTAAGAATGGGGTTACCGTTGTTTCACACGGCTGTTTTGATCCGAGGCGAACAAAGGATATCGACCCAGTAACACGTCCTACCGGGCTAAATCACATTGTGCGACGCATGCGACTTCGGCGAAGGACGAAAGAGCTTTCTAAGACATGTAGAAGCGTTTTGCCCTCAGTCATCCACCCTGGACATCGTCCACATCTCACACCCCGCAGGATAGGAACAAAAGAGCAAGTGGTCACTCGGTTTATAGCAATCTCTCCAGTTACAGCTGGGAATAGCAACCAGCCAGACCTTGAGGGCCTATTTTAAGAGTCAAACAGCTGAGAGAGAGAGAGAGAGAGAGAGTGTGCAGCGAACTGTAATCATCGAGGTAGACAGTCCCCGAGGATTCGCACAATGCTGTCAGCCCACCTCAGTAACCCCTCAGAGCTAAGCCTGTGCAGGTCTTATCAAATACCTCAAGCTATGCACTCAAGTCTTCATCACGGCTCAATGTTCTGTCGCATTGTTCCACAGAGAGCCATTTAGCTGAAATTTCGAACTACACACAAAAAACTGTGTTGTGTTTTGTAAATGCAACACGTGCTCCACCAACCCCAGAGTTGGCCGAAGTTACCCCGTGCCAACCCAGTGGTTAGGTGCTGATATCTGTCATCATAGACCTCTTAAAATGTCAGAAAAAACTGGGCCATCAAGCGGATGGAAGCAAATTTAGAAAGTGTCACGAAAATAAATATTCATCCGTCGTAACAGTGTGAGACTTCAGCTCATCAAAGCCGAGCAGAGATAGCCTCGCCGGACAGCCCGCCTTTGGATATCAAACTTGGCTCAGCTGGAAGCAAAGCTTTGATTTTTCAAAAGGGTGATCGTGTATGTCTGATTGCTCCGACTCGCCGCAAGACTCACAGGGAAGATATCAGTGCGTCTGTATTAATGCCCCGGATCAGGTAAACAGCACACGGGAGGGTAAAAGGGCGGTGAGGATCCAGCACAGGTGAGTGCGGATGCTGTGATATGGTGTTAGAGTTCACGTCAATGTTTTCATTAGAAGAAGAAAGATTCCGCGGCTGTGAGAAACACAGAATGGTATTCTTCTTACACGATGGTATAAATCTAACAAAATAAAAATTGCTATATCTGTGCTGACCAGCCCAGCCATAGCATTGTTTGACTCACGTCTGTTTGTCTGACCAATGGAAGACAGGGAGTCAGAGAAATCATATTTGGTGCATCGAATGACACATAAAAGGACACAAATGACCTTTAAGCTAGTTCTCTTAGAGAACGAGTTTGGTTTCGTTTAACCCTCCCTCCTGTTGATATTGTATATATTTATGCAACAGATGCGGGAGAATAAACTGTAGTTCATGCCTATTACTTTTAAGAATCTGCATGAATTAGTTTTGTAATCTAAGCTGTAATGATTTTGGGTGCGTTTAAAGTAATCACATTAAAATACTTGCCAACATCTGGTAGTGCCCGTAGGGAGGTGCGTTCTGGTCAGATGAAAAGAAAGAAGAAAACAGTAAACACGCTCGCCATGGGTTTGCTGCTAAAGAAAATTTCACAGGTGATTGCTTTGTATTAGGATGAATTGAATACTGTAGCTTTAAAATTCAGAGGATAAACAGCGAGGTCAGGCTTGGAGGTTCAGATTTGAGGCCTATACACACCAAGGGCGATAAAAGTTTGAAAAACATTAAATATGTAACGAAATTGTGGAGTCCAAACCACAAAATATACTGGCAATGAAACAGATAAGATATTGTTGGGATCACTTTCAGAGAAATATTTTTAATGAGAAATAAAATATTGACAGCCGTTCACTTTTTTCCATTTGTGTGGATGCAATATAGTTATTGTACCCGGTTTTAAACAGGAATATAAAATACAAAAAAGTTTTTCTTAAGATTTTTAATAGTTTATAGTTGCGGCAGAGACGACCAGATTTTATTGAAAATTTTGCTATTCACTGAAATCTTTAGTTCGTTCATTCCTATGGGATGCTTATTGACTATGTAAACTATTATGCTATTGATGCCTCATGTAGTCTTATATATTATTTATTGTTTTTGATCTTTAATTCTTCACATAAACCAACGAAGTAGGCATGAGAATTAAGATGATGTGACGGCATTTCTAAGATGTGTCCATTGTTAAAATTGTATGAAGATGTCACCAACTAAGTCATCCTTCTATTTAGAAAGTGATCACCACAGTTTTTTAACAGTTAGTATCGTCTACGTACATCTCATGAAAAACAATGATACATATGATCAGTTAGTATTTTACATCTTACTGATGAACAGTATATATTTATCAGTATTTATGTAGGCCAATTTAATTCTTTGCATATTTCTTAACTTTGTTATGTTTCTACTGTCTGTATTAATATGCATTTACTGTAAAGCTGCTTTGCAACAATGCCAGATTGTGAAAAGCTCTATAGAAATAAATTTGAATTGAATGCAAACGTTCAATAACATCCATTGTCGTTTTCAAAATGGCTCATTTCTGCTTTCTGCTGTCAAAGGACTACGCTCTTCGGTTTGAAAGAACCGTTTTCTAAGTACAAATCATTTGACTATGATAATGGCACAGTACAATGTTTCTTTTGCCTTTAACTTTTTACCTTTAGTTGGACTAGCTCAAGAAAAAACAACTAATTGCAATACTATCGAATCAAATGGTTGACAGAGCCATCCAATAATGGCCTTGTTTTGAAGTCCTAGCGAATAAATCATTGGAAATTTCAACCTTCGGCTGTGTAGGCTTCTAATATACTAGTAAAATACAAAGTTTCTTGCAACTTATAAAGCATTATAAATATCTTATTCATAAAACACTTTTGAGAAACATTTTGATTGTTAAGTTCTTTCTTGAAACTCTTTTCTCCATAAGCATACTCCTATATTACGCCATAGCAAAACTGGATGGATTCATATTAATATCTAATATTAACAGGTTTATAAGGTTTCTAATAATCGTGTTCTGATGGAAAGTCTCTGAAATGTTTCATACTGGCCGTGTAATGCTTTAAGTATCAGCCTTGGTTAAAGGCTGTTTTCATTGTTGTATGTCGTTCCTATTGCTGGGCAGACTGAAGCAATACAAATTCATAAAGATGCTCTTGGTACACCTCTAGAACGCCCGTCTGTTGAAACAAGTTATTGTGTTTTGCGTTTTTCAGTGTGTTTGACTGAATACAGAGTAAAGATTGGATTAAGAATGGCTTAAAGTCAGGGTGTCGTGCACAAAGTATAGTTTGAAACACACATGATTACCAGTTTCAGCACACATCCAGGGTATTGTGGTATAAGGTCTATTCATGAGCCATTGTGCCGTGAGCAAGACAAGTAAGCATAGGTTGCTCCGGGGATGGTGTAGAAAAATATAGCGTTAGTTGTTGCACCGGGTGAGAAAATGAAGGGCAATGAAATGCTACAAAATACTGTAATGCTGTGGCTGGTGCTAAAATGAATAACAAAACGTGCCTGCTTTTCGCTGTCTATTCACTCAGTATAACAAGGTACATTCTTGTGAGAGATCTGCACGCATGGAAATCAGCTCATAGTGAGCTGTCCATCATTTTGAGGCATTATAAACATCCAATGCAAAAGCTGTACTATAGGCACAACATTAGGCTTCCAGTCAAGAAAACTGAACTTTACCAAAATATAAGCAAGCACTGCATGTCTCTTGAAGAAAAAACAATGCGAATGTGAAGTAAAGTCTAATTGAAAATGTATTACTGTACACAACTGTACTGTATTACTGTCGAGTAAACGGTTCTTTAATGGCATCACTATAAAGAACCTTTTGTAGCACTTTTTCTCAAAGATTGTAGCTTTAGTTATGATGTAGCTCAGTAAGGCTGGGGTTTATAATAGATCTTAAGATCATATTAGGTCAAAAAGCATTGAATTACTGTAACTGATGTGCTTTTAGATACTTTATGTCCTTGAACTGAACACAATTCTCATTACACACTAATATCTGTTTGATACTTTACAGCGGGTTAAGGCCACTGCATTTTAATTTCACAGCAGGCTTGAGAGTTTCAGTTTTGTGAGAGGTAGAATACTATAAGTAACATTTTAATTTATCATCTCCATTGTACCAGTTAGCAAAGCAAATGTTTGACAGAACATATAATGACCACCCTTACCTGATTCTCTCTCCCTCTCGCCTAATTTCCATGTAACGTAATGGGATATGACCCCCAGACAGCTATTTAGCACCAGTTTGTCTGTTTGTGATTTTATTTGGCATGAACTGGCTCATTTTAAAGTTATATTATGCGCCATATTTTTGTGGATTAATCAATGCAAATGGTATGCTAATTGGATCAGATTAAATCTGGTCAGCAGATGGTTTCTGTATTGTTGTTATACTGACTATGTGAGCACTTGCCAGCGAGCGTGTATGGTGTGTGTGTGTTGTAAACAAAGTCTGCATTAAGATGTGTGTTCAGTCTAATGCTGCTTTCTGCTTAGGACAGTTGGACGAGAAAATTAGATGGAAAACTCACCACTTTGATGCTACAGAGGTAACTAGGGCGTTGCTATGCATTTTATAAGGCATTTGGAGTGGTTTTTAGTTGTTGGGGTATTATGGGTGGTTGCTAGCCCAAGTCAACAAATAGAATATCAAGTGTAGATATACAGTTGCCTAAGACTCCTTAAATCAGTGGACAGTTTGTTCAACCAGGGAAAAACGATCAAAAGTCTGATTGCTCAAAAAAATAAAAGCGGTCCTCTTATTATTGGAAAAATGTTAACTTAACAAACATTTTTAATGTTGCCTCAGAAATAGTTTAAGGCACTAAAATTTTAATAATAAAGAAAAACAAAAAAATAAGATTCTTATATAGCAACTAGGGCTGTCAAAAGATTAATCGCGATTAATTGTATCCAGATTAAAAGTTTGTGTTTACATAATATATATCTGTTTGCTTTGCATAATAAATTTGTATTTATTAACACATACACATCCATTCATATATTTAAGAAAAATCTAAAAATTTAGAAACATTTACATATAATTTCAATTGTTGGTAAATATAAATAAATACTTGTAAATATTTCCTAAATATGTATACATGTGTATGTGTTTGTATTTATAAAAACATAATTAATATGCACAGTACATAGACATATATTATGTAAACACAAACTTTATAATGGATGCGATTAATCGCGATTAATCTTTTGACAGCCCTAATAGCAACATAAAAAAGTGATTATAAAATGACAAAAGCCTATAACAAAATTGCTAAAAATATAACTAAAATTACATAAAAACTAACTGCGATGACAAAAGATAATCAAACACATTAGAACCCATTATAATTTTACATTAAATAACATTAGAATTTACATTTATAATTATATAAATGTCCACACTGGATGCGGTGCGATGCGACAATCCCATTAGAACAAACCGTGCGTCCAGTGTAGACAGTGTTAAAATCGAATTCAAAATACTCTGCAATATGTTCCCCAATTTATATTATTAGATAATATTTAATCTAATATTAGATAAAAATATACAATTATTAAACATTTTAATTTAAAAATCAAACTTAATAAAAAGTAAAATTATAGAAATAGTAAATATTAAATTTATATTAAAATACATAACCAGAATTCCCTGACCAGCAAATTTGTCCCAAAGTGCAGAAACAATAAACAATGATTAGTTTCTCCTAACATCAACAACTTGGCCACATGTAAATATCCTTACATTAATAATCATAACCTCTAGTTATCATCAGGTACAGTGCAGTAAAAAAACGCAAAAGACAAACTATCCTTCATCACTTCATCCATTTAAATTAATCACAGGACTTGATTTCGATTTCCAAAACGCACTAATTATACTATAAAAATCGGCAAGAGAAAGAATATTTATGAATTAATGCGAATCGTACTTCATTATTGAAAAAATGCTGCATATGTATTTTGATTAAAAGTGCAAACACAATGCCAAGATCAAAGATTTCTCTAGGCAAAATATTATTGACGATGGGTAATTTGTCTTGTAAATTAGAAGAAAAATATCTGTTTTACTCAGAGGACATTGCAACCCAATTACCATAAGCTTATTAATCATGTGCGTAGTGGGAGTTTCACAACTTATTAAACCGGCACAATTTACTCTTTCAGCCAACAGCTACAGGACTATGATGTACACGTCCTTAATAAAAAAAACTCTGCTTTACCGTAATTTATGGCGAGTACAAATGTAAGCGATCCATATTAGTCTCACGGTGCAGGAGAGGCGGTTGAAACTTTAATTAGATGAGAGAGCACAGTACCTCCATTATTCTGAGATTAGTTCATGATCCCCGAATGATAGAGACTGAAATCTTTATATATTAATGGGATGATACCATAAAAAGTAGATTTACCTTGATCTTTAGTAACAAGACTTAGATGCACGGGAAGACAAAACTAATGGGTAAAATGTCTGATCTTCTCGAACTCATGATAGGCCTATATTATATAAATAAGAATACACCACCACTTCACCTGAACTGCCTAGTCACACTGAAGTGAAACAGCGTATAAAGAAAGAAACTATTCATATACATAGAATAACATGATGATATAATTCCAATATCGTACTGTATATGTTATCCAACAGTAACAATTGTTTTGTGAATCAGACTTGGCGAACCGCTTGTGCTAAAGGATGGGGTGATGTAAACTGTGTTTGACCCCACAGTATAGTCACAGCTTGTGAGTAAGAGCTATTACTCACTTCACATGTGAAGAGGGTGTTAATGTAAAGGCCCTAAGGGGGTCACACTAAATACGTCTGGAGGATGACAAAGAGTCTTAAAACTCAGAACCGCTGTTGTGCACCATATTTGGCAGAGATACAACTATTTGAAAATCTGGAATCTGAGGGTGCAAAAAAAAAATATTGAGAAAATCGACTTTAAAGACTTTAAAGCCGGAGGCGCTGTAGCAGGCAGTTGCTAAGAAGAAACAGGTTTGTTTTAACACTCTCCATTGGCCTGCCACTGTAATGACGTTGTGAGAAAAACCCAAAAGCAGAAATTCTAAGCTTTACGGTAGAGACCAAACTTGAAGTGCGGGCAGAAGCGAAGTTTGTAGGCTTGTTCCAGACAATTTTGAGCGCGATTTTGCAGCATCCACCACAAAAATTACGTTTTTGATATATTTATGCAACATATCTTCATGGAACATGATCTTTACTTGATATCCTAATGTTTTTGGCATTTGATTTTCAAGCTTGACACACGTTTTAAGTCTTCGCATTTTTGCACCTATTTGCATTACAGCACTGTTTATTTTCCACAAAAGTTTACGTGAATTTTTACAATTTTACTACGAAGTAAATCAATAGGAATACTAATGAAAAAATGCAATGTTCTGACCCTTGGAAGGAAGGCATAGAGCAGAATGATGGAGTGATGCAGTATGAGCTCATATATGACTGTGACACAAAGCACCACAGAGTTTATATCAGTATGATGGAAACCCTTATTTCACAAAGCTCACAAAGGCCGACCAATGGCTACCTTCAAAAAACAGTCTTGAAATCGCACCTTTGGAAGGTTCTGTACAACCAGTCTGGACAAATTGCCCCCGACACGCTGACCGTCCTCATCTGAGGACTGCGGAGGAAAAAAAAATCCCGCACTGTTCTCTTGACCAGAGACATTCTGTACTGCTCCGGTAAATCATCAGCTGCTATAATTGATCACGAATGCTGAGGGAAAGGACGGGGGGGGGTGGGTGTCATTTAACGGAGGTACGACACGACTCCACATACCAGGCAATAGTGCACAACCTGCTTAGCTTCCTCCGCCATCATTGGGGACATTCTGTAACCAAGAGCTTTAACCTGTTTAGCTTTCACTGGTCCCACCCCAATTGACTTCCCTGCTAAAATGGGAGACGTGTTTCATCCAATTAAGCACGTGATGTGTTGGGAATGTAATTGAATAATATGGAAATGCCTGTTTCTCAGAGGAAGCGAATAACAGCTGTGGGGGAGACGGAGCAGATTATGGGAGACGGAGTAAATTTTAATGGCAGAGATGTGGGAGCTCCTATGCAGAGAATTGTCAAAATAAATCAGAAGTACGACCGGACAATTTCAGCCTCTAGAATATAAGCAAACGTATGGCTCATTACATAAAAATAATCTGTTAATTAAATCTATCAATCTAGCACATTTACATAGATCAACACAGGTATAATTAACCTGTCTGCTAGTAAGAAAACACGTTTGATAGAGAAAATGTGCGTATAGGAATAGTAGCAGGAATGAAGATTTCTTACTCCAGTTTAGATATGGGTAGCTGACAAATAAATGTGTAAATGTGTCGGTGTGACAGGAAAAATGTAGAGAAAAACTATGGCCTAGTTGCAAAATGGCGCTGGTGAGTTTTTGCGACGGCAGGGTCGGCAAACAAATTTCCGCTCGGCGGTCCAATAACAATATTGAGTTGTTTTGGCTTAACGGCTTAAGAGCTCAGCAATGTAAAGAGGATCTGTCATATCACTGATATATCACTTTGTTCTTCTTTTTAAAACACCCATGTTTGCAGCCAAAAACCCTAATCTTTCCATACGTTATAGTGTTTTACGACCAGAAATTTGTCTGCCGACTCTGGCGCCATCTTGTGCAACTAGCAAATTAAAGGAACAATATGGGGTTTTTAGGAGGATCTAATGACAGAAATGCAATATAATATAACAAAACTATTTCTTCAGAGGTGTATAAAGACCTTACATTATGAACAGTTAAGTTTCTAATACCTTAGAATAAGCTGTTTAGGTTCGGAACGCACATGACCGCGGATTAAATTTAAGATTATTCATCATTGAGTAAGAAAGTAAAACGCGCTGTCTCTACAGTTTTGGCGCCAACGCGATCTCGCTCTCTCTCTCCAGCATCTGGACGAGTTCAATATTAAAGCGGTTCCAGATAAACAATGACGCTCAAAACTGCTCCGTCACACAGCTAATATTAGAACAACAACATATCTTGGTTCTAACAAACAGAAAAACAATGTTACTCACATTATTATCCGAATCAAAGAAACCTCCTCAGGGGTGATTTTAAGACGATCTTTCTCTCCAACAACTCTCAGCTGGAAAGTATCTCAATAGATATCTATAGTACCGCGGGTCCTAACGAACCTGGAAAGTCTTTATAATATTACAAAAACTGCACCTTTAAGATACATTTCCTCTTATGCTATATTACATTATAAATATAAATATTATTATTAAATCAAATAAAATAGTACATTATTAACAGTTTGTTTACAAAATGTTGCTGTCACACCATAGGACACATGTACTGTATATTTGTCAACTACCCAAAATTATTCTAAATACTTTGAGGTTCATCGCATATTGAATTCATGGAATCCATGTGTTGATTCAGTGTGATCTCGATAGGATTTTATTTTTAAATATTGATTTTTATAATGTGCTTCCATCAATAGTCGATCTTTTATACAATAAAGTTTTATGCAAAAATGATCGACATTTCATAGATGCTGTCAATCTACTCATATTGCATGATTCAGTATCTATTTAAACATACAAAAATGCCCGCAAGCCCTTTACATACAAACATGTATCAATGCAACAATATCATATTGTGGTCTAAGCTGCAACATTTCTCTTTTTTCTCTCGTTCCCACACATTTCATCTTCACTTCATGGATCTGTGCATCTCGTTCGACTTGTGTATCCTTTTTTATCGAGTAACGCAGATGAACACAGAATAGACTTGTAAATTGAATGCAATTACAAGGAGAGAAGCAACAATGCATCTTGATTTCCATACATTTGCTTTCAAAAACAATACATAAGAAAGACCCAACCTAGACAAAGCAATGTAAAAACGAATGTGTGAATGAGAAACAGGTTGTAAGAAATGTAAGAACAGATGTATATATTTTTATGTTCGATTATGTGGGTTAATATCACAAATGTCCAGGTGGTAACATCTACAGAAAATGAGAAAGAAAAAAAATCACAAATAAGAGATCCGTTTAATATTTCAGTTAATTCTCCAAGATATTCATGAGATTATTCTCCAAACTTTTCATGTAATTGGACAATTGTTTCATTTGTTTCTATTTTTATTTCACAATTTTATTTTCGCAATTTTTGGAAACACATTTAAGACTAAGTTACTTAAATGAAATACAACTGAGAACTCCATCAAATCTCTCAAGCCACATCTAAACATTAACATTTTCCTCTGGGACTATATAAAGCCTTGTATTAATTTGACCCTAAAAAGACCCCAAAATCCATCCCATAGTGACTGACCTGTTAAGTGCCTTTCAAATGTCTCATAATACATAACCGTATCAGTTAAAACTCAGATCCCTCCGTGGAACACAATAGATGCCCATTAGCACTGACGTGGGAAAAGTAAAGGCAATGTCTGGTGCCTTTTGAGACGCATTAAATTATTCTTCATCAGCATGTATAGCATGCTGAATAACATATACCACAAGAGCCACTTAAATCCACATTTGCCATTGAATCTACCCAGCGGGCTTCGACTTGCTCATTCACATCAATCAAATGCCAAATCAACCTCTATAAGGTATAAAAGCACCAACAGCAGCAACATCCTTATACAGACTTCAAGACGGGAAATTAATACGGAAAAATGTGTTGCATGAATACACAGTGTCAACCTAAATTCATCACATCCACGACACGCATTTAAAACGGCAACCGTTTCTAAATCAATAAACCCCAACAGATCAAACTGATGAGCCGTCTTTATTTCTATGTGCGTCGCTCTAGGACAAAATTACCTTATATATCGCTCTCTCTGTACAGTAATGAGCTTTTGGCTTTATATTGTAATTACATTGAGGAACAACCCAATTGCTGTCTCACAGCTGTTGGCAAGACGCTTACAAACGTGCTTCATTTTTTACATGCGTGCACACCTTGAGTCCCGGTTCACGAAACAAACGTCTGGTTCACAAAATGAGCTGATGTTTCATTCGACGCTAATTAAGCATTCGGTTGGAGTTATGAACGTGGGTACAAGCGCCCGATTTAACAAGCTCTAGTGTGTCTTCGGTCCGGCCATGATGTTATAGTTGTTGCGTCGTTGTGCAATTGTTAATTGCATGTAGTTTAGTTCTCGGTCATGTATCTTGATTGTGTTTAATTCTGCATGGTTTTCTACCTCTTGTTTATCTCTCCATGGAAGTTTCACTAAAAGATTCAATTTACAACTCCTTAAGAGTTTGATGTATGAGTTTTGGCTTGTTACCATCTGTTATGCAGCCCAGGGAAAATGGAAGTGAATGCGTTTTAGTTGACATTATTCTCAGTCTCTGCAGGTTTTGTAATGTTTAATGCGCTTTGCGATAAGCCTAGGTGCTGTTAATTCAAGCTCACGGACCCATTAAAGAATAATTCCGGGTTAAAAACTGCGCGAGGTGCAAAGAAAGATCTGCTGCTGCATGCTGTTGCAACAAGAACATTGTTTTGATATGTACCGCAGTTTGTAAAATAAAAACATTTACAATTATGCACTTACAATAGAAGCTAATGAGCACGCATATTAATGGTTTATTTTCTACTTCGCATGCTTCAGATGTCATTGAAGGTAGAGTGTGTGAACTTCTAGCACCTCTAGTGGCACCGTATGAAATTACAAGAAATAACAACCAAGGGGTCACAGTTCGGCTAAAACCCAATTTACCCAAAATTTTACAGACTTATGGCAAACTGTTTACAGACACATGACTCTATATATCGCCCCCAAAATAGATGAATGGTCCTAGAAGAGACATTTGGGATTTTACTTGGCTAAGCACCATTACGATACAGGAAGCAAAGTAGCAGTCTGAAACATTGTTTTTTGGAGTGGACAGCATTGGAGAAAAGGAGAAAGAGGAAATAAACAGTTTGTTCACGGATTGGAACAAGGAACATCTTATAATGATGAAATGTATTGATTCAGTCGATGCACTTAGACACACAGAGACACTCCGAGAGAAAGATAGCAGACTGCCACCGTACACTCATAAAAACAGCTTTGATTACCCTGCGAGAAGCTGAGTATGGATTTTCCACGACGTGTCAAAAATTATAGCCCTATCTCAAAAACAGTCAGCACAAGCCCAAATAACAATAGACCCGAGGCTGCTGAGCCCACTTTAGGGTTCATTAAGAAGGAATCAATTGATTTACGAAAGCTGAGAAAGGACTGGCACACACAGAACCGCTAGCAACATGGTGTAACTAAACTGCTAGTCCACATGTGTATTACAAGATTTAGAGAATAGACACAGACTCACTTCTACAGTGTTGGGGAGTTGCTAACCACAAACATGCTCGAACCCAACTGCATTTTATACGCAGCTCAGCGGTTTATAAAACTGAGTCGTTTTTCCAAAATCAAGCTTTTTTTCAAGCGTGTGTGGTGGGATGGGCAATAAGACTTCCCAAAAGATATTTTAGCTTCAAATGGAATCAAACTAGTTAAAAAATCCAATAAATTCAACTTTTTTTAAGAAATGAAAGGTATGAAGTCTCATTTAGCTTATTGTTTCTTTTTCTTGGAATTTAAGAAAATATGCTGGATGTTTTAAATAAATTGTCTAATATGTACCCAGCCAAAATACTATAGCTAAACTACAGTTACTTCAGTGAAAACGTGGTTAATTTACATAAGGATGAAGACAATAAAAAATAATATAAAATATGTCATTTTCACTCTTATTTAAGATTTGTATTTACTCATTTAAAACTTGCTTCTCAATAGGAAAATTAACCATATGCAGTACATGATAGTAAAAGTGCAGTAAAAGTATAGAAATTAAGTACAAATATTGTGGTTAAGTATGGTTTGTATAGAAAGACTATAGTCATTTTAAATTACTATGGTTTTAGTACAAAAATATCTAAAAACTAAGGTTACTGTAGTTACTGTCCACCATGGTTAAGTTTTATAAAGTTCAACTGTGTTTTCATTACTTCCAAATTATAGTTAGCTTCTCAACCCCTTACGTCAATTAACCATGTTTATTTATTATTTAATTAACACTACAGTTAAAACACAAAAAAGGGTTACTACAGCCCAAAAATAAAAACTGTTGTAATAAGCCATGGTTACCATAAAATAATAGTTTTGCCAAAAGTAATCAATACACCAAAAAAAAACATGGTTACTAGAGTTTTACCACAAAAAACATGGTTAATTTTTGTAAGGCTAAGCATGTAAGAAAATCTAAATAAATAAAATATAAGGTCTACTTTTCGATGAAAAACAATTAAGCAGAGTTTCAAAGATGCTAATGCCAACTAAACAAGTCATCACCATTAAAAGCATCCCATGGCATTATTTTACCCAATGTCAGCACTCATTATACTATTAACGGGAAAACGTTTTCCTCAAACATATATATATATTTTTTGGTCTCGTATGGCCTCTCAGTCACTGGACAGACATTGACCGGCATTGGCTGGCCCCTAATTGCTCTGAGACGGGGTAATTGAGTGGTCTCTAGGGCTCCATTCGGTTCTACAGACTTCAATACTGTCAAGCAAATGTCAATGGGCGGCTGAGGATTAATGAGCTAGCACTGATGCTAACGCCACCAGGACCGCCATTGGACCAATTCCCTCGAGACGTTCAAACTCTGACAGGAAATGGTAGGAAATTTATAACCCCACATGTGTTGGAATAATAATTATTGGGAAAGTGGCACTCTGTGGCTTATCTGTTTGGATGTTTTGGATACATTTTCTACGTTCGTCATAATGTCATAATGGAAACTGTAACTTTTTTGGTTCTCCAATTGCATGGCCATATAAACAAGAAATAATCCAGAAATCTGAAGAACGATCCAATACGATTTCCATCCAAAATGTGTCAACAATTCAAAACCTTGTGCACTCAGTGGAAATGTAGGATGCCTTTGCTTAAAAGAACAATAAACATTTGATTTCAGAGTTTTAGTTTACACTAGGAAAACCATCTTACCTAAAGTTTCATAGCCCACTGCAAAAACGAATGGAAGGTTAACCTGCCTACAGCATTTTTCAATCCTATTACACTCTCCTTCCAAAACAAGTTTAGCCTTCAACATGAAGTGTTATTTTATTAACACATGATCGGTGCACGTAATAAAAATTCACAAGTCCAACGGTATGTCCAGCTAGCTGCGCTAGTCAAAACACCCACTTTTTAAATCCATTCCCAATGGATATAATAAAATGCAATTGGCAAACAATTTTATCCTAAATGGTTACAGGGCATTCAAGATATACCTTTCAGTACGTGCGTATCGAACCCCCAGCCTTTACAATGCTCTACCAATTGAAAAAAAAACATTTGCCTTGTATCTATTTCACTCAGAAATATGCCACTTTGCTAAGGTGAACTGGGACGAATGTCATTTCAAATTAGCATTGAACATTTTTTCCCCAAAATTAGCGACTAGTTCATTAATGCGATTCCAACACGGCCACCTTGGGAGAGTGTAAAACGTTTACGCAAAATAACTCCTGTGCGCTCTCGCCTTGACACGTTATTGTCAGCGGAAGTCCAGATCATCAATCACAGCTGGCTGGTCGCTCTATTACTGCATTTTTTTCACCCTCGGAGCAGGATCACTGTTTAATCACTGCTTGGCCCCCATACACCACCGCAGTCAGCTAGCAACATAACGGATGAGCGGCTGGCACAGCAATGATGGCAGAATCTCAAGAGGAAACAATGCTCTGCTCATAAAGCTGTCGGTGCCACAAAACTTGTTTGTGACAATTGTTAAGGACAACAAAACTGTAAGTGAAGGATGAAGCGTCTCTGTGGAGAGGGGGCATCTTAAGAATGAAGATTATTGGAGATTAATGTCATGCATTCATTTGGTTTTATTTGACAAGATGAAATCAAGATGTGTGTCACTTCACCACACTGTCTGAGGTAAATGTTAGAACTCATTCGAATGCAAATCTCTCACCTAAATAAAACCGGTCTGCTGTGTATGAAATATGATTTTTACTCCTGACTGTTGCGTATGTTCCTTTTCTTTTACGCTCGTTCAGACAAAACAGCAATAATTTGTATGGATTTGATGAGGAATTAACTTTCTTGAATTGATCGACAGATTTTTTAAAGACATAGGAAACTGCAATGTATAGCTTAAAGGTAAAGTTCACACAATTTGTCATCGTTTACATTTTCTATACAGAAAAAAAGCTTGCATTTCGAAACAAATTCTTTAGAGGATATAAAATTTTGCAAAAACAATTGAGCATTTCCAGCGTTATGGATGTGACATAAAAATGCTCAGAGAATGTATTTGTTACCAATATACTGAACCATTTGTTTATATTTTCACTAAACCCTTGTTGATGGAGTTTAAACATCAGATCAGAACAAGATTAATGTATGCACAAGTTTTCTATTTTAAAAAAAGGAAATAAACATGTGTTATGGATGTGACATAAAAAGGAAAAAAATTTAGGGAGACGACAAACTTTGTAGGATTTCTGTGACTTGATTAGAGATCATGTAAGGGATAATCAACGGCTAGCCGTGCTTTAAAGGATTTTAATGCACGACGTGGAGGCGAAGAACCACCTGACGTGAAGCGGAGGGTGGTTGCCTCCGCGAAGTGCATTACAATCCTTTAATGCATGGCTAGCCGTGGATTATCCCACTTATACCACGGTTATTTGCCAAGTTAAAGCTTTTATTGATGTTTACAGTGTCCTTTTAGATCAAACAGGTGAACATTACGGTTATTTTGTCAGTAAATTTTAAATGTAATCAAACTGACTGGAGCTACCCGTGTATTTAAGGCTTTTAATGCACACACTGATCTGTGCTGTTAGTATAGTAAAACCCTTTGGTAAAAATGGAGAAGTAAAGAAATGTTTGACAATAAATACTATTACCTAGATAAATGAGTGCACAAAAAACACTTAAATGTATTTAAAGACAAAGTGCGCTATTTTTATATTTTTAGTATATTAAGTACAAACTTAATGTGTGAAAAAGAGTACACATATGGAAGTGTTATGGAAATGGAAATGTTTTGCCTGGGTAAACTGGTAGAGCATGAAAGCATATGCCGAATGCATAAAAAACGTTAAAAAAAAGGAAGAATTCATATTTTTAATAACAGAAAAAGGAAATGACAGAAAATGAGGTTGAGGGAAAGTTTAATGACATGGCAAGCCAGAGCTATTTTCCAAGATATTCATTTAAGAAATATAAAGTGATGTTCGTTTAATTTGTATGTCTTCCGTATCAATTACAACAATAACTTGGCCTTTAGACTTGAGAGGTCAGACAAGGTGAGGCGATAAAATAAAGACAATACAACGTTCCTCAGTAGAGCAGAGGACCTCATTTCTCAACACATGATGAACTGCCCGTCATCCGCTTATTACAGGCAATCAGGTCTCCAAACTCTTTTCTCTCAACAGCTGAGAAGTTTTCAAATGATCTTTCAATGAATATCATGTCTCATTAATGCTGCCGGCAGACGATATCGGCATTCATATCAACATCAAAGAGAGAACCAGATGGTGAGGACTGAATTGAGATACGCGGAATCAGTGTCTGAATCTAAGCTGGAACAATTATGCGGACATCAACATAAAAACCGAACACACGCAGTCGATACATCAACAGACCCGTCAATTTATCAGCGCAGGTGAGATTCAACCTCATTATCTTTCCGGATATATTTTCCCTGGCGAAGCAGGCCAAAGGTTGACATTGAAAGCATCTATCATTTCCTTATAACATTGGTCTTCCGTTGCCGGGTGAAAGCAGAGATTTATTTATTTATGCTTTGATACACTCAGGCTTATCTGATTTCAGGGCCACCTACGGTTTATTTTTGAAGCCTTTTGGCAGTTTGGCAGGAATATTGCAATAATCTTTGCCCCCATCGCTGCGACAACCGCTTCCTTTCGCTCTGCCCCGTAATACCTGAATCTACAAGCATTGAGTGACCTTTTAAATTGTGTCATTCAGCCCTCGAGAAAGCAGTCAACCGCAGTTAAGAGTTACATAAAAAAGCATAAACACACACGCATACACAGGGACACGCTTTCTCACACTGGCACTGCAATTTTGCCAATAAAGCCTAGAATATGAGCATTCTATTGTAAATGTAGGCAAATATTATTATGCAATAAACATCAGCTGCATTAGAGGCGTCACATTTTACAGGTATTGTGATATTATTAACCGTGATTATTGAAATGACGTTTCACATTTGATAATAGCGTAAATAATTCAGCACTAGTACCTGGATGAAACTACAACAGTAGGTGGTGGTTTCCTTCTCTCTTCCTACCTACACTTGTATTTTGAGCATAAAAACATATAACAACATATAAAAAGATTAATAAAGCCACATGTATTTTAGGTTTTAGTATTTATTATTCTCTAACTTTTGCATACACTTGGTGTATAACATAGTAGTCAAAAATGCCCTAGAACTCTTTGCTTTCCTCCATTCTTCAAAATATCTTCTTTTGTCTTCATCAGAACAAAGACATTTGTACAGATTATACATTTATGGTTGAACTGTTCCTTTAAGTTTGGGCCATACAGTGTTTGTTTAATGTTGTTGCCGCTAAAACAGTCTAGAACACTTAGCAAGATATAAAAACTGGTCCAGAAGCACTCCCGGTTTCAGTATTTTTTTTATTAATAATACTTTTTTATCTTACATACAGTTTATAATCAAATCTTAAAGACATTCAACATTTTGATTTGGTTATAAATGTTCTGTAGTTGTATTTTGTACAAATGTTTGTTAAATGTAAAAAAACTGAAACAGGAAGTTCTTCTGGACCAGTGTCGTTTACATTAGAGCCATTGAGAGAGAGAGTCGCATCAACTCCGTTGACTCCAATGGAACATTTTTTTCACAGCAATGGCGGTTCACGGAGGCTCTCAATAGTCCCCGGAAGTCACTAGTTACGCATGGAGCTGCAACTAAACAGACCAACTGAGGTAAACTTCTAACCAATTTAAAGGTGAAGGCCATTTAATGAATAAAAAAATTTAAGAAATAAAGCATTTAAAGAGTAAACAACTTCCCTGGAACCATCTGAAGGCTCCATGAATCACTTGAAGCTCCAGCGTTTTGGACTTCCGTTGGCAGAACTCTCTCTCAATGGCTCTGGTTAACATCTACCGAAGTGGTCTATATACTGTGGCAATATGCTGACAATCACCTTAGCAACAGCATAGCAACGCGATTATTGAAATGTCAAACATCGCTAATACGTGATAGATATCACTGAAAGCATCCTGAAAATCACTCCTGTCTCTTTGACAGTTTTGTTAGCGGCAGAAAGGAGACAGGGGGCTTCCAACGCTCTATCCAAATCTGAAAACGAGTCAATCAGAAATGTTTTCACTCTTCGTAGGTCAATTTCCCCAACACTGTCAATATCAAAACACTGCTTTATTTGACAGTCACAACTAGCCCGACACCGCACGAGGACCATCTGTTTGTCCTATTGGAAACTGTTTGCAGTTCTGTTTGGTGCCAAGAGTTTCCTATATTTTTTATTTACAGTCTTATGATCAAAAGTTAAAACTTTGGAGTCCAGAGATTCTACTCACAAAGCATGAAGACATAAACTCACTATACATTTACTATGACTGAGTTTTTGTACATTTTCAATGAGACAAACTTCAAATTCTATTTCGAAATCCATCAGCTAGAAGATAAATCCCAAGTTCATATTTTCACATTTCTAGAGTAGTGAGGATGTCTACTGCTAACAGTATTCAGCACCACACCACGAGGAGTAAAAAGCATTATAACCTTGGAACAGATCACGTATAAAGGCTAACAGAGACTTCTCAACAGTACATGCAGGGAAAACAAAGACTTGGGACGGAGAGAAAGAGAGGGAGCATTACTGGATACACCTCTCTCATCTACTGACATGGCTGCAGTTGTTTCCCTGGGGCTCATGCAAGGTGTGGGCGAGACACAGAGAGAGGCAGTGATTGTAATTGGTACTGCTTGGTGGATTCCCAGGTTGTCAGGTTGGAGGAGTATTGCATATGATAAGGTTTGCGTGTTTTATGTACTGCAACGGGGTAACTAAGTGCAAGGGATTTTGGGTGCACCGCAACCTTGGATCAGCAAGCGCTCTGAGAAAGCACTTCAGAATCAATGCACAGGCCAATTATGCAGATGAGATTTGCTGTTTAGTATTTAGAACAGGGAAGGTGTATTAACCCGGCATGTTTTTTTAGACCTGCTATACACAGCTTGTAACAGCATATCCTCATTCATTTGGATAAATTATGCTATGTTTTGACAGTGAATGTGCCTTTCAAATGTTTCGATGTTTCACGCAGAAGTCAAAAGAGTGATATTGGGAATTTGATTATGCTTATAGAAAATAGGTTGGGTGGTACACTAAATTATAAATATGAAACAAATTCACCCCAAACTGAAAAGTCATTTAGTCACCCTCTTGTAATTTCCAACCTGTATGGCTTAATTTCTTCGGCAGAATATAAAATATGATATAATGTAATAACTGAAAAAAAAAGACCGTATGAACACAAAACCAATGCAAGTCAATGGGTACCAATGTGTTGTTCTGTAACCAACATTCTTCAAAACATCTTCATTTGTGTTCGGCAGAAAAAAGAAAGCCATACAGGACTGAAATGACAACATGGTGAGGAAATGATGACATAATATTTATTTTCATTTTGGGTGAAATATCTCTTTAACAGTTATATTAGTTTAGGCGTTAATGTGTCAATGCACCTTAACATTGAGACATTGTTTAGAGATTAAAGTGAAATTAGTTAATTACAAAATGAAACCTTTGAATTGAAAATTGTTACAATGTAATATAATTTTAAAAGCCTTAAAATAGACGTAACATTACTTTTTTATCTCTTTGATTTTGGAGTGAATGTGACCTGGAGGCATTTCTGTGAGATTCGTCAGTGTTCTTTTAGTGTCTTGCCTTTTTCATTTTAGAGACGATGCAAATTACACTTCATTAAAGGAACAATCTTGACATCATTTTCAGATTTGATACTGGAAATGAACATCATCTATCTTTCACCAGGCAGAAATGCTTGCCAGATGAAGAGTCTGATTGGATCTGCTCGTGATTATAATGTCACTGTAAATGCCCGATGACACCATGGAAACAATGGCTTTGATCTCGGCGCGTTGTCTGTCACAGCTTACGTGGATGAAAGAAGTTGGGCGGTGGATGCCAGAGGTAGCGTGCAATTTGTGTGTGAAATGCTTTGTGGTTAATTAACTAGGAAAATGAGCCAAAGTTCACAAAGCACCAGCTAACTGACATTTTCCAGCTCGGCACCGGAGGCTACGTGACACTCTTGGATGCATCTAGCTCTTGGTTCAAGCATTCAAGATGCTTGGCTTGTTGACAAAATGCTTTTGTGTTCTGCTATTATTTATTGCAAAGGGATACAGTGCTTTGTACTATGAACTTTACTGTATTATTTTACTGTATATAACTGTACATTGTGTCAAAGACAAACAACTACTAGATATCTCAAATACTTCTCATTCCAGACCTCTTATAAGAACCGAACCCCATGAATAGTTTAAATCTCTTTGCAAGAAGTCTATAGTATGATGCATTCAATTAAATCAGTTCTAATGCTCAAATATTCATAAATATCTATAAAATTACATATTTAACAGCACAAAGGTAACAGGTTAAATTCCCAGGGACACATGCATGTGCACATACTGATCAAATAAATACTGATAAAATTAATACCTTGAATGAAAACGTCTGCCAAATGCTCAAAATGTACATCTAAATTCAGCCTGTAACAATAATCTTGCTATCACACATAATAACACAACAGGTTCCACTTAAACGCCTTTTGATGTCAGGTAAGCCATCGATAGGTTATGACTCACAAAGAACATACTAGAACTGAACACAAGAAGTTCATGGCATTTAATGGCATGAAGCACTTAGAGACAATGTTTGTATAGTTTGTATAGAGACGCTCGCCCCTTTTCAACTTGGCATTCAACTAAATCAAGATTATTACCTTAAAAACAAACATTTTAGAAGCCTTCAACACTGTGCCTCAACATTGCAATTTATCGGTACACAGGAGGCTTAAAAGAGCGAATATTGACTCGAGGCTTTCAGTGATCAACTGATGTGTTAGTGACTGCGAAAGTACATGAGAAAACATTTAAAAGCTATTGATGGTCTTTTTATCCTCAGGCTAGCTAGAGATTGAATGGAGGGCATTTGTCCATAAAGTAATCTAGACAGTCTACAACTGTTCAGATGTAGGAGGATCAGATCCCTGTCATAGGTTTTTAATCATTCTATGTTTTCTCTCGAGTAAAATTATATTTGATGCACAATTTGTATATTTATGAGCACCATTTGTCCGATTTATTACAATCTACTGCATATTACCAGTTTCACTGCATCACAGTTAAACTGTATTTACTATAATGAAACTATGGTAAATTTGCGGTTCCTGTGCTATATTGCAAACACTACAGTTATTCTATACATACTATTGTAAAAATATGGTTACATTTCATAAGGGCTTTTATTGAGATATCAGCAGATCACAAGTTAACGCATGCACATTTCTAAAAATGTAATTTTTTTAAGTGAAATTTTAATTTCAACTAAGTATCTGATTCCTATTCCTCTCGATCCGATTCCTAACCTTTTGATTCTGAATTGGAATTGATTTTCAATTCCCAACCCTAACGCCGTGTCTACACCGGACGCAGCGCGACAAACGGCTTGTTCTAATGATTGTCGCGTCGCATCCAGTGTGGAAAACATTTAAATTATAATGGCTTCTAATGCGTTCTATTGTCTCTTGTCACGTCGAGCCGCGTCCGGTGTAGACATGGTGTAAGTAAAACTAAACAAATCATAACAAAGACAAGCCATATTTTAAAAAAGGAATTTCAAGCTTGCTAAAACACCAAGTTTGCACCAAGTTGCACCAAGGAAACATTTAAATGTTGTGTGTTTGCCACAGCCAATTTCATTCCAAATAAAGTCCAGGCCAACAGACTAACATTACATTAATTCCAACCAAAGAGGCAAAAGAGTGCTTGAAGTCAAAGCTTGATCTGGCTTTGGTGTAAAAGCGTATGCGTAAAGCTAGCAAACCTTGTACTACACACCATGCAAACATGCGGCACAAGCATATGTTCCTTCATTCGATATTTTAAGCGCCAAACATACGTCTGGGGCAGCTGTGATTTTCTGAATCTTTAAGAACATATGATGTCAGCATGTGTAACCAGGATTTGCCAAAAAATAATGAAATGAAATAATTTATGCAAGGCTAGTTGTATGTTTTTTGCTCCTCTGGATCAAAATCTGTTCATTTGCTTTTTTATTAAACACCTGTTCACACTTTTACATTGATAAGTTATGTATAATTCTAGTCATATACATTACTAATATAAACAACATGCATTATGTAGAAAAAGAACAATATCCCATTAATAGATAAAACGGGCATGAATGTGCTTAAGCTCTTTTTAACAGCTGTCCAGAAAACTAAGAGATATGAAGAAGACATCAGTGCTTCTCGTCCCAGCAGTGCGGATACATCAGAAGGAAAGGTGCAAGAGTTCTTGAGATATTTACCTCGTCGGTTTTATAGGTCTCTCACTGTTAAAGACCTCAGACCAGACCAATCTGTCAGTGAATGCATCGGAGATCTCCTTCATCTCCTTCCATCTTGAGGGAGAATATAGGGTTGATGAAGTACCTGGGTGTGATCAACTCTGTCATCCTGATACCCACCGGAGCAACGCGAGCCTCGGGTTGTGCTTGAACTTTCAGAAGATCAAATGCATCACTAAGTTGGATCTCTATCCTGTTAAAAGAAATCGGAAGAGGAGCTGGTTTCCCCTCAGCCTCCGTAAAGGATGTTGGCATAAACTAAATCCTGTTGACCACAGAGAGCTGCCGGTTTCTTTTCAGGGTGGACTACAGTTCAAGTGTTTGATCTGCGTCCAAGTTTGGGCAAAAATTTCACACCTGTCAAAGTTGGAAAACTCTTAAAAACTGTTTTAAAAACGTATCCTGTGTATATGCAAAAATACACAGAACTAAGTCAACATTTTCAGATGTCTGTAGTTGAGAGAGGATTACTAATCTAAATTGTCTAAAATGTCAATCATAAAATATCAGAGTGATGATGTACCTGTACGCCTCAACTTGACCTTTCCATAAGAGCCTCCCTGTGATCCATGTGACATTTTATCACGTCATATGTTAAGGTGACAACACGCATCGGAATTATAGTGTGCTGGATTATAGAGGCTGGTCACGCTTCACTCTTGCATTCGAAAATAAATTGAACCACAGCCAGTACATCATAGTCTTCACAATTCTTAAGGCAATCTCTGTACCGAGTTCACATTTATACTGTAAAAATATCGCTAATGACAGCCATGAAAACAGATTTTCATGTTCCCATGTAACACACCATGTGTCCACCAGTGTATTTTTAGCCAACTACCGTTAAAGAAACTAATCAAAGATTAATAATACGACTCAATTTCATGCCTTAAGTCGAATATGAATTACAATCAGAATCTTAAACGTAACCTATTGAAATATTCTCAATTCTTTTTCAAAAGATGCACGATATTAAAATGCACCTTTAAAAACATCCAAACACCTCATTCTTGATTTGAAACGGAGGACAAACAGCTCGTGACATTATCACAACAGCCTCTCTGAGAATGTTAATAGTCAGGATATGTCTTATTGACCAGGTGATACTGCCACACTTGATATTGATTACTCATTTAGACTCACAAATAGGCAACGACAGCAGCACAACAAGAAAAGGGCACAGTCAGCACAAGACGGCTAATTAGTAAACTGGATGAGACAGTTACACTTACGCCCGTATACTCCACTCATTCACCCTCTCCGGGTCAGATAGACACAAGGAAAAGCAGAGATGAGATAAACGACAACAACCTAACACGGCAAGAGAATGTTATCTTTTAATGGTGCTAGTTTACAAGGTTTTTCAACCAGTGCTAAATGTTATTTTATAAAAAACATCTATTAGATTCTAAACGTGGATACAGAACATATAGACGATTCCATCGGAAGAACTTACAGTCTGTGTTTGGAAATCGGTCTGGCTAGTGACGTAATAATGAATTGTGTTATTTATATTAATATTTTATTGAATATCAATTGTATCCAACTAAAGCAACACTTCTCCCAAAAATGAAAATTCTGTCATCATTTACTCACATTCGAGTTGTTCCAAATCTGTATGAATGTCTTTGTTCTGATGAACACAGAGAAAGATATTTAGAAGAATGCTTATAACCAGACAGATTTTGCCCCCCATTGACTCCCATAGTAGGAAAAAATACAACGGTAGTCAAAAGTGCCTCAGAACTGTTTGCTGTCCTACATTCTTCAAAATATCTTCTTTTGTGTTCAACAGAACAAACAATATGATAAAGTAATTTTCCCACTATGAGAGTCAATGTGGGCCAAGATCTGTCTGGTTATAAGCATTCTTCTAAACATCTTTCTCTGTGTTCATCAGAACAAAGACATTTATACAGATTTGGAACAACTCGAAGGTGAGTAAATGATGATGGTGAAGTATCCCTTAATATACAATTTTAATCATTTTTAATTTGAATGAATATGAGGATGAAAGCTGATAAAATGTGTAATTTTTTACACAGCGTTAGGTCAATTGGGTTGTAACTTTTTCAAGCCAAAATGCTGGGTTGTTTTAACTGATTGTCGAGTCAAATATAAACATTTTCAGGGTCAATTTAACCCAACGGTTGGGTTCGCTCCTTTTTGACCCAACGCTGGGTTTAAAATAAACGAGCAACGAGTGAAACATTTAAGGAAGAGGAAATCATCTGTTTTGGGGCTTAACAGTAAACTGCTGGGCCGAACAAAAGGCATTCTTAGCCAAAAAGGAGATTGGTAAATGTGAAGGCCGAGGGCATTGTGATAGTTCTCCCATGGTAAGATCTCAGAACGAAGTCGATCAAACTGCAGCTCATTAACTAACTGTTTTGACCTGCAGACAAACCCAGAGGCTTTCTCCTCTTTTTGTTTTGGTATTTCTGTTCTGATATAGAGAATAAGGCATCGCTTCTTAATGTGCGGACGCTGGAAAACACAAAATCATTTTTAAACCATCATGCAAACCGGAACCCACATTACATTACAGCGGGTGATTGCTTACATGGTTATATTTTAATATGATCACTAGTTTTAAAAGCAGACGTGCCAGAGTAGTTTACCTTTAGTCTTTTACACATTGAGGCTTGTACTGCATCCCGTCAGCTCCTACGGAAAAAAAAATGTATAAGTGGCAGCAAGTTGCAGAAAACAAAATACTGCCCAAACATTGCAACGGTTTATATTTTTACATGCAAATGGGCCACAAATAATCTACAGATTTACCAAATACAAAGGTCATATAGCTTCAATTCCCAGAATAAATTAAAAACATGTATCAATGCACTTGAAGTCGGTCTAGATAACAGCATCTGATTCTACCAAATGCAACAAAAAAACAAACCATTGGTCATTGCAGCATGGTTAAAAAGCATTAAAAAATTATGGTTTTTTTTCTCTGTGATGCATTTTCTTCTAAGAGCAATCCGTTACGTTTTGCTTACGGCCTCATGCTGTCGAAACAGCAACCTCTCTCTGAGTGCTTATTTCAGCATTTATTTTTGAATAATTAGCGTGTATATGCTGTGCTTTCCCTCATCACTCAAAACACCATTACTGAGGTGAAGAGAAGAGTAAGAGTCCTCTGGGAGAGGTGGTGAGCTACTGAGAACAAAAGGATTAGTAAGAAGCCCAAGAATTAAATAATGATCTTCTGAGAAGAATGCAGGCTAGTGAGAAACGCCCCATATGTACAAACCGGCAATTAATGCAAAAAGCCTACAGATATGGGACTGCCTGTACGCCCTTCATTCATTTCTTTATTTTGGTTTCCATAGCTAAACTACAGCCTGTCATATTCGTGAACCCCGCGTGGTATCATAAATAAGCACTTGAAGTCTATACAGGAAATTTTATATCACTAATAAATGTTGTTTATATCTGAGGGATGGAACTATTGATGGTTGAGACAAATGTACAAAGTTTAGGGAGGTCTGCCATTATGCAGTCTAGAAGAAAAACGAAAAGACCTCATAATATAATAAATTTGGGACCAACTATGCTACTGTGCTCATTTAAAAGCTGAAAAAAGTAACTTTTTTGCAACAAATTACAAGATGGACCAATAAACAAATTAATTTGTGACCCTGTCTGTGCCAAACAATCTAAAGTGTCCCATTCTAACTGAGATAATGAGCATCAAAGTTTGAGTACACCCATTCATTTCACTATAATGTCAATCTTTGAGATGGCCTTACTCACTCAATATTTAAGATCACAGAATGTTTTTTACACTATGTAGGATGATTTTATGTAGAAAACCGTGAATCAAACAAAAATTACTTTAGCTCGGTTTTGAAAGAATTTTGATAAGCAGCCATGCAACATGTGAAAATATTGTACAATCAGAAATGTATTATAACAAAATAAAGGAACTATTATTATTATTTGCCTTCTTTATATCAACAAAAAAAGTTGTGAATGTACTTTATTCTTGATCTGTTTAGCCATCACATCTTACCAAATTTAGGCAGATGAGACTTGAGGGACAATTCATTGAGTAAAGGACTTCAATGAATATCGATTTACATTTTAGTAGAGGTTGACTGTCCCTTTAAGAAAATGTCTTTCTCAAACACACATACTGATCAAATCCACATCCTGTAAATGTACAGTGACTTTGGACGAAAGTGTCAGCAAAAATTTAAATATAAATATAATAGGGCTGTCAAACGATTAATCGCATCCAGAAGAAAACGTTTGTGTTCACATAATATTTGTCTGCGTACTGTCCATATTTATTTTGTCTTTATAAACACATATACATACATATGCATATATATTAAGAAAATATTTACATGCATTTACTCATATTTACCAATCGTAAAAATTATATATATAAATGTATATTCATCGTTTTATTTTTCTTAAATATATGCTGGTGTGTGAATTTGTTTATAAATACACAATTATTATGCACAGTACACAGACAAACATTATGTAAACACAAACTTTGATTCTGGATGCGATTAATCATTTGACAGCCCTAAAATATACATTACAGACAGTATTAAGTACATGTTTAGCGTCAGGAACTATGGTCATGTCTGTAAGGACAAACAAAAAAGATGAATTGTGTTATCGAGCATTGTGAGATTTTAAAACTCAGCAAAAGACTGCAGTACTGTGTCATTCCCATCTACAGACTGAGAAAGAAAAAAGGCTGAACTAACAACTATTAAACTAACATTAATCTCTATTGATTTCCCCCAAGCGTTTTAATTACTTCGGCCCTTACTGTTTTTACTTTCAGAAACCTGCTGCTAATGAGCCACATTTGTCTGAGCTGTAAGATATGGCCCGACTCTTCAAAGCCAAATTATTGATTGTAAAGGAAAGAGATGAAAGACTTCTGCTTCACATTGCCAGAATAGTAACATTTCAAATGGACAGGCTTATTAAAAATTTATAATAATAGAAGTTAATTAAGTTTTGCACTTTTAGCCTTCACTTCGCATCAGGCTCGTTCTGAAGCAGCAGGCGTTCTGTACATTTCGTTTTTCTGTTTACTTTTCGTTACATTTCTGACAATGGAAACGAGCGACTTCAAAGTGTTTGGCGCCGCGAAATGACGGCGGAACAGAGAAACGATGGATTACCAAAAATCACTGACAGTGCAAAATGTAGTCCGCATCTTCAATTCCGTTTTATCTTGGTTTAAGATGGCGCTTCTTCTCCCTTCTGATACAGAGCGCGGCCACATCTCGCAGTCGAGGCTCAGCGAGCAAAGCGAATCAGAAAAGATCAGTCCATGAGACAGTCAAACCAATGTTTCTTTTTATCATCTCCCCTCAAGTGTTTGTCAAACAAATGCACAAAACGTGGACGGGCCACAAGATCGGACAGACATCGTCTGAGAGTCGAAGCAAAGTCAGAAGATCGGATGTGGCAGTTCGGGAGAGTCAGACACTGCAGAACGAGGTGTTCTTAATTCTTATTGAGGCAGCAAGGCCCGACTTATGCATCACTAAGGCAGAAATGTTATTCCTATTTTTTACCTGGCCTGCCATTGTGAATTGAAAAAAAAGAGCAAAGTGCAAACCCTCAGTTTAATTGAATAAAAAAATCATCTTGAGCTCCTTTCTAGAGATTTTCTCTGATGTTTTTAGACAGCATGTGACATCTGCCCTTATGTATAAACTTTGAGTAGACATCATCCTTAAAGGTGCTGTTTGTAATTTTTGGCAGATCTATTGACAGAAATGCAATATAATATAAATAACTATGTCTTCAGTGGTGTATAAAGACCTTACATAACAAAGCGTTATGTTTTCATTACCTTAGAATGAGCCATTTCTACATAAACCGTGGGTCCACTTACGTGGAATTCGCCATGATGTTTCTAAAGTAGCCCTCAACAGACTGACTGCATTGAAAAGTGCACAAAGACTAAATGAGCATTGAAATGTGTGTATGCCATTTTCAATGTTTATTAGCCTATGGAGAGATGTTTGTTTACACAGCATGTTTTCCAGCTTGGAAAGTAACCAGCTTGTTTTGTGTACTTTAACATCCCAAGGCATTTTGTCTTGCCATTGTTGCAGTTGTATGGCATTCTATTGAACACTGAATTGAACAGTGAATTCCCAAATATCATCTCTTGAATAGAAGAACTTGGTAATTGTTGTCAACTGCGTGTTGACAATAGTCTCAAATGTTTCCTTTTAATTTGCATTGCGTGGATTTTTACAGGTAATTGATTTCAAAGAAGCCACTATAATCGGCCATCTGTTGATCCTCTGCTGAGGTAAAAAAATTAGATTTGTCACATAGCTTTTTGGCAGCTCTATACAGCGGTAATATGATTAGGCTATATACAAAGGCATTGATGTTGCATAGCTGCAGTTCAATTTCGTTATACAACAATGACAATTTCAAGAGCTTCCTACTCTAATCTGAATGTTCTTTTCTCTAATAACGATACAATACGCCAAAAGAGCTACTGAAAACAGCCAAAAACGCTGAAGAAATAAATAATGTCTGATGTTGCCGCATCCTTTGCACTTCAAAGAATATCCATTTGTGACTGCCGGCCAATAACTCTCCATGAAACTAGCTTTTTATGGATGAAAAGGATCATGAAAACAACTCTAAGTGGTAATTTCAACTCATTTGTTTTCAATGTAAATAGTATTGTGTTTGCACGTCTCGTGTTCTTTTTTTTCCACTCTGCAAACAACATAATATGGTTTAATTAACACATCGAGGGAAGGATGCTGAAATAACGGTTGTCATTTTTTTGCAAATTTTGAGCTTTTTGTTTGTAATTTAATACTTTATCTACTTTTATGCTATCTAAATAAACTCACGGAACCTAAATTGTTGAATTGAAGAAACCCATCATTGTATCAAATACACCTAAGAAATATTTAAAGGTCCCAGTCCCCGCGATCACATTTTTCAACCTTTAGTAAGTGTGTAATGTTGCTGTTAGAGCATAAACAATACCTGCAAAATTATAAGACTACAGAGAACGGCTGGAAGCGGACTATAGCCCTCTACTACCCGGGTACATGATGTCACCGTTCCGAGTGCCAAAAAAGGGGCAAGGCCTTCCTTAGAGAAGAGGAATTGCCGCTGGAGTAGTGTTGGTTATCAGAGATTGTAAACATTTGAATGAGCTGCGCGCTAAACTCCTTTCACTTTCATCACAGTCCTACAGCTGGTGATACGAATTCAGCTACACACATTCTAAGATAACTAACGGTCAAATAAAAGCTTCCATGACTTTAACATCGGCTGTGAAAGCTGTTCTGTGTAATACACTGATATTGTGTGTGTGTGCGCTTACCTCTTAAACACTTCTATGAAACGTCCTTTGAAGTCCTGCTTGCAAACGTCTCCTGGTCAATCTCTTTGTTTTATTATCCAACTCTGGTCCGATATAAAAAGGCAAAACTAACGCTTCTGTTATTAGTGTAAATTAATATAACCACCCTCACCATAGTAGTAAAATAATTTGCGATCTCTTACAAAGATTGACGTTTGCACATGCACTAGCAGACCTCCGTTAACCTTCGATCGATCCGCATGTTTTTAACTGATGAAGTGTTGACGCCATTGTTACTGTTTATTGCAAGAAGTCAATGTTTATGAATAGACGTGCACTGAGAGGGGCACCGACCAATCACAACAGCCTGAGAAGCGGAAGCTCGCTGATATGGTATGGGTTGGACATCTTCACACACACACTCTAGGCAGGGAACCAATCACGACAGACCTGGTCAGCTTTACCAATCAGAGCCTTTCTTAAGGAGGGACTTTAAATAGACCGGAAGAAATCCAGTCGTTTTGTTAGAAGAGGGACAGAAGTGAACAAAAGACTTGAAATGTGTGAAATATGAAGCGTTTTTTGTAAATAGAAACATGAACATCCATTGTTAAACACCCAAAAAACAAAATCAAAGCCTCAAAAACAGCAAAAGACTGGCTACTTTAACTTCAATGCTATTTGCCTCATCTTACATTCTCCACGAGTAATGTAAACAGAGAGCAAGTAGGCCTACTAGTCCTCTTAAACTAAAACAAGGTGTGTATAATCAACAAATGAGATTCATTCATAAACTCAACAACACACAGACCTTAACACTGGGTTCATGAAACAACTAACTGATCATTTGAGGAACACATAACATGAGTTAAACGTGATAGTAAATAAAACTGATCAATTTAACAACAATCAACACTAAGCCACACAACATTTTTCAGGGTAGGTCTATTTCAAAGAAATAAACATGAAACCAATAACTTACACCTGTTATGCCGGTTCAGACTAAAGAATCGTGATAGAATTGGAAACGTAACAACGACGTATTGTGTTATTTGAACGATAAGAACACGTCATAAACTACGCTAGCGCAAAATACGTTTTCTAGCATTCGTGACAAGATCTAAGAATCTTCTTGATAAGAAGTGCTGGAGCATTGCTTGTCTGACTCACAGCCTCGCTAAGCCATTTAGAAATAAAAACGTTATAAAATAACAAATGAATTCACCTTTACCGACATCCAGCAAACAAGTCAGAAGATGCGTTCCGCTTCAAGCGGCGCATGACATCACTGTACCGCGAAAGGGATTTCAAAACACGCAGAGCCGTTTGCTCTCGCGATACTTCGATATTACGCGCCCAATCCGATCGCTCTACGCAGCACCGCATGAAATCTGAAAGAGAGACCCCTAAAAACGTGGATCGATCTCTGCGTCTGAAATCGCGTTACGTATCAGTACGTGTTAAGATGATATAAACTAAGTTACCCTTTTCTTGTCCTTCAAACTGTAAGGTCTGTATTGGCTATGTGTTGGTGCAGTGTGCTTGTATTCCGGACACACAACATCCGCCATGTTTCATTGTCCTGTGACCCGTATGTTCACAGCTGTTCTCTGGCATTTTTAATTTTCCTGTACATTAACTGTCAATATATTAAATCATTTAACATATACTTGAAATTAAATAGAATAATATGTTGTAATATATACAGTTTATTGAATAAGATAGTAGGAATTGTCGCTTTTCATATAGCCTACTGAAAAATATAATCACTTAGTTCCAGTAGGCCTATTTGGAAATGTATTATTTCATATATTGCATTGAATTTTCCATATGTTTATATTCCCATATATTTTGTTTCGTAAGGATAGCCTACAGTATTTTCAACACTCATTTTGCATATTTTGTATTATAGTCTAAGTAAATTACAACGCTATAAGTCTGGTATCTACATATGCTTATATTTGCATTTCAGTTTATTTGATCAATGTTCAGGAGCACACAGATTGCTTTGATGATTCCAGTCGTCGCAGACATTAGAAAGCCACACTGAAGCCGCAAAACTCTGAAAGCCACAAATTTTCATCAGGTCTTGACTTTGAGAAACATCGCTGCCGCTTTTTAAAATAATCGTATGATGCACTTAGAACCACAAACCACATTAGGGCCCCCCAGCTCACCTCCACAATATTGACATTGTTAGATTTGAAAGCCTTGAAAATTGAAGTTATTATCTTCAAACAGTTTTGGCACAGGATTCCTGCAAGATCATCACAAACCCTCTTCCGGCCTGTTTTCAGACCACTTTGGTCATTACTGCAAAATGAATGCAGTCTCTTGTGTGCACCAAAACCAGGTGTTTTGGTCTTTAATTTTGAATAATGAGTTACTATGTCAGGCATGTATCTGCTGCTGAAGCTTCATGGATTGCATTGATTTTATATTGTTAATAATCGGATTAAAACGAAATATGATCTGCCAGGAGATACGAATGTACATCTGTGAGTTAAACAGATGTAATTGGATTGTCACCCTGTGTGTTTCATGTAAGATATATAAGATACCACACAGATTTGCCTTACATGACCCTGACATGCTATGAATAAAGGACAGACTCATTTCGCAGGCGGTAAGTTTGAGGGAAGAGGCAATAGGTTTTGCGATCCACTGGGACAATGAGTGAATGTGCAAATACATCTTCATTCTTATTCATTCATCCCTTTTCAGCTGGCCATGAACTGACAGGGAAATGTTAAAATGCCCTGAATGATATACGCTTGGCATAGAAGCCGTGATAGTCAGTTTTTTCTTTACAGAAATGTTAAAAAAGAGATACTTTTCTCTTGCAGGGTACGATGAGCTCTGTTCTGTCTCTTCTTCATAAATAATTAACAGTGTAGTGTTTAATGCTTCCAGCAGAAAGGAATCAATGAGACATTAGTCCGTTTAATCTTTAAATAAAATGTGTTTTATTTGAAACTTGAAAGGACAATTATCGCTGAGGATTCAACACATACAATTTTTGATGAGTGAAGTAAAAGTCATTTTCTCTTTCTTGTTCGCCATATTTGTCGTCTTAATGCATATTTCTCTATAATAATGAAACTTATGCGGCTTTTTAATAATTCCTCTATAGTTCAGCATTTCCTTCTCCAAACATTAATTTGGGTCCAATAGTCACCCGGTCAGTTAGCCATTGTCTTAAAAGTTGAGGGTTGAAAACCATCTGACCGTAGGATCCTGCTTTTTGAATGGCCACTTACCAAATCAATCAATAAAATATTGATTTAAATTGGAATTATTTTAATATGTAAAAGGGAAGAGACCACGAAGTGATATGAGAGACGTTAAACTCAAACTGCTTTGGAAATGGGTTTGCTAGGACAATGGTCAATTATGGCGGATAGTTTAGACGTCATTATGCAGAAAGATTTGACAGCGGAAAGCTGTGATTGACCCATCAGAATCAACCACCCCAGACAGCTGCGTAATAATAAATTATAATAATGAAAGGGTCGCTACAAGGGCATTGGCTGCTTGGTCTTGTTTTATGTCTTGCAGTGGCGTGTAGACTTCACTATGGCTGGGTTCAGATATACTCACTTTCTATGTATGTATAGTGATGTACATAAACTTAACACAAAATTTACAGAATTTATGGATTTCCCAGCAGACTACATGAATTGTGTTTAACCCCAAATGATCTTGATTTTTCTAGACAGATGTTGTACTGATGGATGTTTCCTGTCCAGTCAGTACCAGAACTGGCTCAAGCATATCAAAATTCTTGGCAATGTTCCGGGTCACTTGAGTCTGGGGTCGTGATGAATTACAGTGGGGATCTGGCTTGAATGCATTGGCCCTGGAATGCGTCCCTGGAATCAAATCAATCTAATGCTAAGACACTGCTACATCTCCCTAGAAATGGCCTGAAAACCAAAGCAGTACGTCGGAATCATTGTCACATGAAATAGTGGTAAAACTGAATCTGTCTAGATGCAACACTGGGTGTGTACACGTAAAACCATATAATAATTTTGTAAAAGGGGTGAAAGCAATTGCAAATAACATTTATTTAATATCTCGATTATTTCTCATTTACAGCAATGTGATACTAGACAGCATAGAGATATAGGGAATGTAATGTAAATATAGTTCATTATGATTTTTATTTTTACTAGATATGTGGTACTTCTTAGATTTTCTATCTAATATTTATTAGATTTGTTTATCAAGATACCAACGGTAGCAATCTTATTGTCATTTTATAACTTTACATTCTCTCTGTATGTCAAAGATTTCTCATTGTTCCCATTTTTATGCACCTCAGAAGAAACATTCTCAAAATATTCTCAAAATAATTGTATCTCATGAGCAGCAAACAACCAAACAAAATGTGTCTCCGGGTTTGTAGTCACACACCTTCAAATATGTGTACTTGTGTAACAAAATTGCATAACACTATGCACCAGTTTCACTGTGTATGAGATCAAATGTTTTTCTGTGTGTGGAGGAACAGTGGAAAAGCGGATAGAAACAGGTACAAGTGAATGGAAAAGCATGTCTGTGTGGCTCCCAGATAGGATCTGTGCAGATGTATGCAGTAGAGTTGTCCTCAGATAAGCAATAAAACAAGTTCCAGTGTATAAGTCATTTAAAATGCACACAATATGGTGAACATGACACAGAACATCTGTTTAGCTAAGGTATGTCACTGCATGACACCTCTTGAGACAAACTTAGTAAACATCCTTGTTGAACAATAGAAACCTGCACAAAACATAATAGAAAATAGCACAGATTTTACGGGTTATAATGGTAATTGTATTGGTTTGAATGGACACTATAATTTTGTCTACTGGTATGTGATGGATTCTTTTGGGGGGGTTCTCTGGCTGATTAAAGGAATAGTTCACCTATAGAATGAAAATTCTGTCATTATTTATTCTACACCATAAGACAACAGGGTGAGTAAATGATGACAGAATTTTCATTTTGAAGGTGAACTATTCCTTTAATCTTATTGGAATGATGCCCAAAACTTAAGGAATTTTGTAATTGTTCATAATGGTATTTTAATGGACCATTATAATTTCTTTGATGGTTTCTATAGTATTTATTACCTCGGATGCCAGGGAGTCTAGAGGGTTTTTTAATCAATTTTGATTAAGTTCTGTGTTCTTTGTGTTTTGTATGATTTTGTTAAATGAATGTGTATTAACGCTGTTCATGTATTTTACATAATTACTACATAATTATTCTCTGAATTGCCGACAGGTAAAAGGTCAACACATGAGAACAGTAAATACACCTGCTCCTCCCCTCAAAGCTCCCCAAAAACCTATGGGGAACAGGTAAGGCATAGGCCCCCAGCACTGGGCCCTTCATTCGTACTCAATTTATCCGCCTAAGGTGTTGATAACCTCAGAAACTTGCTGGCATCTCAGCCTGGGGAGGACGGGCATCACTGGACCGCTTCTCGTTAATCATTGTTGACATTAGCGGGCGTGGCTTCCTGCTGTCCACGCGAAGGACAGCGAGAAGCGGCTCACCAGCTGACACCAGGAGACAGGTGCGCGGATGAGGCACACAGTCACGGCAACAGACAGCGACAGGAGACCGCTTAATGGAAGCAAGCGTTCGTGCATCACTTCAGTTCCTCCGCCGCAATAATCAGAGAGCAGAGGAGAAAGAAAATAAGAATGTGTTGGAGAACTCTCATGGATTACGTGCCAACATTTGTTACGACAAGTCAGAAGACTCCCAGGGCCACTCAATCACACGCCGCCAACGGCTCGTATTCACACCAATAATAAGCCTTCATATTTGTATACAAATGCCCCTGTTGTGGCTGCATTCATACCACGTCGGAAAAAGTTGTATCATTGCGGATTTACCTTTGGGCGACACTGTGCTGATTGATTTTGGAGTGGCCTACCCAGGCTAGACATTAATATGCGAGCCATTCTAAATATCCCATATTTCAGTATAAAGAGACAGAATATTTCATGCATAAGTTTGCCTGACTCATTTCTTAATGCATCTTTATTGACATGAATACATGAGATCTCAATCATTTCTTCTCAATGAGATTAGATGGAGAGCAAATAGAAACGTTTGTTGTCTCCTGCATCTCAGATATCTTTTTTGAAAGAGCCTGAAATCTCAATTTTCAGAAGAGTTCTCAACAGTGTCACAAACTGAGCTCTGATTTGTCAAGTCTGCAATCCAATGCCGTTACTAAAGATCTCAATATGAATTTAAACATTTCTCATCAAATTTTCCCAAGTCCAGATTATTTTACCTGGACAATCTACATTCGTTTTGCACCTCCATACTCTTAGTGTATTTCTCTTTAGGAGAAAAGGCAAATGTAGAAAAAACTCAGAGTAAGTTGCTCTATAAATAAACAGATAAGAACTCCATCAAATCTATGAAAGAACAACCTATGGAAGAAAAGTTTCCTCTTCATAAATATATTTTCTAAGCATTCTTTAAAACCCTTAATTATTCAACTTTGATATGCAACTCTACTGCACTGTTTACAGATGAACGATGCCTGAAATGACGTGGTTGTCGTGAAGAGCTGTGATGTAGCTTTGAGAAACATTTTCACGCTTCTGCCTGGTAGTTGCTAAAGAGATACATTCTTGCTATTTCTATGATAAAATGTCTTACCTTATCCGCATATGTGAATTAAATCTGTGCGTGCATTGTCAGTGAAAACTAATTTATTTCTACTTCATTTAATGCCTCCGAGGTGAAAATAAAATAAAGTCATTTAAATAGTGAAACCTGCCTGTTTGGAACATGTCATTCTGTCATCAAATCTGCCCCCAAGATGAGAGGGTTACTATAGCAACTGCCTGGGTTAATAACCCCTCCACAACAGTGTCTCCAAGCTCGACGTTTCAACATGTAATATATATAATTTATCTTCTGGATAAATGGGGCTCGATTGATGTGTCATAATGACACATGTAAGAAATACTGGCTTATGAAAACTGAAAAGTCAAGATATCAACCAATCCTACAAATATATACATGCATATTCATTTGAGTAATGTGAATAAATCAAGGAATAAGAGACGGGAAATAAATATCAAAAATGAAATATCATTAATATTATGTAGACAGAAATGACATTAAAGAACATAGTGAAGTCAAATCAAAAGATTTTGAATGTTTGAGACTTCCATGCTTCTAAAATATCTCAAAATATCTTGAACATTATTTTCAATCAGTTATTTTAATGTCAAATTAACTGAGCAATGCAATAGAAATTACTTGCATACCTCTACAATCTAACTACATGAATAAAATGTCTCTTTGGAGTCTCATTCTCCAAGGGAATTTGAGAAAAACATTTGAAAAAGAAACGTAAATGAGATCTGAGCTTTGAATGAATAATCTCTGAGCAATAAATGTTTCCTTTGGGAAGGGTTTATTTTAAGCAACCCCCCAAAAACTATTTTATTATTGAAGGGGAGTTCAAATCGCACCGTTTCAAAGAAACGCTGCCTTTCTTAGAGACGTTTTCGAAACTATTGCCCATGGGGAGCTGATGGGGACAGGTTTTATCGTTTGCTATGACTGCAGGCAGCATTTTAACCCAGTATTTGAGAGCATGCAAGGTAACCTGAAGGCTGGCCTCGGGAGATTTCAATGGTAACATGTCTATTTGGACTTACCCCAGAGGATTATGGGTCAGATGCAGGTAGACATTGTATGGCGGTTACTTACTTTTTACTGAAAGATCAATCTGGATCGCATATACAGTATGCTGCCTTTATATTTTCTAATTCCATTGCAGCCAGGAGAAAAAGGGATAAGGCTGTGAAGTTAATCCCATCTACAGAATCAAGATATAACATCACATTCCCTCTGGCACTGAAAAATGGGGCGCATTTATTTCTGTATGTTTCTATAATGCCTAATCTGATGCGTACTTTTATTCTACAATACGACAAGGCTGTATCAATTGAAATCTATTGTGATCTCAGAGCTCACAGCCGTGCCTAAATTGTAAGTGTCAGTAGGAATCAAAATTCTATTATTTTCCAAACAATCTGATAAAGCTATATAAAAATTCCAATGCCTGGCCAGTGGCCAGTGAAGGCACTTGTTTGCTGTACCTGATTGAGCCTCGGTCCTGTCCCATGGGACACGCTCAATTTTCCACAGGCTTATCTAGGCAAGGTGACCAATTTAGGTCTCTTTTGCCGCTTGGCTTCTTGAGATATGGTCCCGTGTTCCAAAGGCAGGTGGGGACCTTTAAGTTTGTTGGGACCAGTCGCGATTTCTTTAAGACTGCAAGGGAAGCTCAGCTTCCCCTATAATTGTCAAAAAATGAATGGTCAAATATATGTACTATTATGTTAACATTTTATTGACTAAAAATGCGTTAAACACGTTCATCTCGAACGAAAACAATTTCGTTCAGAATCAGCTACTTAGGTCGGCTGACTCGATTTCCTTCTCATTCATTCCCGTAGCGTACAGTGCATTACTCTGTTGAAGCCCAGCGTCCATTGACTTCAATGGGGCTGCTTTAAACAGTTTTTTTCAGTGCTTAGAAACAAGACGGTCATTGGATAATGCTGCGATTATGTCCCGCCCACGGACGCTCAGCGTCTCTGGGATGAATGGAGGAGTGGGCTGGCCCGGACTCCGAGCGTCTGCGTGATGATTGGAGGGTCTGTCATCTCTTTTTAATCCACTTTTATGTCCTAAAACGCTCGTTTTTTGGGGTCGACAGCTTATAAAAACGTATTTCTTGTTTTTTTTTTAGCTTGTTTGCTATACACATTGTCACATATCAGCTTTTAGACATTTTTTTTTTTTTTTATAAATCATAAATGACAAGGAGGCGGCAGCTTCTCGCAATGCAAAGAGAGTGGCCATCCTTGATAACATCTTGGAGCAGATTCCTCGACGTTTTTCAAATTTGGAAAGTATGCTTTTCTTAGAATTAGTCAATCCAGGGAAATTTGATGACATGAGACAAGCATTTCCAGAGGAGGCCTTCCAAAGTGTCCTGAAAAGTTATGGCCATCACTTTGATTCAGGGAGACTGAGGTCTGAACTTCAAGTCCTGTATTCAGATCAGGACTTGCAGAGTAACAGGGGAAAGCTGTGTGATTACTTGGTGTTCCTTAAAGACATGGAGTTGGACAGTGCAATGCCTCAGCTTTACAAACTGTTCTCATTAGTGGCAACAGAGCTACATCTGCAGGTGTAGAAAGGAGCTTCTCCTGTTTAAAGCGGCTCAAGTCCTACACCCGTAACACAATGGGCCAAGGCCGTTTAAGCAGCCTAGCTCTGCTGGCCATTGAGAGGACACTGGTCAAGTCACTGGAAAAGACGCCTAGTTGGTACGACAGGGTTACAGAGCATTTTCTTGAAAAGGAACGTAGGGCAGAATTTACATATAAATAAATGGACAATTTTTATGATTTAGGCCGAAAATGAGCTTCCCCTCTTTAAAAGATCAGCAGCCGCCACTGGTTGGGACGGTTACAGATTTCTGAAGGATTTGGAGTTCAATAATGTATTCATTGCCTAGGAGTGGATGTTATGCAGTCATATACTTTTAACATTTACAATCAAAAGCGAGTCCTTGGCAGCATCTCAGATCTGCAAATAGAACTGATCGAACCCAGCCGGCCTATCTTTCACTCCCTCATCCATAAACAAAGAGCTTTGAGAGGCAGAGGGTCTCCTGGCGGTGTACATGGTTTTAAAACCATCTCAGTTTTCTACACCAGCATTAATAAACATGATCCACAAAACCCACACCCAGTTTCCTAAGAAATGACATCGTTAAAAAGGCATAAAACTCCATGATAGAGCAAGGATGCTATTCTTTATAATAACGTTTTTTGTATATATAGGCATGATTAACTATTAAAGTTGATGTATTGTTGACATAACTCATTAGTGTACAGTTTTATTTTAAATTTCATTTAAAATCAAATTACACTCCTGTGTTGGCTCATGTTTGCGGTTGTATTAGCACATTGGCGTTGTTACATACTGCCATCTACAGGAATAAATACGCAATTACAGTCATTTTACTAAGCCAAAGAAGGCTTGGGGTTAAGTTCCTTTAAAAATATTTATCACCGTAACTACTCAACGCATAGTTGCTAGAGTTATTGTAACTATTATAGAATAAATACATCGTGCAAATATATAATGATTTTCATGAACATGGTTATGAACCGGCTCATCTACTACTTCCGCCGAGATTTGTGAGTGTGGATCGGATGGACACTTCTCTGTCCCATGATGCCACGGGAGCTGAGCAACAGTCAAATTTAAAAAGTAAATCAAATAAATATAGCGGAAAACTTTAAGGCGGATGTCCGTTTTAAATGTAAGTACCAATAAATGAATTTCTCGTGACTACATTATGTTTTTATCAACGCTCACAAATAGGTTGTTGTTAATACGTCATAGGTCAAAGAGCATACGGGTCGCATTACCATAAAACATGGCGGACGCAGTCCGAAATGTATTCATACGACTCCCACTCATGCTTTATTGAATGTCTTGTTTTAAAGGCCGATTGGTATTTATTCAAATTCAGTATGTACTGTCGCAGTATGCGATTTCTGACACAGCAATTGATTTTGAAATTAAACTGGCTGCCAGAGGAGTAGGGAGGAGTAAAGGCCATCTAATTTATGTCATATCAGATGGATAGTCATTTCAGGGCAGATTTGAATTTAAGATTATGAGGGTACCGGAATTTAAAAAAGAAAATGACCCACATTGATAAGCTATTTACAATAAACGCAGCAATATTTAATGAAAAAATTTTAATTTTCATTTTTTATTTCACTGGGACTTTAATCTAAATAAAACAGCTGTTTTGGTTAAAAAAGCCACGTACGATATTGTGTCGTCTTCTATACTTCATATAAATCCTTTAAGTTGTATATTTCGCGTTTAATAACACTTTATGTTTTGTAATACCTTGTGTAATTTATGACAAAGACTATATGTAGCATAACGCTGCAATGACATCTACTGTGAATAACGAAAAGTGCAACGCTGCGAAAAATTTTTTTATCTAACGCCATCCAATCGTTCAGAAACAACATCATGGTAGAGTTTATGTAAATAATTATTTGTTTGTCTGAAATAAGTTGTTTAAATATGGCCTTAGCACGATTTTGAAGACATCGGTCTGCCCGCAGACGCAACAAACTTGGCTGCCGAGTGCGGTTACTTTTTCTAAAGGGTCTTTGGTTCTGACCAGGCAGGGTGTGTTCCGGCGGAAGTGTCTTTCTATCCGCAGAGTCAAGAACATGGCGGCGCTCCGTGTGGTTGTGTTCTCCGGAACCGGGAGAGCCCTCCTGAACACATCCAAAGCTTTTCAAACTCCACGGGTATGGATACATGTAATATTTATCTGCTTCTTCTTTCTGTTTTGTTTATCCGGCGTGTGTTGGACGGAGGCCTACGCTTTTATTCATTGGAAAATCCCGGCGTCTTGTAAGAGCGGACTCTGAAGAGCAAGGTCACAGCTGCAGTGGCTACGTGCAGTCGTGTCGCGATATTTTTGTTGATATTTTACATTATTAACATAGTTAATATGTAATTTTACTGGAAATATAACCTTGTACATTCGGATGAAATAACACGTTTGAGTCTATTAATAATAGGATTGGTTCCTTTAATCTAAAAGGTGACATCACGGGGCTTACAAGCTGTGATGTCATTTAAATAATGTTTATTTTATTTAATGCAGATGACAACTCTATTTATTCGACATGCACTGCTATATTTTTTGTAATTACTTAATTCACTTGTTGTCATTATTATGGAATAGAATACATGGAGTCATATTAGAGCTACAGTAGGAACTAATATTGTGTAATTGAATTGGTACTTAATGACCTACTTTATTCATATTTTTCTACATTTTAGAGTAAAGGTACACAAAATCAAAACTATTAAACGACACAAATGTTACTCTAAGAGTTATGTTGTGAATAAAAAATGGTTTATTAATATGGTACATAATTATAGTGTTTTATACTATTGTGTGTGTCAAAGTACAATAATACACCACAGTATGCAATTTAAATTATTGTGTCATGCTTTGCAGGCCAACATGTCATTTGCAAGCCTGCCGAAGGGGAGTAAGATCGCCCTGACCACGATTGGAGTGTTGACAACAGGAGGAGCGGGTCTGGCACTGATGCTCCAGCAGTCAGTCAAAGCCTCAGATCTGGAACTGCATCCGCCTTCATACCCCTGGAGCCATAATGGCATGCTTTCCTCCCTCGACCATGCCAGGTAAAACAAAAAAAAACTCAACCATGACAGGTAAAACAAAAAAATCAGTGGGTTTGTGTCTATACAATGTAAGTCAATGGGGGCCAAGGTTGTTTGGTTACCAACATTCTTCATTTGCTTTGTTTTTCAGTATTCGTCGTGGGTACCAGGTATATAAACAGGTGTGCTCGGCCTGCCACAGTATGGAGTACTTGGCCTTCCGTAACTTGGTTGGTGTTTCTCACACAGAGGCCGAGGTCAAGGTCCTGGCTGAGGAGGTAAAAAGTTTGGATTTTCTCTTGCTATATTACCACAGAGGTCAATATCTAATGTAACTCTAATGTTGATTATGTTGTCCTCTTGTAGATGGAAGTGGTAGATGGTCCTGATGATTCAGGTGAGATGTTCACCCGACCTGGAAAGCCCTCTGATTACTTCCCTAAACCGTACTCCAACCCTGAGGCTGCCCGTGCCGCCAACAACGGCGCTCTGCCCCCTGACCTCAGCTATATCATCAATGCTAGGTAATGAATTTGTGAGAATCGCCTGATGATAAACAAAGGAAATGGGAAGATTTTCTCTAAATTTTCACAAACTTATCATGCTGGGCTCTACAATAAAAGTTATTGTTTTTGGTTATGTTTACTTTGTATACACAGATTTTTTGTGCTAATTTGTACTAATTTTGCAGTCTTTCATAGGGGTGTGTCTTGTTAAATCAGATATTGTTATTCTAACTGTCTCTTCATGTGCAACTCTATTTCTTTCAGGCATGGAGGTGAAGATTATGTGTTCTCTCTTCTGACGGGTTACTGTGAACCCCCAGCTGGTGTGACTATGAGAGATGGTCTTTATTACAACCCCTATTTCCCTGGCCAGGCCATTGGTATGGCGCCACCTATCTACAATGAGGTGTTGGAGTTTGAGGACGGTGAGTTGTGTTTTATCTACTTAACATTTCATTAGACTCTGATACGCAGAAGAAATCATGATATGGCCTTATGTGAGTTTAAAGGCTACAGTTACAGGATCATATCTGAATTAAAAGTGGAAGTGAAGAACTCCAAGGCAGGAATTAATATTATAATTATTTCATTTCTTGAAATACTGTTGTAACATAAACATAATGGTATGACTTTTTGTCCAAATCATGCATTCCTAGTCAAAAACTCACAATATGCCACTCCTCTCCCTATATAGGAACCACTGCCACCATGAGCCAGGTTGCTAAAGACGTCTGCACTTTCCTGAGGTGGGCCGGCGAGCCAGAGCATGACCAACGCAAGCGCATGGGCCTGAAGGTTTGTACGCACCCTAGAGGGTATATACCCTCTTGGGTCAAATTACATGTCACTAAACCGGTAAACAGGTCTCGTTACATCTGCTTGTTAGAAAAAGTGTATTAACAGTATTACCTGTCAGCAATACCTATGAATTTTTAAGGTAATCTGTTTATGTGATGGGCATCGATTTGGATCATCTTTGGTAGCTAATTTAAAGGCATTTTGAGTAAAACGGCTCTTAATGTAATGAGGTGCATACAAAAGACTTATGAAACATTAATCTGGTTTTCTTTGCAGCTGTTGATGGGTGCTTCCATACTTATCCCCCTGGTCTACTACATGAAGAGGCACAGGTGGTCTGTGTTGAAGAGCAGAAAGATCGCCTACAGGCCTCCCAAATAAAGCCACCCGGCTGCCTTCAGCACTGCAGCAGGCCTTGACACAACGTTAAAACCTGATTCACATTTGTCCGATCTTTTACAGAGCGCACAATGCATCGAGATATGGTTGCTATCGTCAATAACCGCTGGACATCCTTTCTATTAGGTGTCCTTTCTCCTAAATGACTTGGGGAGGGGGGCTCCAGATAGACATGTGATGTTTTACTGCAAAATAAATGTCATCACAATGAATTGTTGGGGTTGTTTGCAAGGGGATGTGTTCAGAGGAAAGTCAAAAATACACGTGCAACCTTCTCATGCTTTGTGAGATCTGTCTTTGCAGTAAATTCTCTACACGTTGTTGTGTAAATATTTAATAAAACTGGTATAACCAATGAAACCCTTACCAGCTGTTGCCATTTGTGAATTTATTTCTTCTGTTTGATCTTTATACAAATGTGGCACGAGACGTTAATCAAAATTAGGGACGAAAGAACAAAAGTAAAACAGAATTGAGTATTTTAAAAGGAATAGAATATGTTCCTCAATAAAAGTTGCCTCTAACTGGTATGCTTTTTAATAGGATCCAAGTGTCTGAAATGCCAGGATATAAACTTTCTATTTTATTCATTATTTTGTCCTGTCTTAAATTCATGATTAGTTTATTTTTAGCCTCTTGCCAAGAAGCATTGTTTGTTGTCAGGACACAATCACAACATTTCATATTCTTTAACAGCAGACATCATACATTGTTTAAAGTTCGCCTTTTCTTAAAGCTGCTTTCAGAAGAGGCTAAATTTCTGTATGTTTGGTCATCTTTTCTCAATTGTCAGCATTCTACATTAATATCACTTTGATCATCAATTGAAACAGTGTCTAGGTTGTGCCTTGTTTTTTCATATTGAAAGAGCATCTTGTTTATGCATTTAGCCTGATCTCTAAATATACCTTAATATACTTGCACATAATACCTACAGCGAAAGGGGAAATTAAACAAGTTTCTGTTTTGTATAAACCAAAAATTAACACATTTAATAATAGTTTTACTACTTATATTAATATATAATACATTTAATACAATATAATGTCATTTTAACATGATAGAGAATACTTGTAATTTAAAATACTTTACAATACGTTGTCTATTTTTGTTTAATTTCATGGCTGTATTAAAAGTTGAGTAATGGTTTCAGTTTCTGTCAAGTGTAGAGATGTCAATGACAGTCCTCCAGAAAGAGCAAAGAAAGAAACATATAAAGAGCTAGATTCGTGTATGAATGAATGAGTAAAAATTAATAAACAAATCAGTTCAAAATATTTCACTATTTTACTGCCAGTCTGCCACTAAATGAGGCGCCCGCTACGCGGTGGAATCTGATTGGCTGAAGGACTTTCGTCACTTCCTTTGTCTCCCGGAAATGGGTCACTGGAATCCGATGTGACGGCTAGCTTTACCGCCGTACGAGAGGGAGAATGGACGCGTTAAATAAACTGAAACAATTTGATGCTTATCCCAAGACTCTAGAGGATTTTAGGATCAAAACATGTGGTGGAGCAACGGGTGAGTGAGAAAACCGCTGCGAGCTTCTTAGCGTCATTCATACAAGCTCGTGAACTGAACAGGCTAATTATCATAAACTCTTAAAATGTGTGCATATAATTACATATTAAAGTGAGCATTTTTGACAAAATAACACAACGTGAAGGAGTCAGTCCTCTTCATAAATGCATAGAATCAAAGGTCTATGTCGTTAAAATGATATTTGAGGTTGCTCTGGTTTAAATGCCATGTTAAATGTATGTTATATAATTGTAGGAATTACAAAGTTGGGTCTTTATCCTAATAAACATGATCCTCCCTTACCCACTCAATAGTTACCATCATCAGTGGACTTATTATGCTGATCCTGTTCTTCTCTGAGCTCCAGTATTATCTGACTAAAGAGGTAAGTGTATGGCTGTATATAAACAACATGTTCATATTGAATATAACATTATCTGTATGTCTGTCTATTTTATACATGTGCATAATATTCAGTTTCTTTATCATGTTTTCTTTTATAAACAGCGCTTTTGTGCACCATTGCATATTTAAAGAGATTGATCATAGATCAGTATTATGTAGAGTGTGGTTTTGTTTTGTGTTTCTTTTAGGTTCATCCTGAACTATTTGTAGATACCTCTAGAGGAGACAAGCTCAGAATCAACATCGATGTTATATTTCCACATATGCCATGTGCCTGTAAGTACACATTTTGTTCTGTATATATGGGTGTCCAAGCAAAGTAATTTTTTTGGGGATACATTTTCTTTATATATTTGTCAGAAAAACATCTTTTGTGGCTCTGTATTGTGAAATATGTTGCATTTATTTTTATTATTTACTTATTAAAGCAAATTGAGCATAAACAACGGTGATACAATTTATTCTTATTTTAAGTGATATTTACCTATACACCTGCCTGTGCTTAGGTGTCATAATATGAACATTAATGTTTGATTGTAACCACAATGTAAAACAGTACACATTTTTATAGCTTTGCAACAGCACTTTGTCATCCAATAAAAAGATTGCACGCAAATCTTCAATACAAATCTGGATGCTCCGCCTCTTTAACTGTATAAATGTACACCTCTGTTTTGGTTTGTCAGATCTAAGTATTGATGCCATGGATGTCGCAGGAGAGCAGCAGCTAGATGTGGAGCACAACCTGTTTAAACAAAGACTTGACAAAGATGCCCAGCCAGTCACAACAGAGGCTGAAAAACATGGTCGGTATCATGTTTTTTAGTGCAAGTCTGATATATGTTACTTGTTATATTTAATTATAGAAATAAGACATATGCTATACCAGCAGAATGCACAGGATTTATGAATTGTTCCTCAACCTTCTTTGATATACAGTGAGAAAATACTGTACATTTCCCCAGTTTTATGTGTAGAAACTAAGATGCAAATGCATCTTGTTCCGAACTTCCTTGTTCTGAATTTTGAAAATATGTTCTTGAAGATTTGCACATTTTCTTTAAAATAAAAATAAGACATTACATTCAGCACTGTTCATTAAATCAACACGTGACTTTGTCCATGCTGTTTTCTGTGCAGAGTTGGGTATAAAGGAGGAAGAGGTTTTTGATGCCAGTAAGCTTGATCCTGAACGCTGCGAGAGCTGTTATGGAGCTGAAACCGAAGATTTAAAGTGAGTTCTTCCTGTTTGATAACCTCCCTAATATAGCTACTTTAGTAAAGGGGAAAAATCTGCTGGTAGAACCGGTCTGTCTACTGCTCTGAAACAGGTTCTAGACATTTTACTGCACAGATTATAGGTTAATCTGTTAACTGACCCCGACATCTAAAAGGAAATTCCTAATCGCCACATTTAATAGTTCTGCCAGATATGTAGGTCTGCTAAATGGAACAAAAACTCTGAATAGTAATTTACTAAGACTGTGATTTTAAGTTATAAACTTGTTTTCTACAGGTGTTGCAATACATGTGATGATGTGCGAGAGGCGTACCGGCGGCGCGGCTGGGCCTTTAAGACTCCTGACAGCATTGAGCAATGTAAGAGAGAGGGCTTCAGCCAAAAGATGCAGGAACAGAAAAACGAGGGATGCCAAGTCTATGGTTTTCTAGAAGTTAATAAGGTAACATCACATGCAAGCACCGAACTGAACTTACAATGACACAGAATCGATATTTGAACAAAAATCACAAAAAATATATTTTTTCCAGGTCGCTGGAAATTTCCATTTTGCTCCTGGAAAGAGCTTTCAGCAGTCTCATGTACATGGTAAACAACATCTAAACTAATCTAACCAAGTCTAAGCTCTCTGGTCTGTGGCATAGGCACCGTTTAGAGTATTTCAGGAAAGGATGACAAATGCTTTAAAATCCAGTAAATGTGCCAGAATGCATCAGACCAGAAAGTGCGATTTGTATGCATGACTTTCTCGCTCTGCCAAACGTTGTGTTGGGATCTGTTCAGTGTTGCAGTGACCGCATTCGTATTTTCTTACAAAATACAGAATGTGTTTGCTTTCTCTGCCTTTTTCAAAGCAGTTGATCATTCCATGATCCTCAGCGTCTGTGATTTTAACTCAAGTTCTGCTTTATATTGAGCAGTTATCAGAGATTCTGAGTTTCTAGACTGATGAACAGTGCTTACTCTCTGCTTTGTCTTTTCGTATGCAAGAATGCATTTAATTCCCCTGTGATGCTGTAAATCTATGCAGTTTCATTAATGAAATTAACCAGTTTTGGGAAGTCTGTGTTTATTTTGGGACCAAGGTGTCTATCCTTTCCAACCAGAGCTAGTAATCTTTCCAAGTAACAAGGTACAGAACTAACAGCAGTTATGTTTGGACATGCACAAGCTATTCTTCCGGTGCATATATAATACTTTGATGCACTTAAACTGACCCTGGATTTATCAAGCAAATTGATATATTTATGCAGGGAAAGACTCCCCCCCCCCAAAAAATATGTCTACTATTGGATGAATTTTAAGCACCAGGGTTGTCAAAATGTTTTAAAAACGTTGCTTTCAGAAAACAAAACCAATTAAGTGACTTTTCTCTTCTTTCCGCAGTGCATGCTGTGGAAAGTAAGTCGACCTTTTATATTTTAATGCATCTTTATTTAAAGCCACTAGACTCACATTCTTTACATTTAAACTGCACTGACAGGTTCGAATTTACCTTGTTACTACATCAGTATATTTTCAACTCTTCTTTCTCCGTATATAATAAGTGATTTAGCATTTAACAAATAGTTTGTGATTTAAAATTGCAGTGGGTTTCTGAAGTGCCAATTAATTTTTCATCAGTCGATGCATCTGTGACTTAACATAGTATTGCTTTGCCTTTAAAAACTCTTATTAGCATTGCTTGATTATTCATTTTTTTATTTTTAGTTCATGATCTGCAGAGTTTTGGACTGGACAATGTAAGTGGATTCAAAGCTGTGAACTTGCTATAACGTGTGTCTGCCATCATCCACATTAGACCTAATTGAATTTCCTTGGTGTAACTGTAGATCAACATGACACACTTCATCAAACACCTTTCATTCGGCAAAGACTACCCTGGAATCGTCAACCCTTTAGATGGTACCAACGTAGCCGCACCTCAAGGTCAGTACATGCTGTTTTTATGCCTAAACTAAAAATCTGACAGCAGAATACATCCTATGCAGGCTGTGTAGTGTCCAGGAAGAACAACCAAAGAGTCACTGTATAGGCAAGTCTACTTCTAATCCATCTGGTTGACCTTAACCTGCATTTAAATGATCATAATCTAACATCTAGATCTTACAATGAGCTCAGGATCTACAGAAAGTCTGTAAATTCTATTTGATCAAATCCCTCTTTTTATTGAAACCTGTGTCCTCGAAGATGTGTCATCAAATCAATGAATCCAGAAATTATATAAAGTCCCAAAGAGGTCGATTTTAGTGTGAACTCAGCAGCGGATGCCCATCCCGATCGCCATGAAGGTTCCAAACGTGCCTCCGCTTTGCATCATAGTTTTTCCAACTCCTCCCATCAACTCTCGACCCCTCATGCCGATCCTGGACACAACGAAAAAAAGTACAAATGAATGCAAAGTGTATTAGCTAGCCATATTGTAATACAATGGCAGTTTATTAACATGTTCATTACATTAAACTGCTGATTGATATATCGTTTACATCACACCTGAGACAGGAGAAGGTTCCAAACATAGCGCCTGCAGCCATGCCCACTGCGAAACCCATCATGAAGCCCATCTTCACTCGGTCAAAGCAGTTGGGCTGAGCCTGGCCATACGGTCCTACTGACACCGGCATCTAGAGAGAACAAAATAAGGGCGGTTTCAAGTGAACACTACCTGGGCAAATGCGTTCAAGACAGTATATCTGATAGACATTTATTTATTTAATTCATTAATATCCCAAATTGTAATAATTGAGTGTGTGCAATATTTTTAGGCAAACTACCTGGTCTACCCAGACAGTATAACAAAGATAGCTGATTTAATGTTGAATGAGTTTTAAATATAACCAATTTAACAATGATTCAACGTTAAAAAAAATATCTTTATCAAGAGAACATTAACTGAGTTTTGTAAACTCGCACCTGTCTGGGTGGAACACCTTTTGCAAACTTGGAAAGCTGCTTACCAAGACAGTATTTTTGATGCTTACATAAAGCCCACGATTGTGATTTTACGAGGTTTTGGGACACAGCCAGCTCACCGATTAACTAGACAGCTACGTATTACATATGGCGAGGTTGTTACGTAAGAACACAAATCAGAATCAGCTCGTTCTCCTAAATTTATTTAACAAAAAACGTACAGTTTATATAATACACAAAAATGTTGCACGTGAATCGTTTGATCTTGTTAGATGTCATCAAGGTCTGGCCTTGAACGAATAACTCATCGAGACGCACGTGTGAAACGCTCTCGTCAAACTCTGAAGAGGTTTATCTGAAGAAAGACTGCTTACCTCGCTTAAATCTGTTATATTAGTAACTGGGTTTAATAGTCTTCTTACAGCTTCGGTCCTGTTCAATATTTGCTGTAGGACTGTATCACACGGACGCCATTACTCAACAGGAAGTGCTATAAAAATAGAAGCGGCGAATAAAGTTTGGAGCGCCCTCTAGCAGCACGGCGGCGCATTGCACGCACTAATCTTTTGAAAGTTTCTTTGTATAACACAAATTATACTTTTTCTTATATTTATAAACATTAAACACTTGAATATATACATTCAGTATGCTGTTTATATACAGTTAGTGCATAGGTGAACGCTATTATAGGTGTTCAGCTGAGAGCGCAAGAGGAAACCTCAGAGATAGATTGATCTATGTGCCCTTTTGTATTTTACAGCTTCAATGATGTATCAGTATTTCGTCAAAATTGTACCAACAATATACGTTAAAGGAGATGGGGAGGTAAGTGTAAGTAAACAATAAGTTGACCTATTTTAATTGTTTCATTTTTGATGGGGATATGTGGAGGCATTTGTGAAATCGAAACTTAGCGCATTGTCCTGTGTTTTTAGGTGGTTAAAACAAACCAGTTTTCAGTGACAAGACACGAAAAAGTAGCCAACGGACTGATTGGAGATCAGGGCTTACCTGGTGTGTTTGTGCTTTATGAGCTGTCTCCAATGATGGTCAAATTCACAGAGAAGCAGAGGTATGTTTCATTAACATTATCTGAGTCTCTGCTATTTGTTTTCATAGCTCATTTATGTTTAAAACGATTTACTTTCGAGTGATTTTTTTTTTAATTGAATAAAATGCACGTATTTGATATTGAAGTAGAGTTTTTTTTATGTTTGTCTCCTCAGGTCTTTCACCCATTTCTTAACAGGAGTCTGTGCTATTATAGGTGGCGTTTTCACAGGTAACCTTCTATTCCATCTTCTAAATGAAAAAGAAACCTATTGTGTTAGAAATATATTTTTTTAGACCCAATCGAGTGGTACTGAAGAGCTTTCCAGACTGTTTTAAATGCAAGCTGATGTTTTGTGTTGATGTCTCACTTCCTCCTTTTTGATATTCTTTTAGTTGCTGGGCTTATTGATTCTTTGATATACCACTCAGCAAGAGCCATTCAGAAGAAGATTGAACTGGGAAAAGCATCCTAGCATCACAAGGACATATTAGATGCCTAAAATTCTGAAAAAGCTCTGTGTTAAAGGGAAGGTGCCACAATAAAAGCCCCAGACTGTTTTCACATGTGGCCACAGAGCAGCATCCATCGACATGCCCATTCCCTTCAAACAAGCACAGGATCTACACAAGGACCTGTGCCGGCCAAGTGCGGATCTTACGGAATTTAAACTTGTTTGTATATCAGAGATAAGTTATGTATAGGTAGTTCAGCTCCAAAAATCGAGACGTTCTTTTTGAAATTTTGGCCTTCTGTTGTGTTTCACTGTTTTGATTTGAATCGTTTGAACTAATTGTCTTACCTGATCACGACCCAGTGTTTTTCCCACTAAACCAGCAGCTTTGATTGAATTTGGTCCAAAAATAAAATGAGCAGAACGGAAAGCCTTTTTATAACTGGAAAACCGGATCGCTGTTCAGTCCTCAAGCACACAAACTCCGTACGGAAACAGAGACTTCGGTCTGTACAGGTGTCTTTTGTTGTCATGGTATTTGCACCTTTAACTATTAATTCAGGGCATTGACTTGCTCCTCGTGCGCACTTTGTCCTCTTTTTTCGCCTTTTGACTTCGTGTCTTCCGCCCCCATCTTTTACTTGCACTTTTTTTATCTATTTTGGGCGTGTGTTCTCCCGATCCTCCCCCTGTCGTGGATTCTCTCCCTCCGTCGTTCCACCGTCCTTCACTTTCGATCACCCTTACTTTCCGATTAACCCCCTGGCCTTTTTGGTACAACTAGTTCTCCCCCCCCATCTTTGCTTAGTCCTTCGCTCCCACTCTTTGTTTTGTTTTTTGTGCTTTCTAGCTCCTCCATTCCTTCTTCTTTTTTCTTTACCTCCCCTCTTTGTTTTGTTTTTTTTACGCTCTTTTGCCTTAGGTTCTGCTTTGCGGTACCCCCGTCGTCCTCACATTTCTTTCTCCTTATCGTGCTCCATTTTTATTCTACTTCCGTCTTCTGGGGGGGGTCGGCCTGGGGAACGGGCGGTTGCCCCGTGATGATGGTGGAGGATAGAAGAACTAGGTTCTTGGGTTTTCTCTTTATAGCGGCTAGGGATTCTGGTTCGAGATGGGGTACCATTTTTGATGCCTTCTTTAGGATCGTCATTCCCTTGTTTTCTTTACTTGGGGATGCTTGTCCTACCTTTATTGTTCTTTGTTTTTTGGACCCCCTCTTTGCCCTTTGTCTCTTTTAACCAGGGACAGGGGGAGGGGGGCTCCTGTTGGCGGCGTGGCCGGTACCTCCTCGCTTCCCTGTCCGGTCTTCAGCAGTAGGGGGTGGGACGGGATCTTAAGTATTGTTCGTTTTGTAAGAACATTTCAATGCGACTTATATCTCCCTTTGTGTTCGTGTTTTTGCACTGGTGACGTCACGGTGTTTTTTTGGGGACGGTCATGCGTTTGTTGCCCCTTTGAGATAATACCGGCTTATTTTTCCATTTCTGGCTGGGTCACCACTAAGCCGGCTCGCCTTGTTGGACAAAATATAACGTTATCATATTCTCTTGCTTGGTGTCCTTCGGCTTGCTGCTTACCCCTACATCTTTTTCTTAATATTCAACCAATCCTAGGATCCCCTCCTCTCTAGTAAGGTTTCGTGTGGCGGACAGCCGCTGGCGTCCCCTAGCGGTCCTTCCGTGATAATGCTCGTGTTCCAGTTTTTTTTTTTGGAGACGTCGGGTTCTCCAGCTCATCAGTCAGCGGATTAATCCACCCGCTGTTCACCTAACCTTAGTGGTGATCTCAGCGTCTTGGCTTCTTTGGCAATTTTTAGAGTGGAAAACTCCCGCACGAACTGGGTGGGGTACTCTGCATTTGTAGTTTCTCAGTGTGCTGTGGGCTGTGCTTTTCGTTCCTGTGCTTTGTACTCTCTGTCCTCATCAGTCGGGTCGAAGTGGAGGGTTTTGTCGACCTTTGTTGCAGCTCGCCAATTAAATAGGTTGAACAGTTATGCGCTTCGTCTTGTCTGGTGTGGATCTCGCTATTCCCGTTTAGGGGGGTGCAAGTGGGTTACTCGGAACATTCCCGAATTAAGCCTACAGAATTCTTCCATCTACCCTCGGTGTAGATCTCGGATAACTCCTATCTACACCCAGGTGTAACTTGTTCCCCCTAGGATCATGCTGTAGAGCCCCTGGCTTCGCCTCGGCGGCCTTGTGCTGTAATAGTGTGTTCACTTATCAGGAATATGCATCATCTTCACATTTTATTACTCCCCTTTCTGACCACTGTACTTTGGCTGACCTGCTCATCGGAATGTTAATATAGAGTATGTGCCTTGCAGATCAACCCTCAATTCGGTTCCCCTTGGTCCGACGCCTCTTAGCTTACCTAATTCTTATTTCTTCTCCGCTTCCTACTCCCTCTCCCGCAATACCTATGCCCTTCCTCTGCTTCTCCCCTTCGTTTCTAATTTCTTCCGCTCTTTTCCTCCCCTGTCCTCCTTACTTTTCCCTCTTATCCTTTCTTTATTTTTGTTCCTCGCAGCCATCTTCTCTCTTCCTGCAACCCAACTATACAGGGAAGAACAGGATCTCCTGGGAAGAGACAGAATGAGATGAGCTAGCCAAGGGGGGCATAGGACAAGATCGTAGGCGGACCGAAGGTTCTGGACTCCATGCGTTTAATGTATATCCTCTCCCATGCAAACAGTGTATTGATATCCTTGTAAAGTCACCATGCAATCAAAACAGGAAAAATCGAATATTGGGTTGGGTTTGCGGTATAGCAATTAGCTGGGGGCTCCAATCCTCTCTCTCTCGCTATATGGCTACCCCCCTGGAGATTTATGTTTGTGAAGTGGTGGCCCGAATGCGATGGCCTCCGGTCAGTTTGGTCTATGCCTTCAATTCGCTACTTAGCGCAGGAGCGGTTCAAACTTGGGAAATTTGGGCACTCTAAACTCTTTATCAGAGACATGCTACGGTGGTGGGTTTATTATAATAAGGAACGGCAGGCTATCTCAAAGAGGGGCGATCAGGAGCGGACGGAATACCCATCGCCCATCTCAAGAGTCTCCCGAAAAAACCCAGTGGAAAGTCGAACGACGTAAGAACGCACCCACTCTCCTACAAGGTATTATCCCTTCCACTTTTCCTCCCGTATCTTTCCCGCATTTCTTGTGCCCCTTTCGCTTGTTTTTTTTTTTTTCTCTGTTTCTCTCTTTTTTTCTTTGTGTTTCCCTCTTCTCTTGTTCTTTTGCGCTACACCGATCGCGTGTGACTGGCGCCTCCTCCTTTTCCCCGCTCCGTCCAGACCTGCCTTTGCCTGTTACCCCACGCACCTTAATGTCTTGTCCATGCCATCTGCGCGGCGTGGCGCAGCCGCAGACGAGAGGGAACGGCCGTACGAGTGTTTGGTGGGCCGTCACCCCCTCGGTGCATCGTCTCTTCTCTTTCTATCTCTATTGTCCACCGCCCTTTATCTTTCCCACCCTCTCTTCTTTTGATATTATGTCCCCGTAACGCGCTCGTGTGTTGTACCTCTGCAGTACTGGCACTCTGTACTCTCTAGCTTGTCGCCCTCTCCTCCTGGGCTTTCACCCCCCGGCTTTTCTGCCGTCCTATCATCTCTTCCAATACTTCGTGTTGAATTTTTGATGCCTATTCCTCCCGAGAACATTCCCGAGCGCCCTTTTTCCGCCTTCTGTGCGGCCTGACTTTTATTATTCCTTTGTCTTGGTTCCTTTTTTTTTCCTATCGATGCTTCCTGAGAGGAAATAGCACGGCGGCCTCTTTCTTCTACTCAACCCCAGTGTACAACGACTCCTGGATCGTTAGTGGATATTTCACTGCTCGCGTGAAGCATATGTGGTGTTGCATACATTATTGGCGAGGAAATTACATAGACTCATAGTCTTACTACGGGTCTTTCGCTTATATGTCGCCAATCTTTCACGCCCTCCGGGTTCTATTTTATCCTGGCGTTTTTTTTTTTGCTCTGCACCATTGCGTTGTCTGTCCTACTGATGTGTCGCTCATGCCTATCCTCTTTGGTTGATTTCCACATATGGAATTTGAATTAAAGCAAACGGCCGGGGCTTTAAGGAAACTATTCTTTAGGGAAAAATATCTCCACCCGCGGTCCGAAGCCCGAAGCAAATATAGTTGAAGAGGGTCAGGTTGCAATCCATTCAGGATGAGAGTCTGGTTTGTTCAATAACGGCGGGTGAGCTTAGGGATAAAGCAGAGCGATATGGGGAAGAGAGTTCGGCGGTTTAGGAAAAATCTCTCGCATGACCTCCCCTTAAAGAAAAAAACGGTTCGGGGGTCGGCGTGCGGGTGAGTTATTTAACTAATATCTAATGATAGGACGGGTGAATGTGGTGGTGAAATGGCAGAAAGAAATGAACAATAGGATAGAGGAGTAAAGATGGAAGACTCGGCAGAATCAGCGACGAGTCTGAAACTGAATATACATTTGCAGATGTGGCGCTGTATTAAAGGTCACTCTCTGACTTTTGCAATCTTTTGCTATGTTATAATTATTTCATGTGACTGATCCAGTGACCTTTTTCTGTAAATCCTTTCCAACAGAACAAAGAACAGATTGTTTTGTAATGATCTGTATCTTTCTGTTTAGCCACTAGAGGGAGCCCTTGTGTTCTTCTTCAGGACAGGAAGTTACAGTTCTCTCATTTCTTTTGGGATGGAGATATTTTTGGAACAGTTTATAAGTCATGTGTGAGTCATTTGATGTGGTGTCATAACGGACTTCAAAAAAAAACTTAAATGGGTTTTGCAGTGTTGCTGTACGTCAAAATGGGGGATGTTTGGGGGTAACTGCAGACTGAATTTGACTTTTGTCTAATTCGTTCCATGTGAAAGCTTTTCCTCAGACTTGTGCTTCCAGTCAGGGTGAACAAACCCAGACATTTAAACATGAGCCAACAGGTTCATATTTACTTACATTGCAGCCAGTGTGCATTGAATATATATTTAGGCATTTTGCCAAATTTTAAAACTAACTTGTCCATATTTATCTTCATAGTTTTAGAGATTCCTTCGCCGGCAGAATTTTACCACCAATTGTTTTCAGTCTGGCACGGGGGTTTTCAACATGGCTGTATTATAGGGAACAAAGGGAAAATCTGACAATTTTATGCAACATGAGGAAGGATTCACAGTTTGCAAGCGTCGCAAAAGTGAGGCAGACTCTAATATTAAATGTGCTGTGCAATACTGATTCATTGTCTGATAATGCAGGTCTGTATCGTTGTGAAACAAAGAGGGAGGGGAAGAAGAGATTAAAGAGGAACAGAAGGACAGTTTGAAGAAAAGATGCTGTTGGGATTTGGGTTTGACAGCCAGTGAAACGAGACAAATATCTATTGTCATTAAAATCATTTGACCCCTTATTCAAAGTGGCAGTATTGATTTGTAATGGACATGATGGAGAAATCTTTACGTGGTCATTTAAATTTAGCACACCATCTTGAAAAAAAGGTTCACTGAAAGATCAGAAAAGAGGTTGTAGTTCAGCACAAAAGGGAATAGGAAATATTTTAAATGACATCTATCTGTTTTGCAATGTTATGCTATTATTGCAATGACAGGTTCATTGATGGTTCTTCTATATGACATACGGTTGTAAAAGGGTCAGTTCCTCCAAAAATGAACATTCAAACCTGCATGACTTTCTTTCTTTCTTCTGCATAAAATAAAATAAGACATTTTGAAGAATGTGGGTAACCCAACAACATGGGTCCCCGTTGACTTCCCTTGTATGGACACAAAACTACCGAGACATTTCGTAGAAAAAAAGAAAGTCATGCAGCTTTTGAATGACATAAAGGTCGACAACATTTATTGTAGGATTAACTTTCCCTTTAACTCATTTCTGGACGTTTTATTTAAATACGGATGCTAATTTGCTTTCTGAAACTGAAAATGTTGAACACAAAGAGAACCATTCGGAAGAGTCGCGAGGGTCCTATCCAAATAAATAATTGATGGAAAAGGCGGTGATGTCATTAAACGCAGAGCGTGCACCGCACACTAGCCGCTCCTCAGTCACGATCCATGAAACCTCAGCATCCCTGTCAATGATGATGGATTAGAGACACAGGAGGAAAAATCTAACTGAATTTAAAGCATCGCTTGACTTCGTCCCTCCCAATAATCTGCGGTTAATCTCTCCCATATATATTTATCCAAGCGTGCTTTGAGATGCAGATCATTAAAGAAAGACAGCACATCAGGGCTGGCAGCTTATGCAAATGCAGATGCTTCATGTGAAGCTTATTGATTGGTCATGTGACCACCTGGGGTATTGAGGAAGCTAAGTAGACTTGCAGTCTGTGCATATAGAGGACCAGCGGAGAGACAGCAGGGCTCACTCCACCGCTGAAGTGTTTGGTTATGCGCATAGAACAGAAGTTAGTGAGCAGTTACCACTGATAGGCCGTTACACGCCCAGGATGATGGGACAGCTGTTACAGCACAGCTCAATCATTCATTGGCGGTTCAGAAAGACACCGAATTGCCCATCCATCTTTCTTAGATAATAGTGATTATAGGCCAATTGACTCTTGGGTTGATGAGTTGGCATTATGAAATATACGTTACGAAACAACACAGAACGAGGCAGTAAGACTGTAAGGCCACCTGTATGATGATCAGTGCCATAAATCTTTAGGTAAAAACAAATTGGCGGTATATTTCAACTTATTGTTTTAAATCTTGGCTATTTAATGTAAAATTGACATTATTTTGATTAGTTGTTGCCATGGTCACATCCTTTTTTACAGTTTAGTATCCTAGGCTGCAGAAGTATGAAATCACGAGAAAAATAACTTTATATTTGTCGTTGTTAAATTAATATGAACTGTTTTGATAGGTCCAGTGTTTCAATGCAATATAACATACATAACTATGTGTTCAGAGGTGTATAAAGATCTTGCATAATGAAGCGTTGTGTTTTTATTACCTTAGAATGAGTTATTTCTATCTACATACACTGCGGGTCCCCTGACATAATTTGGTCATATTGTTTCTACAGTTGCCATAAAAGGATAAACTACTCTACAGAGCACGATTTGTAAATACAGTATGTATACTTCCACAAAGAAGCAAAGACGTGATGACATCTTAGTCCTGTGTCAGCCACCGCAGTGCTTCGAAAGTGCATTTTGCAACTTCACTGCTACGTTTGCGGCGTAATAAAAGTTTTCACTAGAGTTGGCGCTGTGTGTAAAAACCAAACCTGATTATTTTGGAGGTGGATAACTCAATCCTAGAAAAAGGTACGATTATTAAAAAAGCAGTGGCTTGAAGCAAATCATACTACAACATATGAATATGATCGTACAAATTTATCCAAATTAAAAATAGTTACGAATTCCAATGAGATTGTGTTGAAAAACCTGATCATTCAAGTAATCCCAGCACGATTTAAAGATGTTCATGACTGTTGGTTTTTGGTTCAACAGAAGAAATCAAATATGAATTCATGAACCAAATAAGTTGAGTCTTGTGACCCTGGAAAACAAACCCAGTCTTACGGGTCAATTTTTGGGGAAATTGAGATTTTTTACATCATCTGAAAGCCTTCTATTGATTTATGGTTTGTTAGGATAGGACAATATCCGGCGGAGATACAGCTGTTTAAAACTAGTAACTGAAGGTGCAAAAAATCAAATCTAAATATTGAGAAAATTGCCTTTGAAGTTATTAATGAGAGGCGCTTTAGCAGGCCACTCACAAAAATAAAATCTTTATGTATGTACAGTAGGAAATGTACAAAAATATCTTCATGGAACATGATCTGTACTTAATATCCTATTTTTGGCATAAAAGAAAAATCGATAATTTCGACCCATACAATGTATTTTTGGCTATTTCTAAAAATGTTCCTACATAAGACACAACAGTATGTGCTAAACAAAAAAATTTATTTATTTTCTGCCCGAACCTATTCTTTAAAATCAGTTTTTAACTATATCCGATTTACATTTTTCAAAACTTGTTTAGCTTATTTCCAGCATTTGAATACATTCCCATGACTCTTTTCCCATAGTTTTAGGTTGGAGGTGTGTCATGGGCTTTTTTTTCCAGGGATCCCACATACTGATTAAATACCATAAATACCTTGAGTTCACTGTATGCTGCTTTCAATGTGAGTCAAATGAATAAAAATATACATAACTAGGTATGTCTTTAAACTCAAAGACTTTGATGAAATAAACGTTGATGAAATACAGTACACAAGATCTTTCTAGGAGAGCAGAGTTTTGTAATCTAGGGTAGAAGTGAAACCAAGTTATGTAATTCACATGGGGAGATGAACATCCATCAGCATGTGAGCACCGCAGGACATTGTGATGCAATCCAAACTGTATTTATTGCAAATCCACGGCCCTGATTGTCAAAGCTATCCAAATATTTGTGCATTGCTTTTATTTCAATTTGTGATTTTACTGTAGTCCTATAGGCCTCAACATTTCTTTTGTGCAAAGGGATAGGCTGTATAATGCATCAGCAAAGGCCGCAGGGTCATTCCTTAACAATCTGAAATAACAGAGTGCTTTAAGAAAAGTGTCGGTCTGTAAAATTATCAGTCGTCAGAAGTTATAAGGCCAAATACGGTTTGCATTTCGGTTGCATTATTTTAAGAACCTGGCAAATGGTTTAAACACTATACTGTAAATTGCAATCCTGAACCGAATGCACCGTAAGCAGTCTTCAAGATTCAAAAACGTAGAAGCACATGATGTAACGTCAAGGACAAAGTTTGCCATTTTAAGACAGCGTTCAGCGCACAGTGAGACATTGTTTCTGGGAAGTCGGGGGTCCCAGGGAATGAAGGGTTCAGTGAATGCGGGGTGGCACGCGTGGCATCGGGTTGCGGGTCAGTTGTGGTCACCAAATGCTTTGGGGCAACTGTGCCAACTCTTTTCCCTATTTGGTCAAGAGAAACGGATGTGGTGTTCAATGTTCTGCTGATTCAGGGCCCCCCTGGCATCTGTGGTGGCTTCACAGAGTCGTTTTTACACCCGGTGCTCGGTCTAAATTTGGGTGTACTACAGTCATGCCCTCTCTCACCTATCTGATTTCACTCCACTTTAAATCAAGTTCTCCGCTCGATCTTAGGTCACCTCTCTGTCTCTCTCTCTCTCTGTAGTCTGGCTTTTCCTGCATTGCTTTTCCCCGCCACTCTTTACTATCTAGAATTCCTAGAACTTTACTGATGGGAACATTCAAGGAAGAGGCTCAAATAAGATCCTCCCCTTCACATTCCTGCTGAACACTCATGTGGGTGCCATGTGAATTTCACAGAAGGAGATTTAAACGCTGCCGGTGTTTGCCTCTCTTATATTTTCCACTCAGAAAGCTCACCCCAAACTCAAGTACCTTTAAACAAATACCTTTCTGTCATTTATGGAACATGCGTATCATTCGTGTCGTTTTTGTAACTGATATAAAATCACAATCTTTCAAAATGGGGTATTTAGACGACAAGGAAACGTTAAGGTACTTGTTGTACGCTGTTTGTAGGAAGGCGGCAAAAAATTCTTAACGGGAGGGTTAAAGGGAATAGTAATTCTGTCATTATTTACTCAACCTCTTGTCATTTCTTCTGCAGAACACAAAAGAAGATATTTTGAAGAAAGTTGGTAACCGAACAGGGCGGCACCCAGTTCACAACATTCTTCAAACTATCTTTTGTGTTCTACGGAAGAAAAAAAGTCATGCAGGTTTGAAATGACATGAGGGTGAGTTTTTATTTTTTATTTTTATTTTGCTTCATCTAGCAGCGATGACCTTGACTCGCACTGTCTGCTGTAAATGCATACGTGGAACCCTCAAGGTATTTTATATCGGGACATAGTTAGAAGTTTCTCTTAGGAACCCTCTTTGATGGAGAGTTTCCCTACTAACATAAACAGATGTTTCTTATAGAGAGACTGTAGGGCTGGTGTGTGTGTGTGTGTGTGTGTGTGTGCGCGCGCGCGTTTGCATCTGTTTTTCATTCTAATACTGAGCTCCTTCTGTTCCTCTAGTTGTCTTGGATGGACATGCGTGTGTGGTTGTGTGTTCAATGACATTTTACATTCTCAATCTTTGCACAAGCCTAGAAGGCGCTCAAGTTTTTCTAAAACAAACCAATGATGTATTGCAAGCACTTTTTCAAACCCCGAGTTGGGTGGATTTTAGTAGTGGTGCATTAGCTCTTGCTCAGACTCAGATTTGAGTGCTTGAACAAAGCCCAATTGCTAACGAAACTTTATCATTTGACACTGGGATGATAGCATGAAACGAACAGTTCACCCGAAAATGACAATTCTGTCATTTATTCACCCTCAAGTTGTTCCAAGTCTGTATAAATTACTTTGTTCTGATGGACATAGAGAAAGATATTTGAAAGAATGCTTGTTACAGTTCTTGGCCACCATTGACTTGTAGGAAAAATTGTTTTATAAATTTCTTTGTTCTGTTGAACACAAAAGAAGATGAATGTAGAAAACAGTTCTGGGGCACTTTTGACTACCAATGTCATTTTCCCTACTATGGTAGTCAACGGTGGCCAAGAACTGTTTGGTTACAAGCATTCGTTCAAATATCTGTTCAAATTTATCCAGATTTGACAACAGTTCAATTCTGCATTGAGGCCTGAAACTGCATGATTTGTTTAATAAAAAAAGTAGTATTGGTATTGTATAGCATCAAAATAAATGCTGCTTTAGCCATGGTTTCGATGAAGCTTTTTGAAATGTAATGTGAGTTCTATTCAGTCAGTCTGTCTAAAAGAAATAAGCGTTGCATAAGTAACGTTCAGAACTGCTGTAGCGGCTGATTCATCCCCCTTTGAGGGGCCCCTGCTATAGACTCTTAACAGTTAGTGGTATGTGGTCAAATTGACAGTGTATCAAAAGCAGAAGTGAAACCTGTCATGGCAGAAAGAGTAACAGTAAACTGGGTCTGCTTCTTTGAAACTCTTGAATGAACACTTAAAATTTTACAAAACCATTATGATTTCTCATTAGGTTTATGCCTAAAATCTTCCTATGTCATAAATGAATATGTCATCTATGTTTAATGCATACAGTTGATCAAACAGTTGAACAGGACGGTATAGTGTAGTGTAGGCCTTAAAATTATCTTTTTAAATGGATCTTTAGCAAACAATGGCAGTGAAACACAGCGAAAGAAAGAAAGAAAGAAAGAAAGAAAGAAAGAAAGAAAGAAAGAAAGAAAGAAAGAAAGAAAATGGATGGATGGATGAAAAAAGAAAGAAGGATGGATGGACGCATGATGGATGAGTGGGTGATGGATAAAGAAGAAAGAAAGAAAGAATGAAAGTGGATGGGATGGATGGAAAAAATGGACGCATGAATGGATGTGAAGGGCGCATGGCAATGATGATGATGGGTGATGAAAAAGAAAGAAGGATGGATGATGGACGCATGATGGATGAGTGGTGATGGATAAAAGAAAGAAAGAAAGAAAGAAGGAAAGAAGCTAAAAAAATGAAGATTCTAAATCAGAATTGTCATAAATATTTACATTCATTCATTCATTCATTCATTCATTCATGCTTTATCCAACGCAACTTACAAATGAGGAAGCCTCATAGGAGCCAAAACTTAAAAACTTAAAAAAATATTGTAGCAGTTCTTCTTAAACCCTCTGAAACATCTGTTTTCAGGAAATGGAAAAACATTTTACTTTTTAATCGTAACTCAGTCATTAACATAAAAGGTGACTAATAAAAATGATTTGTGAAAAAAAAAATATTTACAAAAAATGAAGACGCAAGGTTTCAAAATGACAGCAGCAACAAGCCTATTTTAGACGCCCTTTGTTTGGCCTGGTTGACTTCTGCTCTTACTTTCTCATTTTAAATGATGCTGTCATTCGCTTGCTAAACTCACCAAAAATGTGCACGCTTGTGTGTGTTTGATGTTTAAATGTTCTCACAAAGAGGAAGTTCAACCAACCAAAAAAAGGATACAGGTAACTCAAAATCAGTCACAAAGGAAGGGGATTCTATAGAAAATCCATTTCTGTTTCTGAGGAATTTCCCTCTTTCGTTGAGGCATCAGTTACAGTCTGTGTGAGCACAGATATACTGATGTTCATTAGGACCCCTGTGGGGGAGCAAGTTCTCAGTTTAAAAGATCTACTATCACCAAATTACAGACGACAATCCCACACATACACTATACCTCCCCCAACACATACCCCACACTTCTAAGGAACGTTGTGGCTGCTTCTTAAGCAATGCTTGGTCGCCTGCTGAGAACATTGTAAGATGGTGTCTTATCTCCCTCGTCTTCCTGCTTTGGCACCCCTCACTAAAGATGACAATATTATCAGAGAAAACAGTAAAACCACAACATGCCTTTGTGAATCTCTCTTACAACACCTTGTGGTAGATCTCGGTATGAGGAACCTGGTGTCCAGCCTAGACAAGCTGACATAAGTCGAGTCGGCGAGGTTAGAGGTCAGACTTTCTCAGGAACCTCGACGAGAAGTAGGATCCTATTTTAAAACAAGACATGGTTTGGTGCAGATTTAGGTGGCCCTTGGGTCAGCCTCGGCCAAGATGCACGACTCGAGTAACATTACATCATGTGTGCATAAAATGTGTTGTAGAATCAAACGTTGAAAGTTATATAATGTTAAAAGGATTTCCCCCCAAAACAAAACCTTTGTCGTCATATATTTATCCAAAATGTATTTTTTTGTAGAACACAAAAGAAGATATTTTGAGAAATGTCTCACTGGTTTTGTGTTCATGCTACAGAAGTCAATGGGGGTCAATGTTGTCTGATAACCGACGTTCTTTAAAATATATTTTTTGTTCTGCCGAAGAAAGTGATACAGGCTTGAGACGACATCAGGGCGAGTGAATTATAAAAAAAAAATTTTTATACGCAAACAACAAGCACTCTTGTACAATGATATTAGCTTTTTTTGACATCTTGTCTATACTTTGACTTAATATCTGAGTTTATCTATCCAGGACATATCCATCTCCAAAATCTGTCATTTCCTAAAGAAATGAAAAGAACACGTGCGTATCTTCTCTCTCCAGCTTTGCTTGTTTGCTCAGTCAACTCGTACTGTAAATACTCCACCTTGGTCACACAATGTACTTAAGCAATTTGCACCTGCCGAACGCTACAATATGACAGCGTGTGAATGTAACCTTTGTGCACCTTATGCTTATCTCACGTTGCACGTCCGTCTTTACCTCATACAGTCCTGATAAGAGAGAAAACTCGCCACATTTCCTTTCAGATGTTCCCAACAAGCGCTTTCTTTGTTCAGTGAAAGCAACCGATTTGAATTGCCTCGCAAATGGCTGAAACCTGTAGCCGGACAGCATGTGGGAGCCATTCTAGAAATAGCTAGAAGCAATACGTACGGCTGATGCAGGGCATTTAAACATGGACTCCAAGATGCTTCCCATTGAGTTTTATAACCACACACAGCCACCACAAACCACATCAAAGGCGATCCAGACGCTAACCTTCTCTCTAAATTGTATCCCTGTCAAATACAGAAATTAACAACGTAACGCTGCACATATATCTTTCTACTTTCCCATGTCCAACAATGTCCATCTCTATACATGTCCTGTGTATTTCAGCTGGAACTTTTGGTATTCATTGCATTGATTTTCCATACAAATACAAAATTGATTGTAGGTCAAAGTTCAAAGACCCAAGAAGGCTAATATAGAATACTTATGTTAAACACAACATGGCAGTGCTTAGACGGAAAGTAAACCAAGCAGTGTTGTAACCCTGCCTGGAGTTCACTAGGGCTTGGCACACAAGCATCATTCCGTCTCTGACCTCTAGGTGGCACACGGACCGTTTCGTTTCTCACGGACATTTAAAGGAATGCATATGTTTCATTGTTCTCTTTCCATATCGTTCTTAAATAGGTTTTGGTCGAGTATTGCATCCATCCCTGCTTTCAACACCACTGCTGGACCGTCTCTACAAGCATGCGTGAGAATTGGGCTTTTCTTTTGTGGAGCACTCGTGAAGCATGCAGGAATCTGCCCGTATGTTCAATTCAAGAGACTCATAAATCACTCATGTCACCGGAGGAAAGCCACTGAGGCGCACGTGTTGAGCAGGAAGTATTTAGTTGCGTAACCATATCTTCTATAATCAAGTCTATAATGTTTTATAAGCGTCTGTCGATATGAACACTCGCAAACGTATTCATTTCACTCGCCGTACGGTTCAAACGGTATATTCGTGTATTTGTGTACTTTGGTGTAGCGCCAGATCTTTGTGCATTTTAGGGGTGTGTATTTAAGAACACCATGTCCTTTTACGTATATTACTACCCGCCAAAACAGACCACATGACAACGTGATCTCTCCTCGGTTCTTTCTCTTTTTTATAGCCACTACTATCGCCATTGCGAAGAAAACGCAGCACCCGGCATTTGTGAACTCGCACACGTGCGTTAGCTCGAACCCGCCTTCCCTTTCTTGGAATTTTACGGTTCACGGATTGACGAATCACTCCGCCGGTCACTAGGTCAGCCGTGCACCGCGTGGACTCAACGCCGGCTGCTTACCTGCTTTTGCGCTAAAGATTTAATCAAACAACGGAACGTAAACTATAATTAGGCGGAGTGTTAATGCCGGTTTTCATTCAGCCTTTGTCGAATGCGTTTTGGCGCGAGTTTGCCTCAGCGCATGTATACGGTAGTGCGTCGGCCTTTAAAATTAAATGGTCCCAGTTTGCCGGTCGCCACACCCACCACTTTCTTCTGTCCGCGTGGGCGCTGTCATGCCGCAGCGAGGGTTTGCGGTTTTTGTAGGTTTTTTAAATTAATTTCGACCAAACGATCGTTTTGGAGACGTGTACGCCGTTTGCTGACATTTGCTGGTTGTTTTTTTCGACGCGATTTGCGAAGAAAGGTAAGATGTGACTTTTGCTCTCGTGCATGTGGTCTGACCGGTACCGGCTTCAGCCAGATGATACTACAGCGTGAACCTGTGATCGCTTTGCTTTTGCGTGATTTGCGTTACGCGGAACACAAAAACGCGCTTGAATGTTGTTTTACGTGTCATTTCGATCATTTGCGTGACTTTGTTTTTTGTTTAATATGCAATGCAACAAATGCATAGAAAACAACTGCTGTTTAGTTAGAACTTCGCAGCATTGGTTTGACTTCACGCGTTGTTAAACTTAGATTTCATAATATGATTTTTAGTTTGATTGGTATCATAGGCACAAGGGCGTTGTTATAAACTTAAACCGTTAGTGCAGTCTATTACGACATTTTCATAAAACTCCGCATTGCTTATTGATCGCAAAGTAGTTCTACCTCCTCCGTAATGGTAAAGTCGCCTTTTCCACCTCGCAAATCTGCTGGAAACTTGAAACCGGAATGAAACGGAATGAAACCCTCGTGCCGGGTCTTTCCAGCTGTTCGGTAACGTCACGTACGTACTACCCGGGCGTCCGTAACCCCGCCCCGTGGGCGGGGCTGACCATTGTAAACACGAATAAATAGTTGCGCTTGCCGGGAAACTTTACAATCGGCAGTGCACATGAACAACACCTCGCAGGCCGTTAGAAAACGCTTTGGATACCTTTTGGATATATTGTTTTGATATTTATTTCAAGGATTTTGCTCTCGCGCAGGTTTCAAGATGCTGCAGGCTTGTTCTCCGTCGCACGACTGGCTCTGCGAGTCGGAACCGCTGCTTTTCGACGACGAGTTTTGTCTGAGTCTCATGAAAGATTTGCAGTCCATCCCCACGCCGCCACAGTCTCCTCCGATGAAGCCCGGACTCGTAAAACCTCTGTCCACTGTGGACCAGTTGGAGTTGGTATCTGAACTTTTGATGGAGGACAGCGACTATCTCCACTTGGACTGGAATTGTGATTTCACTGCTGCCGCGGCAGCGGAGGATCCGCTCTCGGACGACTGTCTGTGGCACACCGGCGGGGATAAACACATGGAGGATAAACTTTCAGCCGTCCTCTCCACGAGTCCCCTGCTATCCGATATTGACACTCAGATTTTTGCAGACATCGCGGGCTCTACGTTGGATTGCCACAACGTGGCGCTCGCCTGTCAGGCTCTGGAGAGCGACGATTTACCTCTGGAGAGAGAGGAACAGATCGAGTCCACGTCAGACTATGGTTCACTGTCCACTGGAGGAGAATCGTCTGCTAGTGATTCTGGTGAGTCTTTATCATTTACAAAATCTTTACTTTCAATTCTAATGGTTATAATGTGAATGTATCTTCTGGTATTGAGTTGGGGACTTTTGGAACCGGTAGAATAGATTTACGTTTATTTTATTTTATTCAGCATCAGAATATTCCTTTTTATGAATATATTAGGTTACTTTATATTATGTTTTTCTTCTCTTGAATGTGTGGGTAGGTTTAAAAAACAAAACAAAAAAAAATTGTAACAGCACCCCCTACTGTATAACAGTAAAAAAAAACATGGATTGCTGGAATTTTCTGTATATTAAAAGGATTTTTCATTAACAGTTTTGCGTAAGTTTGCTTTAAATATGCTTCAAGTTTCGTTTAATAAATCTTATCTATCTTCTTTGTTTTCCACAGATGAGGAGATTGACGTTGTGACCGTCAGGCGGCCAAGCGCATTGACACGCTCTCAACATCAACAGCTTCTGGAGGAGCAGCAGCGTGCTCTCAAGCGCCATCATTTTGAAATTCAACAACAACACAACTATGCAGCGCCACGGCCACCTTCCCCTCCTCCGGCCCCGCCCTCTCCTTGTTCCACCCCTTCTCTCAAGCGCAGCCGCGTGCTTGGAGACTCCCACCGGAGCGCGCAGAGCTCGGGGCGCTCCCGGAACCTCGCTTCTCGGCAAGGGGCGGACATGGAGGACGAGGAGGAGAGACGGAGGACGCACAACGTGATGGAGAGGCACAGGCGCAACGAGCTGAAGAACTGCTTTCTGAGACTACGGGACCACGTTCCCGAACTATCCAGTAATGACAAAGCTTCAAAGGTTGTGATCTTGAAGCGTGCTAAAGATAGCATCAGAAATCTGGAAGCAGAGAACAAGAGACAAATTCAGGAATTGGAGAGGCTTGAAGCGAGGAATCTCCGGTTGAAAGCAAGACTAGACGAGATTAAAAGGCGTTAAACTTTTGGGGGAAAAGAAATGTTTGGGACTACATTAACCAGCTTCAGGCTGGTCAGAAGACCATAATGGGGATGTGTACTAGCAAAGCAACGCTTGTTGACTGACTGAAAAAATATACCTCAATGTCTGTGAGGAGAGTTCGGATTGTTCTGTTTGAAAACATGCATGGTCAATGCAAGAATTGTTCTCAGTGTGGTGACTTTGCCAAAGTCATATGTTCACGAGTCTTAATGTTTCATATACTGTATGTTCATCGATTCATTGCCAGTTCAAATCCTTGTTAGCCTTAAATCAACATTACACGTTCTACCGTTTCTTGATAGCACAGCGTTATATTTGGGCTGGATCCAAAGGATGTTAAAAACAAGGGTCTGAATGTAATCTGTTTAAATTTGAAGATGCTGTTGATGTTAACTGGAAATGTAAAGTATATTGGATTTCCTGCGGTTTGGAGTTAAGGGGCGTGTTCATCACACTCTTGTTTTCAACTCCACGTGTCTTTCTCTGTTCATTGTACTTTGTCATTTATTGTATGTTCCTTCCCATTTTTTGTCTACCTCTACCAGGATAATACCTGGTTATTTTATTGCCTTCATAACGGCAAGTGTACAATTTTTTTTTCCCCTTGTAAATACAACTTGTTAATTATGTATCATAAATTATTTAGTCTTTTTCTTGGTTTATTTGCAGGTTTTGAAAAAATAGTTCTGTTCTCATCTGCACTTTGTTTTATAAAGTAATAAAGAATGGGCAATATAACATGTTTGTGTTTGGGTGTGTATTGGTGCCATCCTATAAATCATCTGTTTTATCAGCAGACCGTTAAGAGGAAGGTGTGGCTTTCTGGCAGGTCACATTTTTGGCGCGGGTCAAAACCTTTGAAGAATGGTAATGTTTGTGAGCTGTGATAGAAATCAGGTCAAGGTAACGGGGGTGGTTATTATCTGCTGACCTGGGGAGTATTCCAGATAAATCTGGTCATGTGACATACCCGGGTAAATTTAAGGGTTAGTTCGCTGATAACCTCAACTTTAGGTAAAAAAACAGAGGGAACTTTCTGGGTAACCATAGCAACTTACTCTCTGAAGATAACCTTCTCCGGAGCAGATTTTGTTCCAGGGTTAATTCATTGTTATGTAACTGAGCTGCGCATGCGTGCGCTTTTGATGAGCGTCAAGTGGGCGTGGAAGCACAGATAAGGTATAATCTACTATGTTACAGTATTACGATGATAAAATAAAATAATCTTTAAATAAAACAATGTGAGCTGTTCTCAATAAATGTAAGGCATGTGTTTACATTGAATACTGTACGTACTTTTAATTGGGTTTATTGTTAAATCTCCAAATATGATTGGATTAATAGTATTGTAGGGGATTTACAGTAAAAGTGTAAAAAAACTTCTGAACAATTTATTAAGCGTTTGGATCTCATTACGCCTCCCACTGACTAGGTCACATTTGGTGCATCTCCGGGCAGTAGGGGTGTAATGGTTAGAGAGATTTATAGCCCCAAGGTTGCACGTTCGATTCCAAGGATACGTTTAATTAAAGGTTATCACCTATGGCATAGTTTATAGCAAAGTGTTTACTCCGTATACTCTACACTATTGAGAGGCCTTTCTCCAAATTTACAATCTTTGAAGATAGGCCTTTTACACCTCATTTAACATATGGAAAGCCATTGCCTTTTAGCAAACAAAATCAAAAGAAACTGTATATGGATATATACAAGGGGATATTCGGCCACATGACATATTGGACATGTGACTGGGCCTAAGATTTTAAACCTCTACCTCTGTTACAGCAGACCTTCATCCTCTACTGCAAATGAAGGATCATACAGAGTGAAGCACTACACAAGTTTTTCCAAAATTATAACAACTGTAGCAGTTTCTACAATTACAAATATGTTTTTAATTCATATGACTACATCAGCAGTTGAATATAAAGCTGATACAATAACAAATACAAGCAATACAAAGTCAGTTTTCAGAAAACCAAATAAAAGAAGATTTTTTTAAGGAACATACAGGGAAGGAACAAAAGAGCTTGGTTTAATACTGCCTATAAAATTAGCAATGTATCAAATACATATACACAACACTTTTGGTAAAATACCACAGTAGACACATTAAAATTACAGTTACAAACAGCTCAACAAATCTACACTTTATGTAACAAAGATGATGAGTCTATATTTTAAATATTTCAGTATAAAAATAGAACATATCTTTTTATTCATGTATTTAGTTAATTAATTAATTTAAGGCGTTTAACATATAAATTAAATAACATGATTTTTATGTTTTTTTTATCGCACGCCTTATACACTCATGCATATTTAAGCCTTAAGTGAAAAAAACCTTACGTTGTTTTACAGTGATAAACTTTAAGCTTCCGGCCGTTTCCATGGTGAGTTGTGAAATCTGTGATCCATTGATATTGTCTTCATGTTGTTTCTGTGAGCGTGTGTTAACTCTGGGTATCTTTCGTAAAGTTGATTACATTTTCCCTTCAAACGTGTTCTGGAACCGACATACCCCGAGTAAGCAAGGTTTGGGTTAATCAACCCAGAGTTCAGGGTTTAGCTGAAGGTAAGTTAACCCTGCTTTCAGGAATACACCACTGATTGCAGTGGATCAATAAAAACGATTAAATATCTAATAGCACAAACCCACACAAATGTAACCACATTCAGTTTATAGTTTGTCACATTTAATTTATTAATCATGAGAACTTTTGAAAAGTTAACTGATTAAAAAAAAAAAAAAGTCATTCCAGTCAACTGGAATCTGAAACAAGCCATTAGAGATGTTACGTATAAAATGAGGTGTAAACCACAATCTCTGTAACTGCTTATATGGTGTAACAGAGCCTGTCTTCCCACCAGAAGTGCTTGTAAAACATTCAAAAGCCTTAGAGCTGTAAGGGGAGATTCTTTCTGGTTACGTCATTTGCATATCAGAAGAAATATTTGAAAGTCAAATTCTTACCTATGAGAAAACGTTGGGTTGAAGAACCTGGTGTAAATGTTTGATTTATTGGCCTAGTTGGTTCGAGTTGCACAATTTCATGATTTGTTTACGAAATCTTTCCAAAGTCACTTTATATAGTTTAGAAGTGCTATAGGCTACATACAAATGTGACAACCTGATCTCACCGGAAGACCAATTTTAGGAGGTGGCTTTGTACGTTGTGAATTGTAAAAAAACGGCAATTATTAAGCCCTAACCGTAACGCCACTGGCGCAAAAGCTAATGCTAAAATGTATGAATGAGATCGTACGAATTAGCCAAAATTAGCCACATCATAGAATAAAGTTGTTGAACATACTCTGATGAACTTACATTCATGTTGTAAACAGAGCAACTATGATTGAAGAGTTTGGTTCCGAAATGAGATAACTGTCGAGATAAATGTTCAAAAATCTTGTTTTTTTGGGTGGCTTTCCCATTCATATCAATCACACTGCAGTTGGTTTGTTTGGATTACAGCCAACTAAAAAAATACGGCTAACTAACACAATAAAACATAATAAAAACATGATAACATTAAAAAACCATGATGATTATTTCATTTTGGAACCAAACTCTTCATTTTTATTTTATTATTATTTTCTGTTTAATTTTATTTATAAGATAAAACTGTGGAAGAACCTTTTATCTATCAGCGCAATAAAAAACACACCAACACACTACAATATTGTTATTAAGACGATTTATATTTGTTTAGGTCTATTTCATGTATTTTAATTTCATTGTTATGCACCAGTACACCAAGACTAGTTCATTTTGTAAATGTAAGTTCACAGTACATGGCAAAAAAAGGTGATTGTGATTCAACTTTTAGATTTAAAGTGACCGTTCTCCATCTCACATAATCCAAAGCATGACCAGGCCCAAAGCCTCTATGAGTGGATTTTGGATCCACATTTCATCTTTTGAGTCCTTTCATCTTTTGTGCTCTTGGATGCATTGGGGGGAATGAAAGCCGCGTTTCCTGACGATCGACATTGTGAATTCTGCATTCCGCCTTTAAATATGTTAATGTCCTCTCACCCAGATAACTGGCCCCGAAAAGTCTTAAAGTTTGAGACGTGGAGGTGCTAAAGGAACGGGTCGAGCCAGGCAAGAACGTTAAAGATGAGATTTTAAAGAAAGATTGTAATCTATTTCGAAAACTCTCCATGCTTCATGTCAAAGCCCAGATTCTAACTATCACTTAGATTTGGTTAGAAAACAAATCAAATGGTGGTTTCTTAAATATAAATTAAGCAAATGACAGATTAGGTAAATTTCTTATTCAAATCTCCAAAGCCAACCGTTACATGTCATTCGGTGTGTGATGTAAATGTGAGGAACAAAAGTGAGAAAATCTGTGAGAAGGTTAAACACAAACATGTCAGGGCATGTTGACCTCGTACCCCGAGGCTGTGTAGGAAGGGAGAAGCAAAGATTCCAGGGATTCAAAAGCTCACGTTTTAACCTTTCAGGAGCATCACTTCAGATCCTAAATGATAAAAAAACCACAGCGGGAATACGCAAGAGATACGCATCTGTTTACTTTGGCCTGAGATTCGTCACAACAAGTATTTCCATGAAAACTCATGAGCTCTGCTCCAGCCATCCTTGGGAAAACAGTTTGTGTGTTTCGGGTTTGTTGAACTGAATAAGACCAGAAGTAAACTTTTGAAAAGATCACTTTGATCACAAATACCATTCCAGATCCCACCCAACCGATCATGAAGTTACAAGCCAATGAAACTTCTCTTTCCCCAAAGCATTGTTTTGTAAAGCCTCTCTTTTTTTCTTTCAGAAGAACCTCCAAGATGCGATACGTCTGTCACTACGTGGCAATTTTGGCCTTTTTCTCCCGTGTGTGTGAAACCGGGTTTACCAGAGTTTTGTAGGTTTAAGTGCACTGGAGTTTCTGCCTGTTGGTCTGATGTGGATTGACGCTGTTGTGTTTGCTGTCATCACACAGAAGTGTCGAACCATATGTTCTTTCGCAGAAAGGTGACAACAGACACGGGTCGTGTTGGTACTGGGAATGTCTCGGCTTTGCGTTCTTCTAAAATAAAAAGTAAAATTAGAAGCCGGTTATTTTCAGTCTATATACGTGTTTAAACAAACGGATCATTTTTTGTTTAATTCCGTGAGCCAGCGATACATTTCTTCCAAATTCCACACGAAAATATTGCTTTTATGTGCATTTATTTGGAGGAAAATGAAACAAAAAAATAGCAAAAAGATGCAATGTTTGCAGATCTTGAATACTTGCTATTTCATATGCATGTTCAAACAATACAATGCTAATGTTTTTATATGTATTTTCAAAAATAAATGTTTGACGGATTAAGCCTGATTTTGGCATTGTTTGCATTCTCTCAGTCTACCGTTGGGTCATTTTATGTCAGTCCTGATGTGCAGAAATGCATATTAAAAGCTAAACAGGAGTGCCCTGTTCATTTTACCGCAGATCTAACGCACATCTCAAAATATAATAACCACACCCCCAATGTAACTTCATTTACAGTTTTGCATTCAGCAGATGGTTTAATCCAAAATTTAACTTTCCAATGCTTATTATCCCAGGCTTTCTTTCCTGAGAGTTCAACTCATAAATTGGCCATTGTAAGCCCCATGTTGTCTTGAGGACTGAGGACAGGTGTGGGATCAGTTCGGGGTTGGGATTCACCCTCTGGGCTGTGGTAGAAGGGGCAGTCTTGGATTTCCATGTGGATCAGGGAAGAGATTTCAAGACAGTTGCAGATGAATGCGGGTCCTCTTGTTTGTGTCAGGCCATGATTTATGAAGACAAACCATGCCGAAACCAAACAGCTAAACTTAGTACATCCTAAAGCACATCTTCCTTGTACTCACAACAGGGAATGGTAAATGGCACAGCTGTACTAGAAATTTCCAGAAGAAACATCTTCGAGTGTCTTGAACTCTCAGTTTTCAAGAATTTGACCATTTGAGACAGCAGGAATATTTTCATTAAAAAAAACATGACATTTCAGGTTATTCCTTACACAATGTCATAGATATTACATTCCCAGGTAGCTTTAGCCTTTATCCCAGCAAATTACAGTACACTAAAGCTATATATTTGACCAGTATGTGCGTTAAATGGGATTTGAACTCATGAGCTTTGCACTGCTAACACAATGATCAAGGAACAGTTCACCCAAAAATGAAAATTCTGTCTTCATTTAAACATCCTCAAATTGTAATCTGGATAAAAGTCTGTGTTCTGGTGAACACCGAGAAAGATATTTGGAAGAATGCTTGCCACCAAACAGTTCTTGGCCGCCATTGACTGTCATAGTAGGAAACCTTACAATTGTAGTCACATCACAGCAACCACTCGAACTTGCAGGTATGTGCTCTACGATATCAAGGAAATCAGGCCGGAGCTGTCGGACCTGCCTCTCAGCTCCTGGTCCAAGCTCCTGGTCCAAGCTCAGGTCATCTCAAGACTGGACTGCAATTCTCTACTGGCCGGCCTTCTAACCAATGCAGTCAAGCCTTCGCAAATGATCCAGAACGCAGCTGCACGTTTAGGTTTCAACCAGCCTAAAAGAACCCATGCAACACCCCTCCAGATTTCACTTCACTGGCTGCCAGATGCCGCACCCAAACCAAGTTTAAATCGCTGACACTGGCCTTCAGAGCGATAACGGCAACGACACTGCTCCAGGTCTACATCCCATCCTGTCATCTTCGGTCTGAAAATGAGCGACGCCTGGTTGTTCCATCACAGCGAGGCAGCAAATCGCTTGCAAAAACCTTTACTCATTCGGTTCCCCTGTGGTGAAACGAACAGCCAGCCTCCACCCGAACCGCAGAATCCTTCACAACTTAAAAAAAACAGCTCAAAACATACCTGTTCCGCATTTATTTGACTAACCAATAACTGTCTGTCTTGTGTCTAAAAAAAGTGAATTATCTCCCTTGTGTACTCCAGCCTTAATCCTCCCAGTAGCATGGCCTTGTAAACTAACGGTACTGTTAAGCTTGTTAACCAAATGTTTATATGCTCTCCTACTTGTAAGTCTCTTTGGATAAAAGTGTCTGCCAAATTAATACATTTAATGTAATGTAATGTAATGTAATCAATGGTGCCCTAGAACTGTTTGATTACAAGCATTCTTCAAAATGTATTTCTCTGTGTTCATCAGAACAAAAACATTATCAATTTATTTTGCCCACTATCGTAGTCAATGGTGCCCCAGATCTGTTTGGTTACGAGCATTCTTCAAAATATCTTTCTCTGTTTTCATCAGAACAAAAAATGTTTCAATTAATTTTGCCAACTATGGTAGTCAATGGTGCCCCAGAACTGTTAAGTTACGAGCATTCTTCAAACTATCTTTCTCTGTGTTCATCAGAACAAGAAATGTATACAACATTGGAACAACTTGAGGGTGCGTAAATGATGAGAGGATTTTTATTTCGGGGTGAACTGTCCCTTTAAGTCACAGCAACAAGCTGAAAGTTATCTGAAAGTAGTTGAAGTAACATTGAAAGAGCATTTATTAACATATGCGCCACTGCTAGACGCACCAAAAACATGGTCAATGAAATGCTTAAAATGTTCAGAAACAACTTTTTCATTACTAAACGAGAATGTTAGCGTAGTTCTTAGAGCAAAAATCTGTCAGGAGAGCAACAGGATGACACACTGTATTTTCACTTTCATTATCAATGACTTGACTAATAAAATTCACGTCATCCAGTCATCAAAAGTGCCGACGGCCATGAGTTGTATTTCCACGTATTTAATCTACAAGTTTATAATATGGACTAATTAAGCATGTAGTCGAAGTAGCACAACAAAGCAGTTTATCTGAACTATCATAACCTACAACAATAAATCTTATCAACTAAACCTTATTGTCGAAACGATTAGCGATTTCAAAGAATCACCAGCACTTCCACAGAACCATCTTAATACAAAGTATCTTTATCTTAAACCCAATCTAAGCGCACGGTGACTTACTCTTAAACCTGCTCGAGAGTGCTTCATATTTCACTTTATTTACTGGATTTAGAAACATGAATCTATAATTAGTGTAAAAGCTAAAATGCTTCATCAACACTATCTCATGAGAATTCGTAACTTCACGAGGCGGCTGGATTTGTTTCATTTGCATTGTTGACGTTTAGGTTTGGGGTGGGGCTTAATCATTTCTCTTTTTCTAAAACCGCACATTTTTGTACTTATAATAAATAATCTATTATTGCACACAAATTAGCCACCTCTTCAAAATCAAGTTGTCTTATTTCAGTATTTGTGTCTTTCTTTACGATAAATCCAACGCAAACACAAACTACACTTTAATGACCCCGTTTTCAAATGTCCTTTTGGTCCGAGTTCAGTAATCCCACTGAGATGAGCATAAAGGTGAACGGAGGTTTTAAGGTCACCCCCTAATGAATGATAATCCCCCAAAGGTCAAAGGTCACCTTGTATCCACTTTCCAGGGCATAATAAGGTTCTTTCTTATGTGGATGATAAACCCCCTTTTATTCGTGCCCTCAAAGGATAATGGGAGAGCAGTCACAGTAAGAGTAATGCCCTGGGTGATTAGGCGTAAGAGCTGATCTATAAAACATTGATGGAATGTAAGTGGATTATTCGAAGTATGCCAAATTGTATCGGAAACATTACTGCACATGCAGTCATTCGTACTGAAAGGGAAACCGTGAAGAAATATTAGCCGTTTTCGACATAAATTTCGGTATATCTGTGCGCGACAAAATGACGCGTAACTGGTTCCTGCAAAGTTTTCGCACGCAGGCAAAGAAACCCCTGCTCCACATTTCAAGAGTAATTCAAGATCGGGAGCGAAGAGTTGTTGATGCTGCCCATGAACAAAAGGAAGGATTGTAAATCAAAGAGCGTTCCAAGAATCTTCCATTGTAGATGGGGGCCGCCGGGCCTCTTTTCCTGCATGAGGCCTTTCCTCGGGCTGTTTCCGACGCTATGGGGGGCTTCACCCTTTAGCTTCTGTAGGTGTGCGTCTGTCATCTTTATGAACGTCCTGCAGCACATGTACGTACACATGCAGGGAGGTTAGAGCACACTATAAAATCTTCCCTCATTTCCTAGTTCGGTAAATGATTAAACCGCGAGCCCTTCATCTTTATGATGAACTTTCGGTTTTACACATAGCATTAGAATACAAACAACACAAAAGTGTTTTCATGAGACACAGCTGACAGTTTCTAAATGGACGGATTGTTTTCAGAAACTTTTTAGTTACACATATCTGCACGCTTTTGTAAGTAAACAGCGCTGTTTAATATTTTAAAGGGACAGTTCACACAAAATGAAAATTCTGTCATCGTTTGCTCGCCCTCATGTCATTTCATACCTGTATAAATGACTTTGTTCTGATGAAGACAGAGAGATATTTGGAAGAATGTTAGCAATTTTCAATTCTGTGACATCATTGACTGCCATAGTAGGAAAAACTAAATGGTAGTCAATGGTGCCCCAGAACTGGTTGTGTTTCTAAATTCTTCAAAATATCTAATTTTGTGTTCAACAGAACAACAAAATATACAATATTTTTTGTTCCTACTATGGTAGTGGAACATGTCACAGAACTGAAATTGCTCACATTCTTACAAATATCTTTCTAAGTGTTTAACGGAACAAATACATTTATATAGGTTTGAAACAACCTAAGGATGAATTAACGATGACGGAATTAAAATTTTTGGATGAACTCCCTTTAAGTCATTCCGAACGTGTATGACTTTCTTTCTTCTGCAGAACACAAAAGGAGATATTTTGAAGACGTGGGTAACCAAGCAATATTGGCCCCCATTGAATCCCATTTTATGGGCACGAAATGCCTGACACATTTCTCAAAATATCTTCTTTTGTGTTACACAGAAGAAAAAGTCACGTTCAGAATGACATGAGGGTGAATAAATGTCAGATCGCTTGAGCGGTCCCTTTAAGTGAACTTCTTAAAGATGATTTAATGGGGACATATTTAGAATTTAGTAAGAAGTTAGTGAGAAGCAGGGGGCAAAGAGAAGAAATGAGAAGTAGCGGCAGGGTGTAACACCAGATTAGCATCTGATGTTTCATGTAGAAACCTCAAGAAAATAAAAATGTTAAAAACAACCACCATCCAAGTCCTCTGACTCATGAGAGAGTGTCCAGAGTCACCCATGACTTTACATGCATCCCACACATGGGATGTGTTCAAAGGTCAGTAATCCTTCACCTCATCACAAACCATGGTACTGTATGATCTGTTATAGAGCAATTCATGTTCGATTATATGATCTCTGTAAAGATAATGTGTTCGATTTGCTTTAACCTATGATGTAAACGGATTTCATAGAAAGTTTTAATGGGAGTGGTTGGGCTTTGACACGTCGAGCTGTGGTGCTCACATGGACGATTGTGTTCAAATCCGACTCGCCACATTCTGTTCCCTCTCTTTTCAAAGTATTTCCTGTTCTCTCTCAATTAAAAGTTCAAGAGGAATAAAACCCATTTTCAAGAGTAACAAAATATGATGGTAGTCAACATGAGTGTGTGTGGAAATCTATCTTACTGTAGGCTAAATGTTGGAGAGCAATTCTAGCATACAGCAAAATAATTGTACAGTACACATATATAGACGGTTTCAGCGGCAACATTAACTTCTGGAAGAACTTCGCAAAGAATCAATAACTGTTGAGTAGTTTTAATGTAATTTAATACAATTAATACACAATCAAATATTAATATATAAATAAATGATTGCTATATTATAACCAAACACAGACCGGAAGTTAACTTCGGGCCAGGCGTGTGCATCCAATGAAACCATTTATGCAAATATTATTATGTCGCATTTGTTATAGCGAGTGGTGTGGAGTTTTGTCGACTTCATACTCAAAACCCGGATAGTGAAGATAACTGATAAACTGTTTTCCTCTCAGCATTGATTCAACATTAAATCCATTTTCTTTGCAATCTGGGAAAAGACTACAGCACTTCCTTTAGTTCATCCATCCGGGTGTGTGTTCTCTCACCGTCTTTACCGAGCTAATAGTTCAAGACAGCCTGAGGTCTCGGCCTGTCAGCCCTACCTGCAGGGGTCTGGCCCGACACCTCCGCGGGGCAATTGTTCTGCCTCTCACAACCCCCTTTGCAAGCTTTAATCCCTTCCCCCAAGAATGCTTCCCAAGGGTCAAGGTGTATGAGAAGAGAAGAAAAGAACGGAGGGTTTGAAAGAGGAAAAGAGCGAGTGTGAGAAAGGAAGTCCAGTTGCTTTGAACTCTCACTGATTCAAACTAATTTTAAGACACGTCTCCAGCAAAACAACTTTGAGAATGTTAATGTTACGTAATAGTACGGCATATTGTTCACTGTAGAAAAAGTAATTTTACAGAATTTGGAAGATTATTTATGTATAATGTCAAAAAACAGTTTTTCACGTTGTTTTAAAAATATAGTGAAAATCGTCAAATTACAGAGATGACTGCAAATTTACACGAAAAACATGAAAACATTTTACGGTATATTTCTGGCGCGCCAGCTGGCAGAAATGTTTGTTTTTTAAGGTATCTTTCGTAGGCAACACTTTTCAAAATAAAGGTCACAGCGATGCCATTTTTAACTATTTTTAACCATCTCTTTTTTTTCCAGATGTTAAAGTCCTCGTGAACCGGAAGTTGCGATCGTTTTTAGTCCGTATTCTGACACATTTCCAAGTGAAAAGGAATTTCAAAGGAGTAAATTAGTGGGCGTTGCTGTTGCATTGATTTTGAAAGTAAACGGATGCTCCGGCCAAGCCGTCTAGTTTACGTCATTTGAGATGGATAGTCATTTCAGGGCGGAAGTGCATTTTCATATTTTAACAGAAGATTATGAGGGTACATGAATTTAAAAAAGAAAGAGAATCACATTGATAAGCTATTGACTATAGACTCTGAAATATTTCATGAAAAAATAAGAAATGTCTTTTTTTTTCACTGGGACTTTAAAGGTTCTTTACAGAACCAAAAGGTTCTTCTATGGCATCGAAGAACCTTTTGAAGCACACTTTTTTTTAAGAGTGTAGAGAATCTGAAGTCTCTCCTTTTCAATACAAGAAAATTATATTTATATAATTTCAATGAAAACAACATAGACTTACAAGAGTTTAATTGAATCAAAGTGCTTTAGTTGCATAATTGTTGAACGCACAGCACTTACGAAAAACAGCAATACAAGTTTTACAATGACAGACACGTTTATACCATTTATGGAAAGAATAAAATGCAATAAACATTTAGAAATGATTTGTTTAGAAAGAGTAAGGTAGAATTACACAGCTCGAAAAGGCCACACAGTGAGAGTCAGTGAGTTCTTCCGTGCTGTCTTTGTGGGTCAGTTCAGGCACCTGTTAAACATTCACAAGAGAGGAGACATTTTGTGAGATCTTTTCCTAGAAACACCCCCCTCTTCGGTTCGGCTGAACAGACAACTTTCTTTATGTACGGCCATGTGCACCGAGGGGCTGAGCCTATGGGGTGGAGAAAAGACATTTGTACCGGCCTATCAGCGATGAGGGTGTGATCCCAGACACGTGGACTGGAGCCCAAAGCTTCCTAGACTCACAGAAACGTTACCACACTGTACATGGGAACACGCTTGCAAAATAACAAAAACAAGTGTGATCATGGTCAGAGAATGAGAACTGTGGCTATAGTTCAAAGCTGAACATATGTTTTTCTGTAAAGAAACTGATAACGCAATGATAGAAAAACGAAGTTAATAATACTTGTATTTAAATAGCAGACTTTAAAGCTGCAAACAATGACATTTTTTAGGTAAAAATAAACAAAAATCTGTTATTAAGGAAGTACTTAAAAACGTTAGGGTTGAAATCGTAATCCTTACTTTACCCAGATTCAAAACAGTAAGCTTGTTATAATGATTTTATAATGATTTTAAAAAGCTAGAGGATACGAATTTCGAGGAAATATCAATTTGATGTCATTTTACTTCACGTAAAATCACGTAAAAATAAGAACAGAAGGTTACGAAACCTGCAGTTTTATAATTTAAACAGAGATGGCGATAGAGAGCCAAAAAGTTGCAGCTTTAAAAACAGCAAAGTTAAATACAAAAATAAAAAGACACAATGCACAGTAAGAAGGAATTAAAAAATAAAAGTTTGAAAAGTTAACTATTTATATTATTTTCTGAGATTTCGTTTTGTTATTAGTTCTCATTTATGCAGGATGAAACCTTCGAAAACAATAAATAAATGCGGAAAAAAATACACAAGTATGTGTATAAATACACATTTTGCTGTTAAAATACATATACAAATTATTAAATGTGTAAGAAGCTAAACTGAAAGTAAGCATTTTCCTCGTTCATTTATTTCTTTAATGTGGTTCTTTTTTTATTTAACCTTAACACAACATGCTAAATGAGAGGACGTCGATCATGCATCGTCATCGCCTGCGCATGCGCATTACACCTTCAGGCTCGATGTTGCCAAGAAGCAAGAAGTCTGAAGCGTAAAATTGTTCCCAACACATGACGACCCAAGCTTACGACATATACAGACAGATGTTTGACAAATGCCCAGACACACAATGACACCTGCATATCTTATGAGCGGAGCAACCTGTTCTACTGTTCTTTTCTGACTACAACAGGATCTAACGCTGTCAGACTAAGCTGTTAACTGACCTAATGCTTTGTGAGTTCTGCTTCAGGCATGGTTCTGGTATTCTTTAGACAAGCAGCTTCAGGGCCATTCAAGGGGATGGGTCCGTGGTGGTATGTGGGCCATAACAACAGCCCAAATTCAACCAGATAAGGCCCATAACCAATTTGCTATCTGGGTACACATTCATCGAACCCAAGTTAATGCTCATGCGCAAGATCCGCCGACATGCATGGTCAAGGCGCTCTTTTTAGCCTGTTACGCTAATGAAAAATAAATAAACATTTAAGGAAAAAAGCTATTATGGGTTTAGCATTTTTTAAAATATTTTCTTATTTCTCTGACCATCTATTTAAATTATTTGTTCATCTCACCAAACATTAAATTATTTGTATTTTAAGAGATTTATAAACATATTTATTTCCACATTTATTTCTTTATTGTTTTTGCAGGTTTCTTCCTCCACTCACGTACCTTATTACGAAGCTCTGAGGCTAAACAATAAAGGTGACTTTTGTCATTAAAGCAAAGATAAACCACTTACTCTTAACTTTTTTTTATTTGCAGTTACCTGATGATAAAAGCAAGTTTATTCAAGAAAATCTGGTCAAATTAAAACAAGCAGCTCGAGTGAAAATAGTCACTTTTATAAGCATCTGCTTCAGATAAACCTGATTTCTCTTTTCCCTTTTTCAAAGAGAAGAACATTGTGCTTACACCCAATTCCCAGGGAGTACAAAAGATATAAATAAATAAAGTTCTGCTTTAGGTGGCATCATGCATCAGTTTTACACCGAGAGCCCTTTAAACCCTACAAACTTTTAATAATAGTTGTCCGTCTTATCTTTGAGTTAACCAGAAATGAGGACAAAATTGTATCTCCTGGGTAGGCGTTTCAACCAAAACCTTTTTTTTTTGCCATGACCGTCAGATGACGAGTACGATTTTGCTGGAGGTGATTCCCCGTTCACTAATGTTTAACTCTGCCAACTCATCTCCAACCTCTGTGTGATCTGATACAGTAACTCATCAGAATCTTGTGTGGTTTTATCAAGGTGCAGGATTTAAAACGAGACCACAAAAACTTTGTATGAGCCTATTGAAAGTGCCAGAGCTTCAGAGATCATTCATATTCAAATTCAGTCATATGGGTTGTGGTGGATCATTTTAGATGGGAGTTCTCGTCATACACTTCTTCTGTTTAAATCATGCACTGATGTGATGGTAGATCATCAATGTCTCTCTCTCTCTCTCGCTCACACGCACTCTTTGAACTCTTCTGGTAAAAAGGGGGAGGTTGTTGGTGGTATTACTCATGATCTTTAGATTTAGACCAAACAGCCGTCTGAGAATATCTCTAGTCTCCTGTTCACATAAATTGACACTTAATGGTTCTTGACCTCTAAGTAAAAAAAGGGATTTCGGACCTGACATTTTGTCTGTAAAAACATTGAGCATCACTAAACCTGGACCAGATTATCTATAATAAACATTTAAGTTAAATGCACTCTATTGTTAAGCAAAATTACTTTTTGTGCACATTTTTTTCTCAAACTCACATTCAGGAACAAAGACGAATCAGCTCTCTAGTTTTGTCAGCCTGTAAAACGAAGCGCCACAGTTTACCGGCCATTCATTCAGAGGTCTGATTCTGACCCTCTGCCAGCTGTTGATTTTCATCATTTTTGCACAAAAACAGGATGAAGCGTTTAAAGGGTTTCCTTGAAATTCCACAACATTTCTGCAAAGTAAACAATATTACAATCAAACATAAAATCGAACGTTACAGTTAAAAAAAATATAATAGGGGATCTGCAAGGGGTTCAATTTAAAAGGGTAGTTCACCCAAGACAGTTTTTTTGACATCATTCTCTCACCCTCATGTGTGACTTTCTTTCTCCTGCAGAACACAAAAGAAGATATTTTAAAGACCGTTGGTCACCAAACAACATTTACCCCACATGACTCATTGTATGGACACAAAACCACCGAGACATGTCTCAAAATATCTTCATTTGTGTTGCACAGAAGAAAGAGTCACGCACAGGTTTTGAATGACATGAGAGTAAATTGAAATGACAGTTCTGTACATTCACTTCCTGTTTGAATTCTATAAAGCTAAAAAAAATGTTTTCCACTTATGCTTTATAAAGGTCAGCAAAGCTTTATTATTTAATTGTAACTAACGGAGCCCTAAAGACTGAATTTAACAACAAGGTGGAAATCATGCAAATGAGCTTGATGAGAGAAACTCTAGTAAGCAACAGGAAATTGGTCTTTTTTATGTTAAACCCAGATGGGGAGCTTTCCCCTTGAGTTTCCTGTGAGTAAAGTGCTAGCATATATGTGCTATAACAGAAAGTACGGGGTGAAAACCTATATGACATTCATGTGAAATGTCCCTAAATAGCTCCATTGTGTAGGCTGAGATGTGCGCTTTGAGCACTTTCGCATTTCAAGCCGCAAATTTGAATTTCTCCAAGAAAACTCCACAAAATTTTCCGCATGACCTTACATGGACTTCATTCTACAAGATCTACCAAAACTGGACAAAACTGGAAATTTGTTGAATTTCTTTTTATTTTAAATGTTTTTTTGAGGATCTATTAATATAAATGCCATATAATACACATAGCTATGTGTTCAGAGGTGTATACAAAACTTACATTTGTTATCTCCTTTGCGAAAACGTCTTTGTCCTGTGTCAGCAACCGTAGTGCTTCTAAAGGGAGGTGTGGAGTGAGCCATTCGCATCCTCACAAGAAGATGCCAAACTGACAATGCTCTACAGACACGCTTCGTAAATACGTTATCTCATTTGCGAAAGAAACGAAAACGTCTTTGTCCTGTGTCAGCCACCGTAGTGCTTCGAAAGCGAGGGGTGGAGTGAGCCATTCGCATTCCTCACTGCTAGATGCCGCTAAATTTCATAAACTGGACCTTGTAAACACATATGGTAACTTTATAGTAATATTTGACAATATTTTTTTTAAATATATATGTCACTTCAGGAAAGGTTACAAGGTTGCAGGTTACAACTTTGCATTATTTTTACTATAGTTTTTTGGCTATTCAAATTGCAGCCGTTTTGCAAAATATGCCAATAAGATTGTCCAAGAAGCGGTTAACAGGTTTTGTGCCTCTTATTCCGTTACCGGTGTGAATGATGCATGTTTCCACAGCGCATGTCGATCAATGGGAGGATTTCCCCTTGTTGTTGAAAGCTGCACTCATGACTCACTCTCTCGCTCTCTCTTTCTCTCTGTCCGAGGGGGCTTTTCATTGTTTTGGCCTGAGGAGAAATGGGTAAGGTGGCAGGGGGTGTTTCAAGCGCGATATGAGTAAACTGCAAAGGTGTAAATGCATGACTGCAGGCAGGTGGTTAGATGCTTCAGTGGTCTTGAAGATGTCACAGCTCCCATATAGCCTGCAGTCAAGTCAGGTGATGTTTGATTCCCTGCAGAGACAAAGATGCGAGCGTTTCTATTATAAAAGACTTACAGGTCACTTTTAGGATATAGTGCGGACATTTTGCAAAAACAGACAGAAGTGATTCATTCTGTAACTGCTTAAAGTAAAACAAAGTACGCTAAAATAAAAATAAATGCTTGAGGGGGAAGTGAAAACGGCTTTACAAGCTTGTATGAGGTTGACTCATGAAACCAGACTCCAGAACATGTATGGCTTCTATTTGATTAAATATTAAAGATAAAATAAAGAAATTATACTTAACTTAAAGACAATAAAGTATACTTTTTACTTTGGGGCATTATATTTAAGAGTTCCACTAAAAACGTTCATAGCTGCATTTGAATATATGTATATATGTATATACAGTATATCTAATATATGTTGAATTGGCTTTAAAGGGAAAGTTCACCCACAAATCTTGTCATCTTATACTCACCCTCTAGTCATGTTTAACGTTCTTTCTTCTGCAGAACACAAAAGAAGATATGTTGGTAACAGAACAACGGCGGTACACAATTACTTCTATTGTATGGACACAAAACCAACACCGTCGTTGTTCTGTTACCAACATTCTTCAAAATACCTTCTTTTGTTTTCTGCTTAAGAAAGAAAGTCATACAGGTTTGAAATGACAAGAGGGTGACTAAACAATGACACATTTTTCATTTCAACTTTAACTCGATAATAGATTTTGAATTATTTTACAATAAACTAATTGCAAACAAATGAGAACAAAGGGAATTCCAAAGAGAAAAAATTGAATGTCTGGACATATTATTGCCATAAGAATTTAAGGAGAATATGCGCATTGTTGCTACGAAAAGACTTAAAATACTTTTTTCTTCACATAAATAAAACAATTTCTGCTGTAAAATGTGAACGGTACGTTTCATTGAGATCCACCCATGAGATTCATTCAGAACAACCGGCGGCAATCCTTTCTGAATTTCATAAGCTGTCCATGCAGAATATGATAAGATCTTTCGCACTATGGAATGTGACAACACACAGAACAAACACTCATAATTCACCTGCAGGCAAAACCTTCATGCAAATTCATTCAAATAAAAAAGACGTAGCAAAATAACATTCCAAAGTTCAAGGGGTGTGTAAGCAAACAGGTTCACTAAAACATGAATACAGTATTCCGAAAACCCTGACATAAGCGTGTGTGTGTTTTGTTGGCTGATGTGTCACTAATGACTTTATATGAAATGGACAAAGTTGCATTGGATTGATTCCACACCGTATGCATGCCACCTTGATAAAAATACAAAGATAGTAGCAAACTTTGATTCTGTTTTTCAGCCAATCTTCATGCCGAGGAAATCTTTCTCAGTAATGAGATTCTCATGTTTTCGCCATAAAACTCTTACGGCGAGGTAAGTCTTAATGTGTCCTTAGTTGACGGTGGGATGAATAGATTCCCTCTGGATGCACAGTTTAATTTGCTTGGCTAAAATTAGCTCGATTCCAAGCGTGTTGCACGAAATTGGGTTTCTTGAAAATCCTCAGTCACAAGTCTAAGTGCACTTGCAAAAAGCAATTTATGAACGCGTTTTCAATCTTTTGAACAATGATCTTGCAAAACAAACTGAACACTATCTCTACACATAACCGTAAACTAAGAAAATGAATGGTTCTCAAGCCGAATGATTCCTAAACGTAAAGATTAGCATTAAACCTATCACTAAAATCAGATCGGTTGTCTGATGCCAGGACCAATAGGGATGTTGTCACGGTGACATTAGACAAAGAATACAGATTGAGGATTTTTCTGTGTATTGCACCAGGTGAAATGAATATGTTATTTTATGCAATTTTAGTAGTGTAAGTGTTCGTGTCATTTAAGATTTATATCTGAACATTCAAACAAGCGGTTCTCTATTATTTATCCTCTGTCTTCACCTTACCGATTTGAATAAAGGCAACATATCAAAATCTCTAGACCCCTCAAAGTCAACTTGTGTGTTTTCGGCACGTGTGTGAGCTGTCAGTAGGAACATGTGCATGAGAGATTTGTGGGAAAATGTCCCGTGAGAAAAGCATGAAATGTGCCGAGTGACACAGAACAGCTGAAGGGCCAGAGAGAAGAGCCCTTAACAAAAGGACACTATATGTCTGCTGTGTTTTAAGCATCTGTGTATCTGCTTGAGAATGCAGTAGGCCAAACCGTTTCACATTCCTCCGACACAGTTGTGTTTTGGCTGATTTATAGTTCGTTTTAGTCGGTGGGTCAAAGGTATAATTATGGGACATTTTGTACTTTTTTTTGCATATGGAAATACACATGGTCTGCGTACGAGAACAGATCATTGACTTAATGACCGGCTTCAAAATCTTATATTTACAGAATGTCAAGCGTGCTTGAATTATACATTGGGCCTATATTAACCCATTCATGCACACAGAGGGAGTGAATGTGATGCGTCTTGTGCATAACAGTTCAGCTAAAAAAGAAACGCATGCCATCATTTAATCCTTGCCTACAGAAAATAATGTTTTTAAGCAAAAGAGGCAACGCAAACACTTTTTTCCAGCAAAATTATGTCTTCCAAGAAACCTGGCTTGGTCAAATTGCATTTCATGTTTATCACTGGTGAATCAGGCGATCCATGAAAGCATTGCAACGAAAATGTAAATATAAAAGGTTTACATTTATTTTGCAGCTAAAAGCTAATATACAAGTTATCTTATATAACCATAAACTCCGCCTCTTCGAAGTCTCCTACAATAATTTCATCCGTCTAGCCCCGAGAAAGGGTTTACAAACAGTTTAAAGTTTATCGCCTCAAAACCAGCTGAGATACGTCAGGAATTTGAGGTCCGCTGAACCCTCTTTGTGCCGTACTGAGGATCCATTAACGTGTAACTCTACACTGTTCCTGGATCAGAAGCGACAGATGCTGATGTCTTTAACAGGCTTTTTATGAGGAGATGCTGTTTGCATTAAATGAAATTAAGGGGAGTAAAAAAATGAAGATCTTGAATACAGCGGCCTGAAATAAAAACAGCATATGTTGAGTTTTCAATTCTGGCCCACCAGCGTGGGCTTCTGGTGTCCTGGCCAGACTTCTTAACAAACTTAGCAAGACTTTCTTGGAAAGCTGGTTTCTCCAGAAAGACAATATTCTTTGACAAGTTAGACCACCACTAAACCAACACTGACCAGCTCATAAAACAGTCTTAAAGGGACAGTTCACCCAAAAAAGAAAATTGTGTCATTCACCCTCATGTCATCCAAAACTGTGTATGGTTTTTCTTTCTTCAGTAGAACACAAACAAAGATATTCGGAGAAATGTTTCAGTGGCTTTGCATCCATATTATGGAAGCGAATGGGGTCTGATGTTGTTCGGTTACCAACATTCTTCAAAATATCTTCTTTTGTGTTCTGCAGAAGAGAGAAATGAGGTTGAGTGAATCTAATCTTTGATAGAAATGTTGAACATTTAACACTAAGTAGATCTCTATATACGGTTTCTATAATTCCAGATCACTTCACGATCTGCATACAGGATCTCGGCCGGAGTTCTCAGTCTGTGAGTTTTGACCTCCCCCTGTTGGAGATGTGATGAGTATTTTTAAGGCCTGTCACATAAGTGGGGTCAGGAGGTGAGGTCACCGACCAAATAGCCGAGACAACCCCCACGCCACCGGCAGACATCAGACAAAAGGATGAGAGCCAGTCAGATTATGTGAGCTTAAAGCTCTCCTGTATCAAGAATAAAGTGCAGTCTATCTAGTGTACTTAAAAAACAATTCATCTCTTTCGCCGCTCGGACAAAGAGTTCCTCACAGATTCCGCGAATAGTGAAGACGGTCACATTTTTGAAAGTTTGAGTGTTTAGAGACATGTTGCTGGTTCACTTAGAATGAAAGTGCTCTTGAAATGCAATAATGCTAATGATAAATAAACAGAATAAAAGTAGATTGTCAATTAGGTTGCATCTGAAGTGCCGTTCTGCGACAGACAAGACATTTCAAACCCTGGTTCAGTGTGTTTTAAATTCACAGGGGATGAATCATCAGAACCACATGAAAAATGTCCATGTGGTTCATTCTTAGAAACCTTCTGAGCGCTTCCCTTCAGAGAACCTGCATTTGAGGTCAGGCGTATATTATTATATGTAATCTCTGTTTAAAAAACACATAGACTGACGTTACATGAGCAAAACACGGATTAAATGTGCTGGGCCATATTTCACCCCAAAACTGAAAACAAGAAAACAAATGAGACATCTGCTTTTAGCATTATGCCATTTCATTATTTAAAATATAATACATAGTGTTATAGTGGCTGCATGTTTTATTAAACAAAGACAAAACAAATCACGGGGAAACATGAAAGGATTTCTCTTTTATGGTGCAAAATCGAGCAGAGAGGACATATGTGTTATAAACAGCGCCGACCTTAGTAGGCAACACAGCTGACCAATAACACTAAATTACATTTATATCCCCAGATTTGAGGTTTTATTTGAGTTAAGCGTCACATCACAGATGTACTCAAACTGATTCACCGTCACCTTGTTCCCTGCGGAGAGACGCTCCTGTCCAAACAAAAGCCCGCTCATCTGGACAAATGTTTGTCTCTCCGTCCCGTTCAGATGTTTCTGAACATTTCTCTTAGCCCTGGTGGAATAAAGGTAAACAACACTGATGCAGATACAATCCCCTTCACAGATACTGTAAGCGAGTTAAATGCAAAAGGTGCAGACACGAGTTACATTTACCTGTGCAAAGCCTGCCGGAGTGTTGCATACAGTGTTTTAAACAAACTTTGATACTAGACTTGGTTTAATACTTAGGGTAACAGGGTTTATACATTTCCAACACTGAGCCTTTAAATACCTTAAATAACAAGCATCCCATTATGTACACATAGTGATGTGTCCTTATTGTTTGTCATTTAATACTAAGCAAAAGTGCGTGCAAAATGTCTACTCTAAATTGAGAGTAAAGGTGTATTAGGAAGGATGACAAGGCTTTTAAAAAGGTCCAGAGTTCAATTTAGCGGCATCTAGAGGTGAGGTTGGAAATTGCAACCAACGGCTCACTCCACCCCTCGCTTTTGAAGCACAACGGTGGCTGACAAAGGACTAGGATGTCGTCACGTATACTCTTCTTTGCTGAAGGAGATAACGTATTCAAGAAATGCACTCTGTAGAGAAGTTTGTCCCTTTAGGGCTACTGTAGAAACATCATGGCGAATTCCATGCAAGCGGACCCGCGGCGTATGTAGATAGAAATAGCTCGCTCAACGCTTCATTATGTAAGGTCTTTCTACACCTCTTAAGGACATAGTTATGTATATTATATTGCATTTCTCTTAATAGATCCTCCTAAATATTACACACTGGACCTTTGAGCCTTGTCTGTGAAACCGGGCAAAGTATATTTCTGAGAAGTACATAAAGAGTGACACTGACTTATACATTCTTATTTTTAGTTTAAAAGAAGCACTTGAATAAACTCTTATGAAAGGGTCTTCTGAAACAGTCACATAAGATGTTTACTGTTTGTTTTGGTCTCTTCACGAAGATAGACCTAAGATTTACCTAATGGTATTTTCTATCCCCTACCTCTAACCAGACCCCGTTCCCAGAAATCTTTTTGCATTTTTACATTTTCAAATAAGGATAATTTCGTATGTTTATAAATCACTTTCCTTCATGTGGACCACTGGCAGATCACTGTAAGTGATCTCAGGTTTTACTATCCTCGTGAGGACGTTTGGTCCCACTCCCTACAAGGACAGACAAACAATAACGCATAAGCAGTTGTATATCCAAATCTACACGCATGCAACAACGCAACATTCTCATGTGTGTTTACATCTGTTTCTCACCCACTTCCTGTCAGCTTCGAGAGTACTTCCTGTTTTTTTTGTGGTTCTTGCGGTTACACATTAAGTTTTGTTTTACTATACGTGATCCCTTCATTGCATAGCCCAACATTGTTTTTCAAGCCGACCTGTACGCATAAATAAAACAGGATTGGAAGATTAAACGAGCTCAAATGTTGTCACATTCCACCAACCCACCTCTGACATCAACAGATATCCAAGAAATACTCAAACTCCTCCAGTGGCCTTTGATGGGAAGTCCTAAAATGAAATGTGGAATTCTATGCATTGAATCACATAAATGTGTTTTGGGCATTGACATTTTTGTTTCACTTCGTCATTTTGTTTCTGTGAAAAGGCCCAAAATTTACAAAGTAACTCTAGGAGGCAACGTGGCTCCTCATCGGCTCGTCTTGGGATGATTTCAGTATCAGTTAACAGTCACTGAAAAAGTAAAGAACATTCTCAGAACTGAAGTCTGTACAGTTAGAAGTGCAAAACGTGCCAGATGGTTCCAGTATGATGCAGTGTTTCAATGAGGGGGGTTTTATTAAACAGAAGGGGGGCATTTATCTTCCAGCAAGCTCTGTAATGAATATACCCTCTGAGAAAGCTTTAAATGACCCCCCGCGTCTAGCCCACCTCACACGTACATTATTTCACACATAGGCACATTCATGCAACTTCACTTTCATCCTGCCCGCCTCAATCTCACCCAAAATGCCATTCACATATAGTTGCTGCATTCAAATGCTGCTCTTTGAACAACAACAAAGCGTAAAAGGGAGCAACACAGATGTAAATAGAGCATCGCTCTGTGGTTTATGGGAGAAAGCGGCTGTTCGTGCCCACGCAACACAACTAAAGGCCTACGTATTACAGCAAAAGCCTACGCTAAAGAGAAATGGCGAATGCGCACATAGGCGGAGAAATTTATTTGTGTTACTGTTGTGGGTTGTTCTTTGTCGTTTAAGCGTGGAACTACAGCCGCCTGACAGGAAGTTTCCAGTGTGGTTACCATGACGAGGGTCCCGGAGTCCAGGAAGTGGGAAGTTTTGAACATTTAGTGAGACCTCAAATTCAGCAGCTTGTTGAGGAGAGATGCGATATTATTTTTAGGACGTGTTCAGATTTGCAGTTTTTTGACTGAAAAAGTTGTGCATAGGACGCATCTAAGCCAGATGTTTGCAACCAAGACTTCTTGAAAATTAGTTTTTAATGACAAGCCGTTCCACTTTTAAACGTAATTGCTTAAAGGAATAGTTCGCATAAATATGAAGATCTCTCATAATTTGCCGCATAAAATGACACTTCGTGCTTCCCGTAGGGAGCTGAACCTAGAGCAGACCACGGGATATTATTTTCTATATCACCGATGAAGTGAATATGATAGGAATACCTGTGTTTTTGCATTAAGATCAGTACAATAAACATAAAATGTGATATAAAAATAGAATTTGTGTGAGTATGATGGTCAGAGTGTCAGAATAAACACGCAACGCATGTCATATATACACGTGAACATTCTGGCCAATGAGAATAAAGTGTGTGGTCATCAAGGCTTTCGCAGCCGTTTATGAGCAACTGCAGCGGCTGGTCTCGTTTTGCTCTTGCGGTACTTTAACGGCACATGTGATCGGCTCATGTGGTGGCTGCAGCGCAGATCAAAGTTGGGTTTTCTAACCAGAATGCATTGCTGTTGTCGGGCGGCTGCAGATTCTTGCAGCGCCGCATGAAGTCGAACAAGCCTGATGTACTTTTGTAGGCCAACTCGGAAGTTAGCGCCGCACTGATTCCCTCGTGCGAAAGCCTTTTTCCCATAGACTTTTGGAAGATCGCAAAATATAAGCTCTGTGGTTAACGGAGGTTTATGATGCACGTTTTGTCTATCAACACTCATTTTATCTCAGCATCCCTACACTACGAGCAGACTGACGCTGTCCTAACGTGCACGAGCACAAGGTTTGCATTTGTGAAATTACGCAAAACAGATGAAGAACCACGATGGATTTATATGTTTTTGAGGATCAATATTGATGTCTCGCCAATGTTAGCTGATGTTGCATGAATTTCTTTAAAATACAGGTTTAGAAAATCAGATTTTTTATATAATCCACCCAAGTACTGCAAAGCCTTATGTTACACACCCCGCTACCGTAGGTGGTAATATACACCACAACATGTTGGTTGCAACCCGCCATTAAAAGAAAAGAAGAAGAAGGAGAATAACGTTCGTTGATTGTTATTTACTGTTACTTGCAGTTGATGTGTTCTGTAAATATAGTTTGTGTTTTTACTCAAAACAACTAAATTTGTGGATATCATTCAACATTTTACTGCGGCTGTTTTGTATGTGATTTTGCTTTAAATATGAAATTCCTAAATTATCTGTGTTCACATTTTTTCATTTTTATAAAAATGTATTTATTTGATGTTTCATTGATTGTTCACTGCGAACTATTATAATGTTTACGTTCTAAATACAAACCTGGAAGCAATGTCTGGATTTAGTAACATTAAAAGTATTTAATAACATTTAAACAATCACATTTTGTACATTAAGTATTTATTCACATTAAAACAGCGCCGTTTCATAAAGTACTTCCGGGCTGAGGTCAGGATTAGGTGACGTATATCCGCTCGGCCTCGGAGTGGAGGTGACATATTTCCGCCCCATCGGCGGCAGCCAGCCCCTATTGGAATAAACTGCACTGAACTATATGTTGCGATGCATACACAACATTTTGATCACCAAACAAGCTCAAAATACAAATTGTTTTCTCTTACAAATGCATGGTTTCACGTTTAAAGACAATTATTAACCCACCGAAAGCATGACGGTATTTTACTCTAAACTTAGTTGTGTTAAACTGAGGAAACTGAAGTGTTTACCCGAAGAACCGAGATGGCATGAGGGGGATTGAATTATACGAATTTTTGATATTTTAGTGTACTATTCCTTTAATCAAGACTCTTTCATTATGAAAGTAGGTCAATTCTTTCTCCTTCACAAACACTGGTAACAGAAGTCCTCGCCACTCCTTGTTTAAACAGAAGGGAGATTTTTTTAAGTTCTATGGTTATCCATTATATTTGCACTTTGAGTCATATCAGCCCCGACTATTCGTTCATGATTCGACTTTATGACTAAGTGGAGACAAATGACTATCACTGGAGCACTTTAACGTCTGTTGCATAGAGGGGCCACTCTCATGGGGACTTCACCTGTGACACTGAGACACCGTGTTATTATTGAACCTAAAAAGTCTTGACAATGGATATCCCAGGGCATTGTGTCTAACACTGCTCATTTTCTATGAAACGACCATAACGTCTTGTTGCTTATAATGTGTGCTTGAATCGTATCCTCCAAGCATAATATTTCAACACCGTTGTTCCCTGAACAATGAGTCATCTACCTTCCATATGGCTGTTGTCGCTGTATCTCCTTATCTTTCGTTAGCGTGTTGTTTACGCTGCCTCGTGAGCGAATGTGTCATATCGTCTCTGTGTCCGATTGGGTTACAGATGAATGTGGCCGGTGGAGATACAGATAACAAAAACATTGTGCTTAACTGAATCCTTAAAGAAACAGTCCACATAAAAAAAAAAGGTTGATTGGTTTACTCGCTTCTGTGTCGTTCTGAAGATTGTTGACTTTGACATGAGGAGAATGTTTTGAGATAGTACTGTTAAAGGGACAGTTCGCCCAAAAATGTAAATTTTGTCTTCATTTACTCGCCCTCGAGTTGTTACAAATCTGTGTAAATGTCTTTGTTTAGATGAACACAGAGAAAGATATTTTGAAGAATGCTTGTTCTTGGTCACCATTGACTACCATAGTAGGAAACATTATAATGGTAGTTAAATGTGCCCCAGAACTGTTTGCTTTCTTACATTCTTCAAAATATATTTCTCTGTTTTCATCAGAACAAAGAACTTGAGGGTGAGCAAATGAATGCAAAATTTCAACTGTTCCTTTAAATACAAAAAGGACAAAATGCACAATAGTTTAACATATTTAAACATTTTAAGTTAAGTTTGGTTGTGGCATTACATTTGAAAGTATTATCAAACGGGCTGTCACTTCAATGATTTTCTATTTCACTTGAATTATATTAAACGGACTTAGTGTTGAGTTGAACCTCATACTAAAAAATAGATGAATTGCTTAAATTATTTGAATGAGTTTAAGGAAAACAAGAAACCAAACCAAAATGTTGTCATGACTTATTGATCATTTTTTACAGTTTATAAATCTTCTGCATATTATTCAAGTCTATATTTGCAAGATTTACTAATAAATCACTTCCTTTATGTTCATACAGATTTGGAAGGACACGGGTAAGAAGTGGAAGGAAGGCGTGAATCAGATCTGGAATCAGCGGCAGGTATGTGCATCTCTTGCGACCGCTGCAGGGGTGGATTACTCAAGCTGTGTAGTGGTTTTAAGTTGGTTTATGGTGTTTAAGTTGGGGGGCACGAGTGTGACCAGGGACACATGAGCGCATCATGGACCGCTTTTAACCCCCCCCCCTTGCGATTCTAATGCCGCAAATTAAAGACCAAATTGAGAGTCAAAACTGAGGTGTGACCTGGCAGGAAGTAAGCAGATAACAGCTCTATGAGAGAAGTGTGTGTGTGCGCCGCGCGTCTGCAGCCTTTAAAGGTGAACAGGAACAGGGTGTGTGTGATAAAAGCATATTGCCGTGTAAATAAAACAATAAAAACCTGTCACTTTTCCGATCTTGCAGGATAACATATTGCGGTATGACATTCAATTCAGCTATTCCAATCCCGCATTACCCAGCAACCGCAGAGCAGTCAACAACTCCAGCATCCCACAATATTACTCAATCCCAAAACCATCTCCAAACCTGTTTTAAACCAAACCCTGACTGAATGAAAGACAGGGTACAAGTCGGTACTGCTCAGACCACACAAACACACGCCCACAGATCCTAAAGGAGATTCAGGTTGGTACAACATCAGGAGGCTCTTCCAAGTTTTGTTTGAACAAGCCACCCTACTTTTCATGCCTCCGAGCATAATTTTCCTCGTCTCTTTAATGTCTTTCTCACGGGTTCTTTTGTTCGATTTAAGGATCTGAATGATTCATGGTTTCGGTGAGCTTGTTCTGCATACTTGGTGTTCAACTTTATGGCACTTAAAGAAAACATGGAAAAGTGGTTTGATAAGACTCTTGTATAATCTTTTTGGGAGTGTGTGAACTTATGTGTAGGTGGAAGCAAGGTCATATTTATTGCATTGAGGAACTAATGTCTTGTTCTCGGGTTACGTAGACAGTTTGTGATCATATTTCTTTATCTCTTGTTTAATGGAATCTGACCTTGATGCATTCAACATTCATGAACTTTTACATTCAGAAAATTTACATTCATAACTATAATTAAAAAAAAATGTAAAGGTCCAATGTGTGATTTTTTTGAACGATCTATTGACAGAAATGCAGTATAATATACAAACCTATGTCTTGAGAGGTGAATAAAGATCTTACTTAATGAAGCGTTGTGTTTTTATTACCTTAGAATGAGCTATTCCATTTACATACACAGCGGGTCCCCTTGCATGTAATTTGCCATGTTGTTTCTACAGTAGCCCTAAAGGGACAAACTGCACTACAGAGCGCGTTTCGTAAATACGTTATCTCCTTCAACAAAGAAGAGTAAACGTGACGACATCTTGTGAGGGATGGAGTGAGCCGTTGGTTGCAGTTCGAAACCTCACTGCTAGATGCCGCTAAATTTCATCCACTGGACCTTTTATGTCATATTTATATCAACAGAAGAATATCACTGACTATGTTACACAAAATCTCAAACAGCACCATGTAACACTTTGTTTTCATTTCACTTTTTTCTACTTAACGATGCACGGTGTAATGTTTTTGTAATATGACACTTTTCATACCTTTTCAGACAAGACAATGGAAAAGTGAAAACACGTTTACAAAGTCTGTTTCTAACAACACTGTTTTAAATGGGTTACAAGAGGCCCAACCGCATTCTAATGGACAGCAATCTTCAGCTGACAGAAGACCATAATTCAGTTACTCAAGACAGTAATTATACATCATGACTGACAGCTTGCCAGAAAATGCCACTCATTCAGCAAAAGCGCTCTGATGTTGAGTCAGTAAAACCATAAATTTGTTTTTTGCATTCCTGCTGCCCACCAGTCACCTGAATCTAAGAATGTGTCAATAGCACAAGTCATTTCACATGTCAAACATTGAGTCACTTTTTTTCTTTGCTCTGACACCTCCACTCATTGACTTCAGAACATAATAGCAACCCTAAAAAAAAAATCTACACCAATGCTGATAACCATGGAGATCAAGTTTTAAAATCATCCTTAATTTAAGAATCTCACTTTAAGAGCGTTTCGAATGAATGATAAATTGACAGCCAATAAAAATCCACTGTAATTTAAAGGTCCAGTTTGTGAAATTCAGCGACATTTAGTGATGACGTTATGAACTGGGACCAATGGCTCAATCCACCGCTCACCCCTTCCTTTCGAAGCACTACGGTGGCTGCACAGAACCAAGATGTTGCTGCGTCTTCGCTTCTTGTAGAGCAGTTTGTCCCTTCAGGGCTACTGTAGAAACAACATGGCGAATTCCATGCAAGGGGACCCACGGTGTATGTAGATAGATAGCGGTAACACTTCAGTATAGGGGGAATTCTCACTATTAACTAGTATTAGCATGCCTATTTGTGCCATATTGGCTGCTTTTTAGTAGCCTACTTATAAAGCAGATATTCTGCATTACCATACTCTCCATCCCTAATCCTACCCGAGAGCTAAACCTAATAACTTCCTTACTAACTATTAATAAGCAACAAATTATTGGGGAAGAAGTCGAAGTTAATGGTTTGTTAATAGCGAGAATTGCCCCCTAGACTAAAGTGTGACCGAAACAGCTCATTCTATCACTATGTAAGGTCTTTATACACCTCTGAAGACATAGTTATGTATATTATATTTAATGTCTCTCAATTTATTCTTCTTAATATCACACATTGCACTTATAAAGAGCTTGTGCGTTTAAAATGTGAAACTGCATATTTGCATATATACTGTAGTTATCTTTATAGTTACAGTATCATTCTTGGTGTGAACGGGCCTTAAACAAAACGTAGTTTTACACACAGATCAAAGCAAATGTTGATGCTAAAACATTAAAACCACAACTAATTGGCACTTTCTCCTCTGGTCTCTCTCTGTCTGTCTCTCTCTCTCTCTCTCTCTCTCTAGGTTTGGTAAACCGTGCACATCATCATTTTATCACACCTGCATGGCTCTCCTTTTTTTTAAATCATCATTTGCCAAAAATATAATTTTAATTGAAATCTAGTTTCGCTCGCATTCAATATGGAAGCAGTGGCTCAGCTGTGTATTTGCTTTCAAAGCCCGGGGGGTTAGTCATTTCATAAACGCCTTGAAATAATAAGAGATACTTTCCCAACATATACTGTGTGTGAATAGACAGTAACGGGTTTGGCATCTACAGGAAGCCACTTGTAAAACAAGCCCAGACAGTGTTCTGTACTGAATCACACATTCCTAATAATCCATTATCAGTGAGAATAAACCTCAATTTCTCTCTCTCTCTCTCTCACACACACACACACCAAACTAACTTAGTAGAGTTCTCAAATTGTCCAGATGTTTAGCACCTCTCCAAACCAAGCAAATAAACAAGAACATTACACAAGAACACAAGTCAATAAAATGGTTTCATCATCAGTCATTTTTAGCAAACTGTTATCACTTCAGATATACTCCAACCTATATTCTGTCAGTGCGTAACACATGAACAAACAGACTTCATTCATCTCTTCATGTTCCTTTCCAAAAATAAGAGCAACATTTGTCCCTGTGTTGACCTGCGAGGTCAGGGTGACATTTGTGGTCCAGAGCAAAATGACCATTCAATATTAATCTACTACTTTAGCCTTTGTTGCAAGTTTTGTGGACTGACTTTATTACAATTTTAAGACCAATTTCCAAGTTCCTGGGTCAACATCACTGTTGGCCCACTAACCTTTCTATCATCCAATCAGATTGTAGGATTAGGTTTGGGGTCAATGTTAGTTTTAGGTTTAGGACAGGCTTGTATCCCACTCTTATCAGCCTCTTTTTGTCCTTGCTGATTTTAGAGGTTAGCTGTGGTTAGGGATTGGGTTATAGGTCGGGTCTATGTTAGGACATAACCACGGTCATTTTGGACAGGGATGTTGATCCAAGAACACAAATGCTTATTTGGAAATAGTTTTCATTTATAGCCTTTACCAAAAATGCTGTTTTATTATTACAATGGTAATAGAGTCAAATATATAAATCAAATATATAAAACCATTGTCATCAGAGTTTATAAATGGACTGTTTTGGAGATTTTGGTCTTAACTCAAATACATGCATTTCTCGCAGGACAAGAAAACCTTTGACTCAGGAGTGTCACCAAGATTTTAAAAAGGCTGAGAGTTCCTAACCTCCAGTTTGGTCACCTGAAGTTATGTTAACTTAAGGTAAACAATAAAGACGAGGTCACGGTAAAACAGACGTGAATGTAAACACGGCAGGATTAGCAAGGCATAAAAACGCACATTGGTAAATTTCTGTAACTTTGCCTCAGGATTTTGTAAATGTTAACCATAGAGAGAGTTATCATCGTTTTTCTGCACGTCTGGCTCTTAAAGGGATAGTTCACTTAAAAATGTAAACGACAAAATCTACTTACCCTCACGTCACTTCAAATCTTTGTGACTTTTACTCTCCATTTCTTCACAGGAACACAAAATAAGTGTGATGAGTGATGGCAAAGCATTGAAAAGACGAGCAAAAGAACCTCAAAAGTAATTGACAGCTAGACAAAAGTGGAAACTATCAGATGATTATTCATGAACATCACATTCCCCCATGATTATTATTATTTATTTATTATTTATAATCTGATGTTATTGTCAATACAAATGACTATTTATGTATCTTAAAGGGATAGTTCAACCAAAAATAAAAACTATCTGCAATTATTTCCCCTCATGTGGTTCAAAACCTACATATGACGTTCTTCTTTAAAACACAAAACAAGATATTTTGAGAAATGCCTCGGTTGCGTGTTCATACAATGAATGTCAATGGGGGCCAATGTTGTTTGGTTACCAACATTCTTCAAAATATCTTCTTTTGTGTTCTGCAGAAGAACTAAACTCATACAAGTTTGAAATGACATGAGGGTGAGTAAATGATGAAGAATTAGCATTTTGGGGTGAACTATCCCTTTAAGAAAAGAAATGTCTGCTGATTGACCCCATACACCGGGAGACAGAGGTGTCAGTATGGGGTAAAGTATGGCGCGGGTCTCCTTTAACACAGCTTTGGGCTTCTGAAGCCGCCGCTAGCCAATCAACAGTATATGTTCAGATATGTAATCTACCCATATCTCTCGACACAACTCGGAATAGCCACACTATGGTGGGAAAATATGTCCTCCTCCACATATGGAGAGATAGAGTTTAGTGTCTAGCTCAAGCAAGGAGCAACAGCGAAACATACACTCCATGACCCAACAGAGATACCATACCCAGTTAATAACCGTGTGGCTAAAGTAATATTCGATTATATTCATTAGCTGGAACTCAAGACGGCCTGAGGGCAACATAACATGTTTCAAAGGATTTGAAAGTATGTAACGTCTGCTCTTGAACCTCACTCACAAAAAGAAAGGTCACACTCTCAACCCGTGATGTGGTGGCGTAAAATGCAAGAATTTAAATGGCAATAAAGTGATGTAGTTGAAAGAACAAGATTACGGGTTCACTGGCTAATGTTTGCTAGCGGCTGACCTGGCCTACATGATAAGGCCAACAGATGCAATTTCTCACGGCGGCAAACTCGTCTTTGACTTCTTACAAATGATCCGGTTTTGTTTGCGCAGTGGCGCAATGGGTGAAGCGCTTGTTTGAGTACACATTAAAAACATTGCGTTCAGCTGGATGCAGGTTCAAATAATTTGATCTGTGATCTCCAGACAAACCGGTTCGTTTCACATCGCCAGAGTAACACTTAACCGTTTGATGACCTGTGATGTCAGTGTGACATTTGTAGCGTCCTCTGAACATCCAGAGCAACACGGCCATTCAATATTGACTTACTGCAAACTCTTACGCGAAATCCACAGAAGATTCATTCAGGTCATGTTTCAAGGAAACACATGGACCACTTGTTTGTTCGTGAATAATACCCTAAAATGTTAACAGACTGACCAAAATAATGCACAAATACAAACCAAAAAAAACTACAAAATGTACCTATATTGAAAAGAATGACTGCTAGTTGTAACAAAAAACAATAATAATAACATCAAGAATTTTCAAGAATTATTTTTTATAATAATAATAATTATTCTTAATATTATTGTTTTAATTATTTTTATCATCTATTAATATTATTAACCGATAAAATGTTATGCTTTATTGTTTTCTTTACATAAAACCGATATTCTCTGCCATGATGTAGTTTTTGCTGAAAAAATGTCACATAAATATCTTAAAAGTTTAGTGTTTTGTCCTTTTTGTACCATATAGCTCATATTTTGATGTCTTAATCTAACCTGAGGTGGTCATTTAAAGCAAAATTTGTGCAAATAATCCTCCTGGGAACCACTTTTGGCCACTACGCCACTATATTCCAAACCTTCATTGCAAAACAACATCTGCTTATTGGCAGTCAAGCACAAAAAAAACCCTAATTACACAATAACTGGACAAATGTTGGTGTACTATGGAAATGAAAACCTTTCATCCTTTTTACGTTATAAACAAAACATGAATCTTCATTGAGCCTTTTAAGAGAAATGCTCCATCCAAAGTAAAGGGCAAAAATCGACGTTAGCTTTGGTTTATTTCACGACTAAAGACCTCGCCAAGCACTCTGTTGTGAAACTTTAAGAGGCGCGGTGTACAAAGCCTCTTAACCACCCATAAAGTTTTCACTACCTTTGCTTTAAATTCTTGTGCATGAGGGTGCATGCGCGTGGCAAGCGTGTTTGCGTAGGATGACACCACAGCTCGCAAAACGACTGCTTTTCCATTCTTGAGTCTAGAACTGTGACTGCGTGTTAGCTGGATTACAGACCACACAGTGTACTTCATCTCCCTGGTGATTTTATACACTGTGGTCTCTGAGGGCGTCTGAGGATTTTCCCTATGTTCCATCACGACCTGTCAAGCTAGGATTTAAATGACCGTGCACGTGCACACGACAAGCACATACTTATACATACGCGTGTTATGCGGACACACACTATGCATAGTTCATTGGCCCCTTGAGTAAATAACCGCTCAGGTCCAGCTCTGGACGATGTTTTAAAAGCAAGTGGAAATATTAGGAACACGTGTGGTTGCCATAATGGTAAACACATCCTACTCTGTGTAATTCAGGCGAAATTATGTTTTTGAGCGTCTTTAAAGGTACTCTTTTATCCAATTAGTTGCTGTGGATTAGAGTTGTCTGCTAAATTAATAAATGTGGATCTGGGTGGTTGCTTATTGTCCCAAGTGAAATAAAATCTGGACCTGAGCCCTAAGTACCAAATATCACAGACTTTACTCTAAAAACATACAGCTAAGGAACTTAAGAGACCATTACACATTTTCATTTATTCAGCATTTCTAGATGTATCGTGGCCATTCCGGTCCAGTGTTTCGACAAAATCAAACCTCAGGAATGACATAGGGTCACCCAACAGCAATGTGAAAGACTGACAGCATGACAAGACACCGTGATAAAAATTGAGGTTATCACATAAAAAAATTATAATTATTTTTTTAACTTTTCCTAAATAAATGTACAAATATTACTGTTGCATTGTTTGTAGTTCACGGAATTAAATATAAAATTATAATTTTACCTTAACACGTACCTTCAAGTAGTAAAAAAACGAAATGATCTCAAATTTTTTCCACGGCTGCATATACTGCCTTAAACTTCTAGGGACACTTAATTTGGGTTTTACTTAGGTCACTTAAACTTAACATTTTAAGTTTTTTAATGTTTTTAACAATATTCTAACTTTGATTTCAACTTGTTTTTTTAAGTTATAAGAACTTAAAACAACACTTTAGAACTTTTGCTCACGGCTCCCCCATGTGGTGGATAAGTGCAATTGTCTGTTAACAGTGCCGTAAATAATGTCGCTGTATAACCTTTCCCGTGAGCAGCGCAATATACGTGAATATATTAACTAAGCTGATGAAACCGGCAAATTCAGGAACGTCATTTTGAAACCATGTTGCACTCTTCCGTAGGCAGGGGATGGGCGGGGCTGTGTGTCCAGTTAAGAGTTGTAGTGTTGTCTACGACTGACATTATTTTAAAGGGGTCATGTGGCTCGAATACGTGTTTGTCTGTGTCTTTGGTGTTTTATAAGTTGCCCGTGCATGTATTAGACACGTAAAATTGCAAACATTAAAGTGTCAGAACAAAAGAGGAATTCTATCTAAAAGCGAATGCTCACCCAGACCTGCCTGAAACGCCTCGCGTAACCACATCCCCACAAATCTACGTCAGTTGGTGGTATGATTTGACTAAGACCGCCCAAATGTATAATGTAGTAAGGTGGGCGTACCTGTCAGTACAATTGCTTTGAAACCTGAAGTTCTAAATATGGTAAGAGGCGTTACATTTCCGTCACAAGCTTGCAGTATTCGACCAATCACTACGCACTGGTTAACTGGCCAATCACAGCACACCTCGCTTTTCAGATCGATGAGCTTTGTAAAAAATCTGCGAGAATCAGAGAGGCTGAGCAAAGAGGAGATACAAACATGCCGGTATGTGGAAAACACAGCTTTATTGAACCTTAAATCGTGTATACACATTGCATTACATCTAAAACAAACGATAACATTCGCTTTAGCGGTTTCATATGACCCCTTTAAGGTCGAAAAACGACAAAGTGTTGCTTTAATATAGTAAGTTGAATTGACTTGTAAAGCCAAAACAAAGAAGTCTAGCCTCCCCGATAATTTATTTAACGTTGAATCAATGTTAAATTGGTTATCATCAATTATCTTTGCAATCTGGGCTGGCAACCTTTTTAAACACAAAAATCTACATTCTACAATGCCGACACAAATGTAACACAATGCGCCCTCTCTTCGAATCTCCGTCCACCCCGATGTTCTGTTCTCCTGTCATCGCATTACGGCCATTTCCATCTCGCCACATCACCATAAGGGCCTGAATACGACAACTGCTGGGGTGATCAAATGTCACATTGCACTACATTGCAAGAGAAAGAGAACCGAAACACACAGAGAGGAAGGCAAAGAGTTAGCTACACAGCTTTTCCATTTTTATTTGTTAAAGAACTGACGTCATTTAAGAGAAGGGGAGGTCCACTTTGCCATATTCCTGAAGGCAAATGTTAAAGATACACCCAGGAGTAACATGAGCGGCACGCGGAGAGAGCGTGGTGAGAGCATGGGAAGACCTGTCAGTTATGAATGGGCGGGATTATGAACAGGATGATGGGACTGGAGTGTAAGAACAGCTTTCGACATGCATAAGTAATGTGAGAAGGGGGAGGTGGGACGGGGGCTTTTCTCAGGAAACGTGAAGGCTATTGGAGCTCTTCTGTGAAAATGCGACACGTTGACTGTTGACTGTGCCAACGTTTCTGCGGCGTGCTTGTGTTTGCTGAGGCCGACAGGCTTTGTAGATACAGGCAAATGCTGCAACTCTATTCATAGTGTTTCAGGACCGGATTTACTACATAGCGAGAGGCCCACCGCCAGGCTGAAGCTGAAACCAGCGCCGCCCGTTTCTCATCCCCCCTTTTAACACTTTTTTCCGGAATCCTGTGCTTCACGTAATCTCCGTTACGCTTGACATGTCCTTATTCTCTATTACACCTTTAAAAGTCTATTTTTAAAGGTAATTCATAAAAAAAGGTTTTCTGCTACGGCAAAGATAACCTTACAAGGACCTCGATTCAAACGAATCATCTGACCGGATGTCTGCTGAGGTAACACTGAAATATCCGACTTAGTTTTCAAACGGAAAGGGGAGAAAGAGCGGCTGGTACAATGCAGCACACTTCCTCATTCATCGTACCCTGCGTTTCTCCTTTTCCAGACTCACTCCGCACAGGGTCTCTCTGAAGGAGTCTTTCTGTGAGGAATGCGTTTGGAAGAGCGCCAGCGTGTTTGCATAGTGCAGGAACAGTCCCTCCCTTTGTCAGAACTGTACGCCATTGTAGTATCCTCTGCCAGCTGCCGTTCCGCGCTGCGATTGGCTGACGTTTCGCGCGCTTTACCGTCTCCTGCAGCAGAGTGAGAGAGAACAAAAGGTCAATGAGTCCGTTGCGCTGTATAGGAGGGGCTGCGCTCTACACGCCATCACTCTCTCTCTCACACACACTTGCTCTAGAAAGATCTACAAAGGAGACTACTTCCTCTCTCGTACTATAAACATATGGTTTACAGAAGCTACTGGTTAGGGGGAATATAATAATGCCTTGGCACATTTGTTTAGAGAAAGATGGATGAATGGAGAGAGGGACAGACAGACAGACAAGAAGAGTGAATGGCAGAGAGACAGACAGACATATGCATTAACAGACAGACAGACAGACAGACAGACAGACAGATCGATAGACAGACAGGAAGACAGATACAGTATAGAGATGGACAGATAAAAGATGGGTTTATGGACAGACAGATTAAATATTAACAGATGAATGGATGGTGGATGGATGGATGGACGGTCATACAGACAGACAGACAGGCAGAAAGACTGATATAGAAATGGATGGATGGACCGACAGACAATAGATGAATAGATGGAAATATTGACAGAGAGACAGATAGTCAAACAGGAAGACAGATATAGAGATGGATGGACGGATGGACAGACGGATTAATAGATTAATAGATGGACATATATACAGACAGACAGGCAGGAAGACTGATATAGAAATGGATAGATGTATGAATGTAAAAACAAACGATAGATAAATAGATGGACATATAGACAGACAGACAATAGATGGAAATATTGACAGACAGACAGATAGTCAAACAGGAAGACAGATATAGAGATGGTTGAATGGATGGACAGACAGACAGATGACAGATTAATAAATAAACATATATACAGACAGACAGGCAGGAAGACTCATATAGAGATGGATGAATGGACCGACAGACAATAGATGGAAATATTGACGGACAGACAGATAGTCAAACAGGAAGACAGATAAAGAGATGGATGGACGGATGGATGGACAGACGGAAGGACAGACAGATGGTAGATTAATAGATGGACATATATACAGACAGACAGGCAGGAAGACTGATATAGAAATGGATAGATGTATGAATGTAAAAACAAAAGATAGATTAATAGATGGACATATAGACAGACAGACAATAGATGGAAATATTGACAGACAGACAGACAGTCAAACAGGAAGACAGATATAGAGATGGTTGCATGGATGGATGGACAGACGACAGATTAATAGATGGACATACAGACAGACAGACAGATATTAAAGTGAATGGACGGATAAATGATTCAATGGCAGACAGACAGAAGCTAGAAAGAGGGATATGCTCAAACAGATAAGCAGAAGGACAGACAGACAGACATGTACTGATATCTGGATGCACAGACAGACAGACAGACAGAGCACTATAAATGAATTCTCATTCCTTCAGACTCAACACAGATAGAGTTTCTAGCAGTGACGTCTCATTTCTACTATGTAGGCAACACAACATGCATCTGACTAACATTACAGAGGCATCTAGTGGTTAACTGAAGCCATGGCGACACTCTGCTTTTATCTTACAGTACATTCACTGAGTGCCAGCGTCCAATCAAGAACCTTTCCATTTCACAACCCATTGTGAAGATGCTCTTTGAAGTTAGAGAGGGGGACGTGTAACCCAAGAAGCTCACCGAGGTAGCGAGAGATTCTGGGGATATGCCAAACTCCATTACCTCAGCATGACACACACACACACACACAAACCTCTGAACGAACACACCATCAGTGTGTGTGGCATCAACACACACGGGCCTCCGCTTTCACGTGGCTCAGGGTGGCAATAGAATCAGGTTACCGTGGTAACCACGGACACTGGATACAAGGGCAGCTGCAATTTGGCGGGAAAAGTCCCTCGAAAACATGCTTTTGTGTACTTTGATATTCTTTGTAACGGGCAGAGCGGTAGATCTCGTTTCAGCTTAGGGAGGGCGAACAGAAAACAGGAACCTTTTCTTTTATGTGCAGTATCTATAAAAAAAGTGCGTTAGTGCAGATGTTTTGTAACACACTAATGTAAGCTGTGTTTGCAAAGTACTCATTTCATTCAACATAATTTATGGTCCCATTGTGTCACAAGGAAATAACATTTCGAAACTCATCATTCTATCAAACGTTATCACAATCTAAGGAATCGTTATCGCGATTTTCGGAAGGGCCCAATAAAACACTCCATTGACAAACTGCCTTTTGCGTCAGACTGGGATGAAGTCCAAAAGCTGCTTTTCACATGACACGGCGTGCCCACAACGCCTGAAAGACTTTTAACTGATTCACACATCAAACATAACTATAGCTACACATTAACACATTTATTGTACAGTCAGTATAATAGGATCGGTGTCACAGCGCAGTTTGTGCTGAATATGTTGGCAAACAGAAAAATAGCGCAGAAAGGTTCGGTTTATCTAACCGTCGAGGTCGTAAAAATCATTTCCTGCCTACTGGGTGACTACACAATGCCAACAGAGCTAAAGTAATCTCTTAAAAATATTAGCAAATTTGTGAAGGAAACAGTATTTAATAAAAGGGTCACAAGTCTGACATTGATGTGAGATATGAGATACTCAGAAGTAAACACACCGAAAACGATCTACAATGACTCAAGTGACTTCAAATCATTAATAGCCTTTAAATATCAAATATTCATAACATGCACATCGGCATGTGTGATCGACCCAAAATACGAAAGAACGAACACACACACTAAACCAAATACGCCTGGCTTTCGGCCAATCGCCTACAGGCAGATTTTATTTTATAAGTTAAAGAGATCACCCAGAAAATAAATTCTGTCATCATTTATTCACCCTCATGTCATTTAAAACCTGTATGTGACTCTTTTTTTCTGTGGAACACAAAAGAAGATATTTTGAGAAATGTCTCTGCGGTTTCGTGTCCTTAAAGTCAATGAGGACCAGTGTTGTTTGGTTACAAACATTCTTTAAAATATATTCTTTTGTGTTCTGTAGAAAAAAGTCCTTTAGGTTTGGAAGGATATAATAGTGTATAAATAATGAAAGAATTACAATTTTGGGGTGAATTATCCCTTTAAATAATGTTTTCCTACATTATTGTCCTAATATGTCCAACATATTTTCCTACATTCCATGACTTCACGTAATAACGTTGAAAACTTGCACGTCCGGTACTTCTGCCTACGTCAAGTGTGACCTTTTCAACGTAATTACGTATTTTGTGAAGTTATGAACGCGCATCTCAGAACAGAGCAAGGCGAGGATTTGTGTTACTAAAGAATATGCCTTTTTTATTTTTAAAAATGACCGATCATTTCACTAGATAAGACCTTTATTCATCGTCCGGTTTCGTTTAAAGCCCTTTAAAGCTGCACTGAAACTGTCATTTTGACCTTCATCCATTTGGAGTCCATTGAAGTCCACTGTATGGAGAACAATCCTGGAATGTTTTCATCAAAAACCTAAATTTCTTTTCAACTAAAGAAACAAATACATAAACATCTTGGATGACATGGGGGTGAGAAAATTGTCATGAAAATGTATTTTGAAAGTGAACTACTCCTTTAATGTCTATACTAATGTTATGCACCATTACTGTACCCTATTTTGGACACACAGCACTGTTGTAAAATATATAGTAATGTCATGGTTTATTTGACCATGTGAATACCGTGGTCCTTAATACAAAAAAACCACACAATTCAATTCCGGGAACAAGAAGTCAATTGTTTGTCTCACCAGTCATGGGAGAGCGTTTCAGCGTTATGAGACAGACAGACTCAGGCATGATGCAGCTATCAGGATCGGATCAGAGCAAGTGTCGCACATCTCCCTCGTGACCAATCACAGATCTGGCACCACTACTGAAGACACAACCAGACATCCGTTTATTCACACTGTCCTGGGGGTAATGAGAAAGACCTCGCATGCCACGGCCACTCAGTCGAGCTTTAGCAGCGCTTAAAAGTGACAGTTTACCCAAAAATGTGAATTTGATCATCGTTTACTCACCCTCATGACGTTCTGAACCCATATGACTCGATTCTGTAAAACACAAAATGAACACCGGTTATGCCGTTCTTTCTATGTAACCAAAGCATCTGGTGAACAGGGGCTGCACCAAATTTTCTTTTTTCACCAAATAGTAATAAAAGTGCTCCATTCTTCATTTAAAAGAGATGTTAAAGAAAGAGTTGCAAAGACGCACATAAAGAACTAGACTGAATCTGTTGATGATAAAGATCGCATTAATGAATGATGTGAATGTGTCACAGGTTGACACGGACCTAAACATACACACAGAAACCGTCAAGGTCAGACATCGACAAAGCTGGCGATTTAGGTTATGGGGAGATCCCAGGGGAAGTAAAGCAGATGCTTACGGTTTAGGGTTAAACATACATAAAGAGATAAGCCGGGAGAATAACTGGAGTAAAGGTCAAGTTCAGGGCGGGCGGTGTGGTGTTGTGGTTAAGGAAACTGTTGCTGGTGGATATTCTAACGGTCTGGAGGTGACTCAGTGCTTAATGCACCGGAATAGGATGAAAATGGAGTGAGTCACTTTCCCTTTTAAATACACAAACACTGAGAAGCTGTAGCTCACCTCTTAACTCATCCCAAATGGGTAAAGTCAACAGGATTACATAAGGAAGAGTAAACAGAGAGTGTTAGGAAAACACAAACACAGAAAAACATAAATCACCTGCAGTCTTTTAACGCTGCTTCTTGTGTCTTTGGCAGGTGAGACTCATTTTAATGGAGTTACCAAACGCTCCCAATATTACCAAATGTTAGTTTGATCAAATACAAACCATATCCGGGATTTCTTTTTTCCTCATTAAGTGTCACGTTTTTTTTTGACATATTTTAAGTTCTCATTTTACCCTTGATCGGATATTGTTACTATACGCAATCCAGCCAATGAAGTACCTTTAAAATGAAAAAAAAAAAAGAAGAAATATTACAATAACCAAGATGAGACACTTTAGTAAAGTAAAGTACTTTTCAGACATGGATCATGACAAATGTCAATGCACGATTTGTGTACCAAGGTACCAGCACAATACTTAAGAAAAATACAAAAATAAAGGTCCCCATAAAGATGTATGATGCTGGGATGTACACTTCCACTGACTGGAGAAAAAGTTGTTTTAAGAACTTTAACTAAAAAGTTGCTTGAAGAAACCCCAAAATGCACATCTCTTTCAAAGAGAGGCTTTGCTATGTATTGCAATTGACATTTTTCACTGCTTTTGTCCAACCAGCTTACTGGGAACGTTCTCTCAACGTTGTTAAAACATCCCTACAGTAACATTAAAAAGCACTTCCTCAGTTATGTCACTGCTACACGTCGGTATAAAAACGTTATTCTTACATTGCAAGTATTACTAACAGTTTTCCTCATTTGACTGAGATATTAGCACAACGTTCTTAAAACGTACTTTAGTCCGCCAGACACGGATCTCCTCCTTTCAACAGTAAATCAACATTTTCTTTTTCACACAACAGCTGACAGGAAATGTCGGATAGTATGAATAGTTTGCACATGACCACTTCGAGTTTGATTCATGCCTCGAGCCACTTCACAATCCCCCGGGAATACCGATTCCCCACCTTCTATTTTGAGCAGGAAAAGAGGCCTCTGTTCCTGGAAGTGACGAGGGGTCCGGGGCCTATTCAGCGGTTTGCAGCGCCCTCGTGCGTCAGCTGGTGAAACGGACCGAGGTGAGTCAGCATGGTGCAATCACACAGCAACACCGATAGAGCGACATTCAGGGCAGATGAGATCACCGGAGTAACGAGGCCGGCAAAGTCATACGAATGATATAAAGCGCTTAGTCACTGTGATAGAGCTGCGTATTACATCCGAGAGAGCAACATCAAGTCGGTTCTCGTACACAACACGAGTCATCCGGTTTTATGAACAAAACAATACATTCAAATAACCCACACTTAACAACAACAATATAATAAAGTGGAGGTCCTTGTTACGCATCACGTCAATGTGCCGATTTATGATTACGCGCATGACGCGACAAGGTAGATTTTAAGGTCTAATCTAATAAAATGTTAATTTTCGAGACAAAAATCTATCTATCTATCTATCTATCTATCTATCTATCTATCTATCTATCATACCTGTCTGTCTGTCTGTCTGTCTGTCTATCTATCTATCTATCTACCCTCCATACCTGCCTGTCTGTCTGTCTGTCTGTCTATCTATCTATCCTCCATACCTGTCTATCTATCTATCTACCCTCCATACTGTCTGTCTGTCTGTCTGTCTGTCTGTCTGTCTGTCTGTCTGTCTATCTATCTATCCTCCATACCTGCCTGTCTGTCTGTCTATCTATCTATCCTCCATAGTCTATCTATCTATCTATCTATCTATCTATCTATCTATCTATCTATCTATCTATCTATCTATCTATCTATCCTCCATACCTGTCTGTCTATCTATCTATCTACCCTCCATACCTGCCTGTCTGTCTGTCTGTCTGTCTATCTATCTATCCTCCATACCTGCCTGTCTGTCTGTCTATCTATCTATCTACCCTCCATACCTGTCTGTCTGTCTGTCTGTCTGTCTATCTATCCTCCATACCTGCCTGTCTGTCTGTCTATCTATCCTCCATACCTGCCTGTCTGTCTGTCTGTCTGTCTATCTATCTATCTACCCTCCATACCTGTCTGTCTGTCTGTCTACTACCTACCTACCTACCTACCTACCTATCTATCTATCTACCCCTCCATACCTGTCTGTCTGTGTCTATTTCTCTGTCTATCTACTACCTACCTACCTACCTATCTATCTCAATTGTTTGCAGAAACTCTGAGGGAATAATATTATAAAAAGGCACTTAAATCTCCTCTTTGACTCCACTGTAATAATTGAAATGTTAGATAAGACAAATTAACTTGATAGACATGTTTTTATCGGAGTCAACTGCAGCTGTCAATCATAAAACAAAGTGTAAAAAATGAAAACAGGGACTTTATTTTTGAACATTGGTATATTTTTTTATCCCACATTCCTTTGTTTTCTGAGGCTTGAGCATTGAATTCTCTCACACATACACGCAGACATGCTTTTTACTCTCTCCGTGGGGACAGTCCATAGGCGTAATGTTTTTTATACCGTACAAACTGTATATTTTATCCCCCACCCCTAACCCAACCCCTAAACCTAAAGATCATAGAAAACTTTTTGCATTTTTTAAAAATATTGTTCCGTACAATTTATAAGCCGTTTTGCCCATGAGGACCTCAATTTTGGTCCCCACGGTGACGCGAGTCCCCATGTGTTGGTGTGCATTCAGGTTTAGGTCCCCACCGGGATATATAAACATGTACACACACGCACGCACGCACGCACGCACACACACACACACACATTTTTCTGGGGCTTGAGCATTGACTTCTCTCTCACACACGCACGCACACACACACGAAGTCAGTCATTTACAGCTCTGTCACATCCCCACACTCTTGATTTCAACACCAAAGCATCTTTAAATTTCACATCTAACAATAATAATACCTGCTTTTGAAATAAAGTATGTGAAATAATGTATAAGACAAAAATACCCAAAAGATGCATTCTATCTAAAAGCGAATGCTCACCCAGACCTGCTTGAAACACCTCGTGTAACCACACCCCCACAAATCTACGTCAGTTCATGAATTGAATAAAACCGCCCAAATGTGTACGCAAGTGAGGTGGGCGTTCTTGTCAGTAAAATTGAAGAGGAACCTGATGTTCCCAATATTAAGAGGCGTTACATTTCCGACACAAAAAATCAGCTGGTTTCATAGAGGCGGAGTAAAGAGGAGATACTAACATGTACGGTACGGGCAGAATACAGCGTTTTGAACCTTAAATCGTGAATACACATTGCATTACATCTACAAGAAAAGATAATATTCGTCATATGACCCATTTAAGGCATTAAAAAAGTCAATCCAAAGCAAAGCAAATAAGAGAAACATTCTTAACTTAACTTTTATTCAACACCCGTTGGGTAAATCCCCTCGTTTTCACCTGCTGATCTAAGAACAGTACAGTCTCTGTTTTAACAAGGACTACTAGAAACGAGTCATAAAGGCAAAAGCAGAAGTCAGACCTGCATATAAGGACAAAACACTGTATCTTTGCAGGCCTAATAACAAGACCTTCTCGTTACACACAACTCCTTAAACGGCTATAACATCACCACCCAACGCAAAAGAGTGGAACAACATCTCACCTTTCAGAGTAAAATGATATTCTTTTACATTCAAACAGAGAGAGAGAGAGACGTACAGCAGCTGCAAGCTTATCCTTCAGTACAAGTCCCGAAGAACATTGTGTCAGGAGTCAACTTCTGTAAATCACTGTAGAGAGAGAAAACAATCGGGCATACAGATGATCAGGGGCCGAGAAATCCTATACTGGGGCGGACAGGTGTGAAGTAACCCTAGATTCAGAACGAGATGAGAGAAGGGTATAAAAGAGCAAGAAAATGGGGAGTAAGGTCAATTATGTGCAGTCATTTTATAGACGGAGAAAGGAGAACTTCAAAAAGTCTAAACAAATACGAAGCGCACCTGCCAGCATGTGCGAGACGGAAATAGTAAACGAGAAGAGACATCAAAGAGTTCAGACGTCTTCCGATGGGTGCTGCCACAAAACAAAGGTGTACACACACACACACACACACACACACACACACACACACACACACACACACACAAACACACCAAACTTTTTGGGTCATTTCTGAATATCAGGTTTATTTACATACAGCACCATACAGGGATAAAAATAGTGAGAGTACAAAGATGATGCTTGATGCAAGAAACCTGGTATTAAAAATGTTAAAACGGGATGCACTTCAAGTCAACGTCCAGCGTCGGCTTCCAATTATGAAAAGAAAAAGGCTCCAAAACCTAGAGAATTCTGGGTAAGGCGCTCTCAGATCAAATTCTAAAATGTATTTAAAATAAAAGATAGGCTAAACTATGCTTGATTTTAAACAAATGGAAGAAAACAATCAACTGGAAAAGTAAAATAACACAAAAAACAGAACAGAACTGATCCTTCGGTTTAAATATTCATGACAAATGTAATGAGAGCATCTTTACGAAAACTGAATTTTATTCCCCAGGTGCGGATAACGTTGTCATTTGGGTTTAAGCTGTGAATGATTTTGCTTTTAGATGTATTTAGATGATGAGATCAGGGCCTTAAAACGGTTCACTTAAAAGAACTTTGTGAATATATTTCTTATGGTGTTTTATGTGAAAGAAAAGTAAATACCTATAAAACATCAAAGCGTTAACATATTTTAAACCCAAGGCTTGTCTGTCGTAATGCAACCGTTCAAAAAAAGTCAAAGCGGGCCACAAGTTTGAGAATCGAGTCTTTATACCAAATACCTCAAGGACAGCAGCGTCGTACGCATCTACAGAGCTACAGCATCAACGCGTTGGTAAACAAACGATTTAAAAAGATTCGCAATCAAACAGGTTGAATAAATAACCACAGTGATGCCTCGTAAGCTCTCACAGTTATATGCAACACAAATATGACGCACTATTCCAGTCCTTCATTCATCCACCCAATTCTTACTTCCTCCCTGCTTTCCTCTGATTGGCTGCGTTTACTGCAACCGCATCGCATGTCCAGTAGTTGGGCGGGTTAAAGGCAGTGGTGCAGTTTTCCTTTCCTCTAAACTGTACAAAAATAAACGTCTAGCGCTGCTTTATGTAATTCCGAAACAAACGAAAAACAAGAATAATACGACAGTCTCTCAGTTCGCTAATATATACAGAGGTTTTTGATCTCTAACCAGAAGGCCGAGTGCTTTTCTTCCAAATACAACATAAACAAATAAACTTTATATACCTGAAGCTTGAACGATCAATCTGTAAATCTAAATACATATATATATATCTGTATCTATATATCAGTTTACATGTTTGAAGCGCACAGCCTGCAGAATGAACTTTAACGTATCGAGGCGACAATCGTACGGACACTGTATCTACAACTTTTCCAAGTCTGACAAAGTTTGATCTTCAAGCACAGTGTGGATAAATCAAAATGGATTTTCCAGAACCGAAAATGTCTCGTTGCAGGAATCATTCATAAATGAACAGTTTTTTCTCTACTTAATGAAAGTATACGCAAACGTCACCAATAAAAATGTAGTCGAAAACGAAAAGTCGCCAAGCCACACAACTGTAAAATCTACTGATCGGTTCGGCGAAAAGATGAAAGTTCAGTCGAGATGGTTGGGTGTGATGAACGGTGCCGAACGATCGTTGGTAAGTGTCCGACGTAGTTTGACTCTGCGGATCATGCTCAGCATGTCACCTCCGCTGCCCGGGTCGGGGACGCTGTCGGAGCGGCTCACAGCAGGTTGGGTCAAGTCGGGCTGCCTGCTTTCGGTCGGCACGCTGGAATTGTGAACCGTCGCATTTGGCGGCTGCTGTTGGTTCTGTTGCTGTGGACAAGGATGTGTTGGAGGCTTCTGTTGTTTAAATTTCAGCTGGAGCTCTTTTTGACGTTCCAGTTGTTGATATTGCTGCTGTTGATTGTATTGTTGCTGTTGTTGACTGTATTGCTGTTGTTGATTGTTTTGTTGATTGTACTGCTGTTGTTGATTGTACTGTTGTTTGTATTGCTGGTGTTGATTATATTGTTGCTGCGGTTGTTGACTGTATTGTTGCTGCGGTTGTTGACTGTATTGTTGCTGCGGTTGTTGACTGTATTGTTGCTGCGGTTGTTGACTGTATTGTTGCTGCGGTTGTTGACTGTATTGTTGCTGCGGTTGTTGACTGTATTCTTGCTGCGGTTGTTGACTGTATTCTTGCTGCGGTTTTTGATTATATTGTTGCTGCGGTTGTTGTCTGTACTGTTGTTGTTGATTATTTTGCTGCTGCGGCTGATTATTTTGCTGTTGTTGCTGACACTGTTGTTGATATTGCCTCTGCTGTTGTTGATGCAGCGCATACTGCTGTTGTTTGCTCATTTGATAAATCTGCTCTGCGCCGCCCACCGGTGGCTGCCCGGGGAACATGGAATAGTACGGGGGTGGCATGGCGCTCAGGCTTTGGGTGGACGTACAGAGGTTATGTTTGGTGTGAGCCAGATCTGATCCAGGTAGGCGGTTACTCTGCATCACGCCTGTCGGGCACACGGCCTCCTCGCTGCCGCTCAGACCGACTGTGGAAACAAACGCCTTCAGAGGAACCTAAGAGTGAAGATAAAAGTGGTTTTCATACTGTACTACAATAAGAAATCAAAAAACCAACTACGATAAATAGTTATATATAATAGATATACAAAATGTGCCTGTTTGTATTTTGTTGGGATTAGTTTGCTTCTAAGCCACTTGTGTTTGTTTACAAAATCTTCCAGATTATTCTAATCCTGAAATACCTGTGGTGTTGAGATCGGAATGGGAACTCCTCCACTGATGGTTCCACGGCGAATGTTGGGCTTGCTGGAGGGTTTACGGCGAATAGTTGCGGTGTGGGGCCCTATAGGCTCGGGATCCATCAGCAGGCTGACGGTGGACGCCGGCCTCTTGCTTTGAAACATTTTGCGGTAATTCAGACTCAGGTCGCTGTTGCGAGGAATCGTAGATGATTTGTCAAAATCTGACTGACTGTGGCCGTCCTCTCCACCATGAAGAGAGATATAGTCATAATCTGGGAGAGAGACAAAGCAGAGAGAAAATGTCAGTTTAAAACAAGCTCGACTGTAGTCTTTAGTAATTAGCGATAGCACTTTTATAACCGATTAAAAAAAGAAATGTTGAATGTATACAGGCAGTGATTATTGAAAAAATAACTGATAGTACACATGACCTTATAAACATAACAAAAACATAATTTTTCATTGTTTTATTTATTTTTAGTAAAATAAACATTTTGTCGCCTTGGAACTGTGAGGTTCTATCTGACATTTTGGTCAAAATTTAGTTATTATTATACCATATTATTTTTCTGTAACAACTTATTTACTGTACATCTGTACATTTTTTTAACTTTTGTTTGTTTGTTTGGAGTCAAATGGAATACAAAAACCTTTCCTGTAGCTCAGTGGTAAGAGCACTGCGTTAAGGTTGTGGGTTCGATCCCAGGGGATTGCAAATACCTATGTAAAATGTATAGGCTAATGCAATGTAAGTCGCTTTGGATAAAAGCGCCTGCCAAATGCATAAATGTAAATGTAAACCTTATAATTCCAAGGTGACGATTTGTTTAAATACAAATAAATAATGGAAAAGCCATGTAAACACAACAATAGTACTGAATTGTCTCCCTTAGAAAATGGATAAAATGACTTGCACAAACTGTGAGCTCTGTGTTTTAACTCATGATATGTGAATATGGACAACAGAGATGACAGCCAATGAGATGCAAGAATCTCAAGATTATACTCGATCAAGCATATAGATAACAGTCTTTAAACAAGCGTACGCCTGCGATATGACATGGATTCCTCTTAAGAAATGACATTTTATGCTGTTGATTATTTGCATATGAACACAATGAGAGAAATCAAGTCAGTCTGTGCAATGACATTCAGAAACCTACCATATAGAGGTGGTTCTTTCTTTATCGCTGTAAAAGAACAATAAAGTACATTTTACAAAAGGCCCAAAACACGCACTGGAGAAAATCTGTGTCTGTGATATCGAAAGCACATCAAATTGGATCTGAAATTATTGTTTTATGTCAAAACGGCAAAATGTGATTCCCAAACCACCACAAATCAGATTATGGTGTCTATTGAGCATCAGTGATGTAAAATGTGACGTCACTAAATTGTGCTTAAGTAAAATACGCTACACTAAGGAACAGCAAGATAGGTTTAAACAAAATGAACAAAAGTACAATAGCCCTGCATGTGTGTTGAAGTGTGCATGTGTAATAAAGGCTGAAAAATAGCTCATGCATAAATGTGCGCGTGTGTGGCAGGATACTGACCATGCTGTGAGGGTATGGTGTCTTCAGAGCACGACGGTGTAGTGGTCTGCGTGCTGTATCCACTGGAGCAATGGAGGGAATCTCGGCTGGTCCGAGGAGCTTCTGAGTTAAGCCCGCCTCCCAGCCCAAGAGTCAGCTGATCTCTGCCAGTCTGTGGCTATGGACAGGGATGACAGCCAATCACATTTAAAGAAAAAAAATCTTCGGTCAAAAGTCACGGTCATTGCAAAAATATGATTGAATAAAGTCGGCACACCAAAGCTCTAAAAATAGATATAATAACGGACTCTGTGTGAGAGTGTGATGTGTCAAAGACTTTATATTTGCATTTCATTGTATAAAAATGAAAACTGGAGACAGAACTGTCAAAATGACAGAAAAGATGCTCTGTATTTTTTCAGACCTCAAATTCTGCAATGAAAACAAGTTTATTTTTTACTTTAAAAGTATTAATACAATTATTACTGTTGTAATGTTTTAAAGATAATAATATTTAGTAAAAATATTTTTTAATCACAGCTTTCATGTGTCTTGTCATGTTGTCAGTCTTTCACATTGCCGTTGGATGACCTTATGTCACTCCTGAGGTTTGATTTTGTTCATTGGAACAGTCTGAATGAGCTCCATTTTAATCTCCATTGCAATTATATGATTGTATCAGCTCTTTCATACTTCAATATCACCCCACACTTAGGCTAATAATACTATGCAGATAAATGACAGTGTTCACAAGGAAGTTATTCATGCAAAATTAATCAGACTTTTTCTCTTCGCAATTTTCTGTAATTAATTCCGCAATTAACAGTACAGACTTGACGTTAAACGTCCTCTAATAGATCATTTTGAAGCGTAGGTGTGCTATTATTTTTACTTGTGTAAATGTTATACTTTTAAACATAATTGTGGAACAAGCGCGATATGCCGAGAGATATTCACAAACCCCTTAACAGTGTAAAATACTAAAATTCTGTACAAAAACTAGCTTTTACCTTGCTGGAGGTGGACAGGGTCCTGGATCTTTCCTCATGACCACCGTACACTTTGTGTGGTGGGGGCATGGAGGTCCCGTTCCTCTGTGCCTGGGGCGTTTGGACCTTGCCAAGGCTGGCTGTTAATGCCACTTTGATCCTACAGCAAGAAGAGTTTATTATTGTTCCATTTAAACATGTCAGTCAATGGAAAACATTATGTACTCGAAGGTTTGTGAGTCAGTTTAGAAGCAGCCATGCGGGTTATAAGAGTTAATGTGCTCTTGTGTTAACACAGAGGGGGACCATGACACAACTGATGTAACATTTAAGTGTAAGTACAGTCAGGTGGTCAATTATTGTAAATCAGACCCTGGAAAAAATTATATAAATATTGAAAAAAATATTGTAATTATTTAAATATGTAAAAAGAAAAGGACTGTAGACAGACACGAGAGATGTCGAACTAGCACAGCAAAGAAAAGATGACTAATAAAATCAAATAATGGTTTTCATATAGTTTTGTTTCTGCACATCAAACATTACATTACTGCACACAATTCTTCATACAACTTTCATTCAAGAAAATAAGTATACAATGTATGAACGATGGAACAATCCATAAATAATCCATATAGGATTATCAAAAGGTGCACTTCTGTAATGGCCTGCAGAGGGAGCTCTCTGAGCCACAAACACATCCCTCCACACAGACACTGACAAATACCCATTAGAGGTAAGTGTACAAAAATACATGCAGTGATGATATAGTCATTGACAGTCCATTCACAGTTAACACACAGCACGACACCGAGTCGATGCTCACAGTGCTCCTGTGGCGTGGGTGTGGCCCGCGACGGGCGGTGCGGAGGATTGTGGGAGAACTGCTGTGTGAGCGAGCGCCCTCCTCTCCTCCCGGCAGGAGGAGAGGACTGCGTGAGCGCTGAGGGGTGGAGATGAGGAGCAGGGAGAAATGCAAGAAGAGAAACGTCATTAGACGGTGTCATATCCAAACCCTGTCAAATTCTCAACATTCGTGTTCTAAAAGCTCTTTGGATCTTTAGACCTTGAAATTTCACTGGTTTTGTGAAGCCAATTATTATCATAGAAATGATACACAGCATGATGTAAACAAAGCCGCATATAGTCCATTTCTCATTTTCTGTATTCTTTGACGGGGGTCTGGATTTGGCATTAATCCGGGTTTAATGATGCTGAATGTGTATTTTAAGTGACATGTTCAAACAATTTGAGTTTTGTAGCTCTAGATACTTGTAAGAAAAAAGAAGGAATTGCATCGTTTGTCTGTGTTACCTGTGTTACGTCTGGTGGCCGAAGGTGAAGCCCATCAACTGCACTTGATATGGAGTCCAAAGATGGGACATGACGTACAGAGGTGTAGGTACTGAAGAAAGAGAGAGATCATGTCTCTATTATATCACAGATAAAATTCTCAAAATATCAACCCCACAAGGATCCTTAGCTTGCTTTAAATCTTTAGTTACAACTTGTTAGACAAACTTTTATTTAAAAGGCCTTTCACTCAACTTACCTGCTGATGCTGCTCTTTCGTGATAACGTGTTGCTAGGTGACGCAGGTGGAGTCTGATATGTGTAGCTGTAGTCAGAGCTTTTAAGATCAAGAATAACCTGCATGAAGACAACGAAACTAAACATCAGTGAGAGCAAAACTCAACGTAAGAAAGAGTAAGAATGAACTTCAAAAATAGTGAGACAAGACATCAGGGAAAAGAGCAGGATGAAAGGACATCAGAGAGTGAGACAGCACATCAGAGAGAGCGAAAACGGGCATCATAGGGAAAGTGAGGCAGGACGTCAGAAGGAGCAAGATAGGACGTAAGGGAGAGTGAGACAGGATGTCAACAGAGAGACAGGACATCGGGGAGAATGAGACAGGGCAGACCGAGTGAGGAAACTAGACTGAGTGTCAGAGAGAGAGAGCAAGACAGGACGTCAGGAAGAGCGAGACAGGACCCACAACTTTATTTCTATCAAAGACACACAGTACCTGTTCACTTGCAGGGGGCAGTGTGTTTGGATTGGTCGTCAGGCTTCCAAGATCTTCTAGAATCGTCTGTAAGTGAGTGACCTCCCCCAGCATGCCTATCTCCTCGTCCTGACAGGATATAAGACAATATTGAGGCATAACTGAACCATCCTCAAAATTTGGCTAGATAGTGATGTATTGCGTATGAAATTGAAGACAACTGAATATTTAGTAAACTGAATATTAAACGACCTGAGCAACAATAAACTGCTGGAGAAAATGACATCCTCCATTAACACTCATCTCAGGTGATCAAATAATAAGTGGCCGGGCATCAAGCCAATGAGGATGTATTCACTTTTACAACTTCAACATGCTCACATTTCTGCACTGTCATCCAGTAGTGAGCAAATCATTCAAAACAGATATTAATACAAACTGTAACGCTCGGTTCAAACTCTCACCAGGACGGGTTTGAGCATTGTGACGAAGGAGCAGAAACGTCCTCTTTCCTCGATAAGTGCTCGACACACGGCTCTCTTCTCCGTCTCCTCCAGCACAGCGTAGCGCGTGTTGACGTCTTGAAGAGCAGAGTCCAGCTGCATCCTCACCTCGTCTTTACCTGCACAAACACAAACCAAGGAAAAGGTCAGAATTATGTTTTGCCACTAGGGGGCAGTACAGCCCGCGCTTCACAATGTTTTTAAACCCATGCAAATGATTACTGCAAAATCATCAGTCTTTAGCAATCAGTCCGAAAGCGTCCTCGAGCTCATTCCATTGACCAATCACATTCGGGCATGACGACAGATCTATGGTTGTGTTCTGGATGGTAACAGCATTGACATTATCTATAGTAAGAGCGCACAGGTGGCGTTTATGGTGTGCATGTGTTTCATTTAAAGCACAGCTGACAGAGACAGGCCTCACATCCTATAATACCTCCTCGACAGTGTTACTACACAGCACTGACTGAACGGTATGAGTTTCAATGTTGATATCTATCTAAGCGCGGTAGTTGACACCATTGAATCGATGTGATAATATACAATTTAGTGATTGCAAATAGAATTTACGCAAAAATGTACCCAACAAAATATTCCCCTTCATATCATATATACATCTATACATCTATTATCATGTATACATGCATTTTATATCATGATACTAAAAATACAAGATATTGTAGATCTATAGCGATTTTTTTTATTATGACATCTCTTCAATCCTATTGGCTGAGCTGCCAACACTTGATCCACGTCAACAAATGTGCTCATGTTTCTTGTGTTCTTTCACATATTCACGTATCAAACTGTGCATTTTCTCTGTAATTCTAACATACATTACATAGATTGATTTCATAAAAGGAATGATCCTGGACATTTTATAGACGGTTTCAAAGCAACAACATAATCAAACGTTATGACGCATGCATGCGCTTGTGGACGGAACTTAACTTCCAGAACACATCCGCAAACAATGAGTGCCTGTAGATTATTTCTGATAACAAACAAAAGAAACCAAGAAGAACCGTTACTTATAATTTAAATATAAATAGTTATAGTTATAATACTAGCCAACAGCCAGACCGATAACAAACACAGACAGGAAGTTACCTTCCGTCAAGGCGCATGTGTCCGATGAAACCGTCTATCATTAGTAAGTTTTAAGAGTTTTAAGTTCACCAATTACTTGCAAATTAGACCGGTTCAAATTTATTTAGGCATTCATTGATCTTAAATTTAACTTAGGAGCATGTGCGAAAGTCTTGCAGCTGTAAGCATCGGCGAGTCGTCCTCAAAATACACACGGCCACATTTTCAGCATTCCACCGACAGGAGACGTCCTGACAGCTGTGTGCAGGAGGCTACACACAAAACTGCCCTCATATGTCCTTATTACTAACAATAACCTCAGGTGATCAGCTGCATGTTGCCATGGTTAAGAGTAACATCACATCAGACTGTTTGCGTGGTTGAAAAAATGAACTTGGGAGAAACAACATGTAGAGTTCAGATTGTAGAATTAGATGCATTAAAGACCAAATAAACATACTTCTTAAAATGTCCACATCACTGACCATAACACAGTGCACTGAATCTAAACAACCCCTGCAAATCCAGTCGTATGCGTTTTTAGGTTTCAAGCAATTCGTACTTCTCGTTACGGTTGCGAAATCCAATTAAATTCTTTGACCTTCCGAGCATAAATGTGAACCTCAGTCCTTGAGTGTAATGACCTTGTGCTGTAGTTTGTGTGATGTTAAGACCATTAGAGCTTCATACATGGCCTGAAGGCATGACATGAAGATATGAATTTGGGTCGGGCAGTTTATGGACGGGGTCAGTTAAAGTGTAAAGGTCAGTAGGTCTGTTGATAAATCCCACGACTTGTCCACAAAAGCAAAAAGTACAGCGTCATTTGAAGTACGCCACGGGAGACTATTTGCCGTTTTAGAATATAGACAGTTTCATCTTAACAACATAAACAAACATTACTGCGCACGTTTGTGACCCCAACTGAACTTCCGGTACAGATTCACAAACAATGAGTGCCTGTAGATTATTTCTGATAACAATACAAGAAACCGAGAAGAACCGATACTTGGCTAAGCTTTGCTCTCCAATATTTTGAAGTTAGACTCTGATACCGAGCTCAACCTCTAGATGTCATTGCACCATATGGATTGCATATGGACCACATGTAGTGTTATATTATTAGACACTAGCCAAACACAAACCGGAAGTTAACTGGGGGTCAGGCCCACGTCCGATAAAACAGTCTTTGTAGCCGTGAGTTAACCCAAGCGCAAAATAACGTAAAACATAAGACATTTTTTATTATCAAGCAAAATCAGGAGGAAAAGCCTAAACCATCAGGAGGAGCTGACTGTTTTATTAAGGTGTCGTGGTGGAAGAGACACGGCGTGTACTCATAAAACAAGAGTCTTCATTTAAGAGGAGATGAAGGGAACATTTTCAGGCTCTTCAGACGGAGGTGTATGAGTGTGTGTCAGAGAAACTTGCCCTCCAGTAAGCCCATGTGCTTGGAAGCTATGATGTCATCACCAAACGCCTCTCCATAAACACATCATGGAGGCAGGTGTGTGCAGCTTTTCTGGGAGCAGAGACGTTTAACGTTAAGAACCTTTCTTTTGTTAAACTACGAGACGAGTAGTTTTGTGTCTTTACAATAGAAGTCAATGAAGTCTAATGTTGTACCAGCATTTTTCAAAATATCCACATTTTGTGTCCTGCAGAAGTAAAAGTATAGTATGCAAAGTAAAATTAGGACACTGCCGTGATCTAACACTGATGTGTGAAGAAAAGGAAAGCCAAGCGAGGGGCTGTCAGGAAATCTCTCCAGAGACGGTGTTCTTCACACCATCTTAAACAGACCAGCAACATTATAGGAATACTAATGTGCGTGTTTTAATAATTCAGTTTAGCTTGGTCTCCCCCTATAGACCTCTGGGTAGAACATAAATGTGGGATATAAAGATAAATGTGCACTTCAAGAGGCAACAGGGGTCTAGATGCCATATTTACACCGTGTCTATACCGGACGCGGCGTGTGGATAAAAATTTGCTAAAATTATAAAGGGTTCTAATGTGTTCTATTGTCTTTTGTTGCATCGGGCCGCGTACGGTGAAGAAACGGTGTTACAGTAACTCTCCCCCCATCTGTTATGGCAGCACCCGGATAGGTTTATGGAATCACCTCTCTGAATCATTCAGTCGCATCCAATGAATCAGACTTCGTAATACTGACCTCAAGACATGACTGAGTTTTTCTCATACTCCCACACATACTCCATCTGAAGACTTGTTATATCAAAGGTCTCTCTTAAGGAGAGGCACTACAACTATATGGTTTGGTTGATTTACTTTTATATAGATTATATTATATTTTATAAATCAACATGTTCATAAATATACATATGCACAAACAGCCGTGGAAAAAACTAACAGACCATTCCAAAATTTTGTATCAAATCAGAATTTCTAGATGTATTGTGGCCATTTCAACCCAGCGTCTGCTGTATTTCAATATAATTAAACCTCAGGAGTGACAAAGTCATCCAACAGCAATGTGAAAGCATGACAAGACACATGAAAACATATCCAGGTTATGTCATTAATAAAATCATTTTGAACTTTCCTAAATACATGTACAAACATTACTGTTGCATTGCTTCAAAGTGAATATGAACTTGTTTTCTTTGCAGTATTGAGGTCTGAAAAAGTACAGATATTTTCACCCGATTTTTCAGTTTTCGTTTTCTGCAAATAAATGCAAGTAAGAACAATATTATTATTTGAAATTTGGTCAAATATTGTTAGTAGTTTACGGAATGTAAGAAAAACATCAAAATAATTGTACCTAAACACACATCTACAAATAGTACATTTTAAAACCAGGAAAAACAGAAATCGTCTCTTTTTTTTCCACGGCTGTATATACAAACATACATGCAGTTTCACACAACTTAAAATGCACTTGAGTGTATGAACGCAGTGTTGGGAAAGACGACATGTCACTGACAGGAAGGACGCTCTGATAGTGTAGTTTGTGCTATAAACTATTTTGGAGACAATCTACCAGAAACATTTTGCACACGTCTGCATGAACTCATCATTTAGTCATCTCAAGTCCTGATGATAAAAAACCCTAAACTGCAAATAGATGCCTGGCTCGTCTTTTCAACATAGTTAAACATACCATTCTTTCAGTCTATGATCACACTTATGTTTGAATCTACAGCAAACTGATGTTTCAAAAATCATTTGATCATGTCCTCTGGTACTGTTGACCGAGTGCTTGTGTAAGAGTGGATGCAAAGTAAAGGGAGCAGTGACCTCTAAAACAGACGTTTGATGACTGTTCAAGTCTCTTACTGCTGACACACACACACACACACACACACACACACACACACACACGCACACTAAAGCGGTCGACACCCACTGTAATGATGGAACGCAACTGCATGCTGTACATACAGAGAGCTCTTTCTTTCATCCCGTCTCTATTCCATTTCTTCACCTGCCTCACGGCAGAACATAGCCGTGACTTTCCTTCCATCTTAACCTTCTTTCTTATACTCAAAATTATGTAAATGATATTCAAATTATAATAAAATCTCCATTAACTGTCTATTACAAAAGGGTCGAAAACAAGTTTGGGGCTATTTTTAACGCAAAAGAACAAATCAACAAATGATATTTTGCATTAAGAAATGAGGCATACTAAAACCTACAATTGTTCTGAAAATAGAGGACATTTTGTTCTTTAAATTCTCATTATCATAATGTATCCAAGCATTGTACATTAAGTCTTTGTAAAACCAATGTTTATTGATGATTGTCACTATATTACATTACATTTTTTTTACTATTCTTAATTTATTTAATTTTAAAATCAGCATATATCTAAGGCAGTACAACAACAATTTCCATGACGTACTTTACAATTAACAAATAAATACATTTGAAAGTATTTTTGACAGTCATATAGAAATGTATTTGACCTAAAAAGGTGGCTTAATTTTTTTAATAAGCGAATCATAATCCCTCATTTCTTTCTTTTTATTTCAGAGATAAATAATGAGACATTCTTGATCGCTTTAGTTGTTCTGTTGCTAAATATTCCTTCATGATCATATCTAAAATTTCCACGTATGCATAGCAACAGTATTTGTCGCGTGTTTTAACCAAGCTGAGAAACAACTTAACAGAAACATTTCACGTTCAGTTTAACCGGGGACAAGATTGGCAAGGATGTTGCTATGACAACACAAGGCGTGGTACTATGACAACATGGGGTGTGGTGCCAACAGAAGCTACGGGCCTGTCCTATTGTGTTAACACAAAGAGACCTGATGGAGAAACATGAGTGTGTGTGTGTGTCTGAAAAGATGATCAGGAATTTCTGCAACCGCAAAACAAAATTACAGCACTATTTACTAAAGGTGTTCTTATATGTTCCCCTAATAAACGACCTCAAAACCACTTTAGATGGTTCTTACCTTTTTTAACTTTCTTCTGTAGTTTTATTGTGTCGGAGGATTTCTTCTTGATCTCCGAGCGTGCTTTTTTATATTCTAAAAACAAAAGAGGTGAAAGAAAACGTTAGCCTTTTCAGTCCATTTCTGTTTCGGGAAAGGTGCCTGTGCCAAAGTCAAGGTGTTGTCCAGGCCTTTGCTACAGCATGTTGTTGCAAAGGTGTTCAGACTTTTTAGTCTGTGGTTGAACCCCAGTCATATCCCTGGATGTGGCTTGAATCCCTCCTTCAATGAATGTCTACAAGGGTTTGTTCAAATCTTAACCCCCAAGTATGAACAAGAATGATGCTTGTCTAAGCAACATCACTAATAAGTCCTTCAAACTGATGTCGAATGATACGACCCCACAGTGACCTCATACAAAAGACGTTGATATCGTGTGGGTGTACGGGCATGTTGCAGGCCAAGTCTACGATGAAGGCAGTAATTGACAGACTTATCTTTTATATGACATATAATGATTTGTTCTTATGAATTAATGATACATTACGTGCTGCTATAAATATGTTCCGAGCGACTCCGGCAGAGAAAAGCCATTCAATTATTAATAGCGTTCACCAAACACGGCTAACAGGATGGTTCATCTGACAGTGTTGGTCTTCAAGAATGAATATCTTTAGTGCTTTCCTAGTTAGCCTGAAACAGTCCCAAGTAAAGGATTACAACGATCCTTTACCTCCTGGGTCACAAAATGATTCCACCCTAAAAATACTAAACCCATCGATTCAGATTATATCACATAGAGAAAGAGGCTGATACCTTTGGCATGATCTTTATCCAACTGACTGGAAACCTTCTTCCACTCCTCAATCTTCAGTTCTAAAGGAGCTATCAAGTTATCCATAAGGGCCCTGCAACACACACAAACACACATACAATGATTACACTTCTGTGCAAAATGTGTTGCATAACACATAATAATCTTTGTTAATAATAAAACTAATCGTCTTATGAAAACGAAAACCGTATTAAAGGGTCTTACGTGGTGAACAATTTGAGTTTGTTCTCGATGCTTCTATGTCTCATGCACATCCTGGTCAAAGCAGATCCAATCTCTTTTGTTGCTCCTAGAGGAAAACAGGGGGAAAACAGGATTTATGTCATTTTTCTTAATCACACGGTAATCTATTTTGCGCTTACAACCTGATAAAAGCCTAGAGGAAAAACATAACAGCTGAACAAATATGATTACATATCTTCTTACATTCATTCATTTCTTTCTATTCCTCTCTTACTTTCTTTTTTTAATAAGAACATAAATAGATTTGATTTTGTAACACACAGCTTGCAGCATGACCCTTATCTTTCATAGAAATGTGTAACTGAATCAAATCACAACGGTTTTCAACATTTTACTTGTGAAATGTGAAAGAATATTCATTGAGAAAAATGCAGACTGGACTTGATCGAATCTATCGGAAATTGACTGGATTGTATAGACTGAGCACCTTTATATATCACTATTCTAAAAGTAATTTTAGATTGATGAAGGATTTTGAAGACAAACCTTTTTTACTCTGGAATAACATGCACCAATTAATAGTTCACAATAAGAATAAGAACATACATCAAGAAAGTCCATTTCATTTCAATAACATCGATATTGTAGCTGGTTAAATCTCTCTGCTTTCTAAACACACACAAAGCATGATGGGAAGCACTTGAAGCACCTCTGGCCTTATTTAGTTAAGTACAGGCCTTGTACCCGCCACAGTCTGACCCAAAACACAAACATCTTGACCGAGTAGAATCTCCTTTCAAAACACAAAACTCATCCAAGACGGTTCATTTAAAGAATAAAAACAGAGAGAGATAAGATCTGCCGAAGCGAGAAGAGCATTAATCTAGAAGAATTCCTTTCGCTGTCACTTGTATGTCCTGTATTAGCGCTAACAGCTGAAAATGAGCTTATTTTGCTTGGAACCGAAACTGAAGGTCCTCATTTGACCTGAAGGCAAAAATTCAACCGAGAAAAACATTTCTGGACAAGTACATATGCAGGAGCACAGCCGGTAAAACTGGTCTCACATCAGTGATCAAATTCAGCTTTAAGTATTTACTTAATAACGGTTCAGGTTAACACCTACAAAATTAAATAGATTATCTTACCGGCACATTCTCTATGATAAATTACAAGTAAAATACTTTTAATTTCAGAAAGCCATTAAACTGGTATAAATATGCATTACATCTATTAACCTGCTTAGCCATGAACATAAAATGTTCAATTATCTAATGAGTCTAAATAACTGAGATGACAAAATAGCTGTTAACATACTCGACTCTGTGAATCACAGTTACTGAAATATTTTAATAATAACATCAGGAATGTACAAACAGAAAGTACGTAAAACAATTTGCCAGTTACTGAACTATTGACTATAGACACGGTATGGGCAAAAAATATCAAATTTACACCCTCTGTGCATTCACACTGTCTCTAGCTTCAAAAGTGAATTCAGTTCTTTTTGTTGGCATTATAAATAGTTTTGAAATATTATTGTAATACGTTACATTTTATTAAGTATTTAATATTTAGATTTTTTTTTTTTATTAAAATGAAAACAAGTTAATAAGCAATTACAAATAAAATGTGTTGAAAACTGTCCCCTTACCCCGTTTGGTAAGCTTATAATTATGATTTACACTTATGCTGCGTTCAAGACAATTCGAATTTCAAGTATTAAGTCGTAAAATATCCGACCTCCTACCTCAATGCGTTCAAGTCAACCACTTGTCCCATTCGCATGTTTACCACCGATGTCACTATGAGACGCAGAGCGAACATAACAATGTTCTACGTTAATGTTATATGGTAGCTATTCAAACGTGGGAATTTGTTCATAGACAGTTTCTGGATATATAAACATTCATGTTCATACATCTTACGTTGATGGAAAAATTGTTTAAAGTTTGTTTACGGTCCACATAAGGTTGCGAAGGGCTAGCCGTCATCTTGTCCGTGACGTCAAATGACGCGTCTCGCTGAGGTCGGGGTTGATCTATCTGCCCCGAGCTCATAGGTCGGATAACCGACTCAGTTTTTGGAACGCTGCATCCCGATTTTGCTAAAAAGTGTCAGTTTGACATCATCTGACTTCAACTCGCGTAAAACAAACTCGTAAAGTAACATGCCATTTAATTTTTGAAACAGAGATGACGATAGAGAAGAAAAAGCTACACATTGCTGCTCTACGGAAGAAGTACATTTTTCTTTAAAGAGGCTTGTGTTGACTTGTAGCACACGTTACATGTGAAGGTTATCCCTGACAGCATTTTCTGTTTTAAGTCTTTAACGGTTCAACCTATTACTTCCTAATATGTATTTCCCAGTTTTGTAGCCAGGGGCCGTGTGTGTGCGTCACGTTCTCTAAAATCCAACTGATCTTCAAATACAAAACCGCAGGAGATCACCCAGACGTGTCGGATCATGCACCTCGCACATCTTTTTGTCTCTGCGCGCGTGATCTTCGCCGCAGATGTTTTAAGGGAAACTCATTCGGTTGGGCAGGTGAGGAGGCCCGTCACACCCTGACGCCTCGGGCACCCGCTCAATGAACCACGTTACTGCCGTGACATTTCACACAAGATTTCTCAGCACGCTCTGTGAGGGGGAGGGGACATGGGACATTAAACATTGTCAAATGTTTCTGGTGTCAGTCAATTTGCGTCAACAAAGGAGACGACAGAATTCTTTTCTAGCGCTATAATTACAGGTATTTGTGTGTAAATCCCTTTCAAAAGGCAGGCGGACTGCCAACAAGCCAGTCGACAATATAAAAACAGTGTGAAATTCGTTATTCTCACCTTGGAGCGATTCAGAAGAGCAACAGATCAAATTGATATTGACAATTGGTTTGTTCTCATGGCCAATTTTCCAGCCATAATAAAAGCAACTGTTGTGCTCGGCTGAAGCACAATGGGAAGTGTTCAATTAATTTCTTAACCACGCTTTACTTTGTGAAGTTGAATCTATTATTTCTGACTACACATTCTATTCGTTTGTTCATCATTTCCTGTCCTCCCTCTACTGTGCCTAAAAATAGCTGTCAAACGGCAGCCAAAGGAAATAAAAGACTATATTTGACAATCAAGAAAAATGTCGGTACTTTTAAAGTAGGTTGAAACCTAAGACATCATTTATTCAGAGCTAATGATAGTTTACCTTTCCCAACACGGTTCTATTTTTAAAGGGCTACTTCACCCCAAAATCTTCTGTAGAACACACAAAAATGATATTTTGAAGAATGCTGGTAACCAATCAACATCGGTCCCCACTGACTTCCATTGTAGACACAAAACCACTGAGACATCTCAAAATATCTTCATATTTTGTCACATACAGGATTGAAATGACATTAGAGTGAATAAATGAAGACAAATGTTCTAGGAGAACTATCCCTTTAAAAGTTAGAAGAAACCTCTGAATTGTATTGAATAAAACTACCACTATCATTATAAAACGTGCCACATTTTGGCAAAGCCAAGAGGTAATTTGCATATTCTAGGATTATTGAATAATTCAGATATGTACAGGACAGGTGACCAGGTATAGAGGAATGTGATGAGATCATAACACTATGTTATATTTTTTGTATCTTCAACAATAAAGAACCAATTGAAGTGCTATTGTCAGTGTGAATTATATGATGAAGTTTGAAAACATTTGCAAACCTGTTTTTACAAAACCTTCCTAAAGCCAACTCAAACTAAATGAATACAATTCAAAATCTTAAAAACTTACAAACCACAATGCGAGAGCCTGAGAAACAGATTCAAAACAAGTCTCTAAGAAAGCAGATTAAAACATACAAGCGTGCGTCTTCTCCGTCTAATACAAAAAGGTTCCTCACTGTTCTTGCCAATATGATGTACGATCCCCATTAAACCTCTTAATAACACAAAGCCGGTCTTTATCACTGACAGAGAGACTGTGCGTTTTAAGTGTTTCTGTCAGCGTTCAAATACTTTCCACTCAGTCGTGCCACTAGAAAATAATTCAATGCAAGTCTTTTCACACAGCGTCTTAGAAAAACAACACGCGCACCTAACAGACCACCTCCTCTAAAACCGTTTTTGCTCAAGAGTAATAAACTTTTCCACGTTTTCTTCAACGGAAAAGCTTTTCCGTGGCCACGATTGAATTTCCCTGCACGTACGTTGTCTGTATGAAGAGAGGCAGAGAGGACAGAAAGCTCATTGGTGTTTCATTCTCAGGTTTTCTATAGAGTCTCTCCGACCACAGGTCTGTCACAATATATTCATTCAGTACGAAACCGTACCAAGCGCTGTCTGTGATACGATGCTTAACAGAGGCCGGTCTGTGGACAAAAGCGCTCATTCACGTACACAGCACACCTTGGTCGCACACACCCACATGCGCAGAGATAAAATAACAGGACAGCCCCACGAACATGCATGCGTGTGTTCACCCTCAGTGTGTGTTAACACCAGACGCATTCTAACACCAGACATGACAAGATCGTGCAATCGAGCGCAGGTGCCCTGAGATTTCTTTTTTACTATTTTTACCGTGACCTGGCACATCTTTAAGACCCCATAAAATCAAAATGATACTTTTAGTCCATATCTATTACTACATCTTTTAAAGCTGATCAAAAATAGACAAACCCTGCTTTAAGGTATAGCTCACACAAAAAAAAAATCTGTCATCATTTACCCACCCTCATATCGTTTCAAAACTGTATGACTTTCATTCCTCTGCAAAATACCAAAAAATATATATTTTAAAGAAGAACGGTGGTCCCCATTCACTTCTATTGTATGGACACAAAACCAATGCAAGTGAATGGGTTCTACCGTGGTTCGGTTACTAACATTCTTCAAAATATCTTATTTTGTGTTCTGCACAAGAAAGAAAACCATACATCTTGAATGAATAAACAATGCCAGAATTATCATTTTTGGGTGAACTATCCCTTTAAAATAGCATGCATGTCATGCTGAACCATGATGTTGCATCAGAATTTTAACCGTTTACACTTTTCTCCTGGAAGTAATAAAAAATAATAAGCCTTTTTTAACTTCTAAGGCTGACGTACTCCAAAAAAACACTCAAACCCAAAGAAGCTATTTCACTGTACTGACATCAGCCAGCAAACGGCCGATGGCTAAACTGGATGGGCTTAACTGCTCTCATTTCTCAAAAATTATCCATATGAAAACCATATCCATATCCTTAATGACCCCACGTAAGGAAATGAAATATTAAGAGACCCTTAATGAAACTGCTTTAAGTCTCCTGCGAGCAAATGGGATTAGCATAAAGTGAACTGTAGTGCATGCGCATCTTAGTTGACAAACAATGCAGAGGAACGGTTGTGGTTATGCACGTATCACAAAATGCAAGAGAAGTATACTAATTTATATACCACATGGGCATCAATAGCTTCTTTCTTCTGAAACAAAGATAAATAGTTGATGTCGAAGTGTGGAATAACCGAAATATAATGTACCACCTGTAAAATAAAATGAAATTCTATAAGAAAACACATTGGATGAAGATGCAGTACAAAAAAAAACCTCTCGACTGAATAAGGCATTCTTGTCAACGAAGACTGAACCTCCAGCACACGTCAGCACAACATCCTGCGCACACTTCAGCGACCGGTACACTTCAGGGTTACTAATACAGCTTCATTCAGGTCATGTGTGCCCTTCAGAGGGATAATATATTGCAAACCTCCTTATGGACGCAGATGCATAAACAGTTCTGTGGCCAAAAACTGTGTCAATGGGCACTGTTTTTATTCACCTGTACCTAAACTGGTCAATAGTATGTAATGGCAACATTTACCCTCCAAAAAGCTTAAAACAAAACTCCATTCAAACTATTTTCCTAGTGACATCATACCACACGCTTAATTGCACCCAAGTGTCACGGAACCTCTCAAACGTGGCTACTGTTTTTGAGCCGTGTTCGAATTCAAACCAAAAATAGGAGGGGTTACGGGTCACTGCGCTGGGGGGTTTGCTCATGTGTTTCAGAAGGAAACGGTCAGCCAGCTGCCTTCCTTACTGAAGGGTTAGGAAACTCTCATAAACCACGTCTGGGGACAAACTTCCTCTCCAATCTGACTTTTAAAAGGTGTCACGGCATTCCTAGGCGTAGCCAGTTCTTCGTGACCTTAAGGCGTTCTCTATATCATCCATCCTTCACAACACAAATGTATCCATCCGAGAATGAAACGCACACAAATATAGCCTGACGAAAAGTTAACTTGAAATTTCTCAAAGCGAGAGTTTTATGAAAGGATGTTGCTTATCTAACAATGCAACAACGTAATAAGCATTACAATGAACGCCAGATATCAATATTGATAATGGAACAAAAAATTATGACAAAAATATGTTAATATTTGCGTGCATTTACACAAAGCCGTTGTCACACTGAAAACATTTTATGGTGTTTATTTTATTATGCCCTTTATTGACACAACTGTGGCGCTTTGGGGACCCGAATAAGCAAACTTTTAAAAACGACTATCAAAATACACGTATTTGAAAATGATCCTCTCTCCTATAAACAACAAAACTTTCCTGCCTTTATGTTGGTCGCATGTCTTAAAACGCTCTCTACATAGTTGAGTCGCTAGATTTAGGCACAACGCTAATACAAATGTGAATACATGTACATGCACGTTCTTGTCTATTAAATCCTTTTTCTAAATCATACAGGATTGGTTTCAAAGGCTTCCACAGTAAACTCATATCTCAGGCTATAACTCCCACTGACACAAACACTTCCAACTCTTCCCACATGGACAACATTTCAGAGCCACAGAAGTGTTTGAAATCTTCTTACAACCAAACACTATCGCCCAACAAATCTGAAAATAACTTGAGCTGGTACACGCTGCCAAGGAGGTTTAGACGCACATCAACAAATCGGTAAACTGAGAGCCGGCTATTCCCTCTAACCGAGCGAAATGCTTAAAAAAGCACTGCTACAAAAGGTCATTTTGTTTTGCAAGTCAGATCATGTTGTAGGAGAGCTGACACAGTCAAACTGATTGAATTTCACAAGATGTCTGTTAAGCAGCAATCTGGTGACGGCTTTGGGAATTTTTTCAATATTAAACTGGAAAGTGGAATCTTAATACAAATGTAAAACTTGGACTTAAAGGAAAGTTGAATCCACTGTGTGACTCCATAATGTGTCTTTGAAAAGAGGATGTTTTCTGCTGGATCACAGGGTTGGGTTTGTACCACTTGGTTCCCTTCTCCATGTGAGTCACGGGGGCCCTCTTGAGCCACGAGCCTCAGAACAAGATAAAAGCTCAAGGCAGTTTATGTTCCAGATGATCTCGGGGTCATGCGAGTTCAAAATGTTCACCACCCAAATGCCCTTAAGCAGAGCAAAGCAGACGCAAATGAAAGATTTTGGTGGGAACTGACAACACTTTGTTTTGTACAAGCGTGCGAGTTGCGATTTCCAATGAGAAATTCCTTAGCAAGCAGATGATCTGTGGGCACAGATTGCCTAACATCTGGGTTTCGTTTTGACACGTGTCTCTAAAAACGAGAAGTGGTCAAAATGACATTATAAAACAGTCAGTTCTGGTCCTTGATTCTGATGGCTTTGCAGAGTTCCAAGTCATTATAAAATACCCCGATTTATAACAGCTGACCGCATTACATAGCCTAAATATAATAGTATTTACTTTTTTTATGAAACCTTGCTACGCATATGAAATAACCGTTTTATAAAAGCAATAAGATCCGCAAAGCAGTGGGTTACAGTGCATTTTATAACAGGGGGGTTTTAGGCACGACGCGAACACCCTTAGCTGTTATAAAATGCACTGTAACCCACTGCTTCGCAGAGCTTAATGATTTATCATGGCTTCAGGTCCACAAAAAGTCTATTTATGTTAGGTTTAGGTTTTATCCTTTACGAAACTTGACAACTGCACTGCTTGTGTTATGACACTGTGAAACAAAATATCTTCGGGTATTAAACACGTAAAAGCAAAACCAGCTTTCTCGAAACATCCTATCATCTTATATGTAGGTCCTCGTATCCCTTAGAAAAGATCCAAAATCAACTTCACACTTTTTTCGCCCTTCTGTAAACGCTAGTTTAACAACTGCCCACTCATGCCTGTCCTGCACAAAGCAAAGCAGTGTGTGTGGTACAAAGTCCGTCACCGATCTCACATTCTCACTTCACCCACGGACTTCCTCCTAGGCACAGGCTCGACATTCAACGTCCGCTCATGATTCATGCGCCTTTCCTTTTTATTTATATATTTATAAAAGAAGCAAAAGATGTCCTTAACACAAGTCTGTGCTCTAGTTTCACCTCAAAATAAAAAAAATCATTAGTTACTCACTTATGTGTAGGGCTGTTCAACGATTAATCGCAATTAATCGCATCCAGATTAAAAGTTTGAGTTTACATAAATATATTCATGTATTTGTATGTGTTTAAAAATACAACATAAATATACACAGTGCACAGACATATATTATGTAAACACAAACTTTAATTCTGAATGTGATTAATCACGATTAATTGTGGATAAATCCAGAACTGTAAAAAGTGATGTTTTAAAGAATGTTCCAGGCAATTTTCTTAGTATAATGAACATAAAGGGACCTTTTGAGCTGAAAAATGACACTATTATACGAGTGCAATAAATGGGTGTGCTAAAGGACATCATGTCTCAAAATTCACAAACTCAGTCTTTCCTTGGAAGTGCTCATTGCAGCAACATGGAAACCTGTAAAAAACGACTAAAAACCTGTGCAACTTGACTCAACTTGATCGTGTGAACTCAGCCAGTGGATCGTAACCACAAATTTTAATCATTTTTGTGTGCCTCCAATGCACAGTGACTGTCGTAAACCGTCAAAAGTGGTGTTTGATCATGCTCCACACTGTAATTAAACGTAGAAATGTAGTTTAACGGTGGACTATTCCTTGGAATTTAAACATCAATGAACCTCATACTGCATTTTGTCATGTTAAAACAATGACATTAATCTTAAAAAGTCTCGCCTCAGACCAAACACTTGGGTGTGCCAATTTAATTATGTAACTGACACCTCGACAGCCCTGGCAGACAGTCAGGAGCTCCAAGACTTCCCCAAGAGAAAATCACTTAAAAAAAAAAATTTTAAAACCCAAAATCATCAAAAACTGCCGCAGGGCTCTTTCATGCACTTAATGCCACCAAACAACTGATTCACACGCAGGGTTTTTGCAGGCAAAAAAACTTACGTTTAATAACCAAATACTTAAATACAAAAAAACATATGTTTGCTCCTATCCAAGGCAAGCATCCCTACTAATAATCCATATAGTTCAATGTTGGCACCTAATTTGTCCCAAAAAGGCTGTGAATGCCATAAACTTTGTGTCTTGTTGACAACAAATGAGCTTATACTATTTCAAGTCTTAAAACTAGGGCTGTTCAACGATTAATCGTGATTAATCGCATCCTGAATAAAAGTTTGTGTTTACATATTGATATTTGTCTGTGCGGTGCATCTTAATTTAGTATTTTTTAGTATTTTTAAAGTTCTACAGTCTACCTCAATGTCGTTTTGAAAAATGCAACTAAAATGGGCGTGAACGCTGTGAGAAGAAGAGTGGGGGAGTGGGCGGGGCACATGAGAAAGTGATCTGATTCCATATCTTAAAATATATAAGTCATTACCTGTTTTATGCAGTCTATGGTCATTACATGAATCCTACTTTCAAGTGACATCGGTTTTACAGAAACCACTAAATGTAATACGAGTACTAATTTGTAACAAAATGCAAGTATAACTTTTCTAGTTAAAATATGACAGCTACCCCATTTGATGGAAAAGAAAACACAGTCTGATGAATATTTATGAGACACCGATGGGTCATCAATGTACTATCATACATCCTTTGATGTTGGCCAGATGAGGATTTTAAACCCGGAAGGCAAAACTATAGCAAAAAAGCTCAAAATTAACTAGGTTTCTCTACTTTAATTACTTACAGTTGCTAACTTTGTTTTCTATGATGTGCAACACAACCAACTCTCATAACATCTAAATAAATGTTGTTTAATGTTTCTTGGCTCTTTAAACACATACATTTAAGAAACAAATATTATTGTTTATATATAATTGAAATATATATTAATATATACATGCAAATATTTCCTAAATATATACATGCGTTTATAAATACAAAATAAATATGCGCAGTGCACAGACAAATATTATTATTTAAATACAACGTTTATTGTCGCGATTAATTGCTGAACAGCCCAAGTTTAACCGGTTGAAGTTTCAAAATTACCAATTAATATTCGTAAATGTCTCTTGAGAAAATCTGTTCAGTGAGATTAGATACTGTTAACACAATGCTGTATGACGTACACATTTGGGCTCATGGGACAAAACAGCTGTCTGCCCCATGCTCAAACCCTCTCAGCTGGGGTCGAGAGGGGTGGCATGGAGGGTCAGCTCACCCGATGGCTTAACTCTGCCTACAATAAAGCAGACACCCTCGCAAACACATCATGACTGACTTCGAGGTCCTTTCACTGCTGGCTAATCCTTCCTGTATTTGAAATGTTTGCAGTGTGCTCTGATGTTTGAGGGACAGGCGTGCACACGTACACGCTTACACAGCCCTTGTATTTACAGACAGCTGTGGCCGGTGAGGTCCATCTATGAAAGTGTGGCAGCTGACAGCCAGGCGCAGCTTTAAACAGGTGTGGGACCAAAACAGTACCCTAGCAAGTGACGCTACAGAGGCTCTGTTGACTTTGAGACCCTCTATATGTTCTTATGAAATCAGATAGTTGATTATTACATAATGTTGGTCTGACATTGGTCTAAATACATGGAGGCTAGAGATGCAACGATATTAGATTTCTACAGTGATATTGCTAGCCGGATTAGACGAGTGATATCTGTCCGTACCGATACTTAAGATTGAATTAAAATTTCTTAAATTTAGGAAATTTGATTAAAGTTTAAGAATTTTATTAATTCACTATTCACTATTAACATTAAACATCAAACTGGTGATGTTTCTTAACATGATCTAAAATACAAAGCACAAATTCACTGCATTTTCCTGTCCTCTTTTGATTGACAGGATATATCGGCCAGATTATCGGCTGATTTCAAACATTTGGCTTTTATCGACCAATTCCGACTATTATTGTAACAATATCAAAACCTCACTGTACAATAATACCTCGGTATAACGTCCACGCTGCGGTATTTGTTGTGAGATGGGTCAAATGACCTAAAAATCTCTTTTATAAAATAAAATAATTGCACCAGATGGACCTTGCCAAAGGTAACATCTATTATTTTTTCGAACATTCCCTATGTAGGCCCGAAAGACTTATCGTTTCATACGGTCATGTGACCTCAATAATATTGAGACAATTTTGCTATTGTGATATCACAATACCGATAATATTGTTACATCCCTACCGATTATTGGCCGATATATCGGTGCATCCCTAATGGAGACTTATAAAGCACAGGGTTACATTGCCTTGTGGATGCACACAAGGTGGGCATTTCAATAGGCAGAAGTGTGTTACATATTCACTTGGGCAAAACTCACTGGCAGAACCTTTGGGGCACTCACTCTTCTCTAAAGCTGCCTTTCAAGTGCACTTAAATGAATAAACAAACAGTGAGAATGGAAAAGTAGTTGTTAGCAGGATTTCTAAAGCAATTCTGGCAAATGTACGAAACACTGAGCAGAGGGGTATGTGAGCAAAGCCGGGCCTGTGCTGATCAATGAGTCCATTGATCACTTTTAAGACATGTGGGCCGGTCAGCATATCAATACTGAGACTGATTCCAGGGGGCTGGTAAAGATCAGACAGCCGCCAGCTTTCATATATGCTCAGCTTTAAAGGGGGCTCCCGAATACACCTGTTGCTATTTTCTCCATAGTAATATACTCTTCACATACAGCATATGAGCAGCTGACATGCATGTTGCACATCCAGGTTTTTCTTGCCCAATCTTTTTTGTTGACAAATTGTTTTATGCTCTCCTACTTGTAAGTCGCTTTGGATAAAAACGTCTGCCAAATGAATAGATGTAAATCTAACAGCAGAGAAAAAATAAATCAATAACACAAGCCGACACATCGAGAATCTCCTCGTACTGTGAAAGAGATGCAAAGTATGCCAACAACAATAACTTTCTACTCAAACACAGTCTACAACTCCTGTGAGGCAAAACCACAACCTTGCTCCCTCAGCACAGTTAAGACCAAAATGTCCATCGTGACAGAGATATTCAGGAGGATCCTAACAGCAGAACTTAGAGCAATTCTCGTCCGGCAAACACCATTAAAAGGCGTGACACAGCAGGCTCGAGTCGTGACTTTTCTTCAACGCTAAGGTGTGTCAGGTAAGTCTAAAACACTCTTCTAGTCCACCACCTTGTTCTGGCGTGTCGAGCTCTTTCCAACATTTAAGTAAACAAATTCTCGAGGGTATGCAATCATTTGCGTTCCCACCTGTGGAACTGAACAACAAACTGAGAAAAAGCTTCAAGCTAAATGCTTATATTACAGCTGTCCTGCTGTCTAATGCCTATCTAGGCAGCTGTCTTCGAAGGGAACGTGCAAGCTGAAATGATGCATCATTAGCGACTGATCTGGAATGCAACAATCTGGCAATGGAAAAGCACATTAGGTAAAGGCATTAGGTTTCAATTACAAAGAAAACAACTCACAAATAATGTCCTATTGTTGCCATGCTTCTCTGATGTCTAACTGATGCATACAATGGAGTGAGTCAACAATATAAAGCACACAAGCAATTTATGTCTAAAACAGAGCTGACACACAAAAAGATTGTTTGTCACCGTCCATCCTCTGTTCAAGTAAAAGGGAGACTACATTTAAACTAGACATGAAACGTGAACAGAACTGTCTATGTTATTGTTTTGCTAAAACCATGCAGACTGAAGTGAGGCACGGTCAAGGTAAAATTCTTCAGCTATCAGCAGCTCAAACAGCGTCAGGGCTACATCACACCAGCGTTATAAAGACCTAAACAGACAGAGAGCGTAATGGCTACAGAAAACAAACATGTCACTTTAACTAGAAGCGGGCTGTGTAACCTAATCCGGGTCACTGTAAGACGGTCAAACCTTCCTCTGATTGTCTGAGCCGAGAACAACAGCGATGAACTTTCCTTTCACTGAGCAAATAAAGCTTGTGCGTTTGTTGCTTGGGGTGACAGAATTTACACTCCCCTAATAGCAACATGTTTTATTCGGTTATAATACACATGAAAAGTAATACACTTAATGTAGACAAGACAGAATAAACCGTTTTACCGGGGTACTATGTTTTTACTAAAATGCAACTACAATTTTCAGCAATCGGCAACTTTTTTTAGGTCGAGAATATTTAAGTTTGTCAACATCTGACTTTAAAGGGATAGTTCACCCAAACTTTGTTCTCTTGAACACAAAGAAAGATTTTGAACAATGTGAAAACTAAACAATTCTGGGGCACCACTGACCACCATAGTAGTTTTTTCCTTGCTGTGGAAGTCAATAGTGCCTGAGACCTGTTTGGTTAAAAAAATCTTCCAAATATCTTTCTTTGTGTTCAGCAGAACTAAACGAACACATGTTTGGAACAAGAGAATTTTAATTATTGGGTGAACTGTCCTTTTAACCCACATAAAGACAAAGTAACCTGCAATTTTATGTTTCAAGCAGAGATGGCGATATAGAGGCAAGCTTTTATGACGTCATTTGAATAGAAAATGTAAATTTTCATCCGTCCACACGTCTCAAATAAAGACCCTCTACAAAAAGGACTGGGGTAGTTGACGCGCACATTTGACAACTCACTGACTAATCAATTCTCAAATGATGTACATAAAACCAATAAAAGTATGCAAAGCTAAGCTGGACTCTAGTATATTCTCTCTACTACACAGACTATTTTTTTTATCATGCTTCAAACCTGCGCCATATGTGTAAACGGTTCCAGTTTTAAATTCCAGAGGTTTCACATGGATTTACTTCTTGGTTTTATGTGCAACATCAGGAGTACTATCATTCTGAAAGCTGTAAAACATGCCGTTTTCTTACGTCAGGGTTACATCACCCATATCTGCCTCTAAAAGGTAAAGACGTTGGGCCCCTAGCATTCTGGGTAAATCCGGAGGTGTTCAGAGTTAATGCAGTTCTGATGAATTGCTGTTCCTGTGAAGCACGATTTGCCTGTTTTGCTCATTACGAGCACCAGAACGAAAGTCTGTTTGTGTCAAGAAACCGAGAGAGAGAGAGAGAGAGAGACAGAGACAAAGATGGTAAAGATCTCATCTTACCTCTTGTTCCAGTTGCAATGTCAGCCACTTTCTGGAATGCGTCCAGGAACGAGCTAGTGACAATGATTGTCGTCCTAGACGAAAGAAAGAGAAAAAGGCTGTTTATAAGAAAATAGTAAAGTAGATTTGCCTGGATTTCAGTACATCAAAACAAAAACATCCACCGACAGATTTTTGGAGGATGCAGCATGTATTGTCATACGAACCAACATTAACAATACCGCACAGACCGCAATGCTTTGGCTGAATGATGTTTAAATCTCTAAAGATGTTGATGGTCACTAAGGTTCAACCACAGTACTAAAAATCCGATTTTTTTGCACATATTGTGGAGGAAAACATTTGATGGTCTTCCACCGAGAGCCTTTGTGTAAATATTCTTCATGAAACAAGAGTACTACATTCTTGGTAATGGCTAAAAACAAGCAACTCAAATGTTAAAAATGGACAGCACGGGGCTTTGAATTTTAAAAATTTGCGAAAACCGATTTCTGTTCAATTCTGCAGGTGAAGATACCCAACCTACTTTGTTCATAACTCAGATTTCTCATTTTATAAGTTAAACATCATTACCATGTATTTAACGTATGCCCTACTCCAGGTTAGATGGAAAACTATACAGCTAGAGGTCAATGGAAAAAGTTCATCAGCTGGGACGAGGGCCCATGCTCTGAGGGTCAATGGGACTATTGTAGAGATTCATTCAGAGCCTTCATTCTGAAGAGAGAGATCTCAGCTTATCAGAGAGAGCTCAGTAGTATCAGGTGATACAAACTACAAAGTACAGCCTTTCAGCAATTCCTCCCCCTCCCCGGAGCGGCCCCCCCAAAGTCCTACAAAAGCTTTTGTGCCTGATATGTAGACGCTCACGCAGACATCCCCATAAGAGCTCTTCAGGTTTGAGTCTAAAATACGTTGAGTTACTAAACCGAAAAATCACACTTCACTGAAGCTGACTTAAAATTGAAAACTACTCTGCACTTCTACTGTTCTCGTGTTGACTAACTACATATGATGTTGTTCACATAAAAGGTAACATTAGTTAAGACTGTTTACAAAAACACCAAAGTCAAAAGGTTCTCAGCTCCTGGTAGTTCAGACAGAGGAGCTGGCAGCAGAGGAGGTTTATGTGAGTGAAGCGTGTTTGATGTTTATCTGCAGGAATGAAGTGGACCTTTGGGAGGGTCATTAGCCTGTTTACACTCCAGGGACAGAGAACAGCGAGGTCATGCTGAGGGAATATGCCGTAAAGTAAGGGACTAACAACTACAAGATCTTCTCCTTTCTGGATATGGCTCTGTTTCTGCATGCTTCTATTGATTTAGTGTACGTGGTACGGACCTTAGTCAGGGTAGACTCTATCATTAGATGCAAATAAATTAGTGCTGTGTTTGAGGGAATTACAGTTTATTCAATGAGTTGCACCATGGCATTGACCGTTAAGCTGATGAAACAAAATGTGCCTTTCTAAAATGTGCAGCTAACAATAAACAAGACAACATGGGTTATGAAAATGAGTGCAAATAGGTCAATCGGTTGTGAACATGTTGCACTGACCCTGACAAAAGTCCACATGTCTCAAATCAAGCCCCTTCCTACATCTTTCAACGTCTTTTGGCTACAACGCCTCTTTTAAAATAAATTTTTTTAGGCATGTAAATTTTAGCGTTAACGCTTGCAAATTTCTTTTTCAACGCAGCATCCATTTGTTTTGTCATTCTTTGTCTAGAATTACATTCCAAAATCACGCTCTTATTCATGTTAAGGCTTTTCAACCACTTAAGTGCGATTTGAAACAGTTGCTTTGACGCGTTCGGTGTAGCTAGGCACCTTCTAGCTGTGGGATGTGGCAAAACGCAACTCGAAAGCGGTCCAGTCACGGGCAAAAGGCTGCGACAGTGATTCTCTGTCAGACAGCGCACCAGTATTAAGTTCTCTTTTGTACTCGAATGAACAAAACCACACAAAATTATGCCAGAAACCCGTTTTGTCTAGCATTTTCGTAAGAACAGATTTCGACAACTTAAATAAAACCGTAAACGACTGCAGAGAGTTGTGAAAATGGGAGAGGCGTCAGATCTGCGTAGAGAGACAGCTCTTAAAGGGGCCGCGTTATTAAACGTGCTGCTCTGACTCCTAATGTTAATCAAAGAACAAAAGAAAAGAGGAATTCAATGCGTTTTGTAGCTTTAATGAGAAATCTTCTGTGTTTCATTTTGAATTTAGCATAACAGATTGTAAAGTGTTTGAGAACTTCATTCAATTTCTGTATATTTCCTACCAGTAAGGCAGTTAGCTCTTAATTATACTGTTGAATGGCTATAATTAACGTAAAAAAAAAAAGAAAAACAGAATGTTGGCTTTCATTCGTAAAATGTTGCTATTAAAGAAATCAATTGTTTCTACATTAATTTGGAGATTAAATGTCAAATTATTAGAAAGTAAAAGTACATTTAAAAACATGAATGTTATGTGCGATTAGTCACAGAAAAAATGTGTGATTAATCAGATTACATTTTTTGATCGATTCACAGCACTAAAGTATTTCAAATATTCCTCCATTAGCTGTATTCAAATGCAATACCTTCATGACAAATCATTTCAGACTGATGTAATAATGAAGCACATTTCCTTCTTTCGAAACAGGATTACTTTAATCAGTCCTTATTCAAACGAACGCAGAATGCGATTGGTCACGTCTGTGTGTGTGGAAGGAGGTCTGTTCTTACCTCAGCTGAGATTGCAGCTTAGCCCCTTTGGTGACAAAGTCCTCCCAAGCAGGATAACTCGCCTGTAGAATAAACAGAGTAAGAGAGAGGTTAACCAGGGTAAATCTGGGTAATCATTACACTTTACCCAAAGGGCACTGGTCTTCATGACAAATATCGGTCTGTTTAAAAGACAATTTGTAATTATTGACTAAATCCATACGGTCACCCAGACAAGCACGAACTCCACAGATCCTTCCACCAAAAACATAAAAAGGAGTCACGTAATGTAGATTAGATTTGCTATAACATAGCTATGGTGTTGTGAATGTTTGCTGGGGGTTTGCTATGCAGCTTATACGGCTAAGGTCACATGACAGGAAGTTGTTGCTAGTGTACATTGTGTTTACACCATAAACCTTTCATACTGGCAAACACAAGTCTTCACAAAGTGAAGACTTCTAAGGAAAACTTTAGTGTAGCCAACAAATGGTGATGAGTCATTCACCTTATAAAACAGGTTGTCACATCCAACTTTGCTGACTAACTGGTTGACCAACAAATCAAAAGTAGGTGCTGCTAGCTGGATTTCTAAACTACGAATGAAACAAAGTATGAAAGGTATTGTTCAAACCAATTCCCTTGTTAATCAAACTCTTAATGTTATATTCTGTTCTCACTCAACCGGTTCAGTACCCGAGACTATTTGCATAAATCAAAAGTTTTTTCGTTTTGTTTGTTTTCCTCAGAAGATTCTTTCGCATGAGAGACCGCACATTACCTGAAGAAATGCTTCCAGAATCTCAAATGAGTCTTAAAAGGTCACTTGTCAAACAACCTACATTGAGGCGGCATCCATTTGTTGACCTACATTGAACCTTACTAAATTCTTTAATTTTTTTTTTGAAAGATGACAAACAAACTTGCGCATACTGACTCCAATTTCTAAACATTTTAAGGAAATGAACAAGAGCTATTCGTACAATTTTGTTGTTTACGTCACTGATGTGTCACTTATTTACACTTTTTATCTATGTACTAGGGTTGGGCCGAGAGAGGGATGACACTGTCCATCGCAGATGGCTTACAGCCATCACAATGTTGACCGGCATCGTGATTCCCCAGCATGACGCAATTTTCAACATCAGGAGGGTCCGCCATCGTCCGTTCATCCCAGGCGTCTTTATACAATGCGAGCTGAGAAGACACGTGTCTTCTTTATACAATTATAAAATCAGGCGGGTCTGCTCAAACTGCTCATCCTCTTTATACAGCGCAAGCAACACATTAATAAAGTCAGGCTAGTATGATCTGTACAGTGCAAGGTTTTATACCTCTTAGCCTTGTTCATATTTGTTTACAACGCGTAGCCTGCAGCACAGAGCAGTCAGAGTCACGTGACGAAAGTGAAACATTTGTTGGAATCACGATGCCGGCTCAACATTGTCATGTCTATCAGCCATCGGTGATGGACAATGACATCGACTATCGGTCCAACCCTACCACGCTGTTGACAAATAACACACACACAGCCTTAACTGGTGGGCTCACGATCTACTCGTCTTTCCACATGAAATAACAACTGGAAGAAATACCAAATTTGCAGATCATACATGCGCGAGTAAAATGCTCACGCTGTCTTGAAAACTGGTCGCAAAATGCGATTTGGTAACAGTCTGGAGCCCTGATTTAATTGTTTTCAATGTTTTGGCAGATGGTTTGGGGGTACATCAGCCAGCAAACTGATGTACCCCCAACCACCACCTCGCCACGCCCCCCAATGTCATCGTCCATCGTTTCACTGTAGGCATCGTCCAATGCCAATTTGGTAGACATCGCCAAAAGATGATATTTGGGGAAAACGCTTCATGAAATGTGTTAGGAATAATATTAGCACCTTACCGCTAATCATCCATTCAATCTGCTCATCTCTGAGAATGACACATGGTACAAATCAAAGGTAACAGCTTAATAAAATATATATAACAAACACCCTCGCATGGACATTCTGTATCTCATCTGGATATTAGACTATCAGTGTCAAATTATTGGAATGAAATGAAACCTGTTTACAAGGTCAAACAACAAGTACAAGAGTGTCGCAAGCAAGTTCGAGCGAACAAGGCTGCAAAACCTTTTCCAAAACAAACAAAAAAACTGTTAACAAACAAAAAAATAAAGAAGTAATTGCAGGCATTTGCTTTGTGGCTTTATCATCTGACAATAATGTGACAAACAACTGCCTGATGAAACAATAACAACAGCAAGTATGCCATGACATGCCAAGTGATAATGTGTATAATATATAAACAGTAAATGTGTTTATGTGGTCGGACAATTTTACTTCAGCAAAACTGCAAACCAACCAAAATTTGGATATAAATATTGTTCCAAAGAAATGCTCAATATTGTTTATTTAAAATATAATCCAAATCAAGCTAATGCTGCAATAACCGATAATCTGTAACCGCTAAGCCTTCTTAAAGAAAGCAGCATCCGCCTCATAAACCGCTGACTGCTCCATCTGCAATTAATACAATGGTTATATTATAATCAAGTTGTTTGTTGATTAATTCATCTGTAAACAAGTACAGAGAATACTACAGATATGACGAACAAAATGTTACATGATGGCAAAACATAAAATACTGTATAGCAAATGTTAAGGCGCATAGACATTTTAAACTGATTTCTCCTAAACCACATATTGTCCACTTCAGATCCGCATGATTAAAACTGTAATATTGATTAGTTGAAATGATTATTAAATCTAGAATTGACATCCAGACAGTGAACAGACACTGTTTAAATGCAATTGTGGTCTATAATTTCCCTCATTGTGGGACTTAAAGGGCTCTGTTTTCATAATAGCATAAAGTTCCTGTTTCTGAAATCCCTCTCAATCTATGTAAATGTTTTACTGGAGTATCACATGATTACGTTATTTTACGAGACTTTGTTCTACAGCTTCATTTCAAATCAGAAAGAGGAAGAGATTCAAACGCAAATCTGCATAATCTTTGCACATTTTTCTCCCATAAGAGGAAATAGACTCACCTAAACTCACCAACAACAATCAAAAAAATGTAAAGGCATTGACATGGTCTAATACCTAATGACCTGTTTCAGAACAATGCTATTATTCAGCTGTCTCATTCTTTTCAATTCCTTATTTTCCATCACAAACAAATGCTAACTACTGTAAAATGTAGACGAGATGCCCGTCTGCATTCTCATACTGACCATCTCCCTGATAACCATGGTTACAGAACATAAGGTTATCACAACATGTGCTTTATCTCTTAGGAAACAAGTGGCCATGATTTGTACAGACAGCTCCAGGGCTGATCTTGTCAGAAACTTGAAAGAATGATCCACCCACAAGAACCCGCCTTCGAAATGTCTTCCTCAAACTCTCAGCTCTTTGTACGTCTTCTGTGAAGTGACCCCTCGGAGTTCGGCATTCAACCGCATAAAAGAAATATATGATCAGTTTGGCTGGTAGAACGCATTTATTTTTTTCTTTCTGGCTTTAGGTCTTCATAAATTTAAGTACTATTTTCTAAAAAAGTAATATTTGTATATGTACAATATTTTTATACTTTTACTAGCACATTTACTTCAATTTACTAAAGTAAGTAAATATACTCCGTGGCTGAATTATTAAAAACAATGTTAAACTTGTTCTCAAATGAAGGACTTTTATTTTGACGGGTTGCCGCAAAGGGGTGTTTAAAGGAAGCTTCCTTGTTGTGAAACGCGGACGCTCAAAACTCTACAAGCTCAACCATGCCACTCTTTCACTCATAAACACGCAAAACAAGCAGATTACAAATACATCGCGGAAATCATATGGCCCTAGATATCACACATACGTCGTGCAAACTTCGGCCATTCGGACGGCAGACAGCAGCCTCTAATTCGCCATTTAACACCCGAATACACAGAGATAAAACAATGCAAGTATCGATAACAGTATCGTTTGTCATGAAGCTTATTGATAATCTGGTATCGACCCAATAATGTACCGGTCCAAAAAAGCCCCGGTTCTCGGTACCCATCACGATTATCATTAACAATATTATCACGGTTTTATTGATATGCTCAAAAAATTATTATATATTATATTATAAATATATATTGAGTTTACCTGTAAATGTACTTTTGTTTGATTAACATCAAATAAATAAGATTAATATTAGTCATGGCACTTTGGGGGCATGAGGTAAAAGTTTCCTAGCTCAGATTAAACACAACCTTAAGTGAGTGAATCAGATTTTCATATATAGCGCTCATAGCAGAAGAAACAAGCTGAATGGAGTTTCAAACTCATCACATCATTTAATGGAAAATTAATGGAAATGATGGGAAAAAAAATACATTCAATCTGTCGTCGCTCCTAAAATGAATTCAACGGGTCATCTTATTAATGCTATAAATTAGTGCCTCATCTTTTTAATCTCCTCACGTTAATGATTAGATTTCGATGGTTTACGTTTGTTCCCCACCTCAGAAACCAGCGAAGGTTCATCAATGCCATCAAAATTATTTGTTTGTTTGTTTAACACAAAATACAAAGTAGATAAGGGAAACTATGATGCCGACCGTATTCAGAGCGCCGCCATTACGGCGGATATATCGCATTCTGCAGAGAAGTAAGACTGGCGTACAGTATATTACGGTTTGGAAAAAAAGGGAAAACATGACAGAATAACACGGTAGATATCGCAAAGTAAAATTTAAAAGTTACTTTTCAATACTGACCTGATACAATACTGATTTTTGTTCCGAATGTCAATCCTCCTGACTCCAGATTTACTCTCCTGACATAAATGAACAAAACCCACGTTTCATGTTGCATCTACGTAATACTCTTGATAACTTTATTTGATGCTGGACAGGGTTTTTCAAGCCGAAATACTAACCGTAGGATATTATTATCACGGTAAACCATTAAACCAGTGATCGTTACATCCCTAGCACAAGGGAAGTGTCGTATGATGATTGGGAGGGATGCTCCGATCAGGATTTTTGCAGCCGATACTGAGTACCGATTTCTTGTCATCGTGATCGGCCGATATTTGATTTTTTTACTCAAAAAAGACAAAAATAAACACAGACAAAATGGACCAGTCTGATGCAACCTACAAGGTTGATTTAAACATTGTCCAAAAGTAAACTGTGAAGACAAAAACATTTAATCTCCTAAAATGGAGAAAACTGTAACTTAAACATTGTCAAATAAAGGTTTCCGCTTTGGACAATGCTCCTCCACGTGAGATTTCTTTAGAACATACACGCCAAATTGCAAATTTTTCATTGTTTCTCGAAGTGTCGTAATAGTTCCACACAGGCGATGACATGACTGCGGCGCCAAATCATTTACGTCTTCACGCATTCTGGACGTTTATGGTGACGAGATCGGTTCGTGAGATCGGCAAAGTTAGTAAGTACCGATCGAGTCATAAAATGTGATTATCGACCGATACCGATCTGTGCATCCCTAATGATTGGTGTAAACTGTCAGCACCCTAACAAGTACAGATCTGATCCAGAGATCGAGAATTTTTTTTTTTGCTATAATCCGATTAGCAAATCCGAGAATTATTAATTGCGAGCTAAAAACATTGCAATAAAAAGGAATGATCGTCATAGTTTTTAATAAAAATCTACTTAATATAAAATAATTACAATGTCACCCATAAAGGATAAAATAACAAAATTGAGATGCTTTTCATTTTCGATCTAAACACAGGCCTCAAAGTATAGTGCAGTATGCTAGCAGTTCATTCTGAACACAGCCTAGCATGGTCCTTTCAATATCAAAGAACCTAAAACAGTCTAACGCCTCTCATTAGCAAAAGCTTTGCATGCCTCAAATGGGCACCTGCAAGGGTGTGTCCACATGAGGGTGTGTCCTGTATGTGTGCGTGGGTGCACATGTGAGTGTCCTAGGATGCACGGGTGGCCTTTGAACGCTGTACAAGAGCGTTTAAGAGGTAATTCACAGGCAGGCCTGTGCACGGCAGCTTCAGTATTTACACGCTACAGACAGATCGTGGGATGTCAGAGGGGGGGTTGGTGAGGGGAAGGTCGTGAAGCAGGAATGCACACAGGCAGCTCCCCGGCTGTAAACTGCCGCCATCCTAAACCGGGAGGACAGAAATCATTAGCTTCTCCAATACGCCTAAACTTCTTTGGAATAGACCGGCTGAGGTCCACGAAAATGTTGAAACCCCTTTGATGATCAGAGTGATCTGGTTGAGGGGGAAGGTCACAAAATGGCCGCAGTCGTACAGAGATAGCTAACAAGTGGTGGTTTATTAGATGTTTCTAACACGTTTCAATGTGGTTCCTTATTGGCCAAAGTAAATAGAGCTCTTTCCCAAGCTTCTACCATCTTAAGACAATAAGGTTTCATTGACACCAAACATCCCCTAAAATACATATCAAAAACAGTGCAACAGAAGGGGAAAACTCTCGGGTTGCCTGCTGGCCCCCCGTTCACCGTCTAGTCTGTTACCTCATGAACCCTACAAGAAACATCTCTCCAGCCAGGTTTGTGTATTATGATAGGAACCAATATTTCACTGTATTTTTGCAGGTGGGGATTGAATTCTGATGATCGAGTTTTGCTTTGCCTTTGAACAAATATATTGAGTCGTCCAATGATATCAACAAAGCTTAGTGTGTTGCATTTTACCACCCCAAGAAATAGTTCACAACAAGCATTTCTTTAATGGTATGAGGAAATGCAACTCTTTGAAGGCCATAAAGTATAGTTTCGCCAATCAGGTTAGTAAGAAAAGTGTTTACTCAAAAGGAAGGCTTATTTTGTTGAAGGAGCTGTAATGCTTGTGAAGCAAAATCAGAAATTGGTTTGGAATCAATGATGAAAAAAATGAATTTCTCAATAATGTAATAGGAAAAAATGAAGTATTGCATTCCTTTGCAAGCAACATTTGCTTGAATCCATAAACTGTCGGTATAAGCACCAAAAAAAGTTTGAAATGCTCCTGTAGCCTATTTGTTTCTCCTGAATATAGAAACTAGCAAAAAATGCTTAGAAGATCAACCGATGACATTTTGTCTACGTAAATCACATTTGCATTTTTGGATTGCACAGCCTACGCTTCAACTGAGTGCTGTCTCGCCATGCAAGTGACATTTCACATGAGCAAGCAGCTGTGAGATGTTAAACATTGCGTCAGTGAGTTCAGGATGCATGCAACGCATCCAAGATACATGAACAGTCGGAAAATGCTCATGTATTGTGAATATTAAAAACTGCAAAGCCATGAAATTACTTTATATTCCTGTGCCCAACACGTTGCCGCTGTCCACCGTATCTTTATATCTGGTGGTGATATTTTCTTTTTGCCAGAAATCATTGTGGGTAGTCACCCTTTATGTTTGTCACTGGGTTTTGCAAATATCTAACCAATAAAATCAATTAATAAATGCTTGTCAACTTTGCACTTTTTAAATAGATTTTTAAAATAGCAAATTTGGACATTTGGGTTTGTGAAGGACAATGACAATATGCAAGTTAAGAACATTGCCAATTTGGCTATTTGCTAACTCAAACATGTTAACTTTGCATTATTTTACTGAGGAAGATCTAAATCTAACAGTAATATTGGTAATCACAAAGCAACCAATTACAGAGTAAGGAAATTAGCAAGCAAGATCTGATCTTAATAGATTAGTTAAAGGAATAAGCCCTATTAAAATTCAAGTATGGCAGCACGTCTCGAAGGTCTCGTGACTAGCTATATGACACTCTTGTTTCGCAAGAACCAAGAAAGCCATATTTAAACGTGACTCTTTGATCTGCTTGTTTATATCAAAACATATACGCTCTTAATATTCATCTTTTCTTTCAATATGAACTGAATAACTTTCAGATTTGGATAAGATAAAAAAGTGCATTCTTATCTTTTACTCACCCATATGACACTCTTTATTCACAAAAGCTGCTCTTTGCCATACAACAAAAATTGGAACAAGCATGAATTGAACGGACTAACTTTCTGGGGCTTTATAGCCATCTTGAAAAACATCTCAAATTGAGTTCCACAGAACAAGGACACTTTCCTAGAAAACTATGAGACAACGGCATAACATTCACTTTTGGGTAAACTATTCCTGTAAAATATCGAATCTGGTCTACTATCTATCTTTTATATCTCTCTCAGCTTACACCTGCACGCAAGTAAGATACGCAAGATATTTATTGAGTATTAATAAGCCCAAAGTAGCGTATGCCCTACAGCTGTTTTTCTGTGAATCATAGCTTTCCATGCAAGCAAATGCATGTGCGCACACACACACACACACACAATGATGGGGATATCCTGCACACTTCCCCCTTCCGGCAAGTCCAGAGACCTATTTCCACATTAACAGCCTGCATACAAATGAATCACCAAGACTCTGACAATAAACTGAGATGCAAATGTCTTCTAAGAGCATGTTTCAAATGAGTGCAAATAAAACCATAAAAATACAGTTAAATGCAGGAATGTATATCTGCTTGGCCATATTTCTTGAGTATATAATGTCCAGGACTTATAAGCAGCAATGTAATGTACATTTGCAAATATAAACCTACGACTAGAAACATTCTCTACATTAAATGTTAGGCATGACACACAGCAGCCACAAAAGGGAAACACTTAAGACACATTTAAAAATGTAATTAAAAAAAAATACATATTTTACTTTAGGGCCACTCCAGGTTCAAACATTACACAAAACCTGCACAGTTTTCTGTCCATTTCCTATAACACTAAAAGTAAACACGATCAAACCAAAGGCAATCTCAGAGCACCAAACGTATCTCTGACTTGGATTTAAGGAGAGTAAACACATATGTTTTGAAACATCGACAATCGAATCAGGTACAGAGGTGTAGTTTCGTAATGTTACACCACACAAAAATTTCTTGATTTCATAGACACGAAGTTGCGTAAAAGCATCAAAAAGGCTTTGTGTTATAGAAACAATTCTTGACTCATAGCTTGAGCCATGTTTACAACAGGATATGACATGCACTCAATAACTTCCCGCTCACCTGTGCCCACACACCTGTGTGTTTTCTAATAGGCAAATGATTAGTCAGAGTTATTATAATGGACAAGAACGAACATTGTACATGCATGTAAAAACACGATATACCGTATATGCTCCAGCTTCTTGGTCCTCGCTTATCTTTATACAGGGCACCGAAAATGACAACTTCCTTTTTGAGAGAGAAATAATGACATCATACAAGGGTCAATCGCTACTGCTGGTTAAGAGATAAATGAATAACGTTATAGCATGCGCCAAGACTGTTAAACATCTTGACAGATTATAATACAGTTTAGTTGGTCTGATTCACTTTGTAAATGTGAAATAAGCCCGACTGTCCTATGGTATAATGACATCTACACGAATTACACTATTAGCGTGTTATATTAACATGGTTCAAAATTAATACTGTCTCTTTTTCAACAAACGTGTTATTATATTACCATAGGACATGTTAAAGTGAATAGATGGTTATACGCCATTGAAAATAATATGATTCCCATGTATCATGTCATTCTTATGTTCTTCAATATGGTACAAAATATTCACATATCTATGCCACTCCAAGGAACCCATGACAAAAAAAAACAATGGTCACAGTAACGTTCCTCATGGTGACCACAACATTCGTTTTTGAGTCCAATGGATGGAACTGTAAACTAGAACAGGCAAATATTTTCCGAAATTGTACATAAGAAAGCACCACCATCTCTTAAACTTGCAGATGAACGCACACATCCAGATACACAGATGGTGAATTGAAGGGGACACAGACACACATCACATGTATCAGCAGCCGGCCAACCACAGAACTGTTGCCAACCCTCCAAAACAGCTGGAAAATAACTTATTCCGAGCATTTGCCCAAGCAGAACCCCAAACCACCCACGGTGTTGAGGTAAACCAAAGCATCTGTGTATTAATTTGATGTAACGGGGACTCACCTTCATGTCGTTCATGATGGTTTGGAAGAGCCCTCCCAGAGCGCTGCACTCCTTCTCCATTCCTGCATCCATTTTAGCTGCCCAAAAAACACGCAGGCAGCCTTGACACTTCTCCTTCCGACGAGAGCCCGGCTCGAAATCCGCTGTCAACGTTTAAAGGGCGCGGTACGTGGCTGTCTCCGAACGTCGTTGTGAATCAATCAAAATACGGTAAATCGACCATAAAAAGAGCGCGTTACTATGTTGTCGCGCAGTTACCGCGCTGACTGGCCGCCCGGCGTAAGTAAACTAGCGCTAGCCGCGCAACTTACTAAACCTCTGAAAACACATCGCATCGCCACGGTAAAAAGTGCGCAAAACAGGTATAAACCCGAGGTGTTTTAAACTCGTGTCCGCGAATAAAAAGTGCCACGTAAGCACAGGTACGACAGCGAAAAAACGTCGGTTGAAAGTCAGCGCCGAAGTACCTGGCTCGGCGGTTTCAAAAACTCGGATCGATAGTAATGTTAGTTTAGATCGTAACGATCTCCGCGCTTTTTATTCCTCATGGTTTCATTCAGTCGTTCCCGTCGCTGTATCCTCAAGTGTATTGATTTCGAGCGGCAGCGGTTTGAATGGGCCTTTCGAGCGAAATTAATACCGCGGTACCTGACTAAAGTTACGACCTCTTATACATTCCACGGTGTGAGTGGTAAACATTATTCACTCATGACTCGCTCTCTCGCTTTCCAGTCGTTTTGTGAGGATCGCCTGGCGCACGAACTCCAAGGTGGAGGCGGGGCGTAGACGCTTCGGGCATCTTCGTCCTTTTCCGTCAAAGTTGTGTTTTGTCGTCAACAGACGCGTGCTTTACCTTGCAAATTTTCTCTTGTGCGATGGTGAACGTTGTTTATTTCTTTTTTAAACACGTTCATGTAGATCTAAAGAAGGCACTGGTTATACAATGAATAAATACAATTTAATTCAATTGATTACCAATGCCTAAATCCGCTTTAAACGTACTCTGAATACAGACAGACCAACTCATAACTGTATCCTGTTATATTTCTCTACAAAAAAGTGGGTTTTCACATCACATATATGAGTCAGCATCATTGTGTGCATAATCAGTGCATAATGTTACACAATCCTTTTCCATTACCTGACATTACAAAATGAGTTCACCTCTCAGCAGAGCACGGTCTCATAGCAACACAGACATGATAAATTCAGCATCACGTCCTCTAGTGGCCACCTGTCTCTCTGCTAAGAAAAGAGAGGTCACCTTGGACACACTGGCTGGAGCGATGATTTGCTGCCATCTTATGGTAAAACAAGCAGTACATGGGTGTATTTCAGAAAGCAGGGTTAACTTACCTTCAGCTAAACCCTGAACTCTGGGTTGATTAACCCAAACCTTGCTTACTCGGGGTATGTCGGTTCCAGAACACGTTTGAAGACTAAGTTTAATCAACTTTACGAAAGATACCCAGAGTAAACGCACGCTCACAGAAACAACATGAAGACATTGTCAATGGATCACAGATTTCACGAGTCACCATGGAAACGGTTAAGATGCTCAACGTTTTTGACTGTAAAACAACGTTATAAAATGATGGTTTTTGCTCAAAAGACTTAAATCTGCATCGGTGTAAAGTGCTAAATTAAAAAACATAAATATTGTGGAATTTAATTTATACGTTTATAAAACTATACGCGCTATTAAATATAAAGAAAGTTTAGATGTATATAGGCTGCTATATATATGTTTTTTTATACTAAGATATTTTAAATATACATTGATCATGGCTATCTCTTATCTATCTATCGCTATTTTATACCAGTGTATTTAACATGTATTTAATTACATTGCTTATTGTGTAGGCTGTATATTGAACCTCTACGTTAGGCCCACGGTTATGTCCAACCTGTCATGTGATATATCCTTTTAAATTAATGTATTTCAAATAGGTTATATCCATTTTCAATTTTTGGTTTGACGTTGTTAGCTAAAAGGCAATGGCTTTCCATATGTTAGAAGAGGTGGCAAAGGCCTATCCTGAAAGGCTAGTTGTAATTTGGAGAAAGACCTTTCAATACTATACTGTAGGAGGAGGCTGAGGATCAGAAGGACATTTTTAAGGAATACAATGAAAAACCTTAAGTCTAAGTTTTTAATGTATTTTGTTATGTAAATGGATTTAAAATTATAATAAGAATTTAAATATGTGGGTCAATATGCCATGGTAATCCCATTGGGGGTCACCTAATAAAGCCTTGGAAACCTGCCAGCCTTGGAATTTAACTTGCAACCTTTGAGTTTTAAATCTGGTTCTCTAACCATAAGGCCACAACTATCATTGACCCAATGCATCAATTATTGTCTAATAAGTGGACAAGAGTAATGATATGCATTCCTCGGGAGTTAAAATACTTCACTATAATATCCCTTAACTGTTGGAAATTGTGAGAAGTGTATATTTATCCAGTGATATTTGGAGATGTTTTAATAAACCTAATTCAAAGTATATACAATATTCAATATAAATACATAAAGTTTAACCATAACAGCTTACATTATTTTATTTAAAGATTTTCTATTTTAAATTGTTAAATAATAAAGTTAATAAAAAAATTTGTTGTGAATGCTATATTGGGATGGGTGAGATTGGAAATGTAATTGTAATATTGCTGTAAAGTTATAATATATTATACATAATGTGCTTCCATGATCACTTGACGCTCATCGAAAACGCACACAAGGGCAGACAACCCCTAAAGCTTAGTAACATTTCCTTAAAATAGACTAACCCTGGAACATAACCTGCTCCGGAGCAGGTTATCTTCAGGGAGTAAGTTGCTATGGTTACTTACATACCCTGAAAGTTATCTATGTTTTTGGAACCGAAAGTTGGGGTTATCAGCTAACCCTTAAACTTACCCGGTTATGTCACATAACCAGCTTTATGGAATACACCCCTGGCCTATTGCATACTTCGCCTGGTATCCTGTGCAAGGTTAGTATAGTATAATAAACTTAACATTTCTTTATTTTAAATAAAATTAAAAATTACTAAATATCATTTGGAAAAACTTGAATTAAAGGAAAATTATAAATATTACCTCAGCAATATTCTAAAGTAGGCTAAGTTTAAGTTGAAGCACTAAAATTCTTAACTGAACCTAAATAAAAACTAAAATAAAAATACATTAAACTTATACAGCAATATAAAAATACATGATCAGATGACAAAAGCACGTAACAAAATTGCTAAAAATTGAACTAAAGTTGTTAAAATTATTAAATAGAAATTATTAAATAAAAGTTATTAAATTATAAAGAAATAAAAAAAACTGAAAACAAAACTATAATAATTGATCTTGTGTACTGTCTTCCTAAAACTATGTGAGATTGTATACAGTATGTAAACATTGTCATAAGAGGTATTCAGAAGTCCCCATAAAGGGGATTACAATACCTCATTTACTCAACCTCAAGTTTCATGCATTTCTTTGTTCAGTTAAACACAAAGATATTTGGAATAATCTTAGTAATTGAGATTTCTGGGACATCATCCCCCACAAAAAAACAAAACTGAAGTCAACGGTGCCCCAGAACTGTTTGTTTTACTTAATTCTTCAAAATAGTTTATTTTGTCTTCAACAGAACAAAAACAAAATCATACAATATTTCTTTTTTAATTTGTAGTCAATGGTGCCTTAGAAATCCCAGTTGCTAACATTCTTACAAATATCTGTGTTCAACCAAACAAAGTAATTGATACAGGTTTGGAACAACTTGAGGGTGAGTAATTCATCACAAAATGTGATGTCTTTATTTATAATATATATTTATATTCACTTAGATCATGAACGCACCATTCTTTATGTATTCACACATATTAGCGTACATATGCATTTCATTTTTATTAAGTTTTTCACTTTGTATTTCTTTATTTTCACTTTTATTGCTATCCCTGAACTATACAGCAAACATTTCACTATTTATCATATCAAACATGAACTGTATACATACTAAATGATGAAAAAAGTAGAAGTAGTATCGGAGACCAATAAAGAAAGACACAATGTTGCATTTTCTCACTCGTTTTAATACTGGCTGACAGCAATTCATGTACTAAATTTCAGTTGTTTTGAATTTTATTTCAAGAAATTACTAACAATTTTTCATTCTCAACATTCTCAAATCATAGCTGCCAGGGATAATAAGAGGCAAATCACACAGCAAAATGAGATTTTAGAATTAAATCCATGTTTCAAAATAGAGACAATAAGTACTTTATTCAAACAAGATATGCATTCAATATGTAATTGTGCAACATTTTACAGAAATCCCTCACCTTTAAAAACATGACTCATTGACAGGTTAGAGACTAAGTTAATCTCGTAGGCAAAGTTAGGTATGGCCAATAAATCTCATTTTATTAATAACCACGTTATGTAAGCCACATCATTTATTTACACAATGTAATTCAAATTAACACACAAGGATAATCATGTCTGATGGACATAACTGGCTTTATAGTTGCCGTGTGCACAAAGCCCTCGTGTGGGCAGTTTTGTAAGTGCAGCCTGACCTCACAGAGGTTTTGGCTTCGATGCCGAGTTCACACTGCATGATTTTGATTCGCCGACGGGTTTTGAGAAATCACAGAGAAATTTCTGAAATCGGTACTCGTTCATGCGAGTGACCATCGCGCGATCTGAGAGAGTGGGTGACGCATTGCAGACGCCCGTGAAATATTTGCCATGATGCTAAATATATGCACCTGTCGGCAACTCAAAATCCTGCTGTGAAACGAGTTCTGACTGAATGATGACCTACAGCCAACTAGAAGGCAAGATACAAGGCAAAATGAGGTTCGTGGAGGAGACCACAGAATCAGCAAACATCGCTTCCAATGTCGCGCGAGAACTCTGATACCACATATCACTTCTCGCCTGCGTTTGGTTGTGAAACGTTGTTTGCGGACCTGACAGTTGTCAGCGATTCTGACCAATTGTAAAGTTATCAGTGTTCAGTCGTTCAATGTGAACTCTCGAGCAACTGAATGCTACCCCAGATAGTGATGCAGTGTGAAAAGAACCATGATGCAACGACGGCAATGTGAACTCGGCATTAGTCAAAGCAGTAAAAAAATCAAAGACATTTCCTCACAAGTCCTCACTTAAGACCACCTGTTCCAGTTTGCAGGTATAACCTACATACTCTACTAGTATATCCAGAAGAGAAACATTTTAGGTAGTATAAAATCTTGTCATGCTTGTTCATTAACCCAAATAACACTGCTGAAAAAGAATAATGAACAAATATAAAAGCTAGATTCCATATTTATAAAAAGAAAACACTGCATATCACCAATAAGTAATGCTATAACGTTTTAGGTATCATGCTTATTTTTCTGAATAAGTACGAAAACGAGCATGTTAGTACCAAGATGATACATCCACGGTATTTGCCTGGCAAAGTTTAGTTTTGAGTTCTCGTGTCACAAAGAAAATGTTCGGATCATAAAAACACACTGTGAGTACAAACGTTAATTTGGCACAACATGAGACGACTGCCATAAGAACTAGATTAGTGTTTCGGGTGAGCAGGCATGTTCAAGAAAAAACCCTGAAGTCGTAAAAGCACCTTCCGTCCGTAAATGTTTAGACTCACGTTCAGATTAGTTAAATATTTACAACAAAAATCGATGTCAGTGCATTTTCATGAGCAAGATTTCTATGACTTGGGGGAGTACAATGAGTTCTTCTCCATAAGCGTATGGTTCCAGAATGATTCGAGCATTCATTGATGGAAGCTGGTGGCAAAAACGGGTCCAGATACTTATAAAATACCCCCCCCTTTCGCTCTCTTAAAAGTCTTTCCACCTTTTATGGTCCCGGTGCTTTTTATGCCTCCAAGTTGCAGTTGGTCAACGGATTAACCAATAAGCTTGTTATTGAGTTTTCCGTCGTACTTTGCCGTTCCGTTTTGTGTTTACGTGCAATGTCACATGCAATAGCCAGAGCGCCGCCTTTCAGAAAGCGCACAAAATTTTCACCCACCAGTGGCCCCATGGCATACATACCCGGCTCCTTTGAGCACTCATATGTGTATGGATCCACATCCAACGGATTTCGCCGGCAGCAAATTGGCTCTTCGGGATCCCGCCCCAGCATGCGGCCGTCTTCTGAGAGAAATGACAGGTTCGGATGGGCACCGATCAGAACAAGCACCATTGACACCTTCAGAATGGCTTGTAGCCCTCTTTCGCCCTCTAGGACACATTTGCCATCAGACTTAAAGGCAACCACACGATGATTTGGGAAGCTGAGGTAACCTGGGTAACTGGTGTAAGGGATTGTACCATCAGCAGGTGAAGCGACAGGTGGGTTGGAAAGAATTACCACCTTTCCGTCCTCTTTGTGCTGCTGTTGGATCATCATCTGATGCACTTTGTGGTACTCCGGGTAGAGGAGTTTGGGCAGCTGGTTGAAGATGAGTGCCGGATCGGTCACGGATCTCCGAAAGGCGTGATATACAGGCGTGTTCAAGTGGTGAGCTGCGAGAACCGCATCTGCCGCTGTCAGCCCAGCACCCACCACAAGAACTGGTTCGGAGGCTCGATCCAAACGTCCCGAGGATATAGCAGCCTCCAGCTCCCAGAAGCTGTGGCACACAAAGGGAAGATTCTCACCCTCCACGGTGAGACGGGCCGGGATGTCGTGGGTTCCCGTGGCAAGCACAACGTTCTCTGCATAAACCGAGAAAGGGACCTCCACCTCATTTTGTCCTTCACCTCGCTTGGCTCTTTTTTGGAAACCTTGGATCTTCCAAACGGTGCGGCCGGATTCGAGTGCAACCCGGTGGACTGACGTCACGGTGGTGTCGCAGGCAAATCTCTTCCCCAGTCCCATTTTACTCACGTAGTGCTGGTAGTAGGATGCAATCTCAGCTGGTGTGGCTCTGTCGTTACGCAAATTTCTAATAAACACACATGAAGATACAAATCCGTTACAGGTTTTGTCTGTTTAAGGCGGTCAGTCTAGATTCAACGACTGACAGTATCTTGATAAAGTGTGAGGTATTCTTTAAGTCTCAACATTTATTCATAACACATACATTATAGTAGCAGCCTAAAAATATAAATTATTTAGTTCTAGAACAAACTCAGTAAAGTTAATTATTTTAACTTATTTCAAATTATTTTTAAAATGTATTTTAGACTTGACAACTTCTAGAATAAACTATAAAGAGAAAGAAGTTAAAACAAACTTCCGTGGAACCCTGTTTGCTATTCGTTTATACTCATCTATAGCATTAATTTTCACTGATTGTTCTAAAGATGAATGATGTGTTGATTATTTACAATCTACATCTTCATACCTTCGTTTATCTCTCATCCAGTCCTTCAGCTTCAGACCGGGGAGTTCCATCCAGTTTGCCAGGCTGAGCGTCAACATCGAGCCCTCCATTGCCTGCGGGTATCAATCAAAATAATCAACAACTTCATATGCTGCTTTATAATTAACTGCAAGCAAAGTAAAAGAATCTGATCACCAGATAGAAACACTCAATAGAAGAGTTGTTTACAAAAATGCAAACATTGAATCACATGAGGCCTTTTTCCCATCAGCACTGCAGGGCTGTACTTTTGAGAATAAAGCCTATAATGATATTATTTATTTTTATTATATTCTAATATCTTTTTGTTGCATGAAAGTTACTTTGGCTTTAACTCTCAAGTGAAAGTTCACCAAAAAAATGAAAATTCTGTCACCATTTTCTCACCCTCTTGTCATTTCAGACCTGTAGGACTTGCTTCCCCAGAACACAAAAGAAGATATTTTGTAGAATGTTTTTAACCGGCACCCATTCACTTGCATTGGTTTTGTGTCCATACAATAGAAGTGAATGAGTGCCGGCACTTTTCAGTTACAAACTTTCTTTAAAATGTCTTCTCTATGACAAGAATATCTACCTCACCGCTAGATGCCGCTAAATTTCATAGACTGGACCATTAATTAAGAGTAAAAGGTAGTTGTGACACATGATGACTTACATGCCAGGCCCCTCCAGGTGGTCCCTTTCCCAATACAAGGTGGGGTGTAGCTCTTTCCGGCTCGTATCGCCATGTCAGTGGTGAGGGGCAGTCCACTCCAAAGTCTCCATCAGGGAGCAGGAGGGCGTCGAAAAGCACAGCCACAGGGTTCGATGAACGACCCTCCACACCCTCGCACAGGTATTCTAGATCCTACGTGCACAAAGATATTCATTTGAGCATAATGACTTTTTTACCGTGCAGATTGGAACATAATGCACCCGGCAAAGATTTGCTTAGTACGTTGTGCAAACACATGCAGCTGCCATTCACTGTGGTGATTATTATTACAATAACATGAGCCGTAATTGACTCTGTTGAGACTTGCATGGTAAGCGGTCAAAAGCTGACTGAAAATCAACACTAAGAAGCAGTTGTTATATAGACGTAGAAATAGTGTTTATGGTCATGGTGTTATGTGTATGAATATGTGTGTTCATTACCTGGTCAAACAAAGACAGATTGGGGTTTTCTGACAGTTTGTTATGCAAAATGGGGTTGGGATGGCAGCCGTCGGGGGATAGATAAGGCGTGTAACCCGACAGCAAATACGAAAGACAAATCCCCGATGGCCCATTTCCTGTAAGAAACAAAGCCATGCAGGTGAAAATTAGAAATTCTGTCCACTACTTCCAATTTTTTTGTTGGAAAAACATGTTTCTTGAAAGAACGTGTGAAAAATGAAAAGAGGATGGGACTTTCTGAAATGTGTACATGTATAAAAAAAAAAATGTGTTCATTTAGAGAATGCTTTATTCAGCGAAATTGATGAGTACAATATGAGCAATTGGTCCTAAAAAAATAAATAAAATAAAAAGTTAAAAAATAGAGAGTTTTAAAATTGGTCAGATTGTCCAGTCAACAACAGAGGTGGGCGGAATGACCAAAATCTATTTCACGGAATGAGTCCTTTTATTTCTAGGTAACGATATATTTCACGGTAAATCTCACAACTCATTTTTCTGAGATTGATTTTATTTAATTGTTACAGTTCAATTGAATGCTCACCACATTTATACAATTTTAAAATAAAGTTGTGAAAATGTACTAAAGATATCAAATTAAGTTCTGATAATCATATTTATTATTTATTTAGATTTATCTTCTGGCTATATCATATGTATACAGTAGGAAGATAGACAACATGTATAACAATAAAGTATGGATACATGCACAAACAATGAGTACAGTATAGACTGGTGTTATTAAGTGGTCGGGGTTTGTCCTGAAAGACATCATCGCTCTTCACGCTCTATCAGATGCGCACTTTTTAGTGTGTCTTTACGTTTGTTTATTCTCGCGGTTGTCTTTGCACAGCGAGTCTCTGGTGACTCCACACGCGTCTCCCAAAAAGGGGCTTTCAAAGCAGCGAGCATCATCGCGCATTTCAACACAAGTTTCGCCTAAAGTTTAACTTTATTAAAACTATTAACAGCTTTACAAAACAATCTGAAAAACGTGAGAATGAGCTTTTTTATATGCACGCGGCTCGCAGATCCCTGCACGAGCACTGCGGTTGAGAGGGAAAGCGCCGGACTGGAGTGACTCACGAAACTACAGACTGAAAGAAGGTCCTGAAGAAGATGGATTTGATATGGGTGCATTAGTTCACATGTTTTTTTATCCTAACTCCCAAATTGCAGAACGCCGAGTTAACCACGCCTACTTGTTTACATTCCGCGGATACACGGAATAGAAAAATATCTTACGGTAGACGGCATATCCTTCATTCCGCCCAGCCCTATCATAAATGAAAATAAAACAGAAGCAAAACATCAGTGAATTATCACAGGAAAGATCAGTTTCACCGGATTACCATACTGAAGCAAAACGAGCATAAAAACCAAAATACAATGACTCTTACCGACAATGACAACAGGCAGGACGTCATCAGAAAACATGCCTTTGTTATGAAGCTCCATATCGTCTCACCTGTTAAAAGCAAAAGGAGATAAAGTCAAGTATCATTTTAGGCGTAACATCCGGACCATACAACCCACTCATCCCTTTGGGCTTTAAATAAGGTCATGAAATTTAAGTTGGCTGCCTGTCGTCATCTATTAAATGACCCTTTGAACGCTTCTTGTATGCCAAGACTGCATGTAGTTCCATTGCCACTTGTCATGATTTCGACAGAGGGCTTACTACAAGAGGAAGGTCAGGCATTCCAAGTAAAGAAATATATTTAAATAATTGTGGAAGTTCTCATCGTAAAAATAGGTGTAAACATAACTTGAACATGTCCAAACTCCTTAAAAAAAGTATGAATACAGTGTTCCAGGAAAAAGTCTGTTGAGAATAAGATGCAGTGTTGTTATATAACAGCTTCACTGTTTGGTTGACAATGACTCTGCAGAAATCTACAACCACGTACACTTTCACGCAAGTCACGTTCGCCGAGTCATTCTGACTGGTGACCACACCGTGTGAATGAAGTCGAACTGTGTGCCACTTTTTATTCTCAAGCGCAATTTTAATATAATTGTTATATTCATCCGATTTGAAACCCGCAAGATTATGGCGCACGTGGGTTCTGTTTTTTTACACAACTGTACTGAACGGGGTCCAGAGGGGGCGTGTGAGCTTTAAACAGCAGTTTTACGTGCGAAACGTTTTCGGTGTCTGAGTTGGTTTATGACAAGAATAAAAGTCACACAGTCTTAAGTCATAAACGGACACATTTAACAAAGACAGAGGTCAACGCTTAGAAAGTACGAACGTGGTGCGTCAAAATAACAAATATTAACAAAGTGCACGCGTTATCGATTTGTGGGTGTGACCGCTATATCGTCATTTACACGGACTTGATCCCGCTGATCAAAACTTCCGAAGATCACCGTGACGCAAGCCACGCGCTCTCGTGCTTACTTAACTGTACGTTTTACGAAAGACGTACGCAAGTGGCCAAAATTAGCCGTCAAACGCATGCTCTATAATTGATCATCTGTTCGAGGTGGTCATCCCCCCACAGACCTTTCCAGATAAAGCGGCACGCTCTTATCGGTTTCGTAGTTCACGGTCGTACTGTACTGTACTGTACTGTACGTCGTGCAAGGCGAAACCGGCCACTCCGCCCCTTTAACTGGCTGGATGCGCGAGCAGCCCGACATCCACCGTCTGACATTAAAAGTGGATTTAATTGAGCAAAATCCCATTGAAGAATCCAGTAACCACCTTGTGCGTGACCCAGATGCTTTCATAAATCCGGTGCAGACTACCGTCCAGACATGCCCACCACACACATGTCCATATCCGACGGACGCATTACGACGCGACACCAAAATTAAGGAAACAACGTTCGTAAAAACTCACCACGGGATATAACGAAGCGTGAAATGGTGACGCAACACGTTCACGTCGATCATCAAAACGAACGTAAATACAACTTAGAATTTGAAGTCGCGTGATGAGAGCCATCACAAATGAACGTGAAAATTCCAATAGCATCTGGCTGCAGACGAGATGCACTGTCAGACACATGCACTGTCAGCGGCGCATGCGCACTCGGCACATGCACTCTCAGCCGCGCATGCGCACTGGTCACATGCACGCTCTAACGTATTTCACGAGGTAAACTGTAAGATTCTATTAATAAAATGTTAAGGTTACTGCTTTTTAAGAGTACCGTGAATAATGGTGGTTCGGGACAAGGCCAGGTATTTATTATAATTATAGCTGAAATACATTAATGAACATCTACACTAATAATGAAAATACATTACTAAATAAAACCTTTTCTTGTACACGTATTCTTCCGGCCTAAAATTATAAACAAACACACATATATACACAAATGTCTCATTCTACAATAAACAGGTGCTTGTTAATCAATGGTTTAATGAAACAGTTTTATTATATAGACATATATAAAGAGCAGGACAGACATATGTGGCATTGTGAAAAAATGTAACATAAAATCATAACACAGAACAAAAAATGGATAACCCTGTTCAATTTTGTACTCGACAAAAGACTCTAAGGTGCATTTTGTCCACCACATTCTCTAAAAATTTATGCATGTCCTGCATAAAAGTAAAAACAAACATCATAGGCTACACTATCATGTTCTATGACATCTGTAGAGAAGAACTGTTCCAAGGCCTCTGCAGCTTCATCATACTCCATGCACATTATGAGTGGAAGCTGAACTGAGCCAAGAAGATCCCCTGAGTTCTCCAAGCACCACTGACTGGCAGTTTCAAGATCCGTCATGACACTCCTAAGAAACAACAATGCAGGAGATGATAAATAAAATAGGCTGAACAATAATGGCCACAACCTCTCTAACAAAACCTACTTTTCGTGGAGACTGAACCACCTGCTTCTCCGATGCAAACTCACTGTTGAATAGAATGGTTTCATCTACCTAAAAAGCAAATATACATTTTTGTTACCTTTACGACTACCTTTTTAAGGTTGCTGGTACTTTTCCTGAGAAGTTACCTGTCCGTCAAAAGGCTCTTCCTGTTAGGGGAGAAAATACAGCACAAGGTTACCAAGTTAGTCATGACAACATGCCATTTTTAACCTTATGATTAGTATATGCTTTTACCTGAGAGATTTCTTCCACCTTCCTTTTTTGCAACCTATATACAGGCTGCTGATCACCTCTAAGGAAGGCTTTTGACTCCTCAGTATAGTGGGCAAACAATTTTCCATGCCTGGAAAATAGTGATTGAATATTAAGATTAATCCTTTCTCATAAAAGCTTTAAATATTCAAAATACAAACAATTCCATACCGGTCCAGTCCAAAGTTCTCCATTAACATCACGCACCACCATTTCCTCAGCTCTACCATGTCTTATATATTAAAACAATACTTTTACATCTATCTAATACTGTATGAATGAAATCAATATACTTACAACATTCGTCTGATAATGTTAAAGAACGTTTTCGATTACATTTGTCAAATAATTCATAATAACACTTTTACTTCGACTTAATCTTGTTTGAATTGAATGTAGTTAAAACAACACTTTCACTTCGACCTATTATTGTATGAGAATAAATAAATAGATAAATTGAATATTTAATAAATATACTTACAATTGGCCTGTAGGTGCATTCAATTTACACACGTGTCTGACAGAGCGTTTGTTGGAGTGCGCATGCGCGGCTGAGACTGCATGTGTCGGAGTGCGCATGCGCCGCTGACAGTGCATCTGTCGTAGTGCGCATGCGCCGCTGACAGTGCATCTGGTCTGGTCTGCAGCTAGACCCTTCTCGAAAATTCACCTCACCTGTGTCCGAATTGAGAAAGAGCGCCGACTCTCGAGATGCAGAGCGGCTGCGAAAATGTTTAAAGACGCAGTTACACACATGCAGCTTCTTTACGCCGTGACTCGTGCTTGAATCTGATCTCAATGAGAGACGTTATATACAACCTGCTGTAGATACTCGTGCGGCGATGGGTTTTATAATTCTTCACTATCCGGCCCATGCCAGCCAATCATTGACCAAAAGACGTGACGCTTTGGACTATGATTGGTGTGGTGCCGAATGACGTAGGCTTCGATATTGTTTTTCGTTCGCTGAAGATTATCTAATCCCTGATTGGCCTGCTTCCCGGCATCAGCCAATCAGCAAACGCGAACGGTGCCGCTGTATTAACATTGCAACGGCACAATGAAAGGTAACGTTAGAGGTAAAATCTTAACAATGTACTGTAGGCGGGGCCTTTCTTATTACTCAAGATATGTTTTGTAATAAGTGATAATAACACATTTCGATTTATTACTGTACACATTTACAAAAGAAAACAGTGGTTCGTGACTGGGTGACTTGCTTCATGACCCCCAACCTTTCCATAACAAAAGAGTGTTCTCATTGTTGAGAACAACTAATAACTTAAATCCTCGTTCTTTTCTCATGCTTGCCCCCGTGGTTTTTCTTTTGTTATGAAATAAGACTTTCTCACAATAGGTGAAATTTTCCGTGTGAAATAATTATACGAAGGACATTTACCCAAAAAGTAGGCTATTGTGGCCTCACCGGAAGATTACAGTATTTGTTGTGATATTTACAAGGACTGAGGTACAGTGAGAATACAATGGAAAATTTGTAAGAAATCAATGGTTGTAAAATGGTACCATTGAACAAAAAATGATGACATAATCATATCGTCTATGAAAATGTCTGGGTGGACAAAATGTTTGGGGTGGGAAGGACTAGAACGTCCAGAACGTTATTGGACAGTACATGTGTCTTTTTTACGAGATTAAACCTGTTCAACGTGTAAATGTGTTTACAAAGATTAAACTGTAATGGGTTTTATAATTCTTCACTACCTGTCCCAGGCCAACCAATCATTGACTAAAAGACATGACACTTATAACCCATGTTGGTTTTCACATGAAGGAGATTTACAAAAAAAAGTAGGCTAATTGTAAAAATTACACCTGTGCTGTCCAAGAACGTTCTGAACGTTCTAGTCCTTCTCGCCTCAAAAATTTGATCCACCCCGACATTTATCCTTTGGCCTTTATCTGAAATAGTTGTATCAGATGGTAATACCATGGTATTTTGACATCACCGGAGCATTACAGTATTCATTTGATGTGATATTTACAAGGAACACTGAGGTACAGTGAAATTTCAATGGAAATGTTTAAAAATCAACAGTTGTAAATGGTACCATTGCCCCAAAAAGGCCATAATGATAACATCAATGAAAATGTCTATGGTTGGATAACATGTTGGGAAGGTGGGAAAGGGCTAAAACGTTCAGAACGTTCCTGAAAAAAACAGATTAGAAAATTAAACGTGTCATCACAATCTCACCGTCAACGTTTCCACAATGGGTAAATAGGATAATGAAAAATCTTAAAAAAAAATCAATTTAATGGCTGGAATACACTACAAGACTTTTAAAACTAGACATCAAACACGTGCAGACTTTTTGAAAGTTTCAGATAGAAACACACTAACAGATCAAATCTGCAGACTGGCACAGACTTTCTGCAACAAGTCCAGACTGAAAATCTTGGCAAAATCTGAGAAAAAGTCTTGTCATGTATTTTAGCCTTAGGTCAAAACAGTCTAATGCATTTCATGTTTCGACACAGATCTGGATAATTAAACTCACTTTTTGTATTCCATTAAATGAACCTGGTTGCATTTCACCTGTTTCATTCACTCCTCTGAAGTTTCAAAGTAATCACACATCAAGTTTTACCTTTCAAATGATGGTGTGGGTACATTTTCCTATTTGTAACAAGTGGTTTTTAAACATTTTGTAGTAGACCAAAAGTTCTCCTTTTCACCCTGGACCCCAGGAGCCTCCCACATTGGCTGGCTAGTCAGCATATGACTCAACAAGTTTCCATTTGATGAGTGGCTCTTTTCAATAGGCTTCTAAAAGCATTTCCCTTTAGTCTGTCCAAGAGTCAACGGGACTCACAAAGGAAACCGAGTCTGTGTCAAAACAATATGTCGCCTGACCAGCTCAGGAGAAAAAGAATGGTTCAATGTTTAATGCCACCTCATTTGTTTAGTGTTTAATGCTCCCTCAGTCGGGTCGGATAGGCGCCTGCTTAAGGAAATGTAAATGTAAAGTCTGATTCAACAGTTGTCATGGTTGCAGAGAAGTTATGTAAATGCTTATGCAACATTATCCAGACAGTGCGTGCAGAAAGTGCTGTGGTCTCATGAAATGAACTTGATTACTACGGGCCAGTTTTCAAATTGTTAAAGATAAACATTTAAATGTAAATTATCTATAAATAAATGTCTATGATCATGATATCTTCCTAACAACCCTATAGTAAATTCTCCATTGAATAAGGTGAAAGGACACGCCCACGTACAGTCAAAACGTATTTGAATTATGTGGTTGCTACAGTATGTGCATTGTCATTGTGACTTTCACAATGAAGTCTGGCTTAAATTGAATGTTAATAAAAAACAATCTCGCTATTTTACATTTACATTTACAATTATTCATTTAGCAGACGCTTTTATCCAAAGATCCTGCTACAGACAATACTTTCCATATCTGAGATTACTCCCATAAAATAGGCTACTAAATATAAGAGACCCGGTGCAGGGACCCTAAAATACGTACTTTTAAAACGAATCATTGCATTTTAGGTCTGGCATAGAATGTAATGCGTAAAGCACCATATCTTATAAATGAATTCACATACTTTGTTGTAATGCTTATATCATATATTATAGAGTATAACGTCACATACTCTTTTTAAAGAGATACTCCACCCAGAATTGAAAATTCTGTCTTCATTTACCTACCCTCAAATTGTTTAAAACCTGTACAAATGTATTTGTTCTGATGAACACAATTTTAGGTCTGGCATAGAATGTAAAGCATAAAGCACCATATATTATAAATGTATTCACAACATTACTTGTTATAATGCTATATCACATATTATATAAAGTCTTCATTTACTTACCCTCAAATTGTTTAAAACCTGTACAAATGTATTTGTTCTGATGAACACAAAGACACATATTTGGGAAAATGTTAGCAACGGACATTTCTGGGACATCATTGACTTTCATAGAAGGAACAATTATTGTATCTTTGTTTTGTTCTGTATAGAATATGGAAATCAAACAGTATAGGGCACCTTTGACTACCATTTCAGTTTTTTCTACTGAGAGTCAATGATGTCCCAGAAATGTCAGTTACTAACATTTTTCCAAATATCTTTCTTTGTGTTCAACAGAACAAGAAATGTATACAGGTTTGGGATAATTAATGACAGATCATTTTTGGGTGGAGCATTATTTTACGTAATATGTTCACTGTAAAAAAAAATCTGGCAGCTACGGTGCTAGAAAAAGATTGTAAAATTACGTTTTTTTCACGAAAAATTACACATTTAAGTGAAACAAAACTATCACTGAAATATTCACTTATGATTTACTAGAACGGCCAAGTTGTCACATTTATAGACAAATTGTTAAAGATAAACATTTAAATGTAAATTATCTATAAATAAATGTCTGTGATCATGATATCTTCCTAACAACCCTCTAGTAAAATCTCCATTGAATAAGGTGAAAGGACACGCCCACGTACAGTCAAAACGTATTTAATAATGCGGTTGCTACTGTATGTGCATTGTCATTGTGACTTTTACAAAGAAGTCTGGCTTAAATTTAATGGTAAATAAAAAACATCATCTCGCTATTTTTTTAGATGTGTCATCCTACTACAATACTTTCCATATCTGAGATAACTACCATAAAATATAGGCTACTAAATATAAGGGACCAGGTGTAGGGACTTGCGTACTTTATCAACTGAATCATTGCATTTAGGTCTGGCATAGAATGTAATGCATAAAGCACCATATATTATAAATGTATTCACAACATTACTTGTTATAATGCTATATCACATATTATATAAAGTCTTCATTTACTAACTCTCAAATTGTTTAAAACCTGTACAAATGTATTTGTTCTGATGAACACAAAGACACATATTTGGGAAAATGTTAGCAACGGACATTTCTGGGACACCCTTTACCTTCATACAAGGAAAAATGATTTTCTAATCATTTTTTGTTCTGTGGAACACAAAATTTGATACTTTGAAGAATATAGGAATCAAATACAGGAAAAGTTCTATAGGACACCTTTGACTACCATTTCAGTTCTTTGTACTATGATAGTCAATGATGTCTCAGAAATGTCAGTTGCGAACCTTTTTCCAAATATCGTTCTTTGTGCTCAACAGAACAAGAAATGTACACAGATTTGATATAATTAATGACAGAATTGGGTGGAGTGTTATTTTATTTATGTTCAACTGCGGTGCCAGAAAATGTTGTAAAATTGCTTTTCTTCATGTAAAATGACACATTTTTCATGTAAATTTGCCATCTTTTCACTGTAATTTGACATTTTGGCCGTGTTTCAAAATTATGTGTAAAATCTGTGAAAAGTAAAATTTGTAAAATGTTTAGTGTGTAGGAGAATCTTAACTATGGTTGATAGATAACTTAATGTTGTATTTTTGTTTCCATTATTTAAAAAAGAAAACCCCATTAAAGACCTGGGCTATTGCAAATAACACATTTATGCTATTGAAACTGAATCTAAAGTGCTTTTTCCTGGAAACGGAAGCATTTTTTTTACTGTTTACTCATAATAGTGCTACACCCTACATCCGTCATCTATACCTATAAAGCTTATAGGAAAGTATGTTAGTCAATGACAGCTATATTTCACAACAAATTATTTTGCAAAGATCCACAGCAACTTGAATACATTAAATCCTTGTAATCTTTTCTCTGAAGATCTGTTATTGGCAATGCTATTCAGCAGAACTCACATACAATCCCCACTGACAGAACAGATTACACTTCTGGTTTCTCTCATGAACACCCATGACAGTAAAAGGCTGAAAATAAAGGCCTTTTGTCTTCAAGTAAACAAATCATAAGACTGCTTGGATCACACCAGAATGACCCAGAAAAACGGGTGGAGATTTTTTCTGGAGATTTGACAACATGTGGCAAACGGTAATCAGGTTGTGGTTGAACTGAAAACGAGACAAATGAGAAATATTCTTTATTGGCATTTTCATCATAGAATTTACAAATCATTTAAAATCAGTATTATGACAAGCAGCCAAACTCACTCTTGGCTCAAATAGGGAACAGTGCCAGGATGAAACATAAGTGATGAATAATACTACAGTGTGCACATTTTTGTAATAGTGTAGTGAAGTGAATAGTCATTCAAAAACAGAGAGAAGTTTTTCAAATAAAGAAATCCCTGCACCATTTCTTATGTGAGCAAGATAAGCCCTTAATCATGCTATCCACTTTATAACATTCTCCGTTCCATACAAAACATGTCCAGTTTAGTACCGACAAACAGCTTGCAAACACATTCAACTAAGGTACGTTTTATACAACTTTGTCCCTTTACTAATGTGTAAATAAAAGCAAAGGCATGAACAAAGTACCTCTCACCAAGCCAACATTAATTACTTTATTCTTGGATAAATAATAATGATGTTATCGAGGTCAGTAGCTTCGGTCAATATATAATAGTCCTGTAGGTCACTATACAGTACAATACTGATGAAACTTTGTTCTTTTACATAAAAATGTTCATTTGCTTTCTGTTATTGTTAACACAAAATATTGCATTTAAATGCACCGACGAGATATTATTTGTTTGTAAACCTTGGTTGTCTGCATCCTTTATGGTTTAAGTGATAACTTTCACATACTAGACTTTGGATCAGACGACCTCATAATCTTATGTTTACATTCTTCTACCTGGTCAAAGGGCAGATTATCTGAGAAAAGGAAAATTCTGAAAGCAATACAGACAATGTAGAACTCCTCATTCAAGGAATACAAAGGAGAGGGACTATCAAATAGCTGTGAAATTGTTTGGGTCCCATGATGTCTCGTCACGTGGCATTCTGGGTCAAAAGCATTTCGGGAGCGTCAGAATTCACTGCAGGTGTGGTTTAGGCGTGTAGTTTCTAATCTCAGACAAATATTAAAACGGTGAACACAAATCAAAGAGTGGCACGATTGGAATAAATAAAATCAGAGTGCAGGTTAAGTCCTCATTTTGAACAAAAAATAAAAACAAGCAAAAAAAGTACAAAAAGACCTGGAGCTACATATATGACAAAAATCGTATTCATGACTCATTCATAATGAGTCTCCCGAAGGCCCTGAAGGGTCAGTCAGTTTGGGAGTGTTAGCATTGTCATGTTACGCCCTCTGCTGACCAGGACTGCAAACTTCAAACAACAAAAGCGCCGTATAAAAGCAAAACTACACCTTTTTACCCACCTATCATTATAATTCCTTCGTTCATAGAAGAAAAATTGTCTCAGTCACCTTTATCAAAGTCATACGAAACAGCTTTGGTCCCACATCCAAACATGACGTAAAACTCACAGATGTCCATAAGAAAAATAGTGGAGAATTCCTTGAAAGCAGGAGCAGACAGAAGTTAGAGCATAATGATAAATAAAATGTAAACCATAAATAAAAATGAGGCAAAACGATGGATTTGGGAGTGTGAGGCAGCGGGTGAGGTCTCTCAGTCCGATGATCGAGGGTCATTTTAAAACCAGCGTGGCTTCAGTTCCATCCTTCTTCTTCAGGTACAGACCGTGAGTCAGGTGATGTTCTCGACGCAGGTACGCGTAGAAGTAGTCCGACACCAGTAGGATCTGTTAGGGAGCGGACACACAAACAAAACTAAAATATTAATTTTAAAGTAGATTTTATATACACGACTAAATTAAAATGTTAATTGCTTGTAGTTTTCTGACTCAGGAATTATTCCGAAAAACAATTTCTTCGTCTTTGTGTATATAGTCAACAATTGGAGGAACGGTCATGGGTGAGATACTTCATATCTCCACAACATATTTTTGCCAATCTTCACAGAAAAGGAGGAACGTGATCTCAGATTGTGAATCGGGTGCACGTGTCTCTGAGATAGAGATCTCTTTCACTAGAGAACTTAATACGCGCCTGTTTGGCTGAAACTAATACAAGTTAATGAATAATGAAACCTTGTTCCTACAATGATTTTCCACTTGCTATTGGTCAGCCAGGTTTCCGTTAAAAACATTATCTTAGCCAAACCCTCTTAATAACATCAAGTGAGTGAGTTATATTGTTAAAAACAAGTACCACCATGTTTGCATGTAAAAACGAGTATTGGTATAAATGTATTTTAACACCAACACCAGGTCAAGGTCTAATGAGCCTCGAAACTCCAGAAAGACCTGATAACCAAACGAATGCTCTGCCTGTACAAGTTCCGATGTTTTATTCAAGCTGTACCTGTCCAACGTTGAAGAGCAAGGTGATGGCGTAGTAGAAGTTGGAGTTGGCACTGCCAGCATAGATCCAGAGATGCCAAAGTACAGGAAACAGCGCAGAGCACACCAGCAGCACGCATGACACTAGAAAGATGTTTCTCAAAACTTGAGGAAAAAAATGAAGAAATGTTACACTGATAAACTATTTTAAGGAGAAAATCAGGAAGTGCAAATGGTTTGATTATAAACATGCAAGAGTGTACAATCTGTCAAAATTGGTAATTTATCAAACGCAAGACACTGACGTAAATCATTTGCTATGCAAATGTCAAGCGAATAGTCAGTCAACGGCAGAAAAAATGTGCTTGTAAAACCCACGAGGTCCTTTAAAGCAGATAAAAGGGACTCTCACATCTGTAGAGATGACTCCAGGCTGGAAGAAACGCCATGTAGAGCGCGACGTCTCCCACTGTCGGGTACGACTTAAAGATGGAGATAATGGCAATCTGCATAAAGATGAGGAACACTGGATGCTCCCTGTGTACAGTCAAACATATTCAAATGAGTCTCATGTGTACCAGAATAAAGAACAACTGCTGTTATGACATGCAAAAATGTACATTCAACCATATTTGATATATTTTATCATTGTAATCTGGGGAGAAATCCATTAGGTGAACATGACGATCTTTGTTTAGATTAAAAATGAATTAAAACGTGCGAAATAATGCAGATTTCTTCTTTTGTGATTATGAGGGTGCTATAAATATTAATTATACTAAAAAACCTTCTGGAAGACTTAATCCTGACTGTACAATTTTCACTTCATGCAGTTTCATTTTTATTGTATAGATGGTTTCATCGGGCACATGCGTCTGGCCCAAAGTTCACTTTGGTCATGTCTGTTTGTTTATCGGCTAGTGGCTAATATTATAACTGTTTGTATTTTATTAATATGAATTTCTATTCATATTTTATTGTATATTATTTTAATTAATTAAATTATTTGTTGAATGGGTCGTGTAACTTTGTCACATTTAAGATTAGCCAAGTAACGGTTCTACTTCTGGTAATCCAAAACAATACTGGCTAAACATACTAGCTAATGTAATTTACTTGTTATTTCTTTTGCTTGTTGTCAGAAATAATCTACAGGGACTCTATTCTTTGCGGATGTGTACCGGAAGTTAAATTCGGGCTACAAAAGTGCAGTAACGTTTGCTTATTGCTTTGAAACTGTCTATAAAGATAATTTTCATTACATTTTTCATTTCATTCATTATAATGTTCATTACTTTTGCCTCTCTATCTCCATCTCTGCACATGATCAGCTGTATCAGGGACCTACTTGAGTTTGATGGAGAGAGGAATGGTGTAAAAAAAGACATTGATCTGGAAGACGCAGATGAAGAAAAGACGAAAGTGCTCGAACATCTCAGCGAAGAAATACCAGAATAGTCCGATGTTTGGGGTGAGATCTGGAACAGACAAACTGTGGAATACACACAATCAAAATCATAAAATGCACAACTCAAACATTATCATCTATAAAACAGTGTGATGATAAGATATGACCATTGCACATCAAAACAAAAGATCTCCATCTTTAATAAAAGTGTATAAAGCTTAGTTAGCAATAAAATGTCTAACAAAACAGGAAATGCTTGTAATGAATGCGATGAGTGCAAACTCACATGAATCCATAAACGGAAGGGATGAAATCCCAGGAGCCCAGGAGAAAGAAAGAGAGTCCAGTGATGACCACCACGCTGCCCACATATATGAAGACATATTGAGAAGTAAAGAACCAGAAACTGCTCCTCCACAGATTCACAGGGATATACAACCTCTGAAAGACAGACAGAGAGATACAAGACACGATGAGGTCACGAGACTCCCCAAAAGATGCAGGTTCAAGTCTGGCCTGCATCATATTCTAGTACTTTTGAATCAAAGCATGGAAGAAAATATATTGCTTGAATCAGAAACATTAAGACAGGATATTGATTTAAAAAAAATGGGACGATACAATACTGATACTCTCTCTTTTGAGTGCGATTCATTGGCCAAAAAAAGCTCAATTAAAAATTATTTGAGATTGCATAGGTATCAGGCTAACATTGTGAATTCATAAGACCAAAATAATCGTGTAGCAAAAATCAGATATTGTAACAGTCCTACTGCACCACTAAAAATTTATTTTCACTGATGTTTTAAAGTTGTTTTGTATTCTAGACTCACCTGAAGGAGAAACAGTAGGGCAGGAGCGAACAGAGTCAGAGGATAGATAGACTGAGTCGTGGCCAACGCTAAAAATATCCCGCTCAACAAGGCACTACCTGAGGAAATAAAAGGCAACACGTGGTGAGCATGTACAATACTGTAAGCTATAATAATGTCATGAACATCTGAACAGCAATACTTAATCATAACAGCTCTGAAGGTCTTTTCACACCAAGAATAACTATTAGCGTCCGAATGGTATGCAACAGAACAGATGGTAATGTGCCACAGTCTTACATTGGAAATGCTAAGCTTTTGAAATGAAAATGGACTTGGATTTTTAAAACTTAATTGTGCTTGATCTGAATGGGACTTTTTTTAACATCTTCATAATAACTCAAGACTGCTGACCCTAAATATGTGACTATGACGTTTTGGATAAACTAAATGTAAAATAAAATAAATAAAATAAATGTAGATTCTCAGTTTTTGGTGACCCAGAAGTATGTACTTTACTTTCACCACTAGAGTAATGTGTTGTAGAAGAAAGTGAATTGGGATGCAATCCAAGACCAAGCTCAGACTCTGAGAGGGTCAATCCCACTTCAGGAGCACTTACCGTTTAGTGTACAGAGGATGAAGAGCGCTATAATGGCATTGTTCAGTCCACATGTCGACTTGGCCACACAAGACAGAATAGTAAAGGGGTTTAACAAATAACTGCAAGACAGACAATAGACAAAACACCATAATTAACGTTTTGTTGAAACGTTATTAAAAACACTGTATCATTTTTTATTAAGAAATACACTTACAACATGGCAACCTTGAGAGGAATGTAGAACATCTCCTTGGGAGAGCGGAGAAGCTCCAAACTATCGTGCGGATACCGATCCGATTCCAAGGCATACTTCTGTTTTCTGAACTATGAAGAACGCACACACAAAACAAAAATGTTTACAATAACTTGTGACGTATGCATTGCTTAAACTTAAAAAATGACCTTAAAAAAAAATTTGTCAAAAAAAACGTACCACATTCTTGTTATATGTCTGGATTGCTAGATAGAGAGCCACTGCTGTAATACAATCTGCTATCTGGCGACAACAATAAAATAAAAAACGTCATCTCAAAATATTTCCTCGGACGTGCTGATGGCATCAACCTAAACCATGAGACATTTAAAGTAATACACCGTTCACCACTGAGATGTCAACGAAGTACTTACTATGAAAACGATCTCTGCATAGTCGACCATAAAATGAAAAAAATATATCATAAGGGGTGTCTGGAAGAAAGAAATGGAAATATTCAAACGCTAACATTTAAGCACAATTTAAAAGAATCGATCATTATATATATATATTCTGAAAGGTACACCAAATGAGTGAACTTACTTCATGAAACACATCTCCTGAGTAAGGCGAGACCCCCAAATCCAACAAGGCAAGACCCTCCACAACTGTTTAACAGATACACAAACCAACCACATTATTGTGCATACATTCTGCCAAATGATTATAGTGTTGTAAGAAATATGAGATTTATAGGTCAAGATTGGGGTGTGAAAGTTATAGTTCACCCCAAAATGAAAATCCTGCCATCATTTACTCACCTTCTTGTCATGTCAAACCTGTATGACTTTCTTTCTTCCGCAGAACACAAAATAAGATATTTTGAAAACCGTGGTTGACCGAACAGCGATGGCAGCCATTCACTTGCATTGGTTTTGTGTCCATACAATAGAAGTCAATGGCTGCCACCACTGTTCGGTTATCAACATTCTTCAAAATATCTTAATTTGTGTTCTGCAGAAGAAAGAAAGTCATGGAGGTTTGAAATGACAAGAGGGTGAGTATGACAGAATTTTCATTTTTGGGTGAACTATCCCTTTAAGACTTGCTAAAGTCGATATCTGCCCAACAAAGCATTAGTTGCAGTTGAATATTTTTGATCAATTGAAAAAATGACATTAATATCATTAACAGCCATCAAATAATAAATAAACTATGAAAGCATCACGCGCTGTCAATGTCTTTAAAAGCGTGTCTTTATTTGACAGCTCAGCAAGCAATGAAGCTGCAATGCAAACCAACACCAAACAGCAAATCCATGCAGACAAAATGCACGAACAAACCTCGTTTCCACGCATTCAAAGGCGACACAACCTCGACCCTCTCCGAAATTAATTCTGCCAAACTGGATCGGAATAAAACGGCTCTTATTGTAACAGCCACTATTAGCAGGAATGTTAAAGGAGCCGCCATTTTTGTCGCGAGGAAGAAGCTGTCGTCGCGATGCACTCTGGGATATGACGTTCACTGTCCTTTCCTGCGCAAAGATTCCAACGTGGTAAAGCTCTGTGTTGGACTACAAGTACAGGAAACGCTTTAAAATTCGAATTATAAAGTACTTCCTGTGTATGTTATTTTTTGTATAATTATTCGTTTTATTTAACATATAAAACTAGACTTAACTGGTAAAGAAAGATTGAGGATTTTATATCGAGCACGGGTTTACAAGATGACGCAAATAGTAGTGGGCTCTCATTATTAATTTAAAGCTCTTTTGGGGTGTTGCCATTTCACTGAGTAAGCACATAATGAAGCATACAAGAAGGCAATAAACTGCTTAGTAATTAGGCACCATTTTGAGTAAATAATAAAAAGCTTTATTTGGTCATTTTAATCGTAGTCTTTATAAATATGTCATTCTGTTGTGGTGCACTTTGAAGGCTGCCATCTTACAGGGTTTATATATTACGTTGAGCTAGCTTCACGTATATGTTCCTGTCTGTTATATTATTTTCAATATCAGTATAATTGTATTATTTTGGTTTACAATTTTTTTTTTCTATATTAGATTTTTGTGTCAAAATGTCTTCTTTTAAAAAAGCTACTTTGCAACAATCCCATCGTGAAATATAAATACAGTTAAATTAAACACTGGTGGTCGTTTTTTATCATCATTAGGTTAAGCATCTAATTTCATGAAATTGAAAATAATGAATTTATTTTATACCAAAGAGTGTGGATATTATCAAGACGACTCCGTGCTATTACTGTGAGTGGGGGAATGTGCAACACTCAGTTTAGCCGCTCCAGCGAATGATGTTCCCTCTTCCAGCAAAAATAGCCAATCGCCAAAGAGTAATCATTTTAGGGGGAAGGGCTCTAAACCCTCGCGCACGCGCAGTCGCAGCCTGTTTTTTACGCAATTTAAGATTAAGAAACAACATTTTGGTAAAGTTTTTGTAATGTGTTATACAGTCTTGACGTCATATATTGTTTAATTGTGACCTCAGCACGCGATTTTAAAGTTACCAATCTTCCCCAATAAAAGTAGATAGGACGTGGTCTTGTATGACTAAAACAGCTGCATGCGATGACTTTCCTTTAGAGGGACTTAGTTTGAACTGATGAGAATACTGGAAGGCCTATTTGCCGCGGGTGACGAAATCTGTTATCTCGTGTGTAAACAAACCCTCTGGATTCTCCAGCCTTTCTGCGTTGCAAAATGAGCGAAGAAAGGTACGTAGAAAGAAACTGGACGGAATCCGAGACGAGAGCGCTGCTCCGCATCCGAGGAAACGAAGAGTTAAGTCGGCAGATTAGTGGGAACCGTTCGCGATTCTCTCATTTACGGCGAAATCACGAGGCTCCTCCGCGCACAGGGGATCAACAGAAGCCATCGACAGGTCACCAACAAACTAAAGACGCTCAGAAATAAATATCGGAAAATTCACGAGCATCACAAAAACAGCGGCCTCGGTAAGGTTTATTGGGGTTTTTACGATCTTTGCAAGTCCATCTGGGGGACCAGGCGCCCCGCAAACCCCTCGGTGCCTAATGCTAAAAACGTGAAGCTCGAAGAACCCCAAAGCACGTCCATCGAAGAAAACAGATCCACTGATATTGAGGTATCGGTCAGTGATGATGAAGAGACGGATGTCACGCCAAAAGGTGGGTTCCTGCTTGGGCTGCAGCAACATTCTTGGAATTTTCAAAGTTGGAAACTTTCCCTGGGAATTAACGGGAATATATTTGAATTGCGGGGAATAAACTGGAAAGTTGCAAAATTGCAGTTAAGACCAGAGCAGGGAACTTACGCGTAGTGAAAAACAAACAAATGTCATTTAAGTTTGTGAAATGTTACCCTGTGTTTTCTTTAATCCCTTGCAAAACGCACTTCCTGCAACTTGGTATATGTGGCCACACCCCCTACACACACACTGAGTATTCCGACATCACGTAAACAGATCATTTCCAGTATCATTGAGAACATTAGAAGGACACTTCTGTATTTTGACACAGGGACTTACATCAAGTCAAGTAAGTTTTTATTATATTACTATGGTAAATATATTTGATCTATATAATTCAAGTTTTATTCTCAAAAACTACATTAAAAAAATGTTTATACAGTAGCTTGCTAGCCACTAAAATTAAGCTAGCTCACACCGTTTCACTAACCACTTATGAGATATTGTTATCATATAGTGTAATCTAGCATATTCTTATTTTTAGCCCTTTTATGTCTCTAATGTTATGTTATTTCATAGTTTTTCATAGTAGTTTATTATTATTCTAAAACATATCAAAATAAATGTTTAGTGAGTGTTTCAAAACTTTCAAACGGTAGTGTATATTCATGCATGTCACTGCATTAGTGTTTTTGTCTAATCTTATTCGACAGAACAATGCCACGTCCGTTGTCTGGTGTGTGGATACATTTCATCTCAGCCAGTGTAGAAGGAAAGGCTATGTACATTTGCAAATACTGTGGAAATAGCTATGTTAAGAATGCCACAAAGATGCAGAAGCATATATCCAAGTGTCCAGAGTTTCCCCAGAGCTTAAAACAAGCCACACCACCAGGCAAGAGTTCTTCTGCTTCCATTCAAAGTGAAAATGATTCAGATTTAGACATGATTAAAGAATGACTGAAACATTCAAAGCTGATTTGAGTTCTAGTTCTACTAACAAATGTATCATGTCAAAATGTTTATATTTAAGTGTGTATTAGTTTGCATGCATGTTTGCTTATGATAAGTGAAGAATTTTTTATATATTTGTTTGGATTTGAAACAGTTTGTACAAATTCCCACAAATGTCCAGTTAATTCCTGTAAATTTCCATTAAATTCCCAACTTGGACTATTATCAAAATTTTCCAGCTGAACTTCCCCTGGAAAGTTTCCAATAATTTATGGGAAATTCCCCTCCCCTTTCCAACCCTAGTCTCTACTAAAAATGTGTTAAACTGTGGGTGTGAACCAAATTATACCATTAAATCCCACTGGAATAAAGCCCTGCATTACATTTAGAAATGTTGTTCTAGTTGTTGTTATGAGAAAACGTTGTGGTTCATACTTGTACCTTAGAATATTGTTTACTTTCATCTTTGTATTGAAGATGAATAGTTGAATTTCACTACAATTTAAGTAAATACAGCATAGAATTTCCACGTAGACTTGTAGCGGTCTGATTTATTTGTCAATACAAATGGAAGCTGTGCAATGATGTGTATAACAGGCTGTCATGTGTTGTACTTTTAGTTACTGAGCCTCCAAGGAAAAAGGCAAAAAAAGACCACATCGCTGAAATCATAGGAGATGATGAAGCTTTCCATATCCAGGAAGAGAGAGAGTATGAGGAACGGTTGCGTAAAGAAGCCAGGGAGGAGCAGAAGGAAGAAAGGGCGAGTCTGATGTCTATGTGGAAGGAAATGATGGAGTTCCAAGGGAACCTCTTAAAGGAATTTATACACCACCCGTCCCGGCCTACATCTGGGCCTTACCACAAACATACTCATTACAACCAGGGGTCCTCTTCTTTTCCAAGCACTAGCTACACGGCACCATACGACTCGCCTGGGTAAATCTTGTGCCTCTGTTGTTTTTTACAAACTCCTATGATCCTGCTGTATTTATTTACGGTTATGATGAAGACTTAAAGGGATAGCTGACCCCAAAATGACAATATTCTTATAATTTACTATTTTATTTTGTCCTCTCACAGAATGGAAACTGAAAACGAAAGTGCCATCTCACAAGAGGAAGAGGAGGAGAAATACCTTCCGTCTGAGACTCCTGTAATCGTAGACGTTGCATCTTTGAAATGTACAAACGATGACCAATCAAATATCACACTGCCTCTTTCGCCCCAACCCACACAATCGACAGAAAAGACAGATCTACAGATGTCTGTGCTCAGCAGACAGGAAAAAGTGTTGCAGCTACAGGAAGAGTATTATACACTCAAAATCAAGTATCTGAAAGACAAGATGGCCAGAGATCAGTCTTAACCATATTACGTTTTCAAATGTAACAATTTTAGTAGTTTTTTTTCAGGTTTTGACTGTGTCAACTGTATAATGTTACTCTCAAATGTGTAATGGAATGTGGCATATTTTGACCAGTAGATGGCAGAATGGTTCATTTTTTTACTGTTGTCACAAGAGTACAGGCTAATAAAACCCTTACCTGTACAATCGTGAACCACATAAATATCCATACATTTATTCTCGAGAACCCCTTCAATTGCTAAAGCAATGCTTTGTTAGTTTTATGACAAAGAAGTACGCATTTTTCATTGCAACCCTGTCCTTGGTGTCAACATAAAATCATTAATAAATTATTTATAAATTAATAAACTCATTGTGTGACTTTGTTTTTAAATGTTTCATTAAAAAGTGTACATTTGAAACTGTGCTTTAATAAATTCCAACGCCATAAATTTAGAATATCCTTGGTCACGTGGATCACTTAAAATAAAATGGTTGTTTCTTATTTTTCTTTATTTTTAGCTCTATGTTCTTTCAAGCCTAGATGCTGTTTTGCGCCCCAAACGTGAATTACACGAACTTGAACTAAAAACATTAGCCTTTCATCATCATAATTATTTAGAAAACAAAATCAAAGGCATTTTCTTAGTGGTGTAAGCTTATGCTATAGCTCTTAATAATTTTTCTCCTCAAATGTTTTTTTTTCTATCATCTCTCTCTTTTATTCCCCCCTGCTTTTTCTTGTCACAGGTAGAGATTTCATTTATAAGGTAGAACCACTCTGTCTTTGTTCGGCGTTCTTGTTTTGAAACAGCGTGTGATGGCATATCGGCTTTTCTTTTTCATGACTTGCACTTTGTTCTTTTTTGTGCAGGTAAATAAAAGAGTGAACCAATTTCAGTGAACTTAAACAGATTACATTTATTTTTTAATCAAATTCTTTGTCAAACAAGCTTCATATAATTATTTAAATACGGTATTATAATACATTCTCACATCTCTGAATAGTATAGATGACTACACCGTTTATTTGTTGATTTCATCTCTTGTTCCTGTAACATCACAAACAAATGATAAAATATTTCGGAATAGATATAAAAGAAGCTCCTTAGTATTCTCACATGTGAGTTTGCAATGAGAGGCGTATAGCGGATGGGAAATGTCAAGTATAATGGGCATGATTTTCTGTCAGGCAGTTGTTCTTGGGGTCTTGCTGAGTGGGATTACACTTAACACTTCCCTTCTGGGTGAAATGTCAGCCTCAGACTTGAAGAATGGCTTTTACCTGGTGCTACAGTCAATATGAAAAAATCAGGGTTAGTCTAGACTTGGATGTTCAGTACAGTTAAAGGGATACTTTACCCAAAAAATGTAAATTCTGTCATCATTTACTCGGCTTCGAGTTGTACCAAATCTGTTTAAATTTCTTTCTTCAGATGAACACAGAGAAATATATTTGGAAGAATGCTTATAACTAGAGAGATTTTGCCCCCCATTGACTCCCGGAGAAGGAAAGAAAACAAAAGTGCCCCAGAACTGTTTGCTGTCCTACATTCTTCAAAATGTCTTCTTTTGTGTTCAACAAAACAAAAAAATGATAAAGTAATTTTTCCTACTATGGGAGTCAATGGGGGCAAAATCTCTATGCTTATAAGCATTCTTCCAAATATCTTTCTCTGTGTTCATCAGAACAAAGAAATGTATACAGATTTGGAACAACTCGAAGGTGAGTAAATGATGACAGAATTTTTACTCCCTTTAAAGCCTAGATTTTCAGCATCTTGCTGTGGTGTGCAGATTTCTGATGCTCTTTCAGTTAAATTCATGTTTTGAGGTTGTCGATTTATGACACAGAAATCTGTTTACAGGGAATTTAAGTTTGTGTGCCTATTTTTGGGTAGCCTGGCAAACGTTTCTAAAATGTGCTTGCGAATCCAATGTCTGGTTACTTTGAAATGCCCCCACATAAACTTTGAAATTTAGCAAGACGTGTTATACTTTAGACTGTAACACTTTTTAACAGGGTTGTATTGTTTAATGCATTAGATCCTATAAACGTACAATAAGCGATACAGTTTCTCAGCATTGATTCATCTTTGTTCGTGTTGATGTCAGTCATGTTAGTTCATTGTGCATCAACCAATGTTAACATTAATATTTTATGCAGTATAGGTATAAGTAAATGCGGAACATGAACGAAGATGAATAAGTGATGTAGAATTATCGTATATTGTTAGCTAACACATTAACTAATGTTAACAAGTACTGAACTTTCATATTTGGGTGAACCTGTGAGGCTGGACTTAATTTACAAACAATGTTTTAATAGCAACACAAAGCAAATCAACCCATAAATGTTTATATAGGTGTCTGCACATTTAACGTAAAAGAATTTAACATGCAATAAAAATCACATTTTGTCCAATAAGGCACCGTTATGGCCTTTCCTGTCTGTCTTCCTTTCTGTGCATCTCAGTATATTATTCATGTGTCAGTTTTCCTTGCACTGAACTCTACGTATAACCCGGGCAGGCTTGATGGACGGTTGAGATGTCGACTGTTTTCTCTGCAGATCGTCAGTAAAAGGCAGCATACAGGCTATGCTTATCTGTCAGCTTTATGTGGCTTTGCGACTCTACGCGTTGGGATGATATCCACGCGGTTTCTTTGTGACACTCAACAGCCCAAATATAACCGCTGTGCACTGAGTCAACTGTCACTGAAACTTTGCAAGACCTGAGAGGCGCACCAACAATAACTGTAAACAAGTTTGAAAATATGCAAGACCCCCTTGTCACCGACGTGTCCAGTTCTCCAACAGACAGAGGCGGTGACATGTGGTGGGGCGTCCCATTATAATGAGTGCTATTCTTGTACGTTACGTTAATTTTGTTTTTTTTCTATTCCCCAGTGTTGGCACAGGGTTGTGACAAGCCCTGTCATCTCAAGGTAAGGCTTTGCCATCCGAAAGGCCATCCTGTATTTAGAACAGTCTTGACAATTCCACTATAAACCGTCACAGGTAACCTGCGTTGGGTACATTTACATTTGCAAAGTACTGAGATGCTGAGATATTCCCTATGGTTTTCTGTTTAGCGATTCTGAACCCCACTTTCTTTGCCAAATGTATTAGAATCATATTTATGTTGAAAGCATGTTACATTTGTGCATTTGGCTGATGTTTTTATCCAAAGTGACTTCAATGCATTCAAGATATATGTATTTTTTAGTATGTGTGTTTACTGGGAAACAAACACACAACATTTGTGTTGTTAACACAATTTTCTAGCAATTGAGCTACAAGAATGTTAACCATAAAAACCAGAAGGCTACACTTTATTTTTTCGGTAACCTGCAACGGCATGGTTATCCAACTATTGGGTTTATATTAACTAATGCTGTCAAATCGATTTGATTCTAAAATAAATGTTTGTGTTTGTATTATATCTGTGTGTGGCATGTATGTTTATGCATATATAAATACACAAACATATACATATTTTCTAGGTTCATTTAAACCAATGGGTTTGTCCATATTTTACCCAACCATGAAACAAGCCAACATTTTTTTAGAATGCACCATTACATATTAACAACAGACTGGTCATCTGATTTTCTCGATTCTTGATTGAAGCCGGCAGGTCTAGACGCCATGTGCCTAATTTAGTTAGACAAGAAAACATTAATCACAATCGCATCCCAGTGGCTTCAAATTAATGCACCCCGTGAACTCCATATCTGACACTAAAGAAGAGATTGATAGGAGCCGAAAGACAGTTCATTAGATCTGAGACGCTTTATAGATTGATTCTCTCGCTTTCATTTTTCCCTCATCTGCTTCTGAGAGATTAAACACTGTAACGTATCGATTAGCCTCTATCTGTGAACCAATGGCAAACTTCGTTGGAATGAATCTGTCTGTCTGTAACATTTCGCAGGTCTAATCCAATCACTCATTTGGTCCTCATGCAAGATCATAGACAATATAAAGTCTAAAAGAAAAAAACAGGCAGTGAGTATGTGATTTGTGTTGACCAGGGGTTGAGCACGAGGCGTAAAAATGAGTAAGTAGGCTATAATCTGGGTTATGCTGAATATGTGCCTCGGTTTTAATTCAAAAGTAATTGAACCTTTATTGTTATGTCAATGAGTTTGGAAAATGTGCTTTTTTCACATGTACTGTACAGCAGCAGTCGAAAGTTTGCACTAATTAAATGGAATAACTTCAACTTTTTAAGACTTCAATCACTCGATTCTGGCATCTGATAATAAAAGCAATAACTCAGCCATAATCTTCTATAAACCCTTTATATGCCCCAGTTTACCTGACAATAGCTGATTCAGCAAAACTGGTTTGTCATATTGTTGTCAAGAGGGCTTGCCTGGATGTCAGGTTGTGTTAAAGATTTGCCATTATTGCAAAGGTAATAAATATAGATCATCTCGTGTGGGGTGTGACTAGTTATACCACCCTACCACTAGAGGTCACCGTCTCCCATATACTGAATGATGTCCAGGTCATTATTGCTCACATGCTTAATTTCTTGTTTTTAATATTTTCAGCCTATATGTCAGATGTTGCTCATATTCATCATTACTCATGTCATTCAAAACCTGTATGAGTTTTTCTTTCTTCTGCAGAACACAAAAGAAGATATTTTGAAGAGCGTTGGTAACCGAACAACACTGGACCCATTGAACACATATTTATACATTTCTCAAAGTATCCCTTGTGTTTCTCCCAATGTGCAATGCTGGGTCTCAAGGTTATTATTCCATTCATAACCCTCTATATCTCTGTTTGGTTTTCGGTGCAGCACATGTATTCACATTTTATCATTTGCTTCTCTAAGGTCATGATTTGGGATCTGTGTGAAGCAGTCATAATAATTGCATTGTTCATATACAGTATTGAAGAGCAATATCTTTCATGCTTAGCTTATAAACAAAATAGGATTGAGAAAAAACATTTTTAAAGTGCCATAAAGAGAATTGGAAAACTAATGAAACAGTCTGCATTATTGATCTGCATTTACAAAGACGCTATCAAATAAACAGGCCTATTTCCTCATCGTTGATGCTGAATCATATTGGTCTAGTAAAGCAGCATTTTCATTGCAGTAAATTCATACCCAGGAGAGCTGCTTGAAAACTTTGGACAACTCTAAAACTTTGAGTGTGCACAGATTTTGTCATCTGTACATACACAACGATTTAACTTAGCAAATTATTATGCATGAGTTATGCAAGTGTTGTCACATTTGCATGCCATCTCATCCAGAGTGCAAAAGTGGTTGATCTAATGGTGGGAAAATACTTTATTTGGATAAAAATGGGTATCGGTGAGAATGCATTCCATTCGGTTGAAAGTGATACACTCTTACAATTTACATCCTGCGTGAGTGTGGAGGAGAAAGTGTCACTTTTATTTGTAAATATATTTAGTTTTGGTGACTGCGCAATTCCCTAAAAATAGACTGCAGTATATTCTGCCATGCAGTAACTCCTAAATTCACACATAAAACTGAAAAATCAGAGAAAGAAGATGTGATTTTATTAATAATAGATTAACACACACGCATGTGCACACACCCACATTTATGTGTAGGCCTAATATACAATAATAATGAATTCCTGTAACAGATTTTTTAAAATTATTTTAATGACTGTAAGTAATGTATTATTTCTCCTTTGTAAGCCACTTTGGACAAATGTAATTTATATAATTTACATTATAGCCTATATAATGTGTATTATTTAATAAGAGAAAGAGAGAATAACCACACTCAATAATATAAGTATATGTTTATATACGCAAGGTTAACAACGCAAGGTTGTGGGTTCGATCCCAGGGGATAGCAAATACCTATGTATAAATGTATAGGATAATGCAATGTAAGTCGCTTTGGATAAAAGCGTCTGCCAAATGCATAAATGTAAATGTTTATAAAATATGTACAATACACGAATACATATAAGAATAAAATACACAAGGCATTACAATCTTATTGTAATAATGTTTCTTGCGTCAACAACTATTGGCAAGAGTTTGCAACACTTTATTTACAACCGTTTTTGACTTCCGGTGGGTTAAACCGGTACGCGTGGCTTTTGTGACATTAGCTGCTTAGAGACAGGTGAAGTTATCATTTTGTTTTATAATTTATATAACAAATTGTCGTAAAATTACAAAACTGGTTTCATTACAATTAAGAAGACTTGTGAAAGATGTTGTTGGTGTTGGCAGGGCGTTGCTATGCAGTTGCTAACATGTTGCTACGTTACATGTTTACAAGTGAAAAAATACCTAGTGCCAGGCTTTGAGACAAGGCTCGAATAGCTCTTTTAATGTAAATCTATGAGTTTTCACCCACATTATTAGCTGCCAGGTGTAGGCTACTTCTGATCATTTAGAAATGTAATTTTATTTAATTCCTGGCTGAGCGGTGCAGGATGATTTATACGCATAAGTTAAATGACTTATAATGAATAATGATGCACTAGCAAGCTCCATTAAATGATGTGTTCAATAAGCCGCATTTAACTTTTAATTTAATAGTATAACCTCAGTCTTAGGTTATTAACCTCAGTGGCACTCATACATACATGTCTATACATTTAGGAGAGACCGCATCAAGCAGAGATAGGCCATAAAGCATTAGCATATGGTACTTGGAAACCGCAGTCACAAGTGACTGACTGCTCGCACTGCCTCCTGGCCACACGCTTCCATTTCCTCCCCGCTGCTCCCAAGGCTTTTGTGCTAGGCTGTGATCCGTGGATCCGAGATAATGTTCTGTTTGCTCGTTCTGGGTTTAGCATGCCCAGTACCGCCAGGGGGTAGCAAGGGGGATGAATAGAGAGGAAGACCATGTCGAGTTCTTCCCTTGAGGACGGGCATTGGCAGGCTCATGTGGAGCGACAGCAACACTGATTTGAACTGCGTCTGATGGTGGGTTCGACCTTTACAATGTCAATATCTAGTGTGTTGTTAGTTATCAGACTCTTTTAAATGTGGGAGATTGCCTGTTTGCGTCTTCACAAAGGCTGCCAAAGTTAACATGTTCACTTTTGAGATTAACGAAATGTTGGATGTCAGTGTTTTGGTAGCTCTGCTGCTGGCGCTTACAAGGTCATGGGTTCAAATTTCAGGGAATGCATGGAGGACTGATAAAAATGTGTAAAATGACATCATGAAAGTGAAATGCATCAACTTAAATGTTGCTTTCAAGGTCACGGGTTCGAATCTCAGGGAATGCATGGTGGACCGATAAAAATATGTAAAATGACATCATGAAAGTGAAATGCATCGATATAAATGTTGCGTTTATTTAACACTTTTACATCATTTTGCCAATTAAGGAGTGAATCTATTATTGCTTTGAAAATTCATTAAATGAGTCATGTAGCTGGAAATGAGATATGGTGAGATATTTGTCAGATATGGTGACCCATACCTGAAATGTGACCTCTGCGTTTAACCCATCCAGTGAGTAGTGAACACCCGTACACCCGGAACAGTGGGCAGCTATCACTGCAGCGTCCGGGGAGCAAGTGGGGGTACGGTGGCTTGCATCCTTCTGGTCCGACTCTCTAACCATTAGCCCACCACTGCCCAGCTGTAGCTATGGCAGTTTTTCAGAAAGCATAAAAGGTTTTATCAACAGAGTCGAATGGTATGCGAAAACTTGGATGCTCTGGATAACTTGGATAACATGCAACTTTATATTTCAAACAAAGACGTTTGACGTTTTTGTCTTTGAGTCGTATTTTTTAAATCTAGCCTACCTACTGCCCTAATGTTTGTTTATCTAATGCATACTCTTCCTAGCCAATGCTAACGTTTACGAGCAACTCAGTGTGGGATTGAAGTTGATTGTTCAATGAAGTTTTTTATGACGACTTGACTTGGCCGGATGTTGACGAACAGTGAAGTCGTCGAACGCAGCTCAGATGAGATAATCGGTTAATCCATTATCTGCTTAGCTATGGAGGTGGTTGCCCGTGTGAGCCTCATTGGCCCTTATTAATTGATGAAGAGACTTTTCGCAGGGAGCGAGAACTAAAGGGGGATTTGGAAGAGCAGGTTTCTGACAGCTCAAAAGCTTCGCACGGCTTTTTACAGTGCTATCCTTACCTGACCTGTGACATAATGAAACGGTAAATCTCGGTTGCCATTTCAACGCCCTCTTCCAGGCTTATTATTGACAATAGTGAAGATCAAAGGGGCGAATACCTTGTAAATCCTTGTTGTGATTGCTTCTGTGGAAAACATGTTTGCTCGGATACAAAACGCCCCATTTGGCATTCACCTTTCATCTCCAAATCCATCTCTCAAAAGTTCCGCGACAAAGTCTGTTCTTTTATCGCTAACTGACATAACTGGCTTTTTTCCCGAGGAGGGATTTTTATATCTTTTCGCAAGCCTTCCTCAGGTCTTTCAGTCATGGTGTTAGATGTCTCTTTACTTCAGGCAACAGGAGATGTGTCTTGTCCCGCAGGAATGGCAGGGGAGGTGTGAGCGACTGTTTCGCGCTTTTGGGATAAGCATTAGTTTTGGATTAGCGGAGACCTTTGCAAGCTCCTTTTGCGTATCATCTAAATGTAGTGTTGTGTGTCCACTTTGTGTCCACCCAACTTGTGTGAACACACAAGCATCTAGTCTGCTTTGTAACAACAGAAGCCAATTGGTTGCAGTTGTTGGGCCTTGCTGTTTATAATTAAGAACAGGATCAGATCACCTTCAGTGGCTTAGTAAGACTAGCTGAATCTGTGACCAATTCCCTCTTAAAACCACTTGTTAATTCCTGTAATCCTTAGCCTTTGTAGATTTAGCTTTTGTGGCTGTAAAAACTATTTAGGCTTTAATGAGTTAAAGGGATAGTTCAACCAAAAATGAAAATTCTGTCATCACTTACTCACCCTCAACCCTGATAGCCCACATGCATCTGGGAGACGTCAGTTTGATGTCTGCATTTACATTTGCAAGACATATATTTTTTTTGCTCAGCTGTAATACATCTCTGAGATGTCTCCTGTCAGATGTCACATGGATTCATGTTTATGATTTAGAATGGATGTAAAACTGCCTTTCTGAGACGTTTATCAGATGTTTATACACAGCAGATGTTTTCCAGATCTTTAGCAGAGATCTCACGACATACCAGTGCTTTCAGCGAGGTTGTTTTAAACATGTAGAAGTAGTTTGTTAAAAACAAAAGATGTTTTTACCAATATGGAAAACAAAACACTTGTGGGGCTCCATTGATCATAGTAGTTTGTAAATATCCACATGTTTGGAACAACTTGAGGGTGAGTAAATAATGACACTTTTTTTATTTTTGGGTAAACGGTCCCTTCAACTAAAACGTTGCAAACATCATTTGATGTAGCTTAAAATTGTACACGCTGTAAATAAACTACTTATAATATAGGGCACATGTAATGTATTAATAAAAATCAATACAGAATATGTCTTTTTACAGCTGTATTTGTGAATTTTGTTGCCTTAAATTATTACAAATATCGGCTGATATTTTGGTAGAAAATGACCTGTTTCATTTTTTACACTGAAAGTGCTAAATCGAATTGTAAAGGAAAAATGTTTAGATAAGAATACTTAACCCTTTGTGGTGCTTGGGTCTATGGGACCCGTTTTCAGAGTAAAAAAAAGAAAGATCAATTTTAGTAATTACATTTTTCAATCAGACATTTATATTTATTTATTTCACCCGTGCCATAGATTTTCTTATTCATAAATGTGATTTAACAGAGGAAACTTACAAATATTAACCATACACTATGTTGTCTATGTTTCTTGTAATTTGGATAACGTTAAACATCTGTAAAATATTTTTGCATAATTTGGCTGTACTGATTTAAAAAAACATGCAATGCAAAACATGAACATCATAAGGATTATTGTTACGTGAATATATTTAACATTAAAACCATTTAGTATACCAAATTATATAATTTAAAAACAATTTATATCATCATTTTGCATGTCTTTTTGCCATTTGGCGGTAATGCATTATATTATGGAGAATAGAATATTTTACATTTATTGCACAAATGCATGCAACACATGGTCTGAATTTATATCGTGGGGAATTTTTGCAAAAATAAAAGCATTTTATTGGACATGACCTGTGACATCTCTAGCCATGCACAGATTCAGCATGTAATTATAAGCATCCTTTTCCCCTGCTCTCCTAGTTTTGGGTCAGGACCCACCAGTTCACAGCCCCTGCCCTTTTGTTATTCTGAGAGTTTTGTGCACCCTTGGGCTTGTTTATTGTAACCAAATCTGAATTTGATACAGATTGAATTGGATACAATTGAATGCTAATATATGAGTGTGGAGTAGCGGGATCTGACCGGCCAAAAGGTTACACAATTGAGTCCTGGGATGAGAACTACACGAACCGTTGAGTCGATGAGATCTGTACCAGGTTATATGGAGACTTTCCAGGAAAACGTGAAAAATGAGAGCTGATCATGTAGAACATATCGAAATATTCAGTATTTCCCAAAAAAATCAAACATTTTCCTTCTTTTAAGATTGACTGCTAGATTTGTAAAAATTTGGATATAAAATAAATTTCAATCATACCAGCAAAAAAACATGAAGTATTAAAGTATTGTTGTCTTTGTAGTGTCCTAGCACAGCTTCGTGTTTGTGTGTACGTGTGTGAATGCGGTTCACCGCTGTGCGATGATGATTTAATAACAGCCGAGAGATGATTTCACTAGTACAGATCAATGCTGAGTGGCCAGAGAAAGAGAAAATTATTACTCTGCACTCCCAATACCTTTTACAACAGAATCCTCTCATAGCATCCTATTGCACCACTTTTATCAAACTGATATGGAGCGGGAGAAAATCATATAAAAATGCTATTTATTTTTCATATCCTCTTATATTACACTTGTGCACTTCTCCTGCCTCGTCTCCCCGAAGGATTTGAGGTAATGTTTGGGGCGAAATAGAGACAAATGCTGCGCTTTCAATGCGCGTAGGCTTTGGTGTGGCTCTCCTGTTTTTGCCAAGTGGTTGATATCCTAAGGACATGTTGACCCAGGGACAACATTTAAATCAACCAATCAGATTTCAGAAATACATTTACAGTTTTTTTTAAGTTTAATCTTCCAACAAGGATTTGGTGCTTCTAGACCATTGTTTTTCACTTATCATTTCCCTCTGATTTTAGGGGTAAGGGTTGGGGTTTGGTGTGGGTTTAGGTTTTATTTTTAAAACTGTTGTCCTTAGGTCAACAAAATATGTTGTCCTGAGGACATCAACCACTTGGCAAAATAGTACGGCGGGCTAAGCGAGTTGTTTGTAAGGACAGTGTTTTTGTGACATTGTGTTCTTTTTTGAATTCAAACGTGCATTGGATGTTCTTGATGTGGACAATCCGTATCTTTTATAACTCAGAATTGACCCCTTAAGCATCTCGTGGACCTAAATATGACCTACTGTACCAGAAAGGAACAAAAACGAGTTCTTAGCAACTGGTTTAATCGTCCGAAGTGTAATAATTTCAAAGCATAAAGGCAAGACTTCTTTAATTAATCCCATAAATTTTACCCCAGCAATTTTGCCGAGACGAAAGAAAGCTGTTTTTGTCACACGGACAATGTATGATTTAACACTCCATTCCGAGTGAAAATGAACTCTCAGGTTCTTTGTGTGGGGGTTGACAGGCAGAGCCTGATTGCCAAGATCATTTAATTAATTTTTATCCATAAAAGTTCCAGAAATTGGTATTCTTGTCAGTTGACTTTCTTTCTATAGTTGACAGGCAATCATTCGGCATTGTTCTGGCTACGTCGTCTTGCAAATATTGACCTGAAATTACAAATTATGTTTGAGTTTGAGAGCGTGCACGCACATGCACAAGATGACAAACTTCTTACTGCTATGTTGTTTAAACAGATCTGGAACACATAAATTATTCATATCGTTAAAATCCTAATTCCCATAGCAATGACTGCTTACGTACTGAAATGTTGCTTTTAAATATCTTGTTGTCTTAATATTAAATGACCGTTATAAAATCCACACTATATAAATATATTTAGAATTGTAGGGTTGGATAGTCGCACTCAATTTAATTGAACGGTTTAAGGTTGTGTTAAAGTTGAAGCGTGTAATTGTTTTGACTGTGAAATACTTTGTTTTATGCCAGTTAGACATGTTGCAAACACTTTGGCTCTATAAAAAATCGTATATAACATTTCCCAACCAGTGCAAGCATCATTGCTTTGGCCAATAGCTATTTGTGTTTTTGACCAATGAATGACCAGGAGAGGCTAGAAAACAATATTGAAAAACATTCATTATTTTTTAGATATTTACCTCTTTTGTCCAATGCATTTTTTCCTGTTACAGATCTCCGTTTAATATATTTATCCATTTCTTTGCAAAATTGAAATCTAATTTTGGTCTTTTGGGAAGCGCTCATCAAGTCATCCATAATTCGCTATATTCTGCCACTCTGTGATTGAATCAAAAATATATTAACCGTCAGAGTCAGCACTTATGAAAAGAAGCGTCGGTCTGCCTCTGAGGGTGTTATCAGACATTATGGTCCAGGCCTCGTTCGTGTGGGTGCTTTTTGAAATGATAGACTCTTAATGTGCTCAGCACATAAGATTATGACTATTGATTACACAATCATTAAATTATGTCCAAGGTAGTGCATCAAAATTGATTCATGCAGTTCATGAGATGAGTAATGGGTTTCAGCCTTCGCTCAAGTTTCACACTGAATACACCTTCTCCAGAGTTTGCCAGACCTTGACTGCTTAACGGACCCAAAAATGACAGTTTTGTCGATATTTACTCAACTTAATAATTTCCATACATTTTTAATAGGGTATCAGTGAATGATAATTTTGAAAAAAGTTTGAGTCTGTTGCTCAAAAAGCTATCCGCTTGTTAAAGGGTGACTCCGGTCAAAAATGAAAATTCTGCCATTAATTACTCACCCTCAAGTACTTTAACATCTGCCTCCATTTTTACCAAGAACGCAAATTGAGGTTGCTTTGGAGCTTTCTGACTCCTCCTTCCCAATCTTCAAAGCGCTGAAAGTGCCTAAAGACATAGTAAAAATGTCCAAGCGACTCCGGTGGTTCACAATGCGACAAGGATACTTTTTGTGCCCAAACAAACAAAACTAACGACTACAATCAAAAACTTCCTGATTTGAGTGTTAGTTTCCAGCGCGCGTTCCCCAGAGCCACACGCCAGTGCATCCGTGTCAGCATCGCTCGACGCATGCGCGTTCTGATGTAGAGCCTGTGTGGTCAGAACGCGCATGCGTCGAGCGATGCTGACGCCGGATGCATGAGGCTCGTGTGTTCGGTTGCATTGCAATCTGAGGAGTCAGAAAGCTTACAAAACGACCTTATTTTACAATACAGTAATTTTACAGTTACATCAATACAGATGTTAAACTACTTGAGGGTGAGTAATTAATTGCAACATTTTCATTTTTGGCTGGAGTTACCCTTTAAGTCACTTTAATTTCTGGGTCCAAACACAAAAAGATATATGACTTCATAAGACTTCATAAGACACACAAACCGATCTCACCCCCCATTGACCCCCATAGTATTTATTTTCCCTATATGGCAGCAAATGGGGGATGAGATCTGTTTGGTTACTGACATTCTTCCAAATATCTTCCTTTGTGATTAGCAGAACAAAGTCATTTATACTGATTTTGAATAATCTGAAAGTGAGTCAATGATGACATTATTAAAATTTTGGGGTGAACTCCTTTTTTTGGAGCGCGACAAGGTGTGTCTCTTTAACTATCATTGTATTCAAATAGTTGTTGGAAGAGTCTTCAAAATTCTTATTTCCACCAAAAATAACAACATTCAGATTTAAAACATTAGGATGGTGAGTAAGTAAAGAACTTTTATTTCCTTTAATCTTGTTAGAACCAAAGAATGGAGTCGCTAGGTCATCTTCACAGCGCACTTGAAACGCGGCCCTCCGGATCCATCCGAGGTCTTCCCTCCAGAAGCCCACTCTTGTCAAACAGCGGGGGGTCCCAAACCACGAACTACACATACTTTGGTATTAAAAGGCCAGCGAGGCGGTTCCCAACGCAGAGGTGAAGCTGGTTTTACACACATTAGTCTTCTCATTAAAGGGGCCTGCGGGGAGAGACGTTGTTTGGGCGCTTTTAATTGAAAGAGAAGTCATGGGTGGGAGCATGTTTCCATGTGAATTTAAGCAGTGGAATCAATAGGGTGCTGCCCCGGAACAGAGGATCTACTATCCCTCGAACCCGTCGACGCTATAGGCAAACGATGTTTTCTAAGTTTCGCCATTGTGTAATCTATCGTGGATGATGGGGACTGCTCATATGGAGCTCATTACACAAAACTTGGTTTGATTAAACTTCTCTCATAATTGCAGCTGTTTGCGAACGTGTTTGTGAAGCTTAAAGGCGACGGAGGCAGTTAATTGAAATGGAAGTTGTGTGTTTTGGTGTCGGCTGAGGCTTGAAAGTTGGTCAAACACTCAAACTTTGTACAACGCAGAAACGGAGACGTTTGAAGTCGTTTTGTTGTCAGTTTGTCCCTGGGTTTGTCAAACTTGAGGCCGTTGGTAATGTCATAGGGTTTCATCGTTTCATCGGCAACAACATAAACAAACGTTATGTGGCCCAAACTTAACTTCCGGTAGACCTCTGCAAAGAATCAATAACTGTTAAGTAGTTTTAATTTAATTTAATACACTCAAATATTAATATATATTCATATTGATATGAATTCAATATAAAATATTTAATTTTATAGTACTAGCCACTAGACAGACTGATAACCAAACACAGATCAAAAAATTAACTTCGGGCCAGGCGTGTCTGTCCGATGAAACCGTCGATATTTGAAAACATTTATAATACATTCTTAATATATTATAATATTGAAGTATATTGAGTAAGATTGCTGCTTTTCATATATAAATTTTTTTTATTATAAATATAAGCACTTTGTTCCAATGTATGGAAATGTTTCATTTAACATTGAATTATATTTTCCAGTATATTCCTATATAAATTATATACACAGTATATATATATTTGGCAGGGTTTACTTATCCTCATTTCTTTTTAAACCCATTTGTCATTTTCTCTGTGAAACACAAATATGATACTTGAAACAATGTTTATTTTTGCTTTTTACATCCAATAAAGTGAAGGGTGTCAGGCATTGTCCAGGTCCAGAAATGACAAAAATATGGCATTAAAGCAGTCCATGTATGTTGGGTCTTCTGGTATTCTTTTGTTCTGGTCACTTTTAACCTGATCGATGAAGGAAAAGACATCTGAATATCCCAATTTTTTGTGTTTCAAGGATTTAAAAACAAAACACATGTGTTTTGAATGACAGGAGAGGAGGATGCACAAGAAATGATAAGATGAGAAATTAATTTATTGGGGGTGAACTGCTTTAACCTCAAATGAAATCGATGTCAGTCCTGAGATGAAGATAAGAAGAAAATGATTGAAGGAACCGAAGAACGATTTGTTAGTCTCACAATCATAATATCCCAATAAACTGACCTTCAGACCCATTCTGGTCTTCCGTGTCGCTCAAAAATCTGATCTGGCCGGCCACAATTTCCTGTTGTGCTGTCTAGTGTATTTAATGAAGGAGAGCGTGTTAGGACCGAGTGTGCGGGAGGAATTAAAATGAAGTTCTAGAGGAGTATTGAAGGTTGTTGGCCCAATAGCGCCAAGAGTGAAAATGAAAACCTCTCCGAGATCTGCACTGTAAACAACAGGCGTTGTGTTCAAAAAAGCAAAAACTCAAACAAAATACAAATGGAAATACAATAAAATAAAAGCTTTTTAATACGCCCAATAAACCCTTGATGGAACAGCTCTTCGCAACAAGCCGACATATCTTTTATACATTTAGAGATACGTTTACAAAGTGCACGATGTCTGTATTTAATATCTGTAGTGATAAAATCGCAGCAGTAAAAGTCACATTAAGAAATGTTGAATAGAATTATTGTCAATAAAAAAACTTTTGCTCTGCATTTGGATGCTGTTGAAGATTCCAGACTTGTAGATTTTAATCAATAAGTTCAAAACTAATATGTATGCATAATGCATGAATTTAACACCGCGCAACAATCTTGCCCTCTTGCTTTTTCAGGAAATGTATCGAATTCTCAACAGCAAGTCCAGGTTCATAGTGATTAGAAAACACTTTCCCACCGGTATAACTCGGCTGCAACATACTGCTCAGAGAAATATCATTAGCTCATTTTGGGATCTCCTCTTAAATCTTCCATCTCGGCCCAGCAGGATTTGAGCTGCCCAATTAAATCTATTGGCCGAGCGAGAGATGTTCCCAACACGCTAAAGAAAAGATGAGAGGCCGTCGCTCTTCATGCGTCTGAGGATGGACAATCAATCTGACGCCGCTTTCTAATGACCTTTCTGATGGGGATGAGCATGTAGATGCTTGAAACCTGCAGCACACATTGTACACATTTATGCTGTTGCAGGACCTCCTGGTGGCTTTAACTATGGCAGGTGTGTGTGGGGGGACCGCCTACCTCTCTCAGCAACAGAATGATTTGCACCTACAGTATGAGGCTTTTCAATCCACGACTGCAAACCGTGTTTATGAACTTCTGCTGCCTCTCGAGTCTGTTCTTATTCTGAGTCTGTGTATGTATACACATATATATTGTTCACCTAGAAATGCAAATTCTTTCATTATTTACTCACCCTTATGTTATTCCAGACTTTTCTTTCTTCAACAGAACGCAAAAGAAGATATTTTGAAGAATGTCAGTAACCAAACAACATTCGACCCTGTTAACTTCCATCGTATTGACACGAAATATCTTCTTTTGTGTTCCACAGAAGAAAGAAAGTCATCCAGGTTTTTGAGTGACGTAGGGTGAATAGACCAATGGTTCTCAAACGTTTTCCTTGTAAGGCCCCCTTTGTGTAGAGTACATCACTCTGTGGCCCCCCCAAATAAAGACTTACTGTATAATATAACATTTTAATTCAACCAAAAACATATTCAGTTATACCCATGCTGTAACATTGATTCTTTTGGTTGGCGGTTCTGATGTTTGATTGCAAAAATCGATGATACATTTCAATATTTTATGAAATGCCACAAAATCTGTGGCCCCCTCTGGATCCATCCTGGGCCCCCCAGTTTGAGAACCACTGGAATAGACAGTTCACCCCAAAATAGAAATTCTGTGACCTTCTCTTTTTATCCATTTAATTTTAAGTAAGCGTATTTTACCATCCATTTCGCTCCGCTTCATTGCAGAAGCGCCACCTCTATGCGCTCCCATCGTTGTTACGGCCAAACGCCATAAATTGGGTGTCGAGCATATAAAAATATATGATGCTTATATTTTATAGCACGAATTACAGCGACACATACAGCGTTAGACAATATTACAGATTTACACAGTTCTTTATCATGTAGCGTAAGTTAATATGGTTCCACTTTCCCTGCAAGGCTTTTTCATGAGGCGAAAAACAACAGATGAACTGAACATCACACTGCGTCTGTATTCATGGAAAAAATCTCAACTACTGCATGGTAGGCTGAAGTTCTCCTGTTGTAATACTGACTTGAAGTGGTGGTATTTTGCATGGAAATAGGTCCATGGTGTGATGCAGAGCTATTAAACTGGGAGTGGCTGACTGCAGGCGTGGGGGCTTCACATCGATCTTAAGTTTTAGAGATGTACATTTAGGATGTGCTCTCTCGCTCTCGCTCTCTCCATTTGATTACCCACACCAACAACTTTCACACAGCATTTGTCAAACGCAGTTGTATGAGTCATACTGTAGTTTAGCTGCATGTGTGAGCGTTACTCTGTTGTGTTTGGATAGAGAGATAAATGTAGTCTTGCACTCTCTCATTATCCTGTTTATGGTTATTCAAAATAAATGTATTAGGACAAAGATCGGAAGTTTGCTCAAGAAAATGCCAAGCTCGCTGTCACGATACTGGTGTTGGGTTTTTTTAGGGCTTGGCAAGCGATAAGATGTTAAGAGTGGTTGTTGCATGATGCTATGCGGTTTTTGTTGTGTAGTTACGCTTTGGGTAGTTATTAAGGTGTTGCATAGGTGTTTGTGGGTCGTTGGTTATCTATTCCAGACTTGTGAACAGAAATATTAAAAGGGAAAATTCAGGGTGTGGCCTGTTTTTCATTGGAAGCTGGCTGGATTTAGAAAAGTAGGCGTTTCATTCAGAATTGGAGCTCGCAGCATTGACAGCTGGAGGGGAGGAGTTAATGGATGTTCTGGCTAATCTATCTAAATGACATCATCAGAACCACTTTTTTTGTGGAATGAATTGTTCACCAGTCAACTAGAAATGCTTGCTATCAAATTAAATCGAGTTACATTTGATTTCATGCAGTTTTTTAAACGTTGTCAAATTGTTGAGTTTATTGAATAAAATGGGCATTGGGCAGAGAGAATGAAGGCTCATGTACTATAGTGTAGGTTTGATATGAGGGATGAAAGGGCACCTTTCTGTGTTAATGAGGCATTGATTCCCACATCACTAAATAATGAATTCATAAATTAGGTCCAACCATTAAACACTGAAACTGAAATCTGCCCACTCAGAAAGTCCCCCCTGTAGCAATAACTTAAACGCTCTTCTACCGGCCCTCGCTTACATTGACTTATAGACGTAACCTAACATCATCAGATTTATTTATGCATTTAATTTGAACAGCGTCTGTTGTTTTCTAATGTAAAAAATGACAAAACTCTTTCCCTTATGAAAAGGAACTGGGTTTAATTACAGTGAAGTATAGTAACCGTTGTTTTTATGGCTGATTGATTACTATTTGTGTTAAACTATTTATTGTGATTTATACCATAAGAAGTACCATATTAAACTATGGTCACTATAGTAAAAGCATGTTTAAATATTGTAAGACACGAGGAAAGGCTTTATTTAATTTGATTTTTAGAGCAACTTTATTTAATGCAATGATGCATTCATGCATTTTTATGTGGCGCAGGTGTTGAAATCCTTTGAGGGGCCACTGTGCCTTGTACTCTGCAAAACACAGAAACCAGAGCCTCGTCGAACCTCCCTTATTCATTGCTTGGAGTTCTTTTTGGTGTAGAATTACTTTTAGTCAAGTGCGCACCCCGCGTAAGCGCGCACGACATCGCGCAGTGCACTACAGAGCGCTCATCGCTCACTCTAAACTCAGCGCGTAACCATCACACACGCACGGGCAGTTTGGCATTGCGCTTCGGAGCGGACTGGCACCGACGGGCAGGTCTAAGGACCTGGGGGATACTGGAACTCTCTTCTCGTTCATTCGCACCCACACTACTCCACGCGCGTCCTGTCGTGGCAGTACAGAAGCCCAACAATCAGACAGCTGTCGACTTCAGGTCCGAGTCGCGCGCTACATCTCCAATGCCGGGATACGGTGCGCGCAGTCAGATCTCCAGCGCGAGGACGCACGGCGAGTATGTGAAGTAGTGACCGCAAGAATGGACCGAAGGAAGTACTTCACCCTTCTGCTGCTTGTTTTTCACCTTCAACGCGCGTTCGGAGAGTTTTTTCCAGGCAAGTTTGCATCCTCTTATGCGGCTTTTGGCCACTTTGTGTGCGGTTTGAATTCCGTAACCCAAGACGGGATGAAAGTTTAATAATTTCAGCCGTGCGCGGAAGACGAATTTAGCGTTGGGAATATAATTCCCACAACGTAGTTGTGAGTTTGGCGTTATGTTCAGTCTTTATTTGTTTATATTGAGAATAATCGAGAATGGCAAAGCATTTTTTATATGCATCGGATTTGAAAGGTGGCTAAATATTATGGAGAATAGATTAATAAAGTAGTATAATATGCAGTATGTCCAAAGACAGTTAGAATAGTTGAATTTACATTTATGTTGCGATGCGATGCTCAACATTCACGTGTATGTCCCTATGATACGCGTAACCTCTCAATAAAGAAAAGTTTACTCTGTCAATAATGAACGAATTGTGAGTTTATACGGATTAAAAAATATATATCTATTGGTAAATAGTGACTTAAAGCGCTTAGTGTATTTTTTGCATTTATAAGTGATCGCTTTGGGCATTGGTACGAAAACAGGGATCAGATGTATGAAGTGAGAGACTCGACCACCCGTCTGCTCACAGAATGCAGTTCATCTCTCTGCCAGCGGATGGCGCTCTGGGTACATCCAACCGCATCTTCCCGCTTTATTCCCACATCCATGTAAAATCTTTCTCTACATCTTTTGTTTTAAATGTCATAATTAGTTTTAAACAGCATCGTTTCTGAACATCCTGTCGTGCTCAAAGAAGCTACTAAAACAAAACAATCCAAATTAAATTTTAATAATGATGTTGAATTAATGATGCGGCCAATTGATCTGCTTTCTAAAAACAACTTTCCAGATGTGTATGGATTTAAAGGACTGAAGAGAAATTGAACAGCTGTTTTTTTTATTTATTACCTAAGAGGTTGGTGAGGTCATTTCAAATAGCTGTTAGTGTACTTAATGCATAACAAGATGTTCACATCATCTCATCATTTATGGCAAATAATAAATAAACCGAAAAACCTTCATTAGGACAAATATTGTTCTTTTTTTAGCATAAATGGGAAGTAATTAAGTTCCAGGAAACACACTTCGCTTCATTGATTTAATTGTTTATGCCTATTTATCTACAATACCTAAAGCCTATTTAAACTTATTTCCAGAGCTTTTAGCATTGAACTAAATGCTTTACGAAAACAGAAAGCTACTACCTAAACAAAAATAGTAAGAAAATAGTCAAATATGTGTCTTCGCTAGCATCACTTGCAGAGGTTGTCTGCTGATCTCTAAGCTCGTCGGAAATATCTGAATCTATGGATTTTGTCAATTGTTGATGTTTGACAGCCTTCTGGTGACATGTTGAACAAATGTCACATGATTCTGTTATACGTTCCATGGCCAGGATGGATTATCATGTTCATTCTATAAGCCCCAGACCTGTATTTTTACATTTCAACGCTTTAAAAGCCACGTCTCTAGTCTGGCTCTTGTTGCGAGGATAATTTGTGTTCCATTCTGTCTTCGCCTGTAATTTTGGCAGGGCCAACAAGAGTTTCTCTGTGCTTCAGTGAACAACCTGACAAGTATAGGCCTATCTTTATTCACCAGTGTGAAGAAATGAAAGAGCGCTTCACATTAAAAATACACCAAAAAGTATATTTGAACATGTACCATGGTAGTACCACGGTCATCTTTGAAGTACTTTCACTGAAAACCCACTGTGATGGGACGTTGATGTATATCACAGGTTTTCTGGGGTACTCTAAGGTACCTTCAAAAATACCATGGTACTTATCCTAGAACAGGGGAGTAACATGGTACATACATGGTAAAACGATACTGTTTTTTATACTTACTCATAAAGGTCAGAGTACAGACAACGAAATGTCATAGTAGCCCACATATAAAGCTTTACTGTAAATTGGAGCCTTAAGGCACACCTAAACATTTCCATTAGATTTATTTGCACATTGATGGACAGCTTTTATATTTTATTGAGGTTTACCTGATAAAGATTTATTGCTATTCACATTTCCTGTCTATTGGTGAAGCAGTTAATCGCTTTAAAGGTGTCAGTTATTCCACTGAAATATTTCCATTTAGCATTTAACTGAATATCTTTAGCTGGCAGAAGAGAAACAAAAAGGAAGACCTAATATATCCGATTCTACCCGTTTGCCAGCGCTCCTTGTCATCCTGCTGTCATGAGGTGTCACGCTTTGAAACTTCAGCTCTGTCCTGTCTACTCTTTTCTACTGTTACTGTATCTATCAGAAAGTGTTACTGTATCCTACAGAAAGTGCCACGGTACAGGGATGGTACCATGGTACTTCGCTTGTAAGAAATTTGGACTCACCTTCTAATTGCTAATATGTACTTGATTTTGTAAATAAAATATTTGAACTTGCATGTTATAGCATTCAAAACAACATTTTTACGAGATTATGAGAATGTCCATACGGTACTTTAAAGACTACAACGGTAAAACCATGGTGCTGCTATATGTAGGACTACGGGCCCTTTGAATTTTACTGACATCGTTTTAATATATTTCAGGGCCAGTGTAGTTGATCTAATACGGAGGCATCATTTTGTTATACGCCTGCCAGAATTTTTAATTTCGTTGAGGTTGCAATGCGACTACCGTTATTAATAAGAATGATTAATTAAACCTAATGAGAGATCATATACCCCGAGGGAAGCGTGGATTTGTCTCTCTCTCTCTTCTGACAGCTTCTCATTTGCAGTTCAGTGAAGTCTCTTATCATCTGTACCCTGCCAGACTAATGGCTAATCCAGAAACCGCCAGACTACGGGATAATCCACTTCAATTGCTCACTCAATATGTATGAAAGTGTGCGAGAGAGAGTGTGTGGGCTTTCATTCCTTGAGCATGAGAGGACATTTATGTGCCGTTTTATGTATTATTAAGTTTAGATATGAATGCATAGTAGGCCTACAGTTCTGTTTGCCTGCTGGTTCTCTTCATTCACTGTGTTTCTTTGAAAGACGGACTGCTATTTTGTGAGTTAAGTGCTTGTTTGTGATTGAGGACTTGCATTTCACACAGTTTAGAGTAGATGTTTTTTTAAACAATTGAGCTTTTCACGTGTAGTATTTTACAATGTCTGCAAAGAATACGTTGTCCCTGTATGATTCGCAATTCTGATTTTTTTAGCCAGTATGAAACGGCGTCCGTAACCCATTAGAGTGCATGGGGAGAGGATTTTATTGATCGGAGATTTATTGGTTTGTGGTCTCAATTGAAGTGGTTAGAGCTGAATTTTTATACATTAATAAAAAATAACTGTCTCCTTACCTTACCCTGATTCGATTGATCATTTGAGCTGTCGATTTTGGTGTGAGTTTGTAAAATATCCGAAAGAGATGGATTGCAGCTTTAAAGGTCCAGTGTACGAAAGTTAGCGACATCTAGCGGTGAGGCTGCGAATTGCAACCAACGGCTCACTCCACCCCTCCCATTCGAAGCACTACGTTGGCTGACACAGAACTAAGATGTCGTCACGTTTTCGCTTCTTTGCCGAAGGAGATAACGTATTTACAAAACGCTCTCTGTAGAGCAGTTTGTCCATTTAAGGCTACTGTACAAACAACATGGCCAATTCCATGCAAGGGGATTATCATGTTGTATAGTTGCCACCTAGTGGCCATTTTTGACTATTGAAATTTGTTATTCCATACATGCGCAGTGTTGAGTTTCAGATCTCAGACATGGTACAGCATTAGTTACGGTTCACCACGCGAACAATCCTTGCCGATATGCCCGTAAGTTTGTGTACTATCTGTAAGCATTCATATTACGTGTTAACATAATATTGAGTCTTTGAAGTTAAACTGCGATCGATATAATATGATAATAAAAGAAAGTCCTATCGCATCCGTGTACACCCATGTGCAAAATGCAGTTCACGTGTTTATATGTAGGCTATACCAAACGAATGAATGTGCAGTTTGTAATTTCATATCTTCTTTACTGTATGCAAGTTTTCCCCCAAAAAATGAGAAAGCATTACAGAAGTTAACATTCTGGAAAGGATAAACTGCTTCATGTGTGTGTGTTTGCTTTTTAGCTAGCTGTCTAACTTCTTCAGAGTAACAGACAGCATAGTCCGAGTTAGTTTAGTGGCGGAGGGACACAAACAGTCAGTGAAGCGGTTCAACAGTCAGTTCCCGTGGTGATCCTGGTGGAATATCGCATGGCTCTCAGCCAATCAGATTCGAGAACCGGGAAAGAACTGCTGTATAATAATGTATATTATATTGCATTTCTGACAATAGATACTCCAAAAAATGACACACTGGGCCTTTAAAGTGTTTGATGACATCATCTTCAAAGAAGACTGCGAAAAGTACTAAAAGTCCTGAGTAAAGTGGCTACAAATGACGAAAGAAACTTAAATAACAAGAAAAACACCATTAAACTTCATTGAGAGTAACCAGCGCGCGGCGAGAGCGATTTCTCGGCGAGGCTGCCGGGGGTAAATGAGCAGGCGAGTCTGAAGGCTCGTGTGGAAAAAAGCTGTCTTGCCTGACTGTGTCGGCTCTCTGTTTTGTTGTGATTGCCGCACTAGACCGAGATGGAGCTCGCGTCTGAGGGGGTGGCATAACAATGCCAGGAATCGGGGAGAAATGAAACGCTGAGGGCCGCCGCTGAGAGATAGTTGAGAGAGAAAAGAGATGCCGGAAAAAAAACCACGGTTGAAGTGGCCTTAGAATCGAGACACCCGAGAGGACCAACAAATGACTTTGCGAGGGCTGTCGGGACATAATGGATTTCGCACACACGCACGCACACAGGAACATGATTATTTCCCGTGTGTCCATTAGAAAGCGGCGGGGCCGTAATTGTTTTCTTTGACCTGCTTGTTATCGCTGCGCTCTTGGGTTGCCAGGTTTCAGCGCTCCACTCCTGCCCTCTGACAAGCTGTCACTCAACGCCCTGTTTAGTATTCGGGCGAGAGCGAGAGAGAAAGGCAAGCTGTCACCGGCGTTATCTGCATGAATGTGCCGGTCTAATCCTCCCCACTTATTCTATTTGGGTGACTAAATGACAGCTCAATACTGGAGTGCAGGCCAAGTCCAGTATAAATGAGACGTCTCCTTCTTATGCTGTAGAGAGCGTGAAGCCTTTGCTCAAGACGTCTTTAATACCTGAGAAGTTATTCGGGGGTACTGAATTAGAACGAGACGTTATTTAAAGAGACAATTCACCTAAAATGAAATTCTTGGCACAGTTAGGATCTTGGTGTCTTCTACCATTTTTATCTAAATATTTGACTTACATTACAAGGCCTTCTTATTTTTATCAAAACCCACCTTCAACCACCTGTCTTATAGAGACAACTTTTTAAAAATCTGTCCTGTTTTACTCACCCTCGAGTTGTTCCAAATCAATATAAATGTCTTTGTTTTGATGAAAACAGAGAAAAGATATTTGGAAGAATGCTTGTAGCCAAACAGTTCTCGGCCACCATTGACTACCATAGTAGGAAAAATGACAATGGTAATCAAAATTGCCCCCGAACTGTTTGCTATCCTACATTCTTCAAATTATCTTCTTTTGTGTTCAACAGAACAGAAATTTACAAAGAAATGTTTCCTACTGTGGAAGTCAACGGTGCCCAAGAACTGCTCCGTTGACCCATGCCGTTATTTTATATAGAAGTGTAGATCTGTTCGGACTTTTCTAAGTCATTGACTTTAAATTAATCAAGCATGCACCGTGAAGGTCTTACTTTAAGAGAGCGAGAATGTATCAAGAATATCTATCGCTTCAATCGTCTTTCATCCGTTTCTCCAGGGTTCAAACATAATTTCTAGGTCTGTCAGATCTCTTTCTCTCCAGCAGGGTCATGCTTATTCTGGATGGGTAGAAGGACCCTCTCTGAGGTGTCGAGGGATTTAATGTGTGATAAAAAGTAATTATTTATTCCACTGTGTGTGTACGGCCGGTTTTACAGACCTCAGGACTCTTTCTGAAAAAAGGATAAGCGTTTCATGAGTTTAAGAAGAGAAAGAGAGAGAGAAAGGATTCAGGAGACAAGAACATTTTAACAAGAATATGTCTTGGTATTAAAGGTTGAAAGGGAGAAAGATCCAGGATTACTAATGAATGTGGTTTGGTGTATTTTTATTTCTCGACGTCTTGTAATTTTTTTATCTGACAACGTTGGTTGATCAGAGTGTTAGATACGCACATGCATAATAAAGCAATACCTAAGTGTTCACTTAGTAGACTGCTTAAAAATCCCCAGGTGCCAAAACCTCTTTGTGTTTTTTCTTCCCTAAACCATTTTTACTCACCTCAGTGTAGAGAGATTGAGCTGTTTTGTTGCCGTAGCGTGTGAGGCTCAATTACAGCGCCATTACGACTGTTAAAGAGACAGCGTGCGTTTGACGCCCCATCAAACCTCCGTGCAGCCGTCAACAGAACGCTCTCAAATCAATAGAGCAATAAAGAGCTGTGGACGGCAACAGCGAGGGACTCATTTGAATGTGTGACGCCTAATACCGTTCTGTTCAGAACACACAAGCTGCGGATGGATTTCTGCTCATGGCTGTAAGTGTCTCTGAAGAAATGTGCTAAGGAACGCTCAGAGCTTATAACCAAAAGAGGGAGAGGGAGAAAAAGTATGGGGTATAAAACGTGGTAAAACTACTGTAACACACACAGCTTCATGTGGCTTATTGCTTTGTTAAAATGCAGGCAACATTAATACGATCAAAGACGGCGATGTTAATAAACACTTGCTTCTGGGAAGTAGTCTGGTTCATTAGCTTAGCTGTAGGAGGGCTGGTTGATATATCTCAAACATACAACATGTTATTTTTTTTATCTTATTTCATATGTATTTCAGTGTTTAAGTATTTGCAGTGTAATGGCTTTAAACGATTATTTATTTGCTATTAATTGAAGGGACAATCGACCACAATAGACGTTAAATGTGAACCCAAGAGATAAAATGCAATAAAATGTTATTAAAGTACAGCAATAATGCCATGTTTTTCTTCACGAAGAAGAAGATTTAGTCATTTGAAAAGGCAAATTAATATAAGCACAATATTTTACATAGTTTTATGGGCCAACAAAATGTGTTGGTAAATATAATCTATAGTTAATGCTCGTCATTTTAAATTGATGTGAACATTTCTCAACAGATGTACCAACCTGATCTTTTTCAAGGTGGCGTTTTTGTTTGAATTTGTATGATGTGAATAATGTGAAATGTACATGTATATAAAAAATAAATGCATTTCTATATAGAATTTTCAATATGTAAAAGTTAAGAATAGTCGTCATCTTCAATTGATGTGAACATTTCTCATCATGTGTACCACCAACCTGATCTTTTTCGAGGGTTTTGTATGAATTCGTACGAAACAAGTTAGAAAAGCAAGTATGGCGGTCCACCTCTGAACGCTAATGCCACTTCGTGTGAAAGCGGACTGTATGAAAATAATTGAATGACATTGAACACATTCAATGTCCATTCAATGTACACATGCGAATTAGCCACCAATTTGCTAAAATGTAAAAAAAAGTTACAAATTGCCATGAGTTGCGTTGGGTGTTCATGCATTGGTTAAGATTTAACCTTCGTTCAATTCTGGAGTCTTAACTAAGCCGGATCGGTTTTATAAATACAGCTCTGGAACTAATGGAGACGATGTGTGTTGTTGCACTGCTCGTGGCTTTTAGCTGGACTATCTGTTTGTAAGCAGGATTGAAGGAGACGCAGAAGTTCCTCTGAGAGAAAATGAAGTATGAAGGGGTTGAGATAAAGATGATGAGGCTAAAGTTTGCTGGCAGTGGTAACCCTCAGAGACAGAGAGAGAGAGAAGAAAGATGTTGGCAGAATGATTCAGACAGTGCAGGTCTGGAGAGAACTGAGCAAACATCAGATGGGTTTGAAAAATATCCAGTCCTTCTGTTTACTTTACAGAAACAGACCCACACAGAACACACTGGTGTCTTGTCACACACACACGTGCGGTAATAGCCATCAATGCATTTATTTGAATTGAATTAAGACCTAGAGCGTGTTGAACGTGAGTTTCGTTTGATTCATTGATAATCAAATCCAACATTATGATGACAGATTGCTTGTGGTAGTTAGCGCGACTTGTTTTGAATGACAGAGTAAAGGTGTTGGAGAAACTCCATTCGGTCCATTGTGCTGTAATTACCCATAATCCAACTGTTTCTGAACGCTTCACTTCAGACGAGACCGCTGAAGGCTTTGGGTTTGTTTGCTAAATTTCACTTAATGAAATGTCCAACCAGTAAGTCTATCAAGTTTGTTTAATCGTTCCTATCCATCTGATTTATTCACCGCCATGTCATTCCAAACCTGTATGACTTTATTTCTTCCACAGACACAAAAGAAGATATATTGAAGAACATTGGTAACCAAACAACACCTGCCCCCAGTGACTTTCTCAAAACCTTTCTCAAAATATCTTCTTTCGTGTTCCACTTAAGAAAGAGTCATATACAGGTTTTGAAAGACATACGGGTGAATAAATGATGACAAAATTCTCTTTATGAAAAAGAGAGCAATGTCTAATAAAAGAAAAAAAACACATGAAATAATTATTTTACAGCATCTATGAAGATTCATTGGAAACAACAAAAACTTGGGGGTTTTCAAAAAGTCAGAGCTCTGTCATGAGTTAAAGAGAGATTAACAAGACCCCACGTGCATTCATTCTTTTGTGTTTCTTCCCTCCAGAGACACTATTAACCTTTAAGGGCTCCGGTGGACATGCAACAGATACTTTGGGCGATTGGCGAGGGGAGCTTTGCTCCCCGGCGGAAGATTAAAGAAGCTTTTAATTGGCATGGGTAATGGCGATTTGCCGGAGTGGATTCACGCTGTGGTGCGTTATTTAGGCATATGTGAAAAGGTCATCTACTGGAGCGGTGTGTTAGAGGAGACGAGTTCAGGCTGTGTTAAAGGGGTTTAATGAGAGAGAGAGAGAGAGGTGCACACTCTCTTCAGGTCTTTGAAATATATTTTAAGTAACAAACTAGATAACAATGAACCAAAGGAATGTGAACTAATAATTGTGTCGTTTGCGTGGGAGAACTTCTCTAATTAGTTTATTTACTGCACTTCAACCTGTGGAAATGTGATCTTAATGTCAATACACTAAGAAATGTTGGGTTATTTCAACCCATGGTTGGTCAAAAATGGACAAACCCAACTGTTGGGTTATAAGTTAACCTATGCCGAGTTGTTTCAACCCAAAATGCTGGGTTGTTTTAACCCATTGTTGGGTTAAATATAAACATTTCCTGGGTTCATTTAACCCAACATTTGGGTTTGTCCATATTTGACCCAACAACGGGTTGACAAACTCTACAAAATGCTGGCTTATTTAAACCCAACGTTGGGTAATAAATGGGCAAACCCAACTGTTGGTTTATAGAAACTTATGCTGGGTTTTTTAATCCAAAATTCTGGCTTGTTTTAACCCAAAATGCTGGGTTCTTTTAACCCATTGTTGGGTTTGTCCACATTTGAAATAACCCAAACATTTTTTTTAGGGTGTACTTTTCAAAGCTGCAATCTGTAACGTTTGCCTCTTTATCACCCCCCCTGTTTAAAGCATGAAATTGCAGGTTACTTTACCTACTTTTATTTACACAAGGGTTTAAGTCAAATTAAGTTAAACTGACATTTCCCAAGAAATCCTATCCGAAAGCTCAACTTAAAATGTTGTGAAAAGGTTATTGCAGCTGCAATGTACAATAAAGGCCAATAATGTTTGAACCAATGGGTTGTCAGCGTTAGGGTGGAAAGCCTATTTTTCCCATGTCTCTAAATATATTGGAAAACAGTCAAAACGGTAATATATCTGTGAAAAAGTAAGAGTTATCCCACACGATCATCCGAATCCAGTCAGCATTTTAGTTTAACTCCCCATTGAACCATCAGCTCATCTATAGCTCATCCGAGTTCTGTTTGAATGATGAACCTCCACATAATCTTATTAAAATGAATAATAAAAACGTCAGCAAAGTGCGTCACTTTCTAATCCATTGTATTGTTTTCAAGGTGTACTCAGATTTACAAAGCCTCTTCTGTCTGCGTTTAAAGACAAATGTTCCTCTTTTCTCATTTTCTCCGAGCAAGTGGCTACTACTTCATCTACTCGAAGGCGAACGCAATCGTCTTTTTTCGCCTTGCCATTGTTCATAGTGACAGTGTTAATTTGAATGTTTTCTCGTTCTTTCATCTCCTCGCATTTACGTCCTGCTGACGGCCATTAATTATGTGAAAACTAAAGCCGCCGTATAAATGATGGATGAGTTACGCCTCTGACATGACGGCGACTCAACGGGAACTCCTTTGTGCGGACCGTTTGCCTTGATCGCAGCTAATGGGAAGTATTACAAATGTGACTTTTTGACCCAAATCCAGCAAACCAGTCTTTATTGTTGAATTGGCAGATCATTAGGCCGCTTGTTGAATTCGAAAAGTTGAACTCCAAACGTTGGGGTCTATTCATTTCAGCGGAAACCTCTTTTAATCCAGATGGATTCACTTGACATGTTTCTAAGAGGAGTGTTTACATATGACCTGATCTTCTGTTCAGAAATGTTTATACGGCAGAACCAAATTGAACAAAATGGTGGTCTTTTGACATGCTTTCTAAATGTTTTACCGGTCCAAAAGAATTTTACAATGCAGACAGCTGACAAATTAAAACCTAAAACAACCTTAAAAAATATAAGGGCCAAATTATAATAAAAAATATCAAATTAAAGAGTAAAAAAAATTTTAAAAAAAAAATGTTAAAATAAATAAATATAAGGAGGAATGTATAATAAAGAATATAAAAACTAAAATGAATAAATCCAAATTTTAAATATGAGAAATATCTAGTAAGTTTCTCATCTAAGTGTAATAAAAAATGACAGATTGCATTGTGAAGTTGCATGTCAAGTTTTTAATGTCTGATCCTTTTGTTTCATACAAACAAACAGACGCAACAAATATTGATTTTAAGGTCAATAGACTGGAAAAAAACAGGATATTGTATAGTATTTATGTGGTAGATCCTTGCGTTCTTATCTCTTGGCTCTCCCTGCAGTCTATTAGACACCACGGGTGAGTTATACTGTCCAGCAAAATAGAATCATAGACAAATAGAATCAGATGGGCAGGAAAACTAAAACACCATTAGCCGTAATTCGCCCCCATCAGACCTACATTTTCTTTCTATCTACAGTATCATCTGTCTCCTCTCCTCGCCTTACAGGCCTCGTGTGCACCTGCGTCTGGTCAATACCACCCAGCCATTAGTTGATTTATCATCATTATCGTCTTTATACCTGTGGTTTATATGATGAAGCTTTATCGTGCCTGGCTTCCACGTGCTGTAACTCTCCTTCACTGTGACTGTAAATATGTTATATGTATGAGGTGAGATAAAGTGAAAGAGAAGGTGGGTGGGTAATAAGAAGTTCTTTTTGAATCCTACACGTGTCTTGTGGTTGTTTTGCATTATTATTCGTCTTAGCCAATGCTAAACTCATACTTAGGGTCATTTTAAACCTGTATGAGTTTCATTCTTCTGCAAAAAACAAAGGAAGATACTTTAAAGAATGTTGATGAACAAACATTACTGGCCCCCATTGCCTGACACCCAACCACATAGACATTTCTCAAAATATCTTCTTGTGTGTTCCAAGTCACACAGTTCTTGTATGGCATCTCTCTATATTGTCTTTATTAAGATTATTACTAGGCTACAGTTCTCTTTGCACGCTGAATCCAGAAAGGTATTTGCTAAGATGCCATAAAAGTTTAATGTGGGAATGTATCACACGTCCCCTGTTTCTGCTCATAAATGTGCCCGTGGCATTATAAAAGCTTGTTGTTCTTGGGTTAATGTGCGTGTTCCCTTACTTTCTTCATTAATGCAATGATAACATTGTATCATCGGGACTGTCAAGGACAAGTTTGTGCCGACAAAGTGTGAAAGCGTTTGTTGTGTGTGTGGACGCTCTTTCTTTATAAGAGGAGTCAGTTTCACAGTCTCCAAGGTTTATTATTAGTTCTGGGTGATGTGTCAGCTGTATGTTGCAATATTGTTGGATGACCGTCATAAAGCTATAATCCATTTCATTAAATATATCTTTGTCCGTTCCTTCTGGTGTCAGACTGGTATGAAGCAGAGAGAGGGAGGGATCACAAAGATCTCTTTAATATCTTACTGGTCTCACTTGTGTTTCAGGAAAGTTCTGTCATTGCTCTTATGTTTCTTATAATGTTTTAAAATTATCTTAACGTCTCAACCCATATCAAACTATATTGTTATCTTTTTATTACTGCACATTATGTCAACAACTGAAGAGTTACTAAGCAAAAACAAATAACTTTAAAAATCACTTCATTAATATTTTATTGTTTACTCCAATTAATGTCAATTAAACTGCAGCTGGGTTGTTTTGATTATGTAATAACAAAAAATTAATAAATGAAAAATATACAGCTAACCAACACAATAAGAACATAAGAACATAATAAAACATATTTTATTTTTTAATGTATAATATCTTTTTGTTTTAATTTATTAAAAATAAAACTTTTAAAATGTTTCTGTTTATTGAAATCAAATAAAATATTGGCGTAATATTATTGGAAAAAATTAAAATTAATGACAAATTTAGATGTTGAAATAAGTTTAAGGCGCTAAATAATAATAAACAAAAGCTAAAATAAATGTAGCAAAATTTTTTAGCAAAAAATAATAATAAAATGAAAAAATCAAGATTAAACATCAAATCAACATTAAAACAAAAAATCTAAAAATAAAATCTAATTTAACATGATAATAAACTAAATAAAACTAAAAACAAAACTATAATAACTATGTTTAAACAGAGTTATCTGTTTTGCAAATAAACTTCATTTATATCGTTTCATTAATGTTTATGCTTATTTCCCAAGAGGAAATTCAAAAGAAAATCTAAGACAAAATGTATCAAAATTTAAAGAAAATTTACCATAGAGGATGATTTCATACCTGTTATAGCACCCCCTGTGGCAAGGCTGAGAACGCATCACGCTTTTCTCTTACTAATTGTTAACACAGTTAACAATTAATTACAGTTAACACAATTACAGTTAACACAATTAATTACAGTTAACACAATTAACTGTAATTCGTAGCTACATTAAGGTAACTGTTTTCTGTTTAATTTGTCTCATTTGTACATTTTAGAACTATGTTGCTTTAGGTTTAGAGGTTGGGCTTTATTCTTGCTTTTTTCCAATAACCATATGCGAAATAACAGTTCTACGAATGTCTACGAAAAGCCACAAAAGCGTACAATAGTCACATGTAGTTAGGTTGTGTGAGTGCCAGCCGCCAGTCTTACAATAGTGCCTATTTACTTCATTTAAATGGTGTAGGGTATTGGACGTCCACAACATGATTAATATTTATGAGTCAAGCAGATAAGTGTTGTGTATAACGCACACACACTGGAGATCAAAGACAAAGCTTTAATTTGTTGGAAAGGATGTGTAAACGCAGCGACACGCAAACTCGCCGCCCTCCCTGTTGTCAGCAAGTTACAGTACATCAAAATGTCACCTCGTAAGAACAAGAACGTTTCATGCAAACGGTATGCAAATATCCCCGGCGCTAGTGTGTAATTGGTCCACCGCTGACGATATGCAAATATTTTCTTTTCTTTTTGATGCATGTCATAATGGCGGAGGGACTAATTGAGTTTACTCCAAGTGTCGTCTGGTTTCAACCTCCGTCTGTCAGCAGTGCTCCGAGAGCCTGACAAGGGAAAGTGGATCTGCCTCACTAATGATACGCCAGCGAGTCGTACGTCGACGGCGCCAAACGCGCAAATCTGTGACCCGAGCACCATGAGCACCATGAGCACCATGAGCTACATTTAGTGTTTTAGGGTTGTTTGAGCATACTGATGGATGGGATTCAATGTATTTGAAACCATAGCTGTAGAATTGGGATAAAAGTAATTGTTGTGGCCGAAATAAAAATAAAACTTATGCAAGGAAACTTAATCATCCAAATGACATTAAAGATTACAACATTAGAAAGCACTTGCCCCCACATAGACTCTCATGGCCGGAGATTTCACAGAGCCCCAACATAAGATCTTCATTTGTATGTGCGGCATTAGTCCAGCCTGTCAGGCTAATGATAGATCAGGCAAATGTGTCGCTATTCAGCTCCTAATGGACCGCCACCATATCCCCCCCACCGGCCCTGGAAGCATTTTACTCAATCAGCCGTGGTCCCCGGGGTGTGAAAACACACAAACACACACACACACATCATGACGCTGATCATAACCTACACGGCTCCGCCCGGCACCCTATATAACCTCTGTTCCGCTCTGAAAAACACACTCACCCTTCACTCCGCCTCAGTGGCCCCGCCATGGCCCCGTTTGCCACAGGGCACCGATGTTCTTGACGCAAGCCTACCGAGCACAGAAGACCAGGATGGTGTGGAAGAGGACCACCTGGTTTTTATTTCTCTGCATTGTTTTTTCTTTCACTGGTCATGCGTGTATGTCAGCGTGTGTTTCAAGGACTGTGATGATGCGTGTGTGGAGTTGTGATGAATACTCGGGACGCTTGACCCTGAGGGTGTTTGTATCTAACCTGTTCTGCTTTCCGCAAGGTCGAACTGTCTTGTGTTTGAATTCAAACAAACCCCCCTGAGTGTCAGTGTTAAGCCTGCGAGTATCTTATCCTGTACTTTTCATTTTAAGAGGATAGCTATTAGCTTTTTAAGCGGATAGTTCACCAAAATATGAAAATTCTGTCATGAATTACCCAACCTCAAGTTGTTCCAAACCTGTATACATTTCTTTGTTCCGTTTAAAACAAAGAAAGATATTAAGAAAAATGTTATCAACTGTGATTTCTGGGGCACCATTGACTACCAAAGGTAAAAAAGTTATGGTAGTCAAAGGTGCTCCAGAACTCTTCGAAATTTTCTTCAAAATATCTAGTTTTTTGTTTAACAGAACAAAAAAAATATACAATATTTGTTTCTTCTTTGGTTGTCAGTGGTGTCCCAGAAATCTCATTTGCTAACATTGTTCTAAATATCTTTATTTGTGTTTAACAGAACTAAGAAATTTATAGACGGTTTCATCTTAACAACATAAACAAACATTACTGCGCATGCGCACTTTTGTGACCCCAACTGAACTTCCGGTACACATACACAAACAATAGAGTGCCTGTAGATTATTTCTGATAACAGTCAAAAGAAACCTAGAAGAAATGTTACTTGGCTAAGCTTGTCTCTTCAATATTTTGACTTTAGACTCCGATACCAAGCTCAATTGTGGATGTCAGTGCACCATACGATTTGTTTAAATGCGACCGAACTACAGGACCCATTCAACAAATTGTTTATTTAATAAAATCAACATACAACAAAATTCAACAAATCGTTTATTTAATACAATTAATATTAACGTGAATAGAATATAAATAGTTATATTATTAAACACTAGTCAAACACAAACCGGAAGTTAACTGGGGGTCAGGCGCGTGCAAAAAAAAGGTGAACGATGAAAACAATGAAACGGTCTATACAGATTTGGAAAAACTTGAGGGTGATTCATCACAGAATTTTCATTTTTTGGGTGAACTATCTCTTTAGGTGATTTGACAAGAAAAAACCGCAAAAAGTGTGTGAATGTTGCATAGACTTGCTTTAAAGGAATAATTCACCCCACAATAAAAGTTCTGTCATCATTTATTCACCCTCATGTCATTCAAAACCTGTATAAGATTCTCTGACGAACACAAAATAAGATAGTTACTATTGTGTAAGTGGCTCTTTAAAATGTCTGCAGAAGAAAGAAAGAAAGAAAGAAAGATCTTGATTTTAAGTTTATTTTATTTTATTTTAATGCTTGATTTGTCTTATTCTAAAGCATTTGAAGTCATTTTCGGGCTCCCTTGGAAATTACGTTTTATCCTGACCCTCATTCCAAAGACACTGTATTAGACACCCGGCATTAAACATACAAGCAGCAATGATCCACAATCACCTTAACAACCACATGGTAACACACTACACTCACAGCACAGCAGCAACCGCATGGCAACACCCTAGTAACAGCAGCATCCTTCAAGCATGGTTTTGCACAGACATACAAATATTGTACAAAAGATAAACATCTAGTACTCTATAACACGTTTCATGCATAGCAATTAAAAAATATGCAGTTTTCATACTGTGTGTGACCCACGGTGAAGAGAAGTTCAGATCACACTGAAGATATCAAGTCAGGAGGTAATGCTGAGAACAACTTAATTGCTTCAGTAATATCAGGAGAAAGTGTGTGTGTGTGTGTGTTCAGATCATCTGGTGAAGAAGTCACAAGCACAACTTCCTTTGCTCAGTAATGAGTAACACAACAGGAGGTGACACACACACAGACACACACACTTTGAGGTTTCAGCAGATTGCCATGAAGCTGTAATATTCAGAGGGATGCGACTGGCAGCAGCGGTGCATTTGAGGGAGCGCCCATTTGCATTCTGGACCTATTTATTCTTATTAAGGCCCCCTCTGATTCGCCTCCGTGGGTCTCCTTAACTGCAAATAACACATATGGCTGTGCCCTGGGCCCACTACTGTATGACTGCAAGCATTTTAATTAATAAATTAATTAATAAAGCCTACTTAATGGCTAAATGTCCAGCAGGCTAGGAAAATATGAACAAAGACTGTGGCAAATGATTTTTCCATTTTGTCCAGGGACTCCCGTGTTCATGTACTTGCATGATGAATCATGTTTGTTCAATGCGCATCTTCCTATTAATCCAGTTAAATTTATAAACAGAGCACCCATGTAGTCATCTTGTCGTTTGTTAAAGGGAATGTGGACCGTTGAGCTTCAAAAAGATAGAAATGCATCAGAAAAGTATCATAAAAGACCATTCGACCATTACAATGGTGTGCAATTCATGTTAACTGGAAAATATATGGCATTTTTGGAGCTTGAAAGCTTCAGTCCCTGTGCAGTCAAGCTGAGCTCTATTAACATTTCCTTTTGGTCTTTTAAAAGGTTTTTATCAACATTTCATATTTGGGCGAGCTGTTTCTTTAAAGTAATTTTAACGAAATGTACTATTTTTTTTTAAACAGATTTTTCACATATCATGTAAAAACTGTAATTTTACAGAATGGTACATATTTTGAAACATGGTAAAAACCCTTAAATAACAGAAAAAGAAAACATGATTTGCACGAAAAACATGAAAAATGTACGTTTACATAACAAAACTGTAAATTAACTGTTTTTTTAAATAGTTTTTACAGTGAATTCTGTAAAAACGTCAAATTACAAAAAAATAGTACAAATTTACAAGAAAGCCAAAAAAACCAAAAAAAACATGTCATTTTGTGTGAAGCCTGTTGTCAGGAATCAACTATTGTGGTTTTAAACATCGAGATGAAATGCATATGGGACTCCAGATAGAATATTTGCAATATTTCGTTTTTTATATATTTAGGACATATTAGGACACAAGGTCATCATTTTCATTATTGTTTCTCTTGTTCTGCACACACACACACACACAAACAAACGAACACACGCACCTCATTTGCGTATCCCATCATGCACCTCTGTTCCAATTATAAAAAGAAACTCCCCTCGCTGTCCTCTGCACGGGTCATTTGAGAATGGCTTTGCCGAGATGTTTGAAGCACCGTGACGGAACCGCCCAGCATTGCATTATAAAATCCAAATTTAGCATGAAGAGCTGTTTAATTGTTCAACGGGATGCCTTGTATACTTCACACCCACCAAAGATGTGGACACCCTGCTTTTTTATTGGGTTTACAAGACCCCTTAATGCTATAGAATACAGGGACAGGCGACAGGGAGTGAGAAGAAGTGATTTCTGTGACTTAAGTAATAGTTTAAAAACGAAATATTTAACATGCAGCGCAGTTTAAGTTTTGATTCTGTAATTGTTCCACACTGGCATCCTACAGAGAGTTCACCTTTGACCTCACAAATCTCAGGCTGTCCATCAGGATTTCTTAAAACTATGAAATTATACTCGGACCGCACACCGCCGCCCTCCCGTGCTCTCCTCCCAGGGCGGTCGGATCACTTTTCTAGTTTTCTATTCCTCTGTCTGTATATGGTTATACTGTTGGAGCTAATTGCCTCATAGCTCAGCTACAAAAAGGCCCCCAGTGCTGCAGTCGATTGTTAGCTTTATCACGCGGAGAGAAGGCTAGGATAGGCCTACATTAGCATTTAAATTAGCTGGAGACGAATGCTAATAGAGAGGAGTGACACTGGCGGTCAAAGAAGAGACAATCTGTAGCGCTTTAAAGAAGTACTTTTTAAACAGACCTTTGGTTTGAAATAATATAAATGTTAATGATATCAAATTATCATTACAGTACACTGTCATAAAGTGTTAAATAATAACACGTTTTTGTGTTATGGAATTTTAACACATTTTGTACTGTAAATAGAACGACACAAAGTTGAGTTAAAAATAACAAAACAGATTTAAACAGATTTGTTAAGTTAATGACAGATTGTGTTGTTTTTAATACACTGAAGTACTTGAGAAGGAAAGTGACCTAAGATATTTAGTCTTGTTATAATAAAGAATACATCTAAGAATCATGTAAGTTTATGTTCAAAACAAGCAAAAAATAAGGGGAAGAAAAATAAACTTGATTTTAGTTTGACCTTTTTTTAAGGACCTGATTCAACTTTATTATTCAAGAACTATTGGCAGATTTTTTTGCTTGCTTTTAACACAATTTACTTAATTTTAATATTTTCTTAATTATAACAACGCAAATGTGACTTGATTTAAGAATATTTAGATATTTGTTTTTAGAGTTTATTGTAGGTAAATATACACGACAACCATAGTACTTACCATAAAAAACCATAGTAAGCATACATTTACTGTAAACTTACATAGTTGAGTCGTATAGAGAGTATGGTTTTTAGAAAAACTATGGCAGTACAAATATTGATCGATACACCAAAATGCATGGCTGCCTTTACTTTTTACACTTTTTCTATAATAAAACCATGCTTGCTTTTCCCAACTGCAGTTTAATTGAAAAATCTATTCATTTTTACTATGCCTCTTTATATGACAACTCTTTTAGATGTACAATAAATAAACTAGAGTGGTTATATTGACATAAAATGTGTGACCTTGGACCACAAAATCAGTCATAAGTAGCACGGGTATATTTGTAGCTATGGCCAATAATACATAGTATGGTTCAAAATGATCAAATTTTCTTTTATGCCAAAAACCATTAGGATATTAAGTAAAGATCATGTTCCATAAAGAAATTTGGTAAATTTTCTAGCGTAAATAAATCAAAACTTTATTTATATGAGTGGAATCAGCAAAATCGTGAACAAAAATGGCCGGGACATGCCTTCAAACTCACTCGCTGCCGCTCTTTGGGAATTACCCACTCAAGTTTGGTATCTATGTAATTTGTGCTGCAAATTTAAACTTAAAACTCTCAATATTTAGATTTTTTTGCACGCTCAGTTTCCTAATGTTCAATATCACAGCCAAACATTGTCAATGGAAATCTAATTCATTCAGCTTTCAGGTGATGCATAAATCTAAATTTCGAAAAATGAACTCTTATTGCTGGTTTTGTGGTGCAGGGTCACATATATCTTTGCAAAGTGAACGGTTGCTGGTATTCTATGTGTGTATGTGTCTCAGGACATTATTCGACATGCTTGTAATTGCTAGAAATTGGTCTGTGCACCTTATGGAGTTTTCACACGTAAAATGGCCTTGGAAGGTATAATGGCCATGGTTGCACAAACACACCTACCAGTGGCGGAGCTACACTTTAAAAACAGGGGTGGCAAAGGGGTTGGCAAGGTAAAAATAAATTATTTTCCACAAAATGTATATAGATTAAATTAAAGTTGTTTATTTTCCAAAATGTACACAATTATATATGTATTAAGTATACAGCAAAAATAGAACAACAAGTATTCAAAGTGCTCCTTGGACTAATCAAGTCCAAGAGAAAAAACTGAGGTAAACTTGGACCTGTCAAAACAAGGCAGGACTAGGCAGTTGTACACATTCAAACATGTACTACAAGAATAATAGTAGAACAACAATAAAAACAACACAAGGACAACACAAGGAAAATTGCTTAAAGACATCTAGACATGTTATGTTAAGTAAGGGATAATGTATAGCGAGGCGGTTGTTATAGCGAATACAACACCGACAGGCTGTTTAGGAGCCCGGCGTGAAGCGGAGGGATCTTAAATCAGCCTGAAGGGGTTGTATTCGCTATAACAACCGCCTCGCTATACATTATCCCGCTTATTACATGGCTACCTACCAAATAAATAAATAATTTGACACAACATATTGATTTAAAAGGGAGTTTATTGATTTAAAAACTATTTATATTGCTTCCGCTAAAGAAAATAGTCCGTTCGGTCTCTACGGTTAGAATCCTGCGTCCATGGCATGGCAACGCTCTGTTTTTCATGACAACGGTCTGTTATACTAAGATTAGTGCTGCATTACACGTGCCAATATGAATAAGCCTACCTAATGTCTGTGATTGTTGCTGAACATTTGCTAACGACATGTTTTAAGCATATTCACGCAGGCGTGACAGTATTAGTCAGTCAGTTTCACGACTAGTAATGCTCATGAAGTATTAATGCTAAGCACTAAAGTGCAACGTCTCCCTTACTTCCCGTTAAAACACTACTTCGTTTAATTTAATACCAATAAAAGCCGTACATACCAGCAAAATGCTCTTCATCGATCCCGTGTGCTGTCGGCGTTGTTTTGGAGCCGTTTGGAGCACGTCACGAAGGTGCTGCGTGTCAGCTTAACCAATGAAAAGTGTAGCAGCAACAGCACGCTGCGGCTACACGCTTGTGCGTGCTGCGTAAGGATGCATTCACGTCCGCTGGGAGATGTGGGAAATGTTCGTAAAAATCTAACAGTGTAATGTTTTCAGCGGGGGTGGCAACAGGGGTGTCAAGGACTTTGTCTGGGGTGGCAATTGCCACCCCAACTAGCCCTCTGGCTCCGCCACTGACACCTACACACATGTACGCACGCACACACTTTGAAGCCATTATGGTCCATATGGTGGAACGCAGCTGGTTCAAATGTGTGTATGTGTGTTGTGTGTAGTAGCATCTAACCTAATGCCAGATAAACCTGGGCTCTCTCAGGGAGAAATTGCCGTCTTTGTCCTTGCGGGTAAAAGCTCTCTGTGAACCTCATCATTTATTACCTGCTCACAGGTGCAAATAGAGAAAATCGCTGCTGTCCGTCAGGCAGCGGGAGGCAATGGGGTGTCCTGCGGTTTTACTGACCATTCTTTACACACATGCGCACACACACACAATGTCATAAAAAGCCCTTGTATGTTAATGTGCAGGTCTGCAATACTGGAGGAGCTAATGACTGGAAAAAACTGCTGGATGTAAACGCTGATGTTGGGGGGGGCTAGGCCTTGCCCCCCCCGAACATTCTGCTTAATGAGGCGTCCCATCTCTGATCAACACACACACACGAAAACACACTCCACTATCAGTATAGACAAAGTCTGGCAGCGCACAGCTGCTCAAATGAACCCAGAAATTAAACGTGCGACCTTGAATATACATTTTGTTCAGCGGTTAAAACCTTCCTCTTTTTACGGCCTGCAAAAACACATATTCAGAATTGTATGAGACAAATGAAACTGCTATTCCGTGTCGTGGTACCAGAGACCATTAAAACCGCAGGAATCTGATTTAACGTTTGAGTTATCTCATATATATATGCAGTCTTTTATTTACCTGTGTTAACCACCCCATCTTTGTTTCTTTCTTATTTCCTTGCTTCTTTCCGTTCATCTGTCTTTTTTGTAAATTGACTGTATTGCATTTTAAATTTAGACTTTATATAATTTAGAAAAGTAGATGAAACTTCTAGTTTTAGGTCAAGAATTACTGTTCCTTCAGTCGTTTTTCAAGCCGTAATCACTCAAATGGCTTCTTTTCTGCCTTGATAATGTATGATGCTGAATACCCGGCAAGTGCTTTTCAGATCAACAAATCCAGCGTTTGCGTGTTCGGTCGATGAAAGATGTTTATTTAACTGGGGAAATGAAGTTTGTGCAAATAGACTTTGATCTCAGGCCGATAAATCCCATTATTTGCCCGGAAGACATGAACGTATTAAAGGGCCATTTCTTTTTGCAAATTTGTAATTCTTTATTCAGAATTGAGGGAGTCATAAGAAAGAAAAATCACAGATGTGATTCATTTAATACACCAGTTATTTTTCTTAGATGTCGATGAGATTAAAGATGAGGAAATGTGTGTCTCATATATTTCTTCTGAGAAAAAGAGCCAGCAATGTTTCAGAAGAGATCTCAACAGCGTCACAAACTGAGCTCAGATTTGACAAAACTGCAATCAGAAGTCAATATTATTAAAGATCTCAATATGAACGCAAACGTTTCTCATCAAATTTACCCAAATCCAGATTATTTCACTTCTCTTATTACTTCGACTTTTACATTCGTTTTACACCTTTATGTTTTAACAATGGTCTCATTTGTTTCTTCTTCCTGAGCAATCTTAAGAGAAACATCTGAGACGAAGTTGATACTTGCATGACAGATGTTATGTAGTCTGTAAATGTATCAAGAAGAAACCGCAGGTACTTCCTGTCAGACTTGCATTTAAAGTCTGACTGGTTTGACACAAGCGAGAGAAAGAGAAATTGTTGGTGCGAGTGGTTGGTTCTGACGGCAAATGTGTGTGCGCTTGCCTGTCGATGTTGAACCCTAAAACTGCTGACGGCACTTAGAGGTCACAAAGGTCACTGGAATGAACTGAACCGAACCACCGTTCCCTGGTTCCACGCCCCCTCACCTGCCAATCATTCTCTCAGCCCTGTAGACAGAAGAGAGAGACATTCAGTGAACCAAAAGATTCAAGTATTAGTTCACACCGCATATCGAATCCGGTCAACGTTTCTTAATATTTTTTAACAAATATTTTAGGGGCTTTAGCCTTTAATTGGAATGGACTGTGGAGAAAGGACAGGTAAGCTTTGGATAGAGATGAGGAGTTGGACCGGCAAAGGACGCTTGAGACGGGAACATTTCTTATTTTTTAACGTTTTTTTCTTCTTCTGTGGAACATCTTTAAGCTGCTATGTTAAATGCTGTTGTTGTTGTCACTAATAAATATGTTTAACGTTTTTTAAAGGCACCATTTAAAGAGGCAACAATAACAATTCTGTTGTCATTTATTTACTCTCAAGTCAATCAAAACCATCTTACTTTTCTTATTAGTAACCCGAAAAAAGATATTTTGAGAAATGCCTCAGTGGTTTTGTTTCCATACAATAGAAGTCAATGTTGCTTGGTTACCAACATTCTTCAAAATATCTTCTTTTGTGTTCCTCGGAAGACAGAAAGTCACACAGGTTTGGAATGACATGAGGGTGAAGAAATGAAGAAATTTCATTTGTAGGCAAACTAACCCTAGTGAACTTCACATTTATATGTTTGGTCCTTTAAAGCCGAACATAACCTTTAGCCTATGTGAGGTAGGGACAGAAGTGTTCCCTCATAATTTCTCCATTCATTGTAGGTCACAAATATCATCTGCTTGTGTACAATTTCAAACACCATAATCTCTCATTTGTAAAAAAAAGTCCCCCATTGCAGTCGCCGACTCCCCTTCCACTGATGATTTTCAGTCCTTTTTATGATGTTACTTAAAAATTCTCTTCTTTTTCTCATTCAAACCCATTTGCAATGATTACCTGTGAGAAAAATGAGTTGTATCGAATATTAGAGAAAATGATGCTGATTATACAATTACAGCGCAGCCATTCATGTATATAATTTGAATTTTCCACCTTCTCTTTCTCTCACTGTAGTCTTTAATAGCTAAAGGAATCGGAGAGGAGAACTTCCGAAAGGCAGAAAAGAGTTTCTCACAAATCCGGTGAATTTTAAGGTGGAATCATTCATCATCCTTGTCATTTCTGTCTCAAACATCTGTGTCTTTTGAGCCAGCGGACATGTTTTTTGCCTTCGACGTGCTCACGGAACCACTTTCAATTCCCACCGCGGGTCTCTTTGCCGTCCATCTGCCAACTACACACAGGTTTCACATAGCCGTGCCTTTTCATGCCAAAAAGATACAATGGAAGTATGTCTAAATGTGCCATAATTGTGGCATGAAAAATACTGATATGTGGAAATGCAGTGCAGGGTCTCTCCAGAGAAGGGCGTTATGGGGGATTTAGATTGTGGTTCAGCCTGCCGTGCTGAGATATTACCCGAATGGCTGTGGATGTCTGAGGTGCTCTTGAGATATAGAGGCTGACAGAGAAATATCTGTCCTATTTAAAGGTTGGTTTGTTGTGCGTTTAACTGTATGGATGGGATATCGCTAGAAGTAGCCGAACGTATGACCTTCGACAAGCCTGAACAAACCGCTAGTTGGTTGGAAAATCAGGGCGTTTGATGAGAAGACACCGTGAAATTCGTACTTAAAACACCCGCACAAACTCACCCACCAGATTATTCATTCATTTATGAATAATAGTGCTGTTCATCTGTCAGATGATTCATCACTTTTACACCTAAGAGGAAAAAATACAATGCAACGGTAGATACTGTAAATGTACTGTAAATTTGACTCATAGTCAATGTTTTATTCTTATAGTTAAGTTTGAATCCATCTGGATTATATAAATCAATTTGCTTTAAAGGGATACTTCAACCCAAAATTAAAATTCTGTCATCATTTATTCACCTTCGAGTTGTTCCAAATGTGTATGCATATTTTTTTTCTGATGAACACAGAGAAAGATATTTGGAAGAATGCTTATAACCAGATAGATTTTGCCCCCGTTGACTCCCACAGTAGGAAAAATTACTTTATCATTTTTTTGTTCTGTTGAACACAAAAGAAGACATTTTGAAGAATGTCCTACTATGGGAGTCAATGGGGGGCTAGATCTGTTTGGTTACAAGCATTCTTCCAAATATCTTTCTCTGTGTTCATCATAACAAAGAAATGTATACACATTAGGAATAACTCGAAGGTGAGTAAATGATGACAGAATTTTAATCTCTGGGTGAAGTATCCCTTTAAGTCTGACACACATTGGTAACACAGCGTAGCAGCAACCTGCAGTCAAATACTTTTAAATGTTGAATTGCTCAGAATGAGATGAGGCGCTTTTTGTCCGTTCAGCTTGAAGGTTTAAAGGCGCATCTGGCGTTCTTTACAGAGAAAGCAGTTGGATAAAGTTGAATAGAGTTTTCTTTCTCTCTCAGCCCTTCTTCAGTCAGCGTGTGACTGATGAGGCCGTCTGAGATTTGTTTTGTGCGTGTTAGCAGTTCTGTGTCTGCCTATAAAAACCTGAGTGAGTTTGTCATGATCAGCATATAGAAACCGCTAGGGTTTGGAAGTATGATGGCATTTAGCATTGTGATGGAATAAAATGTTAATCTAACATATTTTTGCTGGTAAAAATGTATCACGTTTGCACGATATATGTTGTGATTCATACTTTGAAAAGATTTTTGCTCACCCCTGAAAAAAATCACCTATTACCAAGCCTAGATGTGTCACAATATTGTCATTAACCGTGACGGTAATAATCGTGATTATCGATGTCGTGATATAATACAATACATCGGTAATTTACATTTTTTTCAAGAATATGTTTTCATAATTTTTACTACCACACCATTGGACACGCGTGTACGATGTATTTGCCAACTACCCACATATGATAGTATCGTAAATAATTCAGCGCCAAAATCTGGTTGAAACTCCAACATAGTATGTGGCGACATTGCACCCATTTAACATTTTGCCCAACACAATCTCACAGGTATTCGTAACAATTTTACGAGGTGGTTAATTCGTATGATTTTTTACGATCTTATTCATAGGTTTTACAATTTGCTTTGGCACCAGTGGCGTTAGGTTTAGGGGAGGGGCTTCAGTATTGCTTTTTTCTAATAATCGTATGTTTTTGTACGATTCACATCGTACAAATTTGTACGAATTATTCGCCTCGTAAAAAAGTTACAAACTGTTGTGAGATCAAGTTGTTTTGCCGCAGTGGACACTATCGGTGTCTTTCCCTCTCTATACTCATATATTTGTATTTATTGGCCAAAATATACAAAATTAAAGTTATGTTGGAATGATACTTAACATTGAATTTAGCAGATATCGCAATAATATTGTTACATTCATTATTCTGGCCCAAATAATCCTGTTGTAAATACCTAATATTGTGACAGCCCTACACAGGACAGTAAGAACAGAATTTGTGTGTATGTATGTGTGCACACGCTTAAGTACACTTGGCATATCTAAGTGTGTTGAGTTTCGTACTTAAAGTACTAATCGCATGATGTTGTGTCAGTTAACAGGGCTACGTATCTCAACTGCTAATTAATTTGCTGTGTAATTGCCGTGCAATTAATTGCCTGTTAGGCAGCGAATGAAGTGCGCCCTCAAAGTACCGCAAGGTCACTCGCGACTGACGGGGAAGCCAAGCGCTGCGTACAGACGAGTCGATTCAAATTAACTGTATACACCTGACGTACGGTGAACTTCTTGCCATTCTGACGGCTGGGTATGGATGTGACCTCAATTGCGCTGGGAAGACATTAGAACAAATAAATAAATATTGTTTCTTGTTTGCAGGCGGTAATGGTTAGCATGGATTGCCTGCGTGTGTGTGGCGCACCTGTCCAAATCCATAAACCCACTGCTACGTGTTTATAGCAGCGCTGGAGCCCATAGCGATGCCTCGAACTCATTTGACTTTCTCTGAGTAACGAGCGACCTCCCTTGTGCTCTGCGCAGGGCAGGATGACCTCAGGTGTGTGTGTGTGTGTGTGTGTGTGTATGCGCACGTTGGACACACATTCCACCTCACACCCCGTCAACCCGTTTACCTGTCAGCGTGACCGAGCGGTACTGTGTGTTTCTCTGTGTGTTCTGTCTTTCATTTCTGTGCTGTTCTGTGTGAAATAGAAATAAAAAAATAAAGAATAAAAAAAATGTTGGGTAAAAATAAACAGCAGTTTATAATTAAAAATAAATAAAATAAAAACAGTTGTTGTGCATGTAGATAAAAACCCAAATCACAATAGAAAACTTTTACTATGATAAACTTCACTGCACTAAAAGTGCTTTATTATCACACACTAATATTTTACTTAATATACAAGAAAGTTGTTTTTAGTATTTCTTAATATAAATGTAAGAAGATCAAAAGGTACTACATTTTCAAGCTGGATTTTCAGTATATTAAGTACAAAATGAATGTGTTACAGAAGGGCAATTAAATGCATCTTGGAAGTCTACTTTGTGCACTTTTTTTACATGATGTAATATTAACATGCAACTTTTGTTTTGAACAGAGATGCTGAAACTGAGCTTAAAACCATAACTTAAACGTCCCTTTCCTTCCTGGATTATTGATGCTATGATGACACTCATTTTCAAATGTTTACATTTTTATAACGACCTATAAACATGTAGTATTTCAGCTCCATTTGACACATCCTACCATTTATGACTCTATTAAGCAGAAAACCACAGAATCACTCAGAATAAGTGCGGAAAGCTCCATGTGGACCTTAAGTTGTGCTGACAGTGATATTACTATGTACCTGACGGTGTGTGTGTGAGGCAGTGCTGTTTATATTGGCAAAGTAATAAAATGTCATATCAGCAGAGCTCGGCTAAACGGTACGAAATCAGAAGCTCTAAATATTCATGACAGGTTACAGGAACGGCGAGCTGGGGGTGTGTAGGTGTGTGTGTCCCGGCTCCAAACAACATCAACAGTGGACAGATTCATGGCATTGTACACAAGAAAATAATGAACGGTTGAATGAAAGACAGTTGAAGAGTCAATGTCTCTTTGACTGCAACCCAGTCCAGTTAAAACAAATCCAGTGCCAGATTTTCCCATTGAGTTACATTCAAAATGTGTGTGTGGGACAGTGGAGTACTGTAAGATTAGATGCTTTGCTTGACTGGGAATCCTCTCATAATATATAATAATTACATGGATCATTGCTTTCCCACCTCAGAGTGAGCGAGAGAGAGAGAGAGAGAGAGAGAGAGGCCAAATGAATTCTATTTCATTTGAGCTCCTCCATGCTGATGAGGAGAAGGGCCTGATGGGATATGGAGAGGATGACATCACTCGTTTCACTAATCACTCCATCATCCAGCACTTCTGGGCTGTCTGCTCATCCATCTGTCTCACTGTCTTTCATGTCTCTTCTGTTTTGCCTTCAAACTTTGTAGTGAAGTTAAAACATCACTGGCTGGAGATCTTTCCGCTGTGTTTTTAAACGTCTTTGTCTGCTCTGACCATCTGAATGACGTCGCCCCCCAATTCTTACTTTTAATCTGTGTGTCCATTTGTCATTTTAAGGTCAAATGCATACTTTGAATTTGAACGCGAGGTCACTTTGGATAAAAGCAGAAATGAACAGTGGGCCATGTGGCATTACATCACCGTCCACGGATGAAGATCACAAGGGCTTAGGGCACCATTTGAGGCAAGGCCCTTCTGCGTCTAGTCCCCCTTTCCCCTGTACGATCCCCTCTTCAGACAACAATGTGTGCGAAAGGAATGAGATGGCAGGTTGAGTGGGTATCCTGGCAGAGCTCAGCTCAGACCTGTAATGAGCACCTGAGAGAGAGAGAGAGAGAGAGAGAGAGAGCAAAAAAATATTGCAGTCCTCAAGAATCAGCTCTGAAACATGCAGCGTTTCTCTAGACGTTTCTCTTTGTTGGGTTAATGTAGGGGGTTAATTGTTGGCTCAACAGCTGCTTGAAGGCGACCACATGAACTCACAAATACACACAAACAGAAGTGCAAGAGACCTGATGCAGCTGACAATTCTGGGTCAGAACAAGACCTGAATACTCACAAGTTCCTACATAATACACAAATACAAATAGTCTCGTTGAATACTAATACACACCCCAGCTCTCACTGAGGCCACATGGGTGTTAAATTAGATTGGCAATTGAAATATGTTTTTATGGTAATTTACTGCCTCGGTTTTCTTTAGAAAGATATTTATTAGCTGCTTTCTAACACCTTGCTAGTAACTGACCGGCCGCTTTAAAGTTGTAAATGAAAATACAACTTAATTTTGTCATGTAGGCACTCGCACACAAACATTTTAGTTTATTATTTTACTTTCAAACGCGTTTCCTTTATTTTAAGGAATATAAGAAAATGAAAAATGTTTCATTATTTAATTAAATTATTATATATTATAGCTGCCACTGTAAAAATTCAAGTAAAAAATAGCATTTTCTGGCAGCTGGGGCGCCTTAAAATAGCAGTTTCCCCCGTAAAATTACACAGTTTATAGGTTTTTCTTGTAAATTTCTAGTCAAAATTAGACTGTAAAAAAACAAATTTCGTGTCGATATATACCATAAAATAGCATGTTTTTCGTGTAGTTTCTTTTCTTTTTCTGTAATTTGACTGTTTTTGACCATATTTTAAAATATGTGAAAAATCTCTAAAAACAGTAAAATTACAGTTTTTACAGTGTACAATCCATACCTGTTTGAAACATAAAATTGCATGTTACTTTATGAACTTATCTTTAGATGGATCAAACTGATTTATTTTTATGTACCTGCTCAATAATTGTTTTTTATTTTCAACCCAAAAAGTTACGGATTGCAGCTTTAACTACACTTAATGATTAACTGAAGGCTGTCCACTCTATTCTACTTGTTCACTATGAACTGTCCTTGCAAAAAAGAAACATTTCTCCTTTTGTGTTGCACAGAAGATAACTAGAAAAATAACTGGAATAACTAAATAACAGTAATTAAATAATGGCAGAATTTACATATTTGGCTAAACTTAGTCTTTGCATCGGAGCGTGAAAGACAAATCGATAAATGACTGTAATCTGCTCTCCAATAGCATGGTTTTGCGTGTTATCATGAGCTTTTGCAAGGACAAGCATGCGGGTGAAGAACTCCGACAATCATTTCTCACTAAGTACTTGAACTTTACTTTTCTGCCCCTCTGATATTTTTCACTCTGGGGTTTTTGACAGCCCGAGCGCCGTGAGGATTTCAAATGAGCGTGTTCTGTTCGAACCCGCACGGAAGGGCACTTTAAAGTGCACTCTGACAATGCTTTTAGTATTCCTCCTAAAACGCTCTCAATATTTTCACGTCTCTACTGTCTTTTAGAGCTTCGATCGTGCCGCTGCATGCCACTTTTGTCTTTTTTTACACTGATGGTTTTGTCGAACAGGTTTCGCACGTTATGAAAATGTCCCCGGAACAAAATTTCCCAAGAGTCACAAGTGACCCTAAGCATACAGGACGGAGACAAACTGCAGTGGTTAAAACAGATGCATTATTTCTTGTATATTGAACATGAAGTTTTATGGTTTTACTGATCTGTGCAGTTTATTGTTGTTTTCTATTCATGCTATTTGTAGAACTGTGAAGGGTTTGGTTAAACAAGAGAAATGAGTATTCAATAGAGAGTCATGTCTGTATATGATAAAGTGTTATTTTTTACTTTTGATGTCCAAATGTAGTATATAGGCTTTTTAGATGCAAGTCAACCTGTTGATTTAGCAAAATGGAATAGAAATGGGAATAGAAATAGAAAACCTTTATTGTCATTGGACAGCTGTACAACGTAATTTTAGCTCTTTCTTTGGTCATAACACACATAAAATAGTTTATATTAATACCTGGCCATTATTAAACAGAGCATGAACGGACAGAGTACGCCACGTTCAACTCTATTTCTCACCTTTGTGTAGATTAACAGCTCCATTTGTTTCTTAAAAGACAGAGCAAGGGAAACTATGTTTGTGTGAGAAAAGCGTAAGATCCTGAATAACCTTTACCTCCTGGGCTGAGAAGTCTTAAATGGAGAGTTTAACAGCTCTTTGAAGCGTGTATTCCTCTGGCGTATGTGTGTGCGCGCATATGAGCAAGTGATGGCAATTGAGCTGTACGCAGTAGACAGAGATGGATGGTGATGCACTAACATATTTAAGCTTCTGTGTAAATGTGGGTGTGTGTTTGTGTGAACGTCTCTCTGCTGACTGCCTGGGTTTGGATGATGGACCACACACACAGACTCGCATCTTTAAATGCCAGCAGAATCTCTAAAAGTGTCAATTTCACAACATGGTGCTGATCATAAACGGTATGTTTGGCAAAAAGGATGTTTATTTCATGACCTGACCTAGTTTGTGAAGGTTATTGCATTGTGAATTTATTCTCATGACAATAAAACACCCCCGCCCCTCCAAATTGATATTACTATAATGGAGAACTTTGGAGTTTTTGTTTTCAATGATGAGAATTTTGATATGAAAATGTGTTTTCTGTCTTGAAATAATGTAAAACATCCATGTAAATTTACATCATGTGCGTTTTTTACAATATGTATTTACATGCACAGATATTTAATAACATATATCACTTTATTTAAACAAAGCCACAATATAAGACTCATGAGGTATCGGTGTTTGTCCAAATGTCCTCACCGTGTCTTCTCCGGGACAACCAGGAGGACATTTTTATTTATGACCCATCCAGAGCAGCAGAAACAGTTGTTTAGAGTTGCAAACGCAGACGCGTTTTACTGCCCGAATGAGCTTTCATTTCTCTAGTAATCATTTTTTAAGGGAAGAAAAACTGCAAGACATGCAGTTTGTGGCAGCTAATAATTTTTATTGGCAATTTTTTTAAGACCTAAAGTGCAGCGCTGGAAGATTTGTCATTTTTAATCAGAGAGAGAGAGAGAGAGAGAGAGAGAGAGAGAGAGGGGGTCGAGTCTCCTGAGGTGTGTTACCTGGCGAGGCAGGTCTACCTGCTCCGGTGTGAATTTAGCCGTTTCCCTCCATTGGCCTCTGCGGAGGGAAAAATAATTAACTTCCAAGGACACCGTGTGAAGCAACGAGTCTCTCTGTCTGCGGAGGACCTCCAGAAATGCAGGGAGTAAAGGGAGTTGTATCTTACACTAAATACAACGTCACAGGGAAAGGGAACAGACTGTTTCTGCAAATATTATTAGCAGTAGTTGCTAAGATGAGTGCCAGCTATTGTTCGTACTCATTTTATGATTCTTGGTCCAGTGTATGACATTTAGCAGCATCTAGTGGTGAGGTTGCGAATTGCAACCAACGGCTCATTCTCCCTTTTGAAGTAGTATGGGGGCTGACAAAGAACTAAGATATCGTCATGTTTTCGCTTCGTATTTTAGGGCTACTGTAGAAACAACATGGTGAATTCCATGCAAGGGGACCCGTGGTGTATGTAGATAGAAATAACTCTTTCTAAGGCAATGAAAACAAAACGCTTCATTATGTAAGGTCTTTATACACCTCTGAACACATAGTTATCAAGGATTTTCCTTCATAGAAAAATTGGAGGCGGACGCCCAAAATTATGTTGGGTGTCTTCACAATAAACACTGCGTGTATATCAGACTGTCATTTGTAACTGCAGTTGCGGCATTGCGCCGCAAAAGAGGCGCTGTTTCGTTATCAGCCCAGTGAGGCGCTGAAGAGTCGTGGTACAAGAGCTAACAGGAGCTGTATTGGCTGTTTCACGGCTTTTCAGGTGAATACATTTTTTTTGCATCCAAGAACGTTCAATCTCTTAAAAGGTTTCTTAAATTAACGCGGCGGACATCATTGTATGAATCAGTGTAATAAATATTATTGTGCACAGCGAGTTCGCCGGTATGAACCAACCCACATTGCGATCAGAACGACTCGCAAACAAATGACTCATTTGAATCGATTCGTTGAACTGTTAAAACTTTTCAGTCACTAGCGAAGAGAAAAGATCAGTGAATCACCGCAAGAGAATGCAGGATGTGAATGAGCTTTGCTCATTTAGTAAGACCTTTTAATTTAGTTGGCCATTGTGGGCTTAAAAGTTAGTTGAAAAGGATAAAAAGCGTTTGGTTAAATAAAAGTAATGTTTTATTTAACTTAATAATTGTGTTTGGTTTTGCCACTTTAAGGTACGGTAGGCCTACATGTGTGTACAAGTTGTTGTACACACGTGTACAAGGATGGCACCACCTCATTTTGAGCCAGGAAAAACCCTGAGTTATGTATATTATATAGCATTTTTTGGAGATCCTGACTCAGGTTTAAGCTGACCTGCAACAGTAACCGACCTGTGGTATAGTTCTGGACCAGAAATGGCCATCTAAGACCAGTTTATCTTTAAAATTTTGCTGATCCCCGCATCCCTTATGTGTCAAATGTACTGACCTAATGTATTATAGAGTGAAACTGAACATCAAATGCAGTTTCTTCTAAAGACAATCTGAGGAAGGGATTTAACTCAGGCTTTTGCAGTAAAGCACGCGGGGTCTGTTCAGTCCAGTGGGAAAGTTGGAATAATATCCGTATGAATCCTGCGTCTGTACTGAGACTCATTCCAGAGGTTCAGGGTTCAGAACAAAGCAAGTCCCGAGAACTCTTTGATGCCACATTTCAGCTGAGTCAACTTTCAAGTTCTGTTGGTGAACATATGGCACATGGTTAATTCTTGCCAATTACAATTAACAAAAGACTCCAAATAAGAAATAAAAACGTTGTCAGTCGACTGCAGGGTATTTGATTAAAATTTGCCAAAAGCTTGTTACATTTTCTTTGCTCTGCAGGGGGAACGTGATCTGGCATCCGATTGGACCCTGCTTTTCTAATGCTGATATTTAACTCCAAAGTGTTGCAACCGAAGGTGTAAAATGTGATTTTAGCGAGTCGGGCTACGTGTGGATCCACAGGGGTATCGAGCCCCGTAATCCACGTAGCATTTTGAAGGCGCGAAAACCTACTCGAGCTGCACACACTTCCCACTCGCGATGGAAAACGTGTGAATGTCTGTTGTTGGATGACCCGAGTCCTGCTGTCTTTGTGTGGGTGTTGTGTGTACTAAATGAAATGCATCTGGTATATGGGGACGTATGAATGAGTTTGAACAATTAGGAAGTTGGCGTCGGGTAGGGTGGTAACTACCCGCCGTCACGTGGGTGGACGGCCAGTTTGTCTCCCCCGCTAAGGATTTGCGCTGTCCCTTCTGTTGTAAATGAAACTGGGAAATCAGTGTCCGTCAAGCGGGCATGGCTGCACCTGTATCACCGATGATAGATGGGACAGATTTGTGGAGCACATTGGAATCGGTGGCCCGAGCCGACGAGGTTAAAGGCAGCAGGTGAAGTGGAAACAGTGGCATTAGCTCGGGTTAAAGGAGCTTTCTAAAATGAATGAGTGACAAGCCCGGTAGGGAGTGTGTGTGTGTCTTTTTGTGTTCTAGAAGGTGTCGGAAGACAGGAAACAAGCGAGCGTGTGATGTGGAGTTTCCTGGTGCATTGTACGGCCGCGTCAGGCCGCTCTTGACTAATTCAGAGCGACAAGCCGTGCTGGGTTTCTCTCGAGGTGTGTGTGTGTACACGCGCTTGTGTATGTGCCTCGTGGATTAAATTGGCCCGCTTGCTCCTGGTTCGTGCTCCTGCTTGATCTGATTGGAGTTGTTCGGCTCGCTGGAGGAGGAGGAGAGCTTTCCGCTCTGGAACGCTGTAATCACAACAGCTGTCTGTTGCTTTCTGTAATATTTACAAAAAGGTGGATATATACAATAATAAAAACATTTATTAAGAGATCACTCCAAATTGTAATGAGCATTTCGAGATTTATTGTGGCCATTTCAGTCTAGCGTTTGTTGAATTTAAACAAAATCAAACCTTAGGAGTGCAAAGTCATCCAACAGCAATGTGAAAGACTGACAGCATGACAAGACACATGAAACCCGGGATTAAAATCAAGGTTATCACTTAAAAAAACAATTGTTGCACTTTTCCTAAATACATGTATACATATTACTGTTGTACGGCCTAAAGGTGAATATGGACTTAAAAAGGTCTGAAAAAATACAGAGCATCTTTTCTGTTATTTAGCATAATTGCAATGGTTTTGCATTATTTCATAGTTTTGAAGAGTTTACGAAATTAGTGTTATTACAAAATAGTATCAATAAGTGACACTAAACTTTCGAACAGTGGTGTAAATAACGGGAACAAAACTCATCTGTATGGTAGAAATGACTTGAATTCAATTTAACGTTAATTTAATTATCGCAATAAATCTAATTTAACACGTTTCTTTCACGCAGCTGAAAATAGAAACTACATCAAGATGATGATATTACATGCAGCACTTGACTGCCGTATAAAGGAAGATATTTGAGCTATTATCTGTGCTTACTGACTTGGACATAATCGCTTTCGTTTCAAGCTGCATTTGTCTTTTCATCTAGAAATGCCGCTGGTGAAGACCATGAGAAACACTGCATATGGTCTTTATGTCTAATGCAATTAAACTCCTAAAGATGAAAGCGACGTCAATATCTATTAACTAAGATATTAAAGGGGGAAGAAAACTGTAGTTTAAAACATTGAGTTTAAATGAAAGATTTAGATCGCCATTCTGTTCACGTGACAGTAAAGTTAGCCGAAGATGAGAATATAATGGGTTTACATTGTACTTGTGTTCGGCATCTACAAATAACAACAGTATACATCTCTTTTAATGCACACAACTGTTATTCTTCTGAGTGTAAACAAACTCTTCTGTCAATCTAGCAGATGTTACCCATCTACCCCCTCCGCATCCCTTCCATATCTCACATCTTCATCTCTTCTGTCGTCAAACATCATGGCCATGTTCATCAAAGTCTCCTGATAGGGCAGCAAGGAGGACTTGATTTGATAAACATCGTATTGACGGTGTGCCAGCAGCAGGGCGTATGTCAGCTACTGTGTATTTCTCCTCCCATTGAGCTGTGAGAGAGGTAGAGGCAGATGTTAGTGATTTTGAGTCTGGGTTTATTCTGCTGCCACGTCTGCTGATGATGCGCTCGCTGTTGCTTCTCTGCTTTGGGGCAACTTATCAATAATGGATCAAATTGGTAGGCGAAATTAATTAGAGGAGCGATGAAGAACTTGTGCTTGTTTTAGATTCGCTGGGAAGCGTGTGTGTGCAATGTAACCTCATTAGTATTTGTAGTTTTTTAAAGTGGGGTAACACATACTGCACATTTAAATGCACAATCGACGACAAACAAAAACAGAATCAGGGCATCATCTTAAACATAAACATTTTTAAGTGTGAACAATAATGCTGTACTGTAACTTGATGTAATTCATAGATTTTGTTGTATTTTTTTACATAGCACATTGGCCTAATTTTTTTCTATTCGTTTTCCAAAAACTATTCTTTTTAAAAGAGTTTATGTTTTAGATGCTGCATGCAATGGTGATGTTTTAAATGGGTAATCACAAAAATATTTGTATATACTTTATCTACCTACACATACTGTATGAATGAGATCTTCCTGATTGTTTTTCTTTCTTTCTTGAACCAGGTTAAAAAACGTGTTTCCAAAAGTGACTTGGCCAAGAAAGCAGCGACATTTAACAAATCTATTGATATAATTGGCCACGTCCAAAATGCACTTTTGGTCTGGGTGTCGTGACTGTTTACTTTACAGCCGTGATATGAGCCATGATTTACAAAAATGATGCAAGACCTAATTTCTTCTGTATCAGCCTTCTAACTCAACCCCAGCGGGTCGACGTGTTCCACAAAACCACGTCTTTGACTGCTTCATGATTTCCCTCTTTAGTTCGTTGGCCTATCTGGTGGCTCCCCCTGGAAACGTCTGAATATTTTAGATTTGTTGTTTTTTACGTTTGTGCGATTTCTTTGAGAATATCTTTGATGTGGTTTGATATTCTTGCCGGTATTGTGAGATCCGTCTTCTTTCAGCGCTTATGGCAAATTAATGATTTGTTGCATTTTAATCCTCTTGTGCAGCTTAATACACGAGGGCAAATTAAGACGGCGATGAATATTCTGTCCTTGAAATATGCAGGAATGTAAATGTAAGTGTGCTGCGGGCAAACCTTTCATCATGTTGAAGTTGCGTTATTAACAAGAAGACACACTAAAGCAATTTCCACATTGTGTCGTATGGGAAAGTATATCTGTTGGGAGTTCTACATCAAAATGTTTATGATTTGTATCTTTTATACATGAAATGGCATCTAAACCCTACGCAAATTTTCTATATGCTAAAAGTGGCATTTTCTCCATCTATGGTCTAAAAATATAAAATATGTGCCCAATTAGAGCCCCCCCATGAATCTCAGCCATTGCCACCACTAGAAACCTAAAAGCTGCTTTGCAACACTGCAAACAATGCAAAGCACTAAAAAAATCTATTTGAATGCAATTGAACAGCTGACAGGGGGTCTCACTGTGCATTGTTTCTCATTACCCGTGACAATACTAACAACATATCACAGACTCTCGTACCGTCCTGCTAAAGCTAAGTATGGCAAAGCTCACGGTTACGATGCTAGAAGACGACGCCTTAAATCGAGTACATTTAATTAGTGCTATTTCATCCTGCCTTTTAATCCTTAGCTCGCGGCTAGCATAAAGCTTAATGCGGTGGAAAATGGTGTTTTTAGTGGAGATGAAGTAATGATGGTACTCTGTGGCTTAATCATGTTGACATATGCCATCTTCTCCCCTTCCCTCTCGTGTGGTTTCTGCAGGCAGCTGTTCGTTTGAAGAGCACTACAGTAATTGCGGCTACAGCGTGGCGTTGGGGACTAATGGCTTCGCCTGGGAGCAAGTCAACACCTGGGAGAGACCCTCCATGGATGCCGCGGTTCCCACAGGTATGAGCGCGGTGCACCTTCATCTTTCACTTTTTCTTTTCATACTTTTAGAGGGATAGCTCATCATTGATGGCCAAAACCAATTCCAGTGTGCAGACAGATGTGGTCACTATGGTTTCTTTTTGCGTTCCACAAGACCAAAAGGTTTTTGTGACGGATTTGCAGAATGCTGCGAGTGGATTAACAGGTTAGCCGATTCCCAACGATCCTTTCTCCTCACTCATCTCTATCACCTCTCTTTAATTCTCTTCACTTTCTTTCTCATTCTCCTTCTGTTATATCGAGGAGGCACTTTGGCCTCCCCTCCGTCTGGAAGTCTATCTCTCCCTTCCCGTCTCTCTCGGAAACTCGGCAGCAGTTCACGGCGAGACAAATGGCAATCAAGTTGGCTGTCAGTCTCACTCAGTCGTCTCCTGCAGCGCTCAACAACCTCTGTCTCGCTGCGCCCTCAAAGACAATAGAGTCAGCTACACAACTGCGTCTCGCCCGCGAGCTTATTTAACCCCGTTTGCTCCCTGCACACTACATCTGACACCGAACCGCTGCGGCTTTCACACGCCGCTAGAAAGATGTTAGATCCTCATAAATGATCATTTTGGGGTTGGTGAGCTCTGTTTAGGCCCCTAAAATATTGTGGAGTCATATGATGAAAGCATCTTTAAAGAAACAGTGGTTTGTTATGGTGTTCACATATGATTGGGGTTTGATAAGTTAGTGTTTTCCAACTAGAATGTCACAGACATCAAGGAGATGAAATGGAGAGCAAATGGAAACTTTGGCTTAAAGGGACAGTTCATCCAAAAATTGAAAATTCTGTAATTCATTTACTCACGCTCATGTTGTTTCAGAACTGTACGAATTTCATTGTTCTGTTGAACACAAGAAAAACTATTACGAATAATATGTGACCCTGGATCACATACCAGTTTTAAGTAGCACAGGAACATTTTTAATAAATGGCAAAAATACATTGTATGGGTCAAAATGATCGATTTTTCTTTTATGCCAAAAATCACTAGGATATTAAGTAAAGATCCTGTTACATGAAGATATTCTGTAAATTTCCTACCCTAAATATATGAGAACTTTATTTTTGTGAGTGGATGTTCTGGTTTTTGCACCCTCAGATTCCAGAGTTTTAAACGGCTGTATCTGCGCCAGATATTGTCCTATCCTAACAAACCATACGACAAAAGAAAGCTAGTTTATTCAGGTGATGTTAAAATCTCACTTTCGGAAAATTGACCCAAAAGACTGGTTTTGTCGTCCAGGGTCATTCTGGGGCACCACTGACAACCATAGTAGTTTCGTTTCCTACCATGGAAGTCAATAGTGCCCCAGAACTGTTCGGTTACAGACATTCTTCCAAATATCTTCTTTTGTATTCTGTGGAACAATCATATGTGGGTGAGGATATGATGACAGAATTTTCCTTTTTGGGCGAACCGTTCCTTTAAGTCTCTTCCGTCTCTGATACGTCCCCTGAGAAAACGAGCCAGAATTCTCATAAACGTCTCCATTAGTTTCAGAAGAGATCTCAACAGAAACTGAGCTCAGATTTGCCAAGTCTACAATCAAAAGCCAATATTATTGAGGTTTTCAATTTGAAATGGAAACCTTTCGCATCAAACTGATCTAAAATCTACATTAACTTTACAGCTCGTCCCCTAAAATACTTTTAATGTATTTAATAATTGTCTCATTTGTATCCATTTCTGTTTCAGCTAAGCAATTCTAGGAGAAACATCTGAGACAAAGTTAACTTTTAAAAGAAAAGCTGAGAACTCCATGAAATCCCCCGAGCCGTGCAAGAGCAACATCTAATTTTACTCCGATTGAGATCTACATGACGGCCAGTGTAAAGGCCTAAATCAAATCCGATCGAAACCCACACTTTTAAGAAATCAGGGTCATCGTCAGCATCAAACAAACTCCAGGAGAAAACATCAAAGTCTACTGATTTTTTTTCTCAATCGAGGGCACTACCATCAGGCTCAATCTGATTAAAATACACAAGCACCCATTAATAAATAAACGTGGAGCAGCACCATCTGCACGCGTGTAGATGTCATCATGATCTGTTTGTCTAACCAGGAGAGGAAATTGGGCCACGGCACGATCCTTCCGTCATTAAACCCCGCGGAGACGTGCGGATATCAGCCCGTCTGTCCTCTGTGATTGTGGGCGGCACTTAGCGCAATGTTCAGCGAATTACACGCAGCATGCAGAAGACTTAATGAACACGATCGGTTGTGGAGTTAAGCAGAGGGAAATCTTGATGCTCAGAGGTTGCACTTACTAAGCTCACCAGAAGCTGATTTGTGTGCTGCTTCATTTGCAATCCATTTCATAAGAAAGTAAAATCGCAGATGAGATCTTTTTTTAATACATCACTGAGATTAAACGAAGAGCAAAGGGAGACTTTTGCTTACGTATCCTAAGAAAAAGAGTCCGAAATCTCACAAACGTCTCCATTCGAGCTTCAGGAGAGATCTCAGCAGTGTCACAAACTGAGCTCAGATTTGTCAAGTCTGCAAAGTTAATATTATTGAAGATCACAATTCAAATTTACCCAAATCCAGATTACCGTTTACAATCAACATTCATTTTACACCTCCATACTCTTCATGTATTTTAACAAACTGTCTCTTTTAATTTCGCTTAACTATTTTGGGAGACAAAGTTGATACAAAATTGAGACGCAACATCTTTTCACGATCTGCTTCCTGTTTAGTCTCATTGCAGTCTATGAGACACAAATGAGGTTTTAAAGAGCACTGCATGGGCCGAAAGACAAAAGGCAGGAGGTCAGAGAGGTGGTGAGAGATGATGGAGACTCAGGTGTGGATGAGAAGGTGTTATTGTATTCTTACAGGAGGGGTGAAGACGCCTGTCAGTCGCCGCTGTTTCTTTTCATTCCTCCGTGGACCGCGGGTCACGGGCATCAATACAAATCCATTCTTCTCATTACTGCAGCTCTCGGGGGGTTTCACGGACAAGCTCCTCCAGAGAAAACACGACATCTCTAAAGTGTTTGTGAATGAATGCTGCGGACAGGTGCACAGGCTCTTATGTGGCAGGCTGGGTGAGGACACAAATGGAGAATTTCAGTGGCAAACTCTTCTGGTTGTTTATTAGAGAACCATCGGGTACCAGTTCTGTACCGTAGTATACTATAGTATCATCCGTTTTTATGCTTAAAGTAGTAATTCACCCAAAAAATACACATTTTGTCATTTTTAACCCTTTAAGAGGGTTAATAAATATCAAAACGAAAAAGCAAAATCACAGGCAGCATTTAATATTTGTGCTTATTTAATAACACCGAAATCAAAATAAACACACCCAAGTGATACAAAATGTCAAAACATTGAATCTCATTGGTTCTTGCTGGTCTTGTCATATGATGTTTTCTCACGAGACATGCATCAACCAATGAGATTTAAAGTTATCGATGTGAGTCATTTGGATTACTGGAGCTTTAAATGGATAGTTCACCCCAAAATGAAAACTCTGTCATCATTTACTCACCCTCTTGTCATTTTAAACCTGTATGACTTTCTTTCTTCTGCAAAACACAAAAGAAGATATTTCCAAGAATGTTGGTAAACAAAAACCGTAGGTCCCCACTGCAAGTCAATGGGGATCAATGGTTTTCTGCTACCAACATTCTTCAAAATATCTTCTTTTGTGTTCTGCAGAAGTTCATACAGGTTTGAAATTACACGGGGGTGACTAAATGATGACAGAATTTTTATTTTAGGGTGAACTGTCCCTTTAAAATGTAGAATTTCGAAAAAGAAGATGACAGCATTTTAATATAAAATGATTTGTGTTTAACTGAAGAAAAGAAGTCATAAACATCTGGAATGGCGTGAGGGTGAGTAAATTATGATTATTTTTGGGTGAACTGTTCCTTTAAGTGAAGCCCAAGTACGCTGAAGTTTGATAGTTTTGTCATTTTACACCAATCAAAATCGGTTTCAGACACATCAAACTCAATTAGTTGTAATCATGCCAAAGCCTGTTTCACGCGTTTCATTTCATGTTTGAAATATTACATCAAGACGTCTCCAGTGTTGCGTATTTTTAGACTGTCAGAGGGTCGCCGCTGTGCTCTCTAAAAATGAAAAATCCTTTCGAATGGTTTAGACGTTGAGCAGCATAGCAATATATTTTATTTATAAAACCTTTTGAAATCTTTTACGGACTTAGTGAGGTGTGCTCAACCTGTTTATTTTCAAATGTGTTTACACAGCGTTTGACAGACGGATGAAAAGCCCCCGGCCTAAATTTAGTTTTCCTTCACTTTCTCTCTTCCGATTTCTCATGCTTGTCTGATATTTGTCTTACCATTTCTTGCCTCTGATTGGCTAAAGCTGTCAACAAATCATCTGCAATCAAAACCCACGTCTCAGATCTGTCATTTAATCATGACAAATGGTTTTCATGCGGGCGACCGCTCGGGTCTCCACGGGCCCTTTGCGTACAGTGCAGTTTTTGGTATGGTAATCGAGTTGTGAATTATGGGTTGTCTGGGCAAAACTGCAATAATGTGCTTGTTATAAATGGTTGGAGAGGGTAAACGCAGTTGTTAGCCTTTCGCTTTTCCTTTTTTCGTTCACGTCTTTTTTTGTTGTTGGTGATGATTTGAGGGCTCTCATGGGCCGCACTGCTTGATTGCGTGTCTGATTTTTTTCTCTTTACGATTAGTGTGTGGGGTTGAAAAGGTCACGACTGAAGAGAAATTGACAGCGGTTGAGTAAAAACACACAGATGAGTCATATAGATACGTTTATAAACACACACTTGGACATACTCATGTTCACACACACCGATGTCTAAAGGGATAGTTCACCCAAAAAAAAAAAATCTGTCATCATTTACTCACCCTTATGTCATTTCAAACTTGTATGACTTTCTTTCTTATGTAGAACATAAAAGAAGGTATTTTGAAGAAAGTAAGTGGTTACTGAACAGCGCTGGCACCCATTCACTTCTATTGAATGGACACAAAACCAATGCAAGTTAATGGGTCCCGGTTACCAAGATTCTTCAAAATATCTTCTTTTGTGTTCTGCGGAAGAAAGAAACTCATATGGGTTTGAAATGACAAGAGGATGAGTAAATGATGACAGAATTTAAATGTTTGGGTCACTTTAATTCACAGCAACATTCCATCTTAATCTGATAAGTGTTGTGAAATGCATTGTATTTAGAAATATATTTCATATTTTTGTGCGGTCAGAAAATGACAGAGAACGATTATTTTCAGGTGACAGCCAATCAGAATCCAAGAAAATATTTTAATTAGTATGAGACTCTTAAGGGAGCCCTTTTTTGGCAGATTGATTACCATTTGTATTACCATGGTTTTACACTATATTTCAAGTTGTATAATTTAATTAGTTATTTATTTATAAAGTTATTTATTATTGTAAGACCATAGCAAATTTGTTTCTAAAAAGGTTACTATAGTTTAAAGATGGTTAAATGGATAGTTCCCCCCAAAATAGAAAATCGGTCATAATTTTTTCCCCGTCATATCATTCCAACCCTGTACATGTACAGTATATGAGTCTTTCTTCTGTGTAACACAAAATAAGATATTTTGAGAAATGTCTATACAACTGAAGTCATTGGAGTTCATTGTTTATCCTTCAAAATATCTTTGTTTGTGTTCTGCAGAAGATAGAAAGTCATACAGGTTTGTTGGGACATGAGAATAAATAACTTGTTTGAACTATCTCATTTTTTGTGAGGAGTAGATGGTTCTTTACATTAAACAGCCTTATAAACATCAATGTTTTAAACCTTATTGAGACACCTAGAAGAAGAGCAAGAAACAAGGGTTTCCAAAGCTTTAAAGGGATAGGTCATCCAAAAATACTCACCCTCAGGTTGTTTCAAATCTGTATAAATGTCTTTGTTCCAATGAACACAGAGCAAGATATTTGGAAGAATGTTCAGTTCTGGGATATCATCCACTACCATAGTAGGAAAACATATTGTATTTTCTTGTTCTGTTGAACACAAAATGAGATATTTTGAAGAATTTAGGAAAACAAAGAGTCCTCGGACACCTTTGACTAGCATTTAATTCTTCCCACTATGATATTCAATTATGTCTCGGAAATGACTAACATTCTTCCGAATATCTTTCTTTGTGTTCATCGGAACAAAGTCATTTATACAGGTATGAAATTACACGAGGGTGAGTAAATGATGACAGAATTTTCATTTTCGAGTGAACTAGCCCTTTACGTTCGCCTGCGTGTCTAAAAGATTGACAGAACAAAAGACAAAACAGGCAGCTTTAGAGAGCGATATAGAGAGCGAGAGATAGTAGCTTTAGCAGTCTATCTCAACACACATCACTCTTGTTTACTGATTTCCAGGCTCCAATAAAGCAAAGCAGCAGCTTATAAGAGTGTCCTGCTGTGAGCTGCTGGAATGAAGCTCTCACACTGGGGACCCGACTGCTAAGAGCCCTCTTCCCTATTCCTTTCACACCCTCCTCTTTTTCTTCCTTCCCCTCCCGTATCTGCCGAATTCATCACACCTTCCGCTGACACGCTGCTTTCATTAAACCTTTCTCTGGCCCTCCACTGACTTACATCACTTTGTTCTGGTTTCCATGCATCGGCGAACGCACTCCGTGCGACGCGTTCACACTCGCAGACTGGCACACGTACGCACAGCTCGCTCGGCGGGACAGAACACCGCTGTGCGGCTCGGGTCATGAATCAGAGATTGTGATTAATAAGAAAAAAACATGTTCATCTGTTCTGTGCACAAAAACAAAATGTTTGGTTTTCCACTTTGCGTCAACGTGGTTTTCACGCATGCAATCTGGATAATTTTTTTTTAATAATGCATCAAATAACCTGTTCACCCTTCAATTTCAGCCTAAATTACATATTCAATGTGTTAAAAAAGCATCACAATGTAAAAAGCTTCATTAGGACTCGTTCTCTTTATGAAAAAGTGGTTTAGAGAAATTTCAATGTAATTTATTTTCTTAACAAAGTTATTAATCAACCTGTTAATTGATTCCAACATGTCTTTTTAAGATTGGGATCCAAAGTATCCTTAACGTTATAGACTGATACTACAAGACTTCTGTTCCTCTCAGCTTTTGGGTTTGATAGACATGCAGACCCATCCAAATACCTCAATATATCCATTTTTTATCGTATCGCTTATGTCTTCATCTTCTCCATTTAGTAATCCTTTTATCTATGTGCTTGGATAATACAATTTTCGAATCACTTCTGTGTCGGGAAGAAAGAGTTCATGTTATCCATCACTTGTCACAGAGGCCGGCGTTTTGCTGTCTGGTGACGACCTTGACAAGCTTGTGGTTGTGTGGTCTTCTTTTCCCGCGTTCCCAAAGAAAAAAGAGGAAAGGGTAACCATAAGTCAATGCCATCGTTTGACTGGCAGAGCATGTTAAAGCCATTGCTGTCAGAAGCAATATGACCCCAGAGAGAGACAGAGGGAGTTTAGGATGGACCGGTAATATCTGTTTTTTTTGGTGAGGATACAGTAACATATATGCAGCACAGACCTAATAAGGACAAAATTAGAAAAAAAATTGTTTACAATCTGCTTTAAAACCATTTATGGTTGTGAATGGGTGGATTGTAACACTGTATGTTTATTTAGTATAACTTATATTGTACACATTTATACAAAATCACCTGTAAAATAGTTACGTTGTCCTGTGAGATCAGGCTGGAAGTTGTATGGTCATATAATATTTTTGGCCACTCACACGATGTAAAACACTTTGTAGGGCTGTTCAACGATTAATCGCGATTAATCGCATCCAGAATAAAAGTTTCTCTTTGCATACAATAAGTCTGTGCAGTGTGCATATTAAGTTTGTATTTATAAACATAAATAAGAAAATCATAAAACAATTTGAAATGATATATAAATATATACATGCAGATATTTCCTAAATAAGATACATGTATGTGTACGTCTATGTTTTTATAAATACGAAAGAAATATGCACAGACATATATTATTCTGTAAACTCAAACTTTTATTCTGGATGCGATTAATCGCGATTAATCGCTGAACAGCCCTACAATAAATAAATTAGTTAAATTCTAACTAATAAATAATTAGTTAGAATTTAATAATGAACATTGGAAATTAAAGTCTGTGCATAATAGAAAGTCATTGGTCCAAATTGAACCCTAAAGTTGATTTTAGAAAAGTTCTTGTAGAGCACTTTTTGTGAAAGCCTATCAAACTTCAGTATAAGACTAAACATCTGTTAAGCGCTTCTATTTCAGATTTTTTGTTTGTGCTTTTAATTGATTAAGGACGATATTAAAAATGTTCTTCATATCGTTGTCATTTATCAAGACTGTGCAAACTAGATTTAATCACAGAGATGGGGAATTGTCGCTCATTAATCCTTGTATTAGTAATGAGACTTTTAAATAAACAAATGAAAATATTCTGCATTGTAATTAAACAAATACAGTGTCTTGCTCATTTAGAGGATTGCGCACATGCCGATGAACCACACGCATCTGTTATTGAGTTATGGATTCTTAAGGGATATTAAAAATATTTTGTAGCTTAAATAAAGTTTGAGAGGAGCTTGTTCTTATTTTGCATTGTGCCGTACGTCTGCAGCCTAGATCCTTACACGGTGTCTACACCGGACGCGACCAGCGCGACACGACAAAAGACATTAGAAATGCATTATAACACATTATAATTTTTAATTCTGTCCACACTGGATGTGCCTGGGGCGTCCGGTAGTCCTTATTTCATAAGGAAGAAATTATTTTTTGCCAAATCAAGATCATGTGAACATGGGCGTGTACATTTACTTGCTCGGCTTTAGTCTGCTTTCTTCATCTTTCATCAGTCACTCATTTTTTCTTTTGTTATCGCTTTTAAAATCTCTTTCCCGAGCATCTGTTTAGATTCCTTTCCTCTTGTTCCACGCGCTGTCACAATTCAGCAAATTGTCCTCAACAAATCGGTTAACTCACTTCACATTACATCTGTTTGAAATGATTTTATGAGACACAGCACCTTATGTTCCACCAAATTTCATTCACGGGGGCCATTTCTTCACTGGAATAGTTTAATCCGAAATAATGTGACCAGAAAGATTACATTGGGCTGGCAGAGAGAGGGGCATAATTAATTTGATGGTGACTTAATAAATGCGGGGTGACATATGAGACACTGGAAGGCATGCTTAACAAGAAGAGGAATAAAAATGAGAGAGACAGACACAGCAAGAGAGCGAGATCGAGAGAGGGGGAGATTCTACCGTCTCTGTCCACAGATTGTGAAACAGACAGCCGGGCCTGAGGCGATGAGAGGGCCACTTTACAGCTGAAATTAAGTACAGCAAGAGAGCTTTGACTCAGAACAGTTGAACCCAGTAGATCCATACTGATCCTGGAGCTAAACTGACATTACCTCAGTCTCGCTGCCAAGAACGCTCCGTCCAGTGTGTCTCGAGCCACATTAGTCAACTTTTTTAGTCACTTTGCCCTTTAGCCGACGCGTTTCCAAACCAAACTACACAATGTTAATTCTTGGAAATAAAATGGAGCATCTGTGGCGATGACCTTGTTTGAAGATGATGTAATAGGATTTAAGAGCGATTTTGCAGCTTGTGAAGTTAAATCTTGCAAAACTTGCAGAGAACGTGTCTGGGTTTGTATTTTGCCCTATAAAGGTTCATTTACACTGACGGCGACATTCTACCAATTGCGCTGATTTGCGGTTGCATTCGGAATGAACATGTTAGTTGCCGATCATCTGTGTTCGGTGGTGTTTGGCTGTTTGTTGGTGGTTTGTTGGTGTTTGAGGGATCTGTGTGAATTTGCCTTAAATTTCTGTCATCATTTACTCACCTTCGAGTTGTTCCATATCTGTATGCATTTCTTTGTTCTGATGAATAACCAAACAGCACTGGAACTAGGCTGAACTAAAGCATGTGCGCACCCATTGCCAACAAAACACGGACATCAGTTTCATTTACCGCATGCGATCAGACGATCTCCAAATCCAGCGTTATATCCACAGTTTATATGACATTTATCACCCAAATGCAGTGAAAAAACAAACACCTGAACTTCAGAACGTTTGCTCTCTCTCTCTCCAGCACACATGTGAAAGTGACGTCTGCGCATGCGCCTTCTCCTGCTCTCCTTGCGGCCGCATGCTTTTAAGAGTAAGAGTAAGAGACTAAGAAAAATTGTTACGAAACAGTTTGATATGTTCGAAAAAAACTTTCCGAAACCTGTACGATCGCTAGGGGAGTGTATCGAGCACAGAAATACTACGTAATACGCCCAACTCGTTTTTTTGACAAGTTGACCATGTTAAGCATGAGAAGACAGCACGTTTAACATTGTGAAGAAGTCAGAATGCATGAAACACCGCTGCAGGGCCGCTTTAAATCCACTCCAACCCTCTCCCTCCCGTTCGAAACACTACAATGGCTGACACAACCTTGCGAAATATATGCAAGGGGACCTGCGGTGTATGTAGATAGAAATTGCTCATTCTAAGGTAATAAAGACATAACGCTTCATTATGTAAGATCTTTATACCCCTCTGAAGATATAGTTATGAATATTATATTGCATTTATTTAAGAGTCAGTTTATATATAACATGTGAACACGGTACATACACTGCAAAAAACATTATTTCTTACTAAGCATTTTTGTCTCGTTTTCTAGTACAAACATCATCTAACACTTCTTTAATCAAGATGCATTTACAGTATGTGACAAGAAAAGTGACCAAAGCTATTTAGTCTTTTTTAATATAAGAGTAATATAAGATAATATAAGAATTACATTTACGTTTAAAACAAACAGAACAAGTCTGATAAGGGGTAAAAAAATAAACCAGAATTAGGTATGTTAGAAAACGTTTATACTAAGTTCAAGTGTTTTTATCCCATTGGCAGATTTTTGTTCTTCGTTTAAAACATCATTTTCTTTCATAAAACAAGACTAAAGTACTGCAACCTTTTTAAATATTTGTACTCGAAAACAAAACAAAAATGCTGATTAAGAAATTCATTTTTGCAGTGTATTATATTGGATTTTTTATTACGTTCATGCAAGCTCATCCAATCAGAATTCACAATTGTCTTTGCAATTCGGTTTGCCAACCAAAGCGTTTGTTTTCGCTTTCTGAGAATCACTAGATATACACAAGCTATACTTGCAGCTCAGTTCCGAAACATTAGCTTCAAGCTACGCAAGCAGTTGATATGAACCTGCGCTGATGGCGGTTTTATGAAAGGAGTTTGATTGGTTGTTAAACTGTTTGAACAGCGGATCTGTTCTGGGTTCAGATATGCATCGTCTCATCAAACGTGCCTTATGTTTGTGAAATGATTGTTATAATGTTGTATTGGGATGGCCCTGGTTTGCACCTGTTGTTATTGCTGCTTAACAACAGGTTGTGTAAGGTAATGCTCAATGGCTATTCATTACAAACTGACCACGAAGCTTTTAAGCAGAGTGCCTATTATGTGTACATTGTGCGTGTGAGTGCAGAGCCGTCGAGTCTGTACAGCAAAGGGCCCAATCAGAAATCAACAGATGGTTTGCCAGACAAAGGGACACCCTCCAGTATCATATCTCTCTTACTCATTTTAAAAAACCACTACGATTGCAAGCGGAGAAATTGTGCTTTCAGCCGAACGGACCATTTATTGCCCCTTAAATCTCTGTTCTGTCCAGTGTTTTTTCTGTTTGGCGATATTGGAGTCTTGCAGTTGCCTCTTGTGTCACAATTCACAACACAAATCTTTTTCTGTGTGGCCCATTTAGTGTCTACAAATCATCTATTGTAAGCGCCCGCCTCAGTCTTTGCCGTTTTGTTAGCCAACCTCGGTTATCCTTTTCTCTCTCGGTGTGTGTGTTTAGGCTGTTGCTTATCAGCTGATATAATACGGAGTTTCCACCTGAATGCTCTTTTGTGTGGCTCGCAATCAGAGCCGGCCGTGGCCTTTGTTGAGAGAAGGTTTCTCTCCGGCCCCCAGGGAACAACGCGGGCTCATCTGAAAGCTTCATCCAAGAGTTGCCGTCCAAGAACGGCAGGCTGGTTAGGAGAGAGAGTGCACGTGTGCGTATGCGTATGCGCGATACCGAATAGGCCCTCTGAAACCAATGACCTTTTCTTTTGCCAAACCAACAACAGATTTCACTTTGCAACTACCTTGGGGACAATTATGTATCGGCTTTTTTCACTTCGCTCATATTTCTCTCTTTCGCATTTGTTGTGTTAGCGGAAGGTCAGCTGCTTCGAATCGTTCGCGTTTCACAGGTATTCTTGCGGCTGGGGGTTGTTCCGCCTTTGGGAAAACACTGAGATGTCATCTTCGATATGTTTTATAAAACGACTTCCACACATCTCTGTTAAAGCTCAATGTGATGTCAAACAGCTACATGCTTGAGGTTTTGCTAATGTTGAACCATTTATATAAAAAATGCAATTCTAAATACTACATTTCTCCACCGATACTCATAGCCGATTATTCGGGGTGGTATCGATGCCGATATTGCCAATGCCGATAGTTTGGTGGAAATGTCAAATTGCATTAACTAAACTCTAAAAATGACAATAATATTTCTTAATTTTCTGAATGTTAGTAATTCATATAATGGCTAATGATTATTAGCCGATATATCGGTTCATCTCTAGTCTATATAGTACCATTTTAGTTCCCTCTGAAAAGTTTTCTGGGGTAACAAATGTAGTGCGGCTGTTACAAGAAGACTCAGTCCATGTGTTCTCAAGATCTCCTAACAGTGTCAATCAGCGGGCCGTGGTCTATCAATAGTTCCATATCTCTTTCATTTTCTTTCCTGCCCTCTATCAAAGATAAAGTGTCCATTGACCTCCTTTTTTTTTAGAAATTCAACCGAATTGAGCTTTTTCTCATTCTCTCTTTGACGGTTATAGTGGAAGGAGATTATTACTTCTATCACCGCCCTGTCAAATCCACAGAAGTGGCAATGTTTTTTTTTGATAGCACCACACCTTTTCACAAAGACCTGCCTGTCCCTCGATTGGCTTCTTTTCTCCTGTCAGGCAGTCCGATCCTCAGATCTCCTGAAGTGTTGAAGAGGATGAGCGTGAGAGTGTGTCTGGCTAACCTGAGAGACAAAAATGTTTGATAAGAGCTGAAGCAGAACATCCATTTGTCTGCGCACTTGCAGGCAGTTTGAGAACTCGGCGGTTTCTGCACATGGATGGGAGAAAGGATTAGAACATCAAAAAATGACATACATCAGCTTTAACTCCTGATTCAATCACATCTTATTTCATTTTAAATAGCATCAATAAAAGCTGCGTATTGAGCGTCTTTGGGCGTTCAATGAGAATTACATCACAATTTGAGATCTAATTATTTTTGAACACGCATCTGCAATATTGATATTTTTATTATGCGTCTACATTTATTCAACACAGAGAGGTAATTTATCTCACTTTGTGAGTGTATCTTTAATTCCTCTCTCTCTCTCTCTCTCTCGCTCTCTCCTGCCATTAACTAGTTTTATGATTTGATCACTTATAGAGTAAAGGCCACATTTAACTACACAAAACATGCTGCCTTTAGAGCTCAACTATATGTCTCGTTTATATTTAATATATAAATAAACCGTGTGTTTATTCAACTATTTGATAAATGACTTGACAGCCTAATGTGCAGTAAATATATCCTTTGCGCAGAGACCCAGTGTTTTAACTTAAGCTGTAATGAGACATATTGATGACTGATGACCAGAGAGTTGCTGGTTCGATTCTCAGGGCAATGACTGAGGTGCCCTTGAGCAACGCACCTTACCTCCACTTGCTCCCCGGGCGCTGCAGTGATGGCTGCCCACTGCTCCGGGTGTACGTATGTTCACTACTCACTGGATGGGTTAACGCAGAGGTCACATTTCGGGTATGGGTCACCATATCTGACAAATAGGTCACTTTCACTTTCATCATCCGTTGCAGTGGACACTCATATATTTATTGTTATTTTTACAGTTATGATTCTTGGCGTGAATGAGTCTAGTTTGAAGGATTGTGTTTTATATAATTGTGTTTTAAAGGTCCAGTGTATGACATTTAGCGACATCTAGTGGTGAGGTTGCGAATTGCAACCAACGGCTCACTCTACCCCTCCCTATCGAAGTAGTACGGTGGCTGACACAGGACACAGATGTCGTCACTTTTTTGCTTCTTTGCCGAAGTAGATAACAAATTTACGAAACGCGCTCTGTAGAGCAGTTTGTCTGTTTAGGGCTACTGTAAAAACAACATGGCGAATTCCATGCAAGGGGACCCGCGGTGTATGTAGATGCAAATAACTCATTCTAAGATAATAAAAACATAACGCTTCATTATGTAATGTCTTTATACATCTTGGAAGACATAGTTACGTGTATTATATTGCATTTCTGTCAATTGATACTCCACAAGAATTACACACTGGACCTTTAAATGTAGAATAACCAATGAATGGTAAGATTAATGCTAATGATAGTAATGGGGTACTTTCTATAAAAAGCAAAAAGGAAATTGGTTGTAATGAGAAATCATACAATGTTACATGTATTTTTATTGTTTCCAAACACTATTCCTTTATCCACTACAATTGCTGTTTTTATCAGTTGGAAAATTAAGGAAGATACATAATAGGAAAGTAATGTAAATTCTGGTGGTCTCCCAATGGGATCGTGATTCTCACTACAGAATAGCACAATAAGAAATCACAAACATCAAACCAGAGAAAGAAATAAAGAAAACAGACAAAAACAACATCCTGCCCCCAAAACAGGATAAATGTCTCCCAGAATTCCCATTTTCCTCCTGGCCTCACAACAATTGGCCAGAGTTTGATAAATGACAAGGCTACAGAACCAATGACAGTTTTGTTGCTCTGGGATATTTTTATACCCAGTAGGGTTTTTAATGATAGATAGCCTCTGGTATGAAACGCCTGCCTGCTTTTTTTTTCTTTGTCCTATTTGTTCTGTCACAATCTAAAATTAGCTAATGTCATGGCAAATAACCAAAACTTTGCATCTGTCCTAATCTCTTTCAAGTAGAATCATCTTTAAACGTCTTATTTTGGTGAAAGTGTGTCTTATGAAATGTCACCTCTTGTAAAAGATCTTATTGACAGTGTTCCTGTAGCTCAGTTGGTAGAGTATTGCGTTACACACATAATGATACAAGTAAATGCACTGTAAAGTAAGTCGCTAAGGATAAGTGTATAAATGTAAATGTTTTTCTAACAGTACACCATGTTGTCCCTTAGGATCTCAATTGTTCCTTCTATAGAAGGCAAACATTAACACAGAGAGCAAATTGAAACAAATGGTAAACACTTATCGATTAAATGTAGGTCGGGAATGAACTATAAGCATCATTGCATAAAACGTCCCCCAAATGTATACATGCAAATGTAAACATTAGTAAGAGTCAAGGAAAACTCTGAAATGTAAATGATCATTTTTTCGACAGTGACGAAGAACACGTATCTTTGTGTGTTAATAATCACTTAGACTAAAAAAGAGACTAAGACATGGATTAAGGTGTGTGTGTGTGCATAATTGTGCAGTATGGATCAATATCACCACTCGATGTGTTCGGCTCTTGTTAGTGGCGTGAAGCAGCGCATTCAAGTGTAGGATGTTGGTGCGGCGAGCCGTTGAGTGTGCATGTGTGTTTGCTTGTCGCTCTGATTGGCTTGTCATACCCTCATTGGGCGAAACATTTGTAAATATTTGTGTAAATTCCGAGTAATTTGCGCGTAAAACAGACCTTCCAGAAAACTATCCTCTGGATTCACAAATACTTCGTAAAGGTCAGATTTGATAGTAAAATGTGTGTGTGTTCATGAATTCCAATCACTCGTAAACAGGGCGCGCATACATGCTCCTTTACAATTAACATAATCCCCGCCTATGTATTCACGTTACGCAATTTACGTATGTAGGAATGCTGGAATCCTCTGGATTATGTTGCATAAATGCATAAGAGACTATTTGGCTATATGCTTACCAATAAATTCATCCATTAAACTGTGTCCAACAAAGCGTATTTAGCAAGCTAAAATAATAATACCTGGTGATCTTCTGAAAACGACCAGCTGGTGGCACCTGAGAGCGCTTTGGAGGCACTGCGCGTTATTCCGGAGATGCGTTGGTTGGTGTTATTTAGAAAATCTGCAACAGTTAGCCTGTTTGTTACTAGTATCTTATTTTAAAGAATATAACTTAATATGAAAATGCAGTAACCATTAATATTAACTTCTCCATTGTTGTGTATGATGGTTGGTCAATGTAGTGTTTGTCCTGCCTCTTCTCCACCGTGATTGGACGGCTGTGTAAAAAAGAACTCGAGAAATATCATTATGATACATAGTCCATCAAAATGCAGTGTCATGAGTTTGTCTGAAAGAATACAGAATGTTACGTGCGGTTTTACGCACTATTTACACGTGGCATGGAGCAGGTGTACATTTCTTTCGTACCAACTAACATTTTGAAAATACGAAAATTTTCATAAATCTGCAAATTTACGTCAAAACGACTTTACGAACAATTTATACCAAAAATCGTTCTCCTCGTGTTTCATGAATGAGGCCCATTGTCACCACTGATGCAGAACGGAGCGCTGGGCGATGATCCAGTTGTAGGGTCATTATCCCCTATGCCATACACCCTGCCAAGTGCACTTTTCTTACACTGACTAAAATAACTGTAATAAGTCATCATGGTGCGGCCAACTAAGCAAGCGTGTCTTTCTCACCCTTTAGTTTTGGCCGTTTTTAAATGTCTGTAATGTTTTTTAGATGAGCACCGGATATGTGAAATCAATCGAAAAATGTACACATGCAGTTTAAAAGAACCACCAAAAATAATGATTCCAAAAATGAGTGATTAAATTAAGAATTTTCTCTCTTCTTTTTCTCACTTCCTTTTTCCGCCCATACTTCTTCATTATTATGCTATACTTCATCTCATCTCTAATTTCCTTCCTTTATCTTGCTCCCCACTTCCAGTTCATTCTATCATACTTCCTTTCTCGTGCTCCTTACTTCATATTTATTCATCCATACTTCCTTTTTCCTCTTCTTTTCTTCCTCCACACTTGCATAATTTGTCCATTCTTTCTCTTTTCTTCCACTTTCTTCCTCCATACTTCATCTGTATCGCATTTGTCATTTTCCTGCACTTTGTCCTGCTGCTTTGACGCCCTTGAGAACGCTCCTCGGGAGACCCCCGTAGATTTACATCGGACACGTCTAATTTCCAACTTTAGGAGTGTGCTTCTGTTTTTCATATTCACCCAAGGTGAATCCCTCCATTGTTATCCGTGACCGTCTCTCTGTCTCTGGGATTTGAGTGCCTCAACTTGGCTTTTAGCGGGCCAGCGCTGTGTGAAAACATACGGAGGACCTCGAATAACCGTCTGAGAAAATCGCTCGTGGCTCTCTCTCAAGGGCTTATAAATGCACTTCCCTCTGTGAGGTTGAAGAGTTCAGCAGGAGATATTTTATAGCACCAGTAGCACAGACAAGAGTGTCCAATTCCTCCCAAGAGAGCGGTAACAGACTACTTAAGAAGCTACGGACTTCTGGTCACCATAACAATTAACTAAGCCAAGACATCAACTGAAGAACAAGTGGCGTAGGTGTAAAGATATAAAAGCTGCAATGGTGATATAAGCCATTTTTTTGTTGTGTTATATTAAGTTATTTAATATTTATAAAACTGTCTGTACAGCCGAATTAAAAACATAAGAGACCATTACAAATGTTCATTTAATCAGCATTTCTAGACGTATTGTGGCCATTCCATTCCAGTGTCAAATTAAACCTTGGGAATGACATAAAGTCATCCAATAGCAACGTGAAAGACTGACAGCATGACAAGACACATGAAAACTGGGATGAAATCGAGGTTATCACATAAAAAATAATTTAGAACTTTTCCTAAATACAAATATTACTGTTGTGTTGCTTAAAAGTGAACATGAACTGTTTTTCTTTGTAGTATTTGTGGTCTGAAAAAATATAGATAATCTGTTTCTCCAATTTTCATTTCCTGCAAATAAGTGCAAATTGAAACAATATTTTTATTTGATATTTGGTAGAAATATTGTTAGAGGTTCACAGAATGTAACAAAAAGTATCACTTTACTTAAATACATACCTACTGTATAAATAGTACATTTTAAAAGATAAAAAATTGTATCTGCTTGGCGGAAAAATTATATTTATTAATATTCTTTATATAAATACTTTTTTTAATTATTTGCAAATTTTGTTTATTAATTTTATAAAAAAATATATTTTTAGTGATAGTATATAGTTATATATATATATATATATATATATATATATATATATATATATATATATATATTTTCCTTTTATAATTTATTATAATAGTTCCTATAATAATCGCACAATATTAAATCATTGTTATTGTAATATTTTGTTATAATAGTTTTATGCACGGTTCCACAGACTAGGCTTTAAACTAGTCCCAGATTAAATAGAATGTTTTACCTGTCTAAACTGAAAAAAACTTGCCCTGACATATCTTAAAATATGTCAGTGACATTGTTTTGTCTCAAGATACAATCCAGTAATGTTTTTTCTAAGGCATTTTTATAAAATATATATAAATATCCTAATTCAACTAAGGTCTAGTCCTGTCTTAAGTCAAGCCTTCCCTGTGAAACCGGCCCTTAATCATTTAATATTTTTAATCATTATCGTTGTTTTTATACCATGTCGATAGAATAACCACTTTTTTTACTGCACTCCATCTCCTACATCCTCCTTTTTTGTGGTAAATAGATATAAGATGTAATAGATGTAATATAATAGATGTGGATTTAAATAGATATATTTAAAACAGAAAGAGACTTTAGATTTTAACTTTGCATTACTATGGAAGGAATGATCTTCAAAAATCTGTATCAGTTGACAAATCTAGCATTTTATCACATCAGCTGATATATCACTCGTCCCTGACAGCAGTCGGCTTCTTTGTGTTGTTCGATCTACGTCATGCGTTCCTTGAGGACAGTCAATCCATGCGGGGGAAATACCGGCCTCAGCCAAAAGTGTCACTGGATTTATGGCAGTATGACAAGGTGCAATAATCTTCAAATTCGCCTCATCGCACGTCGCCAATGTCCTGCCCCTCCTCTTCACCACCTGTTTCTGTCATGAACCTGGATTCAGGCCGGCAATAGGTGACTGTAATTTGGCGCTATCTACCAACTCTTAAAGTGATCCAAAATCGGTTTACCTACAGCTGAATTGACTTGTTTTTGAGTATAAATGCTTGAGCTTTAACTAGCTCTCTGTTTCTATGATTTTAGTTTCTGGGTCCACTTTTAAAATCTATCTCCAATGTGTCAGTTGATTTATTATTGCGTCTACTTTTACTCCGACTATTTGCAGCAAATATGAAGCTTTCTCAGACAATGCACCTCTGCTCTGTTTAGACTGTATTTCTGGAAATGATTGGCGTCTTGTATCTCTATTTATTTCCGTCCTCATTGTATTTCTTCAGACCTCTCTCTTGTTAGGCTAGATACCATCTCCCCCCTGCAATTTGGCAGCCGTTGGATGATTTCATCCCTTTCACATGCTAATAATAAATGGACAGACTACATTCAATTCGAAACATCCGGATCCTAATTCAGCTACTTGGCCACAGAGGGAGACTTTACTAAGAAATTATAAAAGGCCATCCTTTGTTCCAAAATGAACAAAAAAAAAAAAAAAAATGAGAAGCGGAGTGCTTTTTCTTTTATAAGCCAGGATGAAATGAAGAATTTAGAATTTCAAATAGCCGTCATTCAGACGGCAAGTTTGAAAAAGCAGTGATCAAAAGAATGCCAAAATGAACATAAAAATGGGACCGGCTATTTCTTGAAGATTTCTTGCAAGGAGAGCGAACCCAAAAGTATTTGGACACTTAATTGGATTACATAACAAAGTAGAGCAAAATACATTTTAAGGGCACTGTGTTTGGCGAGATGAAACAAAATATTTTTAAGGTTTTTAATGATGAAACAATAGATACACTGATGAAAAGTATTTGGACCGGTTTAGCAGAGCTGACTTCATTCATCTATGAAAATCTCTTTCAGGTCAGATGGTTAAATGTAAATGCTAATGCCTCAGAAAAGTGTATTGGTTCTGATAAATGTCTAGTTTTACTTATGTGTGGATGCCACTTCCCATAAAATTAATTTAATTGTTGTTTTGTGAGATTTCTCTATCTTTTTTCAAGAGAAATATCTGATACATGAGCGAAAGTTTCCATTTGCTCTCCTGTTAATTTCATTGATGTCTATGAGAAATAATTGAGATAGATATCTGTCGTTTTTGTTTGTATGGGGTTATATACCTTACAGTAACATTAATACTCTACTGTGTCGCTTAAGGGGATAATTCACCCAAACATGAAAATTCTGTCATCATTTACTCACCCTCATGTCCTTTCATACCTGTATGAATTACTTTGTGCTGATGAACACAGAGAATATATATTTGGAAGAATTTTAGTAATTTTCAGTTTTGGGACATTATATCAAATTTTGTGTTCAACAGAACAAAACAATACAATATGTTTTCCTATTATGGTAGTGGATGATGTCACAGAACATTGAACTTTGACTGTATGTATCTGAAATAAATCCTTATAGTGTAATATTTATTCGTTGCCTTGCCTCTTGTTGAACGTAAAAGGCCTCGATGTAAAAGGCCATTGGTTGGCTCTGTATTTAAATATGCAAATACTCTTGATTTTGAGAAGCCCCTGCATTAGCATCAGTTCCTCCACAACTAATCAGCAGGCGGAAGGCTAATGAAGCATAAAGGAAGAAGTGAAATCCTTATCCAAAGATGAAGTTGTTTCTATTGGATGCGATTCACTGATTTGCATTAAGCCGCTCTACCATGACGCCTTCCCTCTGATAATGACACTTCAATTATTGATTTTCCACTTATCAGATTATAACAGTCTTCGGGGTTCGTGACACGGCTCGCAGTCTGCCAGATAACATCCGTAGGATCTCGTGGGAAAAGGGCACGGGAAATATTGCGGTGATTTTAAAGGGCCAAGACCAATCACGGCACGCAGCTGGCGGGTCGCGCCGACTGCTTGCCAATCACGTATCATTTGGCGCGACAAGCGATGCGAGAAGGTTTCTGCTCGGGTTGAGATGGAGGATGGGCGTGTGGATGTGTGAGAAGTTATAATCAGGGCACGGGGAACTTGGATAGCACCACATCATGAAGGTCCATTACACATCCAGGACAGCAAACATATGGGGCCTTACTGAAGTATCAACTGCCTCCCTCTGTGGTTTTCTTCTGCGGAATGGAGGCTTATTCTGTCTTCAGGAAAACACTCGTTCCATTTACACCCAGAAATGCACCTTCACCCAACACACACACCCCGGTTGAGGTGGGATTTAACATGCTTAAATGTGTGAAATGGGTCATAGAACAGATCTGCGCTGCTCAGGGGACTTCATGAAGAGTATGTATGTGTTTTTGAAGGGAAGGCCCATCTGTAGGTTGTTGTTGGGGGAAGTGTTTCAGGGATGCGTCTTCTTTCATTCACAGCTGCCCCACAATGATCGCAGATGATGCATCACCATTGCATCTGATTAGTGGTGTTCAGTGGCTGAAATGACAAGGTTATGTTTTTTTAATGGCCAGCATGTACTGTATTGATGAAAGGTTTAAGGGTTAAAGAAACCTACCTGCGAAGGTGCCTGAAAAACAGTAGACATTAATTCATAAATAAAATCCATACATTTTTGAACGCATTGCCACCTTACAGAATAAAATAAATAATAATAATATAATAATAATAAAATGTAAGTACACAAATATAACAAACACACAGTATGTAATGTATGTTTGTATTTTTACATAATATAAATTATATTTGAATATACATTTGCATATATTTATATATTATATATTTTTTACAAATACATGCTTTTTGTTTCATTCTGTAAACTACTGGCAATATTTCTGCCAAATTTTAAATGAAAGGTTGGTTTGCATTTATTTGCAGTAAATGAAAACCGGTAAATCAGGTCAAAATAAATAAATTCTCCGTAGTTGTTCAGAACTCAAATACTGCAAAGAAAATACGTTTATATTGACTTTTAAGAAATACAACAATCATATTTGTACATGTATGTAGTTCAAAAGGTGATTATTTCTATATATAATTTCTATAATTTATCAATTTTTTGGCTCAGGTTTTTGGAGGCCAGTGCGCTACCACCCAAGCTCAAGCTTTTTTCTCTTCCTCTTTATTCAAGCTTGTGTTTCCAGCATTAGCTTTTCCGCAGTATGTAGCGGATTAGCGCCCTTGGTTGGCTTAATGGTAAATAGGTGCTTTATTGTTCCCGGAATAAAACTGCCAGGGAGAAATGAAGAATGCCGTGACTTTATCAGACCGAGCAGCAGAGGGCCCAAAGTAAAGCGACCTGCCATAATTGCATATTAAAGTGACAACTAGAATAGTTTTCGCTATTTGTCATGTGGGGGATCATATTATGATGGCGAGAATGTGACATTTAGTGCAAAGAGCTCCCCGTGGTAATACTCAGAGGGAATAATGACTTTCGCCGGCGAGTGTTTCGCGGCCCCACGCAGAAGAATCCTCTCAGACGAAATGACTTGAAATTGCTGCGCTGGCCGGGCGCCTTTAAGATTGATGTGAATAGCACGTCATTCTAAGGCACTTGGACGCTTTATCAAGGGCGTTTAGGAATAAACTGAATTCACGTAACGTCTCCTTACGTTAAAGCAGGGCTGACAGCTGTCAGCTAAGCCGGAGGGTGTAAGTGGCCCCATGAAGACATCTTACAGATTGTTGTAGCAAAACATGAACGATCTCATCATTGTTGGCCTTTCTCTGTGTGCTGGTTATCTGTTGATGTACTGGAGATGTCGTGAAACTTCTCTGGACTCTATTTCGTTCCCGATAGCTGCGAAAGGCTCATATTGCTATCGATTCTAGAAGAGAGCATTAAAGTGCACTATTTTACTCCTGAAACTGTTTTCATTCCCGGGAAAACATGAGAGAAATCGTTTTCTGTATTGATCTGTATTTATATCAGCGCCCGCAGTTGTAGGAAAACGAATTATCATCGAAATTGTTTTCTTTACGGAAATGCTTACCCTCGAGGGATCACACAGCAGGGTTTACATCCTAGCATCTCGCAAAACATTGCTTTTTAGGGGGGAAAACGATTTTGAATAATACTTTTAGTCACCTCGTCTCTTTAGACCTCATTAATAAATGAAATAAACGGCGAGCGCCCCCGACGCATTGGGACGGCGGGAAGTAATTGAAATCAGGTCATATCACTGAGTCTGTGTGTTTTTAATCAGTTTTCCCGTGCGAGGTGCGGCAACATCGGCATTTCGTTATCTTTAATAGATGTAAACGTTAATTCCCAATTCTGCCATTTCCATTCTGGCAAGTCCCACAGCAAGGTTGTGCCAATCACATGTTTGTTGCGTTGTGCGGCCTGATTTGTCAAGAGCGTTTTTAGCATCCAACAGCCCACCTGGAATAAATAACGTTGAATTATTTATCATAGAGCCATTACATTCAATTTCACATTAGATAAGCCTAAAACGGTGTAATCTACTGAAGCAGCCATCGCTGTGATTGAGGACACTCGTATTGACCACAGACGGTGGCCTGATTGCTCGCCTGGTGCTTTCCGTCTAAATTACCACTTTGTTCAAAGGCCTCCCTTCGCCCGAACATATATATTGGTAATCATCAACGGTAGGCAATATATAGATGTCTGCCCAGAATGCCTGATGAGAAAAAGCACGTGGGCCGAGAGGGTTGAATATGAAATGCAATCAGGCGAGTTCACTAGCAGCTCTCTGTTTAGGGAGCCTTCGCTAGATTGGATCAGTGTGCCGAATTGATTGGCCTCATCCTGGTGCCAAGGTTGAGTTGATTGATAGATGCGATGCGTCTGGGGCTTGTGGTCATGTCTTAGGTAATACACGTGATGAATAGGGTTATATGGCGATGGCTCCCTCTGTCCAACTTGCAAATTATGCATTGTGATGTTGCACAGCGAGACGAAAAGGTGTCGGGAAATATCGGGACTGAATTTGACCTAGTGGTGAAATGTCACCTGCGTTAGACCTTAGAGGGAAAGGTTACCAAAAAAGAAAATTCTTCATCATCTACTCAACCTCATGTTATACCAAACATGTATGACTTTCTTTCTTCGCACATAAGAAGATATTTTGAAGAACGTTGGTAACCAAACAACATCGGCCCACGTTGACTTTCATCGTAACCAAACCACTGAGACATTTCTCAAAATATCTTTGTTCCATAGAAGAAAGAGTCATATACAGGTACATGTTTCGAATGACACGAGGGTGAATCAATTATATTATTTTGATATTTTTCTCTTTAACACAAGCATTTAGCTTTTAAAGGGTCGTAGGTCATAGAATCACCAACCCAATGGTTTATAATTGCTATTAAAACACATTTATTCTTTGGATTAGTAAGGATTTTGATTGATAACCAAGCTGTCACATTTGTTAAGCCCAAAACCTTTTCCCTAACCTAAATTAATTGAATTCCTTTGTGGGAATTTTTTTAAAGAACTCTGAATGAATTACAATAATTTATGAAAAATTGGCACCTTTGAGCCTTTAGTTTAGCTAATTGCCTTTCCCGTTAGAAAGTGAATCATTGTCACCTCTTCCGAGAAAAATCATGATTTTTTAAACCCACTCTCACTTTATTCTTTCTAAAGCAGCGTCACTATTGGTATTGAGTTGTACCAGACCACTTGTAAGCCTGTATGAAAACATATTGTCTCATAAAACCTGAGTATAAAGGATGTACAGCTGTCTGCAGGATCATTTCATAAAGAGTCTATCTGCAGCATGGTCTTAGTCTGGGTTTATTTCAGTTCTGCAGGGCTGTGAGGAACACTGCTTATTAAGACATAAAAGACCATGAACATGATGGTTTTGATCGTTTAGATGTGAATTTAAGATCATCAAAGGATTTTACAAAAGCTGTCATGCTATTGAATATTACTTTAACGTCATGACATCCTTTCCAATACACACAATATTCTATTCTGCTTTATTCTATTACTTGATCTTCTTCCTTTGTAATCTAATAATTTGACTTTTTTCATCTGCAGAACACAAAAGAAGATATTTTTGAAGAACGTTGCTAGTCAAACATTTGCCCCCATTGACTTCTATTGCATGGACACAAAACCGCAGAGACATTTCTCGAATATCTTCTTTTGTGTTTCCAGAAGAAAGAGTTGTATACAGGTTTTAAATGACATGAGGATGGAAACAGGATGAACGGATGCCATTTTAATCAACAGTTTGATTACATTTGTGATCAATTTCCTCCGTCAGGTTCCTTTATGATTGTCAACGCCTCTGGTCGTGCATCGGGTCAGAAGGCTCACCTGCTCCTCCCCACATTAAAAGAAAATGACACCCACTGCATCGATTTCCACTACTCCCTGTCCAGCCGGGATGGGACGAGCCCCGGAACCCTCAACGCCTATATAAAGGTGGACGGGGGTCCGCAGGGGAACCCCATCTGGAACGCCTCGGCTACAGTCACTGAAGGTTGGGTGAAAGCCGAACTGGCCATCAGTACCTTTTGGCCCAACTCTTACCAGGTAAGAAGAATGTTTCTCTCACCTGTAAGACAAATAGAGTCTATAAATTGTCTGACTTTGAATGAGAGATTTCTGAAGCTCTGTAAAGTGATTAGCACTAGCAAGGTCTAAGTTCACGAGATTCACAAGGAGCATAGAAGGGAACAGCAACTTATTTTGTCAGCAGTCTTAGTCATGGACTTTTATCTAAAATGCAATTTAGTTTAAAAAACATTTTAGTCGTCTGCATTGTTTTAGTTGACTAAATGTCATAAGATTTTATTCATGGCTTCCAATTATGCTTTGAGTTTGTTGTGTTTTACCAACGATCGTGGCTCCACTTGGTTTACGAAGGGTCTTTTTATCTGTGACCAAATCAAAAGTGAAATGTATCTACAATATATGTATGAAATTCACTTACTCATGGTCATTTTCAATACAGTTTATGATACACGTTGTGTATCCATGAAATATGCAAACCAATGTGTCGAAAATTGTGTGCATGCATGGGCAACTTATAACACACCAAAGACATAGAAAAGCACGTATTCGCGCCATATGACCCCTTTAAACCAAGTGAACCTCCACAGTAAGCCCAGCAACCTAACCGTACAGTAGATTTCAGCCCCTTGACCAGAGAAATGGACTGAACGAGTTTATTTTCAGTCTTATATTCCTGGTGAATGGCACCGATTGAGGCTCAGAGTGGGGCAGTAGATTGCTCTCTGATCCAATTATCATTGCAATCACAGTTGCCTAATCTCACCCACAAATGGCTCCGGTGAATACGCTTTTAGCCCTTAATTTTAGATCTGACTATGTATTTATTATCTTTCACACTCGCTCTCTCTTTTTCTCTTTTTCTCTTTTCTTCTTTGTACCCAGCCTTGCTCGTGTATTCTGCACCTCTGTCTGTCTATAGATTCACTGGTCAATCTGTGCGGTGAAATAGGCTCGTGAGATTAGCCGTGTAATTGAATTAAGTAATGAGGAAAACAAATATTTAGCGTGTGCTGGGAATACTGGACTCCTCTCTGCAAACAGCAGTCTAATATTTGCTATGACCAATATTTGCTTTGGGCATCTATTTGACCAGCAGGCAGTTTCAAAGCTTTTGTGCACATGTGTGTGTGTGTGTGTGTGTGTTTGTGTGTGTGTGCGTGTATTTGAGAATCTGGGGTCCAAGTCCCATTTCGCCCCAAAAAATATATAAATGATTGAGTGAATAACTAAAAGGGGGTTGACAAATAAACCCCACATTGTCCCTATGGTATAACCCCAAAAATTAAGGAAAAAACTGACAAGGAAAATAAATATTTAAATTATAAATAAAATAAAAATAATTATTAACAATTTGTTTTCAAAATTTTTGCTTCACACTATAGGACAAATATATATGAATATACCCAAATAAAGACATTACATGTATTTTGTTAAATTCTAAACGCCCTTGATTCCAAGATTTATTTATTTAAATAAATACCATTTTTTGTATTAAGAAAATGTCCTCTATTTAGACTGTTTTTTTATTTTTATAGTTAAGTACTGTTCCACCCATTTTTAACTACAATGCATCTGTGTATTTCTTTTTGTAGTTAATGTTATTATTTAGACATTTCATCAAATTATAAATATTATTAATTATAAAAATTATGAATTTAATGAGCATTGCAGTGCAGTGCATTATTAAATATAATAAATGGAATATATTACATATAAAATAAATAGTTATTTTAAAATTATACAGCTTTAAATGAGTTAGTGCGAGGGGCAATATGTGTTTAATTGTCATGTCTTACAATGCAAAACATGTTGATGATCACTAAAACTTGATTCAAATCTGATTTTGGTGTATAATATGACCTGACAGGTTCTTGACAGGTGTGCTTGCTCACTTGCATGTTCTTCCCAGTGGTTACAGACATAGCTCATTTTCTTTCTGCTTGGTGTTTATTATCACAAGAAGCCATTAAGAGTTTTTAAAAGCATTCGCTTCTCTTGCTGGGTTGAACTTAATAAATTGGTTGTTAAAGATCGCCTTATATCTACCAGAAGTTTTGTCTCTAGGTTCATAAACTGTACCAAGAAATAAACCCCACTGGGAGTTTGAGTAGAGCAACGAATTTGCCAGATAAGTGGCCAATTTTGCCCAAACGAATCTCTAGGTTAATTGACTTGTTTCCTGCAGCGATACAGTTGCCACTTCAACGTGACAGCGTTTAAAGGGTAAAGACTCCTGATACAGCAAATGAATTCTCTTTTTGAACTTGTGATACATTTTAAAAGCGGTTCCGGTTCTCCGTGTGATGACAGTTTTAAAGATAATTTGAGTCGGCCGCGATGGTCTGAATAAATTATGAATACGGCAGTGCCCTTGAGCTGGAGCTTGGCAGACAAAATTACGATGTTAAAGAAATAGTTCAATCAAAATGAATATTCTGTTAACGTATACGTAACTTCATGATATTGGCAGTCTCTGGTCACTGTATGCTTTCGTTCAAAGGTCTCAGCAGTGCCTGGATTAGATTTTATTAATGCTGTAAAATAGAGACATACTGTACCAACTATACCAGATGATAAGGAACAGAAGTTATGAAGAAAAGTTTTAATAGCAGTTTTGAACTGAATACCTGGAATATTCAGGCAGTTGTAGATTCAGTTGCCTCTCGACTCATCTCTAGGCTCCTTGGGGAAGCCGGAGACTAAAGTGCATCCTGTGCACAGGTTTTGGCGGGCGTTGTTTGGCAAAGCTCAGAGAGATAGAGACCACCGTTCAGACCACACATGTCTCTGCCACATGGCATGTACAGTGTGCCACGCCAACCGTGCCAGCCAGCCCCATATGCGTGATTCGGAGAAAAAGGGGTACAGAGGTGTGAATTTGTGTGCGACGTTTCAAAGAAAAAGATTATAAGTCTATACTGGTTGAAAAGAAGACCTATTTGGGTACTCAATAAATGCAGATAAATAACAATAAATAAAGTGTGGAAAGTGTGCCTTAGTTATCTTTCTTTAACATTAATACCGCTTGGTTTGATTTTTTGCTATGTAGTCTTACCTTTTAGGTGTAGCTTTAATTTATTTTGAGGCCACTGTGTGAAGGCAAACTTGGCAGGTACAGTAAATATGCTTTCAGTTTAGACCCAATCTGACTTGATTTAACTGCTTGATCTTCCTTCATTTAGGTGATATTTGAGGCAGTGTCTGTTCAGGGGCATCCTGGGTTCATCGCTGTGGACGAGATACATGTTTTGGCCCACCCTTGCCGTGAGTCTACGCTCACACACACACGCTCACATACACATACACACAAGGCTTACTTGCTCTCACATTTGTGGCGACACGGCTGGAGTTCAGTCTGTCAACACGAGAGTTGGACAGAGATGGAAACTGAGAGAGAGAGAGAGAGAGAGAGAGAGAGAGAGAGACAGATTGTATAGATGAGGACAAAAAGAGTTTTAAACTTTAGCTTGACCCTTTGCCTCACTGACTTGGATCTCTCTCTCTTTCTCTCTGCATCGAAGTATAAGACAATGAGGGTCAAATTTATAAAGTCAACAAGAAAACAAACTTAATTGACCCTTTTTTTCTATTTACTTTCTTAAATGAACAGTTCACCCAAAAAGGAAAATCCTGTCATGAATTACTCACCCTCAAGTTGTTCCAAACCTGTATAAATTTGAAGATATTTGGAAGAATGTTAGCCACTGACATTTCTGGGACATCATTGACTACCATATTAGGAAAAAATATTTTTTTAATTCTGTTGAACACAATAGAAAATGAAAGGAAAACATATAAAGAAATATAGGAAAGTTCTGTGGAACCTTTTATTTTTCCTACTATGGGAGTCAATTATGCACTAGAATCGTCATTTTTCCGCATATCTTTCTTAATATTAAATATCATACTGGAAATGTGTGTAAATGATGTATGAATGACAAATGAATGAAAGAAAACTCTTCAAGGTACAGTACGAATGCAAAGACATTAATACACTTTCAATCGTGGTTTAAGATGCCAAATACTGTTATAACGTTTACTAAGCACATTAGGTTGCAGTGATTTGTATGTTTGTGACAGTGCACATTTTTTTTCCGTTCGGCAGGCAAGACGCCGCATTTTCTGCGGCTGCAGAATGTGGAGGTGAACGTGGGGCAGAACGCCACCTTCCAGTGTATTGCTGGAGGCAAATGGTCACAGCACGACAAACTCTGGCTTCAGGTGAGTCGTGCATCGTATGCACAGTATTAGCATTTTAAGGTTCTGACTCTCCATCCGAAGAAAAATCATGTGTCAAAACTTAATAACTTGTTTTTGTCGGCAACATTTCTAAGCCAGTTTCTGTGTCTGCAAAATCTCCGATAAAATGTTGTTTTTCCTTTGGCTAGAAACTTTAAGCCTCCATTTATCCTGTTATACAGCTTTGGGACATAAAGATAGAAGGCCGGCTTTCTGTGCACAGAATGGTTTTAGGGCTTCAGTGATAGGGTTTTATCTCTGTCTTTATGTGACTCTGTAATCCAATGTGGAAAATGTACGTAACTTTTCATCATTTTTGGAGAAATATTTACAGTCAGTACAGAAATTGTGAATACATTTGTGAATCTTGCATACATTATGTTTAGTCATACTAATATGGACAAGAAAACCTTTGTCGGGGTGTCTCGTTGCCGAAATGTCGGTCTAATAAACAACTTGCACAAGTGAGTGTGCGGTCGGTTTTTCTTGTACATAGATATTTATCTTCCTTGACCAGCACCTTCGAAGGCGTGCGTTTGCTTCATTACACTTTTAAGCCTTAGTCTTACTAATAGCCATTTAATAACCCCATGATCTATTCCCTGATAGCACACATCCGTCTGGCAGACGTCTATTTGACGTCTGCATTTGCAACTGCAAGACATCTGCAATACATAGTTTGCTCATCTGCAATACGTCTGCTGTCAGATGTCATAGACATCTAGAAGACGTCTTTAAGATGTTTTTAATTTAGAATGTATGTAAAACTGCTCTTTCTAAGATGTTTAGCAGATGTTTTTACACAGCAGATGTGTTCCTGATCTTTAGCAGACCTCTTACAGACATACATGTGCTAGCTGGGTTCATATCATATCTGTAATGAAAAGAAGTTATATATTTAGTGTTTGTTCATCTTACAGCAATGGAACGGCAAGGATACATCTCTCATGGTGACCCGTGTCGTGAACCATCGGCGTTTCTCGGCTACCGTCAGTGTTACGGACACATCACAGCGGAGTACCAGTCGCTATCGCTGCGTCATACGCTCCGACGGGGGCTCTGGGGTTTCTAACTACGCCGAGCTCAGCGTCAAAGGTGTGTATTTATCCACTCCCCTTAACGTCTTAAACTCAGTGATGTTATTTATAACGGCTTTCTACAGTATTTGCGATTGCATTGCATGCTGTCTTTTGCCTAGACAGCTTATAAGCATGCCGAAAATCCATTAAAGTTTACTCTGGGTTTACACACATCATCGCAACTTACATTTCATAAATGCGGCCCGATGTTCAGGGACATTGGCCCACAAATGCTGGCACAAACATTGAGAGATTCTCGCCAAAGCGCACCAACAGAGCAAACACAGCCCAAAATACCACATCAGGCGTCGGCAGCAGGATTTCTCTGAATCATTACACACAGAACCTTCATTATTTCAGCTAGCATTGCTAACAACTAGTATGAAGATCTTGATTCTCTCTCTCTAGTGAAGCTCTAACTGTACCCCATTATCTTAAGAGCTGAGAGATTGTGCCACTTAAGGAGACAAGAAAAGCAGAAATAACAAAAAGCTATCGAACCCGCCCAGCAAAGGCGCTATGTGCTTGTTAGCATGTAGCACAGTCATTAGACATGACTGGAACGCTAACATCTGTTTGGATTGGCCATGCCCCTTGTGACCTACTATAGCAAAAACCCCTTTAGTCCTTGCTAAGCTCTGCCCAGGATGTCTCACTGTAGAGAATCTTTATTAGGATATGTTTTTATTCACTTTGTATGCTAGAATATATTTGTATTTGTAGCTAACGTGAAGTTTCAGTAGCCATAGACAACACGATCTGATAAAGGAATTTGTGACTATTTTATGAAGTAATTCGTATGACTAGAGTACGTGTGATCTAATTTGTATATTTAAGTACACTCTGCTATAGGCCCTTTTCACATGACATCACGCATCTTCCGTTCTGTCGCGAAGCAGTGTATCGTTACTTCCGCTAGCGCCTCAGAATGGAGTTTACAAAGTCCCTTGCACAGCTGCCACAAATACAGCTAGATGAGGTACAACATCTTGCAGACAAATTTTCACTTATGACAAGATCAAAGCTATATAAAGGATACAAACACTTTGTTGAACAGTACCTGTTTGATTATGAAGGTAAGTGTTTTGTTTTCTTTTTGTGTTAGCGAAGGTGCTATGATAAGTACTTGAATAAGTGTTCTGTAACTGTTGTTAAGTTCCAGCGCGGCGGCAAAACAGAAGTACTTCTTCTTCTTCTTCTTGTTTGTTGCAAAACGGATGTAATGATACACTGCTTTGCGAGAAGGCGGAAGTTAAATATCATAATTGTGAAAAGGGCCTATAGCACCAGTGATGAAATGGTTAGGGGTGGGGGTACATTATTGCTTTTTTAAATAATCATGCACTTTTGTACAATTTACTTTATATGAATTCATGCAAGTTAGCCACTTTATAAAATAGTCTGGAATTCCCATCAGATCAGGCTGATGAAACCTACTACTATATGCACAATGTTAAAGTTTACCTACTGTATTTATTTACATTCACAGACTTGGAAAATGCTTTTCTGCAAAGTGATAATCCAAGGTATACATTTAATCAAAATGTATGTGAGTTTTCTGGGGATTAAACTCATGACCCAACGCAAGGAGGTCAAAGTACTGCAGATAAATGTGGGTGTTACATGCATCGGATTAGTTTGGTCACCATTAGATGTATTTGATGCAGTTTTTGTTAAAATCTATAGTGTGCTCTAACCCTCCATCACACCCCATCTTCCATTGTTTAAAGGAGTAGTGGACCTTCAAAAGGAATATTCTGTCATCATTCAATCAGCATTTCAAACCTGTATGACTTCCTTCCTTCCGCAGAACACCAAAGAAGATATTTCTGAAGGTTGTTGTTAACAGCCCCCCATTCACTTGCATTGGGTACAATAGAAGTGGATGGGGGGGCTGTGCTTTTCTGTTACCAACATTTTTCAAAATATCCTCTTTTGTGTTCTGCGTCATACAGGTTGTGAAAATGATAACAGAATTTTCATTTTGAAGGTGAACTACTCCTTTAAGTAGTAAGTGCTGCAGCTAAGTACAAAGTCTCACGTTATTGGTTGAGCCAGAAATTGAGATGTCGGATCATTCAAACAAACGTTTTCAGCAAAACAGAGCTACAGTTTTGAGAATGAGTTATTCTCTGCATTTCAAAGGATGTGATTTCCAGTATCACATTAAATATCACAATGACTCAAAACATCATTTGAAAAGGACTGAGTTCTTCAAACAGGCTGTAAAAGTTTAGGATAAACACTTTCCAACACTTCACAGCCAGCGATACTGTCGAAATCACCCTAGGTGTACCCAGCAGGACTGCAAATCTAAAGATGCTGTATTTTGCAGGTGATTTAGCATTGCCGTTTCTCTGTAAGTGAACACTGCGGGACAATTTCAACTTCTGTTACTGTTCAGAAAGACCTGCTGGTGACAGGAATTTTAGGTGAAAAAATCATATAGTAGAAATATCGAAAAGCGCAGAATGACCGTGGTCAATAGTTGATGCCTTGAAAAGTACCTTTCTGCATTTGAAACGTTACAAACAGATGCATGTTAGGAAGTCTTCTGTCGTGGTGGTTAGACATCACAGACAAATGCCAGAGATGTGTGGGTATTGTACAACCAGTAGTACCCAATCTGGCACTAGTGTTTTACAGTAACGGCCAATCCCTTGTCTGTAGTATTAGAATGTGTTTCATTATACTCAGCATATGCCATATATAGATGCTGACTGATACAGTGGCATCACGATGGGTTTTCTCTGGCGGCGTGTTTGTTGCTTCCTCTGCCATCTGGTCGGCTCAGCGTGCTCTGGGAGGGGCGACAGCGTCCCCCAGGCCACGACTGCTTGATGGCTATCGGACCCTCAGGTGTTCAAAGGTCCCAGTGTCATCAGGGAATTCAGAAGTGTGTGCCGTCTCCGTGCGCGATTAGGGACGCCGACAGAGAGGTGATGTATAACATCATTTCCCGGGGGAAATGAATAAAGTGCACGGCAATATGCTGCGGAGCAAAGGCATGCTAAATGAAATATGCATTAATTAATGCGTGCGGTGCCAGGGATTCAGTCCAGGGGAAGGGTGTATATGGCAGGAGTGGCACTATTCCAGACAGACGCTGAAAATTAATAAAGAGAACTTGCTGGGGGCGGATCTTTTAAGGTTAGCTGGGCTGTAATGGCTAGAAACTTTGGCCCCGGTATGACTGTAGATCTGCAGACCCAAAGCTTTTTGCTGTCAGTAACATCCGAGAAGGGTAGAGCGTGTTTTAGCTTCAAGATTTAGGTAGGGGATGCGCATTTAGATTCGTTTCCATTATGCAGACGCTTGTATATAGAGACTTAAAAATAAAGGCAAAAACGCAAGCAGGTCGTCATAGTGGAGCCAAAAAGTAATGCAACAAAACTGCGTTTTAATAGTACACAGGCATTAATAAAACAGAAAATGCAAAACAGATGCAAAAAGAGAGAAACGAAGAATTATTTTTCCTAACTCTTTAAACTTTGCCCTTGTAAAACTTTTCCATGGTAACCAGACTTCTACCAAAATACCATAGTTACAACAGTTATTATTGGTGCTTATACCAATCCAAGCATCACTCTTACAGTGCACTCTGTTTACCCATAGAGAATGTTAAGTGTTGATACAAATCCTACGTATTAAACTTCAACATTAAAGATTTTTAAAGGCCCCCTAATCTAGCCCTTTTACAAAATGTAATATAAATCTTAGGAATCCACAAAATGTGTCTGTGAAGGTTCAGCTCAAAATACACCTCATCTTTTATTATACTGTGCCCTACTTGTCCATTTTTTGCCTGTGAGGAAAAATAGGCTGTTTTGGGGTGTGTCTCTTTAAATGCAAATGAGCTGCTGGTCTCCGCCCCCTTTCCAGCAGGAAGCGCAGGGCTCGTGCTTCCAGTAACAACAAAACTGCGAGAACGGTCATTAAGCGAATGAGAAACACTGTCTCATCTTTAAAAACCAAACACATTGTTTTGTATAAGCAAGAGTACATAAGACAAACGCGTTATTTGTTTAAAAACTGAGCACGCTGTTTTCTGATTCGCATAAACGTGTTACGTCTTTAAATCCGGCTCATTGCTCTTATAAGTGAAAGTTAACATGATAAACGCATCATATCTATAAAAACATGCTCTCTATGAGTGAAAGCACAAACGGGTTATGTCTTTATAACGTGCACATTGTAACAATAAACAGGACAAACGTGTCATTTAAAAAACAAAAACATGACCCATTATGAATCCAACATTCGTTTGTGAAGCATCCTGGTGTAAAGTGACTTCACCTGATGTCTTCTGCACATTCCATTGAGAAATAAAACTAATCCACAGTGTCTTCAGAGGCTCAGATGTCGGGAGTAAATGACTTGTTCAGTCTTGCATCCAACAAAAAAACACCTTGTTTGATTACAAAATATTCTCGTAGCTCACTGTAAGTAGTCCAGCATGAAAACTTATTTAAGAAAATAACTCTCTTTTGAACACCGATTTTGTTATTTTTAACCAAAAATATTGGAGATTACAGCTTTAATAATAGGACGTTATTATTAAGAGAGCAAGAGTTTTACCTCCATCATGATTTATTATTGTATGGTATTTTGACAAAACTGTGGTTAATGGTACATTTTTCTAGACTATTTTTCAACATGAAATTCAAAAGTGTTCTTTGCAGCATGTGAAAATGTGTTTGAAAGTGTTGTTGACAGTAGTTTCTGGTTGAGCTTCAGTATTAGAGCAAATACTGGAGAAAAGAGTAAAAACGGGCCGGTGTGTCTGAGCTGTAAGTACTGGCCGCCGCATTCTCATTCCCCCATAAAGGTGTCAGCTAGTGGATGTATGAGTGTGTTTGGAGACTGAGGGAGCGTGTGGGAGAAACACATACTGGGAGAGATTAAAACGGTGAGTTTTATAAATGGGGTGCTCACGGAGGGGTGCAGGGGTCATTAATAACCACCGGCTGATGGAAAAGAGATAGATAGAGAGAGATGAGGTGCTGGTATGAAGGATTCTCTTTCAGGTGACTGTAGGAAAGTCCTGTTATTTTACATTTTCTCTTTTTGTTATTTTCTGTGTCTTTCTTTGTATTTTTTAGATATATTCAAAGTAGGGATGCACCGATATGTAAATTTTGGCCGATAACCGATAATTCTTTAACATTGGAAGCCGATAACCGATATATGGTCGATATACGGTATCTAAATATTAATATAAAATTCCCTAAGACTGAAACAAAAGGAAAAAAGTGGATAACTGCTTTTATTTGAAAACACTCACTGCAGAAAACAAGGTAACTATTAGTTCTCTTTTATTCCCTGAAAATCATGTACCAAGTCTACTAGTTTATTCAATAAAAAAATGATAGATGTTCTTCCAGAGCAAGCCTGAAAAATGTTCTTAATAGCCACATGTCTTAAAGGTCTCAATCAGAAAGCATTCAATTTACACATTCATAAATATCTACATACCGTACCTAAATCAACAATGTTTTGCTAATAGCAGTAAGTAAATGATCACAACAGAAAATACTACTGCACTGTATTTCAACTGTGAGCAGCATGTAGCTTAAGAAGTTTGAACCAGAAGAAATGATTTAGGATTTTTCGGCTAGAATATGTCGGCCTAAATTGTATTATCGCCCGATACCGATAACATTAAAAATGAACTTTTATCGGCCGTTACCGATATGGCCGATAATTTATCGTGCATCCCTAATTCAAAGTCTACCCAAAGAATAAGTCAGTTGTTTCATTCAGCGCAGGATTTATTTGAAGATTAGCAGGGCTCGGCAAGTCATCGTCCAAAGCACTTAGAAAGAGTATCGAGCAATAAAACGAACCTTTTAGCCTTCAAACGGCTTCTTCTTGCAAAAGCAAGTTGAAGAAATCTCAGTGTGAATGTTAACAGGTTAATGTGGCCAGCATAGCTTGTATAACTTGATGTAGCATAATTGGAATGAGAAATCTTTGAGTTTGCTTAAAAAAATATATTTTCAATTAAGAGCTGTAGGCTGATCTGAGAACTGTTTGAGACACCGTTGAGATCTCTTCTGTAGAGGAGACATAGAGTCTTTTTAACAAAAAACGAAAATCTGAAAAGCAGAAGATGCAAATTGATAAAATAATTTGCTCTCCATTAGATCTCATTGGTTTCTTTTCTCCTCTTCCCTATTCACGCAATATTAAGGTGCTTTGTGGTCCAAATGGTTTGGTCCAAATGTTCTTCAGATTATAAAAAGGTAAGAAAGAGATGGTTCTTAAAAGAACCTTTGGCTAAATGGTTCTTTGTGAAACCAAAAAGGGTTCTTCTATTGCATCGATGTGAAGGCCATTTTAAGCACCTTTATTTTTTGTGTTGGTGGCTTCTGTCTGCACACTTGGTTTTTACCTCAACGCACATTTGCACAAACAATAATCTTCATCTGTTCACATTATCATAGCTCTTTGTCTTTCACTGCCATCCCTGTTTTCTTTATCTCTAATTCAAGCCTCTGTAGTATCAAAACTCTCCCACGTTTCATATTTAATGTATGCTAATCTTTGTTAAGTAATATTCATCCTGACAGTCATTTCACTCACTCTTGTCCTCTCACAATCTCAGCCTGATGCAATTTTAACCCAAAAGCCTCTTCGCTTTATTACCCCATTCATATTTGCATCACACTGCCAGAGAGAGAGAGATAGAGAGAGAGAGAGAGAGAGAGAGAGAGAGAGAGAGGGGTGAAAAGCATGAGGTATATTCTGTGTTGAAGAGAATAGTTTAGCACAGATTGTTACAAAGTCTTTAAAGACACTATTTTTAGGCTTTAAATAAGATGGAAACTGGGATTCGAACCCTTATGGGAATTCAGGTGTTTGTAGCTCAACTTCAATAGTTTTCTTTAGGTAGGCTATGTGTGGGGGAGTTGGAGAATGAGCCTATTTCCCAAAAAAGTGGAGTGTTCCTTTAAGAGTGTTGGTGGCTCAATGGTAGTCAAAGGTGGCCAAGAACTGTTACAAACATTCCTCCAAATATCTTTCTCTGTGTTCGTCAGAACAAAGACATTTATACAGATTTGGAACAACTTGAGGGTGAGTAAATGAAGAGAGAATTTTCATTTTTGGGTGAACTGTTCCTTTAAGTGTGTGTAACAATTTTTATGTATGATAAACATTAGTGACAAAAGGATTTTGTGAGATTGTTAGCAGATATTTGTTTCTGAACACTGTGAGTTAGCTAGTATATATCTTAAAAGATGATCACAGAGTGAATGCTGGGGGATACAGTTATGTTGAATGCACCGCGATGTTGTTTTGAGTTAAAGCGTCTGCCAAATGTATAATTGTAAGTGTATATTTAAAAAGACATTTGCTTTTAGTCGATAGCAACCCAAACTTCCAACAAAATCACCGTTTTCAGAAATTCAGTATTCTGAAATAAAGCCTTCTCGAATATTTTCTCAGTGAGAGTGCGCTAGGCTAGTTAGCATTCAGGTCTTGACATCCCCATGGTTCATGAAACCCCTTTCTGTCTCTGACAAGACAGAAGGCCCACAGGGACCTCCACTCCACAGCATTTCTCCCCACAGACCCCCATCAGCAGAAAAATAGCAAGGTGTATATGTGTATGTGTGTGTGTTTGTCCAGTATGGCCTTATTGATATGCTGCTAGTCAGTGCCGGACCTTTCATGTGAGAGTGAATGAAAGAGAATAATATAGTGTTGATATAACTAATGGATTCATAAAGAAAGAGGGATGGCCGGAGGGAGAGCTGTTAATGACAGGTGACAGGTGTAATTTGAGAATGTTCTCCAGGCTGTAATCTAAAGTCTCTGTAGTCTGTATGGGACGTGAAGTCCGTGCAGTTGATAAAGGGCATGTGTTGAATGTTAACTAGTGTCGGAAGAAAATGAAACTAACCAATGTCTCCATTACGTAGATTTGAACGGTGTCACAAACTGAGCTCAAAGTGGTGAAGACGGCATTGAAAATATCAAAATGAACTCAAACATTTCTCATCAAATTTACCCCAATTCCAGACGATTTGTCTCATTTGTTTCAAATTTTATTAGGTACATTTTCCTCAAACACAAGTTCACAAGAAACCAGTGTGTTTGTGCTATCAAGAATATGGTGAATTTGCAAATATACAGACATGAAAGTGTAAAGCACACCGTTTTTGAATGCAAAGGTATTTCTTGTGTATACGTACGTACTTTGAGATGTGTGCATGAAGGACTGTTATCTACACACAGACCGGGTAGAATATTAGTAAAGAATTTTGGATGTGTGTGTCCGTAGACTGGCTGGGAGCAGACGACACTAGAGAGCTGGATGAAAGCGCAGTAATACTACGGCCATGATAACCAGGAGGCGGAGAGTTAGTACATCCAACACTCAGGGACACTATATTTCTCTGTTAACATTGATTTATTTACTTGCTCCTGTAGCCTCCAGACACACGTCAAAAATGTGTCTCGCCCTGAAATAGACATTTCACTCAGCCTCCTTCTCACTGTCTACGTTAGGAATAGAGTTGTTCTCTTGCTATTCTAGTAGGCTGCCTACCTAGAAATAGTTCACCTAGAAAAAATAAAACTCTAAGTATTTACACATCATTTCAAACCTGCATGACCTTCTTTTTTGAGATATTTTGAAAAATGTTGGTAACCGTTGGTCCCCATTGGTTTTGTGTCCATACAATAGAAGTCAATGGGGACCAACGGTTTTTGGTTCGCAACATTTTTCGAAATATCTTCTTTTGTGTTTTGCAGAAGAAAGAAAACCACACAGGTTTAAAATGACGAGAGGGTGATTCAATGATGACAGAATTTTCGTTTTGAAGGTGAACTATTTCTTCAAGGCATCATTCTGCTGGTGGTCTCTATAAAAATACATAAACGACTTTCTGTAGTGTAGAGCATCGCAGAAATGTTAAACATGTTTAATAGGACAATGTGTTTTTTGTGTGCCGCCATCTACATTTGTGTACTTTCCGGTTTTACGTGATCCGTTGTAGTTTGGATTTTGTCAGTACAGCAAGGTAGCTGGCAGGTTTTAGAAAATAACTCTTGTTGTGTGTCTTTCTCGTCCCATTGACTCCTGGGATGTTTCGGAGCAGAATTTTGAAATTTATGCACAGGTGTCCTCAGCATGCCGTCTTTGAACAGCATCGGGTTTGTCAATTCAGTCTAGCGAAAGATGCCTCCTCCCTCCCTTTGGCTTTGTCTCTTTCTCTCTCCGTTCCTCCATCTCTGAGCTTTGCATTTGTTCATCCATCTCTTCAGAAAGAAGGTTTGAAGTGCCCTCACGTTGCATCTGCGGTGCGTTTACGGAATCCCCTCTCATACTTCTACCCTTCCCCGCTCTTGTGTAATGCTCAATATGGTGTTTTGATTAAAGCATTCTTTGTGAGCATCCAGCAGAAACACGGATGCACTGCTATAAAAAACAGAATGAGATGGAGCGGAGAATAAAGGAGGAATGTAGTTTTCCTGTCCCTGACAAAGAGAATCAAACCACCAAAGGGATACAGCATCAAGGGACAGAGGTCAGGTGAAAGCACAGACAGCGGCATTCATGCAATTCCCCTGAGCCGTTCTTCCAGGGTTTGATCCACACTATAAAGTAAGTCACTCAAAATCCTTGTAGGCAGCAGGTATGGGGAATGCAGGGTCCTATAGGGAATAGTTTTATAGCTTGGGTGTGATTTTAATGTGGTGTAATTCCGTAATGTAATGCAATGGAGAATGTTGCTGAATAGGAGGTTTGATGTTGCTGGTGTTGTATGGTTTTCAGTCATTTGCGCTCAGTGATGAAGGGAACATGACATTTCTGTTAGAAACATGAAACGTGAAGTAAACAAAGATAACGCCTGAAGTGACACTATGTTGAAGTATAAGGATTGGATTTTAGTTTAGAAACATGGGTGCATGTCTGAGGTACATAACTTACTTTTTACTCTGCAAAGGTTTTAGATTGCAAAGTTTTTAGTTTAGTTTAAACATGTGCGGTCTTCTATTAGGTGTACGCCTAATATATAGCTAAAGGCTATAGCTGCAAAATTAAATAGGAATTGTTTTGTAAATATCTTTTTAATATACAGTACTACACAAAAGTCTTAGATTGCAAAAGTTTTTAGTTTAGTAAAATCAGAGATGCATTTTTTTATTAGGTATTAAAGCTAGCTTCAAAATTTTATGTAAATTATTTTGTATTTATGATATTAGATTCTCTACTAGTTTTTAATACCTTAGGTGACATTTTAGAGAATTGTGGCTAATTCTTATGAATTTGTAAAACGTGACGACATCTTTGTCCTGCGAGAGCCGCCGTAGTGCTTCTAATGGGAGGGGTTGAGAGAAATGCCGCTTGATGCCGCTAAATTTCATACACTGGACCTTTAATTGTGATTGAGCTAATCTGAGATTACATGAAGCGAGAATTGAAAAACTGACATCCTAAATACTTTCGATTATTAAATGCAAAAGAATATAACAACATTAAAACAGCACACTAAAATCACGAGTTTATTTTGCATTGCAAGAATAAACAGACTAAATATATTGCAAACATTCAATATCATGCCCTGCTCCAGTGTGTTAGTAAGCGAACGGGTTTACATTTATGCACCTGTTCAGATGTGGCTTCTGAGAAAGACGTACACTGTATATTAAAGAATTGGTGATGAAATACCCTATGGTCTATATTATCATGTATCCTATCCTCAAACTTTCTCCCACTGAAGCAATATTCTGTCTCTTTCTCGCTCTCGGGCCCTGTTTTTGGTTGTTCCGATGGGTGAAAAATCAGATTGCAATTATTGTTGTTTCACAGCTACAAATTCCCATTTGACGGCGGTGTACATCTCTCCCCTCCATTCCCCTATCAGACAGACCCGGTGGGCTTTGATCAGATAGCAAGGTGGGATTTCTGGAGATTTCTCCCAAATCCAGCTGGTTTTAAAGCCTCCTTGCCGACGCCGGGTGATAAAGGCTAAAATTACAGGTCGGCTCGGCCACATGCACACATACACACACGTGCGCAGGGGTTTCGAGCGGTGTCCAGTAGCCTCGTGCTGCTTATATTCCTGACAAAGTATCGGTACAAATGGGAATGTACTTTATGTATCAAGGGATCCTGATAAGAAAAGATGAGAAATTGCGTTTAGGCTTCTAGCCTTACACACACACGAGAACTTCTACACCTGATATAGTAAATAGTGTGTGCAGGAAACCTCTGCAGGAAATGGGTTTTTTCCCGGAGTGAAAGGAGACCCTGGTGAACAGGTAATGCTCCTTTTGTTATCAGTATCCCCGCCGTGTGGGATCGTGTGTGCTCGTCTGGACTCTCTGAGCGTGGCATATTGCCCTATTTATTCTCATTTTATCTCACGTGTCTCATACCGTTTGAGAGTATGCTGAGAACAGAACTTGATAAGTGGCTGAGCTGTCAAAACCCTTTGTGTCAATTGTAAGTTTGAGTTGTCATGATAACATTTCAGTCAATGCCAATACAGTTTATTAATGTCCGTTTTGATAGCAAGTGTTCAAAGTCAATGACGTCTGCAATCCATAACTTTTTTGAGGGGTAAAAATAAACAAAATTCTGTTCTTGACAGGGTACTTAAAAATCTGCATCTTGCGATGTCAAGCTTACAAGAGAGTCCTGAATCAATGAGTTACCTGAAAGAGACTACTCATTATTTTATTGATGTCAGAGGTTTTAACAGTTTTTGTATAAAGCATTGTTGTGACCGCAAACCACTGTGCCAATCAGCAAACCCATGGCACACAAATCATCAGTGCTTTCAATGACGGAAACTGAAAATAGCTTGTCAATCGTCGAGAGCACAATAACAACCAGTCATCAACAACCAATCAACATTCAGCCAGTCATCAACATCATCCAAACCTCATTTCATTCCAGTGAGCCGCAATCATGAACTCTCAAAAACAGTCTGCTAATCGTTGAGTCTATCAACTGCAGAGCAATAAATACCCACGCCAGGCCAATGTGCTGACGTAAGGATGCTGACCCTCCGGACCACAAATGCGTTACATGATGAAAGTGTATTAATGGTCGAAATAAAAGCGCTATTTCAAAATGAAATCCAACATATTTGATAACCATCTCGCTGGTGTCTATTCAAATGATGGCAACAGAATGGATTAAACACAGCTATGAGCTGTAGCTTACACCACAAAGAAGTGCTAAACATTTTTTTGCATCTGGTATTTATGCATTACAGTATTTATTTAGCAAGCATCAATATGACTTCATACTTGGACTTTAACAAAAGGTCACACACACACACCAAGAATGACTTTAATGATAATCTAATGTATTGGCGTCCACACAAACAAATGATAATGAAACATTAATTCTAAAAGTATGTCTTAGTCTGCGGTTTGTGGTTGTAAATGTGCGTGCCCTACAAATTAAAATGGATTTTATTTGTCTGTCGGTAGTTATCGTTCATCAGCTGGAAAAAATGGCTCTGAAACTGATTAAAATGATATCCTCTGTATAGCCTTAGCCTTGGGTATAAATGTTATGCATGTAATTCGTTTATCTTATACATATAGTACAACCATCCTGGCAACCTACCGAACCTCACAACACTGGCTGTGAGTTCTACATACACAAACATACTGTTTTCTGTGTTTATGGTCAATTCGATTTATTTTTGTATTACTCCTTCCAGCCTCATTTTCATTCAGAGCATTAAACACTTTTAAGCTCCGGAGGTTGACAGGTCATGTATGACTTCCCTCTCGGATTTGGAGAGTCCTCTTTCCAGGCAGTGGAGGGAGTCGGTGGTTATCAGCTGTGGGTAAATGGTCTTTGGTAATCTGGCTCAGTTGATTACATGGCACAGCAGAGACAGCAGCCTCTCATTAGAGCGGGCCTCGGTGGCTCTTCTATGCTCCGATAAACCCTTCATGCACTGCCGCGCCGCTCACCTATAACCCCGGATTAGTGTCTGTCTTCTGCCGAGAAAGAGACAAGGTGACAAGAAGGCGACTGGAAGATAGACGACAGGAATAAAGAAAGATGCAGAACAGTGGTTCACAAAGTTTGTTATTTATTCAAAGTTAAGAAATAAACATAAGGATTGTGTAAGCAGGACATGTAAACTTACAAATTGAATGCACTGTAAATCACTTTGACTAAAAGCATCAGATGGTTAGAAAGGAAGGAAGAAATGAAGGAAGATGGATGGATGAATGGATGAATGGATGAATGAAACAGAATTATAAATAAATAAAGAGAAAGAAAGGATGGATGAACTGAATGGATGAATGAAACAGAATTATAAATAAATAAAGAGAAAGAAAAGATGGATGAACTGAATGGATGAATGATAGACAGATAAAAAAACAAACAAACAAACAAACAAAAGAAAGAAAGAAAGAAAGAAAGAAAGGAGAGATGGGTGGATGGATGGATGGATGGATAGGTGAAAGAAAGAAAGAAAGAAAGAAAGGAGAGATGGGTGGATGGATAGGTGAAAGAAAGAAAGAAAGAAAGAAAGAAACAATTGCCTAATGATAAACACATAAGAAAGAATGGATGAAAGAAAGAACGAAAGAAAGAAAGAAAGAAAGAAAGAATAATAGACAGATAAGAAAGAAGGAAAGACAGAAAGGTTGAATGATAAACAGATAAGAAAGAATAGATGAATGATGTGCAGAAAAGAAAGAAAGACAGATAAGAAAGAAAGAAAGGAAGGAAGGAGGAAAGAAAGAAAGAAAGAAAGACAGATGAGAAAGAAACAAAGAAAGAAAGGAAGGAAGGAAGGCAGATGGGAAATGAAGAAAGACAGATGAGAAAGAAAGATAAAAAAGAAAGAAAGAAAGATAAGAAAGAGAGAGAAAGAAAGAAAGAGGAAAAAGGAAAGGGAAAGAAAGAAAGATAGTAAGAAAGAAAGAGGAAAAAGATGAGAAATAAAAACTTTATTTACCTTCAACACCTTTAGGTTTGTTATTAAATCTGAGGCTCTCAATGGCTGACAGAATTTGACAGGACAGCAAAAAAGAGAGGAAGGAAAGTTAATGCAGTGCAAGCCATAAGCCGTCTCCAGTGGATTTACTGTGAGTGGGTAGCAGAAAAAAACACAAGAAGAGAAAACAGAGAAAGATGAAGTGAGGGAGAGAGAGAGAGAGCTTAGTTAAGCGTTTAGGGAGAAGCTCTAGCCCACCTTCTCCACTGGGGTTCCAGTAACGTTTATTTCATTTCTTTTAACAATTCTGTCAGGCAAGCAAGTCTGTCTGATATCCCTTAATGAGCTGCAAAGCCCCATGTGTCACTATAAATCATCCCCACCTGCTTCTTTCTTCATGAAAAGCAATGTGTATAGTGTGTGTAACAGATAAGGAAGCTTGCTTGCTGCAGCCCTTAATTGCTCTTTTATAACTTTTTGTTTTTGCTGCAAAATTATTGCCCGAGACGGCTCATGATGGCTCATCGTAGTGCAGCTATAGCACGATCTGTTGTCGTGTTTTGTGGTTTTGGTCATATTAAGACGTGGAAAAACGAATGGGGTACTGTGTGTGATGCTTTCTGTCGAAATCAAATCAAAACTTTTTAAACTACTATGCATCCTTAAACACATTCTTCATACTTTATCTCAAAAAGAAAAAGTAACATAATAAATCAAATGTACTCTTCTTACTCTCTTCTCCAGCACCCCCCACACCCATCGCTCCCCCTGAACTTCTCGCCGTTGGCGCCACTTACCTATGGATCAAGCCAAACGCCAACTCCATCATTGGTGACGGGCCCATCATCCTTAAAGAAGTGGAGTACCGCACCACCACAGGAAACTGGGCCGAGACGCACGTCGTAGACGCGCCGACTTACAAACTCTGGCATTTGGACCCAGATGTGGAATATGAGATTAAGGTTCTGCTGACCCGACCTGGTGAAGGGGGCACGGGACCCCCGGGGCCGCCCCTTATCACTCGGACCAAGTGTGCTGGTAAGTGTTCTTTTCGTGAAATGACCCGATAAGTAAATGCGTATGCTGTTTGCTCCAAATGGTGTCTTTGTGTACTGTAGTACTGTATGCTTATTTTTGTCGTTAAAAGGAATAGTGCACCCAAAAAATTTATTTCTTTTCTGCATCGTTGATGCGCCCTCATATCAGTCCAAATCTGTATGACTTTGTTCCCCAAGAACACAAAAGAAGATATTTTGACGACCGAACAAAGGCAGTGCCTATTAACTTGCATTGATTTTGTGTCCATACAATAGAAGTAAATGGGTGCCGCCGTTGTTTGGTTACTAGCCTCCTTCAAAATATCATCTTTTGTGTTTTGTGGAAGATTGAAATTCATACAGATTTAAAATGACAAGATGATGACAGAATTTTCATTTTTGGGTGAACTATGCCATTAAAAAAGGACAGAATATAAAGAACAGAATATAGCAGTGAAACCAAGCTAGAGTGTTATAGTTTTCAGTGAAGGAACGAGATACAAGAAAAGAGAGAGAGAGATGATTTGATATGATTTATGAAGAGGTGAGAGCGCTAGGTGTAATGATAATTGAGATTGTTGCATTTATATCGGCAGACGATGAGGAGAGCTGGAGAGAAGAGAAGGGCTATAGGTGGGAACAATTTTCGGGTGTAATTATGAGCGCAGTAGGGCGGCGCGTGGAGCAGCGCTCGTGTAGACGGAGACGCTCTTGATCTGATAAAGTGACAGATAATGAGATAAAGGCAGCAGATGAGAGAGCCGCAGGAAGTAGAGAAGACTGTGATCCAGGTGAAGGAAGCGTGCGTGTGAGAGAGCGAGAGAGATCCAGGTGAGGGTTATGTGATAAAGGAGCTGGATTGTCATTGATGACACAGCAGGGGAGAGCCAGAGGGGCTCTTTCTCGTTTCTTCACTCTCTCCCTCGTTCCGCTCGCTCTGCCTCACTTCCTCAGATGTTTTTCAGGCTCATACTTTGACACGAGCATGCTGACGTGCACAGTCTCATAAACTTGATGGGCGATATGCCTGGGTGTGTTTGTGTGGGTCAAGTTTTGACTGCATTGTGAGAACTGTCAACATAGCTTTCCTGGAGCTCAGTGGTTAGAACTAGAGCATGGCGTTAGCATGATCATGGGTTCCAACGGTGGATGTAACGCAGGATTTGCAGATCATTTGTAACTGATATATTGAGCTGTCCCTGCGCCAAACTAATACTACTCTATAGATTCACAAGATTAATATGAGAAAATGCATGTTCAACCGGACCTTTAAAACGAGGAAATAATCTAAAATATCTGTAAATGGGTTGATAAAAATAAACTGGAATTAATTACTTAATGAATAAACTATCGAACGAAAAAAAACGTTTATATTTTCTCACCATTTTTTATTATAAACTCGTTTAATTTAGATGTTTACAGAAAGGTAGACTTAATATCTTATACAATTTTGCTTCTCAAGTCAATGTATATTGATTTTAATAAAAATGTTATTTAATTTAAGCACAAGACAAAAATACTGAGCCAGCTAGGTAAAATATATATATTTTTTGCATAAAAGTCTACGTTTATGCCAAATCACAGCGGTAACAGTGAAATATAATTTGGACTGTTGAATTTAATTTAGCTAAAAATGTCAGTTTGATATCAATTGAGTTCGACACGTGTAAAGATCCTGCATCCTGCAATTTCATGTTTCAAACAGAGATGGTGATGTAGAGGCCAAATGTATGGATTGCAGTTTAAAACCTCAAAAATATGTCTTGTATTGACCTCTTCGGATGATGTAAACAGCTTTGGTTCAACACTGGTCCAGAAGAGCTTCCTGTTTTAGTTATTTAACGCTAAACAAGCGTTTGAACAAAATACAACCGATTTTACTTATATAACCGATTTAAAATGTTAAACAAAACTTAAAAAAATTTAACTTTATGAAAGATTTAAAAAAATCTAATAATAAATAATTTAAATGTGAAAAATTAACAGGACGTTTATACGACGATGTTATCAACTGAACATTTTTTAGCCGATTTAGCCATTCGTTTAGATGGAAACGGCGTTTTGGGGGACTAAAAACGCAAACTTTTAAAATGGGACTTAGAGTGCAACTTTTCGTTTCCATGTAAACTACAAGACGGAATTTTCTGAAAGCGATGACATCACACGCATGCGTATTACACGCTTTTTTGTCGCGCAAGTATAGACAAAACAATATGGCAGCTTCCCATACTGCGAGCTCTCACTGCTCGACTATGTATTAACATTTCCCAAGCAAATCTGAATTTGCTGCATCAATAAGACCAGCGGAGACACACTATTCACATTCGCCAGACTTTAAACGCACGTATACGTTGACCAACGGTCTTAAAAATCACTTTTGGCTTATAACTGTGCATGTGTATGTGCCAAGACACGTCCTGTCCAAGACACGTTCTTACACAACAACATCGCCCTCCACTGGCCCGGCGGGCATACTACAGCGGTTTTATCCGGTTTCCTGGATAGATCTATTTCACAGCGTGACGTGTACAAACCGGAAGTAGGGTAAACGCTTGTCCGGTCAATGCTTTAGCTCCGTTAACATAGAACAGTTTATGCTGATTTGTCTAACGATATCAGACCTTGATAATATATAAATCGCTTTAAAAAACTATGTTTTTGTAATGTTTGTTCTCCCTATTTTTACATCTCCCAGTAAACCATGAATAAATCGGACAACATATGCTGCTTTTGTTTTTGGTAAATAAAATGAATGCCTGTGAGAAAACAAGCTGAATGATTGATTGAACGGCTATGGCAGCAGTGCGGCCGGAAAAAGTTTTCCCCTACTTCCGGTCTATGTTGCCATTTTGTGAAATGCAGACTGTTTTGATAACGCTGTCATGTGTACGTGAAACTTTTCAAAAGCGCAAAGGAAAAACTTTCATTTTTTCACCGTGTAAACGTGGCCCAAGTGCTTCTGGACAAGTCAACAGAAAGTCACCTCTCTGATGAAAGAATAAGTGCGTGTTTGTGTTTTGTGCTTGTAAAGACATTTTTACTCATTCAGGTGAAACTGTTCTACATAATCAGTGCATTGATGCCAGCTCACCACAGGTAGCCATCTATAAAACGCACACACAGATGCTCACACGCACATTTCTGATCCAATGAAGTAGCTTCCAGCCGACAGCCCTGATCTTCCTTGTCCTTCCGATTCAATTTCTCTCCTCCACTCCGCAGCGCAGGAGATATATTGGTATGCTAATACAGCCTCACAGAATCTGTCCTCTTTAAACTGCACCAGCAGCCTGGAGTTTGTCATTTCACTCACAGACACACAAACACATCTTGTTTTTTCTTTGTTCAGTATTAACTTAGAAATGCAAATTGTGCACACTACGGGCACTTGGATATTATTTTTGCTTCACATTGAAATAGACAGTCAGAAAAACATGCACAGTAAGCAATGCACACAATTTTTAAACTAAAGGTGCTTAACTATGCCATAAGCGTTTTGGCTGCATAGTTTCAGACGCAAAGAAGGACCCCTCCAAATCTTTTTAGCACCTTTATTTTAAAGGGCACACGCGCTTATTTGTAATTATTAGTCAGATTTAAAGAACCACTTTTTCGTGTAAACGCTGAATGAAAAGTATACACCTGTCAGTTTATACATGACATATTGATGTGGCAGACCTGCAATTTTCGACCCCACAACAAATCATTTTTCAGATTCGCACACTTTTGTGTAATGGAGCAAACCTGATACGGTTGACGTGGCCCTCGTGAGACGCGGGCTGGAGCTCACCTAATGAACTGAAAGCCGGGCGTCTTCGCTCACACGTGAACATGGTGTTCCCAGACCTCGAGTCTGACCTGCAGTAACCAGAGATTTTACAGCAGCTAGCTCGGTTTTAGCTTAGCTTAGTTTAGCATAGCGCATAGCATTGGGATAGCATCACAAAGTGTGTGTGTTTGATCCCGAGGGAACACAAATATATTGATAAAAATGTAGGACTTAGATGCAAAGAATGAAATAATCTGTCAAATGCATAAATGTACATGCGGTTGTCAGTGCTGTTTTTTAGCAGTTCACAAACAGTACTGGAACGTAGCATTCATTTTTACTTCAGGTATATCACTATGGTTACAGGTGTAATTCACAGCTTTAGCAAGGCCGTTGACATTGTCCTGTTCATAACCCTTTTCATGAACAAATAATCGCATTTTAAGGTCACTGCTGTTAGTCAAAAAAGTTTTTAATCCCACACACTGACTGTGTGGATGTAGCCAAAAGTCTACTGGTGGTTTAACATTGATAAAGATTGATGGCATCAAGGTCAGTTTGAGATCCACCGTCAGTTCTTGTCATATCAGGAAGACGAGTCGGGGGTTTAGAGAAGGAGAGGCGATGCGTGACTGAAAGAATGTGTTTTATGCAGTGAGGGCACACACATGCATACACATGTTTACCTGACACACTGGGGTGATTAGAGCAGACAGGTGTTGGGCAGGTGAGGTCTGCCTGAGGATGGATGGACACACATGATTTAGTGCTGGTGTTGTTTCAGTTCAGACCCTGTGTATGCAAGAACGTTCGGCTCTGAAGATTCAAGAACGTGTCCTGAAATGATTCTGCTCAATCAAGATAGCTGTGTCTGAAGAATGAGACCATTTGACTATTCTTTCTTTCTTTCTTTCTTTCTTTCTTTCTTTCTTTCTTTCTTTCTTTCTTTCTTTCTGTCTATCATCCTTTCTTTCATCCATTCTTTCTTATCTGTTTTTCATTTGACAATTCTTTTTTTTTTCTTTCTTTCTTTCTTTCTTTCTTTCTTCTTTCTTTCTTTCTTTCTTTCTTTCTTTCTTTCTTTTTGTCTATCATCCTTTCTTTCATCCATTCTTTCTTATCTGTTTTTCATTTGACAATTCTTTTTTTTGTCTTTCTTTCTTTCTTTCTTTCTTCCTTCCTTCCTTCCTTTTCTTTCTTTCTTTCTTTCTTTCTTTCATCCATTCTTTCTTATCTGTTTTTCATTTGACAATTCTTTTTTTTGTTCTTTCTTTCTTTCTTTCTTTCTTTCATCCATTCTTTCTTATCTGTTTTTCATTTGACAATTCTTTTTTTTTGTTCTTTCTTTCTTTCTTTCTTTCTTTCTTTCATCCCTTCTTTCTTATCTGTTTATCATTTGAGAATTCTTTCTTTCTTTCTTTCTGTCTATCATCCTTTCTTTCATCCATTCTTTCTTATCTGTTTTTCATTTGACAATTCTTTCTTTCTTTCTTTCTGTCTATCATCCTTTCTTTCATCCATTCTTTCTTATCTGTTTTTCATTTGACAATTCTTTTTTTTTGTTCTTTCTTTCTTTTCTTTCTTTCTTTCTTTTCTTTCTTTCTTTCTTCTTTCTTTCTTTCTTTCTTTCTTTCTTTCTTTCTTTCTTTCTTTCTTTCTTTCTTTCTTTCTTTCTTTCTTTCTTTCTTTCTTTCTTTCTTTCTTTCTTTCTTTCTTTCTTTCTTTCTTTCTTTCTTTCTTTCTTTCTTTCTTTCTTCCTTTCTTCTTTCTTTCTTTCTTTCTTTCTTCCTTCCTTCCTCCTTCTTTCTTTCTTTCATCCATTCTTTCTTATCTGTTTTTCATTTGACAATTATTTTTTTTGTTCTTTCTTTCTTTCTTTCTTCCTTTCCGTCTATCATTCTTTCTTTCTTTCATCCCTTCTTTCTTATCTGTTTATCATTTGACAATTCTTTCTTTCTTTCTTTCTTTCTTTCTGTCTATCATCCTTTCTTTCATCCATTCTTTCTTATCTGTTTTTCATTTGACAATTCTTTTTTTTTGTTCTTTCTTTCTTTCTTTCTTTCTTTCTTTCTTTCTTCCTTCTTTCTTCCTTTCTTTCTTTCTTCATCCATTCTTTCTTATCTGTTTTTCATTTGACAATTCTTTTTTTTGTTCTTTCTTTCTTCTTTCTTTCTTTCTTTCTTCCCGTCTATCATTCTTTCTTTCTTTCATCCCTTCTTTCTTATCTGTTTATCATTTGACAATTCTTTCTTTCTTTCTTTCTTTGTTTCTTTCTTTCTTACCTTATTTCTTTCTTTCTTACTTTCCTTATTTCTTTCTTTCTTCTCTTTTCGTTTTACAGTGCTCCACAATTTACTCTGCCAGGTCTTATTTTTTCCCCTCCTCTCTGTCATATGCAGTCCTGGAGATCTCTCATGCATTCTTTTCCCCCTCTTCCATCAACACAGATGATGGATTTAGTTTAGTCCGCAGCTTGACTCTCCAGCAAAGTGGATTTATTTGAATACATTTCCACATCGCTCATGATAAATCGTTATCCTCTGCAGCGGCAAGAAGATGGAGGTGATAATGTGTGTGTGTTCTTAATTGCTGAATATCCATCGCGGTGACTCTGCTGCTCTTAATATTTAATACAGCAATTTAAAAAAAGATCTCTCCGTGGCAATATCTCATCTTCACCCCCCCACTTTAAATTCTTCACTGAGATCTTAAAGCAAATGTACTCCACCTGTGGATGGTCCTTCATCACGCTTTTCTTTTTTTCATGACAAACCAGGACGGTCACACAGGGAGAAAGAGAGAGAGGGTCTCTCTCTCTCAGGTCAATTACCGCCCCTCAGCCTGACTCCTTGAGATAACGCCCGTCATAAAAAACCCTTTTTGATTTGCTGTCCCCTTTAGGATTTCATTTTGTCAAAATTTACGGCATTTTAAAACACCTCCACTTTACGAGTTAATTAGCAACATATTTCTGAGTTAGAGGTTGCTAATGTGTCTTCTGGCTTACGTCCGAACGCTATGAATGAATAGTTTATTGATACCAGCACTCCACAGCACATCAGCTAATGATATAATACAGACAAAATCTGTCGGGCAGCTGTAAAAGTGTTGCTCATCCTGTATGGAACATTTGCATCCAGAAACTCCTAATTCTGTGAAACGTCTTGCATAATTTCCATACGACATTCACGCACTAGCAACAATACAGAACACTACAATAACTTTGTAGCAACACCCTGGCAACCCCCTTCAACACTTTTCCGTTGGCACTTACATTGTCTTCTGGAAAGGTTGTTATATTTGCATTTCATTCCGCGCTGCTGGTGGTTTTGAAATGACGTACTGCGCCTTTAAGAACCATGGCCGTCTGCTACTTTGTGCCGATGTATGTTAAAGATCATTGATACATTGAATCAAGGGTTTGCTCTTCATTTTTAATAAGATGAGCTAATGAGGCAGGAGAGGCGAGGAGAGGCTATCTTTAAAAGAGCAGACCAGGCACATACAGACAGAGCAAATTGTCTTTCCCGGCACGTCAGGCGGTCACGGTGCAGAGATGGTGAATAATGCACAGGGGGCAGAGAGAGAGAACGATAGTATGATAGCAAGTATGGAAAGAAAAAGAGAAAGAAACTTTATTTTCGTGATGCTGAAAGTTGATTCGGTTTTGCGAGACCTCAGCTGTGGAGTTTGAAGCTGGTGATGTATGAAGTTGTGATTATATTTAGGTTCATTTTTCGGGAAACTCAATGATGTTATTCTATTCCGGCTGTATGCATAAATTTAAATTACATCTATAGTTTTATACAGCAAAGTGTATTTCTGTCTTATGTTTCACCGAACTGCACAGTTCATTAATAGGAACGATTCACCCAAACAACAACTTTCTGTCGGGATTTACTGTCGTGTTGCGTTATTTTCAGAGCTTCTTATTTTACAAACAATGATATATGCACCATAATACATGTTATATTCATTGTTTCACATCAGTTTTATTACAATATTGGGTTTGAAAATGCCTTGAATCTAATTTGACATGAATGACCCAAAATATTATTGAATCTATCGTTGACCTCAATCAACCATCTTAAAGTGATAGTTCACCTAAAAATAAAAAATTCTGTCATCATTTACTAATCCTCTTGTCATTTGTATGACTTTCTTCCGCAGAACACAAAAGAGGATATTTTGCAGAATGTTTTTAACCGGCACCCAGTGCATTGGTTTTGTGTCCATCCAATAGAAGTGAATGGGTGTCGGCACTGTTCGGTTACCAATGTTCTTCAAAATCTATTCTTCTGTATCATGCGAAAGAAAGAAAGTCATACAGGTTTGAAATGACAAGAGGGTGTAAATGGGTAAACTACTTTAACCATCTTACAATTTTTATTGAATAAGAACTAGCTCTATATCTTCATAATATTACATAAAATAAATGATTGTAATATTCATATTTGGAATAAATACTGCTTGTTTTTCTCAAGATAGTTCTAAACCTGTTTTTGTGTCATAGTTGTAGTATATTTTTGGACGCTCACAGTATTCTAGCAGAAGCTTTAAATCTCCCTCGTGGCAAATCTGAGGCCCCATCACACCCCATTTGCCAAACACAGAGCCGCCCGCCCCCCTGAGCAATATCAGAATATATTGAATGTCTGCTCGTGTTTTTGATGGTTGATCACACCCTTAGATTGCCCTGAGGGAGATGTTCTCTGAATTATAATACAGTTGCCATTCTGTATTTGACATCAACTGGAGAAGTTCCTTCTTTGTATCTGTCAGCCCAATCTCTCAACAAATATGGGTTTCCATCTGAACGACTAAAGGGTTTTAGTTAGTGTGCAGATACGTACGCTATTGATAGAATCAGTCACATGCCGCTAGTAAATAGTACAGAAAATAGCTCTGACTTAACTAAATTGAGTGTTTAATGAAATGAAAACAGCTATTTTCGGGCACGAGTACTATTGGATACTGTACTTTACACATACAAGGTTTGTCACATGTTAACGTCTTGTTGTTATACTTTCTAAACGGTGTGTAATTTACCGTTTATTACAGCGCAAGGTCTTTTGCCATAATCTTCAAATTGTGTAAATAAATAAATGTATTACTATAAATGTGAAAATTATAAACGAGACCAAATTGTTTTCTGTGGTAATCCGGCACCATGTATTGATCCATGAATCTATATTCTGAACACCAAAGGCCAGTAACTCTAACCCAAGAAGCTTATGTAGTAGATGTATTTATTGTTGGGTTTTATTGATTCATGGCGTGCTTTCAGAGGATTCTGGTTGCGACTTGCTAATATTTGGTGACGGTTTTCAGAGATTGTAACTGTAATGAATGTTGTTTGGAATTTGGTTTGACTTGAATGTATGACCTTCCTAGGTGAAAAAAAGAGCGAAATAAAAAAGGGAGGTACTGAGTAGAAAGAATGGTCCAGCGGAAAAAATCCAACATAAATATTCATTTCTCCGAAACGACCCAGTCTGATTCATGCAGGAATCCAATTCCCCTCAAAAATGTTTGTTATTCATATGCTGACTTAATGTATTAACACAAAATACGTCAAAACAAAATCACAGCTGCATCTGAGCCCCGCTCCCCGGGGATCATGGGAAAAGTGGCTTTACCGTGTTTTAGATTTCAGAAGAATGAAATCTGTGGTTATAAATGAAAGATTAACAATGAATACAATCAATATGTTTACCGCAAGGAAAAAAATATCCAATTTGAAATGTAACTATATATCAGAAAGGAAAGGGATCTACTGTACAGTAAAAATCGCTACGTTCCAGGTTTTTTCTTTCAACAATTTATTTTAGATTGTACAATTTTAATGTGCTAAATACATTTATTGTTGGGTTTTATTGATTTATTGTTTTGTTTCAGAGGGTTCTGGTTGCGACTTGCTATTATTTGGTGACGTTTTTCAGAAATTGGTTTTGAAGAAACTGTAATGAATGTTATTGGGAATTTGGTTTGACTTGAATATATGACCTTCCATGTAAAAAATAAAGGTGCTTTAAAGGTTCTTTACAGTGATAGAAGAACCATTTTTGGTTCCACAAAGAACCATTCAGTCAAAGGATCTTTAAAGAACCTCCCTTTCTTACCGTTTTATAATATGAAGAACCTTGTTTTAGCCATATAGACAAACAAGGCTCATCTATGGCATCATGAAGCACCTTTATTTTTAAGTGTGTTAGTTAAAAAAGATCCACACAAAATAAAAATAATAAAATAATAAATAACTATATATATTTAATAATAAAATCATATATAAGACAAATACTAATATACATAAGTAAAGATTAAATATAATTTATTATAATATTTGTTAGCTCCATTCCAATTGTTGTCTTCCAACAGGGTTGTTTTCATTGAATGAAAAAAAGAATAGCCACAAATATCTTAGAACCGCACAAGCTTAATAATGAATTTCAAATCATTAAAAAAATAGATACTGTTCAGAACATCGAAAAACCTAAAAGTATGTTCTTCAAATGAATTTGAATATCTTGGTGAGGGATGATAAGTCGGTTCGGGTGTACAAAAGGGAACGCCCAGTGGGCACCAACATATGGAAGCTGTGTATGGCTTTGGGTGACGTTTAATGAACTTCTGATGATTATGAGTTCCGATCGCAAAAATACCCCCAGAGGACCTGAAGGAGGCCCGCATCTACAGGGAAAACAGAATCTGTGGTAGCTCTGGGTCGTATCCTTTTGAGATGCTGTGACTAAACCCTGTGTTCACGTGCAGCTCGCTGGCAGCCAGATGTTTCTCCAGACAGGAGTTGTTTGCTTGCAGGCCAATCTGGAGGGCACCTTTCTATTTTGATGGGCCATGAAAAACAGAAGAGTGATGAATTGGAGCAAGATTGCAGAGTGAGAGGCTAGCATTAGTTAATGGCCCATGAATAATGCAGCGGGGCTTGTCAAGTATTCTTTGAGTCTTCATCGGTTGTCTTAAATGAGCTTGTTTGCGGCGTGTTACGCAGGCTCTTCTGAAATTAGATGTAAAGTTAGGCAGTTTGTTGTTTTGAAATTCAGAAACACTAAAGGTAGCGTGTCAATTTCGGTCTAATCCTTATACAGAGCTATTGTTAGATTATACTCTTGGAAGTCAAACGGATGTGTTTTTAATAGTGATGATACGTTCGTGAACAAATCGTTCTTTTTGAACAAATCTTTTAAGTGAACGATTCGTTCTCGTTCACGAAAGGCAATGACTCATATTTCTCGTTCAATTAAATCTCTCTCAGACAGAAGAGCGTCTTGGCTGAAAATAGTATCTAGGTAGTATCTAAGAGTATCTAGGCATTAGGCAGTCGTGGCCTAATGGTTAGAGAGTCGGACTCGTGCCGGTTCGATTCTCAGGGCCGGCGGGTAACGACTGTGGTGCCCTTGACCAAGGCACCTTACCCCTACTTGCTCCCCCGGCGTGATAGCTGCCCACTGCTCCGGGTGTACGTGTGTTCACGACTTGCTGTGCGTGTGTTCACTGCTCTCTGCATGGGTAAAATGCAGAGGTCACATTTCGGGTATGGGTCACCATACCTGACAAATAGGTCACTTTCACTTAAAGCACGAGCCAATGGCGTTTGAGTATGAGCTTTGACAGAGCATATGATTGGTTGAATGTGCTGAACAAATACGCCCTTCACTGAACGAACAAGCCTGTGTTTAAATCTGAACGCGAGAAAGTTCGTTCGTACACGAACGAAAGGAGTCAAAGGATCCGCTTACTCTCGTTCGTGAACGATCAGTCATCTCGTTCGTGCGTGAACGAAAGGACCCGCTGATTCTTGAACGACATGAACGAGCTGTTACTTCTCACTCGTGAACGAAAGATGAGGTCTCTTGTTCAACAAGTACAGAAACGGACACAATGTGAAGATCCTTTACGAAAATAAAAATATAATGCTGATGGTTAAATCAAATGTAACAAAGACAAATTAACATTGTCATTTTTATTGCATGGAAAATGTCAAGCACTGTTTACTCACTTATTGTACTGCAAGCACAGGTGTATTGTGTGCAGTTTGTATGGTTTATTTGAATTATTGTTGCTTTAAGTTTGAATAGTTTTCGTCATTCATATAAAAACGACTTTATTACGTTTAATTCATGTCATGCACTTCTCTAAAAACTGTAAAACAAAAAAGTGACATTATTGGTTAGCTCTCATTCTCGTCACATCAGCAAATATCATTCCAGTTCCGGCTGTGAAGAGACATGTGATTGGTTGGATCTTCCGCTGAACGAATACGCCCACACTGACCAAGTCGCTGTTTGGTCTGAATAAGAGAAATGGATCTCGTTCGTGAACGAATTGAACAAACTGGTACACGTCGTTCATGAACGAAATTAACAACGTGTACAGGGCAGGTCAGTCATTTAGCATGTGAGTCTCGTTCATCAACAGCAGAAAGTAGGCTACTTTGCCACTTGTTTATTTAAAATTCATAAACTTCACGTTTAACATAATCCCAGATTTATGAATGTGTAAATGACCAAACAATTAACTTTTTAACTATGCAGAAAAACCTTGTGCGTTGGTCATCTGAACCACTTATTTAGACTTCTGTTATTTATTTAATGAGTAGATTAGAGAAACACATTTTATTAAAGCCTGTAATCAGTTTATATGTCCATTAATATGTTCGTTGACATAACACAACTCTTTTTCGCAACCGGCTGGTGTATTATAGAAATGGTCACTGAACGAATCATTTTGGTGAACGAACTGAGAAAGAACGAATCACTCAAATGAATCTTAATTCCCATCACTAGTTTTTTTTAGTTAAACTTGACACACTCAAGGCAGCATCACTGAGTGTGATGCCATATAATCTTTAATATCTTTGCAACATTTTTATAGTTTGGAACACAGCCTGTGTCTCTATTTTCTATTCTCCTTTCTCGCTCACTATATTTTGATCTGTCAGCCAGGTGCCCTTTAGGTTTTGCTGTGCCGCATGCTAAATTTCATTATTGAGCAGGTACATAAGCTGGAAATGACAATGTCAGATTCTCAGCATGCAAAAAACGATGTACGGCACCCAGCGGGAGAAATCATTAATAACCACCTCGGGTTGTCTCTGTGTTTTGGAGCTTTATTCAACTCATTCAACACAGTAAAAGAGCGGCAATGATTTAATCGTTGACTGCTTGGCTGAAGTGTTTCTAAGAAACCTGTTTTAACCGTAATGATCTCAAATTGATGAAAGAACAGAAAAGGAACTTTAAACAAAAGCTGCAACGTAGAGAGTTTTTGTCAAGGAAATAAAGAAATGAATTCGCAGAGGAAAATCTCCAGCCGGTTTTGGCTTTCGTTTTAATGATGTGTTTGTTCCTGTGCTGTTCTGACCTTTCAAAATCAACAAATCTGTTTGGGATTAGAGAGTTAGTTCAATAAATGACTGCGAGTAGAGATGTTGAGGGGGTCTTATTAGAGGGAAACATAAAGCACTGGAAAGACAGAAGAATGCAGGATGTATAGCAGGCAGAAGAGTTAGAGAGAAGCATGCACACTTCACTTCTTTCGCTCCCTTTGGAGCTGTCACCCTGTCTTGACGTGCATGGCTGCGGATAGCATGCTGACCAGAGGAGGCTGACAGGTGGGGCAGCCCCCCTCACTCAAACTCACAGAAGCACCTCGAAAGTACATGGCCACGGGCACAAGCATTAAAGTGTGTCGAGAAACGACACATAGTTAGAGAAACAAAGAAATACGAAAGTGTCATTTACCATTTTGTGGACACTGGATAAAAATGCAACGATGTAAAAATGATGTTTGTTGACTTGGAACTGCATATTGATTGATATTGATGTGCTTCTTGGCACGTCATGCAAAACAGCACGTCTCCTAAACAACTTTGAACTTGACGCACACATAGTGCTGATCCTAGACGTCTGTGGGGGCAATCCTTTGATAAACATAACTCTAAACTATTAGAAAAAAAAGTAAATCAATTTACATAGCTGTCAAAAAATACTTTAACATGCAAATATGAGTGATTAACAAAAATCTAACTCAAAAGTTTACTCAAGAAAATGTGGTATAAACACTTTCTGCTTGTCAACATTAGGGGATCATATGGAAAGCTAATGTGATAAATTACAAATTGAGTTCGAGAGCTGACTTCATGCATACATCATACATACATCACTAAAAATCTCATTGAAGTCAGATTAAAAATTATTATTATTAAAAATGTTCATAAAATTTAAACGTATCTAAATACGTTCCAACCATTATGAATTTACTTGCCGATTAAAATAAGTAGCGTTAAAATAAGTAATAAGTTAAACGTATAGAATTGCAGTTGATGATGAAATCCTTCTTTATGATGCAAATTGTCTCTGATTTGTATGAAATCGCACAAATAACTTTGAAATAATAGCACAGGTCTGCTGTCAAGATCACCGTTCAGATCTGTTGCCTGGGAGATGTGGACCGCTCAGAGACTTCATAATTTACGAATAACAATGGGCTCAGTGCCCTTTTCCCGTCGGGGTCACCCGGGACAGAAAGGTCCGTCACTCTCAGTAGAAGGGGCATGACAGTATTATAACCTTTTTTCAGCGTTTGATTTTTCCATCAATTAAAATTTACATTGTGTGACCCCAGACTCACTTAATGACAGCTTAGAACTTCGTCCTATGCCAGTTGCATTCAAACTTTTGTTGAAAAAATGTTGTTGGTTTGCTTTTTTGATGCGTTTTTGTACATTTGTAACTTTTGCTTTATTTTTTGTAATTTTTGCAAGTAATGGGTCAAGAAGAGGCTAATAAAAAATACTGTAGGCTACACTTCTAGTTTATTCTTCACGCCAAAATAGATGGCGATGAATGCATTGCATCGTGGGATGCCGTGTCCCATGCATGTGGGTAGTTGACTAATAAACCGCTTATGTGTCCTGTGGTGTGACACAGCAAACATTTAGAAAAAACCATAGGACACATTCATCCGATACATAAATGCAGGCGATCGCATGCTGCGTATACTGGAGAAATAGCACGTATGGAGATTTGATGCAGTTACAATGTAATTGTTTGGTTCTTAAGAATGTTGTTTTGTGTAGAATTATAGATCTGAACGTTAGTTGAAAACACACTGAAGCCAAAGTGATTCCAGTGGAATTTGTCACACCCGGCAATCCTCAGCTCCGACAAACGCCATCCACAACACACTATTTACCGCCTCTGTCACGACTGTCTTCTGTAGCAGGTTACTTCTTGAAGTCTGTTCCAACCTCATCAGATTCAAAAGCTCTTCCAACCTCTCCACGATCAGCCCCCGCGTCCCCCCACAACAGATTGCTTACAACACACCCAGTCTTTCCGTAATATCCCTCGGCCTCCCGCCGAGTTCATGAATATAAGCACTCTCTTCCTCCACTCTTATCCCGGCTCCCACCGATCCGCTCACCCGCCGTTTGATATATCATGATCCTCGTTGCGTGAAGTCATTACTGCGAGGAACGGAGAGAGAGGGAGTTCACACTGTTTTGCTCTTGGAAGGTTTAAATGATTGGAATCCTGGTGCTTATGATTGACTGGGGAAGAGGGAAGCGCGATTGCTTTTCCCCGTCCGGCGGCCGGTTGAAAGCTGAGAAATAACCAGGAGGAGTTTGAGTCGTCTTTTGGGAGCGGATTGTATGAGGGTGTCTTATGGATTTTCTTTTTTATACCTCCTTTGTGTGCATCTTTTTCCGATCTTTTTGATGTTTATTTTTATTGAACAACGTGCAAGGCTTTTCCTTCTTTGGCTGTTTTTTAACTCCTTTATGACCATCAAGTAGCGAAGCATGATTTTTAAAATTGCAGTTTTTCTCTCTGGGGCACTGGGAGGATATTATCTTGAGCGTGTGAATAGGTACTTAAAGAAGCTTTAATTAGTGGTGCTTGTTAAGACAAACATCAGTACTGTTTTTAAGCTCACTTACACTTAACGTTAAGGATTGAAACAGCCCCCTAACCCCAAATATTAAACTTCAGCGTGCTTGTATAGAGCAGGCCTAAAGAGGTGAGTATAGTCATGTTTTCATCCTGGTTAATGATGAAAAAATCCCATCAATTTAATCACGGCCATTCTGTGAGCTACTAAAAATACTTCTCCCAAATTTCAAATAAAAATATTGTTTCTATTTGCATTTATTATAGACCTCAAATACTGCAATGAAAACAAGTTCATGTTCACTTTTAAGCATATATTCACTTTCTTTTATTTCTTTAATTACATTTTTTGAGATTACACCTCTTGTCTCAAACCTTTCTTGATACGTGTGGAACAGTTTTTAACAGTTTTTAATAAAAGCAGCACTGCCATTGGATCAAATTTCAGCGATATTAAATTTGGCCATCTGAAAAAACAAACCGTTTCAAAGTGAGAAAACCAACCCAAGCATCTCTTATCACCTCAGCGGTTTCCATGGCAATAAGGTAACAGGAGAAAGAAAAACAGTAGATCCTCCTACTTCATTACATTCTCTAGATGCACTTGTTGTTAAGCTGAATGAATTAACGTGATAAAAATATATTTGATTGTTTCCATTGTTATTAACGGGATCACTGAGCAGATTTTGTGTTTTCTCTGACTCACAGCATTCTCTATCGATTGAAGCTTTCTGTATGCATTTGTGGTCCCGTCTGTTAGTAAACAGTTTGATTTGACAAAGCGTTCGCAACTATTCAGACTTTCACGGGTGTTTAGAGAGATTTAAAGAGGTTGACAGTTTCACAGGGAGAGAGAGCCAAAACTAGACGCCTTAAAAAGATTCTCGACCATGGTGCATAAAACCAGCAGGTGGGCCCTTAAACTTCGGCACTATACTGATGTATATTTACTATAAAATACCATGGTACCAGCATGTACAAATAATAGTTTATTAGTTTTGTTATAATTAACGTTCGTACCTCGTGCAATGTTTTAGTATTTTTTCAGTTATGGTAGATAAATTGGGATAAAAATAGTTATTTTCTTAAAGTGTTCATGTCAGCTACATGAATGAGCATTTGCTAATGATCTGTCAGGCATCTACAGTATAATGTAATAATGTTGCTTAATGTTTCTAATGATGGTTATTGTTAGGTGTTACAAAGAAAATCTAGCTTTTCATGGTTGGCTGAGAGTCTGGGTGGCGGGTTCACGAGGCTTTAAACACAGACAGGATTGTTGACTCAGAATCTAGTAGAGATTTGTGTTTAATAGATAATCTACAGCATCAAATTCACAAACAAACAAACAAACAAACAAACAACACTGTCTGCCTCATATTTTGTAGTATTCTGTCTGATCTGCTGAGTCTCTCTCTCTCTGTCTCTCTCTGTTCTCCTTACTCTTTCACTTTCTCCCTGAAGATCTTCAGTGTGAAATCACAGTGTTTTTAAACCAAATGTATTGTGCTTTCTTCGCAACACTCGCTGCTACTTAAAGAGACAGTGCATCCAGTGCATCAGTCTTGTGTAGTATCAAACCTGACAGTTTATTTCATGGTTTTGCCTTTAGTTAGGTTGGATAAACAAGACATTTGGGTGTGTTTTTCAGAAATACACAGTTTTCATTGTGACATTTCTTATTTTATGTGCGTCCGGGAAACGCTGTCAACCCTGTTACCCTCTAGGAATAAAAGGAATGGATTGTCCCAATCTCACATATTTTGCAATGACAAATTATACAATGACCCATTTAAATCCCTCTTCTCTGGCCTCAACCGCAAAGTTCCTGTATCATTTCCACAGTGTGAAATTGCAACACTGCACTCTCCCAAACGCCCTTTCAGGTATACCATAAAAATCGAGTTTTTCTCTTTATAGAACATCCTTTAAAATGTTGAGGTGTGCCACACGATGACTCCTAACCTTTCAGCATGCCCTCGGCCCAGTGCTGCAGCACACTACAGCAGAACTTTGCTTCCCTGGGTGACTTTTAATACTCAAGGCTGTAGCGGATGTTGAAACTGCTTGTCCTGCGCCTATGGGGAACGTTTCTATGATGCCAATTGTCCTGGACGTGTATAGCTGCTGCTGCCAAAAGAGATGTTGTCGCTGCGACATAAATGTCAACTTCCCAGTGTGATTCACAAACTTTTGCTTCACGCTGCGAGAAGGATTTTCGCTTAAAGTCACCTAATTAAAGGGGAAAAGTTTTAAAGTTTCGTCTGGAGTTAAACGCTAAGTATTGTTTACTGCTGCAACAAAAAGCGAAGACAGTAATTAAAAAACGCTCGGGAGAGATACGACCCAACATCTGTTCCTAGTGTTAATCTAATTGATTTGAAGTCGTGTCACTGCATGGGGTCTCGAGAAACTTCAGGCGACTTCGGATATCAAATAGTATTAATGCCACAGACATCCAGTTTTTATCCACTACTCTATTAGGTTATAAAGTTTAATGTACCTATGTTGTACAAAGTTTTTCTTTCATTTTGTCATAAAAAACGAAAATCTGAACGTAATAAAACGCTGAACCATTTACGTATTAAAATAACACTTCGTTATATCCTTGAATTGCAAATAAGCAGAAACTATAAAAGATGTGTGCACCACTTTATTCAAGAGAGGCGGGATGAAGGTTTCAATGACAGTTTATGGATCCGATGGAGATACATTAAATGGAAAAAAAATTGTGTTGGTTAAATAATTGCAAAACCTGTAGATGTGAGGATTGACCAATGGTATGATTTATGGAAAAAATCATTATGAAATATGGAGACGGTTTCATTGAACACACGCGTATTGCCCGAAGTTAACTTCCGGTCTGTGTTTGGTTATAATATAACAGATTATTTTGTATTTCATTTATATTATGTGAATTTATATTTATTATATATTTTAAATTAAAACTACTCAACAGTTATTGATTTTTTGCAAAGGTCTAGTAGTGTTTGTTTACATTTGTTTACATTTACAGTCTCTGGTGAAACGTCTATATATACAGTATATACAGTGTTTTAAGTATAAATAGAACGTATATACATGCATACACAGTATATATATATATATATATATATATATATATATATATATAGTGCATTGTGGAAAAAATTTAAATATGAAAGATAATTAATACTATTCAAAGATATTAATGAAAATGCTGTCTATATCTGTCACAAAACATCACAATGCACTTTAAACATACAAACCTTAAACTTAATGTAAATCATTTGCAGTTTACGTTTCTTGTGTTATCTGTGTGGCATATAGACCTGCTGCTTTTTCAGTGCCTGTGAGGTTCAGATGGAGTTAGTATGCTGCCCAGCATTCCACCAGTTTTAGAAACAGAGCTTCTAGATTTTCTGTGCATCTTTTCATTATTGATGAGCCTCATTTATAGCAATGGAGATACTTTCATGGTTGATCGTGTTTTCTTGTAACCGTTGGGGCCAAAATGACCATTGAAGGGACTGTTAGTTTGTTTTGAAAGTGCAACCTTGCAGAAATTTCCGAGCACTGAAGAGAAGCGCAGACGCTTTAGGAGTGATCATGCATCTGTCTGCCTGCTGTTTTTATTGTTTTCTGCTGGTCTCATGCAGACTCAGCCCACGCGCTTGCTCTCTCTATCTCTCTCTCTCTCTACACACACACACACACACACACACACACACACACACGCACACACACATTAGCCAACATTTTGTTATCTCCTAAAGCAAAAGGAACAGGGTAGATGTTTGACTTTTTCATTTGAATAATGTTTCATTTTGTCTTCATTTGTTCTTGTTCTCTCATTAGTATTTCTCCAGCTTTGGTTTTCGTCTCCTCTGAGTCGCTCAGTTTAAAAAAATCTCACACAGTTGGGTACGTGGGACACCTGTTGATATGTTTATTGCTTGCAGTTTCCCCCCTGACTCCACAGAGAGATGAGAGGGAGAGGGAGATGGGTGGTGGAGGTGTGATAAATGTTGTGGGGCGTTTGGGTTTGGAGAGATGGTGGCAAAGCAGCACAGCAGCAGTACTGAAGATTGATATCTCTTATGCAATTCTCCCCAACGTCTGCGATTAATGACCCTTTACGCTTGCCATCCATCAGCATCTCCCCCTGCTAAACCACACCAGCACTCAACCAGGCACCAAAAGCCCACCTATGGCACCACATTTTGCCCCGCTGCCGCGCATTAACATATTACTAATACGCTCCAGCGTTCACCTCTTTCCGTTAGATTAATGATGATACGGTTACCCTCCACCTGTCCACCAGGCAAATCCCCCACTGCCCCAACACCTTCCCTTGACGGGGGGCTGCGTGTTAGGACACGGACCCTCGCCGGCCGCCGGCCAGAACATTGCTCAATCAGACATATGCTCGAACTATTCAAGCGAGGCTTAGCCGCATCAGATTTACAGTCTCAAATGTGCTTAGATGACACCTTTAGATAAGAATCGGCTCCGGTTAGCTTTAATCTGACCTTCTGGAATAAAGGATTTGTGAATGGGGGTCATTTACGCTAAATTGCTTGGATAAAATTAGGCTAAAGAGTTTAGCAACAGTAGCATCACCCGCTGTGAATTTGAGACTTTCTGACTTTCTGTTTACAGACGCACACAAAAAGAAAGCCCATTATTTTCATCTTCTACGCCAATCGCTCTAGCTTCAACATAATACGGTTCAATGACATTTCAAAGTTTGTAAGGCTAGAAGTCCCATATGTAGACTGCACAGATGAATGAGCTATTGAAACTCAGTCTTTTCAGCAACAAAACATTGATGTCGACTCCTTCCTAGACTGTCACCACATGTACTCTGGAACTCTCTGAACTGGCACAAGTTTGAGAACAAATGCGCCCTAAGAGAACTGGCCCTATGTAAACTGTCTTAAGACATTAAAACTCTCTTTTACTCGGCTCCCTCACGGTTCTTCTTACAAGGTCGGACTCTGTCTCAGGACTCTTTTATGCGATTCTTCTAATCTAGAGGAATTAGTAGGACATTGAGGACAAAGAGATTCTCTCCAACAACCCCAATGGATCTGCAGCTGAATGTCTGATGCTGCTTGTTTCACTGTTGAATATTGTTTAAGGATCTTTTATACTGTGCATCATGGGATGGTTGTAATGCTTAGATGTATTTATTTGTTAGAATCTTTTTACGGTTGTTAAGATGTCGAGTAGTCCTCAAAGTAGAGATCAGAGGTTACATTGATAACATGTGATTTAAAAATAGACATAAGCAGCATTTTTAAGATTTTGACGAAAAAATTAATTTTATGAATAATTCCTATTAAAATTCTGAACTATTTCAGGGTCACCAAGAAACATGTAATGTCATTGTAAACGTGTGGAAATAAAACTTTAGTTTTATGTTTAAAACAGAGAGGGCGATACAGAGATTCACACATCAACTGAACTGTCATCATTTACTTACCCTCATGTTATTTCAAACCTGTTTGAATTTCTTTCTTCTGCGGGACAGAAAATAATATATTTTAATGGATGTTGGTAACCACACAACATAAGCCCCCATTGACTTTCATTGTATGGACACAAAAACCCACTGAAACATTTCTCAAAATATCTTATTTTGTGTTCCACAGAAAAAAGAGTCATACAGGTTTTAAATGACATGAGGGTGAAGAAATGATTACTGATTTTTATTTTAACTGTCCCTTTAAGGGACAACTATAATACCTGTTCTGTTGATCAGCCAATAAGACAGTTAACTTAAAACCAGCCAATAATTGGCTTCTTCATAATGATTTCGTCATCACTGCAAGTGTAAAATGTCCAACATATCTAACTTGATTTCTTTATTTCTGCCCGCAGATCCAGTCAACGGTCCGCAAAACGTCAACGTGGTGGACATCCGTGCGCGTCAGCTGACCCTGCAGTGGGAGACCTTCGGGTATGCGGTGACCCGCTGTCACAGCTTTAACCTGACCGTCCAGTACCAGTACGTCTTCAACCAGCAAGAGTTTGCGGCTGAAGAGCTCATTCCAACATCTTCTCATTACACGCTGAGGGGACTCAGGCCTTTTGTGACGGTCAGACTGCGTTTGGTGCTGGCCAATCCTGAGGGCAGTAAGGAAAGCGAGGAGATCGTCAAACAGACCGAAGAAGACGGTGAGTGTGTAAATAAAGGCGAAAAAGTTAACATAGGTGGCCACATTCATTAACATTAGGTATTGCATATTGGATAACATGAACAGTAACAGTGAGAAACATACTTGTAGAGCCTTTTCTCATTTTTTGAGAAAAAAAATACATAAAAAAAATGTGTTAGTTACTGCACAAAGTTTCGATGTTTATTTATGTTACTTAATTGTACGTTAACCCGTGTTAACATTTACAACTTATTATTTAAAAATGTATTAATCAATGTTGCTCTTAATCAATCAGTTTGTTCTTAGTTTAGTCTACTAATATTGACAAAACCTTATTGTTAAGTGTACAACAAAGTATTTGATAACAAGATCCAGCAATCTGCACAATATATCATTTAAAAAATATGAAAATAATAAAAAAATACTAAATGTATCAGCAAATTATAATTTGCTTGCAGTTATCGACAAAATTGAATAACTATTTTACAACCGATATCTCCAGTTATTAATAAGGTTTCTGGTGAACAGGAATAATTGTCCGTTTGAAAAAAAGGCAGATTGCCTTAATGACCTCTCATTGAATTTATAGGTCACACGTTAACTTGAAGGTCACACGATATACTGTTATAAAGCTTGATTTGTAAAGCACAGAATCCATTAACACGTTTTCTTGGCATTTCTTTTTTTTTATTGATGAAAACAATGTTTACTAACCTTCCCAGGTAGAATGATGAATATATGGAGGGGAAGGAGGTTAACACTCTTCAACAAAGAAGTAATATACGGCCTTTTACAAACTCGCACATCTTTAAATCCGCATTAATTCGCTTCAGCGAGCACTGTACACTATTATGGCTAATGTTGACAGTCGTAGCTTTTGGCTAATTAGTTTCCCAACATACCCGGACCCTTTTCACATTCTCAAATGAGAAACTGGAAGTAGTTCAATGACTCCGGTCCATTATTGTAATTATCTTATGCTTTAATGAATGACTCTTACCTCTGCTCCTCCAGGGCTAAAGTGCCTTTGGTTTAGTTTGTAAGTCTTTGTCCTGGAGCCATCACATGATCATTTCAGCTGAATGCTGTTCGAAAGCTTTTCAGAGCATGAGCGTTTGGGAAATGGTGTTGGGTAATAGCCATTCAAGGCTCTTAGTTTTGTGCTGTGTCCAAAATGAACGATTTAGATATCCAGAAATGATTTAAAAGCCGGCAAATTGTGTTCTTTGTTTAATTATTATAGTCTAAATAGGGGTTTCGCCACATTTATATGCATTTATTTTTTATTTTTGGACACGAAACAAAAGACATTCAAGGAGGAAAAGGATGTTTTAGACACAGTTACCTTTACAGGTTGCAAAAATGACATGCTGTTATTAAAATAATAATAATAAATATATGTGCATTAAACTTACACTATGAAATAGATATATTGAAAAATAAGAGACCGTTTCAAATGTTTATGTCAAATAAGCATTTCAAGATGTATTGTGGCTTTTTCAGTCCAGTGGCTGAATGTGAGAGACTGACAGAAGGACAAGACGCATGAAAAATGTGCTAAAAATCCGGGCACAATATTACTGTTATATTTTTTAAAGGTAAATGTGAACTTGTTTTCTTCACAGTATTCGAGTTCTGAAAAGATACAGAGCATCTTTTCTGTTATTTTCACCTGTTTCTCCAGTTTTCATTTTCTGCAAATAAATACAAATAGAAACAATATTTTTATTTTGAAATTTGCTAGTATTGTTAGTAGTTTACAGAATTAAACAAATAAAGGTAATTTTACCTAAACACATACCTATAAATAGAAAATTCAGAAAAACTGAAATGGTGCTTTGAAATGGTCTCTTAATTTTTTTAGCTGTAAATGTATGTTGTATATTGTAATCATTCATTAGAATAGCTTTTAAACAGAGAATCCTATATTCTTAAAGAGATATATACTGTATATTCTTAAAGTTCACCCAATAATGAAAATTCTGTCATAATTTACCCTATTGTCATTTCCAACCGGTATGATTCCCTTTCTTCTGCAGAACACACAAGAAGATATAGTATATTGAAGAATGTTAAACAACGGCGGTACCTATTCACTTTTTTTGTATGGACACATGACCATTGTATGTCAATGGGTACTGCTGTTGTTTTCATTTTTGGGTGAACTATCCCTTTAATGAATCAATCATTTACTAACCAAAGTTCATGAAGATTTATCATGTTAAGAGATTCAATAAACAAGCGCTTGTTTAAAGAAACGTCTTTAAAGAACTTAACGAATCAGTAGCATCATTTTGTAAACATTATTCTTAAACCAGAAACAATATTCACTTTTGTTTTAGAATATAGCCACTCAGATCCCACTGCCTATAATGTTCATATCTATAAATAATTTATATATTTCCCCTGTTAATATTAGATCTGTGTATTGACTATTTGAAGTACTATATAGATGGTGAAAAATCAGGTCAACCTTCACAATGAACCCCGAACAGAACCTTAGTACTGCACTAGAAAAACAAAACAATATGTAACAGGAATAATTTGAGCTTTCCTCCTTTCAATCCATTGATGTGTTGCAGTTAAAAGGAAATCCCAACGTAGACCGTGTTATAGCCTCACGGTCTGTGAAAAGACACAATGTTTCTCAGACACAAGCAGGTTTGCAGGCGGCGTTTAATTTGAAAATTTCCCAATGGGAAGCATTCAGGCTCAATTTACAATGAATTTCTCCCAGCTTGTTTCTAATGCTGAGCAATAAAGAATAAAGGCTATTGTCAGAAGCAGGGTCTTAGATTATTAGATTATAGCGCATGGTTCAAGCTCATGTAATTTTCCACTCTTTCCCCCCGGTGGGTTCTGATGGGTCTGTTTTGATGTGGATAAAACTCTTCTGGTTATTCAGTATCTCACTGATGTTTTTCTTTTTTTATGTATTTTTTTGCATATGAAAACCTATAATTGCTCGCCTTTGTGTTAGCAAATTGACGGACAGCTGCTAGATATCAATAGTGAAGCAGGTTTATCTCTCTGTGCAACCTTATATGGGGATAATTGCGAGAGGATGAAATTAACATGAGAGACCCACAGGTTTCTAGGTAAAGAACAAAGCGAATGTTGCATGTACAAAACCTGCTTACCCGTAAACAACAGTCGACCGAAGTACAGCCCGTATCTCTTTGTATGCTGTTTATCATTTATTTAGAGGTGAAATTTGTAAGATTAACAGCTAAAAGTATAACAGCTATTACAAACCATGTAACTCTTACCAAACCTGCTGGAAGTTTCATTTAGATTCATAGGAGAAAAAAACATGTTCTGCACTTGGAACTTAATAAAATGACTCGATGGATGTGTAACCGTCAGTGTTGGTAATGGAATACTATGTAACTAATTACTACAAAAATACTTTATTATTATCATGACATCGATAATCATCAATAATGTAAAGTTTTCTTTAAGAGCCACAATGGCTAAAATGTTTTCTAATCCTTTACACCTGAATGTTAAGTGTTACTTGTTGACCAAAAATTTAATAAAATTAAAGACAAATTTGTCTAATAGCATTATTTGTTCATTTAAAAAATAATTTAAATAGATATTGTGATAATGGTGTTACTGTGAATTCCCAGGTGAATCTTTAAAGGTCAAACTAACAGAGAAGTGAAAATCTGGTACTACAGATTTTTTCTCTTTGTTCATTTTGCATTACAGTACAGTATAAATACGATTGTTTTGTTGCGATTCATATGAAAATATACTGTACAGTATTGAAAAGTGTAATGTTTACATCTTGTTACAAGCAAAGTTTAATTTACGTTAATCTTACGATTAGGAGTCCACTATACGCTAAAAATGTTATGATAATTCACTCACCCACATGTCTTACAAGCTGTCCATGTGTCCGACTTCTTTCGAAAACAAATTGAAGCTTTCGAGAAGATGTTTCCAGGTTTCTAATCCATATAATGGACTTCAACGGGGGGCTGTTGGTTAAGGTCCAATTTTCAGTTTCATCGCTGCTTCAAAAGGCTCTAAACTACACCAGCCGATGAATAAGGGTGTTTTGTCTATCGAAACGATTGGTTATTTTCCAAGAACAGAATTTTTTTAATACTTTTTAAACATAATTATATGGCTTGCTCTGCCTCAGAGTGCCTCCATGTAGCGTGTCTACGAGTTCACGTACTATGCAATCACCTTGTCGCGTGACATAAGCGGAAGTTCCGAACCAGTGTTTGCGAAAAAGACAGTTCAAATTGTATTTGTTGTTGAATGACACGTTATACCGTATGTATTTGTGCAAGACCAACGTGATAAAAAGTATATAATTTTTTAGTTTTCTTGGAAAATGACCAATCGTTTCGCAAGACAACACCCTTATTCATTGCCTGGTGTCGTTTAGAGCCTTTTGAAGCTGCGATGAAACTGAAATTTGGACCTTTACCAACAGCCCCCCGTTTGAGAGAGATCATAATGATAAGAACCCTGGAAACCTTTCCTAAAAAGCCTCAATTTGTTTACTGGATAAGAAATAAACACACGGACGGCTTGTATGACTGTGGGTGAGTGAATTATGATGAAATGTTACATTTTAGTGAACTACTCGTTTATTTTCGGCTTATTGCTTCAGGAGTGCATGTTTTTTTAGCTTTTAATGTCGCTATGCTTAACTGGCTAAACTATTTATATCAGACTTAAAGAAGATTAAACGTTTTGAAGAAATCATTGCAATTGTCTTTGTATCTGTTTGTGCAGAAGGGCTCTTCTCCGTGCGGCCCTTATAGTCATGCCGAGCTCGTCTTTTCATCTGCCCTCCCAATTAGCCATGACTTAGCGCAAAGCAAACAGAAGCACTAGGGCTGCTAAGTTGGACTAAACGGCCTTTTAGCTAAGTCATTAGCTAAGAACTAGCCTCAAGTCAAACTATCCCAAAATAACATGTTACCATGCTGTATTCTGAAATCGTCAAGTCATAGCGTCTCAAAACACTACGCTGGAACCTGATGAGGTTAGGATTATGACACCTTGGAAACAGCTTTTTAGAGTGTTAATGAAGTACGTTCGGAAAGCTTGTAGATGTTTGCCGGAGAGGATGCGCTCACAAAAATATGCAAATAGACACGCGCGTATGGTACTCGTAGCACTCGTTAGCACCTCTCGATGCCGAAGGGTAGCGAAGCTGTTACAATTTACACTCCCAACATTGCGGCTGAGATGTGTTTGACATAGTTTTACTTAGTTAGTCAACCAATCACCGCTCGCCTCCTTTCACCCTTTACCCAGCAACAAAAGCCATTTGTGTCATCATACGTCACCTATCTATTCTCAAAACGAACAGGTTTTATATTAAAAGGTGTTGATGTAAAAGTGACATATTCTAAATCTAGATAGGATATGTTCTGAATTACGACGCACAAAGCCAATTTTTGTGTAACTTGGATGTTTTTGGTTTGCTAGATATATTTGTATATGTGCGTTTGTTCATCCTCAACAGTTCCCGGCCCCATTCCTATGGAATCCATTCAGACGGGCCCATACGAGGAGAAGATCTTCATGCAGTGGAAAGCCCCCAACGAAACCAATGGGGCCATCACTCTATATGAGGTGAGAAAATGCATAAGAAAACAGAACAACAATTCATGGTTTTGGTGCATTTCTATGGAAACATGTGGAGGCGGCGATAAACTCAGGATTGTTTTTCCTCCAAATGTTGTCGGACAGCCCTGATCTCTTGCCAATCAATTAGTTATCTGTTATATCCTCACTAAATAAATCAGCTAAATGAAGTCATGATATCACAAGAACAAAATGTGAGCTTTTGAGTGGGCCGCACACATAAAAGAACCACACAATCTCTTAGATTTGATGAGGATGACCGCGCACCACCATTGTGCATATCCTGCTACATCATTAAAACCGGGTTAGTGTGTGTGTGCCATCTTGGTGATAAGAAGATTGACAGAATTTACTAAATGCATCGAGCGGACACAATGCAGTCCCATTTGGCCGGATAATTGCTATAATAGCCCTCATTGATTTAATTAGCGGCGTCCAATAGAATTATCCAGGAGATCTGAGCGGCCGTGTGCCTCCTCTCAGCGCTTTTAATGCTTCTGACAAATTAGACTTGGGACAAAGAGCTCAGAGACAAGATGAGAAAGGTAGACGGATGAATGCAGTGGCGGAGGGTTGTATAAAGAGAGGTTTTTTACAGGCACATTTCTAAGTGCAAAAGTATGGACTCGGAGACTCATACAGACAAACTCAAAAGCTTTATCGCCTTCATTCCAATAAATAAGTTTAAAGCCCCACCGCTATCGGAAAAGTTGCTCTCTTAAGACAGAAATCTATGTAGTGGTGCTTCAAACAACCCAGTGGGGTTTTAGATGTGTTGATGCATCAAATTCTTAAAGTCCCCATGAAGTAAAGTTTTCCCTTTTATTATGAATTTCGAAGATATAAGCATTCAAAACTTGCAATCTCTCACTTCCACCAATACGAATCAAAGATTTTGATGACATCATTCCGCCCTTTAGCTTCTCAGCAGGTTCTGGGATGTGAGGTAAACTAAACTATTGGCTATTATAACATGTTTCCACATAACTTGTTTCTTTTTGGAAAATATTTGAATAATTTTGTGAATCATATTGTAAGTTGTAAACAACCGTGAACTGTTTTAATTGTAAATAAACTAAATAATATCAGAATTAGATGTTTTTTCAAAACCTTTCTTCTGTGGAACACAAAGTAAGATATTTTGATAAACGTCTCAGTGGTTTTGTGTCCGTACAATGGAAGTCAATGGGGGCCAAGGTTGTTTGGTTATCAACGTTCTTCAAAATATCTTCTTTCGTGTTCTGCAGAAGAAAGAAAGTCACACAGGTTTGTGTTTCATCTGTTCTTGTAAGAGCAACTCACCAGCCTGCAAAGTACGAGACACACACACACCGAAGAGTTTCAGATTCTGAGCACCTGAGATGTGGCCAGCATCTAAATCCATACTTTTGATCAAATTTCACTCTCTCTCCCTCGCTTTCTGTTTTCACCCTCCTCCTTATTGTGCAGAACAGCCTCCTGTTATCAAACCATCAAAGCCTTCCAGAAATTAATTGCTTTGCTGACACAATAAAAGAGTTGCGTGAAAGACTGAGAGAAATAAGACAGAGAATATCATCAACAGCTTCTTATTAATCAACAGTGAGACGTGTAAAGGGAAGATGCCCTTTGTCCTCCTGCGACTGCACTCTCTTTATCTCCATGCAAATGAGAAAGTAAATAGCCAAACTTTTCCACACACGGCGCGTTAAGCTCTTCATCCTGTTTGGTTTAAATCTCATGACAAAATTTGAGTGTGCTGCAGTGATGTGATGCGATGTCACTTACCTCTCAGCGGCGGGTGTGATGCTAGTCACAGAGTTTGAGAAGTGATGGACAGGTGCACAGCACTCTTCTAGACTTCTGGAGGAGGTTACTTTGTTATTTTGTAAGCATTTTATTTAGTCTAAATTTCTAATATTTGTTTTTAGAGAAGTACATTTACTATTGGACATGCAGTAATACTGTGGTATTTCCCGGATCTACTGTTCTTGCTGTCATATGTAAACTTATTTGTTGACTAGTGAGGTTTTTATTTAGGATTTATTTATTTTATTGAAAAATATTTTGTAAATGTAAGATTTTTAAATTTTACTATTTTTCATGAATAGTATTAAACATAAATAAAGGCCGAAAATATTGCACCATTGTTTTCTATTAGTTTTTATAAAGCATTTTTACCATATTTAATAAGGCTGTCAAACGATAAATCACAGATTAAAAGTTTGTGTTTACATAATATATGTCTGTTTACTGTGGATATTAATTTTGTATTTATTAAAACAAACACGTTAATGCATGTATTTAGGAAAAATATAAAACATGTACAACCATTGTACAAACATTTATATATTTAAATGTTGGTAGATATAAATAAATACATGTACATATTTGCTAAATATATATATGTATATGTATGCGTTTATAAATTTACAATTATTATGTTATGTAAACACAAACTTTTAATCTGTATGCGATTAATCACGATTAATTATTTGACAGCCCTACTATTTAATATGTATTTCATTCATTTTCGTTATTTTCTTTTTACTACATAAAAAAGTATTATAGTCTTACTGGATATTTAAGACTATATGAATAATATATCTGTTTATTTTGTGCTCCATTTTCTTTTATTTGTGTATTCTTCTATTTTAGTGTCTGCTGAATTTGTTATAAAGTAAGAATATATTATTGCTTCCTTTTCATAAATACAGTCTCTTTTCTTTCTGGCACCAGAAAAACCTCACAATTCATGCCCCAAATTTACGAAGCAGTAAATATTCTGTGCTCTCAGCATGCCTGTTTATCAAGTGTAAATCTCAGGAGAGGCTTGGCTTCAACGTGACTCTTGCTTGAACATTCACTATTCATTCCAGCCTGAGATTTCCATTCTACATTTCAAAAAACTGCTTAAGAGTCTTGATAACAGGGGCCTCGGATCTCAAACGAAGTTTCCTGGTTCTTTTAATCTGCAGGGTTGAAAGTCCATGTGGAATGAAGTTGAGAAATGTATTTTTGGCTTTGAAAGTTTTTTTTGGTGCTCGCCGGCAAGAATCAGTATTACTTTCGGTTAAACTTCGGGTTAGTTAACTTGAGCAAACCTCTTTTGACTTGGACTAGTAAGCGACTATCAAGGAAGTACCTAAAACACACTAGCAACACCCTAGCAACCAATCATTCAGCCGGATCTTAAGGAATTCCTAACTGTTTAATGAGGTGGCTGTGGAGTATGTATTTATACGAAGTGAATCCTATGCAGAAACGCAAAAAGGAAGCCCCCCTATATACCAAACCATCACCATCCAAATATGTCTCCATGAAATTTTATGAATGAATTCGCCATCTCCTAAAATAGTAGTGAATTTTAAGTTTGCGTTGAAACAACAACTAAAAGGAACCCTTGAAAGCATTCATAACAACTTGGCAACCACGTAGAAACACCCTGGTTACCATCCACAGCTCCTTTAGCATGACGCTGTTGACTTGCAAAGAGCTACAGTAGAAACCTGATTCCTTACTTTATATATCACAGAATAAATCTTGATGATGACCAGTAAACCAGTATCCCCCACAAACAGAGCTGTTTTCTGCAAATTGCCCACCTCAACCGGCAAACCCAGTCTGAAAACAAACCCTTTTCACATCTGCTCCGGTCAATTAAACTCAAGCAGCACTTTTAACAGAGATCCACAGTACATTTAGTAGTGCATTAGGCCACTTTTAGCAGCCGGTCATGTGGCATCGCATGCCCCCTGGCCAACACTTACCGTCTCCCATGACAACAGTCTGAACAGAGAGAGAGACCCACCCATCATTCTCACCTCTCTATTTCATACTTTCCGTCTCGTATCGCACTGATCATCCATTGTTATTTCCCTGTCAGGGTGACAACATTTAAGTGGGGGCTGATGACAGAGTAATTGGAGGTCTATTGATCTCCACTGTGGCCTTTGGGCTGTTATGGTCTTTTCATTTAGTGTCTGGAAAATGGAAAAATGACTGGATTCTGTGCACGATACGACTGTCAAAAGTAAAATGACTCGAAGGGATGGACTAGTAAATTTAAATGACAGATATTAAATGGACTGCAGTTTTTGTGTCCAGAAATTACATGCATTTAAAATATTATATAAAGAGTTCTGAACTACAAATGTACTGTAATTCTTAAAAAATTGTGAAACTTGAGTGTAAGCGCATTGGATAACAAAAGCTCCAACCAATATGCATTTATTTAAAAGAAAGATAGAAATTTGGTTGCAGCTTGGATTAATATCTTATCATATGCAATGCCATTCATATAATTGGACTTAAATAAGATTGATCTGGGATAAATCTAGACCAAACCTGAGGTCTGTGACATGATTTTTCTCAGAATCGAGTTATCTGAACTTCACAAATCTTTATTATATATACAATACCTTTGTACCCCATCACACTTCGATTTCATTGGGCTGTAAAGAATCTGTGTTTTACGAGATATGTTCGATAGGACCCGCTGTTGGCTGAGTTTATTAACACCCAACACGAGTGGAAATTTACAGTGGGGCTAAACTAAAGGGAATCGATGAAATTTTAAAAGCCCCTTAAATAAAGGGCGGCCGTAAATCTGTAATGCCCTTTTGTTAACCAGAAAAGCTACAGTATGAATGTAGTCTAACTAAAATTGTATCTTGGCAAAGTTAAAACTCTAGTTTTAAATATACTATTAATGCAATGTTCAAATTTAAAAGGGATAGTCTGCCCAAAAATTTTAATTCTGTCACCATTTAATCACCCTGAAGTTTGGTTCAAACCTGTATAAATTACTTTGTTCTGTTGAACACAAAATTAGATATTTTGAACAATTTAGGAAAGCAAAGTTATGGGGCATCTTAGACTACCTTTTTAATTTTGCTACTATGGTAGTCAATGATGTCCCAGAACAAAAAAATGCTCACATTCTTCCAAATATCTTCCTTTGTGTTTGGCAGAACAAAGTAATTTATACAGGTTTTAAACAACTGGAGTGTGAGGAAATTATGACAAAATTTCCCTTTTTAGGGGAACTCCCCCAAATCTCTTTAACAAAAAGGCCCAAACAAAAATAACATTAAATTTTTTTTTAATTTAAAGTCCCAGTGAAATAAAAAATGACAAATCTTTTTTTTTCATGAAATATTGCAGAGTTGATAGTAAATAGCTTATCAATGTGGGTCATTTTCTTTTTTTTAATTCATGCACCCTCATAATCTTCTGTTAAAATCTGAAAATGCACTTCCATCTGAAATGATTTAAATTAGACGGCTTGGCCGCAGCATCCGTTAACTCCTCCCCTTCAGCTGTCAGTCTGCTACCAGTTATATTTCAAATCAATACAACAGCTGTTTTTACACATCCAATCAGTTCGCAGTAAACAACGCAAGCCACACCCACTAATTTTCTCCTTTGAAATTCCTTTTCACTCGGAAATGTGTCAGAATACGTAAGTTAAAACGAACGCATCTTCTGGTTCACGGAGACTTTAAGTTTAAATTGTTTTGAATTATTTTGCATCCCAGTTTATTGTTTGTAGACAGTGTTAAGAAATCTAATTTTAGCTTCAGGACATCAACTTCTGGCTCAACCAATGACGCGAGTATAAGGCGGGACTTCCTGTTTGAATTCCATGTGCCGCTGGTAATGATGCCGATATTGCACACTTCACATTGAGCGCTGCAGTTCCAAATCTCTGATTTAGAAACCATTACATGTAGTTTACTTGCCAGTGTATTACTTACGCCAGCATACATTAAAGCACACACACCCAAACACCTCAGTGACACAGTGATTTACTGACCGAACATGAAATCATAAACACGATAGCCTACTAAATCAAAACTACCCTGCTGGAAAACATGAAAAAAATACTTTGACATGATATAAAGCAAAGGTGATGGATTGAGCTGGTGCTGTTTCAGAGAAGGCTTTTATTTTCGTATGTATATGTGAGCAGTCAGATTTGACTTTGTGCTGAAAATATATTAAAGGGATAGTTCACCCAAAAAAGGGAAATTCTGAAACCATTTACTCATTCTCATGTCATTCACAAAAGAAGATATTTAGAAGAATGTTGGTAACCACACAACACCGGCCCCCATTGGCTTTCATAGTATAGATACAAAACCACTGAGACATTTCTCAAAATATCTTCTTTTGTGTCCCACAGAAAAAAGAGTCACGTGCAGGTTTTGAAAGACATGAGGGTGAAAAAAAGATAACAGAATTTCAATTTTTGGGGGATCTATTTCTTTAATGTGAATGCGCTCCTAGTGACTGTTTTGTAGCCTGTGGTCAGTGCACAGTCATGTGTGTGTGTGTTTGTGTGAGCGCACGTGCAAGTGTTTAGACGGCTTCTGAATCACCCCACTATGCATGAAAGGCTTTTAGGCAGAAGGCCTGCCAGGCACCCAGCTGTCAATTTATATGATTCGAGTCCTGGAATGGAGTTATGAAGTGTGAAACGTCAGGGCTAAAATGTTTTGATTACCCCCAAACACTGTGGCCATCAATTTCCATCAATCTCCCGTGAGATGCGACGTACGTGCGTCTGAGCATGAAAAGGCAGCGCTGATTATTTGAAACCTGGTTTAGACATTGTTTTGGTGCATGTTAATTTTCAGTTGTCAGTTTTTGCGAAAAATATATATTCACATCAAGTTTTCCATATCTGCCTAACAATTTGTATTAAACAGTTAACTGAATTCACTTTTTGATCGTAATATTTGTTATGTATAATATTCAAGTTATGTGTCTAGTTACTGTTCTTCCGAATAAATGGATGGCAGATTTAAATGCAGAAAACATTTGAAGGAGTAAACTCTCATTCAAGTTTCATTTTTGGGTGATCCTTTAATATAATATTAAACATTAAAGCTTCAATACACAGCTCTTTTGGTTAAAAATAAACAAAAACTGAGCAATAATAAAGATTTTTTATTTGAGCTGTCGCATACGATTTTGCCTAGACCTGATCTAACAGGAATACGTAACTATTTGCGGAGGTGGCTTATTCGTATGAATTCGTACGTTGTGAAACGTTTATTAGAAAAAAGCAATACTGAAGCCCCACCCCTTTCCCAACGTTGGACGGAAATGTCAGTTTGACGTGTTTTGACTTAAAGCTGTCGTAAGCGATTTTTGTAATCTATGTTGATATCTGAAATCTTCCACTAGAAGAACACGCCCCCCTGCATTGCTCCGCCCTCAAACTAAAGAACATTCTGTGCAACACAGGCATGAAATTTACGTTTTTTCATAGCTGAGACTATGCAAAAAGCAAGCAAAGATGACATGACTATATAAAGCATAAGGTACCTAACGAATCCTGCGGTTTATGTTTCAAACAGAGATGGCGATCTCTCTTTGTCTCCTCTCCTCACTTCTCCTGTCATCTCCTCCTCTTTAGATCACCTATAAGGCTCTCAGCTCTCTGGACCCCACTGCGGACTTGACAACGCAACGCGGCCGTGTCTTCAAACTTCAAAACGAGACTCATCATCTCTTTGTGGGCTTGTATCCTGGCACCACCTACTACTTCACTCTGAAGGCCAGCACGAATAAAGGCTTCGGCCCACCTGTGACCTCACGAATAGCCACCAAGATTGCAGGTGAGGCCAAGATTTCACATTGCTGGATATTTTTAACACGGTTGTACAATAAAATAAACACATACTGTATGTACGTCTTTATGTATATTCACAGTATTCACATTGGCCAGGCTGATGCTAACGCATTCAATTATTTCAGGGTATATGGACTAATATAATTGTTTATCTAATTATCGCTTGCATTTCTCAAATTTGCATAATTACTTGACTGGAGCGAAAATCGAATTAATGCGCTGTGTTATTGGCATAAATATTATTGAAATAAAATTAATGTAAAGTGAACGAAGTAATGAGAACATGAATTGTAAACAACATACTCCTCAAGTTCAGCTCTGTTTCTCTGGCCCGCCGCATTAACCGCCAGTTAGTTCCATTTTATAATGACGTGGCATTTATACCGCATGCCAGACACCATTTATTAAAAGCGTATTGTTCACTGAATCTAAACAACATAATGAGACAGATAGAAAGAAAGTGACATTTTAAATACTGTTTGATTACATAATAATGAGTCTGGCTTCACAACAGTACGCTTTCTAGGACGAAGAAATAAATTGTATGAAATTCATGTTTTGTTTTGTTTTTTTGCCAAAACATAATTATTAATGTATGTTCGGTGGCAGATCCTTTTTAAAGTCGAGAGAAATCCACCCACCATGACTTGTGCATAACATTGACAGCAGTTCCAGGGTTATTTAAACTGTAAAGATCAAACAAAACGCATTGTTAAAATATATAATTGGCTTTACGTTTATGTTTTCAAAAAATTCTGATGAGCTTGGCCCCATAGACTTTTATTACAAGTGCTTTATTATAAGCACAGCTTTTGCTGTTGAGTTGTAACAGATGGTTTCCGTACTTAATAACTTTGCATGTTTTGAACCCAGAAGGTTCGTATAAAGCTTCCTTAAAAATGTTATCTCATTATATGAATATGAATATTTGATATCATTTTTATGTACTCTACCATTTAAAAGTTTCGGGCAACTTGTGTTATTTTTTTCTCTTGACCTTACAAATCTTTTGATCTGAAGGCATGTGCTTACACGTCTGAAAATATTTAGTTGACAACAATATAATTGTGCAAACAACATTAGTGTCTTTCATCACAAAATTTACAGTTTATGTTGTAATAAAAATGTTTTTGAAAGGGGTGTCTTTGACCAAATAATAAAGAAAAAATTGCCAATAAGCCTAGAATAGAGGTAAAACCTCAAGACGTTGACTTATAAAATACCAGGAGAATATTTTTACTAGTTTTAATCTAAGAGTGACTACACTGAACATGCTAAATATACATAAAATAAATTATATTTTGTTTTCACACAATTCCCATATCTACATTTGTGTTAGTTCGTACTGTAGTTTTGTTGAGTTTACTATTATATGAAGAAAATAGCAAGTTAGCCTAATCTTTTGAACAGTAGTGTATGTGTTCTGTATGTTTACAGCTCCATCTATGCCGGAGTACGAGACCGATTCTCCCCTCAATGAGACTGACACGACGATCACTGTCCTCTTAAAACCCGCCCAATCACGAGGAGCTCCTGTCAGGTGAACACACCTCTCTCTCACAACATTAGACATTAAGGAAGGTACATCTTGTGCTGATGTCCGATTTGAGAAAATGTTGGAATGAACGGTTCATTAGACTAATAAATGACAAAGTTTGTCATTGGCATAGGTTGGACACTTACAATCCCCAAACCCATTCATGCGTTTCATGCTAAAGATCTTAAAGCAAAACACAGTGAAGGACAAAATGCACCACAAATTACCCATGATCTGTCTACTCATCCAGGCAGCATCTAGTTTTTGGGCTGAATGAAGAAGTGCAGTACTGTTGGTCCTGAGGGTTTTTAAATGCACTCATTCAAATAAGCGTCATTTGTATGCGAAGCCTCCGAGGAGATCCTGGTCCATTTGGCTGTGTTTTGGCGCAGAAACAGAGCTGTCCTCTGTGTTCAAACTCAGTCCGTGAATGTACAGCAGATTTTGGCAAATTCTTGAAATTGCACGTCGCCACATACTTGGAAGAACAACTCTACTCAAAACGTAATGTTCAGCTGGAGTCGAGCAGAGATTTTTAAAATGATTTTATTGCATGGACATTGAGTTGTATTGTATTACAACCAAAAAGGATTATAAATGAAAATACAGTCAATGTAACTAAGAATTTAATATTTATTTCTACTATGTCATTTTAATTCTTCAATGGAAAGCCATGGGGACAAATTTTGAATTGAACTTCTCCTGTAAACGCCGTTTATTAAATTAATTGGAACATTACATTATATATAGCTTCATATCTATTCTATTCTTTACTAGTTTTAAAAATAAACAAAACTATTTAATATAATGTAATAATATATATAATATAAATATAATATAATATAATATATATAATAATATAATATATAATATAATATAATATAATATATTAATATAATATAATATATATAATATAATATAAATAATATCTATTATATCAAGTATTTATTTTTATTTTAATTAAAGTATACACAATATTCTCTTCTTGAATGTCAATGACCCCGAAAATCCATAAACTTCTTTATAAAGAGTATACAGCTGAACATTTTTTCAGTACAGTAGCTTATAATATTTGGTCTAGGAATTTTTTATAGTGTAAATAGAATTGAATCAAGTAAAAGTAAATGAAGTTTTATTTGTATTGTTGTATTCTGTTCTATTCAAATAATAATATATAATATAATATATAATATATGAAGAGTTTGGTTCCAAAATGAGATAACTCTAACTTAAAATTAATACAAATGTCAAAAATCTTGTTTTTGTATTGTGCATTCCAAGTAGTATCAATCAAACTGTTGTTGGTTTGTTTTGTTTTAAGCCATAATAACTCAAAAACTACAGCTAACACAATAAAACAAAATAAAAACATAATAAAAAACAGATTTTTGAATCATTTATCTCATTTTGGAACCAAACTCTTCATATGTAAAATAATATCAAATTTGATCTAGTTTTATTTTTTATTTTATTGAAGTATACACATTTTTTCTTTTCTTAAAAGTTCCATGACCCCGACAATCCATAGACTTCTTTTTACAGAGTACGCAGCTGAAAATTGCTTATAATTACAGTAGCTTTCGACCAGGGGTTACTGCGGACGCATAACATCCAGCGCGCACTTAAAGCCATTAGTTTGAAATGGAGCGCTGCTGCGTCTGAATAAAAAAGGCAGGCAAGCACACGAACCATCTTTGGTCATAGGAAATTATCCTTTATGAAAGATGCCAGATTAGAGGCTGGGATAATTTGCCACGTCTTTTCGGCGAAACATACATTTCCCTAATTGCACATAATTGAGAAGAATGTTCTTGCCGTAAGACCGCGTAATTGCAAACAAGTACTTTTAGCACGGGGAGCTCAAAAGATGTCCTTATCTATTCACAGGGTCTGCGTACTGAAACACACGCACGTGCACCTCTTCAGTCCTTCCCCATAACAAGCACTTTCCAAAAGCCCCATGCGCACGAATGCGCCGCTTCCCCCTCGAGCTAATTACGGTAGTAGAGATTTCCCTCTGCTGGCCCTCTACCGTATCGCCTGCCTCATGGGGAGATGCGTGTTTTTTGCAGTTTTTTTTTAAGGAGAGAGTTTAATAGAGACGTTTAGCAGCTACTTGTAAATGTTAGAGATTTCTTGATGGTTGACAAGGGCTTTTGTGCTTCTTGGGAAGCCAAGGGAAGAGACGTTCTTGATGGTTTAAATGGCTGTGTAAATTGCCCGGGGCACAACTCCCTGGGTGTTTTTGGATATGCTGTCACTACCTGAAGTTATCTTCCAAATCAGACACTACTGTGTGCTTTGAAATGATCTGTTTTGAACAGCGCTATACAGTACAAATAAAACTGTCTTGACTTCAGAAGACTCCAGAACACACAAGGAAGTGCAGTCAATACAACATGAAATCAAAATAAATATTTGATTTGTGGTTTTCTCTATCCACTTTTTATTTTTGCTGACATCACCAAGGCCACAGGAAAAATATTTCAATCAATAATATCATAGCACACTTTTAACACAACCCGCCAGTTATAATAAAGTCTCTCACCGAATACTCTGTTTACTCAGTATTAGGTGCCTGTTTGTTTTGATATCGAGTAAGTACATTGATGTTTTTCTTTCACCAGTGCCTATCAAGTCGTGGTTCAAGAGCAACGCAAGCAGAAAGTTCGTCGAGCCACCGATGCGGTGGAATGTTTTCCGGTTCCAGTCAGCTTCAGAAACGCTTCCATATTGGATTCACCTCACTACTTTGCGGCCGAACTCCCTCCGGTTAGCCTCGCCGTGGTACAACCCTTTACTATAGGAGACAACAAGACGTATAACGGTTACTGGAACGCGCCACTGTCACCAGCCAAGAGCTACAGCATTTACTTTCAGGCCATGAGCAAAGCCAACGGGGTGAGTATGCAGTTGGGTCATTTCAATTTCAAATGAATTGGGTAACTCATTTTTATAAAAAGTGTGAAGAACAGGTCATAATTCACACCAAATCAAATCAGATAAATTATATTTTACGCAAAGAAAATTGCGTAACAATGTTCGTAACTGTGATTATGTGATGAAAATAATGCCATACAAATATAATATAATGCTTTACTATATATATATATATATTGGTTGGAACTGCACCCAAGATTTTCACCTGCTGTTGCACTTTCGTATATGGTTGAGTGACAATAAATTTGATTTGATTTGATATATATATATAAATATATATATGCAGTATATATATGTATGTATGTATGCATATATATGTGTATATATATATATATATATATATATATATATACGGTATATATTTTTTTCCTTTTATTCTGGGGTGAAATGCGACTGATGTGTGATTACAGTTCCCTTTCTGTCGGTCTCTCGACGTTGTGTCGAAGACGACAGATGGGGTTCGCCCTTGAGAACCAATCAACTCTGACTACTATAGAAAAGGCCAATGAAATTTGGCGAATGAAATTTGCATGCCGGGCTCCGCCCCCGGATGTCCGGTATAAAAGGAAGCCGGCGTGCAGCATTCACTCACCTTTTGTTCTTCAGAGCCCTCGCTCATGACTACGAACAAAAAGAATTCAACGAATTCTTCTTCTACTTCGCCGGATCTACGACGCAGAGCAGCGGATCGTCCCTTCCTGCAGCGACCTTCTCCTGGGCGTCTCGGCGGTTCCGGAGGTGATAGAGATTATTTCTAAAAGGTCCTTTTCAGGACTGACTGAGCATTCTCCAGCGCGGCATGTCCCGCTGTTCTCTTGGGTGCGGCACCCTCATCGAGGAGGGGGATGGACACGATCGCTGCATTAGGTGTCTGGGCGTCCAGCACACTGAAGCAGCGTTCGTTGACACGTCTGCCCGCACTGCGGGCGGATTGTAACTCAGAAGTTGCGGTCACGGGGGGCTGTCTTCCTACGGGAACCAGCCACCATTTCGTCTGCTACCCGGGCTGTGACATCTGTGGCTACGGCCCGATGACCACCCACGTAGCAGCGTTAGTGATATGGGGAACTGCGAACGTAAACCCGCCAGCCAAGTGCTCACGGGCCGATCGCACCCCGATTCGCTCTTCTGAACGTTCCCCAACCGGCGGTGGCATACCGTTCGGATCCTCAGGCACGCACTCGGAAACGATGTGTGACGTAGATGAGATGTCGTTCGCAGCATCGGAGGGAGACGGGCATCCGACTCTGACGAATCCGAGCTCCCCCCCCAGGGGGGTCGAGCTCAGGAGGAAGCAGAAGTGATGTCAGCCATGCTAATCCGGGGGGATACGTGGTTCCTGGGGGCGGGGGCGCGGTGCAAACCACGCCCACCCCGGGTGCCATTTGTTTCCCGGAGGTGCATGAGGAGCTGTGTAAAAACTAGGAGCGCTCCACGGACCGCTCCGGTCGAAACAGCTCCGGCTCCCTCACTTCCCTCGAGGGTGGGGCAGCCAAAGGCTACGTCGAGACCCCCGGGTGGAACGTGCGGCTGCGGTGCATCTGTGCCGCAGACGGCTGCCGCCTGGGGGGAATCGGCCACGCCTACCGTCCAACGCGTGTAGGACTTCGACATCTATGGTGCCGAAGCCTTGCGCTGCCGCGGACCGGGCTGCCTCCTCTCTCTACGCCATGGCCATCCTGCAGGTCCGCCAGGCCAGGGCGTTGAGAGAGCTCCACGAGGGTAAGGCCGACCCAGGTATAATGCAGGTTTTCTGTGCCGCCACTGACAGCGCTCTACGGAGCGACCAAGGTGGCGGCACGGGACCTGGGTCGGACGATGTCCACGGAAGTGGTCCAGGAGAGTCACCCCGGCTGAACCTTGCGCAGATGAGTGACACCGAGAAAGTCCGTTTTCTTGTTACACCCGTCTCGCAGGGTGGGCTGTTGGTACACCGTCGAGGACTGCGCTCAGCAGTTTTTGACGGTGAAGAAGCAGACAGTGGCGATTAGCCACATTTTTACCACGCTGCGACTCGGCCGCCCTCAAGCCTCCGAGATCTCACGTCATGTCTGTTTCCCGGCAGCCCAGGACCCCTTCCACATCGGCTCCGGTTACTGTGCCCCCGCAGGTGGCACCCCGGAAGTCGAGGTCGAGGGGGAAACCTCACCCCGTCAGCTAACTTCTCACGAGAAGTGACACTGACGGGAAGACCCCCAGGGGGAGCAATCGGGCCCGACCTTCACAGCTACGGCTCTGATCAGTCGGTACGGGACGGCTCCTGCCTCGTCACCAAAGCCGGGCCCTTCTCAGGGCCTGGCGCCCACTTACTCACAGAGAGTTTTCTGTTTCCCCTGGGAGTTCATTCCTGCCGATCGCACACTCCACTGGACTGTGCCCGGCAAACCCGACCCACGCCCTGGCGAGGTAGGGTCGTACACACACGACAGCTGCTACCACTCTCAATGACAGTGCGTGCAGCTGTCCCGCCAGGCAGGTAAGTAGGCAGAGCCAACCTTCCCTCCGGGGCCCCCCCCGCGACAGGGTTAGCTCCGCCAGCCATCGAACCACCCTCCATGGGAATGGTGAAGCAGACCGTCCCCTTGGTCCCCCTGTCACAGTCCCTGGGAGCTCGAGAGCTGCCCACACTGTCTCGGTGGCTAGGGCAGACGGTCCGTCTTGGTTACTCGATCCAGTTCGCCAGAGACTCTCCCAAGTTTTGGGGCATCATCTCTCCCTCTGTCTGAGGCTAGGGACGCCTACATACTTCGGGTAGAGGTCACCACCCTTCTGGCAAACAGGCGTCGAGTTCGTCCCTCAAACCAAGATGTTCGGTGGGTTACAACCCGCACTTCATCGTTCCCAAGAAAGACGGCGGGTTGCGCCCCGGAGGTCTGCGTACCCTGAACTAAGCACCTTCACAAGCTGCTGCTCAGGATGCTCACGCAGAGGCGCGTCCTGACACCATCAGGTGTCAGGATTGGTTCGTGGCAATCGACCTGAAATCCCTTTCGGTCTGTCCCTGTCTCCACGGTCTTCACGAAGATCGTGGAAGCCGCCCTTTCTCCCTGAGGGGAGGAAGGTGTGCGGGTACTTAACTATCTCAACGACTGGCCTGACACACTCGTGAGATCTGTTATGTATACAAGGGGCCTGGTGCTCCGGCACCCAGATCGATTGGGAATTCAGGTCAACCGAGGAAAGGACAAGCTCTCCCCAGGGCAGAGCATCCTCTTTCTCGGTAGGGAACTCAACTCTGTCACCATGTCGGCGCAACTGTCCGCAGTACGCGCCCAGCCGGTGTTGAACTGCCTGGAACATTTCAGGCAGACAGCGGTCCCCCTGAAACGATTCAGAGGCTCCTGGGCATGGCGTCCTCGTCGGGTGAGACCCCTCGGGTTGATGCACATGAGACCGCTCCAACACTGGCTTCAGAGTCGAGTTCCGAGGAGAGCGTAGCACACCGGCAGCAGGCGCATGGTGATGACGCCCTGCGGCCGACGCACCAAAACCCCTGGTCTTCCATGACTTTTTCGACGGACTAAGGTCCCTCAGGGCAGGTTATGAGGCAAGTCGTGGTGACGACGGACGCCTCCCTGCAGGGGTGCGGTGCAGTGTGTAACGGGCACGCAGGCGGGGCATTGGGCGAACCCCCACCTGCGCTGGCATATCAATTGCCAGGAGTTGTGGGCAGTGCTACTTGCACTGAGCAGGCTGCGGCCGCTCGTGCAGGACAAGCACGTGCTGGTCCGAGGACGGCACTACGGCTGTAGCGTACATCAGATCTTAGGGTGGCGTTCGCTCACAGCAGCTAACACAACTTGCTCGACGCCTCCTCCGGTGGAGTCAACAGGTGATCCGTTCCCTGTGGGCCACACTCACCTCGGGCAAACTGAACTAGACAGCCTACGCGCTCTCTTGTCAGTTTATGCCTCGTAGAGAGTGGCGACTCCACCCCCGCGTAGGCCGCTTGGTACTCCCTGTCCGAGGCTCTCGACACGGATATCCTTGCGCACAGCTGACCGCGGGACGGGCGGAAGCACACCTTCCCCCCCCAGGAGCCTCCTTGCACAGACACTGTGCAAGGCCAGGGAAGAGGAGCACCAAGTGTTATTGGTTACACCGCACTGGTCTAACCGCACTTGGCGTCAGAGCTGATGCTCTGGACAGCGACTCCCCCTGACCCATTCCCCTGACAGAGGACCTGCTCTCTCAGGGGAAGGACACGTTCTGGCATCCCAGATCAGACCTCTGGAACACCATGTCTGGTCTCTAGACGGGACGAGAAGTTCCTGAGTTGGCTACTCCCCCTCTATGGCGGAGACCATCACCCAGGCTAGGGCCCCATCTACGGGGCGGTTACACGCCTCTAGACGGCGCCGCTTCTTGTCCTGGTGTCTCTCTCAACGAGAAAGACCCACTGAGGTGCTCGATCAGGATTGTGTTGTCCTTCTTACGAGACTGGAGACTAACATCTCCCCTCCACACTGAGTGTGTATGTAGTCGCTGTCGCCACTCATCACAACTCAGTTGATGGAAAGTTTCTAGGATGACACGACCTGGTCGCCAGGTTCCTAAGGGTGCGAGAGGGCGGCTCCCGCCTCATCTCCGCTCCATACCCTCTTGGGACCCTAAGGGGTCCTCGGGGGGCCTCTGGGCCCCCAAGAGCCCCTCGGAGGTTCCGATCTTCCTCACCCGAGTAAGACGGCCCTCCTGATGGCGCTCTTTCCTTCAAGAGGGTAGGGCACCTCCGAGCATCCTCTGTGTCCCCGGATTGCCTTGAATTCGGCCCTGGTAGCTCTCACGTTATCTTGAGACCCAGGCCCGGATGCGTGCCCAAAAAGTTCCCACTACTCCCTTACGGGGCAAAGTGGTGAACTTGCAGGCGCTCCCCATTGGGGAGGAAGACCCAACCCCATCCGTGTTGTGTCCTGGACCGCACGCAGGGCCTCAGTAGCTCTGACCAGCTCCTTGTCTGTATTGGAGGACAGCAGAGGGGAAGGCTGTCTCCAAGCAGAGGTTGGCGCACTGAGTCGTGGATGCCGTTACGACGACATTCCAATCTCAGAATCTCCCATGCCCACGGAGGGGGGTATAGCCACCTCCTGGGCACTGGCAGAAGCGCCTCTCTAGCAGACATCTGTAGAGCTGCGGTTGGGCTACGCCCATTCACCTTCGCAGGGGTTAAACAACCCTAGCGTAAACCCGGTGTCAGCCCACGTCCTGCGTGGCAACATGTAGGACTGGCATCCGGCGGGGCGTATGCCTGCGAAAGCATCACCCCACCCTCTAGGAGGCTGGGTCAGTGTGCTATCTACCTCTCTCCTTACCCTACTCTGGCTAAGGACAGGTATCCTATCCGCTTCCCTTCTTACCCAACCACTTGGTTAAGAATAGGCATTCTATCCATCACTAAGCAAGCACCACCTGGGGGTTGGCTGGGCAGAGCAGCCTTCCCCCTTAGGCCGGGATAACATGTGAGCCATCCCCTGGCTCTAACCGGACCTAGTGCTACCGGACGCCTGTAACACCCCCCCGTGGGCTGTTCCGTCTGATGTATCCTCATGATATGGTTCCCACTCCTGGTAACCCATGAGCTTCCCCAGGTGGACCTCCACCTCGCGGTTAACTACTCAGCCCGCACGTTCCATGCGTTCTCCTCCAAGGACGAGACCATACCTTATCCACCGTATTCCTCCCCACGGGTAGGAGGTGGCCTCTGCAGCGCATCCCTAATTAAGGAAGTTGCGCTTACCCTAAAACCCGAGCCGGACGGCCTCGCCAGTAGAGAGCTAAGGCCTCCGTCCGTGAAAGGTTACCGGTCAGGGCTGTTCCCATCTTTCTCCAAGAAAGCTCTGGAACCCCCCGACCACCACACTGGAAGGTTACAGTTTCGCGAAAGCATCGAGCTGACACGCCCAGGCCTGTTACCGTCGCTTCGCTAGAGATTGTGACGCGATACAGCGTTGTGGCGTTTTCCATAGAGAACCCCATCTGTCGTCTTCGACACAACGTCGAGAGACCGACAGAAAGGGAACGTCTCGGTTACGTGTAACCTCGGTTCCCTGATGGAGGGAACGAGACGTTGTGTCCCTTATGCCACTAACACGTATCGTATTCTGCTGCAGTCGTGAGAGGCTCTCAGGCTCTTCAGAACAAAAGGTGAGTGAATGCTGCACGCCGGCTTCCTTTTATACCGGACATCCGGGGGCGGAGCCCGGCATGCAAATTTCATTCGCCAAATTTCATTGGCCTTTTCTATAGTAGTCAGAGTTGATTGGTTCTCAAGGGCGAACCCCATCTGTCGTCTTCGACACAACGTCTCGTTCCCTCCATCAGGGAACCGAGGTTACATACGTAACCGAGACGTTTTCAATAAAAATAAAATTCACAAAAAATTATTTAGTTTCTGATGGCAAAATAAGTTAAAATTATACAGTAAAATAAGTTAAAATAATAAATAAGTGTACATAAGTAACATTGGTACAAAGTATACAGTAAACACAATTTTGCAATCATGCAAATCTTATAAGATAAATATTCTAGTTCACAGAGCATTTTTTATATATAGCCATCATATAATCGTGTATAGATATTAATACATAGATCTACATCACGGGTCAGGATCTCAGCAGACATAATGCACTGTGTAAAGGCACCGCTCGACTCTGCCTGCATAGCTCTGGTTTCTGATATATGTGGCTCCAGATTTGATTGGATTTCATTCAATTCAATCTTTCAGTCTCAGGCGAGTGGAGAAAAGCACTCGAAAACAACCTCAGACCGTGACCCAGATAATTTGATTGGAGATTCATGCATAAAATATGGATTTAGGTTGGTTCAGATTTTTGTTTTCAACTTACCTTGTTCCAAGTGTGCTCGAGAAACCCTTAGTGTAAAAGAGTGTCGTTGAATTTTTCCATTTGCGTGCCACGAAGTAACAAATAAATTCACAATGCAATTTGCTGTAGAGATTACCTCCTGTATTGATAAATATTCACACTGACTCGACATAGCATATACATGTATGTATGTATGCTGTATATACAATATTGTTAAAACTGTAGTTTATACTGTCAACCTTTAAAAATATTGGTACACTTCAAATAAAAAGGTATGAATTTGATTTCATTTGATAACACAATATCAATTCCATGGCATTTATTTGAAAGAATGGCAACAATAACCTTTAATGAAACTTACTTTATACAGTACATCCACTAAAATTGCCTTGATGTCAGCGAAAAAGCAAAGGTCTAAGAAAGTCAAGTTAGTTTTGTGAAAGCTCTAGTACTTGTTTGCAAGTGTCACATTGTGATATTTTCTCTAATGCAGTGACATACATACATTTGTGGGTGTGGCTTATGTCTTCAAATACTTTTTGGGGTCTCTGTCGTGTCACATGACCAGCGCATCGTTTCTAATATGCTACAGTTTGATTCTCCATAATAAAATATATTTGATCAATGTCTGAGGATCTGTAGTGCACATTAAACGTTGAGTTGCTGCACATTATTTCTAGAAGATGTGGAAACTGTAGAGACTTATAAAGTCCTCCTCATTTGCTTAAAGGTGAATTGTGTTGAGTTTGACTTTGTCCCATCTCAGTTTAATATGCAAAGTAAAGTAAGCAAGCCATTCGTAGGGTGATTTATGCTTGACGCAAGCGCATGTTTACATAGAAAAAGTTGCAAAGTGGAACATAAAAATGTGTTTTTTGTGAACGGCTGCTTTACATTTCTGTAATGACAGAAGTGGTGAGAAGCAAAATCTTGTTATAGTCTACAACTCTGGGTGAAATGTTCATCCAAATGAAAATAATGTGAGGCATTTTGGAATTGGAAATAGCCAAATTTATCCTTAAATGGATTCCAGTGACACTACATCCATACGATACGGAGATATATGCCTCATATATAAGGGATTGCCTTGGGTTGGGTTCATCCCATCGTTTTGCCAAAGATGCGCGAGAGAGATGGAGAGAGAGTGAGAGATTAAGAGTGAGGCTTCGGGAGTTGGTCTGAAAGTGTTTTAAGCTAAATTAAGATTCCTCCACTTGCTTTCTCCCTCCGGTGTGTTTGTGAACGGGGCCACAGACGCTCGGACTAAAGAGCAAGTAATTGCAGCTGCAGGCGTCTTTTGTTCAGCAAGAGGGACACAGAGTAGAGAAGAGCCACTCGGCCGTTTAAGTGGCTGAAGAATCAGACAGAGATTGAAACAGACACAGCTTTTAACAAATGGAAACCGCACACCGCGTCCCGCCGGCTCTCTGGCAGGTAAAGGACAGCCGTTTGGAACACTTTGTTACGAATGGCGCGTATCATTTATGGAACAAATGCGACAGCAAAAACACACAGAAGTACAAGACATGCATTTAAAATCCAAAGGTAAAAGCCACTGTTTGGTGGCACAGCACTTTATAAAGTTTATAAAGAAATAGAAATAAAAAAACACATGCACGCTTTCCAGTGTATTGTGAATTTATTTACCATCAAATTTGAGAAGTTTAAAAACTCCTTGAAATGGTTTCCTGTTGCACTGTGGTTTTCATTTTATCAAGACGAAACAGCTCTCTTATGTTGGTGTTTGGGAGGGGTTTTAAACCTCCCCGAGTGTCTCGCACATGCTTCGCACATTGTCTGCGAATCTCCCGCCGTTTCTTTCTTCATTTACACCTCGCGCGGCACTCAGCTGTCACTCATACCTCTTTATGTAAAGCGCACTGCTCCCCATGAATGAAAATGCACTAGACAACATACAGCTCATCTGATATCTGGTTTCTCTTTTGTTTAATCTTCTCGCTAATACTTCGCCAAGACGAAAGGTGTTACGCTCAAAGCGACATCTCCCGGAATAGTCGCGGCTCCGTCTCAGATACGCCCAGATGGAGCTTTGTTGTTCCTTCTTAGTGAAGCGCTCTTTCTTCTCAGCTCCTAATGTGTAGATGATTGCCTCCAGAGCGTCTTGTCATCTTTCATTCTTGCGTTCGTAATTCGTAATTATAAGCATCCATTTCACAAAATAAGTGGAAACTGGGTGAATTTGAATGAAATTGTGAATTACTTTTACACGTATTTGGGTTTGTGTCTTTTTGTGTCCTAGGAAACAATTTTTGCTTTTTTGGTGTTCAGGTGATAGCTGATTGAAAATCAAAGACTCGTTGCCATTGGTGCAAATGGTTGCGTCCTGGTTAAAAGAGCCCGGCTTCGTGTCTACATTTATACTTTTATATTTATACTGTACTTAGGATCCCAGGATCGAACGTATAAAGTGTTTGTTGCTAGCTTTTACAGACAAGGATATGTGCTTAAAAATGTGTTTAGTTGGTTGATTTGATGCAATCTTTATTTTTACTTATAGCGGCCTAAATTTATTGGACTTTGACCTATAGCTCATTGCTAGATGTTTCCTACAGAGGTTGTTGATGATGTTGTTATCAGGCAAGAATTGGCACCAGCATGTCAAGATAAGCATTATGCTAACTAATCCATAACATGGGTGAGAATTGAGTGAGTGACCAACTAGAAAACGTATTGACTGTAAATCTGCCGTCACATGGATTATCTTTAGCAGGCATGGCAAAAAGACAGCGTGACGTGAAATCCATATTCCTTAACTTTCCAGGATAACTGTTGAGTATTTGTCATAAGACGCCTGTGGTCTTTTTAAACATGTCAATAGAAATGCATCACTCAAGCTTAGAAACACTTTTAACACTTGAAAAGTTATTCAATACTTTTTATTACAGTTTTTTGTTTGTGGGGAGATATTCTGTCCATTTTAATTTATTTTCTTTTAATTTAAGTTATTTAATGTTGACATATACATATATGTATATACTTATTATTATAAAAATGATATACAATATATATATTAAATAATACAAATTAATCAATTATATATATATATATTATGGATGAGTGTGTATAAAAAAACCTACCGGTGCACCATAGCTCCAAAAATGTCTAAAGTTTAATCGACTTCCACAATATGTGCCGTTTCGAGCACACATGGTTTTCTTTAGGATTGGTTGATTTAGGTTGGAGAAGAAATTATTTATAATATTAAATAAGAAAATACATTCAATATATGTATTCATATGTATGCATAAATACATAAATATAGATAAAACATTAAAAATACATACTGCATACGTTTACACTGAAGCAGACCTGAGCAGAGGGCTCTTTATTTTTATTTATTCATTTTGTTGGTATGGAAGCAACCAACCAGATATTTCAAACCCCACAGAGCACAATGGTAATACCATGGTACCTGTTGTTAATGATGTTTTCCCCTTCATCAACATTGCGCAGTAAGTCCCAACAAGCTTATTTTCACCTACTTTTACAATAGCCATGTCTGGCCCTGCTTCTCTGACAGCAGCCTGCGACGGACAGATGGAGCGGCCACATATGGATCTTTCTCCGCTCTGTCGCGTCAGTCCAGTGCCTTAAACAGATCACGGAATGAGCCTTCACTGACAGCCAGGTCACATGTTTGTAACTGCCCCAATCCAGCACATTGAGAGTTAACCTTTCGGTGTCAGCAGTGTGTGTTCAGGGGTGTTGTTGTGTTTGCATTCATCAGCATCTGTTAGATGTGTATTAAGGAGTCTTATTGGTTCGACTGCCTTGAGGCAAATTGATGTGTGCGATGAAGTGTCGTCAAGGGGATTTTTAATATTTTTTAAGAGTGACGCCTCCAAAGACATATTGAGGTTATAAAATAAGTGCAAGGAGAGAGAGATGCGTTTTTATTAGTGGGGTTTGCCAAGGCAGGCATCGCCATTACCATTGCTTTGACTTAGGGATCTCGGTTATTTGAGCCTTAAATAATTTTTATTCGTCTTTTTTCGTCATTCAAAAACTGTACGTGACTTTTTTCTCTGTTGAACACAAAAGAAGATATTTTTAGAAATGTGTCAGTGGTTTGGTGTGCATACTATGGAAGTCAATGCGGCTCATTGTTTTTTTAGTTACCAACGTTCTTCTTTTGTGTCCTGCAGAAAAAAAACAGCAACCAAATGTTTTCCAGCACCGAGACATATAATACATCACTATACTATTTAATTTTATTTTTAGCATTAGGAAGGAAACATATACCTTGGCGTTATCTCTCCTCTCAAGGTCCTGTGCCGTGTGTCCATTAATTCTATACACGTCTGCTGCGATAGTACACAAGGACAGCAGATCTAATCAAAACAAGTGGAGGTTGTAAACGCTCTCGCAGAAGCACATGGTGGCATCTGTCTCCCTGTCTCGTAGCTCTAAACTTCCACGCAGGATTCGCGCCGAAATCTGCCGACTAATTAACACCTGTCACACCGCACGTGGCATTTGGAGGATGAAGCTGAGATTTCTATCATAACAACAGACATTGCAAAGGCAGCCACGAATGCCTAATTCTTCCTGAAGAATACAATCGAGAAATGCTTGCTTGGTTTTCTGTATACTTGTTTACCATGGGATTTACAGGGTGAAGAATGAATTGCAGTACTTACTGATAATACTGATATTGGTACTGAAAATGTGAACCATGAATTGCTTTGGGCGTAAGTCGCTTCCGAATGCATAAATGTAAATGTCAGCATGGTATTACCACAGTACATTGAGTCGAACAGAATACATTATTTACTGCAGTATTCCGATGTGAACGTTGTATTGCATCATTGCTTAAGGCCTTTCAATGTGTTGTACGATATCCTAGTGCTTCAGATTTAAACAAGGTACATTCTGTTAGACAGGTGAGAAACACACGTTTTCGGTAGATAGAGAATTATAAATATTGGAAAGCGTTGTGTAGAACTTTGTGGCTTATGAAAAATAGCAAAGATATCTGCAGTTATGTGGCCACAGAACCGATGAAGATGTTTCTGGAATCGTTGTTCTGTTTTTTGGAGCCATTTTGTAGTATTACAGAAATAAAAGACTCAAGATGAATGTTTAAAGGTACAATTTGCCCCCAAATTTATTTATTTATTATTATTTATGAACTGAACACAAACAAATAATTTTATTCTGTCAAGTCATTTTGTCTCTTCATTTTATGTGAGTTAATAAATGTTGTCTTAAATGTGTAATTTGTGTATTTTTTCCTAGGATCTATTGACAGAAATGCAATATAATATACATAACTATGTGTTCAGGGGTGTATAAAGACCTTACATTATAAAGCGTTATGTTTTTATTACCTTAGAATTAGTTATTTCTATCTACATACACCAATTGGCCATGTTGTTTATACAGTAGCCCTAAACGGACAAACTGCTCTACAGAACACGTTTCATAAATACGTTATCTCCTTCGGCAAAGAAGTGAAAATGTGACAACATCTTAGTCCTGTGTCAGTCACCGTAGTGCTTCGAAACGAAGGGGTGGAGTGAGCCGTTGGTTGCAATTCACAACCTCACCTCTAGATGCTGCTAAGGTTCATACACTATGCCTTTAAGTGAAACGATGCGTTACACTTAAGAAAAAAAATGTTGAACGTGATGAACGTAACCTGCACTACGCTATGTTGCAATTACTAAGATCACTGTAGCTTGACAAAAGCAATGTTCCTCAATATAATATCATTCTGACGTTTAATTAAAACGCTAACTCTCTCTTCTTCTTTCAGGAAACCAAAATCAACTGTGTGAGACTAGCTACCAAAGGTATGAGAATTGTTTCACTTATTTTTAGCTTGTACGAACCACACGTTTTACTGTTATGAGTTATTTAATATGATTATTATTTGTATTGGTCGTGCTTTGGGAAAGATAATTGGTTCAGTTGACATTTCGGTCGTTCAGTCTAATGAAATTGAGTCACAACTGAAGTCCCCGTAGCCTAAGAACACCGAAAACCTATTTATGTTTCGGTTGGAATTAAGCAGGCCTCACCGATGGATTATTAAAGTGATATTTGCCTCCGCATCCTTAGAGACCTTTGGTTATATTGTGGAACCCATTACTAAACATGATGAAGGACAAAGGCGTTTCATTTAATGTGTACAGTCTGAAATACCTTAACAGTTGTATCAGGCTGAGATTGAAAACCCGTTTTATTTTACCTGCATGATTATTTGCCTCCGGCCAACAGTTCTGTTCAATTTATTTTGCTCCATTTCATTCCCCCTCCCGCTGTAGAAGATCCTTTTACATAATCACATCCAGATATAGAGTAATCGCAAGAGACGTTCTATTATTTAATGGACATCACAGAAGTAATAGGCACTATAGCCATTCAGCGCTACAGAGACATCACATTTTTGATTTTCCCTTCTCATTTTTCTTTTTCTTTTCCCTCTGGCTTTTATCCATCTTATTCAATAAGCTTCTGCACACACCTGTTTGTTTGTTTGCTTGCTTATTTTGCTGAACTCATTTCGTTTCGCTCCATGTCAGCCTTTTTTGCTTTTGTCATGCCCTGTTTTCCTTTCATATCCCAGGTAGTTCGTCCTAAGTTGGGTTCTTATTATGACTGTCAAACAACCAATTACTTTTATGTTTCTGCTTTAGGAAGACATGCTTTGTGATACGAACGTTGAGAGTTTATTCTTTGTTTACGTCTTTTCTTGCCTTTATACTGCTGTTTTTTATAGGTTTAGATCGAGGGGCGAATTCACTAAATGGTTGTGTCTCATTTGAGAACAACCGACAATGTAGTTTCACCATGTGACATGCATTAGCCCCGTTTGATGTTTTCAGCGCAAACATTTTTTAGATTACGCTTACAAAACTAGCGCTATTTAAGAGATTGATTTACTTGTGTATATTTTGATTGTTTGTTGAATGTCGATTCATATGTCTTGGTTGCTATGAAGCATGCAATATTTGCCAGCATTCTTCGCAACCAAAACGACAGTATTCCAATTGCGTCGCTGATGCAAATGAGCTAAATTTATGTACCAAATTGTCTGCAGACGGCGCATGCTTATAAATGACGTGCAAATCATTCTTAGTGAATTCCCCCTCGTGCATTTGGGAAGCATTTCTCGTATTCCTTTCAGTTGGAATAGAATTGCAAAGCCACATTTATAAAGGCTTCGAAACTTGGGAAGATAAAGGAATGACTTTCCTATGAAACACATTTATTTATAACTTTCCTATAACTCTCATATCTTCCATGTCAGTTCCACCCGATGATTGTGGAATGAAATTAATTCTCCCTTGCGTAATAACCTCTCGACTCATGACATACAGTATCTGTTTCCCAAATGTATCCAACGATTATCAGTTTCCTTTCCAGCCAAATGTTACTCGCTCAGAGAATCGATGATCGAGATGAAAGCATAAATCTTTAGACTATTTTTTTCTTTCCTTCTTTTCTCTCATGCATGCCGGCCTGGAACTTAAAACCTTGTCTTAGTGGTAATAGGTAGGGGACAAAATACCACGCCCTACATTCTTGTAATTCCCAGTGAAGGTGAATATTTTACCATAGTCAAATTTTGCTTTCTTTTTTGTTCATTTCATTCACATACCCCGCGCTGTTGTTCGCCTCACTCCTTTTTTCGTTTTGCTTTCGGATCTTGTTCTTTTTTTTCTGCTTCTCTCCATTAACATCTTAATGCATTTTTTTGCATGCCTGGGCCACTAAAAGTCTAGCTGGTTTTCATTGACCTCATTGACACTGCTGTAACGGAGACCCTGAGAATGTGCAAGTGCCACCCACATGTCTCGATTGACCGTTTTATTGTTATTATTTCATGTGGAATTAGGACAGAAAGCCTCTTTCTACTGTGGTTTTGCTCATGATCTTGTTAGGCTCTGAGAAACTGAATCCATGATCCAACAATAGTTCTTATTCAGGGAAATAGTAGCTAACCACAAATCAAAAAGTTGCAGAAGTGATTCGTAATTTTGATTCTTCAGAAATGATTCAAATGTTAGTGATTGTTCAATTCGACCATTGAAAGTGGTAGACTGTAGGACTGGGCGATATATCAGATATTTACAATGTATTTGATATCTGCTTATCCAACACAATCTCACAGCAAAAACGTGACCATTTTACGATATGGCTAATCTGAATTTGTACAATCTCATTCGTACATTTTAGAATGATTTGCTTTTGCTCCAGGGACGTTAGCTTTAGGGGCAGGGTTAGGCGTGGGGCTTCAGTATTGCTTATTTCCTACGTTTTGTACGATGCACAACATACAAATGTATACAAATAAGCCACCTCATAAAATAGTTGCGAATTCCTGTGAGTTCAGGTTGGATCACCCTTAAACTTTGTAAAATCAATTAAAATTTAATAGAATGTTACATTAATATTTAAATATTAAATAAGATAGATTTAAAATGGATAAGTTAGGCTGTATAACCAACAAATATATTTCACATTCTTTGACTATATATAACTTTTTGAGATAATAAAATCATGCAGTTATTGCAAACCAATATTTCGATCATATTTTACAGCCCTAATTTACAGTTTTTTTTAATCTTGCTTTGAATTTAACCAACCTTGTAAATACAGCGATTCGTGATATTTAGCTATAAACTCTCTAAAATGCAGGCTTTGGCTATAAACTAAGGTATTTTAGGCTGTCACTTGTCAGATATCCATAAGAGCTTAATAATATTCTGAGCAAAATGTGCAAAAAAGAGATACATGTACGTTACCTTACCTACAACATCACCCTAACATATGCCAGTGACCGCTTCACCTGACATGACCCCAGTCATACACTCTGACCTTCGAGCCTGACCTCTGTATGTGTGTGTGTGTCTATGCGTGTTGGTCAGCATGTGTTATTGTTCCTGCTCATCTAATACATGTATGTGTGGTAAAATTGAGTGTGTGATCTCTCTATCTATCTATCTATCTATCTATCTATCTATCTATCTATCTATCTATCTATCTATCTATCTATCTATCTATCTATCTATCTATCTATCTATCTATCTATCTATCTATCTACATATCTATCTATATATCTATCTCTCTATCTATCTCTCTATCTTTCGCAAACACACTTGCACGAACACACACGCAGGTGTATATACACGCAGTCAAACACGTCTCATTGCTTCTTCATTTCCCTGTACGATCAAATACAATATGCTCAATCGCCCTGACTGAAATAACAAATTGCTTGCACTAAAATAGCTCACTGTTTTGAAGGTTCCTGCTGGATATATTGTAAAGGAGATAAGGTTTAGTCAACTCTGGTAGCGGTCCGTTATAATGCTTAGTGAACTGATTTAGACAGAAGCTGTGGTCATTATTCATAAAGCTGTTTTAAGAATTCTTATGTTTTGACATTTGGTTATAAGGAAGCATAATGGCATCGTCAGTATTAAATCTGAGCGAATTTGAAAATGTATCTTGGTTGTCAGATATAAGTGGAACACAACCGTAGTTAATGTGATGAACTATTTACAGCACATCAATAAATCACCTTGTTGATTATATTAGTAATTGAAGAAATTAGCAAAAAGAAGTGAAACTAACTCTGTCTGGAATCATTTGTTGGCTTAGTTTGATATTTTGTAACTAATGCAGTAGCATTGCCCAAATACATTTCAGAGTTTGTGACCGAAAGACAAACAAAATTGTAGTATATGCTACCATCTCTGTGCAGTTTCAAAACCTCTTTTTGCGTAAAAGTATGATGCAGTTTGCAAGCAGACTTTGAGATTGAAATCAATTGCGAGTTTACATAGATCTCTTTTTCAGTGTCTCGATCTAAAATGTGAGTAAATGCTTTATACCAGCATTGTTTAATAGCAATGCTTTAATTTTAATCCAGAACCCAAACAAAATTGATTTTAATCTAACTGCCATTATAGTTCACTGTTTAACTTTGAATCTGGCCAGGACTTTTAGCATCATGTGTCGTTTACATGACAGTGTGATCTTAATCCAGATCCATTTCAGATTATAATCCTGTTAAATTCACCCAACTACGCAGCTATAATCTCAGCGACCACCCAACAATAGTGATATCTGTCTCTGGCACAAATGCCATCGCCCTCCATAAACCCTTGCGTAATCCCACGGCCCACAGACTTGCTTTAAATAAAGATACAGCGGTAGTTTTTTGCTAACAGATCCACTGAAAGCCTTGCAGAATGATGCCAATTAAAACGCCCACCCGTTTATGATAGGGATTAGATTTTAATATTATGAGCTTTATTAATAATTCCTTTTTGGTACTTTGGTTTTACCCCTTCAAATGGTTTGCATATTGACATTTTTACTGAGCAGTGGCTTATGGGTGAGTGGACATGTATGACAGTGGCTTCTTATCAGGGATGGATTGTGTTTGCGGTTTCTTCCCGTTTCTCAATCTTCTTACCTTAAGATGTCTTAAGGAGCCGGTCCATAGATTTCTATGATCTTTATGGTTTTTCAAGGGTTTTGGAGCAATGAAAACACACATAGCGTAGAACTTAAGCACTAATGCACTTACAATAGTCTCTTTATGCCCCTGTTGGGAAACCCCAGACAAACTTCTATTGCAAGCGTGTCATAAAAGTTGGGAAAATGAACCAATCTTTTGGTAGGATATTGGAAATGTTGTCATGTTTGGAGAATAGTGTTGGCTAGAATAATATCAGAAATAGTTTGAAGAGCCTGTTGGAGATGTGTGTGTGTGTATCATGAACTGTTGAACCCAATCAGATTTGACCAGACTGAGGATATTGAGTTCAGTTACCACACTGTTAGAACCAAAGAACAGTATATTTCCCGTCCACATACACCATACACATCCCAAACATACTCCTACAGATAGCTTTGGATGAAGCTAAAATGTGTTTGGGTGGAAAATCACTCTCAGAGCAAAGAAAATAGCTGCAATGTTAGAACATATCGCTTGAGTTTACTTACAGAGGTCAAAGAGAAGCTGAAGTTATGATTTTGTGTCTCAGAAAGATGTACTGTATCATTTGGGGTTATTTGGAGACTTTTTTTGTAAATATTAACAGTTTGGGGAAAGTATAACTGAAGTTCTTAGAACAAAATTAAGTTACTAAATGAACTTTGTTAGTCATTTGCAGACTACTACAATTTACCATAAAGCCATTAAGTGTCTGTTAATGGGGTGTTTTGGGTCCATTCATTCCCAAGAATGATGACTATAACTATAAAGTTTTAAAAATGTCTTTAAATTAAAGGGAAATTTGGAGTTCACAGCACAATTTTATAAACACAGCGCGTTTCTTAAATATGTTATCTCCTTCAGCGAAGAAGCAAAAACGGGATGACACATGCTTTGAAACAGAGGGGTGAGCCGTTGGTTGCAATTCGCAACCTCACCACTAGAATACATTTCATACACTAGACCTTTAAAATTCAAAACTGCGGCGTTCAAACTTACAATAAACATAAAGATATTTTCTTGTGTTTGCTATAATATTTATTTAGCTTTATTACATTATAGTTATCATTTTTGGTGTGAACTGGCCATTAGAGTGTATTTTTCAAATGCATAAGATTCAGGATTGCTGGTGTAGCTTTGTTTTCTGTTTTAGATTTTAGATTCATATAAATACAGTAAAAAAAAGACAATTTTTTAATCTTCTCACGCTCATAAAGAACCTTACATTTGGTGGAATTAAAAAATAAATACACATGAAAGCGAGCCACCCCCACACTTGTAAACATAGATCAATGCATTAATACTCTACTGATCGTCAAAGGTTTCGCACTGGCACAAGCGCAAGTTGAAAGAGAAGGAAATTTCAATGTAACACAATTGTTTCATCTTTGGAGAAGGCAATTGCACGCTTTGAGATTCGTGCATAGGTATTTTAGGCAGCCATTCATTTCTGTCTGTTTAACGCGCTACAGCCTTTCATTTTGGATGTAATATCAGGATTTATGTTGATTATTATGCGTTGGAAAATGTTTCATTTCAGTTCGCCTTTTAAAAAGCCATATGAAAACGTCAACCCGATCATCACAATCTTCAGCTGTGAATTTATGGCATCAACTGCAGCAGCTGATGTTCTTTCTTAGAAATAATGGCAATTTCACAGCAGAATTACACACCTGATGAGGGCAGATGAGCTGTTCGCTGCCGGGACACGCTATCTGCACTGCATTTTCTGAACGTCATGCATGGCCGTACGGGTTTCATACAGACACCATTATAATAACAATAGACCTGCGAGTTGTTGTGCATGCAAGTATTTAGCACCCGTGCATACACAAACACGCACACGATTGCCCTGCATGATTTTATCATCATCCTTTTTCAAATCTTTGTTTGGCTATTCATTCTTGTCTCTATAATTTGCCTGCATTTATTGCGTTTATTTGTCTTTCCGTTCACTTGCATCCTCACGAGAGCACTTTCTAACCCAGAATCCATAGGCCCAAAATGTTTCATTTCACCATAGTGATGCAAGATTTAAAAGCTCCTTAAGGTCTTTTTGTCTCTTTGTGTGTTGCCTGTGAATTAATACCATTCAGTAAATGATTCCCCTTTGCCATAGACCCACACATAGTAATTATCGATGTCACTTGTGCGTTTGTTTTGTCTGTATTTTAATGCCTTTGATTGATTTGATTTTAATTGTGCGTTTGTGTGTGTGTCTTTTGTGTTCGGATGAGACTTCAAGTTTGGATCGATGTTTATGTGAGATGTTTGGGTGTGCGTGAGATTGAGATGTGTTATGTTTTTTTTTATCCATGTCACTGTAGAGCATTTCTCGGCAGCTCTTGTCTTAGTTAAAAGCTCCTCTCTCTTGTTTGTGATGTACTTGTTGCTTCAAAGGTGCATCTACCCAGAATTCCAATGACACAGAGCCTGAAAAGCAGGTGGATAGCACAGTGAAGATGGCAGGTGTCATTGCTGGAATCCTTATGTTCGTCATCATTCTTCTGGGCGTTCTCCTCACCTTCAAACGCAGGTATGGCTCACACACATAATTCTAACTAAATATTAATCATAAATTACAAATACAAAAATCATTTAGATTTAAACAAGGTAGTTCAAAAGAATACATATGACATATTTTTTATAGATTCTGATGTTGTCAGTTAGCGATGCTCTCGGCATACTCAGCTTTGTCTCCTGGTGAAACATGCACACTGGCTTTCTTCCATTGCATCACTTCCTGTCACCAACTTTACCGCCCACCCTCCTTCTCAACACATCTCTTACTCACACTTTTGTTTTCTGAATCAAGCCGACAGCACACCTCTCATGTCATTCTTTTTACACGAATCCGCCACTGCCCATAATGTGTCCTGCCTTACACCCCCTGATCTCTGTTTTTGTTTCTTATTGGCCGTATTGTCTGTATATGTCTGTTCTACAGGATGTGAATTCCCAAAAGTATTTGGCTTAAATGTGCACCAAAAACAGTTTGCATCATTTAAAACAAAAATAGTCTGTTACTACAAATTTTCCATCACTCCAATGATGAAGCTGATGATGAGTATGCATTATAGCATAAAAGTCCAAGGACAATAACTATAAAGTAAAGATGCACCGATACTAAATTTCTCCACCGATAGCGACTATTCAGAGTGATATCTGCAGATACCAATTTTCAAGATTAAATGAATATTTTGTGACGTTCTGAATGTTATTTATTCATTTAATGACTATTAATATTAAACATCAAACTGGTGATGTTTCTTAACGTTTTCTATATACAGAACACAAATTCATTTTTTTTTTTTACTTTTGATTGACAGGATATATTGGCCCTGATCATCAGCTGTTTTTTAAACTATCGGCCAATAGTGTGAAAATTGATTTTATCAACCGATACCGATTTTTGGCCGATATATCGGTGCTTCTCTACTACAAAGATTACTATAATAAAAACTGTCCACACCAAGATTAAGTTGTGTTACTTTTAATTTAAATGTGCCGGCCCTTTAAATTTGAATGAATTTCGATTGGCTGTCAATGTTTTGTCATTCATAAATGGAAAACAAATCACTCTAAACGTTATCAATGTTATCATTCTTCTGTATTTATACACTCCATGATTCTCTCAAATTTGTAACCATTTCTAAAACTTTATCTTTAGTTATCGTCTTTCCTTATACCTTGAATTTTTGTTTGTTTCAAAAATCTGATTTGCCCACAATAGCAAGGTTATAACCTGGATGTTCGTACGATTTTGAGGCACATGGCTCATGTGAGCCCCCGCCGGAAGTACAATAGCGGTTAAATCAATAAGCTCTATAATTACAATGAATTGTAAAAGACAGCTTGTCAGCACCATTGTTAATGTTTTAATGCTATCTGGAACAGGGTGAATTGAAGCATAATGACATATCTCGCCATTAAAAGAACAGAAATCAAAAGGTTAGCCGTGAATAGTCTGGCTAGGTGTTTATCTTCCACAATCTGTGGCACTGAGGCACTTCTGGTATTTATAGGGCAGAAACTTGAAGTAGGCTCCACTCTTATATACGGGAATAATAGCTTTTGCCTTTTTTCTCTTTAATTTCTCTGTTGCATTCTTGAGACATAAGTTATAGGCGGATACTGTACAGTAGTTCCACAAGTCTGTGTTCTCAAATAGGTCCTGTTTGAAAATTTAGAAAGTTTACTTTTACTTGTAGTTAAATGGGATTCAGGATTCGGTTCCAGAAATGTAGCAAACTGTGTTGCTGTCTCCATTGTATGTTTAATAATTAATATTTACTGATCGATTTGCTCTACATGGGAAATACGTCTGTGAATGCAGAAGAGAGGAGAGTTTAGTTATAATAGAAAACACATCATGCATCATGAGGTATCTTTCAAAATGTATTTCAAAGCACCGTTTTATGCGTACCATTGCTTTAATCTTGTGTAGTTAGAAAGTTAACTAGGGTTTGAAACGTAGTATTTAAGAATTTAAAAAAGTTAAGTACTCTGTTTTGCAATTATTGTAGATTTGCACCCTAGTTACAGGACAACATGCTCTGGATTCAGAGAATAAGCAAAAATGGCTTGTTTTTTAACTTTGGTCATTTATATTTTAGCCGGTGACACCAATGGTTAAGTCAGACGATGATGTCTCATGAATTTCAGCGTTTAACATGTTTTTACTGTACGTCATCATGAATTATTTGTATGGCATAAAATGCACGTTGGCTCATATGCTATGCTATTCATCTGTTGGAATTTCTGTAAAGCATGTTTTTGAAAGGCAGGAGAGATGGACTTCATTTTTAAACTGATAACACAGGGATGAATGGAGTGGACAGGCTGGGTCTAATGGCAAATTGATGTTTTACTTCTTGGTAATAAAAAGTCCCCTCAGGCATCTTTGACCAAGTCTAGGATAGATTCAGATTAATAATGGATGACTCATATATCTTTTAAAAGTTGGAATTGTGGCATTTGGTCGTCTTCGTTTTCCACGGGAGATTTGGCTCTGTTGATGTTTCATTTGGACATCTAAATATACTTATCCAGAAAGGATTTTGTAGCATCGATGGTGTTATTTTATGTTTCTGTGTGCTGCCTGTTATCTATAAGAAAAAAAATGTTTTGTAACCTGTCAAAAGTGTTGGCATTATTGGCCTTAAATACAAAATAAAAGTACAATTACAAATTCTTTAAGGAAATAATGTGCAATACAATATACAGTATATATTAAAGAAGTGTACTTTTAATTTGTATTAAAACTTACTTTTTTACTTTTGATGTTTTCTGCGGTTAACAGTATTTTAAATAATAATGAGAATTACATATTCGAATAAAGTGAGAAAGTTTTAATATTTTTAGATATTTTTATGATATCCTTAACACTTACCCGAACCGAAAATGGCTGTTTTATGTTGTCAGTTGTAGGCTTTTAAGCTGGAATAGGAAGAAATTAACATGAAAATAACCCCAAAAAACATATTATGAATTTGTTTTCTATTACTTAAAAAAAAGCCAAAAATTGTCATTAAAGATATGCAAATATTCACATCACAAATGCTATATTTTCTTAGAGCAAAAACATTATTTTTATTTTATTTTTCAATTTTTTTATTACTTTTTTATTTTATTTAATTAAATGACAAATAGGACACAGGCCATTTTAATGGTTGTTTTCATGGCAGATTCATTCCACTCTTAAATGTGCTTTTTAAAACTAGCCTCACAATAATGTCAGATTTGATTTGAAATTGGCAAATACAGTAACTGGAGACATTTCTGACGGCAATGTTCTTACCCATATCATACATTATGACCTGTATTATTAACCTTTTATAGTGCCCAATGTGATTTACTGACACATTTGTCTGGAACATTTTCATCTCAACATTCACCTGCTCATTCAAGCTTCTCCATTTCTGCTAGTGTAAGATGAGTTCAGATGAGATGCATGCGGCGCAGTATACATTTACTCAGTTTGGCCGACCACAGGAAAGATGCTCTATTATAAACTGATGCTATAAAGGTGTATGTGTGCGCGTGTGTGTGTATTAACCTGTAGACTCATACCCTGTCTTTATTCCTCTCCTCTGCACTGCGTCTGCTAGAGAAATCCACACCTGGAGAACTCTAAGTGTGGGGTATTGTATGTTTAATTCTAGCCACAGTACACATTCACCGCCTGTTTGCGCACCATTTTGCTTTATTATTTGATCCCATATGTGACATCTTTTTACACTTTATTCATTTTTAGTTTTTTTTTCATTTACAATTTGGCACATGCACTGAAGTCTGTGTTAGTTGTTATACCCAAGCTTTGTTCCAAAATCCATCGAGCTACATCAAAGCCTCAAAAGCAACCTCCTACCGTCACATTAAAGGGATAGTTCACCCGAAAATGAGAATTCTGTCACCATTTTCTCACCCTCTTGTCATTTCAAACCTGATTGACTTTCTTTCTTGCGCAGAAGAATGTTACCGGCACCCATTCACTTGTATTGGTTTTTTCTGCATACAATAGAAGTGAATGGGTGCCGGCGCTGTTCGGTTACCAACTTTCTTCAAAATATCTTCTATTTTGTTCTGTAAAAGAATGAAAGTCTTACAGGTTTGAAATGACAAGAGGGTAAGTAAATAATGACAGAATTTTCATTTTTGTGTGAACCATCCCTTTAACCTCGCGAGTGACTGATTTGGAGCACCCTACATAGGCAGCATCAACACACTATGCAAAAAGTGCTCATGACAAGAAACACAGCACACTCAAATTTTGGGTAAATGACCATATTTAAAAAAAGTCATGCATGAGACATACATCCAATGCTACATTAGAATTTAGCATCTTTTGAGGCGGCACATTTTGGGTGCATATGATATCTTAGAATGCTTATTACTAGGTAGCTCATTTGTTTTTGGAACACTGCAAAATACTTTTTTATTTTGTATGAAACTTTCGCTCACTATCAATGTGGCCTGTGTTTGGTGTGCATTTTGATTTTTTCCTCCTGCTTTTTCCGTTCTCAGTTTATTTGCTTGCTATGCATTGTCGCCGTTAAATGTTAGCAACATCTCTGCAGTGATTTGTGCCGGGAACTTCAAGGATGGTTCAAATGTCAACAAATTACCATATTAAAATAAGTTTAATTTCCACAGCGAGTCCCATAGCCTGTTAGATCACCTTCTCATAAATAGCATTAACATGTGTCCCACGGTGCAACAATTACAGTGAAAAGGGCACTTCATGCGCTCTCGTTCACTCAAAGAGCGGCTTCAGATGACACTGCCGCAATCCAGGCTAGCTGGTAATTATTCCTCTGAAATGCTGTCACAACCCGGTCCTGTGTGCCGTTAAGCTAATATGTTGTGTTCACGAAGCAAAGCCCGATTACTCCCACGCCGTGCCACCTACAAGTCACACGGTATAGTGGATTTAGCTTGAATCCCGGAGGTTGCCAGGTCTTTTCATACAAAATCCACACGACTGCTTTTTTTGTGACATTACATAGAAGACATTATAAAAGAGGTGCTAAAGGTAGTTTGGCTTAAATTACAGAGGGCAGAAAGTAACAGGCGAATGATTTTATGGTTTTTGGCAATTTAGTTCATGTTGGAATTATATAGCCAGTAAAGTGGCTCTTGAGATTCAGGTTCAAAAACCTGCATTTCTGGCGGGATTATTGGGTAGGCCTATTAAATGAAATGTTCTTATGCTACAAAAAGAGAGGTGTAAAAACAGGTCTCTCTGAAAATGCTTAAATCAAACACACTGAAATACGCTCTGAACAATGCTGGGTTATTTTCAACCCAGCGTTGGGTCAAAAAGGTACAAACCCAACCGTTGGGTTAAATTAACCCGGAAAACAACCCAGCATTTTGGGTTGAATCCACCCAGCATAGGTTAATAGGTTATTCGTTGGGTTCATCCATTTTTGACCCAACGCTGGGTTAAAAATAAGCCAGCATTAACCCAAAAGCATGTCTCACTTACACATTTACTAGTAACAGGTTTGTAACAGTTGTGGTATTTTTACATCTGTTATGATTGGCTAATCATTCAGCATGCGATATCAATAATATTATTTACTCACAGGTTGCAGGTTTTCTGAGTCAATATAACTTGGACTGCCGCACACTTCGGTAACAGCAAAAGTTATTGACTTCCAAGTCTCTGAGCACGGAACAGGAATGTGTACATGTGTGCAGATGTGCTCACATACATTACTGTAGATGCATGGGTGCGTGACCCTGCACTTGTCACATGGGGTGTGTCTTGCACATGTACTGTATGGTTTAGATCAGTCGACAGTTCTGTACTCATACATAAAGCAATTTGAGATAAATAATAGATGATCGGAGAGTGATGTGATAGCATAAAACACAATAGGGTTGTACTAGTCTCGCATGGCCAGACCTTTAGATTGATAGATTGTCGAGCTTTCATTGGCTAAGGACCGTCCAAGACTGTTTGGAGGAGAAGAAATGTGAATTCAATGTCCAAAGGCATCATGGAAACCTGTAGACTTGAGATGACGACTTTAAAACTACTGAAATGTTTCCATATATTGATACAGAAAGTAGAGTATTTGTTTTCAGTATGTAGAAGTTTCGAGAAATTATCATGGCATATTAATATGGTAATATTTCAAACCATGCTACATGCAATATATTGCTCTTTACAATTATGTTCTATTTGAGACTACATTGTTTATTGTTGTATTTTTAATATTTGTGTAGTTAAGCCATACAAACAAAATGTCTAGGGGTAAAGTAAAATGATTTGATATACGAGAAATATACGAATTTGTGTTAAGTTTAGTATTTTGTAACTATAATTAGATAAAAAACTGGTTTATTATTATTTAGATAGCTAGTTAAATGTGTGTGTGCGTGTCTGTGTTTTTACTGTATGCATTAAAGCCTGAACGAATGAACGAAGAACTAAAAACGACATGCTTTTTTAATAGTCATCAACTAAGTTGTCTTACGGATTTGTCAATTTGGTAAACGGACAAACTCAAGTGTCGAAAAAATAAATAATTCCAAAGCACTTATTTTGCCCTCATCTTGCTCCCACCCCGTAAAGTGGCAGCACAAACTCATAGCATGCGTAACATCACAAAGAAACACACTTTCTCCTCACGCCGGGAGCTCGTTTTGTTTCAGGAATGATGATAAATCACGGACAGCCCCAAAAATAATAAAAGGGCCACTTATGCCGCGAGTTCTACTCTATTAATATTTATGGCCACCTTCACTCGCCGCTGCGCTCTTCACTTCACTCTCTTTTATTAATATCATCAGAACAATGTCAGCAGGCCGCTTTAAAGGGCCATTGAGATAAAATGGCCAAAGATGGATGCGCCCGCTGCATATGCATGCCGACTGTACGCATCTGTTTCAGCACTGTCAGGCGCTGGCAAAGCACATTCGCCATAACGGCCCGAATCCCAACTGTGTTTTTATTGCCTACAGAGAAGTCACAGGGTCATTAATTATATATATACTTCGATGCTGCTTTAGAGATAAAGTGAGCGGTTTCGCAGCCATTACTCGCGTTTATAAAACAGGAAATATGTGACTTGATGCAGCACAGTGTGCAAGTGAATAACTCAGACTGATGCGAGATTACTGTAGCGCTGTAAAGGTTTGTGCAAAGTTGCATATTTAAAAAAACGTACACTAATATTTTTTGCTGCCTTAATTTTGATTTTACAATTACATTGGCTTTACAAGTAATTTTACCTTAGTATTTTTTATTAAGTATTCAAGTATTTTTACATTACAAAACGGTTAGCATAAAGACTAACCTTACTAAATAATTAGCATTAACATTTATTGTTTCTTTACATTACTTCAACTTTTGTAACATAACTAAATAGCTTAAAAAAATGATTTAAGTATTCAAATATTTTAAATTACATTGTTATTTCAAATACCGTTTTTAAAAAGATCATCCTACGTAAGTAGACGTTTCAGCCATTGTGAAGGCCTTCATTAGACGATGATCGAAACGTCACTGGTTTTAAAATGATAGTTATATACTTTTATACTTTTAGAATAAGTGTTGACCTTGTTGACCTCTAGAATAACCATTTTTTCAACTTAGTATTATTTGTTGGTTTTTGATCCTCTTTTTGTTAGCTGAGCATCTCTTTTCAACCTTTATATCAATTCATCAAAATATATTAAAGGGGTCATATGGCGCGAATTTGTGTTTTTCTGTGTCTACATGCCCATGCATGTATTAGACAAGTAAAATAGCAAAAATTGACCGCCCAAATGAATACGCAAGTAATGTGGGCGTACCTGTCTGTACAATTGCTTTGGAATCTGATGTTCCAAATATGGTAAGAGGCGTTACATTTCCGTCACACGCTTGCAGTATTCGATCAGTTACTACGCACTGGTTACTGGCCAATCGTAGCACACCTCGCTTTTCAGAGCGATGAGCTTTGTAAAAAATTTGCGCGTTTCAGAGAGGCGGAGCAAAGAGGAGATACAAACATGCACAGTATGTGGAAAATACAGCGTTTTTTAACCTAAAATCGTGTATACACATTGCGTTACATCTCAAACAAACGATAATATTCGTTTTAGCCGTGTCATATGACCCCTTTAAGCGATTTTATCTTATTTTTATAAATTACAGCAACTCACCACTGGTCAAGACGTACTCAGAACTGAATAAACATACGCTTTAATATTTTTTGCTGCCTTCATTTTATTAAATACAATCAAATTTGCTCATTTCAAACTAATTTTAACTTGTGCGCAAACTTAAAGGTTATACGAAACTGTAAGCGTGAAAAACAAACTTCAGTGATGCGTGGCAGATTTGCTTCGGCAAGAAGTATGCATCCATGAAGGCGCTAATGAACAAGTTTACTTCACTTGCATGTCTCCACCTATATTGTAGTTAATCAAATCGCCATTAACAGATACCATCTGGTCTTTATTATGCGATCAGGCTGCTAGCGCTGTCCTAGCTTAGCGGATGTCATATCCTCTTGTCTTTACCTGAGAAGATTCGGTCCGCAGAGACTGCAAAATCAAGACGCGCTGATGACAGGGCCTCATTTTGGAGTGCCGAAAAGCGCTACGTTCACCAACTGCTGTCTGTATCTCTCGTTCCACTCTGTTTTTCTGACTCTTTTGGTGTCATAACAAAATGTCTGTGAAACTCCCACCATCTCTGTCCATCCAGTAGCTGTACACACACATCCACCTTCTCTTTGTTCTCTCTCACTCCACGCATTATTTTTTTCACTTGAAGCCAGATGTGCAGTTTCATCCATTTCATATATAGTTTCATGCTCATGTTTACAGATTCAAGGAATAATTCACCTGAAAGTTAAAAACGGGTCATCATTTACTAACCCTCATGTTGTTCCGACCGCCATTATTTTTGATGTGGAACACAATTGTAAAACTGCTCTTTTCTATACACCGAAAGATAAGCTGTCGAGCTCCAAAAATGACATGAAACACCACACAAGCCACATGACTCCATATGACACAAAGCTGAGAAGACAAACTGGAATACAATGCATGAATATGGATTTCAATGGTGTCTTTCAGTTCTAGAAAGACTGACATGGTCAAAGTGAACTGTTGTGGTTTGGAAACGAGCCACGTACACATTCTTCCCATTTTTTTCTTTTGTGTTCCGCAGAAAAAATGATAACGGGCGGGTTTGGAACCACATGGGGTGAGTAAATAATGGCACAATATAAATTTTTGGATGAGCTTATCTTCGACTGATAGTTAAACAAGTTTTACTCACTGTTACTGCTTTAGCTGAGATATTTTTAAAGCCATGTGTACCTTGAGCCATCCAGCATCAGTTAGTGGATATTTCGAAGGCTTACCATTCGTTTGTTCTAAATTAAATAAATCAATCCAAGTTATCAGTAGCACACAAGAGAGCAGTTAGATTTCAGTATTTTTATCATTGTCTTGTCTCATTATTTACAAATCCAATCACTAATCAATGTGTTTGTCCTTTTTTGGCTTGCTTTTATTTGATTTTGGTTTATTTTGTTCTTGCTGCTTCAGAAGAAATGCGTATTCCTATTCGTATTACCTGTAAGTAGCATTAAATACAGAATATCTATAACATGAACAATCCCTGTTACATTTACCTGCTTTTCTGTGACGTACTTTTACATTTCTGAGGGGTATTTTGGGACCTTAGTTCAAATTTTCATCACAGTCAGAAAATGACAGAATTATTATACGATATAAATGAAAATAAATGACACATAATCGTAGGCTCATAAATCTCTCGACTTTGCCATGGTGAACAAAGCTGCTTAAAATAAAGGCTTTTTTTGGAGTAACACTTGAGTTTGGAATTGAAATATTAGCGGTCGTGCAGTTCCAACTGTCTTTGTGTTAAGCTGAATGGTTATGGCTCCATGCATCTTTGCCTTATTATTATCGACTATTTCTACTTTTTCCTCAAGTCCACTTGGACTGATATGATATTCCTTTTTGTTACGCATAAACTATTCTCCGCCATGTCAGCTGTTACGCCCGCTTCAGCGCTTTAGCGCGCGGGGTTGTTTAATTTTCTCTCTGTGCGACAGAGCCTTGCTGCGGGACGTTTACTTCGCGTGTTAAAGGATTAAAAAGCTCAGAATCACAGTTGGATTTACCATGTGCTGTCTTGGCGTTTACTCACTCCTGAAATATAGATGAAAGGAAGAACGCAACCAGGAGGACATCTTTCAGTAGTTTGCTACCTGAAAGAGCTATAGGCTAAAGCTGAACGCTACGACATGGCACAAAAGCTAGTGGAGTCGTTTTTCTATTTAATGTGTTATTTTATGAGCGTGATTTTGAGTTTTGTCGAGTTGATCCGCACATTGAGGTTTTGTAAAACAGTCAAGGAATGCATTTTTACTTTTGTCTTCATCCAGTCACAGACTGTGTAACACGACAGCTAAATTTCAATATAAATACCGACACATACGAAAAGTCCTTTGTTTCATATTTACTCATTTATTTACAAATAATTTTATTGATGAATGTTGACTTTTTGCATGAATGGAAGAAAAATTCGCCTTTATACTCATTCTCTTTCTCTTCCATTCCCTCTCTCTCTCCGTTACAAGACAACATGGACAAAGTCAAGGCCATAAAGACGGTTTATAGTGTCCTAACCACAGGACAGTGTTAACTTTTAATGAAGTGCTTTTCTGATATTCATTAAATAAGGATTATCTATAGTTTATTGCCACTTACAATATGACAAGAATTTGGTGCTCCAAATGGGATCCATTACGCTGCCATTCAACTGATTTTATTATTTGATGGGTTTTGTGTCATCAAATGTTCCTGTGACCTTTAGGGCACATTGAGGTACCCTAACTTGGTCATTTAAAATGATTCTTGGCACCTTTATTGTGCCATACTAGATGTTTGTAGCACACAAGAGTTCTAAATATAAAACTAAATACGACACATGCTCCTGTAGAAATAGGTGTTTGAGGGCAAAGCATTTTAGCATAACACTGTTTTTTATCGTTTATAACCAATGTGCCCACATTGGTTGGTGGAACAGAGTTTGTCTCTTGCACTTTATCAAATACCATTTTATTACTTTATAGCAATTGCACTGATAATAAAGATGAACGTTTTTTAACTTTTAAGTTCTCTACTATTTCTCTTTTGAACCACATCCACCAAAGTTTTAACATTTTTGGGCATACCATACGTGAACTTGAACCTCAGCAAAACGACTCCAATTTCAAAGGTTGGCCTGGTTTTTAAGGAATCTAAAATGTTATATATTTTTTATAAAAGTCTTTTCCAGATTCCCAGAAGAGAAAATAACGAAACGTGGAGTTATTTTTAAGCTGAGGCCTGCAGGAGAAGGGAGCACATATTGAGGTCAAATGCTGTTCTGTTGAACCTAGAAAATCAAAGAGTCATTTTATTGGGATAACTCTCCAATCCACCGCTGACAAAAATACCTTCCTTCAAGATCAGTGCAATAAGGTGTTTTAAGATTTAAGCTTATGAACAGCTACACTGTCTGTACCACATCAAGGTTTTTGACACTTTTATGTGGCGGTGAGCGGTGGACTGTAATGGATTAGTGGACAGGGTCAAACAGAATTGGGAGATGTTGCAAGCCAGATTCAAACCTGTCATTGTGTTGTAAAATGTTTTCTAACTGCTAAGCCACCGGTGCACTCTATGAAAAATAAAGCATTACTGCTGTCTTCTCAGTTATTACCTGAGTTGATGACATCATAGCTACTGAAAGTGCCCATTGGACGAACGAATTCAGATACAGAAAAAATATTTTATTACCGCAATGCATTGCAGTTGTAATGGTAATTTATTGAATATCGACTTTTTATATAATAACCTTGCCTGGTTTTGTTCTACATGGCAATGTTGTGACTTTTCTGTGCCTTGGTTTTACTACTTTTTTGGTCTGGCATATATCACTGCAGAATATGAATTACAGATGTTTGTCTTCGAAAAGATCATGTTGTCTATGTGCTCTGTATCTATCTGTGCGCTTTTGTCTTGTATGTTCTGTCTTAATGTCATGTTTAGGCAATGCTTAGGTTTAATGCTCCTAAGCTGTGCATATTCATATCTAGCCCAAAATTGGCAAGTCCATTGAAAATCTAAATGTATCACAATAAATGAACAACATGTGCCCAAAACAAATAAACCTGTACTCAACACATTGTGATGTACACAGCTAGAGTCTCCAGCCGAAAGCATTTCCCAGACACTGAAGTGTATAGACTTGGTGATATGTATGAACGTGTTCTGTTGTGAATGGATTTGAAGGAAACTGGCTAAAAAGCAGAAGGAGACGGCCAGCAGCAGTACACAGAGGGAGATGGGGCCCGTCGGCACGGCGGATAAAAGCACAGGAAAAGTCAGCACTCTCCATAAGGACGATCCGTTCTCCACCAGCAGCCAGGACCTCAACGGATTCTGTGAGTTCAGCAAATCTATGACTGTGACTTTATGATTCAGCTGCCCTGCCTTTTTTATTATCTCCAACAAATATTTCATTGTGCTACAGTAACAGGAGGTGAAAGAGAGGAAAGTTGGCATTCGGTGAATGAAAGAAAGAAGAGAGTAATAAATAAGCAGTCATAGGAATGAATGAATCAATGAATTTACTAAGTGCATATTTGATGGGAACAAACGAACAAATGAAGTGGATTCGTAATTGAACAATTCATGAATAAAATAATAAGAAATTAATAATCTAAAAACTGAATTATGTTATGAATCAAAGTGCAAAGTTTTGAAGGAATGAATGAATGAGCAAACGGACGAACAAACAAGTCCATATTTTATGTGAATGAACAAACAAATGAGGTGGATACATTATTAAACAATTTACAAAAAAAAAAAAGAATGTAGAACTTAATGATTAGCAGAAAAATTATTTAATAATTGAAATCAAGAAAGATATGAATAAATGAATGAATGAACAAATAAACAAAAACATGAATGTATGAAAGAATGAATGAATCAACAAGCTAATGAATTAACGAACAAATCCTTTTTGTACAAAGTTGAGAAGCATTAGTCACATTCAGAACTTTTTTCTAGCATTTTAAAACTCTGTTTCCCTTCTTTTTAAAGTCACAAAAGCCAAAGCCCACAGGTCAGGTAAGAGCCACATTCTCCAGATACAACGGTCTCCTACCACCAATCTCAGGAGCCATTACTGCAATCACGCAAACTTCCTCCTCGTGCCGCTATCATGTTAATGAGCTCGGAAAGGGGCTAAAAGGGGTCAAAAGGGTTCAACGATCCGTCGTTTTACTTAACTCACCATTCTCCCTGATTTTCTATACAAACCCTCTGTCAGAAAACCCAACCATAGGTCGGCCCGTGTCTCACACATGCTTTCCAGAGATCCGCGCATGGACCGGCGCTGAGAGCTATTTTGGATCCGAACAACATGGAACCAGCCGCTCTACATATCAAGAGGCTTGGCTATTGACTTGCTGGTTTAAAAGGCGCTGGAGAGAAAAATAGCGAGTGGCATTTGGACTTGGGGCGTTTTTTCTTTTTTTCGCTTTCATTCTCAGTTTTAAGTGGGGTCTGGCATGCTGTGAAGCGGCTGTAATTAGGAAGGGTCTTTCTTAGTCGCTTTCAACACCAAATGTCACCGTGGCCTTTGTGTACGGAATCATTTGAATAGAACTGGAGGAAGAAGAAGAGGCAAGGAGAGAAAGAGCGAGAGAGAGAGACAGGCGTGTTATGCATAATGATCATATTTATTTCATTTAAAATCAACACTGATTGACCATGTGTTTCGCACAGTTAGTTTTTTCCAAATGGCCGAAGTGAGAGCAGCAAACGCAGTTTATTTATGTGCTTGTTTTGGAGTATTTCAAGCACGGAGTAATTGCAGACCATTATAGTATCTGTTGCTTGTTTCTAATGGTCCGAGAGGCGACGTTACGGCACAGTGCAAGATCTTTATTATAGACATGAATCTCAGCTCGCATGTTAAAAATAATTCAGAGCTCAGCCGTAATTGCTGTAAGTGAGAAGTTCTTTACAAAGAGTGTTGAAATAATGTGACGAACAACTTTCCAAGACTTTCAAGCTGGGCTTTAGAAAGCTTGCCATGTTTAAATGTGTTTTTGTGCTTGGCCTTTTTGCTGCTTTTATTGATGGTGTAAGGTTTGGAGAGGTGGAGATAAACACGCTGAGTGTGCCAGAAAATCTAATTTTATTGGGTGCGATGAGGGTCGGGGAGGTTACGATTGGTCCGAGAAAAAGGAAGAGATAATGATGCGAGCCAGAATCGACAGAATATTGCCATTTATACATTGATATTGGTGGAAACAAGGTAAAATGTTGCAATCTAAGAGTCAGGAGAGTAACTTCTCTTATACTGATAGCTGAAAGTATAAGAAAATTAGCCAAATTTATTCATAGACAAACACACAGTGGGCGGGTACAGTATATCCAGAACTTGTGTTCGCCGGAATCCATGTGGTCCTTTTCACCCCGTACTGTAAATGTCTTTTTTTCTCCCTTACATCTAAACCTTCCTCTCACGTGGTCCACTGTTACAAACACACATTATTTTTATAGCAAGGCTTTTAGAAGATAATTCAAAGTATATCTGTGATATTCACATCCAAACTCTGCATTTCAAAGGTATTACCATTTAAATGAACAGAGAGACACCTGCCTCTCACCGCTTTCTTTATTCAGCCTTTCCAAACCCGACGGCTCCTGAGCTTTTGCTGTGAAAGCAATGTTTGCTCCACGGAAAGCAGAGATCCTTATGCTATTGCACGTGTATGAGAGTTGGGGGATTTCTGTGAAAGGGGGGTATGGAGAGATGGGGGATTATAATGGAAAGTCAAAAAATATATTGGCTATAGCAGTGGGTAAAAGAAATGTACTGAAATGTGTGGTGAGAATGGACTGCATTGTCTTCTGCTTCATTTGCATAACTTTCCGTTAGTAATGTGTCACTTTAATTTAGTCTGTAAATATTGAAGGTCTTTACATTATTTAGGAATATCTTGATTTAAAATTTGTGTGGGAAGAAATTTTCAATGGCATTTAGAGGCCTTTTTGACTCCTGCGGTCTCTGAGTGAAATGTCTGTTTGGTGGAAGTGACCTACACATTCTTTCTAGTGCTTTTTTATGAGTTCAGATAAAAATGTATTTGAAAAAAAATCCTTAACAAGATGCTGCATTCCTATTTCTATAGTGAGGGGAAAAGTGCAACGCTCAATATGGCCGCTCTAGTGACAGTAGCCCCGCCTTACAGTAAAAAGAGCCAATCACCAGTCGCTAAAGGAGGAGCTCTGTACATGTGATATACTTTATGAGTTACAATTTTTTTAATAAAACAAACTAACATTTAATCGGTTGATGAGTTTGTGATTGATACGGGGTAAGCAAACAGTTTTGGTGTCTGTCATCCACCAATTATTGCAAATTATTAGTCACTTGACCAGTTTATTATTCTATCACCAAATTTTTACTCCGTTTTCTTTTTAATCATGCGATGATTTTCTACATAGTGTTAAATGTTTGCTATACCGTGCACATGGCTATGTGAATCTGCTGTGTAATGTTGCTGCTATAGGCCCGTTTCACAATGACGTCACTTAACTTCCGCCATCTCGCAAAGCAGTGTATCATGACATCCGTCTTGCAACAAACAAGAAGAAGAAGAAGAACTTCTGTTTTGCCGTCTCGCTGGAACTTAACAACAGTGGAAGAACACTTATTCAAGTACTTATCCTAGCACCTTCGCTAACACAAAAAGAAAACAAAACACTTGCCTTCATAATCAAACAGGTACTGTTCAACAAAGTGTTTGTATGCTTTATCTAGCTTTGATCTTGTCATAAGCGAAAATTTGTCTGCAAGATGTTGTACCTCATCTAGCCGTATTTGTGGAAGCTGTGCGACGGACTTGGTAAACATCATTATGAGCCGCTAGCGGAAGTAATGATACACTGCTTCGCGGCAGAACTGAAGATGCGTGACGCCATGTGAAAAGGGCCTATTATGACGAGTAATAATCCAGTAGTGATGCACTGTATCTTTACTATGCTGTATGTACAATATGTAAGGGTATTGTCTAAGTATTCTTTCTCTCTTTCCCAGCATCCTCTTCTCCGTGTTCCTTCTCCATTCAGGGTAAAGCCCTGCAGAGTAAAACGCTCATCAACTCGTACTACTCAGGTAAGCAACATTTATTAGATTATTGTGATGTTTTAGGTCAAATATCTGCACTGGTAGCCCAAACGTTGTCAGTTTAAATCCGACTGGGGTTCCATCTGCTATCGCCATTGAATATATTAATGATTTTGGCTAGTTTTATTCTTTTTAGCTAGGAAATGTAGTTTTGGCAAGTGTAGTTGGAAACTCTGTATTATGGTTAAAATCATTCTGCACATTTTATTGCTGAAATTTGTGCTGAAAGGGCTATCATGACATCTGTGGTGTTCAGAGGTGGACATTATTCTTACAAAATGCATTTTGAAGTATATGTTCTTTATTAAAATATTTTTACCTCACTGCATTATAGACCTCTTCGGATGATGTAAACGGATGATGAGAAGATTTACAAATAATAATTAAAACTAAAACCGGAAGGGCTTCTGGACGAGTGTTTACATCTTGCAAAGTGGTCTATAATGCATATATCATACTTTTTTCTTCAATACATTTGATAAATTCACGTTGATTTTTATTGCCTTTAATATTTGAGTACATTCAAAATCTATTACTTTCTTTACTCAAGTATTTTGTGAAAGTAAGATTTGGTATGTTCTTAAGTATTAAAGGTAAAAACATTTATTAATGAAATGCAATGAAGAATGATTTATAATGTTGATTTATAAGTTGATTTATAATGTAGTAAAGTACAATTGTTCCAGAGTAAACCACTCTGATAAAGTACAGATACTTCATCTGGGCCCGGCTTTTATTACACACAGAGTCTTAGATTTAAAAGAATTGTTCTCACACATATAAAAATTCTGTTATCACTTACTCATACCAAACTCATACGTGATATCATCCCAAACCTTTATGACTAACTTTCTTGAATATCCGGTTGGTGGATTCAGTGGCTGTTCAGTACATTATGACTCATTGCTGGGCCAAGATATCTAAGAGCAACTCTCTTCAACAATACTTGTGTAAACATTTATGTCAAAACAAAATATGTTTTTCAGCTTTGACTCTTTTGTATTGCAGTTTCTAAGGAGCCCGTTCCTGCCACGACATCCATAGGTAAGCGTCATTTTTCTTCTACCACTAATAAACCGTTTTGTTTGCGACTAATCGTGCAATGAACTACTTGTTCATTGTTCATCTCTGACGTAAAGATATAAGGAAGCTCTATAGTAGATAAAAATAGTCCTAGACTAAACCAGCATGCTGTGATTTTGTGGCTCTTAAACATCTTTTAGTCATAATGTATGGGTTTAGATGATGAAAGATCATAACGTTGACCTTTGATGTCACAGTCAGGCTCCATCTACTCTCTCCATCTGATTAAACGAATTGCAGTTTGTAGCGTCGGTGCAGCTGAATGTGGTTTAAGTGTTGATGTGGGCGTCGTCCTCGCGCCGATGCATCCGTCTCATGCTGGGTGAGATTAGAGGAATGAAAGCCCTCTGTCAGTTCAAACAAAGTCTATGTTTATATCCAAATGTGTGGAAAGTGATTTGAATCAGATCATCAGTCGTCGGAATACTAATGTTCAGATTTGGCAGATCGGTGTGTGACGCATACACACACACGCACTCCTACACATTCTTGTGTCTTTTCAAAGGCAGATTGACCATTTCACAGCCAACTCCAAAAGCTGATATCAAAGAAGTAAAATGACAAAAGTAATGACATCATTTAAGCGTTTTACCCAAAGTTAGTTTCTTTCTTTCCCTCAAGATTCAAAAAGCGTTATTTGGCTTCAAACGCTGAGATTTAAATATTTCCAGAAACATTAGAATTTTGTCAATTGTAAACATTTGGATGGTTGCAAATGGTTAGAAATAGGTTGAAAAATGTATAGAAACAGGTTTAAACAATGGACACACTTCTGTTGTGTTGGCATACTCACCTTTTTGAGGATCCGTTGAAGAAAAACAAACCAAAGGCACATTTTGTCGTGACAGTATTTCTGCTTTAGCACTGCCGGCAATTTTTGCCGGTCGCGCAAAACCTCCCGCCATACTCCCATTCTTCAGGAGATATTGAAAGCGTTCTTTAAAGGCGGGTTTTGAGAGAGGATTTCTGATGGATATCTTGGTGGGCTCAGGGCTTAGATTCAGTCCAGAAGCTCATTTCAAAGGTTGGCTCTGAAAGGCTCGGATGCAGGGGTCTCTAAACACGCACCTCTGATCCTGACACTTCCTAGTAGGGGTTTGAAAACTCCCGTTTTAAGCCTTACGCTCGGCAGCTTGGGCTGCAACTGGCCCAAACACACTCACTCAATGGCAAGGAACTTCTAAGAGCAAACGTATTTACAGGGGTTATGAAGGTGGAGACGGCTGCTTTATGCGAGGGGAAGAGAAAAATCAAGACAGGGAGAAAAGAGCACACAGACGCCACAACAAACCTCGCCTTCAAACACTGGCTGGCTTTACGCGGGTTGGAGGCGTTTATTGATCGTGGCAGTGAATTTGTACTGTAAGATGTTTGTACATTGGAGTTGATATATGTCACGATTATCTGCTTCCTACATTCAGAGTTGGAGGTTTTCTAGAAGACATCTGGCCTGATCCGGCAACTGGAAAATATGAGCTAAATAGATTTCCTAAAGGAAACAATAGAAAGCAAAATAGTGTTTCAGGGTTTAGTTCTGCTTAAATGAAGAACATTGTTGTTATTTCCCTCAGCATGTGTCTTGCCTTGAGAAAGAACAATCTAAATGAGATGTCTTTAATATTTCAATAATTCCTTCTAGACAGCAGTGAGATTTAATGGAGAGCGAATGCACCATCCTCTAGAGACTCAGACTTTAAAGTATAGTTTACCCAAAACTGACATTTGTGTTATTATTTACTACTGAAAGTCTTTTTTCATCTAGTGTCATTTTGTTCATGTTACAGCTACATGACTTATACATGTTAAAATGGGATTATTTTATTTTTATACACCAGACCCATTTGTATGCCTTCAGAACACTTGAAACGTATTGGAATACTGCAAGTCATGCGGCGTTATTTATTACATTTGTGTTTTTAAGTCAAAAATATATAGCACACCCAAGGCTGACACCACATACAAAACGATGTTCGAACAGAGGCTTGCCGGCGGTGTGATAAGGATTGATTTTTGTAAAGAAGAATTGGAAGGGCAGAGCGATAATATCACATAAGAAATACAGCCACCTGTACAAGCGGAGATAAAAGAATCAGGCATTTAAATGAGAAGAAAGAGCATTTCAATCTGTTTTACAGACTTCATTTCTGGCTCCGGTCATATATCTACAGACGCTCCCGGCTCGATGATGTCGAGCTGAGATTAGGAGGTTCAGAAAGACCGGTGACCCCCTCATCATTTATAAACCTGCCTGTTATCCGGAGCCTTCCACTTCATTTATAGGCTATCGATCATGCCGCTGGATGAAGCGCCAGAAATCGCATGTAGGGACGGTGATAGAATTCAGCCGGCCGTTTTTTTAAATCATATTTCCGGTAAGTCACTGAGAGGATCGTCCACACAGACTGAATTTTTTGTCCACGCAATGCAAAGAATTTGTTACAAAGACAGCATGAAGTCAGTGAAGTCGCAGTATAAGAGGAAGATAAAGAGTGAAAAATTGAGATGTTGTAGAGAAGTTGAGATATCTGTGAGGCTGACGGAAGCTTGAACGGAACGGAGAACAGAGATAGAAATAGAGCGAGAGAGGGAGAGGTTTTGTTTCAGGGAGGAATGATCGTTGGATATAGAGAACCCGCTCCGGGACGGGCTTGATTTTACTGGTTAGCTACAAGAAGCCTGGCGACTCCGGTTTGACATTGAGTTTAATGACATTGCTTATGTATAGCTCGGGAGACTTTAGGGAGTTCTTAGTTACATTTCATTTAAGTAAGATGCTCCTGTACTCAAATGCCTTATTTGCTCCTCATGCAACGTTGCTAGGTGGTTGCTAAGGCATATTGAATGGTTGCTAGGTGGTTGTCTCAGATCGATGGAAGCGTCTGCTCACCAGCACCTATTCACATCAGATCACATTCTACATATACCTATTAGTTCATAGTTGTATTACATTTCTTTTCCTCTATGTGTGAGCAACCATAAGAGACCCTTTCCCAGATGACATTTAGAAGAAATCTACAGTGTCATTATTTAGTCACCTGTGACTTTAGACTTGTCAGGTAATTATTTCTGATGGCAAACACTGTAGCAGTTTGTCATAACGTAACCGGGCCGATAGTTGAGGCTTAATGTGATTCTCGCTCTGTTCTTCTGAACGCACATAATGTGATGGCAGCAAAGAGTTGCATGTATACATGAAAGCGTTATGAGATGGACAAGTATTTTTAAAGTCCCCCTGAAGCGGAAGTTGCGATCGTGTTTACTTCCGTATTCTGACACATTTCCCTGTGAAACGGAATTTCGAAAGCGATAAAATGTGGGCGTGGTTTTTTTCCCCTGCAAATTGATTGGATGTATGAAAACAGCCATTGCATTTTGAAAGGGAACTGGGAGCAGACTGAGAGTTGAAGGGGAGGAGTTAACAGATGCCCCACCCATGCCGTCTAACATACGACGTTTAAGATGGATAATCACTACAGGATAATTCACTATTTTAACAGAAGATTATGAGGGCACATGATTTTTAAAATGAAAAGGACCCACATTGGTAAGCTATTTTGCTATATTCTAAGGAATTAATAATAGGAATTGTTATTTTTAATTTCACTGGGACTTTAAATTGTAGTTTTATTTTAAAGGTCCAGTGAAATTTAGCGTCATCTAGTGATGAGATTGCAAATTGCAACCAACGGCTCACTCCACCACTCCCGTTCGAAGCACTACGGTGGCTGACACAAAACTAAGATGTCGTCACGTTTTTGCAAAATAACGTATTTGCAAAATCACACTCTGTAGAGCAGTTTGTCTGTTCAGGCTACTGTAGACAACATGGCAAATTACATGCAAGGGGACCCGTGGTGAATGTACAGAATAGCTCATTCTAAGGTAATAAAAATATAATGCTTTATTATGTAAGGTCTTTATATACCCCTATAAACATAGTTATGAATCTTACTGTATATTGCATTTCTGTCAATAGAGCCCAAAAATTACACACTTGACTTCTAAATGTTTATTAAACTGTGTATCATCTACTGATGCGGAAATACCGTATAGTATAAACTGTGTAATATTGAGTTGTGCTCAATAGTTTAAGCTAAGTACTCAGACATTAAACCCAAGACGCCTGTGTAGACTTCTCCACGACGTGCTGAGTGTTTGCACATGTTTCACTTTGATCTCAGCACACATCGGCCAACGTTTACAGAGGTGACAAGTGTACAGGGTGAAAACAAGAAGGAATGCTTTCAATTGAGTCTTTTTCAATTGGCTCGTGAAGGTATTAGGTTAAGAAAACTCCAGATTACACATTTTATAAGCTAAGTTTGGGAACTTATTCTATTTAGGATGTGGGGTTGGTTGCTAAGGCACCTTGTGCAAATGACGTTACGTTTTTACTATCTGTAAATGTCTCTCTTTGTGCATCGATTTATAACTCAGGAATTGGTCCATTGCGGTTTTCACTAGATAAACTGTAAGAAGTTACACACAAGTTAACCAACTAGAAAGTGTACAAATACATTTTGAACATTACAGTATCGTTTTTTTAAATAAGTGCGACATAGGTTTTTAAATGCCATGTTTTTTTTATACTGATGCAGTGCCATCTAGATATTTTTACATTAGATATTTTTTAGTTCAAATCAATTTTGGGCTGCTGTATAAAAGGTTACATACAGTGTGAGTGTAAGTTACTAACTTCAAATAATATACTGTGAATATATTGATATAGTGATATTTTACGTACATCACTTAAAACTCCATTTCCAATATTATATATTTTCCTTATGGCTCTACATGTCTCCACACAGTCCTAGCATGTTTGTGTTTATAAGACAACATTTATATGAGACTTTTTATGAAGTAAAAAGATTCAACAAATCTTTCAAGTGAAATGTCTGTGTTATTTTGACCTTCCGCACTCTCTAATCTGAATATATACAGCATCCCTTACATGATGTCACCTGCAGTGTGCATTTGACCGTTCGTTGCTAGGCCCGAGTTCAATATTTTTCCTGATGGAATGCAGCAGACGCTTCTCTCCGGTCATTTTAACAACATAATACACCCACCGGGCTGCCACTTAGAGATTCGCCCTATGCAGCAGAGACGAAAACACATGAATAATTAATTATGAAAGAACTGATAGCGACAGAGGGAGGGGGAAAGCAAATGGGTTGGGGAGTAATTTGAGAGACCCAAGAGTCTCTTGTGTATACTTCTCTCTCTCTTTCTGTCTCTCCCGCGCACCCTTTCTTCTTCTTTGACTGTTTGTATGTTGACTTCTTTGCCCTTTGCACAAAATGTAGTACATTTACAGACACTATAAAAATGCAGGGTTACCTAATGGTTTGGTGAAATATAGACAGACCCAACCATTGGGTACTGGGTTGTTTCATCCCATGGTCCGGTTAAATATATGGACAATTCTTAGGTTCATTTAAACCAATGGTTGGATGTGTCTTTATTTACCTAAGTGACCTAGGATATACACATTTCATAATTTTCAGAATAAAATGAAGCTACAACGGTGAGAAAAACTAGAAACTTGAAAAAGGAGCTTTATTCAATATAAATCTATGGGAGTTTAATTTTATTATTTAATATTAAAAGCCAAAATTCAATCTTTTATCATTTTGAGAAGTAATAGTCCACCTTTATGTCCGTATAATAGTGTCCTTCATGTCCGTTGTGAGCAACCGTGATAGTATGAGTAATAGACATTCATATTCTCAGTTGAGTCTTTCCTAGGGCTATGCTTCGGGCGTAATTGTTTTCTTAATAATACATTGTCTCCTCTAATACTTTCAACTTTCTCCTTGTGGCATTAGAAACGCTACAGTGCTAATATGCAAAATTACTCGTATTTCACCGCGCCGAAAGCGGAGATGTTTGGCGTGCGTTATGAATTTTTTAGCCTGAGAAATGCTTTAAGTGCGTAATGAATTTTCAAGGCGATTAAGATGCAAATAGCCACATTAATAATTTGTGGAGTAATATTCCACCGGCTCTGCCTCTCATGATGCTTCAGGTGTTTAAAGAAGGCCGTAGGAAAGAGGTTTTGTCTTTCGCGATTTTCGTTCCTCTGGTTAATGAACCCATTATCATCAATAACTACTTCAGTTCTGCTAATCTTGTTCTAATGAAAGAGTTGCAAGGACGGACTGTTGTGCTCGGGGTGTGTTGTCATTCGTAAGTGTCCCCGCTTGAAGTTTGCTGTATGTTAAGCTTTGATTGAATCTCCCTGTAGTGCCGGTCTTAGCCGAGCTTTCAAGGGCTTGCTTGTGATTGAGAGGTATTAACGCAAAGTAAACAAAGCTATGCTTTTTTTTGGACACCGTAACATGCAAGACTTCAAGAGTCTGTTTTCTTTCAGTCTATTTCTCCATATACCAGAATATGTCATTGAGATGAGGTTTTGAACATTATTACTGCATAGTATCCATCATTTTTTGAGAAGTTGCTTATTTTGCAAGTTTGGCATACTACAGCAATGAATTCTTACTATTCTAATATCACAATTTTTTTTCCTCCATAGATGGCAGCCATAGTGAGATGTCCCAGCCCTCCATGACCATCCAGACGTACCCATACGGAGGCTGTGAGTCCGTGGAAATGTCCTACCAGGCCGGTCAGTTCCAGCCGGCAATACGAGTGGCGGATTTGCTTCAACACATCACCCAGATGAAATGCGGCCAGGGTTATGGGTTTAAAGAAGAATATGAGGTAAGAATGGGGTATTTTTTTATGTCAATTTTTTTTTTAATTACTGATATTTTTGTTGTTCCAAGCCTCAATGACTTTCTTCTGTGGAAAGTCCAACACCAAAGGAGATGTTTTAGGATGTGAGAGCTGCTGCAAAGGGAAAGCGTTTTAGCTAATTGAGTGGCGTGAATTTCACTTAAAGCTACAATCCGTAACTTTGCTTCTATATCACGATTTATCTTTTGAACATAACATTGCAGGTTATTTGATATACAGCCGTGGAAAAAATTAAGAGACCATTTCAGGTAGGCTATCTGTTTATGTTAAATAATAAGTTTCCCTTTCATTCTGTGAACTAACAGTATTTCTTCCCAATTTCAAATAAAAATATTGTTCTAATTGAATTTATTTGCAGAAATACCTGCAAAGAAAATAAGAAAATAAGTTTGAATTAACTTTTAATCGAAACAACATTAATATTTGTACATGTATTTAGGAAACTTTCAAATATATCTTTTTTATGTGATAACCTTGATTTTTATCACAGTTTGTATGTGTCTTTCACATTGCTGTTGGATGACTTTGTGTCACTCCTGAGGGTTGATTTTGTTGAAATTTAACAGACACTAGACTGGAATTGCCACAATGCATCTAGACATGATGATTAAATTAACATTTGGGAGGGTCTCTTAATTTCTTCTCTGGCTGTCAAATGACAGTAACTGACATTGTCCATAAAATCTAACTCGACAGCTTAACTAATAAATAATTTCTCATTAAACATCAATAATTTTAAGTTATTTTGTTCATTTTTTTTTACCAAAAAAAGTCACAGATTGCAGCTTTAAAGGAGTAGTTCACTTCAAATGTTGCAACCATTTAATTTCCATAGTAATTTTTATTCCTACTTTAAGTATTTTTTTTATGCGAGTCTGTAAATGACGGTTTTATTTGTGATGTTGCAGTGAGACAAATATGTCAGATGGATCTTCTCACAGTAATTTTGATGAGAACTGTGCAGCTATGAAATTTGATTTATGAAAAGTCTTCTTTCATTTAGCGAATATTCAAGGGAGAAATTATTTATTGAAACCATACTATTGAAGGATTATTAAAACATCCCCGACATGTTTTTGTTGAAAATCTCTCCATAATGACTGTCATTTCCAGGCTTTCTGTTTCTCTCTCTAATATTTTGTTGCCTAAACCGATTTGAATAACTAATTGAAGTGACTCGATGCTTATTAAAAGCGCCGAGTCTGTTTATCTCCAAGACATGTTGGCATTTTGTACAGAAAAGGTCACATGAGATACAATGTGGTTCTTTAAAAATCTGCCCACACAGTAGCTTACAAAAGATCAGCCCCCTGACAATAAAACCAATTATCTTTTACTGTCTAAACCTTAATGCCGTGAAATATGCGGAGACCTTTGCGTCAATAACGTGTCGTAAAAACACCGGTTTGGTTTAATATCTGATGCCGAACTGATCTCCACTGCCACCACAAACTCTCTCACTTTATCACAAGAATATCTAAGCTCATTCAAAACGATGAAGGTCGCCAGCACAAAAATTGCGTCTAGATTTTTGTCCTTGTCACTTGAAAAGAAAAATAAGACTTTTGTTTCTTTATTTAAGCGGCAGGTGTATTTTAAAATGGAACATGGCGTGCTGTGATCTTGAACTCTTTTAGAGTAAACAGGAGTAACTTTTACACTAGAGGTCAGCTCCAGATCCTGAGATACATAAAATGAACGTTTGATAAGCACTTATTTCACTTATTTCACTTGATTTTCTAATTTTTCTTCTTAAAGATTTTCTGTACATTGAATTGTGTCTTATTTCCAAGGTGAGAAGTATATACAGTACTTTGACTAGATAGTAAGGTCTGTATGTTGTATATTGTGATGCTTGCAAAGGCGTTGTCACGTGGCAGACGAATAGAGAAAGATATTTCAAAAAGCATCTAGTTAAAAGTTTCATTATTCAGTTTAATCTGTCTATACACTGTTGGGTAGGCTTATTACAAATAAAATACTGTAGCATATTTGACCTTATATGAAAGCCATTATTCAGAATTCTGGTCTGTGTAATTCTATTCAGACGTCTAATACTGGCACATTTTGTCAGGCGGGTCTGAATGGGTTCTCCTGAGCGTGCGCTTTGCTCTGTGATATTTGGAAACTCTAAGTAGCCTATCAAATAAACATATAAACACATTATTGTGTAGAGAACGGTCCTGACGGATAGCTCTGGCAACAAGAGATATGTGTAAATTAAACGGGGGCGGGTGGATTTTCAATCACCTGGATGGAGTGCGTCTTTAAAAGGGCCAAAGGCTTTCATTTTTAAAGAAGAGACTTTCATTAATAAAGAATGATTCACATTCACGTCTGACGCTCGGTTTACTCGGACTCGTGTCACGGAATACAAATAGCAGATTGCAGCGCATGCTGTCTGGTATCCATTCGGTCCGATTTACGTAGCCCTCACAATTGACATTGGGAATGACTTTGTCCCCCCATGAAATGCAAGTCATATTATGTTAGGTTTCTTGCATCAAAAACAGTCGTCATTTAGTTTTTAAGACCTTTCATAAAGGTTTTGTTTTTGTTACGTTACCTTCAGTTACTCAAGGTTTAAAGCAGTTTCTTGTTTGTTTGGTTGGCGATAACACATTGTCCTGTGTCCAATGTGTAATTTTTTGGAGGATCTATAGACAGAAATGCAATATAATATACATAAATATGTCTTCAGAGCGGTATAAAGACCTTACACAATGAAGTTGCATAAATGAGCATTTCTATCTACATACACCACGGGTCCCCTTAAATGAAATTTGCCATGTTGTTTCTATAGTAGCCCTAAACGTTATCTCCTTCAGCAAAGAAGCAAAAACGTGACGACATCTCAGTCCTGTGTTAGCCTCCCTAGTGCTTCAAAGGGTCGGGTGGAGTAAGCCGTTGGTTGCAACCGCTAAATTCCATACACTGGTCCTTTAAAATGATCGATTTGTTGTTATTAGATTAGCACTGGTTTAATAGAAATAGATTGGAAATGCGGTTTATGAAGTCTAGAAGAAAGCATGAGGCAGATGAATTGCTGGAGACTTCTGCCTGTCGTAGCAGGTCTGATATCACCGGAGCTTGTGGATCCTGTTTAAAGGGTCATTCATCAAGGCAGACATTTTTATCCACCCGTTTTGTTATCACTTCTCTCCTCTAACCTGATTTGCCCCACAAGTCCCGCAAATGAAGTTGACTGCGTTTTCTACCCTCTCCTCTGAAAATAAGTCATATTTTTAATATGCAGTGACTGGAGAAGGAATACGAGATGGAGTGTTTGTTTACTGGCTTGTGACTGGGGGAAATGAACAAAATACTGCATTTCCCATAATGCTTTGAAAGGTGTGTAAATGAGATTTTAATATGTTGTAACGTATATTTAAGACATGATATTGTGAGGGTAAAGATGAGGTGCGATGGACAGGGAACGAGAGATAGGATGTCGATACGACCATTTTTACGAAGGACACCTGTGTATATTTGTCAGCATCATTGATCTGAGCCTTACAGATGTGGGTTAATGCATCCGTGTGCATCTGAAGTCAAAATAAGGAGTTAATGGTACATATAATTATGCTATAAAAAAGTTTTTCTGAACGTTGATTGATTTTTGCTTGAATGAGTCATTATTTTAGGGTGAGCTTTTCATTAAATTGTGTCAAAGATGGAAGAATATTTTATGTCCTTAGATTAAAAAAAAATACATATATACTGTATATATATGTATTGCTGCAAACTAAAAGATGGAAGTTAAGGAATTATTTTATAGCAATAGCAACTCCCAAATAGTCCGTTAGTAAACTAACTTCACAAGTATGAGTGCCTTACTAGGGTTGCCAGATCCCAGCTCTCCGGCACTAACGTTGTTTATCTAAGGGTTGCCAGATCTCTTTCAATTCACACATAAAAGCACGATTCGACTAAAACGAGAGTGCAGTTTTCCGTTTTCACAGGTGCCACATCATGTTTAATGCACATGAAGGAACAGCTATGCAGATATGATACGGTCTGTATGTTCCAGTGTCCATGCTTGGCTGGTTCCAGATGGGATGCATCGTGCAGCTTTGGCAGAAAAAACTCCTTCTCTTTTACAGTACATGCTCATGTCTGCTGCTGTTCAACTCGGTCAAGCATAACAGTAGATCATCTCAGAACGTTATACTGTTTGTACAAAACAAGACCGAAAATCCAGTTTTGTGACATGTAGAAGTAGAAAAGATTTGGAACACTGTTTCATATTTACATGCAGTGTTTTATTATTATTTTTCGATAATTATTAACGCACAGAGAACATGTGGACTTGTCCGTAATGTATAAGGTGAAGTGATGCATTGTGTTATGTAGATTACTGAGAACGGTTACAGTCACCAAGAAAGAAAACTTGTGAGACATCTCGAGGATTCTGTGAATGAACTCTCGTCCTTGACAGTTCTCAGATGCGTCTTCTGAAAATAAACCTTCACCAAGATTACCCCATCACTTCTACAATTCAGCTTTTAAAATGTCCTCGTGTTGAATCTCTTTTTCCACGAAGCGTCTTTCTCATTCAGGCCGCTGTTGTTTTTCACATTCAGTCACAGTATATGGTTTGTCTTGTGTTTGGTGGACAGGATAAATATTGCTTTACCCTTTAAGTGGCCACCATTCAACACTTTTGTCTGACATTTAAGAGTTGTTTCTTTGCCCCAAGGCTAAAGGACGACTCCACAATTGCCAGACTCTTCTACACATAAGGGCTCTCGGTGATATCAAGAGATACACCGGACTTGACTTACAGTACACGGCATCTTATTCTAGAAGTTGCAGAAAACCTTTTTACATTGAGAAAACCTGTAAAACTAAAACATCAAAGATTACCAAAAAAAGATAAGACCACTAAGACCCCCAGGATTATGGTTTTGATTTTAGATAAATAGGCTTGCTGATTGAAATGTATATCTTGGTTCATTCTGGATCAAATATTAATGGATTCTCGAACGATTTTTAATGATTTCAGGGTCTGGCTGAGGGACAGACGGCCCCGTGGGAAACCGCCAAGAAGGAGGAGAACCGCAACAAAAATCGCTACGGCAACATCATCGCTTGTGAGTACTGAAGCAACACGAAGCAACTTTCTGGCTTTGTGTATATGACTATGTTAGCTTTAGGAATATCTATAATCGTGTGTTCTTCAAAACATTGGACTACAATTAGCATTTTAGAAGATTTCACATTAAACACTATTGGCTATTTTAAAAGGGGGAGGGGCCACAAAAACGGCACATTTCAAAGCACTTCAGTGAATCTTTGTGAAGTATAACATAGTACAACCATGTGCTTTTTTCTGAAAAACACAGTGGTATCAGGCTGTGCCTGTTAATCCAGCAGCGCGATTCATTATGCGATAAATCTGTCACTGACATTATATTTTTTTCGAAAATATTCAGCTGTCACTCCTTTGGTACTCTTAAATGCGACGTAACACGGGGGAAAATGAAATAGCCTGTCACTCGCTGATGGCCGACGGGTATTATGATGAATTTGCTATTAGTTAAACCCGCTTAATTATACGAGTTGGTAATGAAAACTGTCCATCATGCCGTTCAATCGGTACAAAGGATCATTTTTGTGGAAAAACTGTGTTAAAGGAAGATGACTTTATTTAACACGAGGTGCCTTCCAGCAACCTTTATCTAATGAGGCAGTTGTTAGTCCCATTTAACTGTGACTTCAGCCAAGACTGGCGTCGTAAAAATGATAATAAACTGCGTCTACGGGAGCAAAACATTCATTTATCACAAAGCCGCTTAAAGCTGTGTAGCTCCTAAATGCTTGTAGATGCATACAAATGTATAGAACAATGTTTCATAAAACATTCTCTGTTCTGAATGCGAATTGGTAATTCGACATATTAAATAAAAGGGTAACACTTTACATTAAGGTTCCCTTTATAAAGCATTTATAAATGTGTTCATTGATAATTCATAAGTCATTTACAAATGCATTATAAAGCAGTTATAACTGCATGTATAAAAAAGGGGGATTCTAATGAAATACCTGCCAAATAGTGAGAAATGTTTTAACTTACATGTTATAAATGCTTAATAAATGTATTTATTCATTATTTATTTGACTCGAAAGCAGATTCATTATTATATTGATGTTGTTTGCAAAATAGGCTGTCAGACGGGAGACTGTAGGGCGTTATGGTGGTTTTTCTTATTATTGTTTATTTCATATCTTATGTCACTTCTCAAACCATGTTGCTTACCTGATCCGATTCCGAATGTATTACGGTGCCCTCCAGAATGCCTTCAGATCATATTGCTTATCAAAATCATTTTTTTCTTGCTTACCAAGAAAAACATTTTTAGTACGTTATAAATGTTAGCAAACCATGATAGTGGATTCATGTGAACCATTTACGAAATATACAATAATAAGAAAAACCAACATAACACCCTACAGTCTCCAGTCTGACAGCCTATTTTGCAAATAAATAATGAATAAATACATTTATTAAGCATTTATGACATGTGAGTTAAAAATGGCTCACTGTTTGGCAGCTTTTTATTTACGCAGTTATAACTGCTTTATAATGCATTTGTAAATGACTTATTAATCATTAATGAACACATTTACAAATGCTTTATAAAGGGAACCTTATTGTAAAGTGTTTCCAATAAAATTATATATATATATAGATGCGTATGTACTGTGTGTGCTACACACACTGGACACTGTTGCATCTGTTTTCTTTACATGTCAAGGTTTATATCTACCGACAGAAGGACGTCACTTCATTTATTTGCTTAACAGAATAATCTTTCAATGAATTTGTGTCAATATTTTGAATGCCGAAAGGGCAGCAGCACGTCTCTCGTACCTCAAATCAAAGATTTTCAAACATCATTATTGCTTGTTTAAAGGTGAAGTGGGTATTTTCTGTCCCACCAGCGTCAGGCTGGTCTTGATACTCAAGCAAACAGAGAAATGTTTTCATAGCGCCGGAGTATTTACACTTTTCAGTGGAATGAACCTGCGAATGGTGTACTTAATAGTTGTCTCTGCATATTAAGCTGAGATAGGACAAAGTATTTAAACTAAACACATCGGCTTCAAAATGATTAAGCTAAATGTGTCTGCAAATGTTGGCGTAATTTCAGCTTTAACTCCTGTCAACATTTAATATTAAAGTGATATCGCATGAGAGCTTCAATCGAGCTTAAAATAACCAAACGGGGAGCCAAAGGAGCCAAAAGAAGTTTGCATGAAGGATTTAAAGATGTGTTCACAGGTTTAACCAGCCTAAATTGGAGCAACTTTTTACATACAGTGCCAGGACGGAAAACGCAGAATTGGCCGGGTGTTCCTTGATTAACTTTCACAATTTATTGGAGACAAGAAAAGCCGTTTCAATTGGAGGCATCTGTCCTGTTTCGCTCGTCTCTTCTGTGTTTTTAGCAACCCGTGTCAGACATTCAAGCCCATATGGTCATCTATAATTCACAAGACTCTACACCCAAAAATAAACTGTTATTGGCAAACATTTACATATCAGAGAACCAGAAGGGGGAAATGAGAAGATGGCTTATATTTCCCCCATATGACTTCAAAGCGAATGTCTGCTTTTCTGTATTCTTAATACTTTGAGATCTGTATCATTTTGAGGCAATTTCTTGTATGTCCTGTTAAAGCAATAAGCCCCAAGAAGCAGTGGGTTACAGTGCATTTTATAACAGCTAAGGGCATTGTGGCACGACGCGAAGCAGAGGCTTATTGCTTTTATAAATCGGCTATTCCATATGCGTAGCAAGGTTTCATAAAATAAAGTAAACAACATGATATTTAGGCTATGTAATGCGTTAGCACTCGGCTCAGCCAATCAGAATCAAGGATCAGAACTGATTGTTTTTTAAACTTTGTTTTTAAAGTAAAGGGAGATGTATATAGAAAAATTGCAGCGACTTTGACTTGGCACAGGGTTGTTTGACAGATGTGAGCTGTTCAGTTTGGATTTGATTGGTGTGGTGGAATGAAGCCCCTCTGAATGCTCTGTTTGGACCGAGATCGCAGGAAATGCATTGGCAGCTGGTCAGTAAAAGAACCGATGGCACAAAGAGGAGATGCAACGTACCTAAGGGTCTTATCGACGAACAGAGGATGACGATATCACAGAGATTCAGATGGGAAAAGAGTACACACAAACAGATGAGAAAGTAGAGAGGAAGAGAAAACATTTTAACTTTCCACTTGGAATTGAGCTCTTTCTCAGGGATTTGAGTTTAATGCAGCATTCTAAAGAGTAAGTCTTCTCCTGAGAAAAGCAACTTGAATCTTAAAAAGCAATAGAAAATAAACCCTCATCTTGAGAGTATTGATTCAGAGGGCGTTGGGGAAACTCAGTTAGTTTTTATATGTTCTGTCTGCACACCTTCTGAAGCAGCAACACAACTGAAAAGTGTTTCTATGAGTACTTTTTTTGTTATTGTTAAATGAAATCACTGCTCCACGTTGGACTGCAAAAATATATTTGTTACTTGGTACAATTTTTTTTATCTGAAAAATGTTTTAATCATTAGACAATTTTTTCTAAAAGAAATTAACCTGTCATGTTTAAAAAAAAAGAAGTGAGTTTATGCTTAAAACGAGCAAAGAAAACAATCAATGGAATAAGAAAATAGATTTTGAGTTTGAAGTTTTTATATTAAGTCATCAGGTTTTTCTTCATTTTTCTTACCAACAGAAATTTTATTCATAAACTCAATAAATTGGTCACACTTCAGTATAGGGGGCAATTCTCGCTTTTAACAAACCCTTAACTACAACCTTTTCCCCAATAAACTCTTAATTTGTTGCTTATTAATAGTTATTAAGGTAGTTGTTAGGTTTAGGTATTTGGTAGGATAAGGGATGTAGAGTATGGTCATGCAGAATCTGTGCTTTATAAGTACTAATAAACAGCCAATATGCCAATAACAGGCATGCTAATAGCAACTAGTTAATAGTGAGAATTGCCCCCTATACTGAAGTGTTACCAATACATTTATATATTTTCATTCAGGAAACAAGAATGAATATCTTTGGTAACATTGCTTCTTAATTTAATAGATTTTTTATTTTAAAAAAATGATCGATGTTTTTACTAGAAAGCAAGACAAACATTTTATCGTAGGATTCAATTAATAATTGAAATTATTAAGCAAAACATTCTGCCAATAGGGTACGAAAATAGAAATTGTCTATATATTAAGTATTTTGTTTTCGTACTACATTGACAGAAATTTTAACTTTCAGAATTCAATTTGTCATTTTGCTTCTCAAGTACCTTTATTTTGGATTTTCTTTTATATTTGTATTATAAAACGAGACAAAATTAAAAGACAGAAATTCATTTTTATCCAGTATCGGTAATGTTGTGGCATGGCATTGTGGTATTATGTTGTCCATTAAGATTACATACGATGCTGCCATTGGGCCAAAATAAGATATCTTAGAAGGATGCACATTGTTCTTCTGTACTACTGTTGTTTCCTACTACTTCCACGCTTCACGTCAGGAGCCCTCCTATGATCCCTATGTCAAGTAGGCAGATTACTAGATCTAATAACGTCCCACCAAATGAGACCTTGAGGAAATGTTCCCTTATATCTTCATACAGTATGAATTGAATATGCTCCTGTCACTGAATGAAAATCATTCTCCTGATGCAATTTTGATGTAGCGCACGTCAGCGTCACACAATCGTCCCTTGAAAGGGAAGATACCCCGATGGATAACCAGCACACATTCTCTCATTACACAAACCGTCACTCATTTCAACCAGTTAGCATCTTTCCCTCAGTGGATCTGAGGTTAAAATATGCAAGGTAAGGCACCCTCTGAATAATAAATGTCCAGGTTGTTCGTCTTCATTAGTCCAAACACAAAAGAGAGCGGACCTCGTTCTTTTAAGTCCTGCGGATGTGTGGATGCGTCTCAGTTCTTCTCCGCGAGCGCTTCAGAATCTGACGTGAATTCCCTTCACGTAGTGCTCAGGTTCCTCTGAAGTTCTTCTGTAAAAACCCTCTTCTGATGTATTGACAAAAGCTCGAGGTTTAGCATTCACGTGTACTGGCTTGTGTAGAATGCTCACAGATGCTTACCATATCTACAGTTGATCAAGAGAAGTCTACTGTATTTCATTTACATAACAAAGCGACTTACGGTTTGATCGGATCATGTAAGGGTTTAATGGTATTGCTTAGATGACACGGTTGTTTAAGGTCAATATGAAATCAAAATGAGCCATGTGTACTTTCTGAAAAAGCTATTCCAAAAGAAAATACTAAGTTTGTCTTTACCATTTTATCATTCAGGATGTGCTGCAACAATGATCTTTTCCAGATGACATCATCAAGCACTTTATTTTTTTAATGTAGAGAGTGATACACATGAGCATAGAGCCTTAACCGACATGAGCATAGAGCCTTAACCTTAAAGGTACAGTGTATGGAATTTAGGACACAGGACTACACGTCACGTTTGACTTCTTTACTGAAGAAGAGAATTTATACGAAATGCGCTCTGTAGAGCCTGTTTGTCCGTTTAGGGCTACTGTAGAAACAACATGGCGAATTCCAGGCAAGGGGACCCGCGGCGTATGTAGATAGAAATAGCTCATTCTACGATAATAAAAACTTAAGACTTCATTATGTAAGGTCTTTATACACCTCTGAACACATATATTATTTGCATTTCTGTCTATAGATCCTCCCAAGAAATTACACTTTGGGCCTTTAATATGGATGATTTCGCCAGATAATTTAGCTTTCGTAGTGTTTCATGAAAAGTCTCAGACTTTTGCTTGCATACGTTGGTATTTTGGCAGATCTGAGCACAGTTTGTAATCTCTGTACTTACTGTCTAGGAGAAACAGATTGAACATTAGAGAGATCAGACCAGACTTTGGTATCTTTGTAAATCTAATCACGCTGTAGTTCGAGACGTTGTTCAAATCTTCTTAGAAACACATAGACGAGACACAAGGGATTTCGAGGTCCTTAAACAAGTCCCCATTTAATCTTGTTACCGTCTAGGAGAAACAATCGAGATATTAAAGAGATCTTATTTGTGTTTTAAGTCATAGAATCTCCACCCAAGGGATCACGAGAATAGCAGGCGGAATTCAATTTTCTTGTCTCTTAAAATATCTCGTTCATTCCTGTAGTTGCAAATGAACCGTCTGTAATGACTCGCGTTCGGATATGGAGGACACTTGTCTTAATGCCAAGCTCTCAAAGTGCTCGCATAAACACTTCTGATTCTTTCTAAAACCCCTTCCACTCCTCTCAGGTAGACTTCACGAGCAAAGCGTCTTATCCCAGAGCGGATGGAAATGGATTAAACTGGATTAGAAAGGCTGGCACTCGCGCCACAAGGTGTGCGGAACAGCACTTGGCCCGGTTGACAGAGGAACTTCTGTGCTGTCAGGGGGGATTTAATAGCCTATTTAGGTATATAATGCACTGGGCTATCTGACAGCGCCGGGAGGTTATATATGAGAGCTGTAAAGACGACACAGGCTTTAAAGTGCTGATTAAGAGAGCGCTGACATTTTGGGGGGCGGTACTTTCAAAGAGATGAGTTTTCACATAGCTTTCGAGGAGCTGTGCGGTTTGCGTTTAAGCATTTTATGAAGGATCTTTTTTAAAGGGGTATGGTTGGGATGCTTATGATAGAGCTTTTTTAACAGTATTAGTATTTTATTACCTGCATTGATCAGATTAGGTTGAGATAAGAAATGTTTCTAATTGCTTTTGGTGTAATTGTTTTTTCCCCCTTAAGATAAACTGTTTTCTATGTAAAATTACAAAGCTGCGATTATCTATTATAGTTTTTACTTGAGTTTTATTGTAGTTTTAATAATATTTTTAATTTACTTTTATGTAATATTTTTTGATTTCAAGTTAATTTTGATTCATTTATTTTATGTACCTTTGTCTTTTTTTTTTTATTTGTAATATTGTATATATTTTTAAAATGTTTTTACTGTTTTTTAATTTTAGTATTTGAATACCTCTAATTATTTTTTATATTTAAAATCATTTATTTATTTGTTATATTTAAATGTTTAAATATTTTTTATATTTTATTTATTTCCTGTTAATAATTTTGGTGCCTTAACTTATTTCAGTGTATTGCTAGGACAGCATTTCTTATTTTGGTTTAGTTTGTTTTTAAATAATATAAGGCCTATATTTTATTTATTTCCAATTCCAGAAATGTTTAGTTTCAATCATCAATCATACTTATTAAGCAAAATTTAAACTGGAATTCTTTTTGCCTCTCTATCGTCATCTCTGTTTGAAACATAAAATATCAGATTTCTGACAAAATTGTACTTGCCGGTTAAAATTATGAATCATTATCATAAGCCTATTTTTTAAATGTGGTATGGTCAGGAGACAGTTTAATCACAGACGCCCTGTCTTTAACAAAAAAAGTCATAGCTTCAGTTATTCAAACACAAAGTATTTCAACAAAATAACAAGAAATTCTCGTCCCCAGCAATCCTTTCTTCTTCCCCTAAACAGGTGATTATCCAGACATCTGAATAGTTTTACAGGAATAACTAAGAACTGCTGTACATGCGTCACGGTTCGCCCGCATTTACAGTCCGGTCGTTTCTCTCCCAATTAAATCTTTGTTTCTGGCCCCTCGCTGTGAAGAGGAACACCCCCCCGCTCTCGCTGTTATGACAACTGACTCAGTGGAGTCTAATTAGCCCTGTCTCCTTCTCCGTCCACATCCCTCCGTCTCCTTCATTTGTGCCTCCCTCCCGCACGTTTCCTTTCGGGGAACCGAGAGGTCAGCTGACAGATGAAAGCACCTGTGAGAGACAGCTGAGATGTTTGTGAGGCGAGAGAGAGAGTTAAAAAGCTAAAATATATAATCTGGTGAATACCGAGCGGAAAGAAGGAGAACAGTAACAGGCTTGGAAAGGGGTTATGTGCGAGTAAACAACCGTGATGTTGCTCTCACAGCGATAGACGTGGACCTGTTACTCCTAAAGGAACGTCAGGGAGGAATGAGGGATCGTGCGGAGTTTCCTGCCATCAGAGAACATCCGCCGGCTTACAGTCGACATGCCTAAACAGCATATTTGCATTCGCCATGTGATCAAAGCAGAACGCCACACGCGAGCGCGGAGCAGGTGTCAGACCCTTCCTTTAACCCTCCTTCTTTCCACGATCTTCTCCTTCTCCAGAAGTAGCGCGGTAATTGCCGAAACGTACAGGTTCAGTTTTTGAGTGTGGAAAGATCTAGTGTTAAACTCTTGGCAGTTTTAGGAAAGACAAGATGAAGATTGGCGGTGCAAGAGTAATTAAATCAATTACATGCCATGAATCATCTCTCCTCTGTACCTTCTCTTCTCATGATGGGAAAATGGCCTGATTCTTATTGTCACTTTGCAGTCAAGCCATTGAACGTCGGGCACACGGGCTTGAGTTGCTTAGAAACCAGACGTTTTCTTTTTTAGAAAAGCGTTTCCATCCTTAGACAGTTTTTATACATTTTGTTATCGTCTCATTTGCGGTTACTTGAATGTGTATTGAATACTAGTATTGACTGTGTGTGTATCCCACAATTCCTTGTTGCTAGTTTTTGTTTGTAAACCCATTAATTCTGTACTCCTGTATTCTCCCTCATGTTTTTTCAAACCCATGACCCATATTTGTCATACGATAGGAATTTAATTCTGATGGTATGAATAATGTATCTAGTTATTGCTTTACAATTCTGAATGATTAAATCCTCCGATTCGTTCTTCCTCCCAAGTGTTCATTAAATCAGATGCTACTTGACTATTGTACATTATGTTTACAAAAGTTGTGTTTCTCGGAGAGCCGATGCATTTGTAACTCCCCTTTAAAGTGTATGTGTAACTTTAGACTGGCTCTTCTGTGAATATTTGACCCCACAGACGAGCACACTCGTGTCCGACTGCAACCGCTGGAGGGAGACCCCCATTCGGACTACATAAACGCCAACTATATAGATGTAAGTATGACATGGTTAAATTAAACAAACCTGACTGTGTGTTTGTAGTTTAAGATTCTTTATGGTGACCAAAGCCCTGCATACAGCCATATTGGCCAATTTAAATGTATTTTATATTGCATTGTTGCAAAGCAGTATTAAAGAAAATATAACATTTCAACAATATAGAAATTAGGAAAATGCCAAAAAGTTATATTTGTAAAAACGGAATCAAAATAGTATAAGTATAAAACTTGTTATACGATTATTAAGATACAAGGATCCTATTGCAGTTTTTTTTAAATAAAATGCACATTAACATTACTGTAAAAAATGTTTGTAAAGGATTGTGATATTATATTCATATAATATCCACTATTTTCACTATTATAAAATGATATGCGTCTTTAAGCCTCCGTGTTGTGTATTCTTCCTAAAATGCGAGAGGAACTTTGCCGTCAGAGAAAGGCTTAATCGATGAATTTAACTTTTGTGATGTGAGCTGTTAAGAGCCGTGCTTATAATGAATGAAACGTGAAAACATCGGAGGTGTCTTCTCTGCCTAAACACTCCCATGAGTTACTATGAATTACAAAGCTAATGTGCCACGTCCTCAGTTAGCGACAGGTCAAAATGAAAGTATTTCCCTTGCGCTCTGAATCCAAAACGTTGATGTAAATGGCATAATGATGCTGTCGACATGATTGTTTTTATAACAAAAGGAATGAGAGTGAATATGTCCATATATGTTATAGACGAGCTTTCTTAGACCGCAGCAGCTATAATCGCGCCACCCAATCTCATTCCTGAATATAAAACAATTACCGCCACCGTCGTAGTAGAGACCCGGTCATAAACCTCAGCAGTGTGCTTAAGAGCTTGACGGGAGCAAGGCTACGCTGGTCACTAATTTGTTTTGTGGTGGTTAAAATGCTAATGGAGTGAAAGCTTCGGAAAGTTAAATTATAATGTCTCATTGAATGCAGAATTGGTTTCAAAGTCTGCGCTTAAATGAAGTTCATTGTTGCGTGCGGTTTGTGCAGGTGAAAAAATTAGTTTCATCTGAATAATTTTCATCTTTTTCATCCTGTTTCCCAGGGCTACCACAGACAGAGGCACTACATAGCCACACAAGGTAATTAAGAGAACAAAGACACACAACATCAGCAAAACCAACAGAGTTTCTGAACCGAAAACTATCAGTGTGTGTCTGTCTCTGTATTTAAAAGCACTAATTGGAACATCCCTGCTGAAAAAAGCATTGACATTTAAGATGTATAGACATGATGTTTAAAATTAGTGCTGTGGAGAAAAATGTAATGGTGCCAATATATGAAACTAAAATATCGAACAATTTGAAGAAAAGATGAATAGTTGGGTACTCCTTCAATCATGGATGATAAAATGTGACACTGTAAAAAGTTGACTTAACTTAAAATTTCAAGGCAACTCGTTGCACAGCTTTTTTGAGTTTACTCAACTTTTGGTCAACTTAATTAACTGAGTAATGTCACATGACTGTCAATTGAAAAAAAATAGTTGAACCAACTTCAAATAAATATGCAACAAATTCTGAGTTAACTCAACTATGGAGTAAATTGACCCGACTCAAAATACAGAATTGATCTATTATTATATACACACTCTACTTAATAGATATATTACTTTCTTACACTTAAGAAATTGCTTACTGTGTTTTAAACATTGTAGTAGTGGCCTCACTGCGTCATTTACTTCAGACCTCAACACTGAGCACATGAGCCTCAATCATGGTAACAATCATCAAACATCACTAAACATCGTATAGTTAAAAAAGGAACTCTTAATACTAAAGTTAACTCACAATGACAACAAAAACAAAAAATATAGCCAGCAAACTCTAAAATAGCAATCATTTTTTATCATTTTAACCGGCGAATTGAAAATTCTGCAATGCATGCTGGGAACTTTCAAACACTAGAATTGTTTTTTGAGATTACACAGTTTGGCAAGTTGGTCAAATTTATTGACGTGCGTTGGAAAATCACTTAGATATCTAAGTACAGTCAACAAAAGAATCTTTGTTGGTACTACATTTAGACAAATTTTGTTCAGCATACTCAAAATAATACATTCTTCTTCTTCTCCTAAAAAACTTTGTTCAAGTTACTTTATTACCTTTGTTGGTAGAACAATTTGAAGTTGTGTTTTTTACATAGGTCTGTCACGATTTGATATTCACTGCACGGTTATGACAGCCAAAAGAATTCATGTTCACTGTTTTTATTGCGGTAATTGGCAAAATGTTTTTAGGCAGAAAAAACGGATGCCATTTGTTTTGATCAATGAATCACGGTTAGCATGGCCAAAAGAATCCATGATAACTGTATTATTATGCTATTTATCAACATCATTTTAAAAAGAAAAAAATCTTTGGTCATTGAATCACCCTTAAACTACAAGTGTATAGAGCCAGAAAGAGAGTTTTGAACCATTGTGACACTTGAGGCTAAATTTTAAATGGGTGCTGAATAGTTTTCACGGTATGCGTACAATTATTACAGTATCAATGATCGTGGTATTTAATATCACGGTTATTGGCGAAAACTGAAATAACATGCATATGAATGGGCAATACATGTTGAATTATTGTATTGATCTATTAAAAATGTTGAAATTAACACCAGTTAAGATTAATAAAAGCTGTATTACTGTTATTTATTGTTTGTTAATTAATAGTAACAAAAATTACTGTAAAGTGTTACTGTAGTGTCTTATCTGTAATGTTGATGCATGATCACATTGGTGCCTTTGTTTCTAAATGTGTTCCTCCTCATCCCCGTAGGCCCCATGCAGGAAACAGTGAGGGATTTTTGGAGGATGATTTGGCAGGAGAATTCCGCCAGTATCGTCATGGTAACCAACCTGGTGGAAGTGGGCAGGGTAGGTGTTCTTCAATTATCTCTTCCCTTAATAATTATCACAAGATTAAGGATGATGTTTGCAAAGCGCGCCTCCCCTTGATACACATTTTACAATTATTTTAAGGTTAAATCAAGAGTTTAAGCAGTAAACTCAAACCACACATTTATAAATATGTAAGATGGGTGCTTGCACAATTTGTAAATAGTCCATGTCGAGGTCATACAGTATTTAAACACCAAAATGAAAAATTCTGTATTGTAGTCAAGAGAATCTGTCTATTGAGAATAATAAGTGACAATAAATGCTTTACAGAATAGATGCATTACAGTAATAGAAAATCAAATATCATATTTGGATACTTTTATATTTTTGGTCAAATATTACACCGATTTGTCCCCGACAGATTTTGTGAGACACAAACTTTTAGAGGACATCCTAAAATTGACCACTTTTAGGTGCAAAGGTACTTCGATATTCCCAATGAGAGCCGTTTGGCGTCACAATGAATATAACGACCGGTGTTCGATGATTTGCTCCAGTGAACTCCAACCGCTGGGGTTGTTAATACAGAGATAACATCTTCTCTGACAGGTGGCCAATTACAGCGCTTTGTAATGCTATGTCATCCGGGACTTGTTTGATAATACTTCTTCTAGAAATGGTTCGTGCTGTAATGTAGAGAAAAAATTTGTAAGGCGTTGTCAATGTTGATACCGTCTGTGTGTTTTTTAAGGTGAAATGTGTGCGCTACTGGCCGGACGAGACGGAGGTGTACGGCGACATCAAAGTGACGTTGATCGAGACGGAGCCTCTTGCAGAATATGTGATCAGAACCTTTACCGTCCAGAAGGTATAACTTTTAATACATCTATTTATCCTCTGAAACTTTAGAGAAGACACTGGGGTCACTGGGGTCTTTTTCTTAGAATAATAGACCTCCCCCTTGAGATGCCACATAGATCTCATTAGTGCTTTCTTGTCCAGCAGGTACGTCTGTCCTTCCATCCCTTTATAATTGAATCCTGTTCTCCATCAGCCTTATGTTCACGGGAACCCCAGGAAGCGTTCTTTGCGCTAAGCCTGTGATGCGTATTTCGCTCGATCACTTTTAATGTTTACATTGTTCATGGCCAGATTGACTGCAGATCTGCATAAATTAAAACGCAACTTCTAACAGACAGCCCGAATGAGATCTTAAGCCCGCAGATGATATTTTGCAACGAAAGCAAATCGCCAAGCTCTCAGGAGCAGCTCGAGTTTGCTTGCGGAAGCCTGTGATGATCCAAACACAGCAGATGTAGAGAAAGAGATGCTTTGATAGTGGGAGTCTTTGGGAGTCGTTTAGAGGGGGCGGTGCGGTATGGAGCGGCAAGTCATCAGCGAGTTTTGAAACTCCTCGATCCATCTGTCTCACGAGTGTTTCAAACATTTCTTCAACTGTGAAAAAGAAACAAGGAGCTTTTTTTGCCTCAAGTGTGCATGATGCCTCTCACTATCTCTGTTGTCTCTCATAGACAGCATTGATGCTAAACAAAGAGCAAATGGTGAATTTTGGAGAAGTCTTCTGCTTCTTAGATTTATGGTAATGAAAACGAATTTGTTTAAAATCCGACTACGAATCCCTCTCCGTGTAGTTTTACAGATTTCAAGAATGCCGTGTTCATGTGATTCAATTGCTGAAAGAGATTATTTCAATTAAGAAAGGCGATATTATTGGACACCTGATAAACTGTTCTTTGTACGTGTACACTAAAAAATGGATTGAATTCCCCAAATATACGATTTGAGAGACCCTGACGTTCCTTTAGTGCATTTGGGGTCTCTCAACATCTACAGTGGGTCATTTACTGTTATTAAAACACACACACATGTGCCACGGGTCCTTGCACGACAGTATCAGCACCTCCAGACACAGATTATGTCAATCTCAATCCCACATTATAATTAAAAGCTTATCAGAGCATTAAGTGCTAGTAAGGAGGTGGTAGGAAACGGATTCTGCGGTCTACTTAGTGTGTGTGTGTGTGTGTGTGTCACACAGACCACATGTCAGTACTTTGGTTAAATCGATGAGTTTAAAGCATGAGTTTATTTTTACAGTATGTAGCATATCTAGGAATATTGCTGTAAGGAGTAAATACTATAGTATGCTAAATAGTAGTATGTAATATGTATTATTGTATGGAAAACACGAAATTAACTGAAAACATGGAATTTGGGATTAAATGGAATCCATTCTAGCAAAATCCCACTCATCACTGATCTTAAACTGACCAGATGCTCTTTCGTTCAGAAGGGCCATCACGAGATTCGCGAAATCCGGCAGTTTCATTTCACCAGCTGGCCTGACCACGGCGTTCCCTGCTACGCCACCGGCCTGCTGGGCTTCATTCGGCAGGTCAAGTTCCTCAATCCTCCAGACGCCGGGCCCATCGTGGTCCACTGCAGGTGCGGACCCCTTAAACCACAACATTTCCATTCTGTCTCGTGCTCCGCCTGTCTTTGTTTCACACACTCTCTCTTCTAAGATGCATCGTAGCCCAAGGTTTATGTTTTCAAGTTGGATTGATGGTGTGTCTGTGAATCCAGAATGAGAAAACCATTGATTATTTAGATTATACAATATTCCATGAGGGCGTTCAATGGCTGTTGTGAATGCAGTATCGTGGAACGCAGTGTAAGTTACGTTTCTTCAGGGCAGTTTTTAAAGGAATACTTGGCACAGATTTAGTTATGACTTATTTCTGTTGTTCCAAACCTGTATGGTTTTATTCATGGAATACAGGGCTGTTTAAAAAAATGTTTGCACACATTTTCTCACACGATGATGAATATGTCCACAACATACCCACGTGCTTGCAGGCACGTACACGGCTATACTCTTGTGGGGTATAACTGGGATACACTTGGCCCACAGAGGGTGGTTGCCTCTCGGAAGTGCATTAAAATCCTTAATTACACGTGCTTGATTCCGATTGGCCAATCGCGACATTCCAAGGGTTGTTATTTTCAAATAACAACCGCTCAAAACTAATAACACCCTGTAACCCGGATCTTGCAAATCATTTTGAAAGGGGCATTTTAATATTACACAAAAATGTATTATAAATATGTCTTTTAATAACATATATGATATTATATTTACAAATGATTAAACCAATTTGCCTGTTCTTGACGTTTGAACGTCTGTTCTTTGAAACCGAAACTAAACGGCTTTTCCTCGCGGAAGGTCTACATTCAGTAAAAATGTGCTAATACAATATTTCAAATTCACATTTTATGTCCAGTTTGTTTCTCACGTGGAAAGTAGCTGTGTAATAAGGAGGATGATGCACAAGCAGCGGCTGTTATCGCGAAATAAACCCACTGTCGGGGGTTATTTCTGCGATAACAACCGGCTGCCTGTACATTATCCCTTACTTAATGCACACCTACCAGCCAATGAGAACCGAGTGCTCAAATAGACCATGGTATTATTAATTTTATTTAATTTTGTCAATGTTTGGATGATAAACTGTATATAATTTTAAATAAAAGACAACATTTAAATGATTGTCAATTAAAAAATGTATATGCACATTTTAAAGGGGTCATATGACACAGCTAAAGCGAATATTATCGTTTGTTTAAGATGTATGGAAATGTGTATTCACGATTTAAGGTTCAAAACCGCTGTATTTTCCACATACCGTGCATGTTTGTATCTCCTCTTTGCCCCGCCTCTCTGAAACGCGCAGAAACACTCATCGATCTGAAAAGCGAAGTGTGCTATGATTGGCCAGTTAACCAGTGCGTAGTGATTGGTCGAATAATGCAAGCGCGTGACGGAAATGTAACGCCTCTTACCATATTTGAAACATCAGGATCCAAAGCAATTGTACTGACAGGCGGTCTTAGTCAAAGCATATCACAAACTGACGTAGATTTGTTGCGGTTTGGTAACACTAGACGCTTTTGGCCGGTCTGGGTGAACATTCGCTTTTAGATAGAATGCATCTTTTATTCCGACACTTTAGTTTTTGCAATTTTACGTGTCTAGTACATGCACATGCAACTTATAAAACGCTAAAGACACAGAAAAACACGTATTTGCGCCGTATGACCCCTTTAACGTACTCATGACAGTTTCCTACTTGGAATTTAGGCATGCTGGTAGCAAGGACATCCTCTCTCTCTCTCTCTCTCTCTCTCTCACACTCTGGTTGTTTACCAGTCGCACCATAAATCACTGAGAGTGACGGGCAATCTGTGGCTCTGTGGAGTTACTCTCTGTGTGGGAAGTAGTTTTAGAGTGACGGATAGCACATCTTCTGTCCAAATGCTCGCACACGCACACACACGCACACACACACACACACACACACACATAAACAAACACCTTATTCTGCCAGAACTTTGTTTTTGTTAGAACTATAATTTAAATGCTGACAAAACTATAACCTCAATCAATGTTGTATGAGTATGTGTTATTAAGCTGACATGTTAACACGCTAGTTAATATGAGCAGTTGTATGCTTGCTTGTTGTTCTCAAAGTTTTAATATTAACAGTGAATTATCTATTCATGTTATTTATCAACACTTGCCATCATTCTCTTTTGATTTTCTGACAGTAAAATGGAAATGGGTGTACAGAATATCACAGTGCAGTGGTGTTTCATAGAGTCATAGAGATGGTTTATTGTTAATAAGCTGCGTGTCTCATGTGTGTTTGTGTTTCGTGCAGTGCTGGGGCCGGCAGAACGGGCTGTTTTATTGCTGTGGATATTATGCTGGACATGGCGGAGAGTGAAGGTGTGGTGGACATCTTTAACTGTATCAGAGAGCTGCGATCACAAAGAGTTAACATGGTTCAGACGGAGGTGAGCGATGCTGTGTTTACAGAATCCTGTTGAACTCACAGTTACTGTAGTTGATCATATACAGTACTCACACGCTTTAAATCTGTCACCAGTCTCTCGCTCACACACACACACTTATATACAGTTGTGCTCAAAGTGATTCAACAATCACAACTGTAGCTGTCACTACTTGATTCATTCATTCGTTCATTCACATAACCTTTCGCTACCTGATTTGTTTGTTTGTTCGTTCGTTCGTTCATTCCCAAAACCTTTGAATACCTCATTCATTCGTTCGTTTGCTCATTCATTCGCTCGTGCGTTTGTTGTAAACTTTCATTTTGTTCGACTTGATTCAACATTGATTCGCATGAATGTTCAATACCTCATTTGTTCGTTTGTTTATTCGTCCATTCGTTCATCCGTGTGTTCGTTCCTTCGTTCATTCGTTCATTCGTTCAAATAACCTCTCACTACCTAATTTGTTTGTTCGTCCGTTCGTTCGTTTGTTCATTCAAATAACCTTATACTACCTGCTTCATCATTAATTTACATAACCTTTCACCACCTGATTCATTCATTCATTTAACCTTCAACTTTCTAAATTCTTAATTCAATTACAGAACCCTTCACCCACCAAATTAATTTGCTCTTAATAAACTCATTATTTCACTCACTCACTCTCTCAGTTACTCACTCCTTTCTTTCTTTCTTTCTTTTCTTTCTTTCTTTCTTTCTTTTTTACTTTTTTCATTGGCTGTTGGAATTCAAAGTCATGCCCCCACGTGGAGTAATAAAATAGCAATATAATAATAATGCAAGAGTTATAGAGTACTTTAAAGTTGTTTGGTTTGTTTTACTGAGTTATTTGATTACATATCAGCATTAACTGTTTAAGTCTTAAAAATGAATCATTTTATTTGTATTGTATATTATTATTATGTATTTGCCATTAAATGCTTCACCAAATTGATATTTGGTTTTATTTCTGCATTACTCCCGGTCTGCCAGTGCCCACAGCATCATGTGCTATTTCACATGGACACGCTGTTTCATTCTGATGTAACACATTTTTGCAATGTGGACAGTGTGCTTTTAAAAGACTAACACTAAACACGGCGCTGGCGATAATGGGTTCTGGGAGGCAATTTGTGTCATCCGCCGGCCCCATTCACAGCTAATCCTCCACAGACACAACATAAAGCAATTAATCTTTTAAAAGGCTTTTTCTGCTCTTTTTTCGTTTCACGTCCTCAGCCGAAGTTCTCACCGGGTTATGAGTAATAGGTACGGGAGGTCATCTCAGCTTGACTTTAGCTTAGCGTGGATCAAAGGCCTGCATTAACATTCAAACCCTTAAGCCGCAGGCATTGTCGAGTTAAAATATGGATAATTCCACCGCATATTGAGGGCCGGGCTTTAAGAGAGAGTTTAATATTAGCCGCAGGATGCTGACAATGCTTCCAGTGGCCCCTTGATCTCATTTTTAAGGCGCGTTTGGAGACTTTTTAGCGACACGCTATTTGAGCGTGAGAAACTGCAAAAGTTGCGAAGCGTTGAGATCCCTGACGCTGGAGTCATTTCACCATCAGCAAAATAAACTTTATACACTTTGTGCACTTTCATATAAATATTTGTTTCGTATTTCCCTCATGACTTCCCTTGATGCTGTGATGTATTTGTCATAGCTTGAGGTCCGGCTACTTAAATTTACATGAATTATGTAGATTGGATGGTTTGAAGATGTAAACGTGTAAATTGAGCCTTAATTGTTTTTGAGTTGATATGGTTTTAGTATGACACATTTAGCTCTAAATTGCCTAGAGTAGGAAATCTCATCTGACCTAATAGACAATCTGTGTTTTTTATCAAAAATAAAGTGTTTGGCTGTGAATGTAATATTGCATTAATTTAATCAAATGAACAAAAATACATAAAAACATGTTTCCAGCAAAGGAACTAAATGTTCAAATCTCTCTTTAAAAACATGACTTCAGAACTATCAATGACTTCATTTTTTCTGACTTGAGTAAAAAGGAGGCAGGACGTGCATCACCGGTTACTTTGATGGAGTCATGTTTTGTCATACTTAAAATGTCTCTTCCAATCACATTCAAAGACCACATCCTGGATACAGTACAGTATAGTTGTATCATCTGATGCCACCATTGTACCCCTGTACGTCCACAGAACATTGTTGTGAGGATTATTTGTATTTTTCTTTCTCTGCAGGAGCAGTATGTGTTTGTGCATGACGCCATCTTGGAAGCGTGTTTGTGTGGGAACACGGCAATCCCAGTGTGTGACTTCAGAGCCATTTACTACAACATCAGCAGACTGGACTCTCAGACCAACTCCAGTCAGATCAAAGACGAGTTTCAGGTGACACAAAGAAGTCTTATATGAGCGGCTACTACCGTTTGTGATAGAAAAATTTCATCTTAAGACCAGAGGTGGACAGTACTTCATTTCAACTCTGGTGAAGAACTTAATCTAGAAGTACTAGATCTTTTAAATCGAGGTCAATGTGTAATGTTAAGGAGGATTTATTGACAGAAATGCAATATACATAACTATGTCTTCAGAGTTGACCTTACATAATGAAGAGTTATGTTTTTATTACATTAGAATGAGTTATTTCTACATACTATTCGTAAATACGTTCAAAGAAGCAGCCATTGGGTGCAATTCACAACCTCACCACTAGATGCCGCTATATTCCACACAGAAAATTGAAGGATTGAGCTTTATAATATAGTGAAGTCAAACTTTTCCAAAGTAAAAACATCTTGATAAAATATAGAGATTTCAAAATGTACTTGAAAGCGAAAGTACTGTTTCCTTAACAAAGTGTTTTGTTTTGTCTTGTATGTCATTCTCTTTTTTATAAGGCAAATAACCCTATGACTTAATACTGAAATCCTTAACTTTTGATGGCAAACTTTGTAGCAAAGTCAGCTCTGGAAAAGATGTGAGGTTTCTGGAGCCTGTTCCCCAGGATATCAATATCCTCCATTTGCTCTCCATTAAATCTCATCAGCCTCGAAGAAACAGTCGAAAAATTAAATGGATCCCATTTGTGATTTCCTATCCCTACAGGCAGTAAAACAGTAAGAACAGAGAGCATTTTTTTTACTTTATGTGGCTGGAGCTCTTAAAGCATAATCGGTGAGACACATGACCAGCCCACGTATAGTCTAATGCATTGAATCCTTTTTCTTCCTTTATTCTTCCATATTGGCAGAATTATATTACGGCCAAAGATCCTGCAGCTATTTCCAACAACTTTATCAATCTTTCACGAGGCTCATGTGCGATTCTATCACGGTTTCTCCTTGATTCAAAGTTCTTTGAAAAAGTCAATCGGCAAAGCAAAGCAGCTCCCATTATGCATTTAGATGAGGCAGGTGAGTAAAGACGCCGTGACTCTGACATGAGGGGAAAAAATGCTTTTTTACGAGCCATTGGCAAGCTGCTGGGCCTCATAAAGTCCAACGCCGAGCTATTTCTTTTCATGGCGCCTTTATGTTTTGTATTCCCTGTGAAATGAGCGAGTCGCCGCCGTCTGAAGAGAAGGAGCGCTTTAGATCTGTGAGGTGTCTCATAAAATATGATGAATATGTTTCTATCTTTCTTTCCTTCCGATCTTTCATTTTCTATCTAGTGCGGCATCCCTCTATCTTGTAAGCCATTTTTCACTGTCGCTCTCTCTCTCCATCTCTCTGTTATTCCGTGTGTCTTATACATAAATAATGACTGACCTTCAGTTTAGTATAATATTTGCGCTGGCTGCGGTCGAACTACTAGTGCGCTGAACTACTAGTGCGAGCGGAATTGCTTTTATACACACCATTTTTCCTTCAAACAGCTTTATTATAGCAGGAATACAGGGAAGGGCGAGTTTTGGTTCTGTATTTTAAAGATGTTTAATGGACGCCTCTGTATGATTTTTTTTGTCAGACTCTGAATATAGTGACCCCGCGTGTTCGCCCGGAGGACTGCAGCGTGGGACTGCTCCCGCGTAACCATGATAAAAACCGCAGCATGGACGTCCTCGCCGTGGATCGCTGTCTGCCTTTTCCTCATCTCGGTTGATGGCGAGTCGAGCAATTACATAAACGCAGCGCTAATGGATGTAAGTTTGAAAGGTTTTACGTTAAATCTGACTTTTCTAATAGGGATGTAAAGATTCACTCAGCTCACGATACGTTTTATTCTCAATTTATTTTTTACAAAATGAATGGACACAAATGACTTATTATTTCTCAAATGCTCTAAATTTCTTTGTGAAATAATTGTTTTTTTATGTCAAATAACAAAACTTTAGTTTAAGTTTACACTAAAGTTTAATTTCAAAACAAATTCCAAATCAAATAAAAAAAGAATAACACAAAAGTCTCTTTAAAATAAACAAACTAAGACTTTTAAGAAATATCAGCACATACACGTATTTCAGGTTTGCAGTAAACACAGCGGCCCCTGCTGTTCAAAACATGTATTGTGATTCAAATAATATCTCAACCGGCTTGAATCGTCACATATTATAATTGATTTTCAACCGGCTCACGGTGAATCGTTGCATCCCTATTATCTACTAAATACTGTCCTATAGTTTATTTAGGGAACAGTTCACTTAAAATAAATATTCATTCATATTTTGCAGTCATGTTCGTTCAAATATGGCACCTTTTACCAAGTTTGTGATGGTCTGTGATGTTTGTATGTACTCGAATGAGATTGGAGGGTTTTCTTTTTGTGCGTTTTGGTTTTTTTGGAAAACAAAAGGCCTTGGAAATAACACAGCAACGCTCACAGAAACAATGGAGATAATCTCTATAATCTCCACACATCATAATCGCACTCGTATCGAAAGCAACCATCTTCACACAGCATCCAGCAACAACACGCACTTCAGGTGAAGAACAACACAATAAACAGATAAGAGATAAGATGCAAACGTATTGAACAGGTTATGGTGTGAGGAACACTGGTTAGTACAAGACCCCCATGACTTCTCATCCCCGGCAAGATCATCACTCAGTCCCAAGAGTGAATTCAATAATTCAGTGTGCATTCACTGTAGACAAGCACATTTTCGGCTCCATCCTAGAACTCTGCCGTCTAGAACTCCAAATCGGCCTGCAAGCTTGAGAATCGCATTTACTCTGTTACCTGATTTACATAATTCCCTTAGCAAATTCAAACTCTAAGGAAAGTTGGCGTGCACATCTTCATTGAGTTCATGTCATGGCGTGTGTGAGGCACGTTGGATGCATGGAGTTCGAGCGGGGCTAACATGTAAACGTGTTCTCTTATTGATCGTCCCAGAGCCACAAACAGCCGGCGGCCTTCATTGTAACGCAGCACCCGCTTCCCAACACAGTGGCAGATTTCTGGAGGCTGGTGTTCGACTACAACTGCTCCTCCATCGTGATGTTGAATGAAATGGATGCCGCGCAGGTACGTGGTACCCGGAGGCTGTGAACTACTTGACCTTCACCTCTATTTAGCAACTATTATCTGTTGGAATTTGTTATGTTTGGATTAGACGGTGTGATTTATTTTCCTGATAGTGTTTTTTTTATTTTCTTTGTGTGGATATACAAAAAAGCAGCGAATGTGATCTAAAATCAAAACACGAATACTTGAAGGAATAGACAACTAATTTATCTATGAAATTCTTATTTTATTTTATTTTATTGTTATGTTATTTATTTCATTTCTTAATTTTATTATTTTATGATATGTTATTTTATTATTCTATTCTATTCTATTTTATTATTTTATTTTATTAAATATTAAAAAGGATTAAGGCAAAAACAAAAAACTTTTTTTGGTAATTTGGTCATTTTAGAAATAAAAAATAAACAGATTTACAAATGTTTAAAAAGCATGGTTTGTTTTGTGCATTTCAAGAAATATCAACCAAATCGCAGTGGGGTAGTTTTGATTAAGTAATAATAACAACAAAAAAACAGCTAACTAACAGAATAAAACACAATAACAGCAATATAACTCAATAACAAACATGATTTTTGAACATACAAAAAGTTATCTCTTTTTTCAAATGAACTCTTCAATTCCAATAGGTTGTCATACAGATATTCTAATATAATTGTTCACCTGAAATTTTTTGCACATCATCTCTCGAGTCCCATTGCATGTAAATTGTATTAATTTTGTTAAAAATCTCTGCATCCCTACAGCTCTGCATGCAGTATTGGCCCGAGAAAGGTTCCTGCTGCTACGGCCCCATTCAGGTTGAGTTCATATCTGCCGACATCGATGAAGATATTATCAATCGCATCTTCAGGATCTGCAACATGGCACGGGTAAATGCATCCCAAATGGATTACATCCAGTTTAAGCCTGAGCCCAAAGGAAGTCCAAACGACAACATGTTTTGGGTGTGAGGAGGTTCAAATTTCGATTGCTTTACAACAATTTCTCAGCAAGTTAGACTATAAGTCATACGGTGTATTGTCAGAATTGATGTGTTTTGCTAGCAAAAAATAGAGTATTTGAGCTCCATAATCACATAAACATAAGCAGAGCTCATATTTGAATATGGCTTGGCATGCTGCCATGTGTTTCTTCTTTGCCGTGTCGTAGCTTTACATTCGCATTCATTACTGCAGTTTCAGGTGTTTCTGGAGGTGTGCAGTGTTACTAACACTCATTCCCGGCTTTTTTTTTTGCTCTCCCCGTTCTTCTTAACTGCTGGTGACAAGCGGCGTTTACCGGGCAGCTAATCAGTGTCGGCGCGGCATAGCGGCGCGAAATAAATAAGTGCCACAGCGGCACAAATTTGCCGTGAAATGGCCCCATCGATGGCAAATTGCGTGTAATACGGTTCTCATTTAGTGGATCTGATTGTATCCAGTAGACGACTCTGTTTGGTTTCACTTGTCTTTATGTTTTTTTTATTTGTATTGTGTCTGGAGCAAGCGGAAGAGCTGAATGATATTTATCCGTCCAAAACAGAACGTATGCCAGTAAAGAAAAAGATTATATTGTATTGTTTCCTTTACAGTGTCGATGTTATCTCAGATGTTTCTCCTGAAATTCCTGAGGAGATGAAACAAAATGCTTAGATAATTTGGGGAAATTATTGAGAAATGTACATACTGAGATCCTGACTTTTCATTTGGGCGTCTCGGGTCATTCGAGCACAGTCCGTGATGTTGTTGAGAAGTCAATTGAGATTTTAAAGCGATCACTTTAGGGATGTGCTTTGTGGTGTGTTAGTGCAAAACTGTCAAACACAACATCAAATGTTTATGAATAAAAATTCACACGGCTTGTGTTCTGCTTCCAGCCTCAAGACGGCTACCGGCTGGTCCAGCATTTCCAGTTCATTGGTTGGCCAGCGTACAGAGACACGCCGCTGTCCAAGCGCTCCATCCTGCAGCTGGTCAGACGATTGGCCAAATGGCAGGAGCAGTATGATGGAGGAGATGGACGCACGGTGGTCCACTGCCTGTGAGTATAACCCGCGACAACATCAGCGACCTGTATTCCCGAATGAGCAGTGATGTAAAATAAATTGAAATAGCAGAACCCTACGGTCAATAATTCTGTTCAGGTTCATTCCCGAAGGGCCACGATCATTTCCAAATGTAATTTTGATAGCATATGTTTACACTAAAAAGAAACGTTCCTTGCTTGGCTGTATGGTTCCTTAAAGAAACCTTATCATTCAGAGAACCTTCCAGTTGCACAAATGGTTATTTGTAGCGGTCTAGAACAAGGTAAGAAAAATGTATCTTTTCACCGAAAGGTTCTTTGGAGAACCCCAAATGGTTCTTCTGTGGCATTTCTGCAAAGAAAGAGTATACCCCACTAATAATCTGAATCCTAGATTAAAACTTCATCAACTAAATGACGAATGAAGGATAAAAACGTACCGCCTTTGAGCCAAGGACAATCTTATCAGTGTCGCAAATTAAATCCAGACAGATACAAAAGATCTGACAACTCTATTACCTTCCCTTCATTGTCAAAAAGTTCAGAACAGGTGTTGAATGCAGAGCAATTTCCCAAGCAGAACTTATTTCAAAATGTCATTCTTGTCAAATAATGGTGATGTTCTGCAAACTAAATATTCACTTTGATGTCGCTTTTTCAAAGCTCGTACTGCTCACATTGAAATCCGCTCAATCGTCAAATGAATCAATGAATCGCCTCTCCATAAGACCATTAATGATAGAATTTCATGTTTATGTACAGGAGATACACTTGCTATAAAAGACCAGCTTTAATGTCTGTTTATCATGGTTTGGAGATTGTCCAGCTAGTAGTTGATGAAAATGAGTTTACTGCTGGTCGCTACAACACTTCAGAAACTAGCATCTCAAACCCAAATATACTACAGACTGTACTCGATCACAGTTCCATCTGTGACCATGCTGTATCGTGGTAAGGTGTTTTTTTTAAGGGTCAGAACTGAGAAAATACAACCCTGATGTCCTTGCATGTTTTATTTAGCATATTCCTAACTCAGCTCTGGTTGGAGGGTGTTTGCTGGAGTAGTATGAATGACTTGAATACTAAACACGCCATAATATGGCATCTTGGGTCTTTGAGAGCCAGAAAGGGATAATCGTATATAATAGGCTTTGTGTGTCTATAATAGTTAAATATATTTGATAGGTGTGCCAGACTCGCACCAAACGTTCTGACTTACATCGGTTTTAAAGCTGCGATAAGAAAGAAATAACTGATAAAAATATAAAAAACATATAAAAAATATAATTTGTTAGTTTAATACTTATTTATTTTCATTACACATACTTAAATAATATATGACAATTTTAGAGAATGTTTTATTACATTTTTATTCCAATTTTTATGTCCCACTCGAAAAAAATCACTTCAATGATTTTAAAAGATTTTATTAAGTCAATATAGCTTTTTATTCATGTGATATTTTTAGAGTGTGGTTAATACAACAGTGTGTGTAAACCTCGTTTCTCACCGTAGTATTTATAATATAATTATATTTAATAATCAAAAAAATATATTTACTTAAAAGCTGATTTTCCTTTACATTCAAATGCCTAATTACAGTTTGTTACTTGCAGTCCGTAATAGAAAAATATTAGTTGTAATGGTTGAATGTTCCACTCATTTGTTGTTACATTAATAGTACATTAATTTTTTTACTTCTGAGTAGGCTATAACAACATGAATAGAGCCTATTAGGCTGTTTCAGTTTGTTATGTGCATAATAAATAACAATACCATTATTAATTTTAAAGGTGCTGTGTGTAATATTTAGGATGATCTACTTACAGAAGTGCAATATAATATACATAACTGTCTTCAGAGGTGTATAAAGACCTTGTAAAATGAAGCGTTATGTTTTTATTATCTTAGAATGAGCTATTTCTATGTCCCCTTACACGTAATTCTCCATGTTGTTTCTACAGTAGCCCAAACAGACAAACTGCTCTAAAGAGCGTGTTTCTTCAATACGTTATCTCCTAAAGGAAAGACACGAAAATGTAACGACATCTTTGTCCAGTGAGAGCCACCGTAGTGTTTCAAAAGGGAGGGATGGAGGGAGCCATTAGTTGCAATTCCTCACGTCGCTAGAATCTCCACATTGCTCCTTTAAACAAATCGCAAATTAACCAAAAAATATGTTTTCTCTATATTATGACAGATTGTCTAATAAATTTGTTGAGCGCTATGATGTTTGGAAACAAAGTAGCCAAAACTTGGGTCTTTCATAATTTAAACATTGACTGAGCTGAACCTTACACTTTTCTGGAAGTCAAACTACGGTTCATACACTTAAAAATGAAAAGGTTTGTTTACGGTGTTTTATTTTCGTTTATCTCTTCAGGACTGGTGGAGGACGCAGCGGGACTTTCTGTGCCATCTGTAGCATCTGTGAGATGATCCAGCAACAGAACATCGTGGACGTGTTCCACACAGTGAAGACGCTGAGAAACAACAAAGCCAACATGGTGGAGACGATGGTGAGTTGTGCTCGTCGACAGGAAACCTGCGTCCCAATGCATACGCTATCCTTCTTTAATAGTATTCGATATTAGAATTTGTGTATCCCAAATCATAGTATGTTGACATGGGTACCCTTAAATTACAAAGAGGGTCTAGTATTTCGGATGAAAATTCAAAGTGGTTCTGGATTCAGGTAGTCACTCACTTCAAGTAGTTTGTTGAAACTCCTGAAGAACGTTCCACTTGAAGCAACGGCTCCTCTGGCCTTCGTAAAGTGTTTGTCGTTCTTCAACGCTCCGAGCCGGAAAAAGAGCGTAATTACTCCCTCACCCCTCACCCGTGAGACAGACAGCTGCAATTTCTGCAGTTGGTGACTCCAATTCCGAGACGCTATGTTCTGTCTATAACCGGCGACCGCTGCAGGTGCAATTAGACATCTGTCTCCAACCTCTTCCCCTGATTGCACTCCAAACATCTCGCTCAGCTGGACACGACGGAGAAATATGTCTGGAAGGTTCCTGAACTCCAGGACTAACATCATGGTTCCCAAAGTCATGTTAAAGCCTATTTTGAGATTTCCAAACCTGGAGTAATATTTTACTAATAATAATATGTAACTTTTAGTGTGTATATTTGAAGAGTTTGGTTCCAAAACGCTATCAATCCATTTTGATTAATTTCAGTAAAAATGTGTTTCGTTTACAAAGAAAGTGGCAAGATGAAAACCACTTTCACATTGCATCTTTAGGTTCTAGTTACATAAAAAAAATTAAATCTTAATTTTGATTTTAAAGGATTTATTATAAAAACTTATTTTTTTTCCCCAAAATGCAATAAATCCACAACATTTTTTTAAAAATGCAATAAATCCATGACAATAAAAAAAATGCAATAAATCCACGAGATTTTTTTATTTTAAATGCAATAAATCCATGACAATAAAAAAAATGCAATAAATCCACGAGATTTTTTTATTTTAAATGCAATAAATCCATGACAATAAAAAAAATGCAATAAATCCACGAGATTTTTTTATTTTAAATGCAATAAATCCATGACAATAAAAAAAAATGCAATAAATCCACGAGATTTTTTTATTTTAAATGCAATAAATCCATGACAATAAAAAAAAATGCAATAAATCCACGAGATTTTTTTATTTTAAATGCAATAAATCCATGACAATAAAAAAATTTGTAATAAATCCATTGAATCAATATAAAAGTTATTTTTCATATTGAAAATGCACAACAAACTGAGTTGAACACAATACAATACTAATCTTACATACAGGCACTGAACTAAAAATACATTCAATCAGTCATCGCTCCTAAAATGAATTCAACGGGTCATCTTTTTAATGCAATAAATGATTAGATTTCGATGGCTTACGTTTCTTCCCCACCGCAGAAACCAGCACGGGTTCATCAATGCCGTCAAAATTATTCATTTTTGTGTTTGTTTGTTGACCGTATTCAGAGCGCCGCCATTACTGTTTACAATGCGTGAAATGGTGTGCTGTGATTGGTTGAGCGGATATATCGCATTCTGCAGAGAAGTGAGACGGGCGTATATTGCGGTTTGGAAAAAAGGGAGAAAACATGACAGAATAGCACGGCGGACATCGCATTTTGCGCAAAATTCAAAAGTGACTTTTCCTTACCGACCTGATACAATACTGATTTTGGCGGGGACTCTTTTTTTTTTAAATGGCGTTTAACGCGTTTAGGAACCAAACTCTTCATTTGTTTAGTTATTCCTAAAAAAATGACTGTCCCCTCTCTGTTGTAATCTTTGTTTGAACCCTCAAATTACAGATAACTATATATTTTCGAATTGAAGTCACGTGACAACAAACGGACAAGATCGTACCCGACACCTCACATTATAAGTCATTGTTATCATTATGAATCATTATGATCTTTATGTACTCGCCCACTATTTGATTTTTATTTGTGTTTAATAAAAAGTGACGGATTGCAGCTTTAAAATCCTTATCTTGTTACAATAAGTGAGTGGAAATATCTGGCTAGATGGCTTTGATTCCGCTTTCTCCACTATAACCCAGATGTTTTTTTGCTATAATAAAAGTGACACTTTAATATAATTGTAATGTATTATTAATGACGGGGTGCAAGGAAAGCGCAGTCAGAATCCCCCGAGTGCCGTCTCCCTTTCAACCAGTAATGAATTTTTGCCCTGGCTTTTGTTTTTATTTAGGAGCAGTACAAATTCTGTTATGAGGTGGCTCTGGAGAGCTTGAACGGCTTCTAAACACATGAAAGGTGAAGACGAGAGAAAAACAAGGCAGGCAATCTTCTCTTCCTCGGAACGACATCTCATCTCAACACGGACTCGCCTCTCCTCTGAGCTTCTGTGATGAGAAACAAGTTCAGCCCTCGACTCGGGGTTCGCTGTAAAATACTGTATAAATAAAACGAAACGTTCTTTGCCATTTCTTTCTTCTGTCAATGTCCAGTATCCTGGGCCGTGAAGTGAATCTTGTACAGGTTTCCCTTTCTTTTTAGCTATACGCCTTGAATGTTTCCCATCCGTGTAAAGAACAACGGTGATAACAAAAGGTTCTTTCTACGTGCCAGCTGGGATTAACCAAATAGACTTTCCCTGAGCTATGTACAGATTTAAAGAAAATTAAAAGACAAAAACAAGAAAGCTTAAGCGAATTTGTGGAGAAACGTGAGGACGGATATTTTTGTTATTCTGATGGTTTCGTGGTTCCTTTCTTTGACGCATTTGTCCGTCTGCCTGCAGTCTCTCACGCGTGTGCAGTTTGCTACAGAACATACAGATATCTGTTCATTGGAAAGTTGGAATCTTGGGGTAATATTTGTTCGGTTGATATTTCTGTCTCTTTTCTTTCAGTGTTGCTTCTTTCTATAAACGGCCGATGCCATGTTGAATCTAGTTTTCTTGGTATGGGCAGTGAATGAGGATTTAAAGTATTTTCTAGTTTGTCATTTGCACTTTACATGCGTTACGCCTCCAAAGGAAAATTGAATGAAAGCTGTGGAGAAATATCCGGGTCATATTTCAGGTGAAAAGAGAAATAAATATGGAAAAGACCGTTAAGATTTTGACATGACAATAAAGAGCATGTAAACCCTCCGTTTATCAGAGCTTACTGGAATGTAAAATTATTTAAATGATTAAAAAGTACATTTGAAAGCTTATGTATGAACATGATACTATTTCATGAATTACATTTTCTCTCTTAAAAATTTAAAGAGAATGGTTTTCATCATATCCTAATAATGGAAATGAGATTATATTATTAAAATTAGATTATTGTAATGAAGAAACCTTCATTTTTGAGTCATAAAAATAACCTTTAAATTCTTTATGCAAAATATACATTACAATAATATACATACAAAAATCTATTGATTTTAGACTGAAACATGACCTGGAGTCGCTCTTGAGATTCATCCTCAATCTTTGTGTTTGTAAATCCTCTTGCGTCGTCCTATTTGATTTAAAGTGCCATATTCTCATTGTCAATGAAACATTTGAAAAACTGCCACCAAACCACTGATGGGATGCATGTCAGAAACATTGTGAACTGCACGCAACTCTTTTGACCAATAAAACAGCTGGCATCAATACAACTTTACCAGTGTTTGGTTGCGGGAAATCCATACGCTTTTTAAACAGACTTCGACTGATCAGCAGTGTTTTTCAATGTGATAAAAATGCAAGGAATTTGAGTTGTAAATTCAAGATTTTTGCACGAAAACTGTGACTTGACTGTGATTTCTGCTTCTTGAACTGCTAAAACATGTATTTTCAAGAATATATGTTGTTTAAAATATCTTTAAAAAACAGCCATTACACAATGTCTATTGGACACACAACCAGAGTTTGTATTCACAATGAAAGAAAAAGAAAATACTTGCTGATTTGTAATGTAAACATTTTTTTTGCAACGTGTTCTTGATTTTTTTCACTGCCTGTGTTTTGTTTGACCACTTTATTTTAATTTATTTGTACTTTTTTTAGCTATTATTTATCATTTATTTGTCTAGAGAAGTGGTTTATGTAGAGCTGGTTATTTCATTGGTGGTTCTGTTGCTTGGAATTGTGATAACTAATAAAGGGACCAAAATGTTGAACAGCAACTTTTCACAATGGCTAAAGTTTTTTTACGTTCATAAACATGTGACGGTCATGTTTCCCCATAGATGTTACTCCAGTCTCCAGTATGGCTGAAGAGATTTACAATACTAAAGATAGCTATAACTATGAGGTCATTGTCAGGAAATGATGTCATTCATTTGCACCTAAAAATGAAAATGTCCTTATTTTTATAAGGAATATAGATATACAAATGTGTGGGCCCTTTATACAACATTTTTTTTACTGTACTATTGTCTATTCTGATTCTGACAAAACATCCATCTCCATAAAAAAACAAGCTAAGAAAAAACTAAATACTAACACCAATAACACTGGTCAATAAAAAACAGACTTCAAAACTAACTTCAAATTTGATTTAAATAGCAATGTAAGACATGCGAGTGCATCAGTCTACAAGGTTGTTTTGGCAAGAGTGATCTGAATAGACAACCTGTGCTGTATCTTACCATAACTCACATCAAACACACTCAAGAGTGAAGGTGCTACTTTAAGAAGTCAAGACTCAGACTCCACCAAAAGCTAATATAAAGAAGACAAGCTTCGTCTGAGCTCCACTTCACAGTCCCAAGCACAGAAATAACCTCTCTGTGCTCACTTTGATGTCAAATATATAAACCAACAGAAATTGTCTGATGGAAAACAACACAGTTCTTACCGTTTCACCATTTCAGGCTGTTCTGTTATGTACTGTATTAGTTGCTCAGTGGTTCATTAGCTTAAACGCTTTATATTTCTAGTAAATGTTGTTTTTATATCACATTGTTCAACATTGTGTTTGTTTGTTTGCAAATGCAATTCCAGCTTCATGGAAATTCTCAAACAATACATTTATTATCAATATATTAAACCGGACATCATATCAGTGTATGCAGGAGTTTTCTATTTATGAAAGAAATATATAGCCTTATGGATGTGACACAAAAGACACAAGAAATTACATATTTTGTAGGGTTTCTGTGAATTAAAGGAGTAGTTCACTTTCAAAATAATTTTTCATGATAATTTACTCACCCCCATGTCATCCAAGATGTTTATGTATTTGTTTCTATAGTCGAAGAGAAATTAAGGTTTTTGATGAAAACATTCCAGGATTTTTCTCCATACAGTGGACTTCAATGGACTCCAAACGGTTGAAAGTCAAAATGACAGTTTCAGTGCAGCTTCAAAGGGCTTTAAACGACACAGACGAAGGTCTTATCTAGCGAAACGATCGGTCCTTTAAAAAAAAAATTATATGCTTTATAAACAGAAATGCTCGCCTTGCTCATTTCTGCGATGCGCATTCATGACTTCACAAAATACGTAATTACGTTGAAAAGGTCACGATTGACGTAGTCGGATGTACGGAGTCAGTGTTTACAAGTTGAACGTGCAAGTTTTCAACGTAATTACGTATTACGTGAAGTCATGGACGCGCATCGCAGAACAGAGCAAGGCGAGCATTTGCGTTCATAAAGCATATACATTTTTAAAAAATTTAGAAAATGACCGAGCATTTCGCTAGAGTCCATTGAAGTCCACTATATGGCGAAAAATCCTGGAATGTTTTCATCAAAAATCTTAATTTCTTTTTTGACTAAAGAAAAAAAAACATAAACATCTTGGATGACGTGGGGGTGAGTAAATTGTCATGAAAATGTATTTTGAAAGTGAACTACTCCTTTAAAAGCACAAACCTGAAGCAATAATACCCAAGTTACCTAAGTTTCAGTAAAGCCGTTTTAGTCTTGAAAATGACATTTTGACAAGAATGCGAAAATAACCTCTAAATTTGTTAACAGCTCCACGGAGAAGCTGTAATAGTTGAATAAACGTTGTTTTGTTGTGTTGTTAGCTTGTCCTCTAGGCTAATAAGAGACGCGTTTTGTCGCTCTGTGTATCTTCAGTTAAGGACCAGCCATTATAACCCTTCACACACACCACACAGCAATTATGCTTCACGTTCTGGAAAAACCTTGCTTGTAAGTTATTATTAGGCTTAAAAAAAGCTTTGTTGAACAAACCCCTAGATGTAAATGCTCATGTCACTTCATGCAAACAAATGCTTTGTTTGTATTTGTATTAAAGCATTATGGTTTGCTCATAACTAAGCACTCAACACCGCAGAAAAAAACTCTGTCCCAAAGAAATCTACAATAAGAACAGAAAGCTACTGCCAGAAAAAGTATATTTTTTGCTTTTGAGAGCTTTCCAAAAAAACCTTGACGTAGAATTGGCTTCTCGAAACAACGTTGATTTCCAGCATTGATAACAGTGTCACTTATGCCATTGAAAACAAACGTTGAAACAATTCTGATTTTAGTAGAAGCAATGTTATGCAAATAACACGTTTATTTTGTAATTTAATTCCCTACGTCAAGCAGACTAAAGTGATAATTTAGTAAACACATCACATTTGCTTATTTATTCAAAATATACACAAAGACATTTACATATTGAGAATTTTTTCTACAAATAAACAGTCACACAAAATGCCTTTATTGTTCATTCACAAACAGATGTAAAACAATACAAATGCTTTTTTAACTCTATCACACAAGCAGGCACGTTATAAAGAGATATTACCCTTGATAATCGAAATATAATGGACACCGAGAAATAGACGTCAGACACAGGTCAAGAACTATAAACTTTCATCTGTAAACTCTTAAAATCTTCAACTGTCTGGGCCTTACAGAAATCAAAAACAGAAGACCTGCAAAAAATATATAATTTATATAAAAGAAAAATATTGAAATATTGATTTTTGTGGTGGTCAGAAATGTGTTTTAGGGGCTTTTTGCTTTGTAGTGAATGTGCACACGGGTAAGTTAAACATCTATAGTCCAAACTGTGCCCTCTGTTTGACCGCATTTCTAACTTTAAAATTGAATTCTCATCACCAGCCTACAGTACAGTATCTCCCTCCTGGCATCTGCACATTTTGTTGACTACTCAAACTTTAACAAATGATTAGATATTCCTTTCTTATTCCATGGCCCTCCTTTGTTGTAGGGCCTCGATCCCTTTTCACAGTTTCTTATTTTGTTGGACTACAAAAGAGCTGAAGCCATGGCCATTCGGTTCTGACAGTTCATCTCGAGAAGGTTCTGGTGGTCCAGAATTTCAGGTCTGCAGCGATAACTTCATAGTGTACATGTCAGTCGACTCTGTCCGCCAGGGGCCTTTTTTCTCTCACACAACTACAAATTATTAATTCCCTCTCGCAGCAAGGCCATTGCAAGGCAGGTCAGCGCTGATGAATTATTAACGCTGTTTATAAACATTATTATTTTACACCTGTGGTACATGTGAGTAACCCATAGAGAAATGCTGCCACGGGTATCATTCAAAGTAATGCAAACCCAAGGTTGTAAGATCATTTGATGGCGAACTGTATAGATCTCTGATCGGTCGCAGGTTTTCGCTTTGAAAGGTAAAAAAGAAGAACTTGCTGATTTAATCTCCTAAAGAAAGAGATTGTCTTTGAATGCTCTGTGGAGCTTCAATTATACAGTATATAATAGGCTTGAACGATGGAAGATGTGAATGGACCTTTGCATTGCATATGTACTGTATGTACAGTATGCACGTATATATGACATTAAAAATATGTGTAAGTAAGCTGTATATATGTTCAGTATTTAGCTTGACATGATCACATCAGACAGGCAGATCAGACGACACACACATATCATCTCATCTAGCTGATGGATATGACAGATCTGCATTAATGTTTAGCTGCAGGCTGTTGCTCATCATTGATGGAGTTAGCAAGATCAGATGAGCTGTAAGTTTGCCTGTAGCTGTTACCCAGACTTCTCATAAATGTTAGTTTAGGAAACATATACAGCTGCAGACCAAAATGATGAGGTCAATCCAAATTTACATTTTATCAGCTATTATAGGTGTATTGTGGCCAGTCCAGTGTCTGTTGAATTTCGACAAATTCAAAGAGTGACAAGAAGTCATCCAACAGCAATGTGAAAGACTGACAGCATGACAAGACACATGAAAACTGGGATGGAATCGAGGTTATCACATAAGAAATCATTTTGAACTTTTCTTAAATATATGCATTTGCAAAATTGCATAAAAGTGAATAAGAACTTGTTTTCTTTGCAGTATTTGAGGTGTGAAAAAATACAGAGCATCTTTACTCTTATTTTGACCTGTTTCTCCAGTCTTCATTTTCTGCAAATGCAAATAGAAATTACAAATTTATTTGAAATGATTAGTTCACAGAACTAAAGAAAAATTATAATTTTACATAAATAGTACATTCAGAAAAAACTAAGATCATTTCGAAATGGTCGCGGCTGTATATTGATAAAAAAACATAGAGCTTAAAAGCAGTTTTGTTTTGGATAAAGCCAAGTAGATAAATGTAAAGTATTTATCAGTTATAAATCATTCACTTGCAAAAACTTTAAGTCCAATGGCTTGGAAATGCAAAACCAACCAACTGCACAATTTGCGTCGCATCACTAAAATACAAAACGTATCACATGGACAATTTTCCATCTTTTTGTAATAGTCCAGTAAAGTGTGAATTGAAAAATTTAGGCCATTTAGGAATTATCTGACAAGACAGAATTCATACAGTAAGACCGCCTGTAAAATTACCTTATAAAACCCAATCTGTTCAGAATCAATCTGAAATCTTTGCTCTGCCAATCCCGTGATGTCAATCACTTGAAACTCAATTCTAAATCTGGACGTGCAACTAGGAATCACATCATCCACTGGGAATTCCTAATTTAATTTGTCAAGGTTACCCATTTGGCACATAATGGCAACATTACACTGAGTGGCATAAGATGGCAACCGATTTGGGTCAAGTACAGAGATTCCCCCCTCCCCGACCTTGAAAGCGCTGATGCGGTCGGAGGGACGAGATGTGCCCTGTGTGTCAGGCTTTGCTGTTGGCGTAACTTTCTGGCGGTGTGTCAGGGCTGTTTGGAGAGACTCGGAGGTGGGCGGCACGGGGCTGAAAGGGGCTGTGGGCCCTGCAGATGGTGGCTGATTCTGACACGCGTGGAGGTCAGCCAACAGATTTTTATTAACGGCTCCTGGCTCACAGGGGCCAAGTGGAGAGCGGAGAGAGAGGAACATTTCGGCGTGTCAGTCGTCATTGACTTTTGAGAGTAAGGGACCGGGACTTGAAGGGCCATGGGGCAATGATAAAGGTGTAAAGTACAGGAAAGAGGAGGGAAAACACAACAATATTATAAATGATAAAAATATATAGTCAGACTAGAATCAAATCATTTCAAAGTTAACAGAAAAAAAACATGTATTAACTTTAAAGTCACATGTTGACATCAAAATGCATGTAAGTGAAGAACTGATGGCTGGAGATCAAGTCGAGATCAAAATCGTACATGATACTGTCATGGTCAATTTTCTTCTATCCAACCCATTTGAAAACAAATATAATGATGGTGATGGGCATTTCAACCTCTTCTTGAACCCACATTATGCACATTACAACAAAAGTAACAGCTGGACAAGGTCTGATGGCCAATCACACGTGTCCAGGGTTTCGTGTAGGCAATTCAAAGTGAAGCTCCAATCCCTCTATATCAGATAGCAAAGATCACTTCAAACAGCATGGCCCAGATTCTCTGTAATAGTATCATTTCACAGTACATTTCTGTCATTATTTGCTATTCCTCCAACAGGGCCAATCACAGGGGTTAGATGACAAAAAGCACAGTGTAATTTTGCGAAATTGCCACGAGGTTTCAGATTTCCTATAGACTTTTGGTCGGCATACTGTATAAGGGACACCATTGTATACACACAATTACACGCAGCCTTTTCAAACTTTTAATAAAAGCTGACAAGAGCAGAGTTTTCGTCGTGTTCTGTAAGGTCACTGCGATAATGGTTACGCAACACAATAATTGCATGTGCCACAAGACAGCAATTTTCTTTGAACACTATCTTTTGCGGTTCATTTCAAGTCGACTGTGAAGGTCAGCGCATGATACCGTCATGATGCGTCTTCCCTGATTAAGCAACACTTTTGCCAGACGTGGCCGTTCCCTAAGTAATTGCCTCTCGAAGAGGGCTGTGCTCATTTAATTGTGCAAATATGTGGCTTGTTTTGCGCTTGCTGCTGGACGCTGCCCACCTGGTGATGAAATGTTTGTGTTGATGGGTCGACAGTTGAGGAGGGACGAGATTAAATTGCACGCCGTGTCCTGATGTCCTCCTGCAGCTCTTGAGAAGATCCAATTACAATTATTTTACTACTAACACAATTTCGAAAGGGTATTTTGCATAAGGGCCCGGTTTCACAGACAAGACTTCGCTTAAGCCGGGACTGTGCCTTACTTAATGGGTATTTAAGTCCCTTTTATGAAAATGCCTTTTCAGAAACATAACTGGTGTGCATCTTGAAACAATACAATGGCACTGACATGTTTTAAGATATGGCCGACAGGTTATTTTCAGTTAAGATATTAAGTCTGGGACTAGCCTTATAAGAAACCGCAAAAATAGTTTTCAGCAGTTAATTCTATTTTCAATACATATATCTTTCTTTACAATATACATTTGATGTACTAAACACTATGCAAATGTGCTCATTAAATAATGTTAACACATTTGTCTATTACTTTGACCAATTTCAACCAAATTTAGATGAGAAGAAAAAAATATTACATTTTGTTGAATTTGAGTTGAATAAGTAGATTTTTGACAGTTTACAGTAAGGACCAATTTTGCTTTTAACGCCCCCTCAGGTTAGATTAAAATCCATTAAATATGAGGTGTATGGTAGAGGTCTTCTCGAGTCCAAGATCTGTACCCAACCTGAAATGACCCAAATTAATTCTTGCCCGGACCCGACGTGAATAAATTAATTGTTTTAAAAGAAAGACCCGACCCGTAGCAGACCGGATAAAATTAGACCCGATTCGGACTGACGTCGAACCCAACTGGACCCGAATGTAAACGCCATCGACGTTTGTGTAGAGCCTGCAGCTCCGCACACAAACCGACAAAGTTTTAGACTGGAATCCACTCTGATCTCAGGTCGGATCTTGTGTTTTTGAAACTAAGTGGACCCGTGAAGGCCTGTGTGGTACAAAATGAACAAAACACTAAACTTTTAGAGCAAACTACAAGGAATATCAGTTTTATCCCAACATGCAAAAATGCGTAAAAAAACAAAAATACGTAATGTAAATTGAACAAAATTGATATATATATTTTTTTATTGTAAATTGAAGTTAACTCCATCAAAACCTAAACATTTAAAGATAAAACAAAAAATGTACAGACACCGTCAACATTTCTTACATTATTATAGTTTATTCGCTAGAAAATGTTAATTCAATATGACATGAACTCAGAGTTAAACTCTGTCAGAACAAATTCATCTTGATAATGTCAGATAACTGTGACAGAAAGATATGTAATGGATTAGGTTTAATTCCTGTCAGCTGTTAAATTTAAGTACACAATTAGATAATACAAAATTTTACATCCAATTACCAAACAATGTTTATTTTTGTTCGGTCTGTTGTGTAAAAATGTCACATAAGCAATTAAAGAAAAAAACACTGAAGCAAAACATGGTCAGGTCAAAGCGTTTAATTTGGTCCCAAATTTTGATACATTTTACTGCTATTCCACTGTATGAAGAATTTTGGGGTATAACGTGTCACAGTTTACTTTATTTTGCCATCCTCACTTACGTAAATGAATACAGTGCTCTATAACCACTAGTAAAAAAATATCGAAAATTATATGTCTGAATATTTTTTGGTTTGACTCTATATGCATTTGTCACGACTTACATTGCATTCAAGGTACCACTTTTATCAGTTTATTTGTTCAAATTATGGCATATGAAATTATGGCATTCAAGTGCAGAATTTTGTTTGGATGCTTTCAAGAAGATCCAAAATTCTCATCATTTGAAAACGTAGCAACCAACAAATCACTGGCCCAGCCCTCATACAAACAGTTCCATTCCTGTCCTCAACCTCTCTCACAATAACCGTAGGGCATCAAGCCAACCTCACTGTCAAGCGGTGCCAATTCTTCTACACACTCGCCACTTGACAAGTGTTACTTCTGGACCCTGTTGCTGGTGTCTCTTTTTGTAGATCGAGACAGAGATAAGCACACCCTGATGGGTTCTTCCATATAAACCTGAACTAAACTTTAATATGACAAAGAAATCTCAGATCTTGAACTTGAGGTCAGCGCTCAATCTCCTGAGAACAGACAACCACGTTCTCTCCTCCTCATCTCAGCGCTGCAATATCACACATTCTCACCATCACAGGTCACCACTCCTGAAAAATGACCGCCGTGTCCATTGAGCTTCTGCCCTGCTGGACCTGGACGTTCTTGCTGTTCGGATGTCATTGAAAAGTGCTGAGTGATGATGCTTTTTGGGGGCCGGGTTTCATCGCAATGTCATTGGGTAACCGAGGTTGCCGACACCCACCGTCCTCTGTGACTTCATCAAAGCAGGTCAGGGGACGAGCGACGCTCCCTCGGCAAGCGCTGCTGACAGCTCAGCGGTACGAGTAATAAGAAAATATTAAAGGGAATTGAATCTCGGGCCTCTCCCGCTGCATTGTTTAAATTGGTTTCCGGGTGGAGGGATGAAATTGTGAGGGTTAAAAATATGAAGGAACGGCTGGAGAAGCAGTGAAGATCTGAAGGAGTCCTTCAGAGTTTCAAACACAAACATGGTCAAGAAAGTAAGTGTGCATTTAAAATAATTACGTTAAAATGATAAATAATAATAATACTGATAACGTCCCACTTGAGAAAGCCAACATAAAAACGATCAATTCTTCCTTGGGGAAAACATGGGTTTAATGACATGGGCATCATTCACCTTTTCTTGTTATTAAGGCTTCTTGGCCATTCCAGTTCATAGCAAGATATTTATTAACTCGCAGAAGTAACAAAAGCAGTCCGTCCAGATCTAGTATGAAGAAGGATGTTATTATGCAGCGCCGTTTTTAATGTCTGGAACCGATTGTGCATTGATGTAAAGACAAACAGCTATCATTTGTTACCATCGCATTTCTTATTTATATGATAAGAAGTTCCATTAGTATTCTATAAAAAGCGTAGCTGAAAGCATGGCTGATTGAACGTATTTGTGAGGAGAAACTCCGTCCGCAGAGAATCGTTTTGGATGTAATTTGCAAGATTACACAGTTATTGAGGTGTTGAGCGCTCAATTGCTGAATGCTTTGTAAAAGCATTGTGAAACGTGAAAACACACAGCCTCTTTGGGATTCTGTTGGTGTTCGAGTTTCTGCGAGGTTTATGCTCCATTGCTTAAGTGAAATAGTTTAACCGTTTGCTTTTGTTCTTAAATGAAGTTCAAAGACTGACGGGTCTGTAATTGCAGTTTACTTTTGTGGACGCTCTCTAGGGGCCCTATGCAAACCTTTGTGAGGGGCCCTTGTCATAGTAGTTAAAATTAGATAAACACAACTGTAAACTAAAAGAAATAAAAATAATACATCAATTAACATGCTTAAATTAATAAACTGAAAGACAAAAAACATTAAACTGACAGTAAGAATACAATATTTACACATGCTTTATCAGTTTATTGTAATATATGAAACATCTAAAAGTGTATATTAATTTGCATGTAACTTTGGAGACGGTCCCTTAATTCACGACTATAGAACGTCCAACCAACTGTTGTTAGTTTTCTTCTTCTTTTGCTTCCCTTTGTTTAAAAAAAGTTATAAAAATTGCGTCTTGTTTGCATTATAGTGTTGGTCCTCAAGGGGGCCCCCTGGTGGTGCAGGGGCCCTACGCAACTAGGGCGTAGTTTGCGTATAGGATGGATCGGCTCTGCTCTCCAGCATGGAAATTGAATTTTAATACCCACATTAAGATTGTGAAGGTTGTGTAAAGTGAACCTATTAAAAATGGCAAGCGTTTTATTAACTTGGTCTCAGGCCTTAACTAAGACTGACTTAAAATTCACCACATTATATAATACTTCTCAGTATTAGCACACATATATCTCAGAGACGTTTATTTCATGTCTACAATTATAACTGCAAGATTGTTTAAATGTTTGCTCAAGTGCAATTCCCCTGATAGCTCACGTACATTGGGCATCCACAATACATAGTTCCCTCATCTGCTATATGTCTTGGAGACGTTTGCTGTCAGATGTCATAAGCAGATGTTTATACACAGCGGATGTTTTCCAGATCGCCAGATCTTAAGCAGACATATTACAGACGGACATGTGCTATCTTGGATGTATCTGAAACGTTTCCTGACAGATGTGACATAGGCATTCAGAAGATGTCTGTAAGACATCCGTGATTTAGAATGGATGTAAAACTGCTTTTTGTAAGACGTGTATCAGATGTTTTTTTATACAGCATACGCTTACAAGATCTCTAGATCTTTAGCAGACATCTTACAGACGTACCTGTGCTATCTGGGATGCATTTGACCGACACTTTAATCCACAACAATTTATAACACATTCAATGTCTATAAAGTATTTTATCATTGGTGTGTCTCCTGAGAACTGGACCCATAACATCAGCATTACTGTAACCATTTATTACCAACAGAGCTACTGGAACAGACCCTCAACACCCAAATCTAATCCAAAAACTTGTAAGAACGTCTGAATGACCCTCTTTACAAGGAGCTCCAAAGGTCCACGGATGTTGTTTTGCTTTGTCTGAATTTCTGCTTGGTCAGGCTTGGCAGCTCTCATCTTCTATTCCTCCTCCCAAATCCTCTGAACTTGTTCCCAGTCAACCCCTGCAACACTTGTGTAACGGCGGCCTGACAGTCCTGATCAAACACAGCAGGCCTCGCTTCCCTTTGAAACAGCGCGGCTGAGCTAATACTGAAGTGAGATCTGACAGGACTCGTGTCAGCGAGAGCCCATTAAAGATAAATGAGAAATGCTGATGGCATAGCATGGCTGACAGGTCCAATATCAGCTTCCGAAAGGGCTTGTGACTCTTCTGATCCTGTCATTGGAAAAAGCTGGCAGAGGCTGGAATTCTCAGGCGCGCACGTCACCTGGATTTATTCGTAAGTGCGATCGTGAAGCCCTCGGATTGAATTAGTGTGCCAGGCTGTAAAATGGCTTTTGGGTAATGTAACAAAGGGTTTAAAGTTACTGCACTCCACAGATATGATGGACAAAAATTACTCATGCAAGTATGTCTCCAAGACTTTAGACATGCAGGATAGGCCATGAAAAGGTCTTAACATTTAATGTTCTATATAGACTGTTTCTCATTGTACGCACGCGCATGGCCCGAAGTTAACTTCCTGTCTGTGTTGGTTGATTGGTCTGGCTAGTGGCTAATAGCCTAATATAACAATTTGTATTTTATTAAATTTGTATTAATATTAATTTATATTAAAAAGTTATTGTATAATAAATGTATTAAATAAACAATTTGTTGAAATATATTGTAGATTAATTTTATTCACAATTTGTTGACTGGCGGGACATACTTATGTATATAACTAACTTTTTTTTTTGCTTGTTATTGGAAGTAGTCTACAGGGACTCTTTTTTTCGGGATGTGTACCAGAAGTTAAGATCGGGCCACAAAAGCGTGTATGCAAAGGAAAGTTTGTTTATGTTGTTGTCTATAATATCAACAACAAACGATATTATTATAGTACTATAGAAGTAAGACGTGCATTTAAACAACTATGTTTTTATTTAACTTTATCCAAAAAGTACTGTGCAGAGTTATTATAGCTTTGTTTTCAGTTTAAACGTAGTTTAGTAATATTTTAAACTAATTTTATTTGTAAATTTTAAGATTGTATGTTAATTTTAGTTAAACTTTGTAGCAATTTTGTGCACATTTTATTTTTGTTTGTTTATTTTGCATGTTGCTATATTGTAATATTTCTATTTTTAGTTTAGGCTTAATCATTTATTTATTTTGATTTAGTAATTTATTTATAATTTTTGTTTTGTTAGTTTTCAAATAATAAATAGGCCGTTATTTAATTTGGCTTCAAATCAGTGGCGGAGCTAGAGTTTTATATATCGTTTTATATATTTATGTAAATATAATTAATGAAAATGTTGAAAACATAGTTCAACTCTGATAACAAGTTTAATTTAAACAGAAACAAAGGTGTCTTTAAACTGATGTGGATCAGAGCAGCGTAGATCTGATAGAACGTATAGCCTATCTTGATTATTACTTTCAGATATTAGAACACATTAAAACGTTTTACACGCTAAAAAACAAGCTGATAAGCGTTTATGAATTATTTTATTGCTGTTTTATGTCCGTTTTGATTCTGCAAGCAACTTAAAAATCTGTTATTCAAACGGGAAATATATAGAAAACAAACAAAGGAACATCCAACATCACTAAAACACTCAATGGCTTCAGGTTATACAGTAAAGAGTCTGACTACTCTAATGAATCTCTTTCTTACATCGTACATCATACCACTCCCAACACTGTTTGAGTCTGACTTGAAATGGCTAGCAAGCAAGCAAGTACGTTTTAACATTCCATTTGTTTTGAAAAATTGCAGCGATCCATTTGCTTATTTTCTATCTTTCGTCAGTCTTTAAAAATATATCTTTGATTTCTCGCTGTACAATCCATCGCAAAACTTTTTTCCATTCTTAACTAATTAATGTTTGACCTTTGTGTGCGGTCACGTGCAGCACTGCCGCCAAACGTCAAAATAAAAGCTTTTTTCAACGAGAGGTGAAATCAGATGTCAATCAACATAAGTAGCGAATCAAATTTTGGGGTGGCACCCAGGGTGTACAATTGGATGTCAGGGGTGTTCAGTGCCACCTTGGACCCCCTGCTTCAAATAACAAAAATGTTTTTAAAGTATTTGTTTAATAATAGTAACCTTGCTACTATGTTGAATCGACACTGACTCATTATAAAATAAAATCTGTGTCCTGAAGCAGAAGTCAACCTCAAGTGTGAACAGCATTACAGATGAAACAAACAGATTTTTACCGCTTATTCATGTAAGCCCTTTAACTAAAACACAAGCTTTTCATTTTATGCCTGCTGGCCCTGTCTGCTTCTATTGCAAGTCTTTAAAAAGTCAACATTATTGTCGGTGGTTACAAACAGCCTGCCAGGAATGTTGTCGATAAAGCTTAACTTCCTATGCAGCTTTTTACTCGCACAGCAGACTGTCTAAATCAAGGTTTGACAATGTAGCAAATTTCTTCCAAATTGTGCCAAACATGTCTTTGTTTCACTTCAAAGCAGCACAACAGGCTTTCCCTGGATTAAGAAGTTCGCTTGTGCCGCTTCTCCGTCTCCTGCCAGTGTGCTTGGCACAGGCTCGCTGCATGGAAAGCAAACAGTTAAAAGCACCGAAATGAGGCGGCAAACGTGGCCTAGAGGTTCTTCTCAAGGAGACTTGACTTAATTTGACAAAATAATGAGGCAAACTGGGATTCTTGGAGACAGAAATGTGATGAAGTAGATGTGGCAGGGGGGTTATTCATTATTGAGCAATGGATCGCAATCGCTAATCGGGCGTAAGCACATACAGTATTTGTGTTTTTTACAAATGTGCAAAAGCATGACAACTTGAAAAAGTGTGGATATTCACAACACAAATGTCAGACCCTCTATACAGGAAAAAATCTAAAAGAATGTCCGCCCCATACTCTGAGATGAAATGTAAGAATGAACTCGCTCTACTCTCGAAAAATGTTGAGTTATTTCAACCCAGCGTTGGGTCGAAAACGCTGCGTGGACATTAGTGCTAGTAATGCAACGTTGGCTGTGAAGCATCGCAACATTTCTGTTAAAGTACACAATCTTCAGGAGAAAGCTAATGCGTGGCCCGGCTAATGAAGCGCACATGGGTCGGCTGTGCAGTCGGTGCTTTCCCACAGAGGAAATTGAAAATTGATTTTGTTGTGAATGACTGTAAATGAGCTAAGAGGAGACCGGGGAGCCCATTTCCTCTCTCTCCGCAACAAAGCCGCGCTCGCCTGGGTTTTATTTCATTTGTTAAACCTCCGTGCCTTTTTACTACGGTGATATCAGCATTTGTTTCACAAACAAATAGAAAACTGTGGCATTCGGTTCACATCTCGCTTTATTTCACTTTACCCTTCCTCGCGTTGTTTTTTCTCTGCAGCTGGAGCTGAGTAGAGCTTTTTGTTGTTTCTAAATGACCAGATACCTAAAAACCCATCGATCGGAAAGTAACGGACTGCACTTAGAAGTACAGTACATTCATTCTTTCAATGGTTGAAATCTATTTCCTTGCTTTCTTGTATGGTACTATGACGTCAGTATGATACCATGTCATACCACCACAGTACTGAACGCCACAAGAAACTGAATATTTTTACAGTGAACTATTTAAAGTACTTTTCAATACCAGATAAACCCCATGCAATTTGAATATGGTTATCAAATGTGTTTTATATAAAATACCATGGTACTGATACTATAAAATAATACAAACCATGAAGCGTATACGTGTAGCATATTTGATTCCGTTGTCAACATATTTTTTGTTCGTTCTGGTCGACACCATCTGTGCTCAGCTATTAAGAGCCTATTTTTCTAAAAGCAATTTTTGAAACATCTAATTTAGGGAAGCACTGTTTATCAGTTGGCCACAGCACATTCACTAACTAACCCCTCAACCGTAAAAGTGAGCTGAAAATGAAAATTCGTAACTCAAAGTGATTGGTTGAGCATGGGCTGAAATGTAATTTAGCTGCTGTAATTAGTTGAATTAAACATATGAAGTTTGAGCTTGAAAATGACGTGACCCTAAATTAAACTGTAATGTTTTAAGCGTGACATAATGTTTGTGTTACTGGGAAAAACATTCATTTATCTTGAGCACAAACTACTGAATTTTGGAGTTGGGTGCACTTGCCATTGGCACATTGGCAGATTCAGTGGTGACTAAACAAACAAAATAAAGTTTGTATTGCATTCATTTTCCGTACCAATTATGGCCACATGTAGTGACCCCTGTTGACCAACAGTTTCAAAACCTGACCAAACACAAAGTACACCGGTTTAATTCCACGACAGCTGTTGGCATCACAAATCAGCCAAACACTGCTTGCAAAATTTGTGCATTAAAATGCATCTACAAAACAAGCTGTAACTACTGCAGACAAAACACTTTTCAATATATAAACATCCTATGAAACTTAACTTATCGAAATGTGCCACCAAAGTATTTTTTGAGTTTGATCTACTTTTTGGCCAGCAGAGCGTCTCTGAAGGTGATTTATTTGGGTGTTAATCTGGTTTGGCAGTGGTTGCGAATGTGTGCGCGCGTCTATGTGTGCTATATTTACAGGCTTGAGATGAAGCCCTGCAACCTGCCTCACAGCTGCACACCAGAGATACCAGCTTCAATCCAGAGCCCCCCAACACACACACACACACACACAACACTGTCTGGCACACAAACACACGTGTACTGATGAGCTCTCAATCATGTGATGAAGGACAGCTAGCTCTGTTGTTTACAGAACTGAAGCGACACGAGGTGAAAGGTAATTTCCTTTTGGATTGGTCATGTACGAACGCAGAAATAAACAGGACGTCTTGTGGTGTTGCACGGTTTTATCTCACTGTTGGATGGATGCATGCGGGGGGGGTGTATTTGTGATGGCTTTTCAAGAACAAAAACAAATTAGGTTCACGTGGTCTTCAGAAAAATATGTGTAAAAAAAGTTGTGTATCCAACAAATCTAATACCATCGAGACATATAATAACTTCTGAATGTCTGCTTGTAGAGACTTTCTGAAGCGAAAACTTCTGGCTTTCTGGCATCACTTTGTGTGGTTTTAATCATTCAAGCACGAAAGAGAATTTAATACTGGTGTGTTGTCTGACAGATTCTGACAGAGATTCACTGACGCAGACTTTAGCCCATGACTGTATGCACCAGACTGGACCTCGCATTGCGTTTTGCCGCATCCCACAGCTAGAAGTCTGTCTTCATTGAACGCGTCAAAGCAACTGTTTCAAAAAGTGGTTTAAATGCCTGTACGCGAGTGAGAGCGTGATTATATAAAACAAAAGGATGACAAAACAAACGGATGCTGAGTAAACTGCGTTAAATATTTTTAACGCGATAATCTGAAAAACTTTTTTTGCATGCGTTAACAGGTTAGCATGTGTTACAGCCCTAGTCCAAACCAACAGACGATTAACCTTATGTTTATACAAAGATCACTCATTGCAGTTTTACTTTTTAAATGTATGAGCCCTTTAAATTCAATTGGATTTTGATTGGTTGTCCAGGTTTTATCGCTCATCAGCCAAAAAGAAATCGTTCCTCTGCATCGTCTTTAGTGTGCACAGGTCTTCGGGCAAAAGGTTCCACTTCCTCTCCATTTCTGCCAACTCAACCTGATCTCACATGAATTGTAACGATTTTACTTAGGTGGCTATTTCGTATTTGTACGTTGTGAATTGTACAAAAACGTACGATTAATAGAAAATAACCAACAATGAAGCCACACCCCTAACCCCGCCCCTAAACCTAACATCACTGGCAAAAAAGCAAATCATAATAATATGTATGAATCAGATCGTATGAATTCATACAAATCAATCTAAACTACCAACCTCGTGGAGTTGTTACATTTATGCCGTGAGATTGTGTTGGCCAACCTGATCTCGCAGGAATTCGTAAATATTTTACGAAGTGGGTAATTTGTATGATATGAAACGTACGATTATGTAAAAAACAAAACTAACCCCGCCCATAAACCCATCGTCTCGGGCTTAAAAGCTAATTGTACTAAAACGTACGATTGATGTCGCACAATTCATACAAACTAGCCACCTCGTAAAATGATTACGAATTCCTGTGAGATTCTGTTGATTGTGCTCATATACGTATTGAAGAAACAATGAAAAATATCTCATTTAATTTCCATCACTTTGCCTATAATTATCTCACTACCATTGATTCTGCACATCGATGTCACATTCAATGACCATCACAAATCAAACAGAATCGTGAATCATACAAACCTGCTTTTGCTTATTAGCATACTCTGTTTAATAAAGCATGAAGCATTGAGGAGGTTGACACTTAGATTTGGGAAACAGCCGCCGATGACAGAGCACAGAATAGAGTTTTATGGAGGCGGTGCTCTATCAGGCGTAGACGGCATCAAAACACTTCTTCAAAACCATCCGTGAATCAGCCAGCAGGTGACAGCTTATCTTAATTCAGACATCCGGAGGAAGAGGAAAATGTTACTAGATTTGTACGCTTCTGAAGAAAATGTAAGCGATGCTTGTCTGTGCAAAATCCAATGCAGGGTGTTCTGAGAGGTTTTAAGTGTATACTGGGTGAGAGAGTCCCAGAGAAAAAGGTTACTGCTCAGCGGATGCTCTTTAATAGCTCAGATTTAATAGAGTTCTCGGTTGCATTTCATTTAAGTATCAACTTTGAGATGTTTCTCCTTAAAGTGTTTGGGAGAAATTAAAATCACATTAACTGTTAAATACATGAAGAGTGTGAAGGTGTAAATTGAACATGAACTGTATGCCTGGCCGTCTACCGTACATTTATTTTAAGTCTTTATGTTCTACATTTCAACATCTGAGGGCAATCTCTGAGCAATAACATTTCCCACCAGGTTTGCTCAAGTTTCTACATATTCTTTTCTTTTTCACCCCGTTCTGCAGCTGACACGCACTCCATTAGCTTGCACACGTCTCGCCCGGGCTCCATCAGTGTCAGCGGAGCTCGTGTGTAGTGAGATTGAATGTTTGTGGGTATGTCTGACTGCCCCTGAGAAAAACTAACTGATAAATGGAGGAATAGAAGAAGAGATGGAGGTCGACAGGTTCTGGCAGCTGATAAAGTGAAAGTGAGTCAGGAGACATCAGGCCAAACATCTTTCAGAGGCTCTTTGCTTAAGCTCCGGGCAGGTTAGTTGTTCCTAATCTTCAAGCTGTCTCTTTAGATTCTTTATAGTCTCAAAACCTCTTCTTCTGTTTGCATGCCAGTATGCTGGAGTGAAGGTGAGGCATTTAAAAAAAACTTTAAGCTGAAATATGTCACTTTTCTGGTTAAAATGAACAACAATCTGTTATTGAGTAGGTACATGTTAAAGCATTGATAAAGACTTATGTCAGTTTGATGTCATATGACTTCGAACCACATAAACATAAATGCATAAAGTAACTTGCAATTTTACATCTCATTGCAGTAGAGGCAAAGGTTACAGATTGCAGCTTTAAAGAAAGTCTTTTATGACATCATGTGTGACATCACGGTTCAAGTGTACTGTATGTGTATGCAGTTAACACTTGAACAAATGACACATTTTTAAATTGCAGTTATAACAACTAGGGCTGTCAAACGATTAATCGCATCCAGAAAAAAAGTTTGTGTTGACAGTATATGTCTGTGTGCTGTGCATCAAGGTTATTTCAGTTTACTCAAATTAAAACTTTGAAAACGTTTCTATTTATTGAAATCAAATAAAATATTGACCTAAAAATTGGAAAAAACTTGAAATGTTGGTTCAAAAACAAGCTGAAATAAGTTAATAATAAACGAAATAATAAAGAATATAATAATAAAGAAATAAGCACTAAGATTGTAATAATAAACAAAAACTTTATTTGAAAAAAAATGAATTAATGTTATACATCAACATAAAAATAAAATATAAAATGACAAAAGCATATAGGCTACCAAAATTGCTAAACTTAATTTAAAATCAGAACTAAAAATAAAAAAAATAAAGCTAATTTGAAATATTATTATATATTACATATATAAACGTTTATATTTTTATTAAATAAATGCATTTATGTTTAAATTAAATAATATATGCAAAATGCACATACATATATTGTAAACTTTTACTTTGCATGTAATTAATCACGATTAATCGTTTGACAGCCCTAATAACAAAACTTACAGAAAAGCCACATGGGATCACATGTGAAGTGTGGTTCTGGAACATTTTCGTGTGAATCCTATTTGAAGTAACAACTAGAATTTCATGCATTTTTCCTGCAAGCGAATTTCTCATCAGACGCTTTCTAATGGCCATAACAACCCTTATAAAATATGACATATGACCACTGCAACTTTCTATCCCGTTCTTGTGATGTTGGACTACTTTGTATAGCTGGCTGGAAAATTGAATGTTCAATAATTCACAATTTGCTCCGTGAACTATTTCACCATTAAGCGTCTGACATTTCTCACCCCGAATGACTTATAAATAATTACTTCATTGACTGAACAAAGGCCAAGAATTTTCTCACTGTTATTTCATTTCATCACGTCCATGGAGGTAAACACAATGTAGCGCGATATCGCATCTGTGCCGTAAGGATGTTAGAGAATCTCGATGGAAGAGGTCCTCACAGAATCGATGACTCTGAAAATGTGAACGAAACAGTCGCAGACTTGTTAGGGAAAAAGTCAAGCGCAATGACATTTACCATTTTAAATTTTAATATGTTTAGTAGTGTCTGCTAAGTGCTTCGGCCTCGGCTTCGGTAACTTCAGTGTCCTCTATGAATGACAGCTTAAATCTTAAAGGGACAGAGTCCTTTTACTTTCCTGCAGATAATGAAATCATCTGGAATATTATACCACCTAACAACCACTCATTCTAGAAACAGCAACTCTATTCATGGTTGCCAATTTTGCACACACATTCAAAAATATTAAAATCTTTAGCTTAGAGTTTCTTGAACTTTTTCAGGTGGTAAACACAGCACATTTAGGACAGACTTAAGCATCTGTTGTTTCTGAAAGCGTGCTGTTACACGGATAATCTTCGTTCCTCCTTTATGATGCAGATGTGACAGTAGGGGGATTTGATTCCGACTGCCGCTTATTACAAAATGGCAGGAACAAACAGAGAAAAGGATGAGATGAGCGGAAACAGCGTTTTATGTTCGTCTCCTGCAGCAAACCGAGATCTTAAAGAAGCAGAATCGGGTGACGGCAACCCAGGACTGGAGAAAATGCCTGTCGTGAAAGAGCAAATTAAAGGAACAGGAAGAAAAATTAAGGTTTCAAAAGAACAAAAACACAACAATCAAAACGCCCGTCATCTTCTGTCTCTTTAACTGTCGTCCTGCGGCTCCAAAGTGACGATCTGCAACACGTCTTTAGAATAAACAACAAATGCAATGCCTGTTATTGTGAGATTTGCATCACAAATAACTCCTCCAGGGAAAATCTTGCCAAAAACTGCTCTCTTAAAGGAAAAGTGTACCTGAAAATGAAATGCTCCAGGCGTCTATGTTGTGACATTAGTGAGTAGATATCTGAGAAGTAAATATCCATCTCCAAGCTCGTTTTAAATAACATCTCATATGTGGGGACGCATTTGTTTTTGTTTCCGTCCCATAATAATTGAGAAATCTTACATTCTTTCAAAGCAAAAAACAAAAAACGGTCTTGAGTTGCAAAACACGCATTAAATCCAGGGATGAAAGGAGTAATTCATCAGAAGACAGTGAGCATCAGTTCACACTACAGAAGACACAAATGCAGTCAATCAAAGACAACCGGATCATTCAGGATACTGATAAATCTAGTTTACTTGAAAATAAATGAGATGAAGCCAGTGTTTGGGTGAAGCTTGACAAGCAATCCCCGATCTGATTGGCCTGCCTTTCGGTTTAGGGTTGGATCCAAGTCTACCGAAAAGTGAGAGTTAGTTGGCATCTACAAGAAGATGGTGATCAAGGTCACAGTCCAGAAAATACTGTTTGGAGCACAAAGTAATGACTTGGTATAAAATACCACCATCCTTCTCATAAAAATTGTTCAGTATAAAGCAGGCATATTGTGCATATCTGAATTTCTGCATTTAATACGCAGATGAACAACAAAAAAATATATACCCACAGCATTTACTAGTACAATAAATAGAAATGGACGATTACAGACACAGATAATTACAGATTATTATAGAAACTTCAGTTTTATCAATGTACAGTACACCGTATTGAGAAAAATGCATTAATGCATGTATACTTTATAGACACGTTGGAACAGTGAAAAATTGTAAATAAAACTAAATTGAAGACGAACAAAATTTGCCAGAATGTGAAGGAAACCGGAGCACACTGGGATAATGCGTACCACAATCCAATATGCTCATCCAGTCTAGAAATCCGGATCAGAACACCCGGAAAGAATATTACGTATTATTTTTTACTTATTCGACTACCTTAAAAGGGATTTTGTTAAATCAATGTAAAAAAATGAACATTAACTCAACAATAAAACAATTAAGATTGATACCCAGCAACTATATATGTTTATATTTACAAATATGTCTAAATATCATAACTTGGTCTCGGAAAAATCATTAGACGAAGGAACAGTCAAACATTTACGGTAAGTGTTCCAACAAACAAAAACACAGATGATCTGCATGTTAATCAGATTTTCAGCTTTTTTTTCACCTCAAACGTAACCACCATAAACATCTTCAGAATCCAACCATGTAAATCACAATAGAGTACTGGCGTAGAAACTCTGTATCTTTCTCGGTGAAATATTCATGTTGACTCTCCTCACTGGTCTTAGATAAAGAACAATGGAGGACTTCATATTTAAGACTTACTAAAAGGTTTGCGAGAGGTTACAAATGATTGACCAAAAATCATGAATGAACCATCAATGGAACCTAAAGAGGAGCAAAAACATATAAAACAGCTCCACCACAGTGTTTGTGTGTGTCATCCTTCGTGGGAGGGCTCTGTTTGACAGACGGCGGGATAGAGCGAAATGGACAAGGGCATACAGAGGAGAGAGAGACAGCTTTACTGCTCTTTGAAAATCACTCATCTGCCATCTCAAGGGTGTGTGTGTGAGTGTACAAGCGCTCTCCATCCATAACATTCTCATTTCCCAGCCACCTCTAACTGACACGCTGCCAGATATACGATCGCCGTCCGGACAGTAACAAACACGCGATGGCATAATGATATGAGCGTGGATGCGTGTTTGAGACATAACCCATGGCATTTAGATCGTGTTCTCTTGCATTTTCAGCTCATGGAAGTTCATTTGTGCGGACACAATAAAAAATGGATTTGTCGCAATGCCGCTTTACATCTTTCGTAAACATAATGTTTTTTTGCTGTAACTGCGAGAAACATGATTAAAGGAAAAGTTTACATAAAAAACAATTCTGTCATCATGTTCTCACCCTCGTGTAGACAAAATATATATTTTATTATTATGAATATTATATTCAATATGATAAAAGGAAATGGGGACTTGAGCTGACAAGCATTAAAATAACTAAATAGGTTTTGTAAGTTTTTTTATTGCTTGTACGGTGTCCTTGAGTGTCAAGTGAGGTGCCATGTAATAAAATGAATTATTATTATTATTATTATTATTAAATTAATATAATATAAGTATTTTTTGTAAACTATATTTTTGTTCCATCGATAAATAAAGACTTGTGGATAGATGGTGACAGAATTTTCATTTTTGGGCGAACTGTTGCTTTAATTTTTATATTTCTAGCCTAGGTTGATATGTCACAGGTTCCAAAGGACGGATCCGCCTTCCAATAAAGTGAAAGTACATTTTAAAAAAGCACGAGTTTTAAATCTGTATCAACACTATTATCCATTAAAAGCATCCACCGTGTATTTAAACATGAAAGATCAAAACTTCTGTTTTCCGCATCTAGCCATCCCTATTGTCCGATAAAGATGGCTTAAAAACAACAGGGCTTTACTTTCTGGGTCACCGGGTCTGAGTGCCAAAAAACAGTCAGTGCGGTTACAGCATGTCGTGAATAAGAACGCTGGCCAGGGGACCCTAATGCATCTGTCGAACGCACTTAAAAGATTAACTATCCCTTTAAGTACTTAAAAAACCTTTGTGACACTGAAAAGAAAGTAAAAAGCTCTTTAGCCCATCGTTTGACAATTACCGGATGCCACGTTAGAGAAGATTAAGCGTTTTAATGCCAGACAACTGTAAATAACAGCAGGGATTTGGGCCCTTTTAGAACAAAGGCATTTTGTGCATTTGCCTGTCTTAAATATGAAAACGCAGTTTAAGGGATGATCTGCTTTTTAGGAGGAAATGAGTGTTAAACAGTAAGCGCTCTGAAGTGTCTTATGTAAAGAATGATATGTTTACCCACGAGTGCTATTAAATCTGTGGCATTTGCAAAAGTCATTGTGCGCATTGGTCAACTAAGCTGTCGTGTTAAAGACTTACGTGTATAAAAACAAAAGAAAGACGTTCTGTTCAAAAACTCAAAGTAATATGACCAAAAAAAAACTTTTCTAATCTGTTGCAGACACCAACATGTTTAAATGTTTTTAAGTTTTAACAAAAATATGTTTTAACGTGTATATTGTGACCCAGTCTGTGAAAACCAGGCTAAAATCTCATCATCTAGTGTGATATTTTCAGATTTTCTATTATATATTTATATGATATTTACATTTACGCATTTGGCAGATGCTTTTATCCAAAGCGACTTGCATTGCATTGTTTTATTCATTTGTTTCTGACTACATGCAATCCCCTGGGGCCAAACCCATGACCTTTTCTAGTGCCGTGCTCTAACCACTGCGCCACAGGAAAGCTGTATTTATATGGTACGATATAATATGATACTATATTTATAAGATATTTATATATAATACACCAAGGTACGGTAAATTATATGATGTGATGTGATGTGATATGATATGATATGATATGATATGATATGATATGATATGATATGATATGATATGATATGCAATGTGACACGGAAACGACACAGCCTGACACACAGGGTATAGTACGGTCTGATATGGCATATAGCGAAGTGATGCGATATTTGATGTGATGCCATGTGATGAGTCACTGCCTGACACATTACGGTACAGTACAGTATGGTACGGCGCTGTATGATGCATGATATGACATATGATATGATATATGACATTATATTTTCTTTTTTCAAAGAATGTACAAATGTTAAAATTATTTAGACCCTTCTGAATGTCAAACATTTCTAGAACTTGTCCATAGTTACTCTGCAAGGACACCTGTTAAAAACTTGAAAGAAACTGACTTCATATATCCAATAGTCACCTAGGGATCAGTGGGCTAAAATTCCCTCAAAAAAAGACTAAAGGAGCCCGGTGGGGACAACAGCAAACCAGCATCCCATGGAGGAGACCAGCATCCAAAACAACACATCTGCTGACCTTTTCAAGAGTGAGGTCTATACACAGTATGCTATTAAAAACAATACCACACAAAAAACCAACCGAGTGAACCGCCGGCTTCAAAGGTGCAGTGTATGTAACAGCATGGCAATGAGGATATTTCTGCCTCATTCAGGTAGCTGAGATAAGTACAGTCAGCTCATTAACGTGAAGTCGAGGAAAACCTCTTCATCCGGCCAGCAGTCAGGGGGAAAGTCAATGATATTAATGACTTTTCCAGCACGATGAGCTAAGGTCTATCAGGGAGACGGGGAGAATAACAACACGACTAATGTGCGCTTGTTAATGCGCCACACTCGATTAGGAGCATTGGATTGGACTCGCATTGAGAAGCAAGACCTCATATTGGGACACAATCCTATACACATTCAGAGAGAGAGATGAATTATTCTAATTATTATAAATGCCCGAATTATATTTCAATATATTTCTGTAGTTCCACATACTGATAACCGATGATGTGCTTTTTTCATGTAAAATACAATGTAAAAATAAACTTGAATTGAATTTATATAATGTATAGCTTGCATCACATGAATCACATTAAATAAATGTGTCTGCCAAATGCATAACTGTAAATGAACACAATTCTTCATAAAAAAAATATATATATTAAAATAAAAATAATCAATAAAATGCAAGATATTTCAGCAGGAAGCTACTGTATAATTTTGCTTCACACGGAATCTGTCAGTCATCGCTCTCTCACTTTGTTAATGTCCGTGTGTGTGTTGTTGGACAAAGAATTGTGATTGACTTGTCCACTGAAATAGATGAAGAGCGTGACAGCGCTGTAGAGACGAGACTTTAAGCAAAACGATTTCCACAAGTAATATTTAGACGCGCACACACACACACACACACAGAGAGAGAAACAATTCTTGCACAATCTGCATATAATCTTTGTAAATATGTTCTGTGTTTCATAAACACATCGATTTGTAGTAGTATGAGAAACTCCAACAAGTGAGCCTTTCTCGGTCACCATCACTCTGTTTGCAACCTATTTACTTATGTGACATAACATGATATCGTTTTATGTGCAATATGTCACAATCTTGCAATTCATAACTATTCTATGAGCTGGCACTCATTTTAGCCATAGACTGTATAAAACATGGGTAGGTTTTTTGAGGAGCTGTTTTGAAGCTTAAAGTGGGCGGAGCCGGCCGTCACCATCTTAGCAGCGCGTCACTCCCGTATAATCGAAAACGGGACGTGGTTGGAGCTGAGGCGCTTAGTTGCTGAAACCCCTTGTCACTCAAGTGGCCTAGCACCTAATTTGCAGAATTTTAAGGGTTAATAAGTTAAACGGGTGAGTTATTGAAGAAATAAGCCCCAAGAAGCAGTGGTTTACAGTGCATTTTATAATAGCTAAGGGCTTGTGGCACGACGCCAGGCGTTTTATAAAGCGGTCAAACATGGGTTTTTTTCTGGTGTAAAGTTGCCCATTTTAACGTGGGGCTCAATGAGATTCTGCTCTCTTTTGGAGTCAGTCTCTAGTGGCCTGTGGATGAATTTCAGTCACTTCCATTTTGGCTTCACGAGAGAGATCAGAAGGTTGCCGCTTGGTTTTAGCGTGGTTTGCTTTTGCGTAAGTGATGGTAAGGTTTAGTTTAGGGTTTAATTATTGCTTTTCTCTTAATCATCATACATTTTTCTAGGATTCACAATGTACGAATTCATACAAATTAGTCAACTCGTGAAATAGTTGTCTGGATTCTAAAATGTGGTTGAAGGGTGGGGGTACAAATATGAAAAATGAATGCATGAATTATGAATTATGCAGACCAGTCATGCTCTGAATCAATCATTTCTTTTTGAATCTTGTTTTGTGTACATATGCATTGTAATATTGAAATAGAAAAGGGTCCTTCTCAAACTGTTGCTGTAATATAAAAAGCACACAGTTCTCTAGAATAGCATTATACGCTGTAGCATTATGATTTGTATGGTCAAACCTGTTCATTAAAAGGGAGCGTCCCAATACTTTTGTCCATATCGTGTACATTGAGTGGGTGAATAATATGCGGTATGGTACATTTAGTAAAAACATTAACCTAACATTATATTTAATATTTAGGTTCATATTTAATTCATTTGACGGCAAGTGCATTTTCAGCTTCATCCACATAATGAAGCGGTAACAGCTAAAATGAAAGATAATTTGAGCTCAAATTAGATATGATTAGTTTGTGTCAACGGGTCATTCTCTGGATGACTTATAATTATCACTCTACCAAATAACAACTACGACAAATCTGTCTTTCAAAACCGAGCGGCAGTTTGGGAATAATTGCTAATGCGGCATAATTAAAGTTAACAGACCTCCTGAAACGAAACGTTAGATTGAGGTGCAAGATCCAATCGAACGAAATAATTATTGTGGGAAACACAAAAAAATCCATTGTCTTCTTTTCCTGACATAACTCGATACATTTTCAAATGGCAACATATTGCAACAGAAAAGTGAGGAGGTCTTTTCATAAAAAGTCTATAACATTACAAAATTAATAATACAGTACAGTAAATAGACACTTTTTATCCAGACACCCTTGATCACCCATAACCTTAAAAATTACATAGGGATCTTTTTTAGTTCAATGAGGATAATCCAATGGGGATAAGCTTTCCTGTGGCTCAGTGGTAAGAACATGACGCTAACAGTGTCTAGGTCATGGGTTTGATCCCAGGGGATTGCACATAGTCAGAAACAAATGTATAGTATAATGTATTGTAAGTCGCTTTGGATAAATGCGTAAATGTCTATGTACGTTTTTAGTCCACAATACCAAAATAAGAGACCTTAACTTGCACTTTAAGCTCTTTTTTAATGTCATGAAGTCCTACAGCAACATGGCTCGTTGAATTTGTTCTTGTTTGGTTCTTGAAGAAGTCCGGAAGAGAATCATGTGATGCCACAGATGTGAACGAGACTGAGGTTGTAAAATCAATCGTTCAAAACGAATTTCCATTTTCACAGTCCTCATCAAGCTCGGCCGAGCAGCACATCGGCCCATCATCCTCCACTGCAATTCCAACAGCGTGCCATATAAACCAATCAGAGCAATCCACCTGTAACCCTCCAATTCCTGAACATCCGTCAACGTCTCCGCTCGTCCGTCTCAGACGGTCCGGATTGATTGCGTCTCTGAGACTATTAGCCAGAACAAGAGCAAAAAAAAAGATTATGTCAGAAAGAGTGTCAAGAAACGGTGAGGCGGAAAGTGGGACAGAATAAAAAGCAGAATAACATCCTGGAGGGGAAATAAAGAGGAAAGGGGAAATAGAATTGATCGAGGCTCGAGCAGCATCTGGGAAAGAGAAAATGGGAATGAAAAATGACACGGCACATCCCATGTGACAAATCAAACAGTAACAAAACCCTATTAGTATAATTCAACTAGCAGCCTTCATTAACTACAGACAGGACAGCTCTAGTAACAATGATTTAAGGCTTATGAAAAGAGCCTAGGATGAATAATAAGGGCCCTTTTGAGCCCTCTATGCGTCGTTCTCTAAATTCTTAAACCTGTAAAGACCCCATGAAAGCAAATGAGGAGTTTTGTGGCTTTAAATCATGGCCATTTATATGCTAGCATGCTCCTAAAAGTTTACACTAGAAAATAAGATCTGTGATTAACAAAGGTTTGTGATACTTACACTTTTTGTCTATCAATATAATATTTAAATCTTACACAATATTTGCTATTTTTGAAGCTTAAATACAATCGGCAGTAGTACAAAGCTTATGGCAAGCCGAATTATCTTTTAATCATTCTCAGGATATGAATTTTTTACTAGTAAAAATTATAATTCTTGATATGAAGGATAGATTTTCTACTAGTTACAATTTCTATTTTTGTTATCAGTAATTCAATTTTCACTAGTAAAAATGTGAGTTCTTGATATCAACAATCATGCAATTCAAATTCAAATTCAATTTCAGATATCAATTATTAATTTCTCACATGTTAAAAATCTTAATTCAGATATTAGAAATGCAATTCTTACTAGTAAAAAACATAATTATATAAATCAACAATTAACTTGTCACTAGAAAAAAAGGAAATTCCTGATATCAAGAATTCAATTTTCACTAGTCGAAATACTCATTCTTGTTACCTGTTAATTAATTTTAACATGTTGCATTTAATATTTCTAATATCAGGAAATATATTTCAGATATCAATAAATCTGAGATATCAAAACTTTATCAAAAACGTATTCCCTGGTAAGTAAATACTCCGTGAATTAATCTCAACCCACGTTTTTAGCAGCCACCGTTTTTAAGACACGATAAAGCTTTAAAAACCAAGAGCGTTTTATAACCGGTGTGATTTACAGTACGTCATAGATTAAAACGTGAAAATAATTAAAGGTTTTGTTAACCAAAGGCACATAACCGATTAAAAAAACCCATAGACTTTGGGGCGATGGAACCGGAAGAGCTTTGCATACAAAAATACATCATCTCTGTGGTACTCTATTAACAATAGTATGTAAAGGAACCTGCAATTTTATGTTTCAAACTAAGACAGATGGGCGATATAAAGGTAAAAGTAACAGATTCTTATGCACAAACACTCTCAGATTGACAAGTGAATCTCAGTTTATATGGTGAGACAAATGGCCCAAAAGTGGTCATACGAACGTGTACAGTGGCCCACGAGGGACAATGATGTGACACAACTGAAGAGAACAGTAGAGATGAGAAATCACAAAAGGGAAATGACAAAGCAAACCAATGGAAAAAATATGCTGCAAAGTTTAATACTGTTTAACACTGCACTGTACTTGGTTGGTTAAAATTATTATTATTTAAAATGATGTTTGTCTTGTTAACAGCAGTATTAAATTACAATAACCATTACGATGTCCAATTACAAGCAGCTCCACAATAACAATGTGAACATATGAAGTAGATGCTCATTAGGATAACGCTGAAATTGTACAGCCGCTCATATCGGACGGGAAATGATCCTATCCATTTTCTTTGTTCGTTCATATCTCTCAGCGATGTGCTGCTCATTTAGTAAATGAGTATTCACCTTCGGTCTCTTGGTAAATGTCAAATGTGCTAGAGTAAGACATGATACATTACGGTTTAATCAAAGACAATCTGCAGTGTCAGTCAATAATGAACAGTAATGAAACCACTAAAGATGTATCAGGGACGTATATGGAGCTTAAAGGGACAGTGGACCCAAAAATAAAATTATGTTAAACCGTGAGTTCAGCTTTGAATCATTGTCATTTCAAACACTTATGGCTTTATTCAGAGGAACGTGGCAGGAGAAATAAAACAAAATGTATTTGTATTTGGTGCTCGTTTGTACGGTGTCTCTGAATTCATTTATGCGAAAAACGCAGAAAATCGAACCCAGTCCGAATTTTTTTACGACGGACGAAAATATCAGAGGCAGTGTGCACATGTGATTGACACATCATGAAGTCGTATTTATTTTTTAACGTGCGGAAATTTCGGACGCAAATTTCGGACTCAATGTGCAATGGCAATGTGCAAACGCACGTGTACAGTTATGTTTACTCTTTTAGTAGTTTTACATACTGCTTTCTTTTAAACTTGGCCTCAAATAGGATGTTTAATTTACTCACTTAAAACTTACAACTACTAAACTAGTTTACTGAGCGTATACTTCAAAGTGTAGGTAAAAATGGGTTACACTAGTAAACCTATACCTATACTTCACCAATACTGTTGCTTTTAAATTATACTTAAAAATACATTTTTACAAACCAAAACGTCTACCAATTGAGTCTCATATAGTATTGAAATAGAAAATTAACAGTGCAAGTTCAGTATACTAATAGCACAAATAAATACTTTGTACACATATACTTAAAATGTGCCTAAATAAACTTAACAAAATGAACTTGAAGTATAGTCTAGTAGTTTTTTTGGGGGGAAGGAACTCTTTGTTTTGAAAAAGGCACAAATTATACATATAAATACAAAATATACACAATTCCTCAGGATGTAAGAAGAATGCTCAAAGTAGAATTTGTCGAAGGGAGTGGAGATTTCCGCGAGTGGTTCCTGTGGCTCAGTCGTTAGAGCATGATACTAGCAAGGTCATGGGTTCGATCCCAGAGGATTGCACACAGTCAGAAACAAAATGTATAATACAATTCAATGTAAGTCGCTTCGGATATAAATGCTAAATGCGTAAATGTACTAACAGGGCGGCGCACATTAAAAAGCACACAATCTCATTTCCATAATAATCAAACAAGAGCAGTGTAAATTAGTGCAGGGTTTAAGAAATGCTTTTTTGGGGCGTTAAATAAAGCCGAAAATACTACTAATGACGAGTGCAAACCTTAGATCTTAACCTTAAATCACGTTGCGTGATTCGTGTAAATACTCTCCTCCCATATTTGCATCTGAAGAGGAAATTCCTGCACATGCAATAAGATCGGTCACAAAAACAACTGTGTCCACACCTTTTCAGCGCTAATTTTCACTGCGTGTCTTTAGTAAATACTGACTATAGGTTTTTTACGCCAAAAGAGGCGTTTCTGCGGCAGACTGTTAGCAAATCGGGCCCCAAGGATGCTAACTATAACATTAACTATATTAGCGTCTACACCAACGAACAATAACTGTAACTGTCTCTCCCTTATCTTAAATGTGTGCATTAAATGTTTTGCTTATAGTCAATATGTTTTATGTACAGCTGCTTTGTAACAACGAAAATTGTAAAAAGCGCTATATAAATAAAGTTGACTTGACTTGACTATAACAGTTTACTCTACTGTATATTCTCTTAATATATTTTTTTTGTTAACATCCTTGCTGCAATCTGGCCTCAACAAATTTGTGTCCAAATCGAAATCTACATTGAAGTCTAATTTTAAAGGCGTATTTTCAAGTCTAATGGATCTTCAGGTTTCCGTCTCTCGTGTTAATTACAGATGGAGAAATTAGAAACACAAGCTTCATAGAACACAAGAGGAACAGAGAGAGTGAAATGTGTTGAGTATTAAGACCGAAGTGATCGATGATTTCACTGCAGACAAAGCCAGCACCATAAAACCTCTTTCACACTGCTAATGGGGGTGCTAATTGATTCTGAGAAGAGGATCTGTTTGGGTATTGATCTCTGTTAATCTCTGTAGAGGGAACTTCCCTCTTCTAAAGTAACAGGGCCAGTAATTGGATATAACAAGAATCTCCTCCTGTGTGCTTTTTCTCAAATTGTAAGCCTACTATTTAATACATTTGGATATTGGTGAGAAAACAACCCAGAGGAAAAAATAAAAGCTTTACTAATAGGATCGCTTTAACAACTTGTTTGTTTGTTCCAGAGAGCAATGACAATAGCTGGAAAGTCAGTTGATACTTGTATTGATGCCTCCTGCTTTTCAGACGGAAAATCATATGAGCCAGAATTCTCACACGTGTCTTCTTTATAGTGTCAAAGGTCAGATGCAAAAGAAAGAAAAATCACGGATAAGATCTCAATTGTTTCTCTTAGATATCAATGAGATTAAATGGAGAGTAATTGGAAACTTTTGCACATACTGTTAGTCTCCGGCAGCTCAGACATTTCTCCTAAAAAGACCCGGAAATCCCACAAACGTCTCCCTTGACAGTTTCAGAAATGATGTCAAGATTTTCATTAACTGAGCTCAGGCCAAGTCATTGTTATCGAAGATGTCAATATGAACCCGAACCTTTCTCATCAAATTTATCCAAATACAGATTATTTTACCCATACAAATTTGCAGCTTAATGTATTTTAATAATAAATGACACGTCTAAACCATTGACTGGAACTGTAAGTGGCTACATAAACACAAGAACTGTGAATAGATGTGCATGGCGTACTGAAGCTTTGTGTGTTAGGATGAAATTTATGGAACCCACAGAAGCAATGACTACAAAACACGCCAGCTCTGAATTAGCCCAAAGAGTGCCTGACTCCCTGACTGGGCCCAGTAATTTCTATTCACTAAGAACTTGATCGATACCAAAGGCCTGATAATTACCAACACCCCCATTTGTTTCGTCAGAGCCAAAGAAAATCAGATGCACGGAAATAATGCACTAGCTCTGCTTTCTACTCCGCTGCATTCTCATTAAAACAAATTCTACTAACACCGCTCTCCAGGCAGCCGGGCATGTTCTCGCAGACCTTCCGAGTTCATTTTAGCCATTGTTTATATATTTAATTCAGACAGAGTGGGACGATCTATTCTGCCGGAGAGTCCTCCGAGTATGAAACTGGAAACTCATTACTTGGTGCCCTGGAAGGAAAGTAATTGCAATTGGCAGGATAAAAGGGGGAAACAATTTAAATTGTTATTGTTCGACAATAAGTTCGGGCTACTGATTGCGGAGGGCAAACAAGCCTTAATATGAGAATAAACTGAGACGAAATGAGCCGACATATGGGACTGATTTGAGAAAGACCATCGCATACCAGACAAGAAATGAAACCCACCTCTTATTAGCTCATATAAGGACACTGAGCTTAGTGGTTTGCTTTACAAATCATTGCCGTTCTTATACCCTCTCATTCTTATACAGTCAATCCAATGATTAAAGCGATAGTTCTTATTTATTAATTCTTATTTATTTTGTTATTGTTATTATTACTAGTGATTATTCATGATTATTTATTCATTATTTGTCAATTAATTTATTGTTAATTTTATTTTTAATTAAACGCAAGTATTAAATATAATCAGTTTATTAATTTCTATTATTAATGATTAAACATAAATATTAATAATTATAATTATTATAATTATTACTAATAATTACTAATTACAATATTATTAATTAATTGACCACAACACAAAGATAAATACGTAGAGTAACCTGCAATCATGTGGAGGCAAAAGACAGATTTAGAGGCAGCTTTAAATTAATCTCATTATATATTTTTTTGTACATTTTTATGCATTTGACAGACTCTTTAATCCAAATCAATTTCTAGTGCATAAGCAATACATTTACGAGCACAAAAAGCTCTGTACACCACTACAAAACAAGTCAAGATCTATGTAAATCCACAAAGCCCAACTTCAAGCAAGATATCATTGTCAATTATCTTGCAGTTCTTCAAGTCAAGCATTGGGTAGAATTCGATTTACGCGTGTAATTGTGTATTGTGCCCATAGGCACAGATAAAAGCAAAGATTAAGATCCAGGTCCAAAGATAAGGGCCCGACACTGGCAAACCTTTAGCTCAGGGAAATCTTTCACATACTAAAACCACCTACTTCAACAATTGACCGGTCAGAGGATCTCAAATGAGAGGGGAGATAGATATCACATGATACAGACGAGGCCGGTTCCTTGAAAGCATTAAGGATTCTGTGCTTTTTGATCATTCTGTGTGCTTTTGGTTAACATCGACGGCTCGTAAAAGGAATTACTGCGAAGGGAGCAGTTCTTCATGTTAGATGAAACGAAATAGATAAACTCGTACAAAACGCCGGTCATTAGAGGAGAATTACCAGGGACAGATAATAGAATCGCAGTAATGAGATTTTTGGGCTGGAGTCAAGGGGTAATAAACATATCACCTCTTTCTTAGGAGAGATAGCAGGAAGAGGATCGGCACTGTGATGAGCTGACTGGGTGTTCAGAGAAATGGGGTGGGTTGGGAAAAACAAGTCCAGATGTGAAGGTCATTTTGGAGGAAAGAAATCACAAATGAGTTTTTCCTGGACGTCAATGAGATTGCATGGAGAATAAATGGAGACATTTGGTGAGGTCTCAAACTTTTGGGTTATTTCGATTCACCCAAGTTTCCCGAGTTTCAAAAGTGATTTCTAAAATAAATCAAGATGGAGTATGCAGCATTCACTACTTCCTGGAGAGGTTATTTAAACATGAGAAAAATCTAAATTATCTCCACAAACTATCTTTATCTTCTCTAGTATCTACACTTAACTGTATGTCTATGTCCTTGGTCCATCTCAGGCCGTGCGTTCTGCACATTGCATTCTAGTCGTGATCAAATCCTGCTAAACTCTTTATTCTGCCCTTTAATACTATTCAAACTAATATAAATCCATCTTTTCCTTTGACCATTTCATATCTCTTTTGTTACCAAAAAAGAAAATCATTTTAAAAGCATTGGCTAGCACACAATGCTTTACCCAATGCTCAGCTTTGTGCTGAAATTGATGTGGAAATATATTATATATAGCATGATTCTTTTCAATTGAGTCACTTCTACATTTTTTTCGTGGCCGACGTTTCGTCTGCTGTAGCATTTTGAGTGCTATTGCTCACCTTTTAGAAAAAATTGTATGATATTGCAAAATATCTTTTCTAGTGTGCTAGACGGACAAGTTAACGTCTTTTTTTGAAGTACAAATCCAGCAGTAATAGCTTTGTGGATTAGTCCAAAAGATAATGATAAAATTGGGATAATGATACAATTTACAACTTGGCTAAATGGTATAAGTCTAGTGAGGCGCGAAAGATTTGGGCTTTGAAACCGTAGGCCATTATAAATGCCAAATGAATGGTTTAGTAAACTGAGGGCTTCAATCAGCGGCGATCGATGTTGCGAAATGTTTTGCACTTCACAAATCACGCAGATTGCCGTTCCTCTGCAATTTGTGGGCGATTTTAACATAGGGCTTGTTTACTGTCATTTTAATGAAAGGGTGGGAGGATGGTGGGGCGGATCGCTTTGAATTGAAAGGAATGGGGAGAGATGATGTGTTTTCTAAATGTTTTACACTGCGCATTCACAGTCCAGAATAAACGTTTGCCAAATGGGGAAAAACTGGCGAGTAAATAAAACAAATGGCTGCTACGTGTGACGGTGAAGCAAGAGAGACCAGTGAAATACATTGAAATAATAAAAAAAAACAATATTAGCGTTTTTTCCCCAGAAAGCATGCAGCACATAGACAAATATGACCTGATTTATCATGTAGCCGATCGTGAATCGTAAATCGTGAGTAGTAAACTTTATGCTTTATGCTCACCAGGTATTAAAGGGGTCATATGGCGTGAATACGTGTTTTTCTGTGTCTTTGGTGTGTTATAAGTTGCCCGTGCATGTATTAAACACGTAAAATTGCATAAATGAAAGTGTCGGAAAAAAATATGCATTCTATCTAAAAGCGAATGCTCACCCAGACCTGTTTGAAACGTCTCGTGTAACCACACCCCCACAAATCTATGTCATTTGGTGGTATGGTTTGACTAAGACCGCACAAATGTATACGCAAGAGGTGATCGTAAATGTCAGTACAGTTGCTTTGGAACCTGATGTTCCAAATATAGTAAGAAGCGTTACATTTCCGTCACACGCTTGCAGTATTCGACCAGTCACTACGCACTGGTTAACTGGCCAATCACAGCACACCTCGCTTTTCAGATCGCTGAGCTTTGTAAAAAATCAGCGGGTTTCAGAGAGGCGGAGCAAAGGGGAGATACAAACATGCACAGTATGTGGAAAATACAGCATTTTTTAATCGTTTATACACATTGCGTTACATCTAAAACAAACGATAATATTGGTTTTAGCGTGTCATATGACCCCTTTAACAACCCAAACCTGTTTCTTTCTAAAATAAACATCAAAACAATAACAGCCACCACAACACACAACCATGTCTGTAACAAGGTTCATTTACATCACCTAAGGCTCTGGCATTTCACAAAGATCTATTCTTTTACCAACAGATAAATCGTTGTCTTTGTGCTTTGGTCTTTCATTATCCGTCATTTCTTGTCCCACCTGCAGCGCGCGTGGTCTCCAGCTAGCGCGTGGAGCCGATCTCATTAGTAAAACTGGGCAAATGGAAAGCCCCTCTGACTTATTAGGTTTAATTACTGCCTCTCTCTCTCCAACATCTCAGAACCTCCCCAGAAGCCCTTTAATCCAGACAGACACGCCGGTCGTGGATGGGTTGCTCCGAACAAGAAGTCAGGTGGTCTGACTAAACGAATTCGGAAGTTCAAGGTCGTTACTGTTCCCTTGACAGCTTGAAACAAAAGTTAGAGAGAAAGACACGAAGAGATAAAGAGGTGAAGGGATATCAGAAGAGATATGTATACACAATTAAACCACACGTGTCCTACGGTGTGACAGCAAAAATGAAGAAAAAAAAACTAACAATGAAGATAAATCTCTTATTCTTTGTATGAATAAATATATAATTAAAAGTAGAAAAAAATGTGTGGTATGGTTAATTTGTCAACTACCCATATGCAGGTGTATGTATATAGCATAGCACATACAGAACACAAATTCAATCTTTTTCTTGTAAGAAGGACAATAAAAAATGAGAGAGACATGCCCTTCACGTAAATTTTAGCACCCTATCCTACAAATCCATAAGAACTAGAGGTTTTTGGTCACTTCTTTCAAATACGACCCATGAACATTTATTAAATTAGCACCATATAGCCTTATCGTACAAAATGTCTGCCAAATGCATAAATATATATGCGTATTGAATATTGGAAAATGGGAGGTAGGGGATCATGTATAAAGTTCACACATTATGTATAAACAAACCTGCATTTTTTACGGTGCAACACAACACTGCACATTTAACACCAGCTAAAGATAATTGCATTACAAATTATGAACATTTCAAATACACAAAAAGTGCAAACCCCATTGAAAGTCAATAGAAAAATGACATAATATCTCTTGTATTTAGGCTGAAAATGAATTTCTGAAGGTTAAGCACGTCCATTTAATCTACCGACCATTTGCTCACTTATAAACAGTGACTTTCGGGCCCTATTTTTCACACTATTCTAGGAAAAGCATCTAAATTGCATTTCTTCTCTATAAACAACAGTTGGTAAAGGTGACACCTTGATAATCAGTCGTAAAAAGCTCAGGTTAATTAAAAATGAATACAGTAATCGCTTGAGGCAGGTACATTATGATGCCATTAATCTGAATTGACAAAGTGTAAAGCTCTTTGATACTGAATGGCACGTCTGCCTCAGGGCGAAGCTGTCCCGAGACTCTCAGGTCTGGCGTTAAAAATGACTGTCGGGTGAAAAATATAAATACAATTTGCTCACCCTCTGTGCAAAATAGTAAATAACCTTTAGCGTGCTAATTTAAGGCATGGAATAGGCTGGGAAAGTAACATATTGTAACCTCCAGTAGGCAATAAATAGGAACTAGACCTCCAAGAAAATGTGGCGTCTTGATAGATGTTGCTACAGGTATGCAGTCCATGCAGTGAAGTTTTTGAGTACTGTTAAGAGCATTGGTAATGGCTCCTGCATGGGGTCTACACAAGTCAGGGTTAAGAGTTTGTTCGGATACCTCATTTTAAATATATCCTATAGCAACGGAGACGCTGTCTAATCTGAATTTCTCTTGTAGGATGGACATTAAACCTTGGGTGCTTTACCTGCTGTAGCGTTTATATCAGACGCTGATCTCTGTCAGACGTATAGGTCAATCGGCAAAACAAATACGCCCACTTTTTCCCCCGCTGCACAAGTAATTACTATAAACAAGTCTGTCCTGGACATAAGGAGATATTGAATGTTCATCCATATTCTCTATGACTTTTAACCCCTGTACAGTCATTCATTATAGAGTATTGTGTGTGGGCAGCGCATTAGCCTCAGTTTATTGATTTCATCCCGTCTCAAAAATAGCAATCAGTACAGAAACATGAATTCTAGCGTGCAAAATACTATTTGAATTATAGCTTCTCGGGGTCAATGACGGGTGAAACTGCGGCTGGTTGGAGCTGGTTTTTCACACAATAAAGTTAAAGATATGAATGATGATGTCATCAATTAGCAATGTTAATTTTGTATTTGTGTGTGTGATTATCCAGAAAACTTGCCAAGCCATGATGTCGCACAAGTGTGTGTGTGCGTGCGCGCGCGTATGTGTGTAATGGTATTCATCACTGTGTGGGGACCTGATGTAATATCGGATTTTGACCGTGTGGGGACATTTTTTAGGTCCCTTTGAGGGAAAACAGCTTATAAATCATACAGAACGATATGAATTGAAAATTTAAATACATTTTTTTAGATTGTTAGGTTTATATACAGTATGTTATAAGTTATATGTCATAAGCCTGATATAAAATCAGTGTAAGTTATGGAATGTCCCCATGAAACATGGAAACCTGTTTATGTGTGTGCGTGAGATAGAGAGAGAGAGAGAGAGAGAGAGAGTCTTATATGTCCTGGCCCCCATCGAGATCAAACACTTTCTCAAAACCTCCAACACATAAATCAATCAACTCGGTCCGGACTAAAAAACTCTGATCGCTGCCTGCTTACAAACTGATAAGTGAACAGCCATCCAACAGTGTACGCTACTGAAGTGAGAATAAATCATAATCCCACACCTCTATAGAATATTCAATCGATAATTTTTCGTGAGAGATACCAAAGAGAGTAAACAAAATCGTTTAACAAAAATCAGATGTTACTATCCCATCTTAAAGAAAGTCCACTTGTTATTTCGTATAGGTTTGACATCCACAAACTCCAACGAAGGATGTCGGTTACATAATTCCCACATTATTTCGTCTGTACATTAGCGGTTGGATTCTCAAAACTGGCACATGCTTTGATGTAATCCCCAAGTGCAGAGAAAAATGAATATGGAAAAGAACCCATGGGTCTCCTCGTTTCGATAATTGACATATTAAACCATGCCTAATTATTTTATCAATTACATTCAATTTATTTCATTACATGTTCAGACAGCAGAAAGAGAGAACAGGGTGGGAAATTAATATATAATGAGAATCGATGTAATAACTTTGAATTGGTATGCTAATTACTTCTGCAAATTGATTGTCTCATCCGGACGGATTTAAGAAACGTCTTGAAGGCACAAAACCATCTTCATTAGGAGTCGATCTATTGACATTTGTGAGCACTCAGAGGTCTGTGTTTTGGTACTTTATAAAGTATCCTGTTGGGAGACTTATTTCAGTGAACTGTTGGAGTTCCTTTCTGACAGCCGTTTATATAACACTGGTAAAGAGGCAATTCTCTGAGAAATGCTTCAGTTAAATCGTCTCTTTACTCGGGAGCTAATGATAGAGATGTCGGCAGCCTGTATGCTTACGGTGCAAAAATCTTTTGGTTTTTAAAACATCCTTTTATTTGACTGGAATGGTTCACCCAGAAATGGTTCCCATCAACTTGCCCAAAACTATGGAAATTCAATGGAGACCTTTTTTTTGGACTTTTAAAGGTCCATAGCGTCATTTTTTGGGAGGATCTTCCGACAGAAATGCAACATAATATACATGACTATGTTTTAAGAGGTGTATGAAGACCTTACAAACTTGAGATTCTTAAACAGAATCTGTATGACTGACAAACTGAACCATGAAATGAACATGCATCGCTTTCAACAAATTAATCTCCATCTATCTCACAGTCGTCATACACGATCGCTATAAGCGTCTCATCCGATTACATATTTATTTTGATAAATGCACCTCAAATTCCATTTTAACTATATGGACTTTTCGAATGACTCTCAATCCGCCTCGGTCATACGTCTCAGACCCTGAAACCCCCCTGCCAGAGGCGCAGCACGGAAAATGAATCCTCCAAACGTGTCAATAAAAGAACATTAGAAGGATCGCCAAAGAACACCACCGACCCCGAGCGTTCGCCACTATACACATCGGCCACCTTTTTAGTATCATGACTTCATCAGACGAGATTTAGGGGGAATCCTTGTTTGGATGATGGAGAGGTGTAATTATAGACTTCGCTGTCCTCATTGCTCACAGGTGTTGAGACCAAATTATAGAGAATGAAAATAATTAATCCCTGCGATGTCTAAAAAGGTGCGCCACGTTATGGGGGTGATGCGGGGGGGATGAAACCCTCTCATGAAGATGGATGAATATGTCTAAATTCATTTAAACGTCAGCGCTGTTTGCAAGAATAATTATTGGCTTTACTGTATTGCGGATATATAATGTAGTTTTGGTATCCACGCAGACTGGAGAGCAAATTTGAGTCTTTATAGACTTCTTAAGGATCCAAATATTGGAGATGATGATTGGTTGTTATTTTTATTATTACATATCTTTTATATGCGCCTTACATGACACTCAAGGACACCGTATAATAAAGCAATCAACATTAACAACAATCATCATTAAAAGCATTAAGAAATCACATAAAAGTCTGCCTAAAAAATACGTCTTAAAACGGGATTTAAAAACAAATTGCTTCTGACATCCTGAGGCAACGAGTTTATTTATGTGTATAACCTCTTGAGAAAGTGTTTTGCTATTTGTCCCTAATCCCCGTCTGCCATTGTGCAACAAACAGGCATCACTTAAATGTTTCATAAAGTCTTTAATAGAAACATGAATGAAGAATGAAGAGAATTAAGTTGGCATGTTCAAAAGTCAAAAGGTTGGGCATCTTTGCAGATTAATGAAGAATAAAACACGTCGGACAAAACGAAAACATTTGGTTCTATGTTGAAGTTACAAAGAATCTCAGCACATAGCGTCACACCATCATTGCTGATTAACGGGGGTGAAATCTTCACTTTCTTTTATCAGTTTCGACAGATGCGATTCAAAACGGTCCCATTTTAAAGGTCTCCCATCAGTCTGAAGATAACCGTCAGATGGTGGCCGCAGCATCAGTGTCTGTCACATCTATAAAAGGATCCAGTCTGTTAGCCAGTGATTTGTCTTCAGGACATCTCATGCGTGTATGGTGTTTTTTCAAAGGCCAAAACATGAGCTATTATAAAGGTCTTAAAAGTGATGAATGTTGTTTTGGAAAGTCCAGACACTTAGCATAATTAAATGTTTGTTTTATATAATTTCATTTGTTGCTTTTGCCTGTTTGTTCGTCTTTTTATTGCACAGGGGAAATTGTTATTGCTGGGAGTTTCATAAAAGTTAACTTTCTCTCTATTTCTTATAGAAATAAAAAAAGACACAAGAGACAACTGTTTAGCCTACAGTGAGAGTACAGAGCTATAAAATAAAGATTGGTTGCAGAAGTCAGATATTCCTGTCTTGGAATTATTTGCATAAAATGCGCATGTTAATAATAACATCTTTAAAATACTTTTCATAAGACTTTTCAGATTTTGGGAAGAGTTAAAGATATTATAAAAGGGAAAGTTCACCCTAAAATGAAAATTTCTTCATCATTTATTTTCCCTCATATCATTCAAAACCTGTTTACTTTTTTCTTCTGCAAAACGCAAACAACCAAACAACACTGAAGCCCATTGACTTCCATATGGACACAAAACCACAAAGACATATCTCGAAATATCTTCCTTTGAGTACAGAGAAAGAGTCACATACGTTTGAACGACATGAGGGTGAATAAATGGTGACAGACTTTTTCTTTTTGGGTGAACTACCCCTTTAAGATATTTAGTGGATATGTGAAATGACTATTTTTCTCAGAAGAAACATCCGAGTAGCAGACTTAAGTCTCAATTCGCTCACCAATTAATCTCATCGCTGTCAACGAGAAAATATTGAGATAATAAAGAGTCATTTTTCTTTCTCAGTAGTGCCTGATGAGACCTCACAGGGTTTCAAATGTGATCATTGAGATGTCCTAGATTCCTGTAGAAAAAATGGATTTAATCTCACGAAATTGCAATTAGAAAAAATCAAAACCCAAAAGATTGTGCCATCCGTATTGAAATAAACCTCACAGCGGTTGTTTATTGCGGAGAAAATGTAACACAATTAAACGAAAGTTTAGGGATATCATTTCACACCACAAATATGTTGAAAGCATCTCCTGGATCTACTCTGCAGTCTCAAAGCGCTCCATTAAAGAGAGAGTGACATTGGGAAGTTCGCCAGCGGTATTTGATTTCACCTTAAGTGAAATCAATATAAGTAATAAGTAATTTCTGTTTGTGTGTGCAGAATTACTTTATGCCATTGTATAAGATATGAGCTTTGTACATGTCCTGAAGCGATTCATTCTGTTCTTTGCTTTACGTCTCCTCCTGACAGTCTATGTGTGGACGCTTGCAATCTGCCTGGTCATTTACCTTACACCCTCTCTCCGACGCATTAAACTTTCATTGTCCAGAATCAACGGCAAATAAATCAACGCACCCACCATCAGGAGCACTTGTAAATCTTCGTTCTCTCGCGACACATATGCTCAGGTTCCAGCTACAGAATTACAGAAAGACAAATGGGAATTCGGCTCCATTACAGCGGTAATTAAGGTATGTAGGAGTTATTTACTCCACCGGCTCGCATACGCTAGAGCACCGATGTGGATGGCAGGTGAACCCGACGTGGGTGTGCATATCAGACCGGAGACCCAAATTTGCACCTGATGCGTTTCATCAGATTAGACAGGCCGCGTTAATAAAACATTTTCCTTTTCCTCAATATTTCTTTTTCATGTTTGCTTCACTTTCGATGCTGTCCGGCTATTTCACAACCCTGAGGAATATCATGAATATTTCACCATCCAATATCTCAAAGAGACCTCGCCCTCCTCCAATGCACACCGCAACCGTGTTTACCCACAATGCAGCTTAAAAACGCACGGCCTAAAATGTTTATGACCTTACCGTTATGATTCATATGATATTTGAAGCCTTGAAGCTTGATTTTTGCTCAAGCGGGTATTACAAAGGGCACCTGGTTTTAAGAGGAAACTTTAAGTGTGATGAGATTGTAAGACCTCTGAGAGAAACTATTAAGAAAAGAAAACCTAGATAAGAAAAACTATTTTATATAATTAGAATAAATGAAGAGTTCATTTGCAAAAACAGATTTTTTTAATCTTATTTTTTTTAAAGTCCACTGAAGGTGCGACACGATGGGCGAGGCAAATGAAAACATAATTCCTTAAAATATCGCTCACTTTATGTCCATAAATAGGCACCAACAAAAAGCATATAAATCTATCATTAAATCCAAATGACGTGGGTTAATACAGGTCGATTCAATTTAACTTTGAATCTTATTAGTTTGTCTTGTGATTAATATTATATAACAACTAGTCACGAGACGGTGAAATCTGGAGTTATCATCCTGTGGACTGTTGAACTTCATGCTCGTATGTTTCTTTAGACTTCAATTTTGCTTAGTAAGCTCACACACACCTATTATTTCGCTTCAGAAGAGATTTATTAACTCAGTGAAGCTGTTCCATCACTTTAATGGTGAATATATGTGCTTTACATCCTATAAATGGACATACAAGAGGGAAATTGTACATATGTACATTACAAAAACTGTGAAAATATAGATCATTTTTTCTTAAGATAGGCCTGCATCTTGGTTGCAATGTGCGAACATTTTAAGAGAATGCACATTAAGCGGATGAACAATTTCTTTGATTATAAGCGTAAAGCTGCTGTGTGTCACACTTTTTGTGCGCATCATATTGTCAGATACGCCGCAGCTAATGTTCACTAAATGCTTTAATTTATACTTACCAGCCTTTAGATCCATATTTCAATTAACATTCGTGATAAATCCATGTAATGGCCATATTGAGGGTAATGATGTGTGTGTGAGTCAGGACGTGTTGAACAGGTGGTGTGATAGCTGGAACATGATTTAATCAGAGATGGATCTCTCTCGTGCACACACACGCGCACACACACACACACACACGCGCACACACACACACACACACACACACACAGGAATAATCACAAATCGGAGTCAAAAAATCTCTCTGTCTCTCTACATATACAGTATATTATAATTTCTTGTTTTTTTTCAACGTCTCTATTATTTCATCAAAAAGACGAAGAATAAACGACGACAGGCTCCTGCATCCGATTTACTCTTCCTAATGACTCTTTTAATGTGATAAAATAAAAGATCAACTAAAACGCGCGTTTCATTATTTGGTTCTTAGTTGTTTATATTTCTCCCATGTCTACAGCTCTTGAGTTGTAAACATGTTCTTGGCAAATGTGTGTGTGTGTAATGCTCACTGAAATGTCTGTCACATCGGCGGGGGGTCTGTGAGTCTGTTTGCAAGTAGATGACTGTACTTCACAAGCAGCATACACACACACATCGTGGAGTTAAACTAAGGTGATGCGTCACTTCCAGACAAGTGAAGCGGAGTGATGCACTGGTCATGAAGGAGGGTTTGAGAACATCTCTCTCTCTCTGTCGGTCAATACTGCTGTGCTTGTGATACACTGTTCTCACACCTTTTGATCAATGCAATTTCATGAATCATTCAAGACTGGAATACCAAAAATCTTTTTTGTTTTGTGCTATTCCTAAAGGCAGAAGTGCAGGATATAGACTATGCGAAAATTCGTTTGATCCAGGTCGTTGTCATGCGTACCTAAAGAGGTCAGCTTGAACTGAGAGGCCGTAAATTGCTGCGGAGGGATTTGAGGGGGATTTGGATGCAACAACCACACAATCCTTAAAATGACCTTGGATTAGTTGCCTCTGAGGACCGTGTATGGAGTCGCACTGCTGGAAGCGAAGCTCTAATGGAGCTCGTCTTGTACTTCAAAGCCCCGCTGGCTACCTACTTTGAATAGATACAAATAAAGAGCGATAAGCACCGAGCACCGTTATATACATCATGATAATCTCCTTCCAGTTTCAGAATGTGCGTGTGGAAAAGCTAAGTACCCGCTTGCATCGAGACGTTTCCCCACTCCGTTGAAGCGAACGAGGCCTTCTTGGGCAAAGGTTGGCCATTTCGCAGTTTATTTGATTTCCGAGTATTTATTCTCCCTCACTCTGTCCACTCCAGTTGCTCACATCCGTGTCGGAGTCAGGGAGAGGCATTAGCCTTTCCAATCTGACAAATCCTAATTAAAGTCCCCTAAAGCGTGGCACTTCACACACTATCTCTCACTGTCTCACTCTCTTTTCCTGACTGGAGAGGGATTTATGGCAAGTCCCATCATACCAAAACCCCATCGCACCACTAATACAGCAGTTGGAGCAATCATCTGTCCTGTAAGTCATGGTGGAGAGAGAGCGAGAAAGAGAGAGAGAGATGGAGAGTTCTGTAAGCATTACATTTTTACATACTGTCTCAAAGCCTAAACATTTTCAAAGCAAATATTAACTCACAAATTAAAGAAAAAATGCTTTAATTTATCACACAAAATAATCTCACTTCTTTGGTTTGTGTACTGTACACTGTATAACGTTGCTGTAGTTGTGCAGCAAATATGCCAGTAACTTACTGTAGATTTAATTTACTCTTTTGTTTTAAACATAAACGTACCCATTTCTTATATTTTCTTTCATGAAACAAGACTAAATATCTTGGGTCACTTTTCTTGTTATCGTAAATGTATCGTAATTTAAGATAATTTAAAAATGTAATAAAATAATTTAATTTAATAAAAAACGAGACAAAAATGACCTCGTTTTTTAGTAAAAATACCCAATTTCCAAAACGAAATGGAGGAAATTATATATTTTTTAAATTCTAGATTCTTGTTTGATTTATACGCAAAGTATGCTTTGTTAGCAATGTCATTTTACCCTCGAGCTTTTATTGGTTCCTATTTTTGTCCTCAATAATGTTGTATGAATTTGTATGTTTTTACTTTTGCCCAAGTGACAAGTAGATTAAAAAGAGAAACCTTCATTCTTGCATTTTTCTAATAATCATACATTTTCATACAAATGATACATTTGTGCAAATATATATGAATAAACACAAAACATGCTTCTTTGACATAAGGTTGTCTTTTTTCCACCATAATAGTCTTTTTAAACTATAACTAACAACTAGTTCTTTAACTTCACCCTCCAGAAAGGCAAATTATATTTGGTGGAAAAACAACTGCACAAGCATGACATATTTCCTAAGATGTAGCCTTAAAAAAATAAACATGCTTGAGTCGAAATTAAAGTTTTTTTTATAAAGGTTACAGAGCTTGCACAACAACAACAACGACTGGTTCGATGTATCCCCTGACTCTTGGCTCACCGAGATACAGAACTATTCACTGCTTTTAACCACAACACACAAACCCAAAACCCCACTGAGCTGATAGGAAAGTTTCCCTCCTCTGAAATCTGCTCAGTTCAAAGACAAAGAAAATAACCCTGGCACTCTGAAAACGTGTGTGCATTTGCAAAATTTCAAAATCTAAACATATTTTCAGTTTTCTGAAGTGCTGTCTGACTGTTTAAAACACGTTTGTTGAATTATTGCCTGTTAAAACTGATACAAGCCTCCGGTCCTATGGGACAGGGTTCTCAAAATCACTTTGTCTCCCCCTATGGAAATGACACGGAAGTGCAGACAATGCAAAACAATATTGGATATTAGACAATATTAGCCTGAAACACATTTGTGGTCATGTCTGTCTTACAGCGAATATAGGACTATAAGTTTACTTCTTTAAATGCATATTTATATGCATATCTAATTTAGACATTGTCAAAGTATGCACATATTTGCATATTGTATTGCATCAGGCCAATAAATGGTCTGTTGTTTTTGATGTTTTTATGATCAGGAAGCATTGTAAAATATTGTGATTCATGTCTTCTGCATGCCCTATGCATCATTAAACATGTGCACAGTTTTAAATGATTGATTATATTTAGTTTCAGTGAACGATAAAACTTTTATTTAGCCCAAAATATAGCAGGAGATAAGTGTGAGAGAGACCTAATGCTTTCGGCCTGTAAAAGTTTCTTGAGAGAATAAATCAGGACAACACACATATACAGTCCACCCTTGTGCATGAATCAGGCACGCTTATTGTTCGAGGACATGATGTTTTGTAAATGACAAAAACTACAGTTGCTATGACTTATAACATAAATGACAGCTGGCAATGTTGTAAACTGTAAAACAAACTAGTTTAAGATCATAGATGTGTAAACGTATATGTCACATTCGACTGTTCCAGACATGTCAATGTGTCCGCCATCTTGGAGCAGTCCACATTTTCCAAGATAATATAGATTATACAATATTACAGTTTTTTTGAGGTTCTTCTATGGCATCGTGAATCACCATTATTTGTGTATGTTAACTTTTCAATGTTACATTAACTAACACATTCGTATTGTGTAATTGTGTTAGTTTAGCAATTATAATTCTTGTGTTAACATAACAGCACGTAACATTTTATACATGCGTATAACTATGGTTGCAGACGCAGTCAGCGTCCTTTCTAGTGTTCAAAGACCGACTTTGTCTGTTCCAATATGGTCGACGACTTACCAATAGCCAGCTGCCAATCATATACAGTAATATATAGATCATATCTATGCCCATTATCTATCTAGACTCGCTTGGACCACGTAATGACAATAAATGACTAGCTTGAAGCAGTTAATGGTCCTAATCAACCAGTTTGGACCTGAACTAATGGCCATAATTGACAATCTAATGACCATAAGTTGGAAACCAAGTCAAACCATCAAGCATCTAAATCTGTTTCGAGCTGTATTTTCACAGCAGGAAATGTTTTGTCAGGAACTCCATTTCAGTAAGTTCACTCGAGATGTAAGTCACAGGTGGAGGAGTTATCAGCAGGTTCCTATCATCTTTTATCTGATAATGCACACGTTTCTAAACCACATGCCTGAGCCAATGGAACCGGGGGAGAGATTGTACAGAAGAGCTGCAAAAATATGCGAATGCCTACACACAACTTCACACAGAGGCAGGAAAAGGGAAAACACAAAGAGACACACAAATCCTATTTAACAAACAACAAGGCACAGCAAAAAGTGAAAAAAAAAAAACATAAAAAAATGAAAAACACATCCAGCTTTGTGGTGGCTTTAAACGGAGCCATCTCTATTGTCAAGTTTTCCTTCTGTTCACACATACGATAATCTTGCAAAAGCTATTTTCCAAAGCGGCGCTACACACTCCCTTTTCTGAAAGACTCAGGAAATTAACCAGGCTCCGTGTCTTAACCGTTTTAACTGCTCTGTCAAAGTAGAGACAGAACCCCACCGGGCCCGGTTTGCATATCTGAACCCCTCAATGAAGGAGGAGAAGCGCGAAGCTGAAAAACCTTTAAGACAGCACTTTCAGAAGCTGGGTGAGAGTTTGTAGAGTTTTAATGTGTTATTATGATAACAGATAATGGCTGATGCTTTCCGCCGCCCTGTCACCTCATGCAAATAAAACTTTCATTTATGGCTGCCGTTTGGCTGCCGTTTGGCTGGAGAAGCATCGCATTTGCTCTGAAAAAATGCCCACTGGCTCGAAGTGATAAATGAGCGTTTCCTTACAGAAAACACAAACATGTCTGGGATGTTCTGAATGTATTATATTATGCAATGTAAAAAATAATCCACTACCACAGCAGACTGATGGAAAGGAAACTTGTACATTTTTTGATCAAATAAAATCACAATTGGAATTATGTGTGTGCGTTTTATAATGAAAATCTGTTGTTTGCGTTTGCAAATTTGTCATCTGTTTATAAGTTTTCAGTTCAAAGGGCTCAAACAGAAATAAGGATTCTGTCATCATTTACTCACCCCCAAGTTTTTCCTAAACCGTCATCATTTTTTTTTGTTCTAAAAACACATAAGAAGATATTTTGAAGAATGTGGAAACCAGTTTTGGTTGACTACCATAGTGGTAGCTTTTTACTATGGGGGTGCCCGACTGTTTGGTTACAAAACTAAATTTCTTTGTAATTTTCTGTGTTCTGTTGAACACAAAAGAAGATCATTTGAAGAAGATAATTTGAAGAAGGAAAGCAAAACGTTCTGGGACACTTTTGATTACCATTCTAATATTTCCTATTGTTGTAGTCAATGATGGTCAAGATCTGTTTGGGTACAAGCATTCTTCCAAATATCTTTCTCTGTGTTTATCAAAACAAAGACATTTAAACAGATTTGGAACAACTCAAGGCTGAGTAAATGATTTGGGGTGAACTTCCCCTTTAAGGTGAAGTTTTCAAATCCCAAACCCAAAGAATGAGCAATAGTGATATCGATGCATGGCTAGCCAACCATGTATTAAATACTCGTATACAAATATTCTTTCTTTCTCCTTCACATGTACCCTCAAACAGCCAGCGTTCCCCACAGCCCTCTCGCTTCGGAAAGCTCTCAGAACTTTGGGAATCCAGAAATGGATTTCATGGAGACCATTCCAGTTCGCTATACGCGTTCACTCTCTTCCAGAACCTTCTATTGTATCTCCCAGTCCTCCAAAATGTGACCATTCTGTTCAAAACAGACCTTTTTATGGTTTGCAAGGAATAAATTACACACCCCAAAACATACTAATTAAACGCGGAGACTAACACAATTTCCAACCACGCAAATGAGCTCAAACAAGCTGCTTTTGGACGAAGAACAGGACGTCGGATGCACACGATGTGCGCGAGTCTACAAGAACCTTTTTTGAAGCTGAAAGCTCATTTCGTTTCAGTGACGTGCCAGGAGACTGGGGCTGCTGGCACAGCTGATGCCCACAATCCAATGCCAAAATCGCTTGCATGAGAGAATCTGACACGCACACATACAGACATATTGTAACACGCACGTGTACCACGGAGTGCCCGGTGCCAACAGTGAGACCTCTGTGTACCTATCAGCACAGTCCTGGGCGACAGTGATATCACAGACAAGCGGACAGAATAACACATGTTCTTAATTGACGTCCAAGGAATGAAAATAATGGTAGCCGAGTCATATTTCTACAATGAGAACACGTGAACGCTTGTCACAACCACCAATGGAAAATAAACAACTAATCCTAACGTAGGGCTGTTCAACAATTAATCGCATTTAATCGCATCCAGTTTTTTTTAAATAAGAATATGTCTGTGCACTGTGCGTATTTATTTTGTATTTATAAAAACACACATACATGTATATATTTAAGAAAAATATACAAAAATGTTTGTATATAATTTAAATGATACATACAGTATACATATAAATATGAATCTTTTCTAAATAGTATGTGTACCTGTATGTGTTTGTGTTGACATAATATTCGTAATATGTATTTGTAGACTTAACACAAACTTTTATACGGAATGCGATTAATTGCAATTAATCGTTGAACAGCCCTACTAACAAGCTTCCTGAAATTGTATTTTTAGGCACTACAGGAATCCATAACAGGTTTATAACTGGCGCTTTATCTGTTTGTGTTTATCTGCTAAATAAGAAAATCCTCTAAATCAACAATACACAAAATGCGTACAAACTCAACTGTACGGCACTTAAAATGACCATTTATGATCATCGCTAATTTCAATTTGCAGCACAGTTTTGTTTATATGGATTATTTGTAAAGCTTCCCAGAAAATATTACACATTTAGTTGCTTTTAAAGACAGAAAAAAGTAAATTACGCATTTTTATTCCAAAATTGTTTAAAACCTTGGCAGGCGGTTCAAATACTAAGAGCTTTTCAAAAATCATGGTTGATATTGCATCCATCATTACACTTGAAATGGAAATTCGACAGTGAGACTATATACAACAATACACTTCAGAAATATTAAGAGTCGCATGGATGTATGCCATAGGTTTACACATCGATACCTCACTAGCAGTTGCTATCGTTGTTAGCATTGTTTTATTTGTCATACGCTATGTTGCAATACTACAAGTCAAAGGCATTGGCTAACATGACATTGAGAAGTTACCATAGCAATATTGAGTTAATACATACAGTATAAAAACACAATCCTGTTGAAAAAACAGCATATGCTGGGTTAGGTATGTTTTGATGACCGTCTTAAACCAGCTATGGACCAGCTAAGGACCAGCTTAAACCAGCATCAAAACATACCAAACCAGCATATCCTGGTTTACCCAACAGGGAAACCAACACATTCTCACATGCGGTTTTAAAGCCAGAGGCTATACAATGTTGTGGCATATTGAAAATGAAACATATATATTTTTTTAAAGCGAGGCAATAAATTTGAAAAAATGGTGGACACACTGACATATCTAGAGCAGTTGGCAGTGGCATCTACTGTATACATATCTATGATGTCTGCTTTACAATAGAAAGTAATCAACCAAGAGAGGCCATGCTGCCTGACACAACAACATCATGTCACTCCTGCACTATCACTACACACCATCAAGCACTTGAGACTTTTATCCCGAGCGCTGCAACACGCTGGATCCAGTCCAACCCTTTCCCTCCACTTCTGCATCACGGCGGTTTAAAATAAATGACCCATCCAGTGTAATTATCTGCTGTTGTATTCTGTTCCACCACGTCTCATTCATTTGCTTTATGGAGGGGGATAACATGACTGGAGATTGAACAGTTGGATATGTTCACTGAACACTGTGGACTATTCTCAGTATTGGGGAGATTTAGAGATGGAGCGGTCACAGGAGATTTTCAGGATGGCCTCCGGGATACAGACTGCCAGCACCCTAAGGAATTGATTATAGCTGTTGAGAAAACCTGTTTACTTCTGTCCGTGTCAGTCGAAGCGGAAAAGAATGAGAATTCAGCGTACTTGAATCATTGCTCATCACCTGCCCACGGTCAGACTAATAACAGGAGTGGACAAAAAGGGGCGTGGTCATGTGACATCATTGCGACTTGCACTGCATTCTTTTGCAGAGCTGTACAGAACAAAATAAAACGAGGAGTCATCCCTTTAAAACGCATTGATGGAGCATTGTATTCAATCTCACACGTGAGGGATCTCAATAATGTTCAGTGCTCAAGGTCAGAGATTTCAATATAAACCCTCCATAACTAATTTTACGAGCTATTCCATTCACATTACATTTATAGCACAAGCGCGTTTTGTATGTCAACAATTGGCCGTTTTAGTCCCCCAAGGAATGTTAAAAAAACATATCCTGAATAAAATAACTGATACCTCCATTAACTCTCCTGAGCTACAGAATTGTTAAACAAAATAAAAAATCCTCCTTTTAACACATTACACAGCTATAGTAATTTATGACTAATCCAACGGCTGTCTGGTTTTGTACACGTAGCCTTTTTTAGCAGTTTATAAATCTGAATAAGCTTTACATTTTCTTTCCTATCAACATCAGAAAACAGATTAAAGTTCCCATGTGTGATTTTTTTGGAGGATCAATTGACAGAAATGCATTATTATATACATTACTATGTTTTAAGAGATGTATAAAGAGCTTACATAATGAAGCGTTATGTTTTTAGAATGAGCTATTTCTACCGTGGGGTCTCCTTACATGGAATTCACCATGTTGTTTCTACAGTAGCCCTTAGCGGACAAACTGCTCTACGGAGCGTGTTTCAAATATAATACTTTATCTCCTTCAACAAAGAAGTGAAAACGTGACGCCATCTTAGTGCTGTGTCAGCCACCGTAGTGCTTCGAAAAGGAGGGGTGGAGTGAGCCGTTGGTTGCACTTTGCAACATCGCCACTAGATGCCGCTAAATTTAATGCACTGGACTTTTAAATACATTCAGAAATCTGGTTGTAACTATTAAGAATACGTACAGATTTAGATTGATTGTTGTCCCAAATCAGTCTGAATAATCCATCATTCAGTGACCAAAAACACGTTCGTTTGTTTCACGTGTCAAGACGTAAGGTGAATTAATCGATCCAATTATTTCTTCCATGAAAAGAATTGTTAATCAAGATGTTTTCTGCGAAGAATTAGAGTCGCCCAAATGATCAGCCTCAGTGTGTTTGTCATTTCAGTTTAGGAATGAACAAGATTTAATTAACCTTTAACATGCGCTACATGATAGAAAAGCACTACATTAGTCAGACTCAACATCAAGAACGCATGCCTAAATGTTTTGCCAGCGAGATGTTTTTTTATAAAATCATTATATATCCAAACATGCATTAGACAGTCATTGGAAATGCTTGTCAACTCAAAAGTCAGCTTTGGTCAATGTGTGCTACATAGACAATGGCACATTTTACTGATCAATCAGATTAAAAGTAAATATCTGCAATCCACTACAGAGTACAGGATTGCTTTCCTAAGAAATCTAAAAACGGTTTTGTTTTTGTAATGCAAAAGAGCTAAAGGGTTAAAACTCTTTGCGTGTAATTATGAAATGTTATTGCACGTATTATTATCGTTCACTTTAGGTTTTATTATTACTTCAACATTTGCTATCCTCTCAAAGTGCTGTGAGTTGTGAAATTTAATTTATTCTAAATATGTTTTTATAAAAACAGGCTCCAATTAAGTTCTTCAGGCCATGGTGCTTTAGACAGAAGGAAACACACGAAATGGTCTACGGCCCAATTACTTTTTTAATAATGTAGTATAAACGCTGTTTCAACTGAATGTATTTCCTTTTCAAACCCATTGTTACACCAGAAGAAAAGACTAAATCTGAAAACATTCCACAATAATAAACACCATTACATCCTTTCACACGTTATTTCAACCATGACGCATGTGGTAATTTGTTTTGCACAACAAAATGTATACTAAAGTATTGTTAAAGGGACAGTTCACCCAAAAATGAAAATCCCTTCTTCATTTACTCACCCTAGTTGTTCCAAAAGTGTATAAATTTCTTTGTTCTATTAAATACCAAAAAATATATTTGGAAGAATGTTAGCAACTGACTCATTGAGTAGGAAAAAAATATTGTTGATATTTGCAATATTATTTGATTTGATTATGCTTGTACAGCACTTTGGAAAACAATTTTTGTTTTAAAAGCTTTATAAATAAAATTTGATTTGATATTGGTTTGTTCTGTTGAACACAAAATAAGATATTTTGAAGAATTTATGAAAGCAAACTCAAATTTTCTGTGTTCAACAGAATAAAGAATTTGAGGGCGAGTAAACTGTGAACTGTTCCTTTAAAGCATATCTCTCAATGTTTCTTCACTACTCGCTTAACATGCAATATGAATCTTCTAGGTATTGTGAACTCAAATGCGTATCTACCGGTGACACTTTGTTAGACAGTGAGACAAAGGTCAAAACCCTTTGACCTCAGTGCAGAATTCAAACATTCACAGTCACGTATGGATTAAGTTTCTTAGGAAAATCATTAAAATATGCAAAGGCATGAAAACTTTGACTTGTGCCGGAGTACAGAGATGGATTTGATACATCTTAATGATAGTTCACTTGGTTGTTCGATTACCAACATTCTTCAAAATGTCTTCTTTTGTGTTCTGCGGAAAGAAAGTTACATGGACTGAAGTGACAAGAGGGTGAGAAACTGATGACAGAATTTTCATTTTTGGGTGAACTATCCCAGGTACAAAGAAACAACAGGAGCAAATTTCAAAGGAAGAAAATAAAGACCGAGTTTATTCCAAACAAAACATACTTTGATTAAATGCTTCATTATAAAATATTACGTTTGATTGATATAAACCTATCGCAGCTGCAGTGATCTCAAATATATCTGATCCATAGCAAGACTCCCATTGGCCTTATTTCAAATAAACAAGAACTTGCTTTGCAGCTCCACAGACCAACTAAATGAAAGAAACCAGACGGAATATAAAAGTGATGGTGTGTGTGTGTTGAAGAATGAAGCCAGCAGGGACAGGATTACAGCTGAAATTATTGTGCCCCTAGAGATATATTGACCCCTTTGGTGAAAAAATAATGCAATGTAAATAATTAAGGAGGGTAAAGTGGATTTATACCAGACCACTCATTACCAATGGCATTACTTATTAACTTCCCGAGAAAAGAGAAGTTTATCACTGCAGATTTTATCCATCTGATGATCTCGATACTTTCTTGCCTGCAGTCTGAAGCAAGATGGAGCAAATTCTGGACTATAGCAAAACCCAAGCAAATAAAACACCAAATACTCATATGCCAATTCTGTATTATAGACATGCTCACTGCGGCTGTCAGAAAGTGTTCTGTCTGTGGTCAGCAAATTCCAAAGGAAGTTTTTGGGCCCTTGAAGGGCACTGCGGTGCATAACACTATATTTACAAACAAAAAGAATGAAAGTTTTTTTCACCCATTAGATCCAAGCAAACTTGAGAGACCATATAAATGGTTTTATGAAGATTTAAGACAAACTAGACCTACAAAAAGATGAAACCTTCACCTACTATTTGTATAAAATGTCAAAAAGTCTATTTTAGTTAACGCACTTTATGTAAGTTTTTGTGTATTTTTCTGCCAAAATATCATTTACAGTATTACTTCTGAGAAAAAAAAAATCACTTAAAAAATAAAAGTTTTTTATCTCTAAAACTGCTACTTCTCAGGAAATGGATAAAAACACCAGAATATTTTATTTAACAAACTTTGTTGCCAAAGTTGACAAGGTCTTTTTAATAGATTTTCTTGGTCAAGTATTGGCAAACCACGAGACAAACATGAAGGGTGACCAATAATAATGATTCATGAAAAAGATCAAACTTGAACTTTCCTTAAGTTTACCTAATAAAACCAACTTGAAGGATACTACATATATAAATATTTGCATCTAAATAACGCATACTGTGTTTTATTAAAAATAACAATTAGGGCTGTCAATATAAAAAAAATGCATTATTCATGCCCTTTTAACATTATTTTAACACATTAGGGCCTGGTTTCACAGGCTTTAAGCTAATTCCAGACTAAAATGAAGGTTTGACCCGTCTTAACCGAAAACAACTTACCCCTTAAATATCTAAAAATATATCAGTGCCATTGTTTTGTCTCAAGATGCAGAGCATAATGTATTCTTCAATTTTTTATAGAAGGCAACATAAATATCTTAATTCAAAAAGGCATAGTCCTGGCATAAGCTAAGCCGGGCCTGTGAAACCTGGCCTATGAATTCTGAGTTAATCGCATGCATTAACACAAAAACATTGTCAGAACCAATAACAATACAGTCATCCATTGCTATACATAACTTCACAAATGTTAATTTATTGTTATAATTAACGTTTACCAGTATGGCATAAAGGCAATTAAGACAAACCATTAGGTACGTTCATGAAACCATTTATAATACTTCAGACCCGGGTGTTTCTAGCAGCTTGAAGTTCTTCACTCTTATTGTAGTGTGAAGGCCGAACAGATTCAGACAAGCCTCCAGTGATGACTTTTGCATTGTCTACAACAACAATAACACGGTTTCATCGACCCCCCAAATCATGCTCTCAATCTAGACATCCAATCCCATCATGCCAATCGTCTGTCACCGTAGTCGTCAAACGACAGCTGGCAAGAGCCCAGCAGTGAAACCCCTTTACACCTTATTAACCACGGCTAATGAAGCCAACAATCATTCTAAGCAATACGGCGACCTCATTAACTTTAAGCTACGTATGTGCTACATAAACAGTGTAGATACGCAAGAAGTTTGATGGTTTTTGGTAAAGTCAATATTTGATAAATGGCTACAGATGGCGTAGGGTACAAACGGTCGTGCTGGAAAAGAAAAGGCAAGGGATGAGATTTGACATTGAAGGATAAAGAGACCTGGAAATCTTGCCGTTTAAGTTCAAGTTGAGGTTGCCCTTTCATAGCTCAAGTGATTTTACGGGTTTTCTTTGCCAATTTTGCTAGGAGAAATACAAATACTATAGAAACAAATTAGACGTTAAAAAAAATACAATCAGAGTATGACGCTGTAAAATAAATGTAGGTAGAAATATGTAAATAGGTAGATTGTGAGCATGTCGGGCTGCACGATATTGAAAAAAGGATACGCGAAAGCTTGCTAAATAACACGGTATGCAATAAAATAATGCTTTTAATATGTAAAACCAATGTCATTTTTAATCATTACAACTTCTGAAAGTGAACAGCCAGTTTCATTGTTGCAGTACATTAAAACATATCTGACAATGTAATTGCGAACAATTGCGATATGCATATTGCGAAAGGCACATTTGCGGTGTTCCGATAATTTCGATATTGTTATATTGTATATGTTGTTACCTTAAACGTCACATTTAAACACAAAAAAATATTTACAAGTTTAACAAATGTCATTTTGTCCTTTATAGATTTGTGATGTACTGGTTCTTATCTCGCTTAATATTCCGAATATGTGAATCGGGACACAGCGACAGCATCATTCTGGTGGCTGTATCTGCTTTAACCGCTTTAGGAGTGCTATCATGGCGCAGAACAGCGGTTTGCTCACCTTTAGGCCTTACAGGGTAATAGCATTGGGACCGATCCGGTCTACAGGACCTATATCTCACCACACACACGACCAACAGCCACTATCCCCGGCCAGCCGCTAGCTAGAGATAATGCGCCTTTACATCCCTTACCAAGCCCTGAATGCCTTACTCTCTTAACGGCATCTGATGGATTGTCTAACGTCTGGAGGAAGCAGATAGCAAGACGCACAGGTCCTTATCACACCTAAGCCAGGGGGATATTAATCATGGCACCTGTCAGTCAGTTTAAGGTAGGTTGAGGATCGTAGTTAGCATTTAAATATAAAACCTGCACTCTGTTTGAAAAAAGTCTCGCACACTGAAGTTACGTCATTTCCCATAAAAGGGAATGCAATGTAGTTCCCGAGAGAGGATTAAAGGAACAATGCAGAACTCCGTGCACCGGATGAGCGTGTGTGGCAATTCGGGGATTTACGGGACTTTTTTGGGGGATATGTTTGTAGGTCATACATGAACAACCACAGAATCTTCACAGCTTTCTGGTTTGTTTTTAATATCACTTAAGCATAAATGATGCCAAAACACACTTTTTTACACTTAGACATTATTAAGTATGTTTATTAAGCTGTTTACCACCAAGTGGTTAAAGTGATTCTTCACCCAAAAGTGGGAATATGGGAATGATGCAACACCAGAAAATCACTTTTAAATTCACGCAGATTCACAACATTCACAAACTGCTGCACAAACGTCATCTAACTCTAATTTCCATCTAATGTCCCTTCACCGACATACCACACCTGTCAGCTGTAGTCTGCTGTCTGCATGAAAGAATTGAAGCACCAGGTGTACCCGTTCTGGCCCTGTGCACGAGACTCACTTGAAATGCCATGGATCAACGCTAAGACGTCAGATGTTTGTGTGAAGACTTATTAACCAAAAAACATGAACCAAATAAGTTGGTTTTTACATTAGGTTCATGAATTTGATGTGAAATATTGCTTGAAGGCTGAGTTAAAGCTCCGATGTTGCATACGGGCCTTTGTTATAGCAGTTAAAAATATGTAAATATTTAAAAACGTGATTTTTTACCTAAATTTTAAAGACAAGTCTTGGAAGATTTGAACAACTGGACTTCATTACAATGATTTTCATTCATTTTTAATCTAGTTTTTTTTTTCTTATAGCCAAATTTATTTCAGATGCTCGTCATGGTATTAGCATTGACCGAAACCTCGCAAATTATTTTCTTAAGATCTCTAGAGCTGTCTTGAAAACATCACAACAAAGTACAAATATTGACAGTTTAGGTCAAAATTCATTCCCTTTACCAGATATAGACCACCCACCATATGGGATTTTATCAGACAAAAAAAATACATTTAATATAAAAAAATGTGTAAGTTTGTAATTTCATTTTAAAATGTTAATTATAATATAAATTTGTAATATAATTTACAAACTTAAATTATAATTTAATTTAACATTTAAATTATATAAAAAAAGTATATAAAAAATATACAGTATACTGTATACAACCATTGTAAATGTATTTTTTTCTGGAAAAATAAATGATAGTTTATCATCAGTTTATATGAGTTTTTGCAACCATTGCAAAATACACACTGCAATATGCACATTTCCAATATTTCATTATGTCTGGCAGCCCTAGTGTTGTATTGTGGTATGTTGGAGTACATTCAATATACCATAAATAAATAAAAATTCGTACCATGTCCCATCATTTTACTAGAATCTCACATTCTTTGACTTCACACTTTTGAACTTTAAAGCCTGAATTCTCATATAATTGTGCGTGTTCCTGCGTGGGAATAATCTTTTAATGACCAATGAATGCTACCTCGCCTATGCATTTCATTGCCATGGAGATGGATTAATAATTAATAACAGCAACTGTTGGTGTTCCTTAAGGATTAATGCTCAGCATGATAGAAAAGCAAAAGATGTTTGGATGAAAGGAGAAAAGAGAAGCTGGAATCAGGTGGGATTCAAAGCTGATAAACGCCCACTTCCTTCAGCTTTTCATGTCAAAGACAAACAACCTATGTAAATGCTCCAAGGACACAGAGCGATCCCTGAACGCTGGAGTTGATAATCTTGCATTCATTAAGCCTAAATAGAGCCGAAAGACAGGTATGTTCCTTGAGTCAGCCTTCGGTGACAAACGAAGGACAGAAATGTACATTTACCCTGGCATGCTTCCAGTTGCAAATGTTCAATAGGTCAATTCATCATGGGTGATGTGGGTCTCATCAAAACGTTTTTCTCTTTAATGGCATACGTCACACATTTGTAAGCCTCAAGGGATGTAGAAATGACCGTGTACTTTGATGCTACTGCCTGATGAATTCATTTATCAGATTCGTTTTAAACGAAGCGGTGGTTGAAAGTGGCTTTATGGCGTTTTAAACAGATGCTAATTCACGATCTCTAATGAAACACACCGACAAAAAGACGCCCGATGCCAGTTTGAAACATTCATTGACAATAACAGAGGAAAAGGACGGCAAGAATCAAGGACATCAGAGGTGTAATGTACAGTATATTTCATAAATGAGTGTCCTGTCTGGGTATACTCTGCAGCAGAGGATAAATGGGTTGGGAGAATGAATGGATATTTCACATATGGCTAATAACTGATAACAGTTAGATGACTCAGAAGAAATAAATAAAAACAATGCATCTGCATTCTGACATTATTAAACATTTTAACAGCAAGGGAATTGCATTAGTTTAGAATCTTCTAATATGGTAAATATCGAAAAATACAGGAGAGACATTACGAAGAATCAAACTACATCAAACGTGTCTGTTTTATTTCATTATCTCAGTATTCATCAATGTGACTTTTCATTTCCAGTGTGTCGAATAACCTTGAAAAAATCAGATTTTGACTCATTATTTAATAAGTAAAGTCATAAAAATAACCATTTCAATATCCAAGATGAAACCAATGCCGAATTAAACATGCAAAGTAGTGAAGTCATGTGACTACAAAATGTTTACCGTTGCAGTACCATTGAGATATAAAAGGTATATCGCATATATGTGATAAAGGCAAACTTCAATAGCATATAGACTAGATGGAAATAACTGTCAACATTAATTCACACTCATGTCGTTCGTGGAACACAAAAGAAGATATTTCGAGAAATGTCCAATTGAAGTCAATGGGGACCAGTGTTGTTTGGTTACAAACATTCTTCAAAAAATAATGACATGAAGATGAAATAAGGATTTACATCTTGGGGTGAACTATCTTTTTAAAGCTGTCAGACATGATCTAAAACTCAAAAACATCTCTTTGCAATCGTTCTGATCCCTTAAAAGCCCCAATGTCGAACTGAACAATATGTCATGTGAGAGCATAACACCGAAGTGCTTCAGTATTCATAGCAAAACACTAAAATACCAGTCATGTCTCCTTAACCAGCTTCATATTCTCAGTTAAAGGTGATTCGCCATCTGTGAATATGAATCACTGCAAGATCAGTGTTAAAATGTCTCACTGGTACGTGCGAGACAGACATTCTCATCGGCTAAGATGAACGAAGGAAGCAACTAACAATTACTCACTGTGGAGGTATAAGGCAAGCGGCCTCATGAACAGCATCTAAATGAGAATTTTCTAAGAGCCTAGAATGAATTTCAAGTGTGTTTTGTTGGATTGGTTTAGACTTAAAGGTTAAGAGATCATAGGAATGACTAGTTCTTGCGGTAGTATCAAAGCATATTTGTAGAGTAAACTTTCAAAAATGTATCGTAATCTCTATTTATTTTGGCTTTTATTGCATACGTTTTCTGACTAAACTCCAAACTATGTCCAAAAAATGTTTTTTTTGCTATTATTTAAAAACTTTGGTTACACTTGACAATGATTTTGTATTTGTTAACATAAGTAAATATGCACTAGTTAACATGAACGAACGGCAAGCAATTTTTCAGCATTTATTAATATTTTTAAATATTACTTAATGCCAATACAATTGCTGTTGTTGTTAGTTCACTGTTCATTAACTATTTTTAATAGATACAACTTTTGAAGATTAACAAATGATGTAGTAGAGTTATTGTTCATTGTTAGTTCATGCATTAAAGTGATAGTTCACCCAAAAATGAAAATGATGTCACCATTTGTTCACCCTCTTGTCATTTCAAACCTTCAAACTTTCTTTCTTCCGCAGAACACGACAGAAGATGTTTTGAAGAATGTTGTTAACGGGACCCCATTCGCTTGCATTAGTTTTGTGTCCATACATAGAAGTGAATGGGGTCCAGTGCTGTTAGGCAACTTTCTTCAAAATATCTGCTTTTGTATTCCGTGGAAGAAAGAAAGTCATACAGGTTTGAAATGACGAGAGGGTGAGTACAGTAAATGATGACATCATTTTCTTTTTTGGGTGAACTATCACTTTAACTAATGTTAACAAATACAACCTTATTGTGAAGTGTTCCCTAAACTTAATTTGACTTTAACATTTTCAAACAGACTGTTTTCTTGTATCAGAAATGACAATGTTCATGAATTTAGACAATCTATCAATGCCTTGGCAACAACACAGAAACTCTGCATTAGCAACTATACAAGTACAATCATCTAGTTTTCTCTATAGTCTTTGTTTAAGAAATAAAGCTAAACAATGACCTTGTAAGGCTTGTTTTCGTTATCAAGCCTTTGTCAAGCAAATTTGCCTCGAAATGCGCAAGTAAACAAGTTCGTTTCCATGTGAAGACTGTGGGTGTACATTTTGTGGGTATAATCTTTTAAAATGATTATATCATTAATAAAAAAAACCATTTCATTTTAGTACCAGGCCAATATGACAAATATGCCTTGTTATATTTTAAAATACAAATGGGAAGATTCTTGACAGTTAGATTACGGTGAGATGTAATGACCACCGTTCCACGCCATGAGAAAAATCTGCTCATTTTTCTGCCTTGTTAAATGAAATCTTTAAGCATGGACCATATGCAAAAATACTCAGCCTAAGACGATTTAGTTTGATCAATCATAATGAAACGCGTCATATTGCGCCGTACAAAAACGTCTGCCATCCATCAGCAGATTGATGGCAGAGGGTGATTTTAATTTCGCTTTACTTTTAAGTTCATTTGTAGCAGAGAAATATTCAGAATCAGAGACAACGCTAATCCTTTTAACCGCACGGTGCATGTCTGCGTTTTTCCATCTCATCAGAAATGTCACTGCTGAAGTGACAACGGAGGTTAGATTGAAATGTCATGCATGATTTATGGAAGCTTTTCATGTAGCACTGTTTATATGACAGTGCGGTTTTATCTGTCAATTCAGCTCGACTGATTTGACTCCCGCTGAGAAGTAAGTGGGTGACAGCATAAACACACACTCTCCTGTCTTTTTCTGACGAGAGAATGAGACTCGTGGACCACCCGCAAAACACAGTTAGGCAAACACAAAAGTGGTCCTTAACTTCCTTACGAATACAAATAATAGCAGCAAGAACTAAAGCTGACCGCAATAATGAAAGTAAATGAGGATTGAGGCTGTCCAGCTCGAAAACGACAAAAAACAGCAAGTTTTATAGAACTACTATATATGACTCGTGAAAGTATCATATGAGGAAAATGACTTATTTATACTTGTCTTCTTTTCTTGCATGTTAAAATAAGAGAAACTCTTCTAAAACATGTTGTTGTTTCACATTCATATTTATACACTCTTAAAAATCGAAATTACATTTTGTTTACGAAATTACAACTTTCCTTTCATTGAGCTATTTAAGGTACAAAAAAGTTGGGATTACTCAAATAAATTACTTTAAAGTGATAGTTCACCCAAAAGAAAATATTTTGAAGAATGTTGGTTACCAAACTATGGCGGTACCCATTCACTTTTATTGTAAAGACTGAAAGAAAGTGTCAATGGGCACTGCCGTTGTTCGGCTACCAACATTCTTCAAAATATCTTCTTTTGTGTTCTGCAGAAGAAAGAAAATGATACAGGTTTGAAATGACAGAATTTTCATTTTTGGATGAGTTTCATTTATCACTTTAACAACTATTATATTGGCCAACTTAAAGAAGCAGTTTACTTCCAAATGTGCCCTCGTTCACATTCCATAGTCATTTTTATTCCTACTATGGAAAGTCAACGGGGGTCAATTTGAAAGTGAACTACTCCTTTAAAGCGTAGAGAACTAACCACTCCAGGTTTGTCAATAAAGCTATATGTAGAAGTCAAAAATGTACTTCACATTACAATAAAATTGACTGTAAAAAGTTGTACTTCCATATGAAAAAGCTTTAAAACAAAATGAAGGTAAAGTAAAGTTTCTAAAGTTTGCTAATTCTGTACCAAATTTATTTCAATGTAATATTCCAATGACGTCTAAATGAAAAAAATCTTACTGTAGTGTTGCGCTTGATGCAAGCGATTGCAACACCTGAAGCTCCACATATAAAACGTATTAAATATATTAACAAAGTCACACTATGTGTCCGGCATGGATTCATTAAACTGATGAAGAAAAGTAGAAAACACTTCATCACCAGGGATTAGGCTATTAAACTCAATATTTTCAAACAATTCAGTGCATTAATGAAGTAAAGGTAAAGGTCTGTGTATTCTTAGCTATTAGTCGTGAATCAATAAACGTAATTTCAAAAGCGCACCGAAAATAATGAAAAGGGTCCTTAGCAGAATATTACTTTAATCATCTGAACATTTTTCAATTACTCAAAGAGAGCCGTGCTCCTCAGGGTGGGCGGACAATGATTAAAAACTCTATGAGAGACTTTCAAGAGCCGCTTCATTTCATTTGATCTTGGTGACATTTACTAGTCAATTTACCTAAAATGACATTTTCAAATCAATATATAATAAAATGTCAATATACGTTTTTAATATATTGTGTATGATCCATTTCATCGCTGTCAGAAAAAAGGTTCCTTTTTGCACATTTACAGGTAAACAAACATAAAATGTTGTACCTTTGGGGAACTTTATTGTGTACATTTATTGGTACAGTTAAATATTTTCCTTCCTTAAAAGTCCAGTGTGTATTTTTTTGGAGGATCTACTGACAGAAATGCAATATAATATACGTACCTATGTCTTCATAGGTGTACAAACATTATGATTTTATTACCTTCGAATGAGCTGTTTCTATCTACACCGCGGGTCCCCTAGCATTGATTCGCCATGTTGTCGCTAACGGACAAACTGCTCTACAGAGCGTAACATATATAAGTACGTATACAAGTATATATATTATATATATATATAAATACGTTATCTCCTTCGGCAAAAAAGCGAAAACGTGATGACGTCTTAGTTCTGTGTCAGCCACTGTAGTGCTTCGAAAGGGAGGGGTGGAGTGAGCCGTTGGTTGCAATTCGCAAACCCGACAGCTATAGATGCCGCTATAATTCATTCACTGGATCTTTAAGTTACAGTTTTGTTCTTTTTTATGACAATATTGCAATGGTGCCCATTGGTTAGCAGAACAAGTATGTATATAATATGTATATACCGAATACTGTATATCATTTTTTTTGTTAAATTTATTGTTTATCAATATGCAACTAAGTTACATTAATTTGATCTACTCCTTAATTCTGAGAATCTTTATATCCAGATTTTTGCTATTTACTTAATTATGCAAAAAAGTTACATTTTGTACCATTCATGTTTATTTTGGTGTCTTCGTCTCCTTTCCCAGACTTCAACTGCATTTGAGTTACCGCAGCTGGCACATCTTTACCAACATAAGGACATTTGAAGGAAGAGAAAACAACATTCCTATGGGTCACAATGACTCACTGCATTAAGAGTCAAGGAGACCCTTTGAGAATATGAAGTCCCTCAGAGGGAGCATTACCTTCAAGGATAATGTGTCATAATGTCTCCAAACGAAGGCCATTATCGAGGTAAATGGAAGTGTAATGAAAGCGCATGTCTTCTCTGGGATATCACTGACTGGGTGTTTTTGGTAGAGATGAGACTGGATTTAGTGGGCACTGTCATCCCATGCCAAGATCACACTGAATAGACTGGGTTAGTGGTTCAACCAACTTGATCAATGAACGGATGCCATATCTATAGAGCGAAGCAGCCAATGGTTGATAAAACGTTGAATTTCAATGCAATTCTAGCCTAGAATAAAGCCTCCAAAAGGGCAAAACTGGTTCCTTCAACCACTGACGTCATAAATGCTGAAAATCAGTAGAGCAACGTTCATTTGTTGTATTATAGATTGTAACAAAAACACCTGGGTTCCTACCAGCAGTATAGGGCTGTATATCTCAAGTGATTCAAAAATCGACTCTAAAACTAAAAGCCTTGTGTTCTGAAGAGGCACACATCCAGCGAGGGAGAACTAAAGCCATCCCACCTTCTCGTCATATTGATTCGCATCGAGTTCCGCTCGCCGCAGGACTTCCACAGCGGTGGCACTGAGAAGACAGCGAAGGTCAGTCTTTGATTCCTCACGCAGGTTTCAAAGAATCTGCCACACAAAGACACGCTCGCCCCGTCTTTCTCTTACTCAATCAACTGGGGACACGCTGTTTCTAATTAGTCTGATGAGCGAAGGATGGATCTTCTCTTCCCAACGTTTACCGGCATATCAATTGTTGGCCAACACGTCGGTGCGAAAAATGTCTAATTACGGCCGACATGCGGCTGAAAGGCGGCAAAATTGCACTCGAGATGTTTTTTGCCGTCGTCCCTCGTGTCACGCTGCGGCGTGTGCGTGATTGCCGTCATAATGTTCTGTAATGACACAAAATTAATCATCAAAGCTGTTGTGAGGTGTATCTCAGGGCTGGGATGAATGAACTTGTTTAATCTTCAAGGAATGAAAGTTTGTGGGATACTTATTTAAGCTTGACATCAGACCAGGCAAATAAAATAATAAATAAAAAATACGTGGAAATGTTAAGAGATTTAATTTAAACAGTGCTAGATGTTGACAAAACCATATTAGAAGCTCATATTCAATAAAGCTGCATACGTTGATTCATGCATGGTCAATTGGACAGTTTTATCTACAGAAAACACACAAAAATTGATCTTTATTTAAATTGACATTTTTTTGTGCTGCAATCCGTAACTTTTGGCTCTCTAGCGTCATCTGTTTGAAACATAAAATTACAAGTCACTGCACATACACCCACGGAGAAAAATAAGAGAAAATCGTTTCAGTTTCTCTGAATTTACTTTTTATAGGTATGTGTTTAGGCGCAATGATCATTTTGTTTCATTCTGTGAAACACTAACAAGATTTCTAACTCCTAAATTTCAAATAAAAATATTGATTCTATTTACATTTATTTGCAATACATTTACATTTACATTTACATTTACATTTACATTTTGTCATTTAGCAATAAATGAAAACTGGAAAAAAACAGGTCAAATTAACAGAAAAAATGCTCTGTATTTTTTCAGACCACAAATACTGCAAAGAAAACAAGTTCATATTCACTTTCAAGCAATACAACAATAATATTTGTCTTTATTTAGGAATAGTACAAATTATTTTTATGTGATAACCTCAATTTTAATCACAGTTTTCGTGTGTCTTATTATGCTGTCAGTCTTTCACATTGCTGTTGGACTTAGTTCATAGTTTACTCACCCTCTTGTCATTTCAAACCTGTATGACTTTCTTTCTTCCGCAAAACGCAAAAAATATATTTTGAAAAAATCTTGTCAACTGGATCCCATTCACTTGCATTGGTTTTGTGTCCATACAATAGAAGTGAACGGGGTCCAGTGCTGTTCGGTTACCAACTTTCTTCAAAATATTTTTTTTTGTGTTCTGCTTTAATTCATAAAGGTTTGGAATGACAAGAGTAAATGATGACAGAAATTTCATGTTTGGGTGAACTATCACTTTAAGGGTCGGCACGACCCAGGGGCCACAAAAACATTTCATCAGTTGCGAACAAAAAACTAACTAATAACCCTGGCGGATGATATAAACGGATTAGACGTCACTATAAAACTATTCAGTCTGCTATATATTCATTGTCTACGTCTATCGGAAAGGTCAAGTTATTCAACTTGATTATATGCACTCACAGAATGGCACAAGAGGTATTCTAAATTGAAAACACAAGCAAATCACTTTTAGTTTTACACTAAAAGCCAATTCATTGATATATTATTCAAGCCTCTAGCTAGTTTGTGTGTGAACCCTGCCGTAGGCTTCATTCACATTGAGCTGAAATCACAGGGTGCACATTAAAACCAGTCAGAGACAACAGTGACTGATTGAGCTTCTATATCACTCGAACTTTAAATACAAGGTCCACGGTTAATACATTTTGCCTTTGCCTTTTTTTTTAGTAGTACCATTGAACCTAAACATTGTTCCATTCAATGGAAGAGTGCATAGTTAAAGGTTTCCTGTCGAATTCAGAATAATTGAAATGTCTATGTGGCACTGTGTTATTAAGATAGATCTGAACATATACAGTCTTGAATTTCAAAGTAGGGTCAATGCACAGCATTATATATGTAGATTACACACACATATATATATATAGAAACATACAAAATCATATTCACTATTTTATTAGAGCCAATAACATTATTTCTCAATACAAAGTTTGTAACAGTGTGTGTCCTTTTGTCAACAACACAGCCAACAGTCATTTTTAAAAGTTTTTAAGAGTTTAAAAGGTTAAAATCAAATGAATCAGGTAACAATCATTTTATAATTGACGTGTCTGTTCCCTTTGGCAGACACTTTCTTCTTCTTAATTCTGTGTTTTTGCCTCCTAGGTCTTGGGTTTCATTTTTTATTTATTGCAATAGCATTACTTCAGAAATAACGTAATCGCAACAGAGATAAAATGCTAATGACAAAGTCTCTTTTTTAAATAATTAGCTCCTATCACGTCAAATCAGTCGCCGCTGAAAGTAACTCTCATGATGATGGCAAAGAAAAGCCGATTTAAAATCCATTTTACGGTTGCGAAATGATAATCCTTTTAGGATTGAAAGAGGAAACACGTTAGACGGAAATCAGCACAAATAATTGGTTATAAGTTTAATATTATTGGTTTTAAAACCCTCAAGCCTCAGCAATGATTGTGCTAAACTCTGCGCACATAATAAATACATATAATAATTGAATCATTAGCCTCGAGCCTGGGTTTTGTTGTGACAAACACGGAATAAGATTATCCACAGTTAGGACTGTGTCCGAATGCCTCTTGCCAAATGTTAAAGCGCTAACAATGGAAGTATTAGCGATAACATCAACGCTTGAACGTTCGGTCACGTGACGCGCCTTCAAAGCCACCGTGGATTACATTAACCTCCATTACAACACACATGCTGAAATGAATACAAAACGGCTCAAAAACGAATATGCATACAAATTCGCACATGGTCTTTCACTTGAATGAACCTCAAGACGTCGCCTTCCTCCACGGGGGGCTCGTGCATAAAGTTAAATGGGGGATAAAGAGAGCGAGCGCTAAAGAGGATTTATCCAGCAGGGTACTTATAAATAAGGCCTCTAATGATGTTCCTGTCATCATTTATGTGTGACAGGTTTCAGACAGGCACCTCAAGGGACAGCCGAGACCTTGTCTTGTCGCGGGCGAGCGAGCGGCGCCCGCAGAGGGGTCCTGATTGATCAGGTTCTAGAGTGCGGCCTGTCGGAGATTGAGACGTGATAGTTGGGCCGGTTGATTGATGTGCGAGTCTGTATGTGTGTCTGTGAGGAGAGAATAAATCAAGACAAGAGGCAGAACCGACAACCAAGGGTAATGTGTAGTGTGTTTAGATATGTCAGCCAGATACAATACACACTTACGGAGAGCGCTGGCCTTTACCTTTAAAACTGAATCAGATTGTTACTGGAGGTTTGGGGAGGGATTGAAATATGTAACATTTCCGCAATTACATCATTTGTAATATTAAAATAATCAACTATATTATAAAATACGATGAAAATATGTTGTCTTTTAATTCAGTGTATTTATGACAATTTACAATTGAATGTATATGTAGCAAAGAATTTTATAAGCCTATAGAAAATATTCGCTGGAGACTATAAACGTGTGTGTTATTAGTTTCAGAGATGAATTTAGTGGTGGGACAACGGATTATAAATCACACAAGAGAACAGGGTACAGAACATTACCCATCATGCCCGGCATGAAACACGACTCAGCAAAACAGTGCAGGTAATAAAAGACTGTATGATTATGAACTCGGGTGGTATTTTTTACCGTTACACGGCCTTTAATGTTCTGTAACGTAAGTGTGGTGTGAAATAATGACTTGTGACAGAAAGAAATTCTCTGTTAGAAAAATCAAGATTGTTTTTTAACAAAAGTTAAAGTTTACCCTGCTGAAAAAGCTTAGACCATCGTGGATTTTCCTGCTTGCTCATATTTGTATTTGTTGGTTATTGCGGTTTGGTGCTGGTCTGGCTGATGGACTGGTATTCATAGAGAATTAAAGGGATCTATGACACGGCTAAAACGAATATTATCGTTTGTTTTAGATGTAATGCAATGTGTATACACGATTTAAGGTTCAAAACGCTGTATTTTCCACATACCGGCATGTTTGTATCTCCTCTTTGCTCCGCCTCTCTGATTCTCGCAGATTTTTTACAAAGCTCATCGCTCTGAAAAGCGAGGTGTGCTATGATTGGCCACTTAACCTGTGCGTAGTGATTGGTCCAATACTGCAAGCGTGTGACGGAAATTTTACGCATCTTACCATATTTGGAACATCAGATTTCAAAGCAATTGTACTTTGAATGCTCTCTATGCAATCTGGCTATTTTTTATCAGTATAAGGTCAAGGGTTGATAGGGTTCATTTAAGCATCTCGTAGTTCCAGAGAGCGCTCATCTGGTGGCGTCTCTCTTCGACGCGCATCAGGACCAGAGGGCAGGTGTGATTGTTCCTGTCGCGCCCTGACCTGTCGCCCGCCGTTGAATTATTCCGCACCAGCCGCGGCGCGGCGGCAGAACAGTTTAGAGGTGATGAATCGCCCTGTTGCTTGGCAGGTGGTGTGAATTTCATTTCCCCCAAACCAGCGGGTGTCTCGTTCGTTTCCCCGCAACGCACGGAAACTGTTCCTATTGAGCCGGAGCGCGTCCTTTTGCCACGTGCCGCCCATTGACAGTTCTATTACTAAGAAAAATGAACAGGAGACATTAACCGTGCGGTCCTGCCACAATGCCTTCTGAAAACTACCCGTAAATAGAGCAACGGAGACAGCTGTGGGTTTGGGTTAATAGATTAGAGTAATAAGACACATGAGGCATTAGTACTACGGTAAAATCATTGTACGGCATGGCTTTAAGGGGCTTTTAAGTGTTTTAGGAAAAGACAACAATGCCAACAATTACAATAAATGTCCCCAGTGTTGAACAAATAGTTAGGCTACATTTCTTCTTTAAGCAATATTTTAGAGACAAAACAAAGTTTCCACTTGATTTACTCAACTTCATAATACCACGTATAATTTTTCTTCCAAGCGATTGAATGGATATGAATGGGGGGCAAATGTTTGAAGCTCCAAAAAGTGCATCCATCGAACAAAGAACAGCTTGACGCGGATCCGTGGTCTTAACACAGGTCTTCTGAAGCGAAACAATGCGTTTGTTTAAGAGAAATATCCATATAGCGAGCGATATTAACGTAAATGTCTAGCTTCCGTTATCCCTCGTCTGCGCATGAACCAGAGGCTTGTTTTTCCGGCAAAACAAAATATGACGCATTCGTCCCTGGAACTTACTGCGTCATTTGCCGGAAAAACATGCCTCAGGTTCACGAGCACCCGAGCGATAACAGAAGCTATACATTAACGTTAATAGTGTGTAACCTGTGTTAAGACCACGGAGCCGCGTCGTTCTTTGATCGATGGATGCACTTATTGGAGCTTCAAGAAATTGCCCCCCATTCTATTGCTTGGAAGAAAAATGATACGTGGTATTATAACTCTGACTGCATTATTGTTCAAGAAGAAAGTCATATTCAGTCAGGATGCCTTGAGGGTGAGTATATCCTGGAGAAATTTGGTTTTACCTCTGAAATGTCGCTCTAAGAATAATAATTATACCAAACAGTTTGACTATCAAGCAGCAGGCCTTTAGTTAATTAGCCGAAAGGTTAAGTCACATTAGACAATACTGCCACAAATATGGACATCCTGGTCTTTCACAGGGTTGCAACATCTGTGTAACAAAACCAGCCCAATGACCCTAGCCCAATATATGCGTGTCATAAAAACACTAAAAGTATAACAAAATATACTAAATCTATCCAACCTCGACCCGCAAAATAAAACAAGTGGCAACAATTTTAAAGTAGCCCAGTTCTGCAGGGAAATGGAGGACCTGGCAACCCTATAAGGTGTTCAATAATAGAAGCTACCAAACTAATTATACGGTAAAAATGTGCATAGACCACTTTGCAAGATGTAAATACTGGTCCAGACCGGTTTCCGTTTTTTTTATTTCATAATATTTTTAATCTTACAAATAAAATAGAACCAAAGGATATTTGTTCAACATCTTGATTTGGTTTGAAATGTTACGTTGTCTTTTGTTTACATTTGTGTAACAGTAAAAAACTAAAACAGTACGTTTTTCTGGACTAACATAGGAACAGTTTGTCTTCAGAAGTGGCCTATTTACTATTATATACAGTACCATTATTAGAAAACCACATGGCTTTGTATTCAATATATTAGGCCAAATCTATGGTGTTTAAACATTACATTGATACTCGATTAATACTGCCTTGACTATATCTATTGATATTAGTCAGGGTTCACCGAACCTGAACTTTATATGCACAGCCAATAAAGAAACATTGAACACATGCTTGTGCATAGAAGTGAATGTAAGACAAGTGTAGCGCATCTTTGAATATTAATACAAACGACAAGCGGCATCCGACCTGCAGCTCATCCAATCAGAGTTTAGAATTGAAACTCGACATTCAGAACTACACACTTCACAAAGCCCACCTTGCTTCACAGCATGCTACCTACAGCAATTTACCGTATGAGTTATGGTTTACAGAGCTATAATGTCAAGGCAGCTGCACGTATGCATAAATATACTGTATAGTGCCAGATCATTTACCTTTAACATGCTGTAAAAACAGTTTACAAGGTAATTTACTTAGATTACCTGCCCATTATTTCTTCACATAAAGAAACATACCAACAGTAATGGTATCAGGTGGTATTATTATGGTACTCCAAGGTTTATAAAGGAATTCCATAGCATATTACCATGGCATATTTCTGTTAGTGTCACCTCTAACAGAATATTAACTTATCTAAATCTTCTCATCCAATAACTCAAAACTCAAGTAAGTTTGCCCAGGCCTTTGAAACGTCACCTAGCAGGCTGTCCTGGCTTTTCTTACAAAGTCCATTATTAAATCGTATTGTTAAAGACCTCTGTATTGCTCTCTAGAATAATTTATGTGTACGAGACAGAATCGAGTTTTAATTTTGTTTGTCAAGCTGTCTCCTAAAACAAGCAAACCATTAAGATGATAAACAATAATGGTATTAAATGAATCAAATAATAAAACAGCTACTGAACAAGTTCTGGGAGGCTCTGCCAAGGAGAGAGAGAACTGAATAAATATATACTTTAATTTGTTATGAGATACTAAAATGTATCCTAAATGTTAGATTTATTGTTGTTTTATACAAATGTATCTTTCATGTTCAAAATCAACCTGATATTTAGCAAATACTCGTGTACCCATCTTGACGGTGTGCAAAAGGTGTCACCCTGATTTATGAACACCCGTCACGTGCCAGGTTTTAATTTGCTGATTTCTGTACAGTACGAGATCCTTAGACGTCTCGCTGCTAACCCTGTGAGGATTTATACGAGTTAAGAGAAAAATACTCTGAGATCCAGACAGGTTGGAATAAGTCATCCTCAGTAAAACAGTTAGAAACCGCAGTTGAAATGAAGGAAGAACGTCACAAGCAGGATTTTAAAAGGTGAGCTGAGGCATTGATAACCTGACGTCTGCTTCTATTCGAACCTTTCACATGCAGAAACCTTGAAAGTTACAACAAAGCTTTTCGTTGGATGATTGTCATACATATATATAACAGCATGGTTCGTATGCAATTATATCTGCCCACCGCATGGTTAAAAAAACATATTTAAAAAAACTAAAATTAACAATGACCATTTTACACATTCAGGACTGAGGGAGAACTTGAAGTTCAGAATGATATATCACAATTGTATTTCAGCCACACTTCGCCATTTCTTAATCTTTCTAAGGTCACTTCACTCATCCTCCTGTGCGATCCAACTCCATCCACATTTCTGTGATCAGCCTCTCGCCGCATGCTGTTACCTGGCCTGCCGCTTTGGCTGCTCTTCAGAAGGATGTCAGACAACACGGCTGCTCAATAATCTCCTCGCTGGCTCATTCCAGCCCTGGCCAAACCGACAAGAAGCGACAGACAGTGTCTGGAGTAAAAGGATTTAATGCTTCTTCGTGACACCATTACCCACATCTCTGTGGTTCAGACCTTGAACTTTGTCGCCTCTTCCGCTGAGACCCCCGTGATCCCCCATGAGTCTTTACATTACTTGAATCTGCCGCAGGCTCAATTAAGCCTTTATTGAATGATGCTTCATGTTTTTACAGACGCGGGGATCTCTGTCATGCGACATTGTCTGTGTGAATGTTTTTGGAGTATGGGTTTTTCTGGGTCAGCATGTCCTTGCTTCTTCAAGGGTTCATTAGGACTATGAAATGACATAAGTGTTATGGCCAAAATTGGATTTACAAGTTTAGCTGTAGTTTATTGTAGGTTGGGTGATGAACTTGTGCTATTGAGTGTTATTTTACTGCCATCTGGCGGTCGAGATCAAATACTGCACCAGGGTTACGTGAATAAAACTTACCATAATTCCATCATTAGTGTAGTAGTAACTATGTTTTTGAATGATTAAATCATTTATATTACCGAAATTGAACCACAAATAAAAATAATGTTCAGTAATTGACCCATATTTTAGTAATCAATGCACTTTGTTAATGTACATTATACTACAATATTCTGTATTATACTAAGCTGTTGGAAATATTGTAGTATACTTTTTTATTAAACAAGGTAAAGCTATCATAAACACTGGAGCATGCATGTTTTTCCAGTTTACGATAATAAAGTTAAGCAAATAGTAAAGTATAATGTAGTATTTTTCCCATTTGGGTTCTACAAGTATTATGCGGTTGCTATAATGAGAGTGTAAAATTACAAATATCATAGTCATTGTTACTGTAGTATTTTCGTTAAGAAAGTTATGGTGGAACAGTTCAGGCAACAAAATAAACATTTCGTCATCACTTACTCAAACATGCATGACTTCTGAGAAGAACTTTCGAAGAATGTTTGCACACATCTTTCCATACAACGACTATTTACATACTGTGCGTCCTGTAAATCATCCAACATAATATCGCGATAACCGTGGCATTATACTTCGTGTCACTCGTTCACTTCATCCCAGGTGTTGTGAAGACAGACGATGGTTATGTGAGAAGAAAATACCGTGTTTCCATGGTGTTGAAAGTCTTTGCGAAGTGATTCTCTCAAACTCATATCACTTCCGCATATTCAAACGCACGAGACATGGGTCAACCAATAGACGCGGTCAGCAGGAGGCTCCGCCCACTCAAGGGACAGCCCTTAATAAATTCCTCTATTTGCCTGTTTATTCTTACAGAAGAACACAAATAGGGAAATTATGCTTTAGGCATAGTTGCAATTTTCTATTACAGTACATGAACTGGTAAAGCCTACTACTTACATTATATCACGTGTGACCACACTAGTATCAAAGGTAACACATATAAACAAGGACACAAAGTTGGTTTGTTTTGAAGAAAATACAGCTTACTAACACAATAAAACATAATAAAAACATGATTTTTTTTCATATTTAAGTAGGAGTTTGTTCAAAGTGAATTCATGTGCTTCATTGATTAAATGCGCAAAAACATGTTGTTAAATCAGTACAGATATTAAAAGTTAAGCTATAAAGTGTAATCAATAAAAGCGTTGATGTGAAACAAAGACTTATAAACAGTAAACAGAACCATATTTTGGATAAAAGTGTCTGCTTATAAATTTAAATGTATGTTTAAGTCTATCTGACTTTTAAATTGTCTGTACTTAAAATGTGAAAAAGACCACATTAGGTAAACTCAAGGAAATTGTTAGTTCACTTAAACTGAAAAATTTTGCCAGAATCATTTTTGTAGTCTCAACCTATAAGGGTTAATAGTGCATGTGTGTAACAATATTGATTACAGCACTTCTAATGCAGTTCTGAGTAAGTTTTATCTGGCGACAAACCTTTTAACCTTAACTGATGCAATGTGAAGCTTTCATTTCCTGAACAACCATGATCTAAACACCTTTTATTTTATTTAGTATTGGGCTTCATGAGAGATAAAACTGAAATTTTGATAAGTGCCACGAGTACGTCTTGTCCGTGCAGGGGTGTTCTAGATAGTCATCTTTGCAGGAAATTAACAATCCCAAATCTAAGTGTTTAGTGAAGGTGTTGAACCTGCTTAGCTACTTTGAGTAGCTAAGTTAAGAATTTCTGGGGGATGTTACCAAATATCACGTGATCTGAATTGAACTTTAGTTCTGCATGTTCTGTGTTTAGAGAAAGTGTTACAATGAAGGTAAAGCTCAATTCATTAACGTTATATTATAAATATATATTTATTTATGTGTGTACATGCCAAGGCAGTACAACATACTAACCAAGTAAGCAAAACTACAAAGAATGATTTCAAATTGAACGTTCATTTTTTAATAAAAAGTAAAATACATGAGGTTTGTATAAACAAACATTTTTACAGAACATTCCAGAGCTAAAAAACAAAGCACCAAAAATATGGAGTAAAATACACAATATTGACAGCTCATGAATGGTCACATGATTAACGTGAACCAATACATTTCATATTTGAACTTTATCTGAAAAGAATTAATATGTTTATAAAAGAACCGTTAAAGAAGTCTCCAAAACATCTGAAATTTTCCAATTTCCATAGTTTTTTTACAATGTAAATATGCAATGCAGTTCAGAGGTAAACATTGCATAAAAAGCAGAAGGGCAACAAAAAGTCTTAATCTGACTCAATAACATAAATCTTAAAAGGGAAAGCATAAATTAAACACGAGGTGTAGATACTACACATCTGAACATAAAGCTGCACACAGTATTTTCAGTACAGCTGCACAACGCAGATAAGACCTTTGGCAGGTTATTTCAAAATGACCTACAGAAAGAACTCAAGAGGTTAGATTAGCACAGCGCATTGCACCAGACAACTCAAAGGGTTTACATACAGTCCTAAATATTTTTGTAGTAAAGCTTCGTTTTTAACCTCAAATGTTTCAAAATATTAATTTACTCTTATCTTTCATTTAACATACCCACAGTTATGGGTTACAAGCGATTCAAATATTTCCTCTTTTCTGCAAAAACGATAGTCACATGGTTCCTTTACAGAGAAAGCTGAGGGCTACAGAATGCCTCTGTATTCAAAATTACAAATACACAACGTATATCATGAACAATACATGATAAATATACCAAAATCTGCTTGATACTGTTTAAATCATCAAAACGTTTTCATTTCATCTTAAGAAAACCAGGCACAGCAAACCTCACCCTGGGTTAATCAATAATCTTAACCATGATAAGTAAATTGTATTTTTCTTTGATATATAAACGTGAGTTTTTGGCTTTGTTTCTTTGTTTTGTTTCATGGTTTGGCTGGTCTCAGAAAATGCTGCAGTATCCAAAACTGATAGTCATTTAAGCAGCACATAATAAACGATTTCTGGCCTTCTTACTTTTCTCGTATGATTTTGGACAGTTTCTCTGATTGACTTGCATCACGCGCTCTTGCATCTCAGCCGATCGGATCAGAGACTCGCCCTCTCGCTCACAACATCCTGGAGGCGTTTAAGCAGGACATCGTCGGTCTCCTGGCGGAGGCATTTGGACGGAGACTCCGTCTCATCTCCCTCCATGGTGAAAGCACGCTTTTTACTCACGCCACCCTGACGGATCATCTGGTTGATGTCGTTCAGCTCCTAAAAGGAAAACAGTAGAAGGGATTTTAGGGTACATGAACGTCTTAAAATAAAAAATATGTACATAATTATATGGTCTCTAAAAATGTCAATATATAGCACGACAGACCTTGGAAGGGCTTCCGGTGAACTTGTACGTGTAAGTGGCACTGGGTGTGAGACTGGAGCTGTTCTTATGAGGAGACACAAAGATGGAGTGTCTTTGAGACACACGGCGAGGAGAGAGAGGCTGAGCACGAACCGAAGGGAACGGAGATAGCGGAGGAGCTTCCATCTGAAGAAACGCAGCAAAGGGGAAGAGATGGATGGAAACACAAGTGAGATTAATCAGACCAGACATACTTTTTAAATAACAGTCAAAAAAAATGAAATAAGCATATGGTAAAGCAATAAACCAACCTTGCCATCGATTGCTGAATGTGCGTATCTAAGAGCGAATGATTTCATCTTTAACACGTAAACAGAGTTGTAGAACTGGATGAGGTCTCCTCTCTCCTCTACGTCTGCCTCTTCACCACCAAACTGTTCTGTCCTCTCATTGGCTGAGAAAATAAAGACAAAGTACTAAATAAAAGTAAGGAAAAGCAAGTTACAGCATGCGTAACATTCACACTGATTATTCTGGGACTTAATGTGCATAATTCTGTCCTTACATCGGTCTGATGGTGGATCTACTTCCATGTTTTCATCTGACTGTTGTTCTATGGGACGCCTTTTCAGTAAAACACTGCGATACACCTACAAACACAAAATCAAACTGTTTATACACGCCACAAGCTGCAGTTGTAACAGTCATTAACTACAGATATTTACTTCCAAATCCAACTATTTAATAAAGCCTACAAATAACAAGCAGCAGTTATTTCTACCCCATGATGTCACATGTTTAGAAAGAAGGATGCCGCAGATACTCACATGACTGTTGGCCTGAGGTTGTGTCCGATAGCATTTCATAATGTCCTGAAATGTGTGCTCTTCTTTTGTGATCTGCATAAACATATAAATTATACATTTGAATTAAGCTGCACCGTATGCTTGCATCCAAAGAACAGATACTAATCTTTTTGTCTATTATTGGAATAATATTTAATTTTAAGTATAGAATTCAGAACTAATATTACTCTTATTAGTAAGGCTCCCGATCCCCGGAGGCGCTTTTACAGAGCTGAAAGCGCATGTTGCGGGCGCTTGACCAGCGTCTTATTTTTTCAAACGGAGGCGCATTGTTGCTATGATACGCTGAGCGTGGAAAAAAATCTGAGCGCCGGCGCTGAGACTGCGGAAAAGAATGCCAGCTGCTGGCGTTTTCAAAAAGGCCGCATTTCCGTTGAAAACAATTGAAATAACAAACCGTACGCTGGCAGAAATGCCTGGACACAGCCCTTAATTGCAATTAGCTATGTTTTATAGATGACCGACTCAACATGAAGCGCCATAAAACGACAACACCTTCAAACCACAAAGGACAATGTTGATACATTTACATTTATGCATTTTACAGATGCTTTTATACAAAGCAATAAACGGTACATTGAAGCCATACATTTGTCAACAGTGTGTTCCCTAAGGTCACACCCATGACTTTTGCATTGCCAGCGCAATGCTCAACCAATCAAGCTACAGAAACACCAATAATTTAGTTCCTAGTTGTTCTGATCCTCAAATCTGATTGGACAAGAGGTGTTCCATAAGTGTTGATGTGGATGCTTTACTCTTGTTGTACCTTTGCTATGATGTAGACAGCACAGAGAAGCAACTGGTCCAGATGTCTGTCCTTCATAAGGTCAGTGCAGTGCAGGAGAGAGTGTTCAAAACACGTCCAGATCTTTTCCCCGCAGCTCTGCTGAGATGTCTAGCTTTAGACAAAGGTCACGAAGACGCACGCTGGCTAAATGATATACCTGAAAATAAACGCAGGACATGTAAAAGCTAACAATTGCCATTTTGATTTTAAAGTCAACTATATACATTTGTGAAGAAATGTCTCGAAGAAGTGATAAACATTTCCCAAATCTTTCTCACCTTTCTGAAGAAGAGGGCAAGGGACCCGGTGCGACGAGGTTTGCTGACGGGTAGCGGATGTGTGTCATGTCCGGTGGGAGGGGCTGCTGATCGACTGGGGGAGGCGGTCAGTAAGACTTGAGCAGTTAGGGAGTTCATGTCATTAGCCTGTAGCTGGATAACTGTAATGCCGCCCATTTCGTTCTTTAACACTACAAAACAGAGGAACAACGACATGTCAATAACAACCACAAATATCACAGAATTTTTCTTTAGTAGACACATTAGGAAAAAAACTTTCAGAAACAAATTTTAAATCATACATATTTTTTGCAATTCCTATAGACGGTTTCAAAGCAACAACATAAACAAACGAGTCCGTAATATAAACTCCAGTACACACATGCAAAGAGTCCCTGTAGATTATTTCTGATAACAAGCTAAATAAATGAGTAAATTACATTAATTAAAAGTATCTCTAGCCAGTATTCTTTTTGGGTTTGGGCTGGGTATCGATTCTGATGTTCCGATTCACAAGCTCTCGATTCGATTCTCTATTCGAGTCAATGATTAAAGACTTAATACAAGTCCTATAGATATTTCTAAAAAAGATCAGTAAACATCAGATTACAATGGTGAATTAAAAAATGAAAAGAGGAGCCACAAACAAGTATATTCAACTTTAAACACTCTTGGGTGTATTGAAACAGAACAGTCGCATACCTTGATCAAACAGGATCAGGTTATTTTATATTTAAGATACAGAATAACAAAGTTAGCTGTAAAAAGAAAAGTGACATTTAGTGGATAATAGTAGCAATAACACTCACGCTTTTGAGAATCGATATTGAATCGACCGCATTTTTAAAAACAATTAATGCTTTTTTGCTCAGTCACATTTTTTCTTTTGAGTTGCGGATGCATAAGCTTTATTTGATACTTTTAACAGTGAACCTTTATGATAAACTGAAGGAAATCAGAAAACAAAGTGCTACCTGGCAGTGGAATAGTCAACTGCTGGCCGTTCGCTGTTGCCATGGAAAGAAGCGTCGTTGAGGGGAGGTTTTGGTTGTTCTCAGTGCAGCTGGGGAAGATTTTAATGGGGGTGACCGAGAATCTTTTCACAGGGGAATGAGGTGAAGGGTCATCACCAAACAACCGTCTCTTAGCGCTGCCAGCCGCTGGAGAGCTGAAGCGATCGTGAAGCGAGACGGGAGACTGAGGGAGATCTGAGTTAGGAATAAAAGAGAATTATTCAAATATAAACATACACTTTTATGCAGAGAAAACATTTCACGTCCAAAAATTCCTCTCAGGACTGTTGGCGTTCCGTCTCATTTCTGAGATGTGTTTAGGTGTGTGTGGGGTACCTTTGCGTGCGCTGGAACCCAGGCCGGTACGGACCTCTCTGATGCGTGGGTGGATGATGGGAGATAGTGCCACCAATGGGAGGTGAGTGGGACCCCCACTACTGTTTCCCGTGTCAAAACTACTTGGAAAGTTCACCTATGACAGACACACAAATACATAATCTTTTACCCTTCAAATCCAGGACCACAGTAATAATTGTAGTGGTAATAATAATAGTTGTTCCTTTGCTTATAAAAACAAACAGAAACAGTCAGCACAAATGCGGTTCCTGTAGCACAACTGGTAACGTGTGCATATACACACCTCCTCTACGGTGGGGACTTTATGGTTGGCGTTACTCAGTGCGTTCCACAAGGCGGAGTGTCTACTCCAGGCTTGGCTCTCCAGCACCTGCTCCTCTATACTGTTCAAATGCTTCACCATGTCTCTGGACAAACCCTCCTCAGAGCGGATGAATACCTCGATCACCTACACAAACACATGTGTTGTGATGCATAAATCCATTAAATCATACCACACCAAAATGATTTGACACGGAAAGCACTGATCCTTATTTACCTTGTAAAAGTAGAAAGGAGGTATCTTAAAGATTTCCAGTATCCAGGGGAAGGTTCTCTGGGAGCTGTAAGCAAACAGCACCAGCTCCAGACAGCACGCCAGCAGAGAGCAATGAAGCACCTCCTGCTCCAAGAGGACCTGGTGGAGAACAGGAAAGAGAGAGATGGAGGGCACAATTTCACACAAAAGCAGTGGTGGTATGACATGTGTAAATTACATTTTAAATGTATACTTATTTTTCGCTTGATGTCGGAGTGAAATATACTGCAACTTACGGTCATGTCTTTCCCCTGAAGTCTCTTCATCTCCTGAGTCATGATGTTCTCCAGGATCTTAAAGTAAAAGATCTCAGCCAGCTTCAGACGATTCTCCGCAAAATCTAAACAAAGCATACCGTAGATAAAAAACTTGCTAATACATAAAAACATTTTCATAGCAATCAAATTTGATGAAACTGAAAAAATTTACTCAGACATAATAGTTTACCCATATGTGCTCCAGGCAGATCATCTGTGGGTTTGGTGTAGGCCTCTTTGAACCTCTCTCCCAGGGTCTTTACTCGGTTCAGAATGGCTTCAGTGGGATTTCGAGAGCAGGAACTGTAAAACACAAACAAAAAAAGGAATTGTTACAAAATTTCTCAAGTCATGAAACATCACTGCAATACGTAAGGCCTGAATCATCTTGTATTGGACACAATGAAGGTACCACTGGTATCGAATACAATATCACTTATACATTTTGAGGTGTAATCTGGTTATCCAAAGACTTTTGGGAGCTGCTGTGTATAATTTAAATATTGTGTATTTGTAGATTGCTCATGCAGAGATTTGGAAGATATTTACTTGAAGATCTGAAGGAGAGCACTACTGGGGGCATTGCGAAGCCCGGACACCATGCTCTGCAGTCTGCTCACGCTTTGAGTGGCTGAAGAAACAGGGGTGACCAACACCTCCTTCTCCTTCAAATACCGTCGACCTGTTAGAGGAGTAGAAGGAGCGAGGGAGCGTGTCTACACAACAACAAAGAAAAAAGAGGCAAAGTTTGTACAATTATTCTTTGAATGAGTGATGCTGGTATGGAGGTTGGTCATTCAATATTTGATTCTCTATTGTTTCAAATTAAAATATACTCAAGAAAAAGTTTGGACACCTTCTCAAAGTGTTGCTGTAGATTGTTCTCCACCTGCATGCGGGCAGACATTTGACCTGCCGGAGGTTCAGCTGTGGATTTGCGTGGCGTGCCGATCTCCTCGTCAGCATCAGCTCCCAAAAACACTCGCTCATCAAAATCACCCACAGTCAGGACATATTCCTCATATTCCCGGTTTATGGCTTTACTATGAAACAAAGAAAACTATGAACTACTATGTATTTATGTCACACTGTAAATGAAAGTCATTTTAAAAGCTGAAACTAAACCAAATCACATAACACATGAATTATACAGAAGAAATGCTTACTTGTTGTCTTGGAAGTTCGGTGTGTCAAGTAATTCAGTCAGAGTTTCAGGATCACCTTTTAGTATCTAATAAAAACAAGGTATTTTATTAACACTTAGGATGCCTGAAAAAACACTATAAACACTAGGGATGCATGTGTGTGTGTGTGTATTACTCGTTTCTCAAACAGTCTCTTCATGTAGGGTTTAAAGTAATGTTCCTTTATGCCTTTAGCCTCCACCACAAGGCCATCATGCAGTTCACACAGCTTGTCAATGACACACGGCATCTCCTTTACACTCTCAGCATCCTTTGGTAGTCCTGAGGAGTAACACACGTTTCCTCTTAAATGTCACAAAGAGGAAATCTAATACAACATAAACAGATTGATCCATAACGTCATGCTAGCAAATTAGCTGTTAGAAAGCTGGGCTACAGATACCCAAGAGAGGTGGAGAAACTCAATCAATTCTTTATTGCTTATCAAACAGCCAGGTTTAGGAACTTTACCTCTGAAGTATTGATTGATCAGATCTTTCTTGTTGGAGCACAGGAGAGCATTGCAAAACACCAGGTCCAGACAGCAGAGTAGAAGATGATAAGAGTTGACCAGATCATCTCCAATCATACGGAAATTACCTGAAAACAAATACAGATAACTGTACCATTCCCGAATGTTTTACAAGCCAAAGCATTCAGTTCTTTGTTGAAAGAAGATGTTTTTATTGATGTCACAGATGTTAAATTATTTATTTCTTCAAGATTACTGGGATCTCTGGTATTGGTCTTATTTAAACCACATTGATTGTCTACAACACAGCGACAGCTTCTAAAGGTCAGCTTACCTTTTGTATACACAAAGAGCGTCCAACAGAACTTGAAAACATCACTGATGTGGCACGGAAGACGTCTAAAGAGAAGACACTTTTGAGCAAAGTTTTCTTCAAGTAAGCTTGAGTACAACACAGAGACAAGGAAGATTTTACCTGTGTTTGCGGCTTCTAGGCAAGCGGGGAGGTTCACCCTGTGGATCCTGAAACATGTCCAAAAATATCGGCTCAAATTTACGGAAAATCACAGTCGACACTTCGAAATTCCGCTCAAGCCGCCCGACGCGGTTTCGAAAATCCTGAGAGAGATTCGACATGTCCGACCATTTCTTCATCTTGCTGAAGAACTGGATCAAACTAAAAGAAAGAAAATTCACATATTTACTGATGTCAGATAAAAATCTAATGTTGGTAAATATGGTTTGTTGCCATCTCAAATAACAGGTCAAGCTAATTATATTCTATCATATGGGTGGGAATTACTAAAAATAAGATCTTGATATGTGCGTCCACAATTTTTGGGTCACAATCTCCTTACCTGAGCTTAGAAGAGCGCAGTATCCTTGTAAGAGAAACGCAGTTGCCCTCCATCACGCCTCGTCCCACAGTGGGAATGGAGCTCTTTCTACACGCAGCATACAGAGAGCAAGCCAGCCAGTGCACGACATCACCCTGAGACAATCAAAGACACATATAAAATAAAAGTGAAATATTTGCTAGCGACAAAGCTAGTGAGTGACAGTAACGCGTCACCCTGCCTGTTTACACCCGATATCGAAATTGTCTCATGCGATCCACTCAAAAGAGGTCAAGCAGCTGTTTACAACTTTAGTAAGCACATGTGATGGGATTTAAAGGGACGTGTCATGATCACACCTGATCACTATACAAGTGTTTTACTGCAAATTAGTTAAAAAGTCTTTGGGAATGAGAGATATTGTTTTATTGGTCTGATTAAAACATATTTATTAGGGACTACTACTTGTGGATTTAACTATAAAACGAAACCCTGTGACAGTGTCAAGGTAAAGTGAAATAATCATATTGTAATACCACGTGTATTGGATGAATTCAACATACCCAGCATTTAAAATACTCCACAATACTTCAAAATGAGCTTTTTTACAGCATAACGTCAACAAATATTGCACATTTTTCTTTCTGACTGATAAAGCCAAAAATATAAATGGCATTTACTACTACCTGCGTGAAAATATACTTCAGTATTTTTACTGTAAACTCAAGTACACTAAACTAAGTGCAAGTAAAGCGCAGAGAAATATTCAACCATAAAAATGTAAATATAAGTATTAACATTAAAGTACACTAGTTTACAGTGTTAACTGCAGTATACACTACAGTTATTACTACACAACACTTTAAAAGTAAAGTATGTACTAAAATAACTGTTACTTCCGTAAACTACAGTTGTCACGTTCCTATGTTAATGTTTACATGAAACTCTTATTATGTAGTGAAGACATGGCAATACCAGAAGTGTAATATATATCAAAGCACTGAACAACTACAATTTGGATATACCCCATATGGCTTTGTGTCATTCAAATGTACTACAAGGAATACCATGGTATATGTCCCAAAACAAGGTAACTTTAACAGTTAACGTTAAACCTTTAGAAATGCGCTAGTGGCTGGTTAATGCAACCATAACGTACCAGCGTTTCGTTTAAACTAACTTAATAAAAACCATAAGAAACATGCAGTTGTCACGCGTTTCAGACAGTTTTAATGTGTTAAGTTAAGAGAAATGGAGCGTAACCTCGAGCGTATATATGTGTTACAGATGGAGGTGAAGTTTTGAAGCGCCTCGGTCGCCGTTTCTTCGTCCATGTTTAACTCCTGACAGAGCGCGTCCAGACTCCTGCGGGTGGAGTCGTCGTCAGATTTAACCGACTCCGAATCGGTTTCATCCCCTCGCATCGCGGCGGCCCGTTAAAAATCGTTAAAATCCGACGAAAGAAAGTGTTTGTGGAAAAACACGGAAACGCCGCCGACCTCCTGATGCTATCCCACAATGCCGAGCCCCGCGAATGGCGCGAAACCGGGCTCCTTTCGGCCAATGGGAGGCGAGGGGGTGTCGACGTCACTACAACAACAAAGACGGCGAGCCAGCATGGAGGATTTAAACTGCCTCGGAAACGTGATCTAGCAAGTTTGCAAATATGGCTTCGACTGCGTTGTGTTACAGGGATAAAATAAAAACAATCATTTATTGAAGCAAATATGTTCATGTTAAGCAAATGTGCGAGTTAAAGCGGGTTTACAATGAAGCGATATTAAAGCACACCAGACTCCCTTGCGAGAAGGAACCATATAATAATAAATAACTATGGTAATACAAATGGTACTCAGTCCCCCTAAAATGTACTTTAGTGAAACCATAAATAAAGCAAAGTATTTGTAAATGTTAAAAATGGTTTCTTATCTTATTTGATTTTGCAGTGTATTTGTTATTGTATTAATTGTGAGTTTACACACTCAATAAGTCTACGGACTTAATTATTGTTATTATTATTATTTAGCTTATTTAATTTGATTAATAAGTTATAATAATCATCAATCATTTATAGTTCTATACACTAACATTGTTTTTTCTTATATCAAACACACTACTGTCTATAAATTCATATGTACTTAAATATCCAAACCTTTTGCATCCTACACTTTGAATTTTTGTGTAGGACAATTGACCACAGATCATTTCCACAGAGTCAATTTTGTGTTATTAAAACAACTAAACTAAATAACTAAATAAAAGTCTGCCGATTTTAAAACACATTTTACAGACACACTACTTACTATCAGACATATTGACTTGAAAGTTGAAAGTCATCTTTTATTGCACAATAAAAGATCACATACCATGGTTTGAAATATATTGTTGGTCCACATTGGTGTACAGGAGCAATTGGAAATGAATAAAAACAAGATATCCCCGAAATAAAATACAAATAAAATAAAACACTCAGCATTTCTGCTGATTTCATACCAAGAGTATAAGTTCACTTTTTACGTCTTGTGTCTCGTTATCATCCCAAATATATAGTGCACTTGAATGTAAATATGAACTTACAGTGCTTTCCTGTCCAGAACGCTGACCTTTATTAGTCTTGTCAAATTCATTCAACTTGATTTAACGGGTGCTTAGGTAACGGAACTTTCCAACAGGCTCAATACAAACAAGCTACATAGTGTGATGCTCTAACATGTCTTGAAAAATATGGACCCAATTTTTATTGGTCTGGCTTTGCAGCTCTGGTGTAAGAATCACGTCATATTACCCTGCCTGGCATGACTTTTAAGTATGGGAACTGCTTTGGATGCTGTGATTGGAACGTATCATAGCAGGTCCAGGCATGCAAACACAGACATAGTGGCAAAGCGAAAGCAGTTTGGTCTCCTACTGCGTGCATATTGAAAGCACTGAATGTTTGGTTAAATTTATCCCGGACATTATAACACTGGCATATGGTACATAAATGTCCAATTCTGTTGTTTCTGTTACAGAAATTTGCTGTTTAAAGCGGCAACAATGAATACCTTTTAAAAAAAATCCATGAAAGGTGGGACAGTAAAGTACTTAGTACTCATACTAAGCGTTTTTGGAACAATTATCCAGAGACATACACAAGTGCCAAACTGTACCCAGATAATTATACACACAGATACAGTCCATGTTTCTGTTTTCGAAACATTTCAGATTGCATGAAATGTTACAATGGATCAGTGTAGACATTCCATAGTAGGAAAACATCCAAAACCTGGAGACAGCAAATTTATGTACATGTTGCAATACACAGGGAGACGACATAAAGACGGAAAAACACAATAAATACAGGGAATATTAAAACTTTTATAAGTGACCAAATACTTGTATCTGGAAAAAAAAAGGTTATTTGGAGCGTTTTAATACAGAAATTGAATAAATCTTATTTTAATATCAAATGAGCCTAAATACTGCATCATTTTTGTTTGTTTGTTTTGAAAACCAGGTCAATTCAATAAGCTGGAGTGTTTTTTGATTTCCCAACAAGACTGTTGCATTTTCAAACTATACATTACCAACAGACAGTACATCTTATAAAATCAATACACTTACAACCAGAAACCTAGCATTCTCAGCAACAGTCTGACCTCTCTAGCTGTACATGTACTGGCTATGCATCTGCCGAAGTGTTTTAATGGAGTTATGAGCTTATTGAAACATCATAAGGGAGGGAAATGTAATCGTTTACAAATCTAAGGTCTACGGGATTTTGTTTACCAGATGCTGTTGAAAATGCAATGTAGAGACTATCCAGAAAGATCCATTTTACCTTTAGAAATGCAACAGACTTTGTGCTTTCCAATGCTATTTTGAATAAGTCCAAAACCACAGATGAGAAACCGACCTTGCAATGTCACATGTACCACCGTGTGTCTATTTGAAGTTTTAAAAGAACTGCACCAGATGCCACTTCCCAGAGGCCAATGGCTGTACAACCAGAGCATTCGCATTGAAACTAGCATGACCAAGACTGCTTCCCAAAACGCTGACACTGTACACAAGATACATATTTTCCAACATAAAGATGTAACAAACATCCATATATAAATGCTAAATAAGGCTTTGCAGATGTAACACAATAAAAAAGATGTGAGAAAAGAAAAAAAATTGTAGTATTTGGTGAATTTGGCAAAGAGTAAAAAAGCAAAATAAATTACATGGCGTCACGTGGAGTGACAAGGCAACGACAGCATGTTGTTTCAAGGGTGACCATGATTTTCAGACGAGAAATATACAGTACAGGTTTACACAGATCAAAATGTACAGGAAGTGACGTGTGCAAGCGTGCGCATGCGTCCACACAAACACGAAAAACAAACTGACGGAACACAATTACAGGTAAACGTTCACCGAAAGGACTGTGCAAAAATGTTTTCACATCAGAAAACTGAAAAAAAGTGATTAGTATGAGAAGTTGGAAAATGAATACTCCCACATAATAGAGACCCTGTAGACTTTGGGGGAGGAAAAGGATTACCTCTGGTTATTAACTAGTGTAAAAGATTTCGAATAAAAGAAACAATAGTGCTAAACCTTTTTTACAGTTTCCCACAAAATGCGGCATACTGGCGAGGAAAAAAAAACTTGTGTGCTTGTAAACAAAAGTAACAGCAATATACAGCAAGATAGATTTACATGTTTCCAAAAGTTCTGGTAGGATTTACTCTACAGTATTTTCAAATGCACAGAGACCAATGACACTCATAATTGAGATCTTCCTGTCGACCCCATCAACCCACCTGGGGCTTTACAGATAAATGAAGAACTCCATATTTTTTTTGGGGGGGGGTTATTTTCATTCACTTGCTTTTCCATCTGACTTTACACCCTCATGTACAGCACTAACACATTGCCCTTGTACGTTCAGCACCCTACACAACGGTTAGACATCTCCCAACGTGGGCATCTTATCAAAGTGACACTGTGGAACAAAAAAAAAGACAAAACGAAACAAAATAAATCGATATCAGGATTGTTCTTTGCTATAAATTTTAAGCCTTGCTTTTTGAGTTGCCATTGCACTCACGCCATCAATAGCTTTGTTAAGATTCTGGTTAAAATCTTTCGCTTTGATTCACTATAATGAATACGTAGCAGCAAGCAACTAAAAACAAAATACTGTGGTCCGCCGGAAACGTATCAGATGCAGATCGATCTATGGGGTGTGCGTATGCTTTACATTATTTTGAGAAACTAATCTAGGTCTTGCGTGCGTGCCTCGTCTGTGATATTTCAAACACCGATTCTACGTGAAAGTGGGCTCTATTTTTTATAATAATAGCATTTGAAGGCTTTCTGAGGATCTGGAAAAGACATTAGCGTTAACACCTGATTAGAAAGGAAAAAACGGGGTCATCTCCAGGTGCTTTCTCCATAAACAGAGAGAAATTTTCGAGTATCCATTACCATGATGCAAAAGGAACACTGAAACACCAAGATGATGTCGTCCCTTTGTAAGATCGAGACCTGTGAGGGCTTTCATGCTTGAAATGTCTATTTTTTTAGCATACACCCCAAGGTATAGTGGATGTCAGTGAAATTACAGGTATGACTGGGCAGATCTATAAACAACATGTTGATAATCAAATTTCTATACACAAACCTTTACTGACACGACACAAAAGTACTGTGAGGTGGATTCTAGTCTTCCCCATCACGTGAACCGCAGGCCTCCCCAGCGATCTCTCCCTTTTCCGCCATCTCTTTTTTAGTACTTTTCTCCTCAGAAGGATCATTTTTAGGGTCAGAAGGATCATTGACCTGAGCTAAATCTACATCAGGCCTATCGTCTTCCATCTCGCACTCTTGATTCTTTCGTTCTGTTGTCTGTTCGTCTTTCAGCCCCTTGACTTCAAAGCCATCAACCTGAACGACAACATTCCCACTTACTTCCACCACTCTCTTCCTCTTTCTCTTGGGGCTGCCCGTGCTGTCTGCGGCTGGCATAGCGGGCAGCGCCATTATACTGCCGGGTGGCAAGAACATGTGCGGATACAGCAAGCTATGGGACATTCCCGGGATTAGGAAGGGGTTAAAGGTCAAATGGCTGCCGCTGCTTGTGATACTACTAGAACTGCTGGTGGACGCACCTGTAGAGACCGTACCGGGCGTTATTTTCCTCTCTTCTCCTCCTTGCTTGGTCTCTTCCTTATTCCCCTTCTCCGTGCTCATCGGAGAGCCTGCTTTGTCCGGCTGCGGCGTGGTGTCCGAACTATCCGCTGAGCTGGAGGTTGAGGTAACGGTGGTGGAGTTCGTAGAAGTCCCGCTTGCAGAGGCAGATGATGCGGTCGCTGTGGAAATCGTTGAGGTTGCCGTAGACAGCGGCTGAGTCATCATCCCTCCCATGTGTGCGCTATACATGGGCGGTTGCACGGCAGTCATGCCGTGGAGCATCATGGGTAGCATGCTGAGTCCATTCTTCCCATCGTCTCCTGACGCTACGGCGGTAGCAAAACCGTGAGGAAAGCCCATGATCCCCGTTAATGGGATGCCCGGGACATTGCGGAGATTGGATAAGCTAACCAGGTCCATGCTTCCGATGAGACCACCGTTCATGAAAAGGGGAGCCATTCCAGCGGGGAGCTCGGGGGCTTTGGGCATCTCGCAGCGGGGTCGCCTGCCTCTTCTTCGTGGACCTGGTTCCCGGCACACGGGCCCAGAGAGGATGCGAGTGAATTTGACTTCGGGAAGAAAGCCCTGGAATAGTGAAATGTAAAATATGTATCAGGCTATTTCTTTTAATTGAATCAATAAATCAATAAACATGGAAACAACCGTCTTATACATTCAAGTGTTTTCAATCTTTAGACTGCTAGTGCATGTTACTCATTACCTTAACGTGTACTTTGCTGTAAAACCTTTTTTTTAGTCTGAAAAATCATATGTAACACATCTACATCAGACTTGTGTGAGCAAGATGACTATAACTGAGATGAATGCGCTCTAATGTACCAGATATGATGGTACTAGCCATTTAGCAGATGCTTTTCATCCAACAAATTATAGGGACAGTCTCCCCAGACGAACATTTGAGTTCATTGTTCAAGGACACCAAGGTGCAACTTTAACATTTGAGATACATTAAGACTGACTTTTCAATGTCTCTCGTGTAATAACCTCTAATCCACTAACGGCAGTTTTTACACCCTCACTAGACGGACAGAATGTGAATATATTACTCACAGAGTGCTTTACTACATCCGCCCAATCAGGTGCCACGCAATACTCAGAGTTTGCATCTAGCCATCTGGAAAGCTCCTTAATGGCTGGAGCCATAGCGCCCCCAAGCTGTAACCAAAGAAATTGCAGCATTAAAATTGTAATAAATCAATCAACCGAATATTGTCAAAGAGAAAATACAAGATGAGATGTTTGTTACCCTGCGGCCTGTGCTTCTGTGCACCACAGGGACCCTCTCCTCTCCGGTTAGGGAGTTGATATCAAGTTTGGTGGGGTCTTTGCAGCGATGCCTTCTCTGCTTTGGACGATCCAAGAAACTATGCAACATGCTTGCGCTCTGAGACTGCGAAAGACAAATGAAAGAGGTTTACATCAGATTGGAAAGCCAAATGTGTTTACATTTGAATCAAAAATGCCCAACAACAATTCAGAAATTATATATGATACATTTTCATTTGAAAGTTTCACAAAAAAGGATGCAACTGACCGATGGGAAAGTGGGAAGCTCCATGTTGTAGCTGGGATTCTGTCTGAGCCATTCCATGAGGCCTTTGTTGGCGGCTTCCCTTTCCACGGTGACGTTCAGGGCCTCTGCTGGAGGAGCAGTTGGAGGGGGTGCTGATGGGGCGGCAGGAATTGTAGACGGAGAGGCTGAGGGACATTCTGACTGGGAGGATGTAGACGACACAACAGCATGGCTGATATTCTCTGATCCGCTCTGTGAAGTAAATAAAGAAACACGCCAGATGTAGTGCACGCATGATACGGTGAATTTTAGAGATCTGTTGATTGATTGATTCCACAAACCTGTTGTTCTGTTAAGTTCACGACTCGGCTCTTCAAGAAGTTCAAGTCAGTGGCCTCCACGTTTCTTCTCCGTCCTCTCCTCCTCCTAAACATGGCGTCATCGCGGCGAAGGCTGCCGTTGACGATCTGCCCTGTAACCGGGTGAATTAGGCCAGCCTGCAAAATGCCCGCCATGTCCAATCCCAGCGAGCCTTGAATGGAGCCTATCCCAGTTATTTTATGAGGTGCTGATTGGACAGTGTGGCTCATGTGACCGATCGGCCCACTTTCTCCACCAACCGTTAGCTCTGGCTGCTTGGAGAGGTCAATGGCCGCATCCTGCCAGCCGTTAAGGAGAAGAGCGTTAGCACGATGAGATCCAACCTGGATCTTTTCTGCAAGATTGCTCGGTTTGGCGAGAACCTCTGCCTCGAATTCGAATCCGTGTCTGGGACGTTTCAGTTCGGAGAGGAAAGCAGGAGCCACCAACCGCTCCTGTTGGGAGAAGAGATGCAAATTAAAGCAATAGGCCATGACAGGTTACAAGTTAGAGTAATTTTACTACAGTTACCACTCGGACTATAATATTTTACGATGTTGACAGTGTCCTACATACCTGCCAACAATCAGCCAGGTGTGCAAGGGCTGTTCGTTTCTAAAATGTTTAGGTCTTTGATATTTTATTGACTTTCTGGAGACTATATATTTAAAAACATTCTATCAAAAATAATTTAAAAAACAATATAAATTCATCATACCATCATCAGAAGATGTGACAGTAGACCAACCTTGGGTAAATGTTGTACAGTGTGAGGAAGATTAAAGTTTAGGCTCTGAGACATTCTGGTGGGCAGGAATCCTCCCCTCTGATGGGTATTGCTGGGCATGCAAGTGTTAGCGAGTGAGCTGGGAGACTCGTACTGCTGACTGGAGGAAGGCCACTTTCCTTTTAATATAGTGTGGCAGACACTGTCAATACGGTTGATGATAACTCTGTCCTGTGGAGAGCAAAGAAGAAACAATGTTTAGAATAGGCCAAAATGCAGTGATGAAGAGACTTGCATTTAAAGGGACAGTTCACCCAAAATTCTAATTTCGGTCATCATTTACTCACCCTCGAGTTGTTCCAAATCTGTATCATTTCTTTGTTCTGATGAACACAGAGAAAGATTTGAAGGAATGCTTGTAACCAAACAATTCTTGGCCACCATTGACTACCATAGTAGAAAAAATGAAAATGGCAATGTTTGCTTTCCTACATTCTTCAAAATATCTTCTTTTGTGTTCAACAGAACAAAGAAATTTATAAAGCAATATTTCCTACTATGGTAGTATTTTTTTAGGGGGGGGGGGTGAACTATCCCTTTAAATGTAAGACCACTGCTGACCAGGTAACCTCGGGTGTTTAACAATACAGTTCTTTTCAAACATTTGCAAATAAAAATGACATCAATATGAATTTTTTTAAAACCCATAAATTCAGCAAGCACCACCAAATATTTGTTTCTATTTAACTAAACATAAGGTAAAATGTATGTCCATACCTTCGGCCACTCAGAAAAGGAGAAGAGGGCTTTCTCTTGTAGAAGCTGAGCAATGGTTGGTTCCCTTATTTCATGGACGCTGTTTACCATCTCACACATGGGTAATGAAAAACGTGGGGCTTCGACATCTAATAATGCTTAAAAAAAAAAAATTAAGTTGGGGAGTATATAGGAACCACTTTTCAAATGATTTATTAACGTTATATTTAAATTACAAAAGTGTGACCAAACTAATATTTCTTTGTGACTAGCTCTAAAGCAAGCAACTTGGTTAAGGCAAAGAAAACATAGAAATAAGATTATTAACTTTACTATAAAATTTAGTCACATTTAGGTCTGCATGATACATCGAAAACAACCTGGTTGTGTGCAATTTTTTTGCGCTGAAAGCCAGGGGCGCTCTCACACAGAAACACTAAATATACACTGCAGAATAAATACCATAACACACACGTGCTGCATCCCAATTTGCCTACTTACACTATGCACTAAAAGTATGTATTGTTTTCGTAATGGAAAAGTATATACATTTTAGTGTGTAGCAAAACAATATGCACGCACTGGGACACATTAACAGGAAGCGGACGTTGTTGCCTAGACAACATTTTGGCCATTAACAGTCACACACAAAATACAGCTCTTCTTTCCATTAAGGTATTTATTCAGTCATTATTTCGTAAGTAATGTTTACTGTATATTTACATTTGTTAATTTAGAGACACATCAGTTATATAATTTAATTTTGCAGTTGAGCGTCTAACTAAAGCGTGGAACTAAACTCCGGCTACTCGCGGTGAGTTGTGGGTAGTATTAGCCGTTAGTGTGTGCATTGCTCTGCACGAATTTCTACCGGAAGTAGTAGACCATCCGGGAATCTTTGGAATACTCTTTTCAACATACTACGATTTGGGACATACTAATTTTACTTTCGAATACTATTTAGGACGGATAGTAGCGACGCAGCAACGTAGTTCCAGGAAATGCCTAAGGGCATCTTTCTATCGATGTTATTCAAGCCTCCTTCAGATATTTTCAATAAAGTATATTATAATGATGATATTTGACGGGTGTTGCTTTTTCAAATTATAATCGACTCAAACTTGCAATGCTTCCAGATCTAGCAGCATTTCCCACTGATCTCAGAGCCGTGCTTCACGGACAAATGAAACATGATCACAGATTTTGCCGACCGCACTAGACGGGTCGATTTAAGCAATATTTAGTGTTAATCACGATTTTTCCTGCAGCCCTAGTTACATTACATATTTACCTTAAATTTGTTCACAAAAGTATGACAGTACCTGGTGTCTTTGTATCTTCATCCTTGAGTTTACCCTTCACCTCCAGAACTTCAGTCTGTTCAAGTTGAGGCGTCCGTGTAGTGCTGTCTGGCTCAGGTTTTACATCTGACGCCACTGGATCCATGAGGAACTCTTGTTTGATGTTGGGATCAGCCTCAAGGCCAGGAGATACCGAGGTGTCAGGTAAGATAGCTGGAGATGACGGAAGTGAAGAGGCCAATGGGTAATCTGTTGAGAGAGTACTGTTTGTAAGATTGCATTCCTCTGTTGATGGTTCTTTACAGGGTTCTTCAAGCATTTGTCCCTCCGTCGAGTCTTGCTGATACCCTTCACAAGGTTCCTGCAGGGTTTCATCACAGGTCAAGTCGTACGACTCCTGCAAAGGCACTTTTCCCGGCTCTGTCATCGCCTTTTCATACGATTCACCCAAGGGCGCTTCACAAGAATCCTCAAATGAAACCTTGCAGTCCATTTTTTGTGATTCCTCAAGGCAATTTTCTCTTGGTGACTCTATTGAAGGCATCTTGTCGATTTCATCGGCGTCCTTCATCCTCGGAACGGCTGCCGCCAAACTGTCACTATCCAAGGAAAGTTCTTCTTTCTCAAAATGGAACCCTACGCTTTCCGCTCCATCTCCTGGACTGGGAATGCTGTGTGTGATGTTGGAATCACTAAGCTTCTCCTCTTGCTCCTCACTTAAGGGGTCGGCCTGGTCGAGACTTACCTCCGGGAGTCCGAGAGGTGTTGGCGGTACGTATTCTGGAAGACTTGCAGACAGATCCGTCTGATCTACAGAAGTCTCTCCTACATTAAGGTCTTTAAACAACATGAAGCTTGGTGCTAGCGGCTCTACAGGGTTACTCTGGGAGTCTGAACTTGGCATGCTCAAACAGTCGGTGAGAGCTTCATCACCTTCCCGACCGTCTTCTGGCTGAGCGGCATCCAGAAATCCTGTTTCTAATGCTGGTGCTCCCAGAATGGGATCGGTCTCGTTGAACATGTCGGAGGTTTCGGCGTGGTCCGAGCTTTCCCAAGGAGTCTGAAGCTCATCTAGTTCCACAGAAGGAGCCATTAAGCCGGTCTCCTCCGAGGACCCTTGCTCTCCGACCAAAACGTCACTACGAAGCTTCCCAGCTATGGTGTCCGCTATATCTCCTTGAGCGCCATTTAGTTCTCCTTGAACACCGTATGAGTTTAGCATATTCTGCCCACCAGTTGCAGAATTGAAGGGGAATCCATTAAAGGCCTCTTTACCGGGCTTACTATGTAGCTGATCTGATGTCAAGCTGTCATGTTGTAAAGACCCCAACTCTAGTGAATCATCCAACGGAGGACAGTCCAAAAATATTTCCCTGGTTCCCGTACCCATGCTGATGCTTCCAGTCTCTGACGCCACCACTTCTGTGGGCTGGTGATGGCCGGGAGTATGAATGAGTTGATGGGTTTGTGTGTGGTGTGAGGTTGCAGCGTGGTACTCCGGAGGTTGTGGGGACTGACAATGGCCATGGTTGGCATCGTATAAGCAGCAATGGAGATGGGACAAACCCGGCGCAGGATATCTGTGGTTTTCTTTGTGAACGTAGTTTCGGTGGGCCTCCAGGAAGGATAGCTGAGGGTCATTTAAGATGTAGAAGTCTGTTCGGCTCAAGCCGTGCTTAGCAACACCAATGAGAAGATCACGATCGTGTTTGCCACACTCCCACCAAACGGGCAAATAAAGGCTGGGACGACAGAGCTGCAGTCGTGCCCCCAAAAGCGGGTGGCGCAATACTTGCTCACGGACCTTCCTCAAAAGTTCGATACGGTATAACGTTCGGGCAGCTCGCTCCTCTGTAATGGGTTCCACAAAGAGCGTAGGGTCAACAGAACCTGTGTAAAAGAAGATTTGATTCATGTTAACAATTTTAGTTTCTTTTACCTTCCCACCCAACCATCAATTCTAACATCAATCTTACATTCATCTTTTCTGGGTGGAAGTCTACAAGCAGTACGACACATCGAGACGAAGCTGTAGAAATATCTCTCCAAGCTTTCATCCGTTTTCCTCTCCAAGCGAGCAAGGGCACGGAACTGGTTCCAGTCAAATGTCTTCTTTTCAGGGTCAAAAACTACACCAAACGATGACACGGTGCGATAGAAGTCCGCCTGCTCGCGACGTGTCCACCTGTGTGCAACGGAGAAACCTTTAACTAACCGTAGAAACACAATTTACAGATTTTCAACTCTTGATTTGCAAAGGCTGAGATGTTTAAAGGATAGTTCTTGCAAAAATAATAATTGTTGCAACCCTGAGTGACTTTCTTTTGCTAAGCACAAAAAAAGATGTTAGCAGAATGTTAAGGACTGACCATCCTCAGTTACTACACATTTACACAGCTTTACACAACTGTTTATTCTTTAGATTTTTTATTTAATTCAGATAAAATTACTTTACACAATAACACAGCTGTCAAATAGCTCACCTCCGTTGCCACTCCAGAAACAGTGGATCCGGCTCAGTCGTGCAGTGCCTAAAATCTCCAATATGCCAGGCCACAGGTGCAATTCCCTCATGCAGGAGGAAATCAGGACGAAGCGGCTCCCGCCGTGTGTATCGTTGATAGGCAGTAATGAGTCGTCGTAATCTTGCTGTAAGAGAAGAGCCTGCCGGCCACTGTATCCGTCCTTGCTCAATCATTTCTGCAATGAGATCTCCTTGAAGTGATGCTACAATGCCCATCCAAAAGAAAAAACCCTTTAATCAATCTGTAGCAAGTTAAAACGTTTACATGCACAGATAAAAAAAACGCCCTGGTCAGGGTTTTTCCTGCATAGAGAAATTGGAGGCGGCCGCCTCTGTCAAATGTCGTGCCGCCTCAGACTCTCGCCAAAATTAGAACGTGTAACTGAACGAAATCAGTTGCAGAACCAAGAAAACCAAGGATTCTACCTGGTTTCACGGCTGTTGTTCTTCAAAGTACATTTAAGTTACATCACTGTAATGTCTAAGTTGAGCAGTGGATCGTTGAATCAGCGTTACTGTGTGAGTTCGGGTTTGCGGAACGAATCATGTGAGTCGATTGAATTTAAAATTGAACTTTCAGTAAACTCGAGTGAATAATTTGTTGAAATTGCAGGAATTAAGGCCTCTTGGCTATTTTGGGCTGAAACGTTGTGATAAAAAAAAGCTATATTTGATTCAAAAAACATTTCTGTTTGGTTAAATAAAAGTTTCATATATACTTAGTATAATAGTATAATATAACTTAATAATTGTCATTTTTATCAAATTGTATTAGAACTTGTAATATGTCAAACTCAAAGTCACTTTGGTTAAGCCACTTAGGCGTTAGGGGCCTATGTGTGTGTACAAGATCAGGATGGCACCACCTCCACCTCATTTTGAGCCAGGAAAAACCCTCCTGGTTTCTTTTTTTAGAAAACTTAGCAAAACCTGAATATAAAAAAAATGTGTCATACCCATCACTGTACTGTCATGTTTCCCGATTTCCTCTAACATGGGCTCCTCCTTTATAAAAGAAGAAGATAATACCTATATGAACAGTTCATTAAAACACTTAGCAAAACTGACTTGGTGACATTCTTACCTTGATGTCTCCCTTCTCTTCTAACTCCTCAGACTTAGAATCTGTCTCCTCCTTCAGTTCATCATTCTTGCTGATACTGTAAAATAAGAAAAGTTGTTATATTACATGTGCATTTATATATATATATACATACAGTATATATAGTATACTCCAAAGATGTTTACCTGTCAGGAGTATCTGCAACTGCTTCTGCTCCACCTTGTTCTACTGTCAACGCCGTGACGTCAGGCATGCCCACCCGCTCCAGGAAACACAGCGCAGGGTCCGCACGCATGGCATTATACCGCTCGTATCCTACAAAGGACACAGAGAGAACCCAGTACAGTACATACAATAAAAAATGAGAAGACAGATGCAGGAACTGTAATATTTAGCACCAATAAGATGCTTCAAAGGTAAACAATCATATCACTGCTAATGAATTCTTGTGTACAAAATAATTATGCTATGTATGTTTGAAAATACATCACGCAAATTTGCTAAATTGCTACTAATTTATTAATCTGAGTTTGAAGTTGCCCAGCTCTTTCAAGTGTTTGTGTCTTATCTCACCATGTTTGTGTACCCCAATGAGCAGTGATTTATCAGCCTCAGTGTCCCACCATATAGTAGGGATCTCAATGTAGTCGATATCAGGCAGAGTGACCTCCAGTTTACTGCAGAAACAAACATATCCGCGGTGATGTTAAACAGCAAGCCACGTGATTGCTGCAGTACCCCATCGTCAATGTGAGGGTAAGATGCACTATGGGAACTGTAGTACCTAGCTGGGATTCCTTCCAGAGCTTGAGCCGCAGCTTCCCCCAGCACTTCCACCTTCAGATAGTACAGCATTCGCACCCTCAGCAAAACTCTGTTTAAGACAAAATTGAAACATGTTTATATGTAAGTGGTCAAACATAGTATTTTTGACACTATGTTTGATTTAAGATTGTAGAAATCATGACGGAGAAAGGATGATAGGATTTAAGATCATGGAGGCATTATCTTAAAAAGTACGACTAGGTGATAGCTAATTAAAATGATTTTTTTTAAATATAAAGTTCCCAGGTAACGCAAAAACTGATCAAATGTACAGCTTAAAGGGCACTGTAAGTCGCTTTGGATCAAAACTTCTCTCAAACGCATAAATGTAGTAATGGGCGATATAAACGATATGCGATATAAACGATACAAAATTGGCCTACGATAGAGATTTTAATTCTATTGCACTATCGCGATAATGCATGTTGATGACGCAATCTACCCGCGAAATTTAGAGCCACGAGCTGCAGCCGGCTGCAACGAATCATCATATTCGTCATCTTGAATAAACATGGCTGAAAGCGTCAGCGAAACAGAGGAGCTCGTGAAAAAGACCGGTGCAACATCTATTATTTGGACTTGGTTTGGATTTAAGCCGTCCGACGAGCAGCAGAAAAATATACTCGGTAGAGTGTGTGGGGCAAAAGTTCCAGCTAAGAGCGGTAACACGACTAATCTGTTCTACCACCTCAAAACTAAACATGTCGTTGAATACCAGCATTGCCAGGCAATGCAGCCAACCGCAAGATCCAGTACGAAGAACGCAGGTTTGAAATATGTTTTTATTTAAAGTATCTGTGCATTTACACAAAGTAATTTTCTTTGCCTAATTAATACTGGAAGTATTTTCAGTACAGTGTATGTTCCTTAACTAAAAAGACACCAGTTTTTCTGTTCTCTGCAACTTGGGTGGCATTTAAGAACCAAGGACTTAAACTAAGTATAGTGCCTTTTAGAAGGAAATACTTTTATATTCATCTGCAACATTTTTGTTGTATAATTACAGTTTTGCTTTTGCACAATAAATGTTCTCAAAACGACATACGTTTCTTTATTTCTAAAAAAAAAAAAATACATTTAGCAGTTTGGCTTTCCTAAGGGTCTGTGTAACCTGTTCTGAAATGGTTCTATTATAATTTATATATCGCAATATATATCGTTATCGCAAGAGGCTGCAATGTATATCGCAATATGGATTTTAGGCCATATCGCCCATCCCTACATAAATGTATGTACAAGTAAACATAAATAACTCAAACTAATTGCACTACTCTTTATACACAATATTTACTTAAAACGGTGTCTCCATATTCAATCTCTCAAAACTGCAAATTGCCTTCGGTACAGATTTTGTGGATGCATTTTGCTGATTTGCATACTTCTTTAGTGCTTAAGGTACTTAAAACAATGCAGAGAGCATATGCAAATAAACACTGCTATTATCAAGTGCATTATATTCTCAGTGAAAGTTACATGTGCTGATATTTTTGTATTATGAAGTCTCACTTGTTGCAATGTTGCTTGAGATGCTTCTTGTAGCTGTCGTCCTGAAGAACCACATCAGGGTTACAGTGGACAAGCCAGTCTGCATTCTTCAGCTCAGGTGGACTCAACTGGTTCTTTAGCTTCTTGCCTTTACGACCCCGTGGGACAGGAGCTGACAGGCCTGGACAGGTAAAGACATGGATGGTAATGCTTTACATAGTTTTTTTATGCTTTAGTTAGTTTCAAGTACAGCAGTCATCAGATTCAATTGCAATTGATGAATATTCTCCATTGTTGTGATTCATTTGATAATTTGAAGCTTCCTGACTCTCAATTGATTAAGATGCGTTAATTAACTATTGGTTTATTTGAGATATATTGTAAATGCTTCAAAGTCAAATAATAGAACATGCAAATATAGTACATAAAATAATCTGTTTTTTCAATTTGTTTTTATTATTATTAACCGAAACACACAAGTATATTAATCAATTATTTATTAATGAATCAAACAAATGTATCATTCAATTATAAATAATAATTACATTGAGCCTAACCCTAACCCTAAGCCAGTAATAACATCAATATTTATTCAATTGATTTGTAATTTTATATTTATTCAATATATTCATAATTTTAAATTGAGGATGCAAGTTCCCTAAAATAAAAATTGCGGCAGTTACCTGAGTGGTTTTGGAGTGCTTGGTTGTTTCCGTCTTTAGTGGGCGTGATCAGGTCCCAGATGAAGCTCTTGATTTTATCGTCTCCTTTATAATGTCGAACACAATAGACCAGCAGAGCCCTGCACAAGATCTCCATGTCTCTCTCCGTTAGATGCCATTTAAATCGGCCATGATTGAGAATTTCAATCCATCTACCCCACCTGTAAAGCACATATGTTGCATGAATAAAGACCACAGAGTAAAATAACTTCAATGGTCTATCTAATTTAACAGGTTTCTTAGTTCCTACTATGAATATTACCAATGTATAAATGTATAGGATAATGCATAAGTCACTTTGGATAAAAGCGTCTGCCAAATGCATAAATGTAAATGTAAAAAATGAATATCAGAATTACTGTGTTGTCATATGGATGCTGGTCTTTAGCTTGCAACACTGTTGTGTCTACCGGGCTTTTTAACTAGCTTAAACAACGAAACATCCTTGGTCAACAGGGTTTAACCTTACAATTTGAATAAAGCCTAATTCGTAGTTTCTATAACTGAGACTATTTGCAGAGGTCAGTCGTGGTTATGACTACGCAGTGTATGTCATAAAGAATGCCGACCCCTGGTGTAGAATGGGTCCAACACAACAAAAGGGCTGACCCGAAAATGAGCAGGTTCTTCTCCACCCTAAAGCACTCTGCACGGAGGTAGCGTCTGCTGCGGTCACTAAGCCGTCTCGAACGACAGGGGCGTTCTTCAGAGTCGCTGTCGAGTTCAGAGAATTCCATCAGCTCGTCGTCCTCGAACGAGTTATAGTGACGCGTCTGCTTCCGTACGCGAGGCGTGTCGATCACCAAACTCTCCTGAAAGATTTAGAGACCAACAGCTGATGTCTCATCACATCCACACACGTATACAAAATTGTGAACACACGCTCTCTCATGAAAACTCACACATTCATGAAAAGACACACTCACGAAAACACACAATCACATTCATTAATATACACATACACATTTATGTACACACGCATCATGAACAAAAACACACAAGATGCTAGAAAAAACATCATTACATACACATCATATTTCACACATCTTTAAAACTATTGTAATTGTTTCACAGCATCTTTCCATTGTATTAAAAAAATGACAATGAAGAATTTAGCAGAGAGAAACGTATCAAAATACTTGGAATATCAAAGATTTTGGGCTTAAATAGCATGAACACACAAACGTGCCGTCGCTACAGTGTTTTTGTGATTCATTCATTGCATCTGTTTTGACTATAGTCTTATATTCAAATCAAGTCTCCCCTCTCTCTCTCTCTCTCTGTCTGTCTCTGTCGGTCTCTCTATTTTATGGTGTCATCTGTGATTGTCTGGTGCTACAGCACCACAGTGAGTCACTGTGAGCTCACATGCAAAGAGACGTGCAAAACCATCTGTGTCTCTGTGTGTGTGTTTTCACCTTTTCAGCTTTGGAGTCGATTTCCAGCTCAGCGATTTTAGCCCATTTCTGCCAGAAGTTTGGATCGTCTAGAGAGATGTCCGTACGGTTCCCTGAAGAAACAAAGCTGGCCTGGAATTGAGAAATAAAACGAAATTATGAGCACTTTATTAAGCAAGTCAGGATGGTGTTTGACTATGACACAGTATCTAATGCTTTTTACATTTGTGCCAAATGCATAAATGTAAAATATCTATAGTAACATCAATGGAGGAATTAGAGCACATTTAGACTTTTGCCACTGTTTATTGTCTCCTCTGATTTTTTAGAAGAATTGTGCTTAGTATTGCCAGGATACCAACGTCTGCAAAAACTCTGAGATTATCTCATTTGTTGCATCTTAAAATTAGGTTAATTAGGACAATGTTTGTTTCCAACATCTTTCAACAACAAAGTCACAAAACCATATTAGGTTACAGTGACACAAGCCCTGAAGAAAAACAGTCGTTTATCCGTTTTGAGTTTTCAGTAGATCAGACTGATATGTACACCGTATGTATACCTTGGCAAACGTGGATCCCTTCCCCTCAGACTGGATTTTAATAGTCTGTGTGCGTCTTTGCAGGATCTGATCGATGTCCTCCTCACAAAATTTCGAGCCCTCGTCTTCTTCATCCATGAGCGCTCCGTACGCTCCCTTTCTGAGGAGATCTTCCACCTCCAGCTTAGAAAGTTGCTGAACCTCAACGAGGCAAAAACATGTAGTTTGTTTATTTGATTAGCAAGCCAAACCTCATGATGGCATCAAGGTGATGAAACTTTAAACCCGTGTCTACTCAATCAAAACGTTTTGGGAGGTTGATTTTGCAATGCACTCACCCCGTTGAGACTTCCCTTGCGGTTTATGTCCTGAAGAACAGCCTTGTCCAATCCCAGTTTGAGACTGGCTTTGTCGAACATTTCCCTCTCATATGAGTTCCGCGTGATCAGGCGATACACCTTCACTGCTTTGCTTTGACCGATCCGGTGGCAACGAGCTTGAGCCTGTTTATAACAAACACGTTATTTGTAGTTAGTGTTAAAATGCTAACAAACAACTTTCTAAACGAAGAAAATGAGTTATACTGTATGTAGAAGTCAATAATATTAAGGTTTCTTGTCAGTTGCTTAATTTGTATGTTCTAGCTTGAAGAAGCATTTTGGCTGAAGATGATGAGCGACCTGCAAGTCGTTCTGCGGGTTCCAGTCCGAGTCGAATATGATGCAGGTGTCAGCGGCGGTGAGGTTGATGCCCAGCCCTCCCGCCCGTGTGCAGAGGAGGAACACGAAACGGTCCGAGTCCACCTTACTAAATCGATCGATGGCTGCCTGCCGTAGATTCCCCCGAACCCTTCCATCGATGCGCTCGTACGTGTACCTGCACGCGTTATACAGATCACAGATAAGACATTTTGCAAAACATTATTTGGATTTCAAGTTTATTTATATGTCTAATGTCAGAGGATAATAAAGATGTGTGTGACCTCCTCTGGATGAGGTAGTCTTCCAGTATATCCAGACATCTGACCATCTGTGAAAACACCAGCACTTTATGTCCTCCAGCTAGAAGTTTGGGCAGCAGCTTGTCTATGAGCACTAGTTTACCGGCACCCTGGATCATAGCCTGAAGCTGGAAATCCAAGGCGTCAGGACTGTACGTCTTCCTGAAGCTCTCGAGAATCTTTTCCTCAGCACCTGAGGATGATGAGACATACTTTAAATCAAACCTCAATGTCCATTGAAACCTCAGATGATGCACAAAGTCTCAAGAAGTATGTGTGCGCGCACCTGTGATGAGGTATGGGTGATTACAACACTTGCGAAGCTCCATCATTGTGTTAATGAGGTTGGGCATGTTGTGCTGGTTTGCTCCCTTGGCGAGAAAGGTGAAGTTTTTCTCCAGAATGGCCCTGTAGTATTTCTTCTGAATGTTCGTGAGCTCCACCTCGATGATTGTTTCCTCTTTGGGCGCAAGATTCTTCTCGACATCATCCTTTAGTCTCCTCAACATCATGGGCTTCAGAATGGCCTGAAGTTTCTTTACCTGCAGGTAAGAATATTGTTAAGTTAATGTTAGGAAACTTTTGAATAACTTGATATTTCACCATTTATAATAAAAATTAAAAGCCGCTGTTCCCATAAACAATTTATCTTGCGTAGTTGGCTCTTTTGTCATCACTTAACATTCAGACAATGAAAAGCTTGATCAGATCCATGTGGACAATTTCGATAAATATCTTGCAAACAAGGCAAATCTGTTAGAGCCAAACAAACAATCACCCTCGGAGCAGAGTTCACTTGCAGTACATTTTTATGCTTGCAAACCTGTGATAACTGAAGTCATTTGTTCTCACCTGCTCCTCAGTTTTCAGGTCTCCAAACTCCTCCAGGAAAGTGGACTCAGACGGGAACTGTAAGGGTTCGAGGAAGTTGAGGAGACTGAAAAGTTCCTCAACTGAGTTCTGCAAAGGAGTTCCTGTGAGAAGAACTTTATGTTCCTTGAGAAAGACACAAAATAAAGCGGAATATTCAAAGATACAGATTTAAGTATATATTTCTGTCACCTGTATTTATACAAATACTTATCGTACTCTGTCCCCAAAGTATACGGACACTTGAGTTTGACATTATTTATTTAAAAGGACAGTTCACCCAAAAATAAAAATGTACTTTTTTAAGTATTCTCTCACCCTCGAGTTGTTCCAAATCTGTATACGTTTATTTTTTTCCGATGAACACAGAGAAAGATATTTGGAAGAATGCTTATAACCAAACAGTGCTTGGCCACCATTGACTACCATAGTAAAAACATTGACAATGGTGGTCAAAAGTTCCCCCGAACTGTTTGCTTTCCTACATTTGTCAAAATATCTTCTTTTGCCTTCAACAGATTTGGAACAATTTGAGGAAATGAAAACAGAATTTAAATTTTTTCGGGAACTGTTCCTTTAATCCAACATAACGTATACCATTTGTCCCTTGGGTATCCAAAAACGCATTGGTGTGACTATATGTAAAAATTCATTTCAGCCCTGAAAGTACATTATATATTCACATCTCTACACTGTGGGAGTCTGAGATATATTTTACTAGGAAATACAGCACTGCGTCAAAATAGAGCTCAACTTGCACATGCTGGCCATTACTGCAGATATGTAAAGCGGGTGAGATGAGATTAGTCATACAGTGTGCTGGGAGAGGATGTGCGAATGTAACTGCACTGAAGCAGAACTCAGAGCTAAATAAGATGCACGCAAGACGGACACCACCGTAGTTGTGCTCGACCTCACTTCCTCTTTTCCGCATTTAGATTTGCAGCATCTGAGCCGCGGATAAATAGAGCAGTAGGTAGATAATATAAAAACAGATGCAATGACACATAAACCCAGTGTCAAATATCTCTACACAAATACAGTCCTTCCAGTTTTAAAATGTAAAGGTCTGCTTGGTTAACCTAATACTACCTTTTGACCAATGAAATTCCACTGTGTTACATTTATGCATTTGGCAGACGCATCTATCCAAACCGACCTACCATACATTTAATCTATATCAGGTTGTGTTTCCATGACGTTTGTATTGCTAACACAATGATTTACCTGTTGAGCTACAGGAACTTACCAAGAGCCATTTTTAGCTAATGAAAAACTATGACAAAACAACATTTTCATGACTTTTCCATAAAGCAACCATTTGAAGTATGTTCAACTGACCAGGTTCATGAGCTTGAGACCCTCCAGCAGTTTACAGTTGCGGTTTTTAAGTCGATGAGCCTCGTCGATCACCACACAGCGCCAGTTAATCTTCTTCAGCTCTGGACAGTCCGCCATGATCATTTCGAATGTAGTGATTATCCCATGACACTTAAACTGCCCGGTTACTACATTTCCCTGATGGAGAAAAAAACTGAGTTATAAACAGAGTACAAACAACACAAATACTCCACCAAAACCAAATCCAGCCATACTGTTGCTCAGCCAGAATGTTCCTCTATATTCACAATGTTTTTAAATGAATCATTGGCTTTCGGGATGGTCTGCCTGACCCACCTGATCGTCTCGATGGTACATCTCGTACTGATGGATCATCTGCCGGCTGATCTGACTGCCGTGATAGACAATGACGTTCATCATGGTCCATGTACGAAACTCTCTCTCCCAGTTGGTGATGGTGGAGAGAGGGGCGATGATGAGGAATGGTCCTCTCAAACCCATGAAGAAGATCTCATACAGGAACGTGATGGACTGGATGGTCTTCCCCAGGCCCATTTCGTCAGCCAGGATACAGTTTTTCCTGCATGCAGAGAAAGTTGAAATGGGACAATGTAGATTATTATAAATAATGTAAACTGTTGCTTTGGATAAACATATCCGCCAACTGCATTCATGTAAATGTTTCCAAGAAACTTCTGGGGAAGACATCAGTTGTCCAAAAAAGTGACGTTTAAATGTAAAGTAATGCTTAAACTGATCAAGATCAGGATTTTGGGTAGAACCTTTAAACACTGATATTAAGAGTCTTTCACACCTGTTGTACCAGTTGAAGAGCAGCCAGTTCATTCCCTCTAACTGATATTCTCTAAGCTCGTTCCCATTTATGTAGTCTCGAGATCTCTCCAGTTTCTGCCATTGTTCTGGTAGAGGTCTTTCCTGTATTAACACATAGAACAGTTAACTGATATTTCCTCTCCTAGTTTAACATTCAATTCAATTTATTTATATAGCGCTTTTCACAATGTGCATTGTTCCAAAGCAGCTTTACAGGAACAAATAAGAAAAACACAGAAAGGTAAAACACAGCACAGTGCATGGTGTTTATAGAACAAGCAAGATCATTCTAATAAATAATATCTAATAAATAAATAAAAAGATGCAGTCTCCCGGTAAGCAAGCCAACACTGCCCTGCTGTGGCGAGGAACCCAAACTCCAATGATTGATTAATGGAGAAAAAAAAACATGCATACACTACGTACAAATATAATCTTTAAGATGAACTATGCAATTTCAATGCAGACACACACACGGTATACTACACTACAATACTCCAGTTTGTCAAATAAGAAGGATTTAAGATTATGAGGGATTACCACGTGTTTGACTTCTGGTATTTTCTTGAGGTCTTCAAACTCTTTGATTTTCACGGGATCAACATCTTCCTGTAGCTCCCAAGTGCTCTCCTCATATGGCAGAGAGCACCATTTCACCAGGTAGTGTGTAACTTCCTGTTCACATGCAAACAAACCAAACAAGAGATCTGAGAAACACATAGATATCTTCCATTTAAAGGTGGATATTTAAAGTTTTTAAACAGTTATCAAAAGTAGAATGACAAAGTTATGAAATACTGTTTACAAGCCTTCAAAAAAACATGGTTTTATGATGGTTCATGCTGGTTAATACTAATTTGGTGTCCGAAGTGTTGCTAGTCAGCCTAGTAAAACTATCCTGTAGAGAAACCTTCACACCAGCATTCAAACACAACATACTGTATGCTTGTGATCTCATCTCATCTCACCTCTCCTGTTTCTGTGTCTGTAGTGATAGCGATCTCTAAAACTCGATCAACCTCGATGTAGTCTGGATTAAAGATGTCTTCATCCGGCTGAAAGGAAAAGACAAAAAAAAACTCACCAATATGGCTAATATCCACCCCGTCACCCTACCCAAACTCAAAATGACACTGACTATAAAATTCATGTTCATGTCAGATATTGCGTTAATGGAACAATGAGGTTGAAGTTTTTCCGACTACAAATTGGCCAAAATTACTTTTGAAAATTCCTGTGTTCAAGTATTTCTACCTCCATATTTACTGTTTAAAAACCTCTATGTACAGTTTACAATACAGGAAAACTTCTTTCAATTTTGTTTGACCTTTAACTTCTCAATAACATTGAAATATTAATGCATGAAAGTACAAAATTAATTTTCCTGAATGCATCCCAACTTCACATTTTGGGTTATAATTTACTTTCGCATTCCTTTTAAATGAGCTACAAACAAACGACAGCGTGTTCTGGTGAACGCACCTCTGTGAAAATGTGCTTCAATTGTGCCTGCTTGTTTCTATAACGCTTGATTTTTTGGTGAATGCGTGGGTCCTTCTCCAACTCTTCCAAGGTCGCCCATTTACAGTGCAGATAGGAGCTGGCAAAGACAGAACGCTTACATATCTGACAACATGTGATAAACAACATTGAACAGGTTTCAAGTCTTAAAAGGACAATCATGTATTTTATGCATAAACCAAATTTGATTTACAATACAATTTTGTTTTGATATACATTATAACTTCAAGTTTAAACTTAGGTCTTGTGATTTCAAACCTAAATGACTTTCTTTCTTCCGCAGAACACAAAAGAAGATATTTAGAAGAAAGTTGGTAACCAAACAGTGGTGATACCCATTCACTTCTATTGTACGAACACAAAACCAATGCAAGTCAATGGGTGGCGGTTAGCAACATTCTTTTAAATATCTTCTTTTGTGTGCCGCGGAAGATAGAAAGTCATACAGGTTTGAAATGACAAGAGTGAGTAAATAAGGACAGAATTTTCATTTTTAGGGTGAACTATCACTTTAATCATAGATAATTTAATGCATAACAAATTTGATGTTATGCATTTATAAATAATAAAGAGAGGAATCACTTTAATGTACATTATTTGCTGTAACAGTTGGAAAACAGAGGGGTTCGAGAGGACAAAACTAGCACTAGGAGACTTACAAATTTCTGTACTTCACATAAAATTTCTCCAAGCTTTCGGGGGCTTCATCTGGAGACATCTAAACAAAGAGAGAACAAACAATCTCCATGTCCAAAGAACAAACATAGCATTTGTGAAACAGAAAAGTCTAACTCCCATTGTAAGATAATAAAGAGTGAGCTTTCTACCTCTTTCTTGACTGTTCGTACTGCGAGTATCTTTTCAATGATGTTGGCTTCATCTTCAGGGGGTTCCTGGAAAAGAAAGCAGGCGGGAGTCATCCCTGTGTGTGTGTGTGTGTGAGTACGTGTTTGCTCCACACAGATGTAGGGCAGGTGTGATGTGTGGCATAATGGCAGATGTTGCCACGGTTACCTCAGCCTGCCAGGCAAGGGTAGAAGACAGGGCAGGAATTCGGCCCGTGCCCAAAACAGCGATGGTCTCCCCATCATCATCCACGACCTTGAAATCAAGATCTTCATTATACTTCCGACGCTTCACCTGACGCCCTGAACGCCTCTTCTGCAGTAAGAGAGAACGAACACAAGCAAACAAAGAATCTTAACATCAGATTGAATATAACATGAGGTTGGTAATAGTTTCTAGTTCACCTAAAATGTGTCCCAATTCCATCAGGTATAGAGAAAATCACATTTCAGACAATCTTGTTGATTAAACAGAACTTCACAGTCACTCACAGTGTCCATAGGGTCAATGCTTTCCTCGCCTCCCGTGGCCAGCGTGCTGAGGGAAGCCGTGTCGTCGCTTTCCACCGCCTCCAGCAGAGCATCACTTTTCCTCTTGCCCTTCTTCTTCTTCTCTGGTGGCATGGCACCCTGCTCTCTGCAAAACACAGAACGACACGCTCTCAAAATCCATCTTAGCCACACATTTTCGTGGAGCTCGACAAATCTGAGATCAAAACACCCGTGGGCTTGTTTGACAGACACATACCAGGACGTAATGTGCTGTGCGGTTGTAAGTGGACAAATTGAACAAGCAGCTGAATTTTGCTGGAGCAGCACTTGAATGCAACTGTGTTATTTTAGTCCTTGACTTTCAAGTGTTAAATAGTGGGTAAGAAACACAAAGAGTATAATAGTATGTCTCCCAACATTGCTGGGCATCAAAACATGTCCCTGTCAGGCTTCTTAGCTAGCTTAAAGTGATAGTTCACCCAAAATGTAAATACTGTCATCATTTACTCACCCTCTTGTAATTTCAAACTTATATGACTTTCTTTCTTTTGCGGGGCACAAAAGAAGATATTTTGAAGAAAGTTGGTAACGGAACATTCACCTCTATTGTGTGAACACAAAACCAATGCAAGTGAATGGGTGCTGGTTAACAACATTCTTCAAAATATCTTCCTCTGTGTTCTGCGGAAGAATAAAAGTCATGAAAGAGAGTGAATGACAGAATTTTCATTTTGGGGTGAACTATCACTTTAAACCTGCCCTGGTCGACCAGTGTCATCAGGTTAACCAGCTAGACCACCAAACAAGCACAAACCAGCTTGATTCACATAGGCCTAAGATGTTTTCTCAGCAGGCTAATGGAGTTAATGATGCCTGCAGGTCATTCTAAGAGCCATAACGGCACTGCAGTGTGGTTGCTAGGGTGGTTACTAAGTGGTTGCTTAGAAGCTCGGGCCTTCTCCAATGCAGATCCAGTTTTTGCAGATTTCAATGTCTGTCACATTCACTGTTTGCCATAGCAAGCACAACTAAACATTTTAGCTTCATGATCTGCTGTAGTGATATGTAAATATATTTCTTCTGAAAAAATTGTTAACAGCCAAAGACACATCTCACATCTCATGTTAATTTTAGTTGAAGTACACACTGACCAAAGGTTGTGGTTTAAAAATGACAAAAATAATTAATAAATAGCTTTACAGGACTCAAACAAATCTTGTGGGTGCGTAAATTGTGGAGTTTTTTTTCTCGACTCAACTACACCTTTATTTCTTACGTTTGTGTTATGTTAAACTTGCGTTACCTCAGTGCACAAAGCCATAAAATTAATTTAACATTTCTTTGATTTGACAGCGATGTTCTATGTATGAATTCATCATCAACTCACTTTGGCTTCCTCCCTCTTTTTGTGGGTGGATGTGTTGCGGCGTTCTTGGCCTGCGCTTTCACTTTCGCATCTTGCCCTTTCTTGCCCTTTCTGACCTCCTTTTGAACTTTCACCTCCCTCTTCTTGTGATCCTTTTGCTCCTTCGCCGCCTTCGACTTTCTCGGAAGAAGCTCCTTCCCTTCTCTTTTTGCTCCTTCCTCTTTGGTTTAACGTCGCCGTGTCCATCTTGCGGCCACTCCAGCACTTTCTTTTCTTTTTTCCTACGTTTCTTCTTCACTCTGGCCCCGCCCCCTCCATCGTCCTCCTCGCTGTTGATTGGCGAGGGCGTCGGGCGGAGACTCTGGTCGGCGGCCGCGGGCCCCACCTGCCGTAACCCAGAGTGCTTTGGCTGAGCCATGCAGTGATTGGGGGGCCCGCCGATGATTCGTAACTGTTCTTTGCCAAAGTGGCCGATGGGAAATGTAGTTTGTGCGTTTTGGTCAGAGGCATGCGAGGCGGCAGCGGATGGAGTGTGCTTTAGTACATGGGCGGCAGACATCTGGAACAACAACAGAGTTTGTTTAGAAGTTAACAAAAGATAAAAGGAATAGTTCAAAGAGTCAATGGATTTTTAGGACTTCAGTGCTACTTAAAGATGCACAAGCATTTCAATACCAGGACATTTTCATTTAGAAGAATTCTTAAAACATTTATTTTCCTTTTGATGATGACATATTAAATAAGCAGAAATCATTGCAGCCTGTACAGAGAGCTTTGTGTTTGTAGTTCACATTAGCCTTGCGCATCTCGTTCCACACAGCATGTTTATTTTTTAACCGAGACAAGTGTTGCAGCACACATGTGGAACAGCACGCGCGTGTGCACGCACACACGCACACCCCAACAGCGCATGCGGCTGCAGGCAGGTATGGGGATAATGTCAATGAATCATGCGCTTTCCAAAGCAAGCGGGGCTGGAATCAGGGCCGTTGTCATGGCAACAGGCTCGGGACCAAGCTGCGGGAAGCGGCGACGTAAACACGCAGTCTCCGTGGTAACCCTTTCCTCTCTGGAGTGGGAAAAGCATCGACCTCATTGTTCCATTAACGCAATATCTACAAGGGTAAAAACATGAATTTTATATTTAACTTCACCACATAGAGACAGGAAGTAAAACATCTAAGCCGCTGTTACTTCCATTTCACTTTTCTTTTTCAATTCTTAGTTTCTGAATCATCACGTGTAGACAAAACATCCACGCAGAGACGAAAACAACCATACGCTCTCTTACATAGTAAAGGCAAGCGCATACAGCTGCAGACCATTCCCGTGATGTGCTGCAGTATGCATGCGTGCCAGGCAAGTCTGCCAACCGCGAACACACACACACGCTGCAATCAAATTCCCTATGAATCAATACCAACTCCCAACTCCCAAACGCGACAGCTGCAGTTCAGTCAATGTGAGTTTGATCTCTACAGAACAAACCTGGACGCACCTTTTTCGAATGTGCCTTTTAAAAACACACACACACCTTCCCGTGTGCTAACATGTATCTAATAAATGCATTTATGGAACATGATGTGTACAATGAGCAAAGGCAACAATAACCAAAATTATTGTAACAAATGAAGTAATGCTTTCTTATAGGCATGAAAGTACGACTGTGGATTATTTTGCCAATCAACTTGTTCAGCTTATTGTTTATATTTTATCAGTGTGATCTGAATCAACAAGCTTTGATCTGATTGGCTGGCTTTAAACAATGAGAAACTGTGTTTACAAGATACAAGGCTAATTAAATTTGTGCTTTCAAGGAAATTCTAGTGACTATAATTAAAAGGTGGAATCAAACTACTAAAAGATATTCAAAGTTTTGCTTAAGATTTCTATTAAAGCTATGTATTCTAGATTTTTTTAGAAATCTTCAAAATTAAACTATTTCAGTCAATTGCGTCAAAACATTTGCCAGGTAATGTGTAACTGTGAGAATGACAAAGAAACAACAGCATCTCTCAACAAACTCAAATACAGAGCTCCCACTTCACTTTTAAAAGCTTAAACATCATATAAGCGAATTATAGTGGGCAAAGTAAAATAATAGGTTCAAGTCGGTTAAAATTCCAGCTGGTTCCTCATTCTCAAGCTGCCTGGGGCCTTTAGGAACTATACTTTAATTCACTTGTCTGGCAGAAAGGGAATAGAGCAATCTCTTACAAACCAGCCCAATTTAGAGTTTCACACCAATGAAATTCAAATGAAAATGCAGGTCATTTGCATGAGAGTGATTTGAAACAGCCGGAGGACTGGAGGTGTCTGGCTGTATGTGAACGTGCTTTTAGATTTCTTGATTCTTTAGCTTTACATGCTTTACTGCGCTGAGACAACTGTACGCATGCCATTTGGAGACTGACGTCCCTGAAGAGTAAACATTGTAGGCCTCTTAAAACATTTCACTGTTTGCGTAAAGGAGCAGTTCACCCTCAAAAGGAAAATTCTGTTATTATTTACATGCCCTCTTGTCATTTCAAATCTGTTTGACTTTCTTTCTTTTTTTTCTAGCGGAAGAAAGTCATGCAGGTTTGAAATGACAAGAGGTAAATGTCAAGTAAATGATGATAGAATTTTCATGTTGAAGGTAAACTGCTCCTTTAAGCAATTTGACATCCTGGCTAAACCAATGGTGCAAATTTGGGGTGGGGCTAAAAGTTCATAAAATATAAAAGTGTGTGATTTCTGCCAAACTAGAATCATCAAATCCCAAAATAACGTCTGGAATCGGATCTGTTAAGGACTGTTGAACTCTAATGAGATGAATCGGTCAGCATGTTTTTGTTGCCATTTCTGAAAGCAACAAACATGTGAATCCTATGGGGTGCTAAACCAACACACAACTTTGCCCATTCACAAAAGACATAAGATCCTTTTGCAGACCAAAAACTAGGGCTGGGACGATGAATATCGCGATTCACATATTTATACCCGTCTAGGGCGATTCTAAAATAGCTTTGATACTGTGTTTTATCCACACCTCTTCCGTGAATTACGGATCTTTGCTCGATCTAAAATTACCACGAGATCGAGTCGTTTATAACGTGCATTGAAAAAGCAACACTCAAACATCATCATTATAAAATACTTTATAATCATGAAAATACCTGAAAAGGTTTGATAAACAGCTACAGAATATGACCATTGGCATTTCCTGGAACTACGTGAGTAAATCGTTCTTCTTCTGTGTCCCATATTCTGAGTTTCTGAATTGTACAATATATGGTCCCAGCCCAACCAAAAACCTTTCTGATCTGTCCAGAAATCTGACAACTCTGTCCTCAGGTGCTCTTACACAAAGGTAAAACACAGAGAGACTTCCTACAACCCACAAAATCTCCCACTCGCCGATACAATGATAGTAATTTAGGTATCAAAACTGACAGAAAGAAGTAATGTTGACAACCTAACAGCTGAATGATCACAACGTATGGCTGGGATTTCATTACTTTTCACAACTCATAAATGTCACAACTGATTTTTTTGTACTAACTACTCAATTCTCATAAGTGTGAAAACAGGAGGGCACACTTGAATATGCAGTCATGCCCACAATGCACAGGGATGAAAGGCAATGAATCAAAACATTTCCAATTTAAAGCTACAATCCGCGATAATTTTGGGATAAATATAATTAGAATTCAATAATTGAGTAAATACATAGACAGATCAGTGTTCAAAATGATTGTCTTATCTTACGTTGATTCGCAACGGTAAGCTTATAATAATGATTAATAATTTGGGCTGTCCGGTCGTCCCGTGCAGGAAATTTGAATTTGGGGAGTACCTCTTTGCGTCATTACATCACGTTCGTAAAAACAAAGGAGAGGAACCGGCTAGTTTATCACGTGGGTGTGGATGGCGCTGCACTGGCACTGCTGCGGGTAACAGAGTGTTCATTCTTATAAACGTAGAATCATCATCATCTAGATGGCTGTGTTTAAAAGCGATCCTCTGAGGCATGTCACGTAAACATCTCAATTTATTAAGTTCTGATGCTGATTATATCTGGGGAATCACTTGTTGTTAATAACAAAGTAACCTTCCGCTCCGGAGAGCAAAAGTGACAGCTTTTTGCTAAAGCAAAAGCTAATATTGAAAGGGATTTTGAGAGTTGGCCTCAACATCTAAAAGGATTCCATTAACAGGTAAGACATTACTATCGTGATTTATTTTGTCTTTGTTTCACTTAGTCAGAACGAAAGCGGCAGATATGGTATGTGTTCAGGTGACATGTTACAGATATTTTACTTGTAGGACGTAAGGTAGGCGGTATTTTCCATGTTATTTCGTGTTTTTGTCTACATCAGGCGCGAAGCAATAACCAACGGTACAATTGATTCTGCGTTAGTGATGTTTTAAAACGTTTCATCTGGTCATTGGTTACTGTCATGTTGATGTAGCAGTGCCAAAGCACGAACCCACGTAAAGAAAATAATTCTACATATAACTGCAATGTTATGTTTCAAACTGAGATGGCAACAAAGAGGCCGAACTTCTGTTCAGCAGCTTTAATGTGGGTTGTTGTGGTGTGTCTGTATATTGAAACCTAAACCTATATTGTCCTAACTGAAATCTACACAACCAACATTTATCAAGTAACTTCACACAAGACTTATGAAAAAATCATCAAAGTAGTAAATAAATAATCAATGCTTCCTTTAAAAGACCATTCCACTTTTTTGGGAAATATGCTCCGTTTCCAACTCCCCAAGAGTTAATAAATTGAGTTTTAACGTTTTGGAATGTATTCTGCCGATCTCTTGGTCTGGCGATGGCACTTTTAGCATAGCTTAGCATAGATCATTGAATCAAATTAGACCAGTAGCATCGCATTCAAAAATGACCAAAGAGTTTTGATATTTTTCCTATTTAAAACTTGACTCTTCCGTGGTTATATCGTGTACTAACACAGGCGGAAAATAAAAAGTTGCGATTTTCTAGGCCGATCTGATTAGGAACTATACTCCCATTCCAGCGTAATAATCAAGGAAGTTTGCTGCCGTAACATGGCCGCAGCAGGCGCAGTGTTATCATGCAGTGCATGTGGAAATAGGCTGACTTCAGTCAACACATACAAGTTACCTAGCTTGGGAATAATTTCAGGCGCTGCGTGATAACACTGCGCCTGCAGCGGCCATGTTACGGCAGCAACCTTCCTTGATGATTACGCCGGAATAGAGAATATTTCCAAAAAAAGTGGAATGTTCCTTTAAATTCCCCTTTAGTGCTAAACTAAGCAAACTTTTTTTTTCATGAGTTCCAATAAACACAATACAAAACACTACTTCACAAATGCAGTACTTATTTAAAATAAAGCTATCCTTAGTATCTTTACAATGACTTTCGTTGGAATTCCATTGAAAAAAAAAATGTCATTGATTACTGATTAAATATTAATAAAGCAAAACTAGAACCCGAGTTAAACATTCTTTCTGCAGATGTTCAAATCAGACGTGAATTCGAGTCAGAGTCCCCAAAGGAAAATATATACTTTTTCAAAACTCAAAAATAATCTTTTATTAAAACTATTATATGGTCTAGTGTTTTTAAAATTCGTGCAACACTTAAAACACTGTTTTTCAGTTTAGAAATTTCAGCAGGAACATCTAGCAACCAACAGTAGTGACCTGATGCCCTCCAGCAATAAAATCACATCAACTTCAGACCGCAGCACATGCAGGTGTTGACGCATATGTGCAAAAAACGCATTTGTAGTGTAATTGCCAAATGATGCATATGAGCGGCTTCACAATGGATCAAAAACACTGACCTATATGCATGTACAACACGTCAAGGAAGATTATTGATCTGTCTGACATCAACATGTAAAATATGTAGATAATGCGTCATAAAATCAAACCCGCCTCTCAATCTAATCGACAGGTCACAGACGTGTGTTAAAACAAGGTATTGGCTAACCAGCTCTGATGAAATCATTTGAAACATATATTAATATCAAGTGTAAACTGAGCAAATGTACAGTACAAGCAGAGCTATATGCCACAGCTTGTAACATTACACACACAGATGGTGGGTATTAATTGGACATGCAGCAGTAATAGCAAGTGAATGTTAATGTGACAATTGCCAGAATTACATTTTTTAAATTAAATTTCAAGTTAAACCGAATTTATGCTGTGCACATGACAACATAAATTAAATTCAAAGGTTTAGCCATAACATAGACAGAAGTCCATACAGGAGCCAGAGATGCACAGACAGAGAGCACCTAACTTGAAAATCATCATATCAGTTCCTCATGTGCACATAAAGATATAAAAAACACATTGTTCAATTCAATTTTCAACTCAATTTAAATAATATAGCGCTTTTCACAATGTGCATTTTTCCAAAGCCGCTTTACAGGAGAAAATAAGAAAAACACAAAAAAGGTAAAACACAGCACAGCGCATGGTGTTCATAGTGCAAGCAAGATCATTCTAGTAAATAACATCTAATAAATGCAGTCTCCCTGTGGTTTATTTACAATATTATGCATTAAGTGAAAGCTTGGCTGAAAAGATGTGTCTTTAATCTAGATTTGAATTTGGAGAGTGTGTCTGACCCTTGAATAGTATCGGGAAGGCGATTCCACAGTTTAGGTGCTACATATGAGAAAGCTCTGGAGTTTTGAGATCTTAGAGAGCGTGATGGGTTGTAGGGTGATAGAAACTCTTTTATGTAGGTACGGGCTAAACCGTTTAGGGCTTTATAAGTCATTAAAAAACGTCAAAGTCAATACGATACTTAATGGGTAACCAGTGAAGGGATGATAACATTGGGGTCACGTGATTATATTTTTTGGACCTGGTTAGAACTCTGGCAGCTGCATGCTGAACTAACTGTTGTTTGTTTATTGATGATGCAGGACAACCAATAAGTAGTGCATTACAGTAGTCAAGTCTTGAGGTCACAAATGCATGAATAAGATTGTATGCGTCAGCAGCACATAAAATATTTGGTAATTTGGTAACATTTCTAATGTGGAAGAAGGCTGTTTTTGTGACATTTGAGATGTGATTTCCAAATGACAGGTTGCAGTCTAATATAACACCTAGCTCTTTAACTTTATTTGTTGGAGTAACAGTGCAGCCCTCAATTTGCAGGTTATAATCCAAAATATTCTCTTTACGTGTCTTTGGTCCGATAAGTAATATTTCTGTTTTATTAGAATTTAAAAGAAGGAAATTACTAGTCATCCAATGTTTTATATCTTTCGATGCACTCTGCCAATTTGGATAGCTGGAAGGAATCATCTGGTCATGATGAGATATATAGCCGATCATCTGCATAACAGTGGAAGCTAATTCCATGTTTTCTAATAATGTTGCCAAGGCCCAGCAAGTATATGGAGAATAGCAAGGGGCCTAAAACCGATCCCTGAGGTAATCCATAATTTACTTGCGTTAGATTTGATGATTCTCCATTTAAATGGACAAATTGATATCTGTCTGATAAGTAAGATCTGAACCATTGTAGTGCCTGTCCCTGAATGCTGGTATAGTTGTGAAAGCGATCTAAAAGTATGTTATTGTCTACAGTATCGAATGCAGAACTAAGGTCAAGCAGGATTAGAAGTGAGATGTTATCTTTATCTTATGCTATAAGCAGGTCGACGCAGTGTTCTCTCTTCTCAAAATCCATTCCTGGTGGCTTCCCATTATTAAAAAGTGACAAACTAAACTAAATGATCCCTCTCTTCAAGACCAGTGGGATCTCGTCTCGGACTAAGGTCACCAGTAACTGTGAACTGTCAATTTAAGAATTAAACTCTAGACCTTCTGTTTCATCATCTTGAAAAAGGTGAACAGAAGGGCATTAGGACAGTCTTTACTCCGCATTGAATGTGGAAATGGACTAAATGGGACAATAGTTTGCTTTACATTTTTGCATGCAACTTACACAAACACAACTCTAGACGTAAAAGTTTTGTTTCAAAGGAATATTTGGCATGTGAACTTAATGTTTGGCACTATCAGCATGAATCTTGCTGAGAAGTTAGATAAAGGCACCCAAAATATTTAAATTAGACCAAAATGATGGATTGTAGCTTTTTTTTTAAAGTAAAGATATAGTGCAAGGATTAATCTTTATTCTATTTTTGCAATGAAGATGGGTGTGTGAGTGATATGGAGGTGTGACATACAGAGAGAGAAAGAGCGAGCGAGGCAGATACATAGAGCGAGGGGAACTCTCACACAACATCTGACAGAAGCACATGTGATGTACCAACCTGCTTGTCCTTCTTTTGTATTTTCATTTTTTCTTGAACTTTGTGTCTGCGTCTGCAAAAGAGATACAAAGGATCATGCATAAGGAAAATAACACAACAACTCATTTTACAACTGATATAACTTAGAGAACTTATTGTACATGTTTTAAGCCTAGTTGTTTGAAATGGAGTGCATATAAAGATTTCTAAAACAAACACACAGTACAATACACAGCGTGATATCCTTCAAATAACTATCTTTTTAGGTCTGTAACAAATACATAGGAGAAAAATTGGTACAAACTGTAGGAAAGTTAAGCTAAGATCGCATTTTGAAGAAGTGCATATCATAAGCATTTCTTTTCACTTATGAGCATGCACCCTGCAGACATTTTTAATATTTAATATCAGTGACCCACGCATCAGTAAGCAACATGGAGGTAAATAAAAAAGTCTTAAACCTAAGCTTGACCCTGAATAGCTATGCGCAGTAATAAGTCAAGGTCATTTTATTCTGCACTGGGGTAAAACTCAGTAAAATCACTCCGACCATAAACAGCCTATTTTAGTTTCCTTCATCTGGTTTACCTAAAATCACAGAAAAACATTTTGAGACAAACCCAGAGTGGAGGTTAAGAACTCTGAGTTAGGACAGGTGTCAATCCACTTATTAGGAAACCATAAAGATGTCAAAGAACTGTTACAATTGCACTATTATTGTATACCTCAAGCATGACTTGCATGAGGAATAGTCTAAGCCATCTCTTTCTGTTTATGCAGACTATGTTTAGGGTAGATTTACCTCAAATCACAACATAACATTGAGATAAACCCACAATGGGCCCGTAACTACCAATTAGCCTATTCTCTGGCTTGAGAGTGGTCTCACTCTACCTATGACTTTATTTATGTTGCATTTAAAGAAAAACTATAAAAATGTCTCAGAACTGAATAAACATAAGACACCTAATTCATAATAATCAATGGTTTGCATAAATAAAGATTTATACCACCTAAACTTTATTTATTCAGACTATATCACCTTCTCAAGTGGTTATCAAACTGGTTAAAATAAAAAAATAAAGCCATATTAAGATAAACTCACAATAAGGCCCAAGATACCAACTAGCCCATTCTCTTAGTTGAGACAGGTGTCATTCCCCCTTTGAAACTATTTTACTGCTATTATTAATTTTAACTGCGTTTCAAAGAAATCCACTAAGTTGTAACAATACTGCATTATTATTATTAGATCACACAATAAAAATTGACTTGTACAGTATAACTAAAGGTACTGTTAAAAATTAAGGTTATATTAAAACACATATTAAGAAACACATAAAGGTGCACCAACAGTGGGCCCAAAGATACCACCTACCCCATTCTCTGACGAGACAGGTGTCAGTCTACCTATGCAACTATTTGAACTGCGTAAAAAAGAAAAACATAAAGTTGTCACAAAACTGAACAGGTATTAGACATCTAAATGCACAACAATAATAAACGATTCACAAAGGGACTACACCACAAACCAAGGGTTGAAGTAAACCCCAGAGTTACAAGAGAAGTTACATTGTTCCCGGTACTTGAAGCCGGTCACGGGATGCTTTATACCTCACGAGATGCCAAACTCGCCTATGCCCAAATAAAAACACTGTAATAAACACCCCGACATCGTGTCCCATATATATTAGCCTATGTAGGGCGCTAGCCAACGTGCTAACTGTAATGTCACGGCAACGGCGCTCTATATTTCAGCCGTTACACACGTGAAGAGCCGCTCAAACTCCGCGGAGTCAAACGCGACCTCACCTACCTGGACACACCGGCTCCGGACATCAGCTAGCGCGAAAACCTACGCGTTCACGTCTTCGCGTTTATTTCCAAGGACACTAAACGCCATGACAGTTTAGAAAAATGCATAAAAAATTAGAGGGGGTGGGAGTCGGGGAAAAAACTCAGCGCGATTTCTTTAATCCTAACGCGCGAGAGTGGTTCATTCATGAAGGGATGCGAGACTTTGACGCGTCCGCGCGACGCCCGCTCCCTGCGGCTCTGCGCGAGACGCGATACAAATAAAAAGTTTAAATATGTGCTTACCTAAAATGGCTACTGCGGCAGCCAAAATACAAACAGCTATTATTTGGTGAAGTTTAGCGCTGGCCGCCCGCAACGACAGCCTAACTGACGTTTAGGCCCGGATTCTGCCGGTCGCCATTGGCCTCGTCTGAGCGCAGCCGGACCGCCGGACGTTCCTATTGGTCGGCGAGCTGTCAATGAAACGACGCTGCGCTAAGCTTGTGTGAGAGACGCGTATCTCCTGCGACCATTGTGCACTTTTAGCCCCTCGTGCGGATCTGTCTTTTTGAGTATATCGGGAGCTTTTACTGTTATAATTCTACCGAAAGCATTCGACGCGCATCTGAGGACCGCGCGGAGCCGATTCACATGCGTTTTGGGCGTCGCGTGCGGATTGCTATGCTATGCTGTGGGTTTTATATTTCTCCCTTGCATCCACCAATCGTGGTGCTGTATGCTCCATCATTACGGCGCATGAGAGAGGAGAAAAAAATGCAACATTCCACGTCTTTGCTCATGTTTCATATCCCGGATGTGAGAATAACAGGGCTTGTAATAAAGCATGTGGGTGAAACTGCATGTGTCCTTGTGGTGTGTTGGGTTTTTTCCATCTCATGGATGTGTTTGACGCTATGGGGAAATACATGTGCATCAAACGTATACCATGGTACGTGTCCGAATACTATAGTATTATGATACGTGTCCAAAATACCATGGTAGTAGTACTGTGGTACCTTTGGTTGCCTTTATGGTCCTTTGGGTTTTTGAACATGTATTACCATGGTATTCTTTGAATTACCTTGAGTTTAAATTGTAAGCTTTTGTTTCTATCTCAGAATGGTCCCATGACTCCCACCTGTGTAGCTGTTGGTGTATTTAACTGCCCCTCAGTGTGGATAACAGACGATGTTGGAGTGTAGATGTACTAATCAACCTATTTACTATACGCACTTTACATAGTAGCCTATTAAACTCTGTTGTCTTATTTTTTCAGAAAAAAACACTTTTCCCACATAGGGAGGATGTATGAAATAAAGCCTTTAGCTACAGTTGTTTTTTCTTTCATTTAGAATCACTCACTGATAAAACTACTGATGATGTAGGGTAATGTAATATACCTGTCCTGTGTGTTAAAGGGCCATAGATAGTGGATTTTCAGTAGGCCAATACAGTAAAAACATAATCAGATTGCAGCTACAGTATCTCACCATCCAACATTAATGTTACACTATTTATCATTAACCAGATATCAATGTGGAACGTTTATTGTTTTGAAAGTTTGCAACCTTACAGTTTGCAAAACTTTCCAGATGTCTGAAAATATGAAATTTTCATTATAGGCTTTTGGCTGCCATTTGCCTTATAGACATGTTCTTGCTGCACAGGGCTGAATTATTTTCAGAAACCAGAGCCGAACCCATCCTCATTCACCATAAGCTTTTTAGAACAACACTTCTGAAATTACTAAGGAAAGAACATCTGAAGAAGACACCATGTGTTCATTTATCACATTTTCTCATTTACAATTGGTTGCTTGGAAAAAGATTCTCACCACAGAACATGCATTTATTAGTATATGCATTTATAATGTTGTGACTGTTACAAAGACAGTAGCTAAAACCAAAAAAATAAGCTCAGTTTTGCAGAAATGTTGTTTCTGTGTTTATTTTCACAATTTTACCTAAAGGTTTATTTGTAAATAATTTTGAGTTTGATAAAAATGATCAAATTCACTTTTAAGCAATACGACCGTAATATTTGTACAAGTATTTAGGAAGTTAAAGGGGTCCTATGACACGGCTGTTTTAGATGTAATGGAATGTGTATACATTCCTTTTTTTTCACATACCGTGCATGTTTGTATCTTCTCCTTCCCTGCCTTTTCTGAACCAAGCAGATTTTTTACAAAGCTCATCGCTCTGAAAAGCGAGGTGTGCTGTGATTGGCCAGTTAACTAGTGCGTAGTAATTGGTCAAATACTGCAAGCGTGTGACGGAAATGTAACGTCTCTTACCATATTTGGAACATCGGGAATTGTAATTCAACAATTGTTCTGACAGGTACGCTCACCTTGATGCATATACATTTGTGCGGTTTTAGTCAAATCATACCACGAACTGACGTAGATTCGTGGGGGTGTGGTTACACGAGGCATTTCAGGCAGGTCTGGGGGAGCATTCGCTTTAAGATAGAATTCCTCTTTTGTTCCGGCACTTCAATTTTTGCTATTAATACATGCATTGGCAGCTTATAACACACGAAAGACACAGATAACCTTGATTTTTATCACAGTTTTCATGTGTCTTGTCTTGCTGTCAGTCTTTCACAATGCTGTTGAATGACCTTAAAGGGGTCATATGGTGCGAATACGTGTTTTTATGTGTCTTTTGTGTGTTATAAGTTGCCCATGCATGTATTAGATACTTTTTAACCTTGAATCGTGTATACACATTGCATTACATCTAAAACAAACGATAATATTTGTTTGAGCCGTGTCCTATGATCCCTTTAAGTCACTCCTGAGGTTTGATTTTGTTGAAATTCAACAAACACAGGACTGGAATGGCCACAGTACATCTAGAAATGTTGATTAAATGAACATTTGGAATGGTCTCTTAATTTAAAATCACTTAATAACAGTATTTCATATTTTAAAGGTACTGTGCATAAGCAGTCGATAAACAGCAGTTCTCAATGAGAGAACTTACCCCAACAACATATGGCGCATCAATGGATGTTTAATGATCTGCATTTTCCAATAATATCTAGAACAAAAATAACTTTTTAGAAATATTCACAACCATAAGTCTCCCCGATATTTGTTTGAGGCAGAGGCGTAAAGATTGAGAACGTAAAATGACGTGGGACTTTAAACTAATCTGCACATCTGTTTAGGAGCACCTAACAAACCTTCAAGCTCTCCCTCATCTATTACACTCTCTCCGCATTTCTCTCATCCTCATTTACTGGCTGTAAGCCCAGAGTGTCTGGCTTCAGTTTGTGACGTTAATTTATTCAAGAACATGCAAACCATAAACAATTCTGAAGCACATCATACATCATTCAAAACTCAATTTTTCTCGTCATCTGTGTCTGTTTTTAAAAACAAATTTCACCTCTTTGAACCTTGCACATATTTAATCATTAATTTAAGGATTATAAATAATGAAATTATGAATATTGATAATATCGTAGTAATGTAGGCTTCTGCTGACAGGTTCATGTGTTATGCAAAACCAGCAGAGGGCAGAAGTGACATTAATAACAAGCAGGGGAAACTCCGTGACACACTTTGCCTCTGCTCTGTGATAGGTTTATTTTTCAGTAGCCTATACATTATGTATATCTTAAACCTGTTGGACATTTGAAATGTTTAAATTGATACTTCAGCCAAAAATGACAATTCTGTCATCTACTCACCTTCGAGTTGATCCAAATGTGTTCTTTGTTCTCTGATGAACACAGAGAAAGATATTTGGAAAAATGCGTATAACCAAACAGATCTAAACACCCATTGACTACCATAATAGTCATTTTGAAGATTGTAGGACTGTTTCTGGGGCACTTTTGACTTCCATTGTTTTTTCCTTACTATGGTAGTCAATGGGTGTTGAGATCTGGTTATAAGCATTATTCCAAATATCTTTCTCTGTGTTCATCAGAACAAATACATTTATACACATTTGGAACAACTCGAAGGGAAGTGAATGATGACAGAATTTTCATTTTTGGCTGAAGTATCCCTTTAAGTTGATATTGAAATCTTTCATTTTGCTGGCAGATTTTAGCATCTTGGCAAATCTGAGCACATAATGAAACTTTGGTGAGATCACTAAGGGACTTTTGAGATTATTAGAGACTTTAGCAAAGATCTCAATTTACTATTGATTCATTCTTTTTGCAGTAATGTACAACAACTGAGATCTCATTTGTGATCATGGAGATGTATTTACACTGTAAAAATATGTTATAGTTGTTATGTTACATTTCTCAACTTTAAAATTGGCATTTTGTTGTTGTAACCAAAATAGTCTGATTGATTCAATCATATTAAACATAATTTAATATGTATGTGAATAAACCATTTCGTTTGGATGTTATCACTCTTTTTACAGTATTGCAGTTAAAAGATTGTATGTTCTCACAGAAAACACGTCTGTCTCTCCGTCCCACTACAGACTATTGAGAAACCAGTACATAGGCTCCATTCAGCCTCATTAAAAATATTCCCCTCACAGCAAGAGACTGCATTTGAAACTATGTGAAAATCAGTATAGTTTAGGTTAGCCCCAGACTATTGGGGGGTTAGCTGTGTGAGTGTGTGTGTCTCCTCTGTGTATTCATTAGATATTTAATGCACTTGTACAGTTTGCAAGGAGCCCGTTCCAAGTTTCTCAGTTAGGTCACGGTGCCAAGTGCTCAAGCCCAGCCAAAAAAGAATGGAAGAATTTTAAATTTACAGCTTTGATGTGTTTCTCGCCCGGCATGACATGGTAGAGAAATGACAAGGGATTGTGGGAAAACTAAAATGAAATGGGAGGAGAGAGAGAGAGAGAGAGAGAGCCAATGCAGAAGGGAGATCACTGTGAGACTGGCTAAAGGGAAGGATGAGAAATAAAGGAGACAGAGAAACCGAGCCGTGGTCACGTTGGATGTGTTCAGACGCTTTTAAGTTCGCCTTCTAAAAACTGTTTCTCAGAATCAGGTGTCATTTCTTAGCCCTGGGGCCTCGTAGTGAGAAACATACGCTATCAGGAGAGAACAGACATCTGTTGCCACACGCGTACACACATGCACACAGCCTCAGAGATGAGCTTACATGACTCTACACTTTGTTGTCAGACATAAAACCAGTCTGGAATCGGAAGAACTTTTTCATACGGTAAGAGAAACTTGTGATGTTTTACTTCATTTTAGAACGACAGAGCAAAAATCAAGTTCTTGCATGTGTTGCATGCACCGAGTGTTTGTCAGTTTGAGATGTGTGCTTTTGTTTTCCATTTTAGGAATGAAAGAGTATGTGAAAGAGTGTTTAGGGTAAACAAATATTTTTGGATGTTAAAAAACGTAATATGCAGAGACAACCTTAAGTCAGCCATGTAAACACATTGAATCTATCAAAACATTGTTTATTTGTGCATCCTCAACCGGTTTCCGACATCAACACTGCTCCAACCATTGGTGTGAGTCTGTATGTCAAACCAATGGAAGACAGGACGAGTTTTCAGAAACATGTTTTATTGATTTTGCAGTTTTGTTTGGTGAGGCGTGAGAAATACTGCATACACTTCCCCTTTAAATAATTGTCTTAAAGGGATAGTTCACCAGCCAAAATAAAAATATATTTTATATACTCTTTTATCATTCAAAACCTGCATATGTAGAACACAAAAGGTGATATTTTGGGAAATGTCTCAGTGGTTTTGTGTCCATATAATGTAAGTCAATGGGGTGTTGTCCAACGTTCCTCAAAATATCTTCTTTTGTGTTCTGTCGAAGAAAGAAAGTCATACAGGTTTAGAATGACATGAGGAGTAAATGATGAAAATGTTGTGTGAATTGTCGCATTGAAGTCTCAATGAATGTTTAACATGTACAATGAAACTGTGTTTACATTTAGTGAGCGTGTGTGTCAGTCAAGTTGTTTATCAAATGATGACATCTGACTTTGCACAGGCTGCCCTGTGTCTTTGTTGCACTCACAAAGAATCATTGCTTCATTCAGGAGGTGATGAGGTTCAGTTTGGCTTAAAAACGGTTCTAACCAAAGTCTAAGGTTAATGGTTATTTTTTCAGCTGTTGGCGTGTGCTCTTGGAAAAACTGCAAGAAACATATTTATTTCTGAGTTAGTGAAAGCATGGGATATATTCAGGTGACGAGCGTTGAAGTGAAGCAGCAGAATTAAATGAGCTGTATACATATGCATGCTCATTCACACATACTTTAAATATTTTAAAAACTTTTATTGCCATGAGGTTGCTTAAGATTTAGTTGTATAGACCGTTTCATCGGACCCCTGCGCCGGGACTGCAGCAAACTTCCGGTCTGTGTTTGGCTACAGTGTCTAATATTAGAACTATTTATATTTTACTTAATTCATGTTAAAGTCCACGTGAACCGGAAGTTGCGATCATTTTTACTTGCATATTTTGATGCATTTCCGGGTGAAATAGAATTTCGAATTGGGTGTATAAAATTAGCCGTTGCACTTTGAGATGGAACTGGTAGCAGACTGACAGTTGATGGGGAGGCGTAAACGGATGCTCCGCCCAAGCCATCTAACACACCTCACCTAAAGTGGGCAGTCATTACAGGAAGGAAGTGCAGTTTCAGATTTAAACTGAAGATTATGAGGACACACAAATTTTAAAAAGAGAATGACCCACATTGATAAACTATTTACAACAAACGCTGCAACATCTCATGAAAAACTAGGCATTGAACATTTTAATTTCACTGGGACTTTAATATTAATTAATTAGTGTTATTATTTTATTATATATTAAATAAACAATTTCTAGAAAGGCTCCTGTAGTTTTGATGCATTTAAAGAAACCGTATGGTACATTGACATCTAGCGGTTGAGCTTGGTATCGCAGTCTGAGTTCAAAATATTAGAGAGACAAGTTTAGCCATCTAACGGTTCTTCTCGGCTTCTTTTGCTTGTTATCAGAAATAATCTACAGGCATTCTATTATTTGTGATTGTGAACCGGAAGTTAAGGGCAGTCCGCAAACGCACGCATGCGCAGTAATGTTTGTTTATGCTGCACTTTAAAACTGTCCTATAGTCCTTTGTTGGTTATAATGAGTGATGTTTTGTTGTGTTGGAGATTTGCTGGGTGTCAGAGCTCAGAGATGTGTAAATACTTAAATAAAAGTTTTGAAAACCTTATAGCGATGATATGAGTTTAATGTATTTTTGGAATCCTATTGATTATCGCAAAAATATTGTTTACTTATTCCCCTGCTTGTAAAAATCTTGTGTTTACAGTTATGCACATGGTTGTGCTTCCATTGGAATCCCATTGCTGTAAACACATTTTTGTTTGTTTTCACAAAGTGATAAATAAGCCTATGTTTTCTTTAATAATCATTAACCTCCATTGACAGCTTTGTGGCTCAGTGGTTAGAGCATGGCACTGGCAATGCCAAGGTCATGGGTTGATCCCAGGGGATTGCACTTATTTAGAAACAAATGTATAATACAATGCAATGTACTGTAAGTCGCTTTGCATAAAAGCGTCTGCCAAATGCATGAATGTAAACATCCAATAGATCACGATATAGCTTGTATTGTATTTAACCCAGAACATTCCTTCGGAAACGTGCATGTCCCTGTGCTCCATAGGCATTGAAGATGACCACTAACCTCTGCGTGATGACAAAAGATGTTTAATGTAATTCATTGTCATGCTCTAATGCAAACCAGTTGTTGTGGAAAAACCTCAGACAGGTTTCACAGCCCTCGAGGAATGAGTTCACCGCGAGGCTCCTCGCGTTTTTCAATTTACAGTGCTGGTAACTCTTCTGTCTGAGATCCCTAGTAATCCCATTTTCTGAGGTCCCACAAGACGGGCACAAGAACCATGAGATTATGAATCAAGCAGTCCCAAAATGCTGCTTCATCTATCATTCTCTCTTTACCCCCTATACATCTTTTTGTTTCTTGCTCTTCGTTAACATCCTTTGTTAAAGGGTGTTTCTGTTTTATTTCGCATGGACAGAAACACCCTTTAAAGGAATCTAGTATTTCGATTCTGAACATGGATTCCTCATGGGAGGCTGAAAAAGAAAATAAGCCGACAGACAATGAAAGCCATGTTACAGGATTGTCATGTTATAAAAAACCTGTCAAATATTTGGAAAACATGGTAGCTGTGGTTGGGTTACCTGTAGAGAACAGTGATGTTGCAAATAGTTGCAATAGTGCAAAGAGAAAAATGTAATTGAGCTCAGTTTGTGACATTCTTGAAATCTCTTTTAAAACTCGAATAAAGACAAAAGTGAATCTTTGATGCCTTAAAAACCGACGCCTTGATAGATATGTGATTTAATTCGGACTCTTTCTGAAAATCTGAGAATCAAATTTGCTGCAATCAGTTAGTAATGTCTGAAAGAATTGGAAAGCTCTTCTTCCACATCTGTATGAGTTGGTGGGGCTTTCCCAACCACGATCATGTCCAGAGGTTTATTGTCTTGGATGTTGCTCGTGAGAATAAAACACACCCTCCTAATCTAATTTAAGACCTTGACATAAACGCTTTCAATATATGTAAAAATACTGCCTTCCTCTTTAGGAAACAGAAAGTATACAAAGATTCACATTTCATTAGGGTACGAAGCTCTTGCTTCCTGTTTATGTATGACCATATGTGTGTCGAGCTGTGTGCCTCACACTATCTACACACATATGGGCAGCACCTTCCCCAGCTGGTGGCTTGCTTCAGATAGCACACGCCGAAGCTAAAAAACACAGGTTTCTATCTGTCTAAGACCTTTATCACAGGTTCACCAGCTCACAAGTCCAATAGAAAGTCTTAAAGGTACACTCAAAAATTAGTTTGTCTTCATTTTAACACATGTCATTCATTTTGCAGAATTTCATCAGATATAAACATCTGGCAAACTCTATTTCTTTCCAGCCGTTGACTTATTTATTTAAAAGTAAATAAGACCATTAAATAACATCAACGACATCATAGATCATATTCTTAAAGGGATAGTTCACCCAAAAATGAAAAATCTCTCATTATTTACCCACCTCCTTGTCATTTCAAACCTGTATGACTTTCTTTCTTCTGCAAAACGCAAAATAAGTTATTTTGAAGAATGTTTGGTAACCAAACAACGGCAGCACCCATTCACTTCTGGACACAAAACCAATGCAAGTCAATACCGCTGATGTTCGATTACCAACGTTCTTCAAAATATCTTCTTTTGTGTTCTGCGCAAGAAAGAAAGTCATACAAGTTTAAAATGACAAGATGGGGAGTAACCATGACAAAACTTTCTTTTTGGGTTAAACTATCCCTTTAACTCTGAATATTGAGCTGTGATAGATTTATTTTAACACTGAAAAAAGACCTTTATCGCGTTTAAACAGTCCTTACAAAAAGCTGGACAACACATAGAACAAGTATGGGCCATATTTGTAGAACCAATGTGGTCATAGATACTGTATATGAACATTAACATATGGCTGGGGTGGGCTACCATCATGTATATACAGTGCAAAATGTTTTGTGCCATCAGGGGGTCAGGCAGAGTTTCATATCTTACATACAGAGCATATGCACCGAGAAAAGCCAAATAGGAGAGGTTGAACTTTTTTTTCCTCAATCGGATATGAAATACAATTTCCATATGTTTATATTAGCTATAAGAATGTGAGCACTCATTTTTAAGAGGTGGGGTGTCGGTGCATGAATCCAGTGTGCATGCATGCAAGCGTACGTGTGTGTGTGCGAGGTAAAGAGAGAACTGTTTGTATAACATTGAGTCATTGACTTTAGTGGTGGTAAACCCCTCCGAGATATCCAATACGCTCTCATCCTCGATGAACTCACCTTTTTTCATTCCATTTCTGAAACACTATTCGTTTACACAAGAAAAACAAAGGAGAGCCGTGCAGGAAGAGTACAAGAAAGAAGGATTTGCACATCAAACATGCAGAAGTAAAATCTCTTCGGTTTGAGAACTTAATGTGAGGTGGACCCAGGTGGACCGAAGCCAGGCCGGAAAGAACCACTTTGTAAAAACACGCCGGCCAAGTGGTTCTATCCACAAGAAGGATCGGCTAGTAATTGTATGGACTGTCCAAGAGGTCAAACCCCGATTTAGCTGCTGTTTATGTGAGAAAACACAAAGAGTTCTGTAGTTCACCAAAATAATGTCATCATTTATGCTTTTTAATTAATTAATTAAAACCTGTATGCACATTAAGAAGATATTTTGAGAAATATTTTGGTTTTGTGTCCATACAATGGAAGTCAATGAGGGCCAATGTGGTTTGGTTACCAACGTTCTTCAAAATATCTTCCTTTGTGTTTTGCAGAAGAAAGAAAGGTTTCAGGTTTGGAATGACATGATGGTGAGTAAATGATGACAGAATTTTCATTTTTGGGTGAACTTTCCTTTTGGGGCTATATGGTTCTTTACAGATTACAAAAGTTTATAGGTTCTTTAAAGCACCCATCATCTGTATGCTTTTCTGAAGAGAGAGAATACAAACTTCTAAATGTAATTCATTCAATATCAATGATCTTTATTTTCAATAATTATTTGCATTAAATGTTCACTGCATCCTTTTATCCCGGGAGTGAGTCTCACGTTAATAAAATGACATATAAACATGTACAGAGCATCACTGTCAACAATTATTTTCGAATCAGAAAGTGATATTGAAAGAGTCCGAAAAAAGACAAGGAATAATTACTTTCACACACCTTTTTACAGACATCCTCCACACAGTTAAAACCATATGGCACACACAAACAGGATGCACGGCCCCCACCCCCCAAAAAGCTCTGGAATCTATTCAAAGAAAAAAATCAGCCAGGGCACGAAATAAATAAATACAATTAAATATTGTTGGCATTCCCACTGTCTGCTTTGAAGCCCGTCTCGCTCTTTTCAAGTGGCCACTGTTTTGACTAAAATGTAACGTTCTCATTTGGGTTTGTTTACATGGAAAAGGTTTGAGACGTGCTCTGGACATGCAATTTCCTCATTTTCTTCAAAATTATAATGGGATCCAAAAAGCAGACGAGCCGATCTAAATAACAATAAATAAAAAATACATCATTCAATTAATTCAAATAATTCATGAAAAAAATATAAAAAAAATATATTAAACCTTTTATAGTGTAAAGCCTAATGAATTCTAATACACCTGCAAACATTTTAAAGATAAAAGTCTTTTAAAGGGCCAACAACATACCATTGATCTATGATGGATACATTTTAAATGGAAACTCAACGGAAAGATTGTAGCTAAGCTTGACAGAAACGAACAAACATGGAGCAAAACGCAATTATATGTGCGGTAAAATCCTAAATGTTCAACTTTCCAAAGTCCCAAATATCAGCCAGTGAAGTGAATGAGTTTGGGTTTGGTAAATCAAAGACATATTAAATGAAATGTCAAGCCACATCCTCTGGCAACATCCACATTTTTCAAAACGTTCCTATTATTTTATTTGTTGTTATGGCTACACAAAGGTAGTCTTCATGTTATGCATTCATATTTCCAAAAACATCCTTAGACTGTATGATTGCAAGTATACAACATAATAAGGACGTCACTTCAATTTCTAAGTCACTTAGATTTTGATTCTCTTGACACTCTTGAACTCTTGACAGAATCACCAATATTGTGGCTGTCACAAACTGACAGATGGGATCAGAAACTAGCCTTTTCTTAAAGCACATGGAAAGACGGGAGATCATTCTGTATTACCATCATGAGAATACAGAGGAACCTCATTTGGCTTTTCTTGAAATATGGGATAGAAATAAGGAACTGATTATTGAGAGACAAGGTCGTGAATCAGGAAAAGATAGAGAGATACAACATCTGGCAAAAATTTCACTCAACCACCAAACATCAGGAGTCCTTTTATAAGGAATATCCCTGTTATCCACGAACTTTGCCGCATCTCATGTTAAGGGAGGAATTCGGAGTTGGTTTGTTGTGATGCTGAAACATGTGGTTTAATGTTTCCAAATTAACACAGCGTTTTACAACCTTTCCACATTCCACGAGCATTCTAACAAGGCTTCGTTTGATGAATGTAACATGTAGCCATGTGCGTGACAGAGAGTGACTAAACTTTATTCAACGTAAGTTACAAGTAACCTACCTCTCTATCGCCATCTCTGTTTGAAACATAAAATTGCAGGTTACATACCTTTTTTTATAGGTTGAAATCAAATGATGTCAAATTGCCATGACATTTCTGCAAAATCGTATCTGACAGCTCAAATTATTCATCATAATTATAAGCTTACTGTTGTGAACTGTGGGAGGCAAATTTGAACAATGATTTTTATGAACTGGCTCAATAACTTATTTTTGATTTGCAGCTTTAATATTTACTTTCTTTACTTTCTTAATTCAAAACCTTGCTACATCTCTTATAACATCTCTCAAGCCCCTTATTTTTAACCTTAAATCATTTAGGTTATTTAATTTATGGTACATACAGGTTCATCAACCTATGAATTCTATTTATTTAATATTGTAAAAATCTAATAAGAGGATCATATAGATTCATATAACACTAGTTATGTTAGGTAATACATTTTAGAAGTTATGTTACATAATTCTCCATATTATACATGTCTATTGAATACACCAATAAAATACGGGCACATGAGTGTGTGTATAGTGAACATACAGGGGTCCCTGAGGGCCAATAGTAAAGCAGTGGGAAAAAAGCAATTCAATCAATCTTATTCAATCTCATGAAACGTTTGACCTCCAGGTGATTTGTATGGCCATTCTACGGCACAGAGCACACGCACGCACGCACACACAAACTCACAAACACCTCACAACATTATAGACATAATTGAGTCCAGGCATCTGTCAGAAAACATATCCAAAGGGATCTTATTCTAAGCCATGTTGGCTTTCACATACACGTGTTTACTACAAACACCTCATGAGAACCAGTCGGTCACAGCCACACCATCTGCTATCATTCTATGACATTTATTATTTATATATAACTTACAAATATAATAATTATGTACACGCAGCTACTTTTGAGACCTTTTCCTCAACATTGGTGTAGTTTTGAAATCTACTAGCAGGGGCTTACCAGTGATGCTAACACGCAACCTCGGCTTTGACCTAAACTAAAGGCTACACAGGCTACTAAAAAAAAGACAAGCCCTGAATTGCTGTACAGGATGTTACATCTTACATTTACATTTGGTCATTAAGCAGACGCTTTTATCCAAAGCTACTTACAAATGAGGTAAACAATGGAAGCAATTGGAACAGCATAAGGACAACAAAATGCAAGTGCAGTAAAAACTAGCCCTGCACAGTATACAAAGCAAAAAAAAATTTGGATAGAAAGAGTAGAAAAGAATAGAAGTCAGTACTAATCGGTCAGGTGTTGACAGAAGAGATGTGTTTTCAGCCGATTCTTAAAGATGGCTACAGAACTCTGCTGATCTTGTAGCAGCGGGCAGATCATTCCACAAATGTGGAACCGATCCACGGGGGTGGCACCACAAAACGTTGTTCGTTTGCAGAGCGCAGGGATCTGGCAGGTACATAAGTCTGTATTGGCGAATGAAGATACGGGGGTGCCGAACCAGTGGTGGTCTTGTAGGCCAAGAGCAGAGCTTTGAATTTGCTGAGCGACTGTGGGGAGCCAATGTGCTCACTCCGGTTCATTGAAGACCACTCTTGCCTCCGCTTTCTGGATCATCTGTTATGTTTCTTTAGAAGTCGCATAAACACAAAAGCATGCTGTAGTGGAACAGACAGATTGAATAGAAAGTTATTCCTAGGCAAAAAAATACAAAAATCAACTGTTTTGTGATTTTATTTAGCCTGTCAAATTCCAATATCCCCCAAGGCTCCGTCCTCTTTCTGTACAACACTTTCTCGTGTTTCTCTTTTCCTACCACAGGACATTTTATTTCTGCAATAAAATGTTTCTGTCATCTAATATGGACAGATTTGGACTAGTGTAATGCGCGTGTGAATGCGGTCGTATTAACTTACAAGATTTATGAGAGTAACTCCCCTGTTAATCTCAGCACAAGAGCCCTAAACATGAGGTTATTTCATGACCTGCACACAGAACCTCATAAGTCTTAATAACAACAAAACTGAAGAAAATGTACATTGATGCTGTGTGCTGGGTGACTGGCAGCAGGTTGCAATGCAATTCCTAATTGGTTTTAAGGGTGTTCTAAGTCAATGAGTTACATGTACTACGTATCTGTAGTACAAATGATGCAGGATTTTATTCAGGTCTATTCAAGTGTGCTACTTCTATTAAACAAAAAAATATTTTTATGTGAAAAGTACATTGTTTTGCTATAGTTTGCTACTATTACTTAAAGGTCCAGTGTATGAAATTTAGCGGCATCTAGCGGTGAGGCTGCGAATTGCTATACCAATGGCTCACTCCACCCCTCCCTTTCGAAGCACTACGGTGGCTGACACAGAACAAATATGTTGTCGCATTTCCGTTTCTTTCCTGAAGGAGACGCTCTGTAGCAGTTTGTCCCTTTAGGCCTACTGTAGAAATAACAAGCAAGGGGAAATAACTCATTCTAAGGTCATAAAAACATAACGCTTCATTATATAAAATACAGACCCCCTATAATGTTGTGTCTTGTTATGTCCATCCAATAAAAATAAACTGACCAACAGTGTGAACTCTCCCCTTCTGTTATGCCATCATTGCCCTGTACTTTACATCATCCAAAGCTTTGTGTGCTCTGGACTGACAATTTATTCCCTTTGGCACAACATCCCATGAGTTCCCTGTTCAAATAATCAATTATGATCAGCCTGTTTCCTGAAAGAATCGCATACTTCAATGCTTTGTGTTATCGGTCAGTGTTAATTTCTCATCGTGTTCAATTATCCCACATGGCCGGAGTGCATCCGAGCCTAATTTTCTTGGAATTACAGCAACCACGATGCGCTGGATCACAGTTCAAGCCAGCAAGTCCACTATAGTCCACCCTTTTGTTATTCCTCTTTCTGCCAAAAAACGAAAGAAAAAGATTTTGTACGGCATTTTCTCATGCAAGACACAATCCCTATGCTAATGTTTTTATCGGACAGCCCTCAAAAGTCTTACTGTGTGTCACACTGAGATTGGTGTATATATTTGCTCTAGACACAAGAAGATGTTTACAAAAAAGTTTATTGATATGTTAATGTGATTTTTAAACCAATGTTTGATGTACGAATGCACTCATTGAGAGGTATATAACAAACAAAAAAAACTCTGGCCTGTATTTTTCACCCTTTTGACAATAATATGACAACTCATTTATTTTCTATGAAGCTCAGAAGGTTAATTTGTTCAATAAGTAGAAACATAAAAAAAAAAACATTTAAAGAAGAGGGATACAGATATAATATTTTTACATGCACCAATTAAAGACGTGATGTTTCATTTTAATAAATAAAATGGCCTCTAGTGTGCACTTTAATATGTGAATGATGTACTTTCTCATACCTGTCTAAACTGTTTTGTGTAAACGTAAATATTACAATCTATTGTTAAGTCGTTATTTGACCTTTAAACAAATAAACCGAAACATTTATGACATCTCTCTTATGTTCTGGACACACAGTGTCTCTGGTGTTTACATACGCAAGGCTAAAATAAATCAATTGCATCTGGATACATCTGAAAAGTAAAATGTGTTTTTAATCTGGTTTAGGGGAAAAACAGAGATGTTTTCTGGTTGACCACGGTCTTAATGTTCATTTGCTCGAGGGAGATACAACACTTATTTTTTGACATATTAACAACACGTCTGAGTTGAGATCGACAGTTTGTGTTGTAGGTTAAACCTAAACACAGAAATGCACATCCTCTGTGTATTCTGTTCCCTTATAAAAATACTGTGGCATGATGGCATTAGATGATGGTAAAACCATGGTACTCTCTCAAGGCAGTATATGATATTTATGATATATACTTTATTGACCATGGCACTCATCATGGTACTGACATGTACAAAACACCGAACATTTCTCAAAAATACCTTAAGGATATACCTGCTGTCAGAACATTGTTTCCATGGTTCTCAAGTCCCTTGCCCATCAGCCCCCCACAGTTGTTCATCTAGTCCACAGATTTTCTTCTTCCTTCTGTAGGAAAAGAACATGAGTTAGTGTTCTGTAGAGAACGCCTCTGTGTTTGCAATCAAGACATCTCTATGTATCTCTTTCCCTTCCTCTCATCCTGTGTTCCTCTCGTCTGCCCTCTCAACGTCTCTCGTGTGCAACTGTCAACACAACCATTTTCTTGAGCCAAACAGATGCAAAAGCTATAAGCAAAGAATGCAACCGTGTAGAAAACTGAGCTCAGAAAGAATATGAATACTTACGAATAAAACTGTATGGCAAATATGCAAATAAATGATGACCTGTTATTGCTCAGAGGATGCTCTTTCATAGCCTCATAATTGTCTACTTTTTAAAGGATTAAATATGCTGTGATGTCAAAGTTGTCAAGCCATTTTTTATATATTTTATTGGTTACTCACTAAAAACAGTTGGGTTTAAAATGACCCTACAAATAACCCAATGCTGGGTTACTATAGCACCAACCGATTGTTGGGTAATTTTTAGAATAACAAAAACGTAACCAAACGTTTTTTTGAGTGTAGATATTTGCAAAACCAAGTGAAAACAAAACGGTGACTCATAGACTAATAATGATTTATGACAAAAATAAAAATCACGACATATGGAGATACATGGTTTCAGACCAAATGCCCAAGACTAAATTATTCTGTAATGCAGAGAAATAAATAAAAACAGACAAAAACACTTTTATTTTTGTCTTGTTTTGTGGTACAAATATAAAAAAACTATTGAATCAAGATACATTTTCTTTGAAAAGGGTAATCGAATTCAAGTGACTTTTTGTTTAAAACAAGCTAAAATGCCAATGGCATAAGAAAAATAAACTTGAATTAGACCTCTATTTACCTCTTTATTGAGCACTTTATTAAAGGTTTTTTCTTGCCCCACTGGCAGATATTTTTGCTTGTTTTAAGCATCAACTTTTTATATTTTCTTTCATAAAACAAGTGTTCATGTCTCTTAACAGTGTGATACTAAGATTAGCTTTTTTGAGTCTGAATATGACTAGAAGAATTTAATTTATATCATGTATTTACATCATTTGTTGTACAAATGTTTATTAACATTAATTTATTGGAAAATTTGATTCATAATTTATAAATAATGAAACAAACATTTTTGAGGGTGCTTTGAGGATCCAAAAACTTTAAGGGACCACTGTAGGTGTTAGGATATGTTTTGGGAGTCTGAGTCTGAGGAATGTTCAAAAACTGTTTGCAGTAACAGAAAAGTGAGAAATTATGGGATGAGGACATTGCTATGTGCTCTGGTTCATGTGAAGATCGAGAGGCCAAGGGATCATGGGGGGCTTCTCTCAGCTATGTGATGTTCAGCAGATGATTCATGTTACATGTTTGTGCGATGACACGAATGGTGAGGTGATCCAAGTTTAACATGCCGAGACAACTGTAAATAAACAAATCATACGCTAATTCCCTAAGAAGTGTAAACACTGACGCTTTCACAACATTGCTCTATTTGTTTGAACATCCTTAGCATGCCTAAGCAACTACCACTGAGAGAGAAAGAGGAAATACATATTAAACTATGACTCTAACATAAAGCAGATTTCTGAAGTTTCTCTTGTTTTATGCGTGTTTGTTGCAGGTGGAGACACAATGTCAGTTAAGTTGAAGTTTGAAAGCCCGGCTGATGGTGGAATGGTACATCGGAGCCGTTCTTTCACCGGCGTCAACACGCTCGTTGGCCGCAGAAGGTAACCAACAACATATGACAGAATTTTTTTCAGGGTGAACTATCCCTTCAATGGCTTTTTGGTTGAGGATTTCACATAATATTAAATGTAAACAGCCAACTGTTGTGTAATTGTTTTAAGAACCAAAGGTCCTTAGAGGATGTTCAGTTCAGAACCGAGTGTGAGGAGAGTGACGGCTTACATAAGTAACACAGCTGCCTCTGTGTGTGCGCATTTATGCATTTGTACACATATTTATTTCATGTGTTACGATAGCACTGCATGACTGTATTTCCATCCAGGAAAAGATTGCAGACAGAGGCTAAAACAATTTCAGAGACAAATTCACCTGCTTGCAATGTGTGAACTCTATTTCCATGGAAGACTTTGTAAAACAGGATTGTGAGAAAATGCCTTTTAACTGCCTTTCAACTGCCTCGATCATGTCATACAAACCCTTTTTTATAATTAAAAATCCAAGACTATGGAATATATAAATATGGAATAACAACAGACATAGAAAGATACATTACACAACCAATTCAAGTTTTGATACTCTTGTGCCTTTGTTTAAACTAGTGCTTTCAAATCGATTAATCACGATTAATCAATTTCAAAATACATTTTAGTGTTTATATAATGTATGGCATATTTACATGAATATCTAAATACACAAACAAACATGTTTATATTTAAGAAATATGAGTAGTATATATATATATATATATATATATAATATATATATACTTAATTTTACACAATGTAAATTATATTTAAATTTGGGCTGTAAAACGATTAATCGAGATCATTCGTATCCAAAATAAAAGTTTGTGTTTACATAATATATGTCTGTGCACTGTGCATATTAATTTTCTATTTATAAACACAAAAACATACACATACATGTATATATATTTAGGAAATAATAATTTGTATTTACCAATAATTGAAATTATATATAAGCGTTTAATCATTTTTATGTGCACGATTAATCGCTTGACAGCCCACATTTTAATATTAATTTATATACATTTATTGTAATATACCCATGTATGTGTGTGCTATTATATATAAATAGACAAGCCATACACACATATATTATAAAAGCACAAACATTTATTTTGGAATCGATTAATCACGATTAATTGACATCACTAGTTTAAACTCTTTACTGTTTACATTAGTTGTATTGAGACAATATTACTTTTAGAAATAATTGTATATATTTCTGTCTTTACAAAATCTTTCAATATGATATGTTTAAAAAATATCATAGTTTCACAGTTACACATCCTGAGATTATGAAGGCAAATTTGCTTTTGAAAATGATTCAAAAAGGAAACACAAACACACAAAATGCATATTTTTAAGCAGAATTCCTTATTTAACTATAAGCCCATCAGAAGAGACAGTTAGTAAAAAGCATGTATAGACGTCACGATCCACTGAGGGTTCTTGAAATACAGTCGAGATGTCAGTGGTGTTGATCTGAGAGCCGGAGCTTATGTTTTCTGTTGCCCTCCATGAGCAGCGTTCAGCAATGCATTCCTTGGAGAAAAGAGAGTTTATTTACATTGCAGAGTCATTGAGTTTGTAGCGCTGCATAAGAAACCACTGCTAGGATAACAGATCCGTCAAGATGTTTAACCAGAACGCCAGAATTATTTTGATTGTAAATGTATAAATTCAAATATATTTAGACGATATATAATAATTGCCTGTTTAGACTCCTATTGAAATAAATTAAATAAACCAAAAGAAATTCACCTGTTCTCTCTCTGCAGACATTCCTCGGTTCGCAGCTCTCTCCGCTCTAAAGCGGCGGCAGGAAAATCTCCCAGAATTCCCACTTCTAGTCGTATGGGCAGCAGCATCTGGGGCCAGCAGCCAGAGCAGGCGGACAGAATCTTCCAGGCCCTACGGAAAGGACTCAAGTATGTCACACAAGCTCGTTTGGTTAAAATAAGATAAAAAGGAAGCTCTTGTTTATCTGATTGATTTAATTCTTTAGATTTTCTTTTGGAAAGTCATTATAATGGAGTTTTAAAATTGTGTAGACATAACATGCACATTGTGATAAAGATTTCCTCACTATGCCTGATTATAAAGGGATTACTTGGAGAACCATCAAACAGAACTGGATTTCTTGTCATCTCAGCAGCGGGACACCAAAAGGAACTCCAGATTGGTAAGACATGTTCTCTACCAAACTATTCATAACTTGAACAAAATATGTTCATTTAAAGTGAATATTTTCTATTTTTCAGGCTTTTTTCTATGACCTGGAAAAGGTATGTTTTCATGCTTATATCAGCTTGATCCCACAGGATTTAAAACTATTTTACAAGCTGGATATTTTGTTTCATGTTTAATATGATTTGCTTTCGCTCCAGTTACGGATAGGTTTAAGGATGGGCTTAAGGGTGGGGCTTACAACGACACAGCAACGTTTTAAAATAATTACAAATTGTCATGAGATTGTGTTGCATATATACAATTATTTACACAAAACACAGTGGTGGTTTCCCATATACTTCCATAGTACTTAATGTTTACCACATACTCCATGGTATTTCCATGGCACTTTATGTACTTGAATACTGTGACATTGTCTTAAAAACATGGTTATACTATAGTACTAATCAGGACTTTTTCTAAGTGTTTGTACCATATAGTCGATTAAATATGATATCTAAAGCCAACGTCAAGATAACAGTTGCATCCTCTTTGTGTTAACAACAGGAGATTCGAGCCTTAGAGAGATACATACGACGGCTAGAGTTTCAGATTAGTAAGGTAACACAAACATTGGTCAACTTTGGTCTTTTCTAACTGTACAACACCAACGTACGTGACAGTAGTATGTAAATTGAGTGTGTTATTGACAGGTAGAAGAGCTGTATGAGTCCTACTGCATCCAGTGGCGACTGTGTCAGGGTGCTTTAAACATGAAGAGAGCGTTTTCTCTCTCTCCTTCTTCACGACAATCCAGAGAGAGTTTACTAGAGTTGAGCCGAAACCACAGACACAGTCTGGAGGTAAGGTCTTGATACAACTATCAGTAACACTATCAAGATACTAATTTGTTCGAGGATGCATTGTGCAGACATTTTGGATCGGATTCGAAAATTTGAGCATTAAAAGTGAGAAACTTTTATAAAGTTAGGGATTCGGTTAACACACATCTCTACCTGCAGGACATGTCTGCAATGGAAGGAGAACTAGAGATCCTGCTGGGAGAGCTACAAATCAAAATGAAAGGTACAAGACACACACCATATGCAGGAATTTGAATTTCATAGAAACATCTGTATATGAAATATTTAAATTTTTCCTCTTTTTTCCAAAGGGTTGATAGGTTTCGCTCGGCTTTGCCCAGGAGATCAGTATGAGGTGAGCAATTTTAACTCAACATATGGAAGAAACATGGCTGGTTATGGATCAGTTACTGCTGTTATACACTTAATGTATGAACTTAACAAAAATAAAACTTCGGACTTCATCACACTTTCATTTCACAAAAAAACAAAGTGCTCTTTTTTCAATGTAGCGCGAGACAAAAAGTAAACAGATGCTGCTGAGCTGGAAGGAAAAATAATATCTTCTTAAGAAAATAAAGTTGAGAATAATGATTACAAGTAAATAATGTTTGACAAGTTGGTCCGTTACTCGCACAACACATTGCGCTTACAGTAATATCATACGGACTACATTCATGAAGTATCTAAACAGTTTCAAAAAAGACTTTCCAGAGATTATATCTATGACATTTAAAGGGACAGTTCCCCCAAAAATGCAAATCCTGTCATCATTTACTCACCCTCAAGTTGTTCCAAATCTGTATAAATGTCTTTGTGCTGATAAACAAAGAGAAAGATATTTTGAAGAATGCTTGAAATACTTATTGGCCACCATCTACTATCATAGTAGAAAAAATTACTATGGAAGTCAAAAGGTTCCCAGAACTGTTTGCTCTCCTTCATTCTTTAAAATATAGACAGAACAAAGAAATTACAAATATTTTTTTTCCATATGGTAGTCAATGGTGGCAAAGAACTGTTTGGTTACAAGCACTCCAAACATGTGTTCATCAGAACAAATACATTTTTACAGATTTGGAAAAACTTGAGTGTGAGGAAACGATGACACAATTTTCATTTTTGGGTGAAATGTCCCTTTAAGGATTTTTATTCACTTTTATGCATCTTTTGAGCTCCATAAAGCGTATAAGGTTTGGAAACATATGAGGGAGAATCCCCTATAAAACATAAGCATTATAAATCTCAGATTCACTGCGTTAAGACAGAAATGCCTGATGGTGCCTTTAAGTTAAAATGACTTATTTCACCAGCCATTTGGAAGACATTTTTAAGGCAAGGTTTCCAATGACTTCATGCACAATGGAATGTGGTCACGGGGCCCTCAGGCACGCTCATACACAAAACGCACATGCAAGGGGCCCGATACTTTCTGGACACCTAAGACACAAAGTATATGACGCATAAACTGATAAACAAAAATGATTTCACTTTCTTCAGTCATTTAAGTGGAAGCATGATGAAGTAAATGTTCCGTATCAAACAAAGCCAAAATGTTTGATATTTTGTTATTAAATGCAATAACGTTCATACAAGGGTTCAAATACGTCTTTGGACCCCTATGTAGGTGTTAATCCGGTTGGGCCGACAGAGATGGAGAATCAGAGGACGAATACAGAGTGATGACAAACAGCTGTGGGATGAAGAGGAGATGGTCTTTCTCCCTCACATTCATGCCAATTTTGAGATTAAGGTGAGCTCGATCACATACGCTCACACCTGCGCAAACATCACTTCCTGTCAAGGTCTCAGTGGGGGTTGTGTTGACAGAAGCGTACAGTTCTTTTGTCTATATGCTGTTTGTTACATCTAGATAGAGTTTCATCTGACATTTCTAAAACCGCCCACAGACCCCCGAGAAAATGATAGAGATGTTTAACAGACTCTCTGAAGATTTGGCATAGAGTGAAATTATATAAAATGTTATTTTGCGTGTAATTGATTCCATTTTTGAAAATAGATAGTGCTCTATCTAAACCTGTGAAAGTGATGAACATCAAATCTCAAATATAGAAATGTTCGTTTTATTCTTACTAAGTTCTGCTGTTACTAATGTGTTTTTTGTCTGGTGGATGATTAAGTGGGTGAAAAACACTGTTTTATTTCATTTTAATACATTTTTACTGTACTGGAATAGTACAAAATGTGTGTTTCCTCCTGACTGCAAAAGGAAATGGATGAAAAAAATAATACCATATTGAGCGAAAAACGAAATCCTAATTCTTTCATGAATATTACATAAAACCATAGGATTCACTAGATTTCTGAAATATTAAATAATACATTTATAAAAGGTATTATTTAATAAAAGATAGATTTTAGGTGTTCAATCACTTTTGACTGGGAGAAGTATGAGTAAAGGAACCAAAGTCATATCGACCACTGTGTCAAAGTATTCTTACAATAAGACTTATATTTTCTGTGTTCTCTTTCCAGGTGACAGAGGTGAAGGGGCTGAGTTCAATCCTGGTCGGCATGGTAACATGCAGGAGTGCAGATTTTTTTACATCACGACCGCAGATGATGGTTGTCGACATTACGGAACTGGGAACCATTAAACTGCAGCTAGAAGTGCTTTGGAAGTGAGTGCACATGTGTGATGATTACAAGGCAGTAAAATATACAGCTGTACAAATGTTAATACTGTACACTGCAAAAAATAGTATAAATTAGGGCTCAATTAATGTGAAACACTTTAAATAAGGTGCTATTTGTTAACAATTAGTTAATGCTTTAGCTAAAAAAGACCTATACAGCATTTATTAATACGTAATGAAAATCAAATGTTGTCACTGTTAACATAAGTTAATGCATCATGAATTAAGATGAATAACTTTATCGACACGAAATAACATTAACAGGGATAAATAAATACTGATTTTAACTTTTAACTGTTTTAACTGTCTAAACTTTTTTCTACAGTGTATTATGTAACTTTTTTATCCAGTTTAATATAACAGTCATTCATCAATGGGTTTGAGAATCTAGAACAATGCTCAATACTTTTAAAAGTGCCAATGACTTATAGATATTTCACAATTCTTAAGTGTGTTCAAAACAAACTGTGTAGTTGTTTAAAGGGACAGTTCACCCAAAAACAAAAATTTCATGTTGTCGGGTCAAATGCTTTCCATGTCCTGGTTCTTTTTGTTCTCGTAAGAGTTTGACAGCATTTTTCCCATTTGCTTTAATTGTTTGAAAAAGAACAGCCAAAATGCATCACTGTGTTCCACTGCAGGATAGAAACAACAGGAGGTAGAGTAAACTCATTTAGGGTAAACTGTCCATTTAATTGATCAGATTTTAACATAACGATATATCAGATTATTGCAGTTAGAGGGTTCTGCGTTCAGATGCTTGATGGTTAAATTGACCTGTATCAACATCTGGAATTGAGAAGTAAACAGTGCTCATCACAGGATACACTTTTTTCATAAAATTGAGTAGAAACATTGAATAAACTACTATCAGCTCTCTATCTCACACACACACACCCCCAGTGTGTGAGGCTCTCTCAGAGACAGCAAGATAGCCACTACAGAGAGAGAGCGAGAGAGAGAGAGAGAGAGAGAGAGAGAGAGAAAGAAAGAGAGAGAAAAAGAGAGAGAGCATTGAATAAATAGCCTATCACACACGCACACGCAGATCAAATTTCATTGTTTTTACAAAATCCAGGTGGAAAAGATTTTTCACTCCCTGTTTTTAAAAGCGTCACTAAATTAAACACGTCTCACAGCCTGTTCAGCGTCTCTTACCTCTCTCACTTTGAGTGTGTGTGTGTGTGTGTGTGTGTGTGTGTGTGTGTGTGTGTGTGTCGTGTGTGCGTGCGTGTGTGTGTGTGTGCTCACTAGCATCACCTCATTTCCTCTGGTTCTGCTCTGTCTCTGTTAGCAGTGTCACTCTCTATTACCAATGACGACAAACACAAACTTAACATGTCATGCACCGAAAGCCTGAGTGTGTTTATGTCACACTTTTATGTCTATTTTTGATTGCGTTGACAAATAAGTGAAACGATATGTTTATACGACATTATGAAATATTAAATATGACACTACTGCTCAAAAGTTAGTGTTTCTTTCTAAATTTTAAATTATAGAACTTGATCAAAACTACGGAGGTCACAAATGTAACTACGGAAATTGTTTTGACATAAAAAGTTTAACCTAATCTGTTATATTTTAGCAGTGTCGGACTCGTCACTGCTAAAATGTGCAGAACTTTTCTTTCTTACATAATCAGGAGGCTTCTCGGGGTCTCAATCTTCAAATAAAAAATGTGTCAAAAGATTTTTAAGACCATGAGTGACATTTCAGTCACATGACCTCAAACATTTCATTGGTGTTCTTGTACTTGATTCGCAGGAACAAAACAAAACTTAATTTCCAGAATGAACTGCAGGGCTTGCAGTTATAAATAATATGAATATTACATTTGCTTAGCAGTTATTATCATAACGCGTGTTTAATGTAATATCAGGAGAATCTGCACACAATGCTTTGCGGGGGGAATTTTTTAAAATAATGTTTTGATAGCAAATATTTTTTTAAACAAACGTTACTACATGTAAAGATTCTGTCAAGTGAACTTACAATAACCTTCAGACTTCTACACTCTGGGCGAGCCTTCTTTTAAAAGTGGGCGGGGTTTCAGGAGGGGAGTGGCATTCAAGTCTGAGCTCATCCTCGCCCCCACTAGACGTAAGACAGGAAAAGAAAAATCCAAAAAAGAGCAAAAATTACAAGAGGCTTGTCTCTGTGTTTTAAGGTTATTTTGAGCATCAGGTGTTGGTTGATAACCAAGTATAGAAAACTGTATAGTATTATGTTTAAGGGTGAGGTTATGGGTAAAGTTATGTTTAGGGTTGTGGGTGGGGTTTTGTCAGGATAATGATAGGCGCTAGCTATGAATGAAGCTAAATACCAACACAATAGAAATTTCAGTTTAAATGCAAACAACCACAAATGCTTATTTTCAGAATGTTTGGTTTAATGTCTCAGGCTTTGTTGTTTCTAGACATCTTTTTTTTTTTTTTTACGTGTTTGTCACCCGCTGGATGTCAGTCTGTCATTCTTGTACTCAATCTCTCTTTCTCTGCCTTTAGTCCATTTGATAGCAGTGAGGTGAGACCAATCATAGCATCTGCCAGCCGACAGTCTATCCACAGAAAGGGATCCATATACAGCTGGACACCTCCCAACACACCCAGTTTCACAGAGAAATACTTTTTAGTGAGTTAAAAACAAAAGAACACACCCAAACACTTAGCACGACCAATCAATCACAAAAATGGATGGGTGAAGTGTGCCATTCATAAAATTGTGCAATTTAATGAAGCCGAGTTGTAAAAGTAATGTATCTTAAACGCCATCACGTGATTTGATCTCTCTTCGGTCTAGTCTATGATGCGGCAGCTACAGGATGCAGACAGCTCTTTTTCCATTGGTTCACGTGAATCTAGGGGTGTGTCTCTACTCAGCTACCTGGCTGACTCCACCCAAACTCTCAATCCTCCAGCCTATGAGAAGACGAGTCACCTGCCGCTCACACCCCGCCAACATACAAAGTTACAAGATGAAGAGATACTAAAGACGCCACCACGAGATGTATGAACTTTTTGATTTGATTTTATATCAAATAAATATTGTTTCTAAAATGTATAATCTAAGTTGCTTTGGATAAAAGCATCTGCCAAATGCATAAATGTAAATGTTATATTTAAGTTTATAGTAAAGTTAATATGATCTAAATTTGTTCATTTTTTCTTTGGAATGTCCAATGAATCCTTTACAGGTTCTGGAACTTGCATTAAAAGTAAATTGGGTTAAATGTGACTTTGTGTTAATCTTTGTTGTCGCATACAAAAAAATCCTCACAAGAAAGGCAGGGATAGGGCAACAGACAGTATATTACAATAAAATAGTAAAGAATATACAAAAAAGGACAAACCAAGAAAAATGAAGTATTACACAATAGGAAAAGGTCAATCACAGTACAAGAGAATCCATATGCATACATACAGTGATGCTGTACCTTTATATCTTTTTCATGATAACTCTAGGCAGAGGAGAGTCTGGAATGGCCATCAGAGACTGACACAGCATCCCCCAGCCCTGCGGAAAGCAAGCGAGACTCCATCTTCCTCTTCCACCGTTACAGCACACCTGACATCCTCCGGAAAAATGCAAACGGGACCCCCAGCACAGGTGACGGAGATGCACAGGTGACAACGGCCCCGGATGAGACCGCCATAGAGGAACCCTCGTTCAACCAGGTACCTGAGACACCTATCGAGAAGGACAAAAGTTTAAGCAGATCTCAGAGGAGAGCCGTGTCTATGAGAATTAGTTCACTGCTAGAAGATCTAGATTCAGCGCTGCAGGACATGAGCATCGTAGAGACGGAGTTAAAGACATTTGATCTCCAGATACGTCAACTAAATGAGGTGTTAAAGGTGAGATGAATGAAATGGCTTGCATGTGCATTTTACATGACAAGGCTGCACAAATATCATGAAACTGTGTTCTTGTCTACTTTGCTGGTGATAGAAGGACCTTGACCCTCCACAGATGCCCTCATGTGAAACACTAGCTGTGGACGAAGAGGAAGTGCTGGGAAGTTTTGACTTCCTCTCAACAGATTTTAATGAAGATGAAGTCTCGTGCATGGGCAGTGTCAGGCTCAGACACACCGGGTACAGCAAACTCAGTTATTAAAGCATTCATGTATGCAAATCCATGCAATGTTTATTCCACATAATACAACGACCGTTTCTGGGCAGCTATTGTGTTACATGAAGAGTTTGTGCGCCCTCTTGTGGATGAAATGAGGTACTCCATGTACAACAAGTTGGTTTGGCAAATACTAAACCAAAAATAAAATATAATATAAAAAATAAATACATGTATTTCTAATTTAAAATAAAATGTATTAATATGAATATAACATAAATAGTGTAATCACATAATTATTTATATTTAAATATTTTATAATCAAAATATTAAGTGGTTCATAAAGATAAGTCCATTTACGATTCATTAAAATTATATCAATATTAATATTCTAATTAAAATATATACACTACAAGGTACTATTTGTTCCTTGTTTTGCAGAATTGGTTCGTTCCACGAGAATACACTGAGAAGTATGGGTCTGCTTTCAGAAGACATTAATGAAGGACAGATGAAACACAAAGAAAACAATGCAGTAAAGCCATCACTTAGTACGGGGGTCTCCAGCCTCGACCAAGCCCTGGACACCCACCTAAACATCTGCAAAGTTCTGCTGGAGGTGAAAAGATTAGTTTGATAACAATCAATATCTATTGTAAAACAACTGAATTTAAATAGTTATGCTGAGGTTTTCTGTCTCAATGTCATTCTTAAGAAGATAGTTCGTAATATTAACAAAGATATATACAAAATAACAAAAGTGGCTAATAAAATGTACTGTGTTACCTGTGTGCAGGCACTGAAGTGTGTAAGCTCTGATCTCGTGCACAAACACATCACAGAGGAGCTGTCACGACAAACTGACATGCTGGAAAACATCATCACCCTGTCTGAGATGAGAGATGAGATCTCTGCCACACAGTGTAGGTATCACAGGAAAGCTGGACCTTGAATGAGTAAACAAAGCACTTCAAGGTCTTAAAATGATCATGGCATAATATTCTTTTCAAACAAGAAACTTCAAGAATTTATGATTGACTGAGAAAGATTCAAGTTAACACAGTTGACACTAGAAATGACTGTCACAGGGTGTTTTGTCGTAAAATGAAGTGTTGAAACATGCGTGTGGATGTGTGTCAGTGTTGTGCAGCTCTCCTAGGGGAATGGAGGTATTTTGGAAGGAGTGTTGTGAGAGTGACTCACATTTCTGCTGCTCCACTGATGGGTTTCTCAGGGCACTGCGCAAACATTACATTCACAAAGTCAAAGCCAAACAGCCTGGACAGGCTGATGCAGGTTTGCATCTTCCATGTTATTTTTCCTTTAAAAATGTTATTCACATGTACAGGCTAATAAATAGTAGATGTTGTGCAGATCTGTTAAATAAATCCAAAACAACAAAAATATTCGAATATAGTCCAAAACCATGCTGCAAATAAAGACCACCGCAACAGCTTTGCAACTACAAAAACAAATCCTTCAAAAATAACAGGGGTACGTTTATATATACTTGCTGATGAAGTACACTGAAACCAGAGCTGTTGAAAAACAGAGTTACGACACTCCCATTGACGTCCGTTGAAAGAATGGAATGCGGAAGTAACTCGTGTCATGGAGTGACCAAAAGTTCCAAACACTGCACTGAAGCCCATTCATTTCAATGTCTCCCAAACGCATTTGCTGTACAGTTGGTGAAATAACAGCATGTTTATACATTTTAACAAGTTGGCAGACGTATCTTATATTAATAGAACATATAATTATAGATCTTATATTCAAGTTCAAGTTTATTATTTATTACTCCCCAGACAAAATGTTGCTATAAATGTTGTCAACGTGGTATTCAGTGTACACAACGACGCACCCTTTCTGTCGAGAACACATCCGGGTACTTTTATGCGTTCTCTGTTCTTGTGTTCTAGAGTATTGGAACGGACTTTGACGGTTATTGATGATGTAGAGCGAGAACATGAGGACACAAGACCGCTGACGAACGGATATTGAGAAACGGCCCGAGTGTCGTAACTCTGTTTTTCAAGGGCTCTGACTAAAACTAATACACAAAAAAGGACTACAGAAATGTGAAGTAGAAGTGATGTCAAAATAAAGGTCCTTTAACGGCGTCCTATTGGCCATTAAAATTAAGAAACGACGCTATCAACTTTTTTAGTCATGGGTTTTGAACTCAGTTGCAGTATTTACATTATTAAAAATAACACAAGTGAGCTACATGAACAGGAGTTAATTGGGCCAGACACATTAAACTATTTATAACTATAGTGAACTATGTGAGAGAATTTCCATTTTGTAGTGGTGTTTGAAACCCTAGTGGACATTATCAAGCAAACTCAGCCCCCATAATGCAGTGCAATAACTCAAGGTCTATATGATACCCATAATGCACCTTGAGGCAGAATACATTTCCCTCAGAGAAAGATGCAGCATTGTCCAAATTTGCTGACTCAAGTTCATTAACTTCAAATTGAATACATTTAAGTGAACGAGGGGAGATAGCCAATTTTTAATACAGCCGAAACTGAGTGTTAGCATTATTTACACATTCTAATATTAACTATTAATTAAATTGAATTAATTATTCCTTCAAAATTTAATTCTGAAACCAATTCCTAACCGTTTGGAAAACACAGTTACTATTACATTACATTGTTTCCTCTTTTGTTGGTGTTTGGTAATGTTAGTGTTGTTTTCTCCTGTAGTTTTTGGTCAGCTGCTTCGTCAGGTTCAGTGCAGTTGTATGATGGCGTCTGTAAGTCCATGCACTACAGACAGAGTGTCTGTGTTTCAACTGTTAGTCTACCTCAACCGATGGAATATAACTGACTTTGGAGAGCACATCTCGCATCTCTCTAAAGAAGGTAACGCCACAAACTCTCCCGCTATCCCAGTTTACATTTACATTAAAGATTTAAAAAAATATGTGTTATTAACCCGCCCAAGGATAACAAAAACAAATGTCTGAGAAACTTTTCCCCAGTTGGCCTGAACATCAATCAATCAGTCTGAAGTATTCTTCCCAATAAATCTCATGTCTTCTGTGATCGGTTTGCTTCAGTGTATCTGATAGCCTGTCTGGAGAGTCCCAAGAGGAGGCGAGCCCTGAAAAAGCTGAAAGGGAGGCGGATCTCCGAGCTGCAGCCGACGAATCGCACGCTACAGCTTCTAGCCAAACTACAGACCGATGCCAATCACAAGGTGACCTCAGCAGCCGCTTCTTGTCTCAGGAGGGCCTCGAGATGCAAATCCTTCAGGACAAAGGTTAAAACTCACTGCATATCTGTTAATAGTTCACATAGAGAAATAAAACAAATCCCAGCAAATATCACACTAGAGACTGTATTGCAGGCAGTGGTTCGCTATACAGATCTGTTGATAAAGGGCAACGCGCAAGTGCAACGCGAGGCCTGTCTTGCTTTGAAATGTCTGAAGGTGAGTTATAAATGTGTGTATACTGCAACTGCTTCAGAATAATCTGATCTCGTTTCCAGTTTTATGTGCGATATTCATCAGAGAACCAGACAATCAATTGTGAGTGCCAAACCTGTCACCATACTGAAATCTTAACAGTGTGATTCACAGCCCCAGAAATGTGATCTCGCATCCAAGAATTGTTGAGGGAAATAATTAAACAAATTGAATGACGTCGTATGAACGCAGATTATCCGTCAGGGATCCTATGACCGCTCTCATCTTAATCCATTCTAATACTATATACTGTAATAAATTTCATCCTCTGTTTAATCTTTAATCTGACATTCTTTCTGATCCTGACAAATTTGGCTTGATGTGCTGATGTGTATTTTAAAAAACAGTGCACCTTTGTTTTCCTCATTTGTATTAGTCATGAAGTTGTTTGTATCTCTTAGGCTTCAGAAAGTGCAGAGCAGGTGGCCGAACTGTGGCTGTCCACAGATGAAGACCTGAGAAACGCTGCCCGTGAGACCGTGTTATCGTTTGGTAATTGACTCTTAAACTAGGCCTACTAACTATAGTCTACTATAGTACATATCCACGTGTCATGTCCTTCCAAGGATCCCCTTGAAAATGCAGTAGATTCATTTTGTGTCTTCATCACATCTGATGGCCTAACATTTTTGGACACACTCATTTCACATTAAACACTGATTTGCGGTCGTTTAACATTATTGTCATGCTGTTTTTTGTGTTCCTATTTAGGTAAGAAAGGCCACATGGCGTTCCAGCAAATTGATCGGATCTATGAGATACAGGATGACGCTTATATGAACCTGGAAACTGAAATCACAGTCCTTTAAAAATAAAGGAAACTCAACTGAAGTTTTAGGAGAAGACTGGATAGTGTGTACGTCTCTACTGTGCCGGCTGTTTTTTTAAGGAACACATTTCCCAAGTGTCTGCTCATATTGCCCAGTATTTATGCATTGTAGTATATGCACTATTATGACTATCCTTTGTATTTTATGAGTGAAATATTTATGAAAGAACTATTTTCCATGTTTCATCTGTATTAAAATAAATAACCATAAAATATTATATAAATAAATGTGTCAGTTTTTTGAGTACCTCATTACCCGTGAAAAAGCATCCTTTAAAAATAACAGCTATAATATATATGTATACATTTCATACAGTATCTAGTTTTGATAATCAGGTTACAAAAAATGCTAATGTTACGCAATACTGGGTGTATGTTACAGTTTAGTCACTGACGGTATTTGTACCTTTTGCTTGTGAAAAGTTAAATTCATTAGACAACTCAAGATCAAGGTTGATGACATTTTCCTAAGAAATATGTCGTTTTTTTGTGATTTGCTTGGTTTTCTTCTTACACATTCACAACAGTTAGCCGTTGATCATTAGAAACTTTATTGAATTAAAAGTTGTGACAGCATTTGAGCTAAAGGTGCAGTACAGGTCGAGATCCTATAAAATGCCTTTGGCTCAATTAATATTCACCTCTGACAACATTTATGTCACCTCAATCCTCTTAACACTTGAATTCATACTGATTATTGACACATGAACAGAAACCCAAAATCGTAATATACAAATTTATACACGCACACACATTATCATCTACCCTTTGGGGAAAAACAGCATCCAGAAATGAAAGAACGTACACTGACTGAACACAATGATTATGGAACCCTAAAGGTAACCCATGCAAGCGTCAGATTCCTTAACCAAAGGTGAGATTCCCGTGTGCCTCGGCAGGGAATGAGGGCAGTTTGTTATGTGTTACAGCGAGACTGTGAAGCGGTTGTCGACGTGGGTACAAAGAACTGAAATTTTCCAGCATTTCTGGTATATTTTCTAAACAGTCCGGATTGAGATTGCCCAAGAACTGTGTAAGAGTTTCACTGGGGACTGAAGATCTAACCTAGGTGCCCACAATATTCGGGTCGTGTGCAGAGTCCGGCAGTTGAGAATCGTGGCAGTGATATAGAAAGCAGTTTCCCCAGCAGCTGTAGCAGATGAGAAACAACGCCGCCAGGAAAACTAAGGCACAAATGGTACATGGCTTCCTCTCCAACAGGAAGCTAAGCAGATAGAAGCCCATGAACATCGAGTGGTTAAACCACAGGGCTGGATTTAGGGGTTTAGGGATCAACAGGACTGGGAGTAGCCACTGGAGGCAGTACATTGTCTTTGTGTGGAGGGTGGCCGAGTATGAGCTCAGATATCAGACAGGATGGCTGGTGTCACTACAATATCACAAATCCCTTGTGTTTCGGCAAGGGATTAGACTTGGTGTTCAAATTCCAGGGGAGGCCTACAGAATAGAAAAAAGACAGCAACAAATACATAAGAGTCAGATTTATCGTTTTTGACACATCATTCCCAGCTTGTGTTACAGTCAAGCATACCCACCACCTTATAAGGTACCATTGGTAAAGCAACAGGGCGTATATTAAGAGATTGTAGCCAGCAGGCTATTTTTTGATTATGGTGTCGAGTTTCCAATACATGGCTGACAACCACTCCAACTTCAATCATTATAAACATCATACCATTACTTCAATTGATATTTGACTATTTGTGCTACTTAAACATTTAAAACAACGACGACAAATATTGAAAAAGTGGGGAACCTCTATACATTAATCGTTGAGTGATGCGAAAACTATTTATTTTAAAACATTAACTGCACATGAAAGACTTTGAAAGATAATCTGCCACACTCGAAAAACAATAGTTTCATATTTCGACAAACATTACTGACAACAGTGTTTACATGGAGGATGTCCAGTAACGTACACTACAACAACTGCTACACATTAGATGTTTGTGTGCTATTTACCACACTTGTGTACATGATACAGATTTTAGGGTGAGTTTATAGTTGTATGACTACAAAAAAAAACAATGACAGCACAGTACAGTTAGCTTGTTGGCTAACCGGATATCTAGCATGCGTTAGCGTGTAGCTAAATGTAAGCGGCAAATGAAACATTCTGAACGGAAATTGGAAAATATTCAGTACGTCAATCGGATATATTCATAACGAAAACATAAAAACGTTTGAAAAAAAAAATGTTTTATACCTGCCATTCTTTAAATTCAATCCTGATCTCTCAAATAAGCCGTCGCCATTGCTTTTGGTGATTGCGTAGATTTGTGGAACTCTAAGGACCCTTCGTGCTACCCAAATGCCTGATTATAATTCAGAAACTTCATTATCAAAGATAACTGGAATTGTAAAAAAACGCTTCCCAGACGTTTCCATGGTTGTGCTCATTGTAACAACAACTTTGGGGGAATATTTATTTATTTTAACTGCCAAAAACAGGATATGTATGAAGTGTTTATATATTTTTTGTTTTGTACATTTTCACAGAAAATAATTTTGGCACTAGTGCACAATGCTTGCTTTGTTTTACTTTGGTACCACTTTTTGATTTATGATGTGCCATGTGAAATTATAAATTTGGGGAAAAAATGAATATTTGCCTGAATTTGAATATTGATTTACTCATGATATAGAGACTATCATATAGAAGTTAAATGAATTGGAAATAAGGAGAAAGATATTAAAGAATGATCTTGATGCTCTTGTCTCAAACCGTCTCACAGGGACATTATGAATGTCAAGGTAGCGTAAAAAACACATTGGCCTATTATTTCTTGGAAAGATGGATGAAGAAACAGAAGTCCCTTAGTATAAACAATTCAATAAATATTGCACAGTTGATGCTTTATGTTGCAATTGCAAGCGCTATATTTCCCTGGGTTCTCTTAATGCACTTTTGGATAATATCCTAAAATGATTTAGCCAGATATGCTTTAGTTTTTGCAGCTTGGGCTTTAAAAAAGGATCATCTGATGTTGTTGCCATGGAAAACTTGAAGCTAAGGAGGCACTGGGACAAACAGCATGGCATGAACTTTGGCTATTAGATTGTAATTGATTGGCACTTTACCCAACATGCACTACAATGATAGTAGTTAAAATAATAAAAGATTTATAAAAAATGAAATCAGATTATTCAAACTAGTGTTGACTGGTATACAGATAAACTTGTTAAACACATACACTATATCATTACATGCTTTAAACAAAGCTACTGGTCTTAACATGCAAACCAAACATCACATTTATTTCACTGAAAGATTTAAAACATGTGCAGTGTTAATACATCTTACTATCTTATACTTTTTATACCTATAACAGTCAGCTACCCAAAAAGAAAAGATCAGCATGGACGATCAAACAGCCTGATCAATCTCTGACAGATTAGATCTCAACAGAGACCAGTGAAGCTGATCAGGGCAGACACGCCAGATTGCATTTCAGAACCATATAAACAAGCCATAGCAGACTATATGCGCATACAGAACTGGATTGTGAAGCTGACGAAGAATCTGACATGCTGGTGCGTTTGCGTTTAACGCCGAAAAATGATCGCCTTTCTTTCGCGCATGGCTAAATCTTCCCTCGAGATCTCCGTGAAGAAGGTCTTCCTGCCAGGATCTCACCGTTACCATGATATCTGTGGAGCCATCGCGCCTGGAGGTAAGTAATCGCTCTCTAACCGCTATTTATTAGATGGATCTCTTCTGTGCTATTCGATAAAACCTTTATCGCACTATTAATAAAGAAAAAAGAAAAACAATCGCTGGCTGATATGCAAAGCAAAAGGCAAGACGCCCGGGGTGTTACAAGGTCAAAATAATGAACCCACTATGTGTTAGGTTACGCGTAAAAGCGCGAGTTATATCGTCGACAACATCGTGAAGCGCACGTAATCGTTGCTGTAAGAAATGAGATTGTATGCGTCCTGCTGACATGTTGATACGGTGTTTTGGTTTAATGACCGCGTTCCTCCGTTCTGTTTAATATCAGTCTGATGAGATCAATTAGGCGGTGCGTTAGTTGTCACTTTTAACGCAAACCGAGCGCACAGATGCACACTGACAAATTGCTAATTCGTCATGTTAAACGACCGAACGGCACAATTTGCTAAATGGATTTATGATATATGCCATATTTAAATAAACACAGGCAAGCAACCACAATAAATCCGTCGTTTTGCTATAAACCCATAATGAAATATAGGAAGAGTATAAGAAAAGTATCTTATAACTGTTAATATTTAGTATGCACTTCAGACCACCGTGAAAGCAAAAAACATACAGAAACTACCACAGACATTATAGTAGGTTTGATGGCTATAATTAGAATTGTGCAGTTTTTAATGGAAACTAAAATGGTCTCTGTATGTCTCTACTGGTATCGGGTTGGGTTTCTATTGGTGTTATCTGGCAAAACGGAACCCAACACAACAGAACACAGTCAGTTTATAATGGAAATCAATAAAATGTCTTGTTTTTACTGCAGTGTGTCGTTTGTAACAAAATATATAACAAATTGGATTTATTTACTGAAAATGATCTTATAACAAGATTTAATATTTAAGATCCTGACAAATATTCCCAGCTAACTGTGTTTTAAAGGAAAACATGATGGTCTCTGTGGGTCTATGTGTTGGCGGCTATTGGTGGGGTGTTTTTGAGCAGGGTGTCGTTTTGCTTTAAAACTATAGTATGAAGTATCTGTTCTCTTTCAGGTGAAACGAGAGGTGTTTGATTCAACATGAGTCCAGGCGCTCAGTGTAGATGGAGTCTCTGAACGCCGTAGAGCTCCGTGAACTGGGGGATGGGAGCGGCCGAGAATCTCAGCAGGCCTCATCAGCACCGCGGACAGCGACCGGCATCGAAAACGCGTCGTTCGAGGATGAAGAACAGGGAAAGAGGATCCGTGTTACGTCGAGAACATGTGGACCCGACTGCATGGCCATCGAGCATCAGTCAAATCCAATGCGTATTCAGAGAGAAGTGCCCTCCCCGCGCTCCGACGACGAGCCCGAGCTCGAATACAACGACAATTCGGTGGACTACGGCTTCATATGCGCGCTCATATTCCTCATCAGCGGAATCATATTGGTTGTAATAGCCTACACGATCCCCAGAGAGGCGAGAGTCAACCCGGACCAGGTGACAGCGCGCCAGATGGAAAAACTGGAGATGTATTACGCGCAGCTCGGTTCGCACCTCGACAAATGCATTATTGCGGGACTTGGCTTGCTCACTCTTGGGGGGATGCTCTTATCTGTTTTGTTAATGGTGTCTATATGCAAAGGGGAACTGTATCGGAGGAGAACTTTCGCCAGGAGACACATGAAGTCGTACGGATCTGTTAATATGAGAATGAGACAGCTGGCGGAGGGTGATGGGAGGGACGCGCTCGTAGAGTCTGAACCGAGCGCTGCCACTGACGCCACGAACGGTAATGAAGCTCCTACCGGAGCGCAAAGCACGTAGCACAACCGAATCACAAGGGTTAGATACATTTTCATGAGGAAACATCAATTCTTGTAAGGCAGCAAAGAGGGTTCAGGCCTTGGGTAAGTTTGGCAGTGACTTCAATTAAAACCGCATTTTGATGTATATAAAAGTTATGAGAAGAAATGTTGCTAAAGGTGGAGCCTTGGACCTTCAGAAAGTTTGCACAAAATGTTCTTTGTAGTGGTTCCACAGACTGTAAAATGGGAAAAATATGAACCTTTAAAACGGTTCCTCTTCCTGATCTCCTTTATTTTTATTTGGAAGGTATAAGCAATTTTTAAAGCCTACAGAAAGTGATGGAGAAAGAAATGAAGAATGTACGATTATAAATATACTGCTGCCTTGCAAGGACTGCAGTCATTTTAAGATCCAGACAAACATGCACAACAGAATGTAACAGAACAATGATTTATGTCAAAGACCTTTGATAGAAAGCACAATGGTCAGCCATCATAAAGCCGAACTAACTCAACATGCTGCAATATAAACCTCCATCAGCTACTTTACAAAACTTGAAATAAATGTGTGTATAATCTTCACTAGAACACTATGAATGGAATATGTGTAAACTACTATTATCCAAGGATGCGATATGCCTTAAGATGTTACAAAAGTTCATTATATACCGTGAACACATTTAGACTCATTTATTTGTAAAATGTTAGTGTTTTGTAGGACTTTGATGTATGCGTGGTCACTTACATGTAACATCACCACACGTTCACAGAGTAGAGGACAATGCCATGCTCGTAGAGAACACACAGACGTATGAATGCATAACATTTGAAATAAAATATCTATTTTACAATATCTGATATTAGCAGAAATGTGCTTAATAATAACAAAAATGTGAACATTTACTGTGATGGTGCAGTATGTCTATATTCCAGTAGAAAATATATATTTCCATAGCAATGTTTGGTTTCAATGACACAACAGATGCTTAAAGGAATATTCTCAACCCCCCTTTCAAAGACAATATGTAAGCAGGACACTATGGTCACATTTGACATTCACGTGTACTTGATCCCCCATATAGCTGACTGCATTATGGCCTTTGTTCCTGCTGAGGTAGTAACTATTATAAAGTACACTGCTCGAAAATACAACAAGACTGTAATCAAACTAAGCAAAAACCTAAGAACAGCAGATGTATTACACATCTTAGATATAGTAGAGATTAAAGTGCAATAGCCTACTATTTGTGAGAGAGAAAAAACTCATTCACTTCACAATCAGCAAGTGAATGTTTGGGGTCACAAATATTTACTTACGGTTTTTAGCCAGCAGGATAAAATCTTGAAGTTACAGGAATAGTTCATCTTCAAAATGAAAATTCTGTCATTATTTACACGCCCAACCTGTATGACTTTCATCCATCTGCAGAACACAAAAGACGATATTTTGAAAAATGTTGGTAACAGAAAACCATCGGTCCCCATTGACTTGCACTGGTTTTGTGTACATACAATAGAAGTCAATGGGGACCAAAAATCTTCTTTTGTGGCTTGTAGGAGAAAGAAAATCACACAGGTTTAAAACGACAACAGGGTGTGTAAATGACGATAGATTTTTTATTTTAAAGGTGAACTATTCCTTTAAAATAAAAATAAAGCAACACTTGCCTTTGTTCCTGTTAAAGTGAAAGCAGTTTGTACGGTTAACGTGAGCACATGGTGACAAATGCAGAGAATATTGTGCTTGTGAAAAAAATCTTTCCTCTAGAATTAAAAATATAACATATACCGTAGGTATTTATTTTCCAGTAAAAAATAGATGACATTCCAGTTTATTAGGATTCTTTAAAAAAAGGTTTACTAAACATTGAGGGGCAGTTTCCCGGACATGGATTATCTTAAACCAGGACAAGGCCTTAGTTAAATAAGGATATTTTTAAAAACATAATTTACAAAAAAACATTACTGGTGTACATCTTGAGACAAAACAATCACACTGATATATTTTAAGAACTGTCATTGCAAATTGTTTTAGATCAAGAAACTTCCAACATTTAAATTAATCTGGGACCTGGAAACCGCCCCTGAAAGTCTACACATTGTTTCAACTTTACTATATATTGTCCTTATCAAATAACCTATTTGGTGGTGTGCGACGTGTGATGACATGGGTTTAAACAAATATAAAATGTTCCATGTTCTGCCTGATGCAACTTCAAGTGCTGAAATGGATTAGTTGGATGTTTTGATATTCCATCATTTTTTATTGCATCACAAAATTGTACTATATATAGCTGTCATTTATTAACTGTAAGATGTTGGTTGTAGTCTGATGTGATAGGGTAAGAAGGAAAAGAGTGTCATGTCTTTGTGTAAAATATTGTCTTGTAAGCACAGAAGAATTTGTATTGATGACACTAAACGGTTATCCACCAGTTGCACCATGTCAGCTGTATACACAGTGTTGGTCTTACAGTGTTACAGTGGTCATGCACAAGCCCATTAACTAAATATTAAACCACTGTATTAACAAAACAACCCTAAATGTAAAGCTTTACCTTGGACCTGAATAGAAAAGAGAAAGTCATATTGGCTCTGTTCGGAATGGAACACCACTGTATTGTTAACCACATACTGAAGAAAAAGTATAGGCTAGTATGTGAAAAGCATGCAAAATATGAAATATTTAAACAAATGCTTTGGCACAGTGTCACACATTGCATGCTCAATTCTGCAAGCAGCATTCAGTTATTCCGACACAATTTCATTGCAATGCGTAACTATTTAATGAGGCGGCTATTTTGTATCAATTTGCACGTTCTCATTCGTTCGTTTTACTACAATCTGCCCCACCATTAAAGCCTTTTAGGGGTTAAGGGTTTTAAGGGGCTTCATTATTGTTTTTAAAATGAATCTTACAAATGTATCCATTAATAAATCATTTTTAAGTGCGCTTTTAGCATTTCAATCCAGTTTAAAATGTGTTACCTTCGGGCAATGTGGATAAATAATGAAATAAATTACTTGTTCGTTTGTCGCCTTGGATATAGATGGTTAAGCACATTGCATTGTGGGATACGGCGCACCATATAGTGTCATCTGTTTGTTTCAGCAAATATTTAAGTGTATCCTGTTATCTACTAAAAATAAAATTCACATACTATCCACAGTTAACATTTTCCACACTAAAGAATAAGCAGTGGTGTGCTGTTCCGCAGAGCACAGAATTTCAAGTGAGCACAATAAAGGGGTTTGTAGTTGTCGCTAATGAAAAACAGATGCTCGGCTTTGTTACTAAATCTCCATCGGTGTAAAATCTGTGAAGGTTAATCACGGAGAGAGCGGCACAGTGAACCGCTGCACTCCAATACTGCAGAGAGTTGTGTGCACAACATTTTGTATGGGCCATGCAGACTGTTATCCCATTTCTACTCTTTTTGTTTTAAAGCGAAAGCAGTGCCGCTGCACTCGGGTAAATCCCTGTGCTTTTAAAATGTAGGAGTGAACTGCATGTGTACTATGTGAGCTGTGCATTTGAATTCTGTAACCTCCTGTATGTCCAAGGCAAATGTTACCTTTTGATAAAGTTTCCATGCGTGAAATAAAATACTACTTTTTTTGTTGTTGTTCCTGTTGGCTGTGTCCTTTTTTAAGCTCAGTGCACCTATTGAACAGTAAAATTGTATCATTATTACATACAGAAATTGATGTGGACTGTGGTTCCATTCTAGTCATTTACTGTAGTAATTTAACTCAAATAAGTTCTTCACTTCCATCAGTCTGAAATGTAAAAGTATAGTGTGTCTGCAAAATTCACTAAGCACAACTAAACGAATCGGCACTTCATTTTTACAATGATACGCAGTAGTTTAATCGGGTCGTACTTAAAAGACGCTCTAGAGTGTCTTTATATCCGGCGCTGTCAGCAGAGTCCAGTCAAAATGCTCCATGACTCACAGTGGTCATTACAGCTATTGATTTCCGCTTCATCTGCTGGATACTTCAGCGTGTTTCTCTCATTGAAGTGACCATCTCAAACAGCTTCTCTGTTACATCTATTGACATTGTAAGGAGAGCAAGAGAAGGCGCAAATATGAGTTATAATAGTCATATAGGGGAACGGCATTTACACGAACTTGTTGTAAAAGATAGGAAAAGATGTAAGATTTAGGATTAAAGGTATAGTCCATCCAAAAATAAAAATTCTGTCACATCATCATGTGGTTCAAAGAAGACTCTTTCTGCTGAAGAACACAAAAGAGGATATTTTGAATAATATATCGTGGTTTGTGTCCATACAATGGAAGTTGATTGGGTCCAGTGATGTTTGGTTACCAATGTTCTTCAAAATATCTTCTTTTGTGTTCTGCAGAAAAAGAAAGTCATACAGGTTTGGTATGACATGAGGGTGAGAAAACGGTGTGTTGAAGTTCCCCATTAAAATTAAATTGTCTGTGTTTAAGCAGTGTGTGTCCATGCAAAACCCGCTGACAGAAATCTAGAATGCTGTGGGTGGACTTCTTCATTTTTTAGTAATATGTTTTATCAAATATAGATCAATCAAAACAAAGAAACATGGACAAATATTATTGGACAAATAGCAGTTTAATTTTCAGACACAGAATGATTAAGTATCAAAAACTGAAAAAATGAGTCAAACACAAACCTGGCATTAAAATGGAATTATAAGGACACTACAACACACCTTTAAAGTAGATTTATTCAAACACAAAGTGCATATCAGGGAACATCTGAAAACAGGAAGTCTTCTAAGAAGAAAATTGTTGTTTCCTCTCTACATGAACATGTCATCATAACCCGGAGGAGGCATGTGATCAGGGTCTGGCCTGGAAAGCGGAGAAAAACAAATGACATCAGAAGTGACGAGATGATGTAAACATATGAGGTTTCATATCTGAATTCAGGTAACTGACAGAACGATGGAAAAAAGGTTATGTTAAATGAGTAAAAAATCCCATATATAAAGAACTAGTTAGACTACCTCTAAAGTATAAAACAACAAAGTAACCTGAATTTTACTTTGCAAATATGGAAAGCCTGCAGTTTTAAAGACTAATAAAATACAAACTGTAAACCTGAAAAATGAGTTCTAGCACTAGAGATTAGGAATCTCAAATGATAAACGTAAGTTATACATTCTGAATATACGCTTGACTCTTACCCCGGTCTGTGACGCCCGACCGGACCGAATGGGTCAAAGCGGGCACCAGGGGGCACAGCGCCTGGGGGGAGGACTCCGGGAATACCGAATGATGGGTCAAACCCTGAGCGAGGAAACCCGGCACGCAATGGATCAACAATCATTCCTCCAGGCCTTCCACTGGAAAAGAAAAACCCAGAGATGAGAGTCAAGGTCAAATAAATAATTCAGTAAGCATGCTTGTAGCATCCTTTTAAGCCGGTCTCATTAATTTTGATTCTTAAGCGTTCCTTAAAAGCTTTCATTGTTAAACGAGTAATATGTCATTTTTATGTGAAAAGACGTATGGTTAAAAATTAAATAGAAGTTTTGATAAATATGTTTAAAGTGATGTACATTCAGTGGCCTGGAAAAGCTGTTTATTTAGCATAAAAGGTCACTACTCATGAGCAGCTGAAAACCACCTTTTTAATCTCAGTAAATCCCAAACAAAAAACGAATTTGTGCACATTTAAGCATAATGAAAACTAGCTATATATACATGCTAGAGGTCAAGAGACATATAAATGATATAAGCACATCTATAGGTTTGATGATGAATTTCTTACCCAAAAGGATCCAGATCCGCCCCTCCGGCTGCAAATGGAGCCATTGGGTTGGGCCTAAAACCAGAACAGACAATAAAGTGTATAAAATGAACAAATAGAGTTTGAATATCTTCCGGTGTCTGTTTTTCTATGGTGTTTTCTTATCTAATAGAATGAGTGTGGCTTAAAGGGACAGTTCACCCCAAAATAAAATTCTATCATCATTTAATCACTCCCATGTTGTTTATAACCTGTATATGACTGTGGAACACTAAACGAGAGACAGTGGTTTTGTATCCACGCAATGAAAGTGAATGTGGTCCAATGTTGTTTGATGGCCAACATTTTTCTAAATATCTTCTTTTGTGTTCTGTAGAAGAAAGTCAGTCACACAGGTTTGTAATGATATGACAGTGAGTAAATGATGAAAGAATTGTCATTCTAGGTGAACTGTCCCTTGTTCATATATTCAAATTGGATCAATGGATTACTTAATTTCATAGAATTACTATTTAACTTGCAGACAAAATGCTTATTTAGGACTAATATTATTCTTTTTGCTTTCTGTTCACAATTATTTAGATGATAAACAACCGAATGTTCCAGTGTGACTCAGCTTAACGTTCTTAAAGGCCACGCGTTCTTGGACTTTAAATGAAGACACCTTCTGAGTGGCTGCAAGCAGAGAACGTTTGACTGAATTACCATCCCGTCCACGGCAACAGCCCGAGTCGATAAATGGCTGACATCATAAAGAATCTGATAGGGGTCACCGTGAAACCCAGGAAGGGGAAGTAGAAGACAAACACCCAAATCCATCTCTGGGTTTCTGCCATGTCCGTAAAGAGACCACAGCACCAGCAGTTCTCTGCTCTGCTTTTCTCACTTTATTCACCAAATATTGAGTTTTTGTCATTTTTAGCCATTTTAGTAAACTCATGAACTCATAAGTGATGCCCTAGCAACCACCTAAAACTCCTTAGCAACCACACAGCACAGTCTCTCTCAGTCTCCTTCGCTCTTTCACACAGCACTGCTCTGTTCGACGGTCTGCGGTGCCGGTCACACAATACCCACAAACCTCAGTGCCTCAGAAAATAGACACAGGTGCAGCAGTGAGAGCTCTCTCAGGAACCGCGCTGCTAAATATTAAATAAGACGGCGGACATGAGCTGACGCCTAGACAACACACAAACGCGCACAACTCTCTCTCAAATTCCCAGAGCACTCCAGAACGTCCTTCACACACACACAGTCCTGCCACTCTGTCATTCACAAATTAACTTTTAACTTACGCACACACATGGAAAACTATACATATAGGTCCAAAATGTTGCATTTTTAAAAGATTACAAAGATTGTGCCGTTTTCTTTAAGATGACATTGCCAACGTTCGGCTCACCTATCGGTGTGGATCTAGGGTAGGACCTTGTGTGTGAGTGTTATGGAAAACTTTCAAATATCATATTGTTTATCATTATAAAATTTAAAGACATCTTACTGGACTCACTCTGGTTTTGGTGGTTTAGCATTTATAACTGAACTAGTGATAACATGGTTACTAGGAGTGTGGGATGAAGTTCCACTGTTCTCAGAACAGACCACAGAAGCAGTTTTCACCAAATGCAGAACAAGAGAGAAACATAAAATCAATGTGTTGTGAACATAAGTCTGGGCCACCTGAGGCGGTAACCATAGAAACTGAAGGCTGCTTGAGTGCTTCCCGATAGGATGAATAAAACGTGTTCGATAGACAACTCCATCAAACACTGATTATTGAAATTCTTGAAGTTGGCCTTCTGTAAAATCACAGTATAATTTGCATGAAAAAAGAAAGGACGGATAGATATTCACCAGTCAGGTGGGTGTCTGGTTGGAGGGGCTCTGAGTGGGATCAGGAGAGGGTCGTTGTGAGAATCTCTTAAATTTGAGGCTTTTTCGCTCTCTCGTTTCCTCTCGTTCTTTTCTTGTCGCTCTTCCTTCTCTGGAGGCAGCAGTGAGGACTTCAACTTAATTATCAGTTCATCTGTGTTTTTGAACACGCTGAGGATAAAGACATAAGCAGTTATACATATAGCAGACATAAGAGACAACAGTTCACAGCTTAAACTATTTTATGAGCAATCATTAAAAATATGAACATTGAAACAAATTCTTTTTAACACTTGGAAGAATTTGAAAGTTTTACACACCTTTCAAATGTTTGCAGATTGGCTTCATCAATGTAATCGTTGAGATTGACCGTCAGGTCTGTGACTTTTTCTGTTTTTGAGTCCTGCAAAATATAAAATGAAGTTTAGAAAGTCATCCACTATTTAGCTATATAATTACATAAATTGAAAGAATGATTTATTACCATTAAATTGAAAATCAGAGTTGAATCCACAGTAAAAGCTTTGAGCAGTAAGTTGGACTTGTCATCATTTGATCTGTATCTGAGTGTATACAGCTCCTTGCTTCCATTCCAACCGGCAGGAAGCAGTTCTGATTTCTTCTCTCCATTTGCAGGCTGTGTGAAAGATTGAAGATGAATTTAAAAACATTTATAATAAATTTATTCAGGCCCTTGACTTTGTACATATAGACCAGCTGTTGAAAAAAACAGCATATGCTGGTTTGGTATGTTTTGTTGCTGGTCATGTGCTGGACCTTAGCTGGTTTAAGATGGTCAAACCAGCATCAAAACATACCTAAACCAGCATATGCTGTTTTTTTCAACAGGGAGCACCTATGTTACTGGTAAAAAGGGTAAAATGTTAGATATACAAATAATCAAATCAAGTTGGATCTTTTTTAATGAAAGTACAAGCAGCCTTTTAAGCAAAGCATTTCTCAATAAAATTACATTTTGACACTTTCTGGTTGTCCAACAATAGTGGACCTTGTTCACATCTAACATATGATGTACCTGTGTGAACTGACTTCGTACATCCACACAAAAAAAACAGTAGATACAATAAATGGCACCAGTTGGTTAAATATCTTAATGTCTTAAGTAATTTAATTTCTGAGACAAAGCCTATTATATATTATATACCTGCAGTTTTTAATTCATCAATGCCTTCTGTATCTATCTGTATGACAATTCAGTAAAAAACACCAGTCATGCAGTAATGGAGAAACATAAGTGCCAGTGTTTCTAAGAGATTTTCATTCGTTTACAGTTAACAGTCACTATTTACTCACCTCATCTCCAATCCCCAGACATTTATAGCCGCTTTTCACTATTTCCCAGTGTACAAAACAGATCAAAGCATCCTGCGAACATGTTATGGAGTTTGACACGCAGTTGAAAAGCAGTTCAAGTCCTGCCATCTTTAAAAACTCTGACAACAGAAGAAACGAAACCAAAACAAGCGTCTTAGCGACAATTAAGATTGATCACGCTCAAGCACATGGCATATACATTTTTAAAGCCTTATTAATAATATTGAATGCGGCGGATGAGGTTCTGTTTTTACAATACGTACATTTAAAGATTAATTCGAGAAGTTATTATTTTTGTTGGTCATTTCGGTCCGACGGGAAATATTATCCGGAGTGTACCAGTGTCTCAACGTTCGTTCCGACCAGAGCCGTTGGTTCCGCCTATTTCAAATATAACGCGGCACTTGTTTTTATCTTAAAAGCATGTGAAAAATTCACATACGTTTAAAAATATATATTACATACATTTTAATCAGTGGATTTGAACAGTTTATATTAATGGCTGCCCTGTTGGGAAAACAAACAAGAGAATCCCTCCAAGATGACCATAAACACCTACTGGAAAATGGCCAAACACACTATATAAATAAGTTTTGTAATAATTTTAAAGCAGGGGGAACGTACACCACAACTAGTAGGTTCACAAAGTTTCAGCCTGATATCACGAAATTTTCCATCAAACTGTTACCGGATGTAATCACTCTAGTATGCACTTACCACTAGACCACTGGACCATTAGTTGGGGTTGCTTTGAATGTGGAGCCTTTCAAGGCAACATTTTGCTAGTTATAGCAGGGGGAACATTTTCTGACGGCTAAGAATGTTGCTGTCAGATATAGTTCTTCCCTGTGTTTCATTAGATACTTGTCTCACATTAACACTGCCTTTAACACCACAACAATTAAGTTCTCCGAGATTCAGCCTGATATCACTTTTTTTACATCAAAGCACAGAACATATACTGACAAGTAAGAATGTTGCTGGCAAGGTTCCCCTGTATCGCATGAGAAGAAAAGAAACCTCTATTACTGCCCAAACACATTTTACGATAGTATAGCATTCTGCCCTTGGAAATTATGTAAGAATGAAAGAATTCTCTCGTTCTTTATAAGACTTTGCCTGACATTCTCAAGCTAGGAGGAACTATAGCAAGCCCATCTGGTTTAAGTTTCAGCGCATTGAAAACACATTGCACAGAAGCTTATTTCTGAGAGAAGGCCTCCCGTCTCATCAATGTTTTATAATCACTTACAGCACTAACAAGAAGATCAAAGTCAAGGTTTGTCATGAATACAGAGAAGGCTTTACTTTATATCCTTTGTATGTTCACAGACAAGGACATCATAGCAACGTATAGTCACAGAGATCGGGGGTTGGACTCTTTTGAATCTTGGCTAATAAGCATTTTTCTAGCACATATATTAACCATCCAGATCAACTTTGCAACTGCAATACTCTGAATGACTCTGAATCACACAGCAAAATAACATTCTGGCATTTGTCAGTAGCATTTCCTCTCAAATAAGTGACCATGGAACCCACGTTAAAGATTAGATAACTTCTGTTTTTGAGTCCCACAGATTTCTGGCATGAAGCTGTCCAAAGCCCTTTTGTCTTGAAGACATATGTTGAGTTAAGATCACACACAGTTGGCATAAGGTCTCATACCTCACAGTCACAGTAGGTTTGCTACAGAATTCCTTGAGAATGAGGCCACCAAGTACGACGTTTTGCAGTAATGAAACCCAGACATAAGGTATCATTATCATGAAAAACAAGCATCGTGTGCACACAATAAAGACCACTGTAGCCTCATTAGCTTCTTTCACAACAAGCGGGGAATACACATCTGAGACAATGGAAATGCAGGTTTTTCGAACACAAATCATGCAACAATTTTTTGCATGCAGTAGCCTTTCTTTTGCATGCATACATTAATATGTACACAATGTATTCAATCAAAAAATTTGACAAACATCGTTTATTTGAAGAAGACATCTGACTAAATTGCACCCCTACAGGTGACCAAATGCATGATCATTCTATATTAAGTTACATTTTTGAGAAGACGTAATGTTTCATTACATCGTTTCTTTTTAAACATGGCTTTGTTTTAAGGAAGTCACATGATGTTTTGAGAATGTTAGAAGCTCATAGACTCATCATTGCCACTTTAGTCCGATAGCGTGTTTTGTTGGCCTTGTCCTCTTCAGTATTACACATCACAACACAGCCCAGGTGCAGCATATGGCCCTAATCTGGGATGTCCTGCTGCTTTATATATGTGCTAAAACTGTCCTAAGCACTTGAAAGTTTTCCTTCTTTTCTCAAGGAATGTCTTCACATCTCTCCTGACAGATTGGGGTTCCTGCTATACGATTTCTCCAATCTGTTAATCCATGTGTCAATCAAATAACCCTGTTAAACAGTCAAATAAACTTGTCTATTAACTAAAATGGTTATTTTGGATATGTATACCAGGTGTGAAAAACGTATTATTAATCTTCCTTATTTTGTATGCATATCAAGTTCAGAAAAGTGGCACTGCTTTCAAAGACATCAAACATGCAGGTGCCTTCCATTGAAATATTTTGCATTCTCCAAAACCCTTTAGAACTTGTTTTTGTTTTGATGTCGTCAGGTTTTCGGTTCTTTGTTGAAGGAGATAACGTATTTACAAACGCGCTCTGAAGTGCAGTTTGTCCATTTAGGGCTACTGTAGAAACAACATGGCGAATTACGTGTAAGGGGACCCGAGGTGTATGTAGATAGAAATAGTTCATTCTAAGGTAATAAAAACATTATGTTCATTATGTAAGGTCTTTATAACCCTCTGAAGACATAGTTATGAATATTATATTGCATTTCTGTCAATCAATCCTTCAAAAAAATTACACACTGGGTCTTTAAGTTAACAACCTGTCTTCAAACAGTCATAAAAGTATGTATGCAGATATTGTGTAAAACAGTCCTTGACTCCTTTTTAATAGAAAATTCATTAAAATAAAAAATCAAATAAAACATCAGTTTATTTTTTATGAAATTTTTTGGATGTATTTTTTTTGGCAAGCCCATTGCAACGCATTCTGGGAATAGTTGCCTTTGTGAAGAATGCATGGAATGCTGTCTTAGATTTAGCCGCTTTGCTTTTGGAAGAGCTGTCGGTTGTAAGTGTGTCTGAGTATGCATCTCACCTGCAGGTTTTCGAAAGGAGCTATGTCTTATTCTCAGAAACATATTATAATTATACATACTTTATATTATACATATGCAATATATCCAAGATGCAATATTGTTGCCCTCAAATCAGACGTTACAGGTTATAGGGGGATTTTTTTCTTCTTCTTATCGGGGCTTTATGGAGAGACTGAAATCTGGTACTTTTATTGAGGACAGTACCAAGCACTATGAGCCAGCAGGGGGAAGTTAGCCCCTTAAAGTACATTCATATCAAAGGCAAGGAATCCAACAGACTGACATCCCAACAGATGATGGGGAATTGGAATGAAACGGGGTCATGCTGATTGGAAGTGAATGGAAAAGAGATGTGTTGTGTGACTGGCGCATGGCGTGCCTCTGAATGGCCAGTATCTTACCCCTCGCATCTGGTGTGCATTTGGTAGGACGTCATGATTGTAATGGCTCCTATCCACCATAACCCCCCCCCCGTGCACTTTAAGCTTGGTTATAAAACACAGAGAGAAATCAAGATTTCACAAGAATACTCTAATCTGTGCTTGTAATGTGCGTGCAGCGCACCTATTGGGGTTCCAAACTAATGGTTCTGCAGGTGAGTAATGAAATCATATTTATGTTCCATAGTATTTATGGTACTTCAAGGTAGCAGGCCTACAAAAAAATATGGTATTGTCAAAATGCACGTCAAAAATAAAGAAAATATAATATAATAAAGTAATCTAGTTTAATGATTACATCTATTCAGAACCACAAATTTAAATATTTTATAATAACAAAATGTTAGTACACTTTTTGATTTTCTGTTACATTGATAACCAGTGAACAACGATTATTTATTATGGCTATATTTGCATAAAAAGAGATCAAATATAAAAGCAAATGAAAAGTGAGAGAGTTGAGCATAAATACTATAGTTTACATTTTATGTAGATATTTCCATTCCCTGATATTCAATTGTGTTTTGTTCTTATTGTGATAAAAAAAGAAAAGTGCAATTCTTTATAAACATCCTGTAAATGGTGTTTCCATGCAAGCAATTGAGGACAAGACATAAAGAAAGACCAAAATAGATACAAACAGATTTTTACATCCATTGTAAACATCACTCTGTAATATTTGGAAGCAATGGTAGCATAATTAGCCACAAAATCTGTCTTCAGTGATTTGTTTGTTTATATCTGGTCATTTTCAGTTTAATTCCGATTTCTTTGTGTGTGTGAAACATTTGTTATTTGTTAACACAGATCCATGAAAAAAATACAGATGTGCAGACGGCATAAGACGTTTTCAAATATATACGCATTCTTTCCCTCAGATCTCTAATGATACCCTAAACTTTATACGATAAAATAAACAAACCCAACCTCAAAGCTCTGGATAACGTATAAAAATCTGCACGATTTAGAGCACCACAACCACAGCAAACACATCCCTAAATTCAATCTGTGCTCCAGCAGTCCGCTGTGTGTTTAAAGAAATAACCTCGACTTCCTAAACCATCCAAATATAGAGGCAGGGAAGAGTTAAGCTAAGTATTATGGTTTGGGCAGAAAGGTCAAAAGTTGAGACATGGAAAAATTGCCATAATAAAGATTGTCTCAAATTGGCTTCATAAAATGATGGAATAACAGCATTGTGAACCAGAGGAATTACAAAAAAAACTGCATGTTGGAGAGATTTTCAGTTTATTTATTTTCTATTCGTAGTTTATAGAGATCAGGTGACGTGGGTAGGATGAGCATCAGGTCGTTAGGGATGAGGCGGAGAGGGAGGGCACTTGCTCTTTTTCAGAGGCACTCTGTGAGAGAGGCAGATGTTACGGAACCTGTTACTTGTCCAGATGCATTGGCAACTTTTGCCTCTCTCTCTGTTTTTTCAGATGCTCATTTTGACGTTTGCTGCGAGAAAACGAAGCGGTAAGAAATGTTTAATTCATTTACAATCCTGAAGTCTGCCTTTTGATAGGCGCAGGCTCCCCGTGACCCGAGGTAGTTCGGACAAGCGGTAGAAAATGGATGGATGGAAGTCTGCCTTTTGATGATCATGATCTTGTTTAGAGGATATTTGGCGAGATAAAAAATGGATTCGATCATGTAGCTTAAGTAAATGTCCTGCACTAAAGGAAAACAAAAGATCGCTGCATATTGCAAACGTATATAAGAGTTTATTGTATTTATAAATCGAATAGTTCCGATTCTCAAATGTGATTGGATGAGCCGCGTTAAGCCGCTACACACCTGAAATCGCTCATCAAATTAAACTCTGCATTATTACGTTTTCGTTGCTCATCAACTTTTGCAGTCTACTGTACGAATAAAATATCTATTCGGGGAAAGAGTTTTATTACGACTTAAGTAAATGTAATTATTTATTGAACATTCATAATGTTGCTGTTGTTTAGCACATCGTGACTTATTTTCTAATGCAAATTTATCACTTGAAATTGTAGCTGCAATTTGAAATTACTTTAAAAAGAACGTTGTTATATTTTCCCTTTAATGTTATTCACTGAATCAGACGTTCATTTTTGGAAACCACTTTAACTATGCAATTACAACTTTTTGAAAGTTACAAGATTTTAAAAGCTCTTTGAGCTAAGAAAATGTAATACTTTACCTTATTAAAATTTTTACAAGTTGGTGGAATGAATTATTATAAAATATTCAATCTCCTCAATGGCATCCTGTAATGATACATTGTCATTTTTCTAGTGAATTTCTGCCTGTTGTTTTTTATTATATATTCAAGCACTTACAAAACAATTAAAATTCGTTTTTTAGAAATAGTCCTGAAAGTTACACCGCATAAAAAAGGAAAAAGCATTTTTAAGCAACCTAAATCTAAATTTTAAATTGCAATCATAAATGATGAAATAATGCACTTCTTAAATCTCACTAAGATTCGTAACTTTCAAAACATGAACTTTATAGTAAAAAAGTTTATTGTAAATGTAAAATAACAGAACTTCCTAAATACTTGTAAAGAAATGAGTCAGAAATTGTCATTTATACACTATAGCATAACAGAAGACAAACTTAGATTTCTTAAGTTCAATGCTTTTGCTTAGTGGTGTACAACAGATGTTTATGCAGGTGGTGCAATATTTATGGACATGTTTTTTAGAAAACCTGACTGAAATATAGGCGGTTGGTAAATCTTAGATGATGGCAAGATCGGTCCGTTTATTTGCCAATGATTTTTCAAAAGAAATACTTATAATTTATGATTGTGGATTCTATACAAACAGACTTACCTCTCAGTCATTACACGACACTATAGGTTCTGAGCACAAATGTGTTGACGTACCTACCACAAAGACAGAAGTCTAGCAACGCCAAAGATGTGGGTTCTTTATTCGCTTTGGATAAAAGTGTCTGCAAAATACATTCTTTTTTTCTTAGTTAATTCAGCTGATAAATTACATGTCAAATCAGAGAAGACCTGATAAGTAATATCTGGATGAAGGCAGCTTTTAAAGAAAAGTCTAGCTTTATAAGCCGTGAAAAGCTTTAAGCAAGCGCTTGCTTTAATCACTTAACATTTATTGCTCTTTGACAAGCCTGATGTTAGTCTGGTCAGTCATGCAATGCCGAGTAAACTGTTTTTGTTAACTTGTTCTCGTAAAACTAACAAATTAAAACATGAATAGCCCAAGAACAGATTGTCTACATAAAGAATTGCATCTATACACGAACCTGAGGACCATCTTCACTTCAATATTTTTCTAAATCAAATTCATTCAAAGGTCTACCTCATACTGTCCTCATCCGTACCCATACTGTAACTGTCTGGTCTTCATTTCTCCTGTATCTGTTTGTCTTAATTCTCCATATTGTCTGAATTTCATGATTGACACGCATGTCAAAATCAAAGACCACCACAATGATGCGAACTTCTTCTGATTCTCAGCTGAGCTCACGGAGGTTCTTTAACACACAGCTGCGTCTTTATGTCGCTTAAGAAGGACATGAAGATCAAAACCATCTGTTTATATCTCCCCCCTGCAAACCTTCTCCACTGACAGGACGCAGGCAGAAGTGGGTCTTCTCACTCCAGTTTTTGGCTTTGGCTTCAGTCAGATTCAAACAGGCATGAACTCTGTACATTAGGAACACATTTTCCAGAGCGAGAGAGAAGCCGGGAGAGAGTAAATAATCATGCAGCGGAAGCTTCTATCCAAAGAAACTTTTGGTACAACTACTACAAGGACAAACGCATGCAGAAACGGGTGTTAAAGGAAATTCTAGGTTACAATAAAGATTTTTTTACTTTCAGCTTTTCAGGGTTCACAATTCAATAGATTCAATGAATTAATCCAAAAAGTATATTGTTATACATTTCCAAAACATTAACCATTTTTATAAACATCTGTTGTGATATACAGCACAATTAAAAAAATATGTGGAGGCATCATAACCAATAGGATTAAGCATACATAAAACCGACTACAAAAACCGCACTACCAAACATAAAGTCATTATTTTGTATCGTGATATATCATAACATGATATGCCACTACACCCCGGTCATTCACTTACCCTGTTATGTTGGAAAACCTGTTTGATTTAAAGTTAACACAAAAGGAGAAACTAGATGTCATTGGTGCTTGTCCATGCAACGCTTGCCGACACGATGCATGGTTGCCAGGGTGTTGCTACGCAACTGCTAAGCTTTTCTGGGTGTTTTTTAGCATGTTGCAATTTGGTTGCTAGGGTGGTCTCATTGTTGCTAGGCCATTTTTAGGTGACTTTATATATATTTATATACATACTAAACTGTATATTAATAAAGTATTGTCAATTAACCAGGTTTATAAAAAAATAGGTTTGTAGTTTTCTGCTTTTTTTTAAATGTGTCTTTTTAGAGGTGTCCGAAAGGTGAGCGAAACCTTAGATCTTACCGTGAGAAAGTCATCTTCAACCAAATAAAATTTGACCGTATATAATATTGCTAAGACCCAAAAAATGGTAGTACGATCATTCCATGTCTGCTTTTTAAAATCTTTTCAGAGAGCTGGCGACAGGATTGCAGGAGCTGTGTGGAGTGTTCGAAGGAGAATGGCTGTCTGCGCTGCTCTGAGCGTCTCTTCCTGTTTCTTAACAGAGACGGCATGAGTCACCACGGCTTCTGCGTCCACTCCTGTCCCACTGGACACTTCGGTCTTCGAGGGAAAGATGTCAATCGCTGCATGAGTGAGTTCATCCTAGACCTGCTTGAGAATATACAACACGTTTGAGATACATGAACAAAATGCGAATCACACTCAAAATATGAGAGAGGCACAGAGAGAGAGTTTATTACCATTGTGGCTCTTAAGGCAAAATTTGCCTTAAAAACGGATGCTGATATATTTGTGACATTATCTTATGTGTAGTATCAACACAATATTAATAATGACGTCATAGAAATAAATAAATAGTACACTAGAGGGTGTATACAAACGAATTTTGGCAGAACGACAAGCACAACTTTTATGTTATTTTAGTTTTCAAAAATACTGTACCCACAACATTGCCCCATTCAAGAGTCACTTTTCTAGAAGATAAATGACAACGCTAACAAAACAATAAATGCATAAATATTTCCCCCAGAATGCAAAGCTCCAGAGTGTGAGAGATGCTTCAACAAAGACTTTTGCACCAAGTGCAAAAAAGAATATCTGCTCTTCAAGGGGAAATGCTTCAAAAGCTGCCCAGAGGGCACATTTGCCAACTCCACAGACTGCATTGGTACGTGTTTTATACATTCCTAGGCTTCAAAAATAAACGGCCATTACTTCGCAGAAAGAATCAGTCATGTTTCATTGGGAAAAAAATGATTTAAATGTTTTAGGAAACTGGCAGAGATGTAAAAATCTCCTTTGCTATTTCTCTTCCCTATATAAGTAAAGTTTGTTGTTTGTTCTTCTATCTCTCCCTACACCAGAAGGATGTATGTTCAATCTCATTGCCTCCTGGGGTGAATGGAGCCTTTGCCAACACAACGGTATGAGCTGTGGAGTCCGATGGGGGCAACAGAGTAGGACCCGTGGGCTGTCCAGGCAAACGCATGAAGAGACAGAAACGCTGTGTCCCGCTCAGTCTGAAAGCAGAAAGTGCCGAATGAAGAAGAGGTGTCCGAAAGGTGAGCAAAACCATCTACAACCACATTCAATTTGACCGTATATAATATTGCTAAGACCCCCAAAATGGTAGTACGATCATTCCATGTCCCAAACCACATCCAAAACTATTGTACCGGTTCAAAACCAAACATGGTATTTCTAAAGACGCCACAATCTGTCTGGCAAACATGCAAGTATCATAAAAATTATGTTAACTTATAATCCTGACAGTTTATTTAATAGCTTGTGACATCAATAAACACAATGTGACATTATAAAACACAGTTTGTGAGTTGATCTGAGCGCTGGTTTACTGAACGTTCTTTTTAAACTGGCTCTCATGACCGCATCAAACATCTCCATTTCATTCTCCAGCAGTGGCTCGCTGCTCAGAGATTTACACGTTAGGCGAAACACGAGATCCAAACATTTTGGCGTCCTTGTCATCATCTACGTTGTACATCCAGTGAATTGCTTTCGTTTTTATTTGATGCCACACTGGAAATCATTTGTTTGCCGTAATTTTAATTATATGGGGATCTGATGTCTGGACATGTAAGCTTTCCTACTGTCGCTTTAAGCTACTCTTAATGACACCCGTGTGTAAAGCAAAACCATTAAAACACAGCTGTCAACTTACAATTTCACAAATTTATACAAACTTACAAAGTCATTTCCATTGTTGGTTTTTATTTTAGAATATCATAACATTAGTGGAATAAAAAGGACCATCGCATCACTCCGGTTTTGGGTTGATAGGTTGCTTATCCTACGTGTTTTTTAAGCCAGGGTAGCTTTCTGTCTCTTGTTATGATAAACTATGATAAATGTTTTATTTCTGCTTTGAATTTCAGTAAATGACCAACAAAAATCTCATGTCATGATCCAATTACCAAAATGAAGATGTTTTCCTCAACTTCAGTAGGCTGGGGAAAGAAAGACATTTTAGTGGTTAGTGTTCGTTGACAGATTTATCCCACAACATAAAGATTCAAATTTAAACCACTTCATGAAAGGAATCATGAAAAGTCCGAGGTCTGAATCAGGGCTATTCAATAAATATACATTAATATTGTGTAAATATTGCTTCATCACAGATGGCACTATATGTATGGCTTATTTGGGTACTAGGAATACATTATTATTTCGGGAAACCTGAAGACACAAACATTTTGTTATTATTAAGTTGCTATATAGACGGTTTCAACTGCAACAACATAAACAAATGTTATGTGGCACAAACTTAAAGGGATAGTTCATCCAAATATGAAAAATCTGTCTTCATTTACTACCCTCAGGTTGTTTCGAACCTGTATAAATGTCTTTGTTCCAATGAACACAGAGAAAGGTATTTGGAAGAATGTTAGCAACTTTCAGTTCTGGGATATCATCCACTACCATAGAAGGAAGAAATATTATATTTTTTTGTTCTGTTGAACACAAAATTCGATATTTTAAAGAATTTAGGAAAACAAAGAGTTCTCGGTCACCTATGACTACCATTTAATTTTTCCTACTATGGTAGTCTACGATGTCCCGGAAGTGAAAATAACTAACATCCTTCCAAATATCTTATAAAAAAATTGATTTATACAGGTATAACATTTCATAAGGGTGAGCTATCCCTTTAACTTCCGATGGACTGTTGAGTGTATAGTTTTAATTTAATTTAGTACAATTAATATACAATAAAACATTGTTATGTCATAACCAATCACAGACCGGAAGTTAACTTTGGGTCAGGCCGCAGGCGTCTGCATCTGATGAAACCGCCTATAAGCAAAAGCACAAAAAGGACCCTGAAATGGCTGTGTTATGTGGGTAACTCTAAAATCACTATAAAGTATCTTTGGTGTCTTTATCAGAATTACTTGCATCATTAACATAAAGCAAAATGTGTGTTAAAATGTATTAAATGTATGTATTAATGATGTATTAAAAATGGTCTAATATTTACACACATAGGCTATAAGTACAAGCGCTAGTCACATGAAATGTGACCCTGTTTGTGAAAACCCACCTGATGTCACTTTTTGTGATTTACTGTTTTCAAAATAAAATCATCCTACATAATGTAATATTACCGTAAATATGATCTTGATATCTTTAATATTGACTGAGTAAGGGCATGTTAAAAAACGAAATCACATTGAAATTAATGACTAAAATCAAAAGCTAGTTATCTTAAGTTTAGCCCGATATTCACTGACTTGGGTCACTAATGTATTTTTCACATTTTATACCATATACGATGTCTCACATGCTGCTTAGCTAACTTCACCAAAGTAAAAATACAGATCAGATGTAAAAATTGATTGAATGACAAAATTAAAAAAAATTCGGTTGTCCTCGACAAGTGACTCTATACATTTACTCTACAGTGTGTGTCCCTGAAATTGCTGTACACCCTGTCATTTTGGGATAGGGTGATATAAGGCAAATTGGGCCATCAGGTAAAATGGGCCATTTAAGGTTCGAGTGTCTTATCTCTTTAAAAGTTAATAGCCAATGGCCGCAAAGAATTTCAAACTGATGCCATAACAGTACATAACATTAAGCAAATGATTTGATCTAAGGTTCTAAGGGGGACGGGGCAATGCCCCAATTTCAGACAGTGCCAAAAAAAGAAAAGTGAGTGGCCTGACATATTCAATCTCCTTCTCAATAATAAGGTCGCAAATCAATAAAAAAACAAATGCACATTTAAAAATAATGGTTCAAAATTCATGTCTTGATTTTGCTAAATTATCCAGATTTTTATATAAAAAAGCATTTTTAGTTACTGGCCCAACTTATCTGAATGTGTCATGATAAAATGAGCTATTCATTTCAGTTAAAATGGGCCACCTTCTGAGTTGAGTTTAAGCAGAAATTCTGGTGCTTACTCATATTAAAAATTATTTATATTATTAATATATATTGTATTGTTGCATTACTCACTGAAAAAAGAAAGGGTGAAAGAGAAATTTTGAAATAGAAGTGATAGGTATTGAAGTAAAGTATCCTAACGTAAAACTATTTATTATAGATCAGAAATGAACATAAATGAGATGGAAAGGATGTCTGCCAGGGAAGCGGAAAAAATACAATCGGTGTAAATCTGTTGACATAACACTACTTGTTATTGTTTCATTTGTTTTCAGGAAATTTGTTTTATTGATTAAATTAATTGAAAGGTTTGGGTGTCTTATCTCTTCACGTTGAAATTCTTTACAGTCATTGGCTGTTAACTTTTAAACTGTTGCCATTACACTAGTTTTTATTGTTATTGCTACATTTTTTCATAAAATGTATGTTTTATTGATGAAATTGATGTTCTTATGTAATTTAAACGCAATGTTACACTGTTACATTATAAAATTAAATATATTTTTTTAGAAATGTCACTTAATCTCAATCGCTATCTCAAAAAACCTGTAGAGCCTGAACAAGTATATTTTACTACATCAATTCAACACAAAAAAATAAAATTAGTCATAAGAACATAGTTAAATGTCATGGTTTTTTTTGTTAGTGTCCCAAGCGATTTACCAAAATGTGGCCCAATTTGCCTTATATCACAATAATTGCTCATTTGGAATGTCCTTTTTAAGAAGACTTAGTAAATAAGTCAAATAAAATTCTGAATTTGCAAAAACAAAACAAAACCTAATTTGTGTGGTTAAGACTGTAACACGCAATGTATTCAGCCTGTTAAACTAAAGACACTATTTAAGAGGGCAGACAGACAGACGGACGGTCGAAAGTCACAAGAATCCCGAGTGCACTTTACTTCCTTAAGTACCTTTGTGGTTTGTCTCTGAAGTTGACACCTCAAAGACTTCCTCAAGGTGTGACCAATGAGAACTCCATGAATTAATTTTGTCCCAGAATGTCCTCCAGATAAATAGCAAATAATTTCCTTGCTTCTCTTTTAACCCCCGAGAGCTAATGAAAGTCAGGCCCGCATCTCCGACTCGAGCTCTCCAAAACAACCTTGGTGACCCAAACTCACCTGCCAGAATCATATACGGCAAACCTCTGATCTTAACATGCTGATTTATGTTCTTCGGGTCCATAAAGAGTGAGGTAGTGACCGAGGGGGCTTAAACCAGAAGATTTGTGGCAGTAATTATTGACTTTTAGTGCTGTGCGTCAACACGATTGGAGAAAAAGAATTGGAAAGGTTTTATCACGGAAGGTAAAAATGAGGGCAGTGAGAAACGAAAGAGAAGAATAAAACGGCTGAAGATTTGTAAAGATGAAGGCAGAGATTGTTGTAATTGACAAAAGATGAAAAATGACGGAAATCTCCGGCCAGACAGTGTTTTCTCCATTTTTCCAGACCGCAGACCTCATTCTTTAGGCTATGATAACGGTTTACCCCAGTTTTACGATATCATTATTATATCCCCTTAAAACGACAAACATGGATTATGATTGGTTTCAGCTAAAAACAAATGGCAAATAAATAATGGTAAGCGTTCTCTGCAAATTATTTGTTCCGCTTTTACTCCAGAATATTTTTTCAGCTCTGTTTTTGAGCAGGACAGTACATACCACCCTGAAGCTCCTCTGCTGTTAATTTTAAAACTTAAAGTCAAACCAGACATGAACATTTCAAGCGCCATTCCCAGGTTCAGAGCCTCGCGATGCGTGACAGCGAAACATTGAGTACCACATGCTTACGCAGAGATACATACACATCCTGACTTCTCTTCCAGGACGTACAATTACTTCTGAGCGCTGGAAGTCAACAATATCCTCCTTGATTTGAACAACAGCTAGAGCTCATGACTAATATCAACATCCATGAACAAGACTTCAGTGATCCATTCAAGAAAAAACATGGCCACGCTTTCTGGGGTTTTCAGAGAATATATAATACAATACAATATAATAAAATATATTCAAAGGCTTGTTTATAAACACTGGGTCTTGTTTTTAATCTACAGATATGTAGATTTTGTCACCTTGGATTAAAATATTCAACATTTTTTTTCAAAATTGAGTTCTTCACATACAGTATTCTTTATTCGGTCACAACTTATTTACATTATGTAATGTTTTTTCTTAGCGTTGTGTACATTTTAGGAATTTCATAATCTTGGTAGTTGTTTTGAGTGAATATAATATGGCTATTTTAAGGGTATATACAGCTGCTGAGACCATTTAAAAAAAATCTGAATTTATTTATAGGTATGTGTTTTGGTAAATAACTTTTTTGTTTCATTTTGTTAACTACTAACAATAGTTCTCCTAAATTTAAAAAAAAAATATTGTTTCTATTTGCATTTATTTGCAGAATATGAAAACTGGACAAACAGGTCAAAATAACAGAAACGTTGCTCTGTATTTTTTCAGACCTTAAATACTGAAAAGAAAACAAGTTTGTATTCACTTTTAAGAAATATTACAGTAATATTTGTACATGTATTTAGGAAAAGTTTTTTTTTTTTTTAAGTTTTCATTTGCCTTGTCGTGCTGTCAGTCTTATACATTGCTGTTTGATGACTTAATGTCAATCCTGAGGTTTGATTTAGTTGAAATTCAGCAGACACTGGAATGGCCACAATACATCTAAAAAAATGCTGAATAAATGAACATTTGGAACGGTTTCTTGTTTTGTATGTGCAGAAAATTGAAAATTGAAATAGTTTTTGTCAAGTTATTTTCTAATATTTGTGTATGTACTTTAATGAGATGTGTGAGATACTGTGTCATCGCAGAACCTTTGAACTTGTTCAATCTAAACTCGAGAATCTAAATCACACATTTTCCCTTAAACAAATACATTAAGTTTAACATCAAATATTTTTCTGTACTAAAAATGTTCCTCAGGCTTTAAGAAGTTTAAACACGTTGAAGCGATCAAACTAAATTGATACCACAGAGATGTCTTAAATATGTCTATATTTTCAATCCGGTTTGAAACTGAATCATGACCTTATATGGAATCGATTCTATGTTGACAGACAGAAGAAAGAACGGAAGAGGAGACCGAAAGAAGTCAGAGAAGAAGGCAAAGGTGTTTGGGAACCGAACAGTCACGGATCCTATATTGGCGTTAAGTTCCGGGGACGAAGTCACATTGTAATGTTTTATTAATTTATATGTAAACTGTTTTTTATATGCAATGTTTATATTTTTGTATCAATATATATTTTATCATTTCATCATCTTGAGTTTACTTTAATCAAGCTGACATGTAACATTACATGACTTTAGAAATATTGCTTTGTTGCAATTAAATGACATCATAATGTGTGTTTTGACAAGTTGGGGGGGTTTACCCAACACTTGGCATGGATTAAATCCGGTACAGTGCGGTTTAACAAAGACAAAGTCAACTTGGGCCCCGACACTGTACTTTTCTATCTTATGAATAACAGACAAACAGCTTCGATCTATCGCTATGTGGTTTAGGTTGTATTTCAGCAGTTTTCTTGACATGCCTCGGGCTTCTTTTGCCTTACTGTTGTGTTTTCCGACCACATACGGTCTCTGTATCTGCCCTGCTTCAGTTATTGCATTCGAGTAAAAAGACAATGAAACAATGTTAAGTTGTCAAAAAGAATACCATGGTCTGTCACATTTAAAGGTATTCGAGCAATGTGATTGGCTGTGTGACCCAACTGGATACTTCTTGGATACTTCAGCGAGACGAATTTCAAGAGTACAATTTCATTATTTTCCTAGACCCTCAAATGCACCATTAAACTCAGACACGTATCATAAGTTTTATTTGAAACTGATTATGGTCCCTTTGTGGACATTAAAATCCTCTACACTATGTTTTAGATGGATGGGAAATGATTGATTTGGATGTGATTGATTTGCGTTGATTTCCACAGCACTCTCTCAGGGTGCCAAATTGTTTTTACTGGAAAACGCACAGTTACACGGAAATGTTTTCTTAATCAATTAAACCCAAAAAGAAATATTTGCTTTTGTTTAATATGGAGAGTTATGAAAACGATACAGATGAGAAAGGGGTGTTTTGTGTTATTAAATGAAGATGTCAGGTGATTTGAGAATAAAAGCTTGTTTTGAGGATACCAGCTGGGAAATGTTTCCTCTTCTGATGCGTCTCATCTGTGGCGGTTAAAAGCGCTGGATGAAACTTACTGAGACCCTTAAACATTACTTTGAAGAACAAAAATGTTTGGTTCTTTTCACAGAAATATGACCTTGGAAAATGTCTTTATTTTCTTTAAAACAAAGAAGGCGCTTAGAAAAATGTTGTTTGTCCACCTTAAGAGCTACATAAGGTTTTTTTCTTTTCTGATAGTTTTAGAAAAGGTTTGCAATGTTTATAACCCTGTTTGCAAATGTGTGGTGTAAAATTCATAGTAAAAAAGTAAAAACAAAAAAAAGTTTTTGACCACTGGTTTGAAGTTACAACAAAGTTGCACATAGATACCCTTATAATACAGAAAATAGTATTTCTTCGACTAGTTGAGCTTGATCAAAGCTGATAATAGTTGATCATGAGATAACACTCTTTTAAGATATAATAGTTTTTATTAAAAACTTTGGTTGTCTTTCTTGCTTTAAAGACAAGGTGGTCACTCATTTGTATTAAAAGCGATTTGGCATTTTCCGTTTGTCTATTTGATCCCAAATGGACTCATGTGAATATTTTTTGAAACTCATGATAAACCCAGAGAGCTGATATGAGGAGGATGTTTGCCATCACATGTTCTGTTATATAATGCAACTCTTATAAAAGTATGACTAAAAGTTAATTATGACCTACAATTTCTTTATAGGTCACTTAACCAATTAATATACAAGACTATAAACAATTATTGTAATAGGATATGGGTTTAAAAAACAAACTTTTAAGTATTGCATTGTTTCATTTAACCACCAGATGGCAGTATGCTCCTTATCGTATGCGCAGTAGATCTTGGACACATCATATGTGCTACTTCCAGAAAGGCACCGGGTTCTGAGGTCATCCGCTCAGCGCAGGGTCACAAGCCCCCAATGAAACATCTCCACAAGCCTTTAACATCACTGTGGGAGTAGAAAATATTCCAAATACAATGTGAAGTGACACGTTATATGATGTGTTGCGAGTTTGACCCTGCGGAAACAGCACCAACCTGACACATGTCTCCTAAAGAATGTAAACAAACATTTTTCTTAAAGTGATAGTTCACTCAAAAAGAAAAAATTCTGTCATCATTAACTCACCTTTTAGTCATTTCAAACCCTGTGACTTTCTTTCTTCTGCAGAACACAAAAGAAGATATGTTGAAGAAAGTGCTGCCGAACAGCACTGGACCCCATTCACTTCTACTGTATGAACACAAAACCAATGAAAGTGAATGGGGTCTGGTTAACACCATTTTTCTAAACATCTTCTTTTGTGTTCTGCGGATGTGAATTTTCATTTACAGACGTATGCGGTTGTAGAAAGACTTCAGTCTAAATTATGTCCTAAAGTATAAAACCCCCTTTGTTCAAGCCTAGTTATGAATGCCAATAACAGGTCCTAGTTGAGCATTTGGTCAGTGATAATAAGTACAAACAATGTTTAATCTAAGGGTCAGTAATTTCAATAAATGAAAGGTCCAGCGTGTCATTTTTAGGAGGATCTACTGACATAAATGCGATATAATATAAATAACTATGTCTTCAGAGGTGTATAAAGACCTTACATCAGGGGTAACCAACTAGCGGACTCCGGTCCGAATGCGGACCGCGAGATGCGTCCGTCCGGACCTCAAAGCCTTTTGACATAATAAATAAATGAATGCCTAACATTATTTTCTAATGCAATCTAATTCCACACATCAAGGTCCACTCAGTAGCAGTTTGGGTCCTATGGCGCCACAGACATATATATATATATATATATATATATATATATGCGCTCTGTTGCTAGGTTCAGAGGTCGTGGAGTGAAGTGAGCCGAGACAGACACGAGGCCGGTTTGTCTCATTTGACGGGAGTCTGTTACAATAGTCAAAAGTGGAAACCTTAAACGGCATTATGAAACTAGACATAGACACTTTGAAGAAACTTCCCCGCAGCAGTCCGAGGTAAGGACACAGAAATATAATATATTAGCTCAAAGCCCACTAGGAGCGATCTACAGGGGTCCTCCCACACTCACTTACCGCCCAACAACGAGGATATGAATGTTAGAGGAATGTTCAGAGGACACAGTGTCAAAGAATACAGTGGATCTTAGGAAAACATAACAAGCCGTTTACTGATGGGGAAATAGTAAAAGAGTGCATGGAGGCGGTGTGTGAAACACTTTTAGAAAGAAAATAAAGACATGAACTAAAATAAAATATTAAACAAACCAACGTTTCAGCTGCAACAGCCACAAGACGAGCTGAAATGTTATCAGAGGATGATCAGTTACAACTTGATGCAGCTACTTGTTAATCTCATTTCAGCAGAAAACAACACTTTAGATTTCTTTTAAAGACCTCAAGCAATTTTAGTTGAAGGCTCCTGCCTTACATAATGAAGTGTAATGTCTTATTACCTTAGAATGAGCTATTTCTATCTACATACACCGCGGGTCCCCTTGCATGGAATTCACCATGTTGTTTCTACAGTAGCCCTAAACAGACAAACATGCGCTACAGAGCGTGTTTTGTAAATACCTTATCTCCTTCGGCAAAGAAGCGGAAATGTAACTCCATCTCAGTCCTGTGCCAGCCACCGTAGTGCATCGAAAGGGTTGAGCGGTGGAGTGAACCATTGGTTGCAATTCGCAACCTCACCACTAGATGCTGCTAAATTTCGTACACTGGACCTTTAAATGCAGATATAAAAGATTTCTCAAATCATTCGGCCAAGTGACTTTTGACATTAATAATAACAATGTTTTATAATAATCAATCAAAAAAAGCCTCATTGACTGCTGTACTGTATATAAAAACATAATAGACATGTGGGGACGAAATCTCATAACATCCACTTTCAACACCTCAAAAATGGCATGAGAAAAGTCCTGGAAACAACCCAGGGCAAATATAGCAATGTGCTTTATGTGCAATGTTTTGAAAATGTGCTTTAGATGAAGGTATCATAATAAATTGTAACATTTAGTTTAGTAGTAAATTGAACACACTGTATACTGTAAAGCATGACAATTTATTGTGTCATATTATTTTAAGTTATTTTGTTTTATTGACCCTTCATTTTGTGAAGTACATAAATTAATTGATGATGTCCTATATCTCAAAACACCTTTACTTACATTAAGGTAGTTGTTTTTTGTCATTTTTAAAGGTTGACCGGACCCACATCATTGATAGCTTCATTAACCACAAAGCTCACGTTAACAAAACAGGGGTGCAGTGGATTTCAGGGTTAACAGGGTAAACATTGTATCTACACGAGATGAAACCTTCTGTTTGCTAGCTGAAGCTCAAGATTTTAATCACTGGAGAGCACCCTTTGCTTTCCAAGAATTGAAGTCACTTTCATTCGTTTGCAAGTTGCGTTTACACAGGTGCTTCATTGAAATAGATCAGATGCCAGAAACCTTTTAACCTTCCATCACACAAACACACACACCATGTGTTAACTTTCAACAAACAGCGCTATTAATAGGTGCCTTCATTTATTAACTTCTTTTCTCAATGTCTTAGTTAAAAAGCAGACTTTGTAGTGGATTTACTAAATAGCAAACTTCAACTTAAGAAATTCAACTTAATAAATACTATTATTTTTTATCCTATCTGTAACATCCAAAATTGTCTTTTTTTTAACACAGAAAGAGACAATACCACAATTTACTGTAAATGTTATCTATTATGATGATGATAAACTAAAATTTTTTAGCTCATTGAAAAAGTTTCCCATTTGTAAATGGCTTTGGATAAAAGCATCTCGTCGCTGTCCTTCCAAAACCATTTCCGAAAGAAATGTAAAAAACACTGTTCTTTTGAAATGATTAAATACTGTGTTGTCATTATGATGCTTTTATAGTTATATATTTGCAAAACCCAGTGAAAAACATAAAGGGGGTCTTATAATAATGATTTATAAAAATCACGAAATATGGAGGTTTCAGAAGGACAGCAGCGATCTGCTAATAAATGTTTTATGTTATAATGTGTTCAAATGATACATTTATATAAAGCTGAAATAACAGTAAAGCTTTCGTTATCGGTTTACCAATTATCTGTCTATTGTAAGGTAAAAACATACATGAAGATATTTAGGTTTGTGGGTAGTTGTTAAATTATTTGCTTATAAAATATCATATTTGTGGACCGTTAAACTGGAAATCCATTCCCACTCTGTTGTTCCCCGTCCACTGATGCCAACAAAAAAAGATTTCCCATTTTTCAGGAACACGCGTGTTTACAAACCCTGAGATTTATGTTGGGAATTGGGATTGATTTATAACGTTCATTTAGATCACGTCATCTTTACATGTAGAAAACTGAGCAAAAGTTCACATTCGTACATAGAGACACAACAACAACACCAAACACTTTACCAACTCCTCATCACTGCTCGCGCTTGCATTTCTTCTAGGGCAACATTCTAGAGAATGTGTTTCCATTGTCAAAATGCGAAGTGTGAAACAACCCTTCTGGGACGGTCTCAAGCTTTGACCTGAACAGACATCAATCGCTTGGTGTCCTTTATGGGGTTACGGCATTTCAGTATGTGTCCGTGTCACTGTTTGTGTGAGAGAATGCAGTTGACAGCGTTCTTGAAGCAACTGTGCTGTAGTCTGTAAATTACATCTCTCTAGGGAGCGGTGCTCTTAGCTGCAGGAAGTTTCCTACTCAAACCAGGATTAATGAGGGAAGCTTGAAAACTACACAGACCCCCAAACCCTAAGAAACTCTGACCGGAGTTAAACAAGCCCCTTTAAACCTCACACGCACACCCCTGTGAGAAGACTCATGTGCTGAATCTGAAACGGTAAATGCTCATATTAAATGCTTAATATACAGCAGAGTTACAGTTATTATAGTAGTTTTTAGTTTTATTGTAGTTTAACTATATTTTAATGAATATTTATTTTTAGGTTTTTTAGTTTTTGTTCATTTTCGTTCCAATTTTGTTATATTCTTCTGTCATTTTAGGATTTATTTTTGTGATTTTGTTTATTTTTATGTTACTATATTACAAATTTTTTTTTATTTGAGTTCTTGTTTATTATTATAATTTTAGTACCTAAAACTTATTTCAGTTTAATTCTGAGACTAAACTTATTATAGTTTTATTATAATTATTATAAACTTATTGGGGCGGTTTCCCGGACAGGGTTTAAGCCTAGTCCCAGACTAATTTAAATGTTAGAAGTTTCTTGATCGAAAACAACTTGCAATCAAATATCTTAAAATAAAAAAGTGTGATGGTTGTGTCTCGAGATGTACACCAGTAATGTCTTTTTGTAAATTATGGTTTTAAAAATGACTTAATTATCATAATTAAACTAAGGCCTAGTCCTGGTTTAAACTAATCCCTGTCCGGGAAACTGCCCCATTATATATTTTAACGGTTTAGTCTCACAAAAATTTGCTAAATACTTGGCTGATTTTCATTGTCATAAAATGATCTTATAGACATGGCGAATCTTAAATATTTCTACAACACATCCCTACCATTTCTGAAGGCGTGGTGTCCCTCGCTTACATAAGATATCAATCATGCCTGTTCAGAAACTTGCTCCGCCCACTTCTCATGAGGTCACTTCCATCAGCACCTGTTTGCTTCCTATCTGTCCCTGTGCAGTATGACAAACGCAAAATGTATAAATAAAAAAGCTGTTACACATGTCAAGTCTTTGCTTTTAGAACAGAAGATGCACTTGCTGTCATATTTAACAATGTCGGTATGCTTGACTTCATTTAATTTGTTCAAACAGCATTTGAGAACCCCCACACTGAGCGATATACACAAATGCAAATGTCATGGACTTTTGTGAGCTGGTACTCTTGTTTTAACATGGATACGGAGATCTGTACATGGGTAGGTTTAGACATCTGCTTTATTAATAAAATGTAATCAAAACCACTACTGACTGAAGGCAAGATCTCTGTTAAGACAGTAGTTTATGTAAGCTATTGAACAGCTGTTATGTACTGCTGAGCTTGTGTTTCGCTATGCAAATGATATACTTTGTTTTCATTTCACTGCATATGTTCTGCATGATGGCGATAATGTTATTTACAATAATGAAAACAGCATGTGTTCGATATGGAAAATGAAAGTTTCATAAAGACACGGTATTGTTTGTACATGTTGTAAGCTGCTGGTCAGATTAGTATCAGTAGCTTCAAGGGGTCATATCCTACTTTTTATAATACATTTCCCCCTTAATTTTATTTATAAAATGACATCTTATAATCTTAGTCAAGGTCTATTTTACCACAAACATGTTTTTAGGTTGTATAAGAGAGAGAGAGAGGGTGGGGGATACACATACATATACATACAAACACAGAAAAGAATAAGAAATGCAGCTCTTTCATCTAAAATTATTTCAAGACACATATTAAGGGATGTGTTGTGTTTAAAACATCGGTTTTGAATTGCTGATACTGCACTACTTGAGATAACCGAGGCACAAAGCTAAGATTGATTGCTTTTTCATTTCAACTGTTTATATTTTCTCTCTTAGTATATTTAAGGTCATTCCCTAAACCTTAAACACATTTCTCGCTGGCTCAGTTGTGAGATTGCGAATCCAGTCCCCGTCGCCAACTCCAAGAAACGGTCACTCCAAGGGAAACAAAGCTCGTACGGGACGTGTTTACGAGTGTTTCTGATTTCGTAGAAACTGACTCCAATCTTGTAAGAAAAACAGAGATAAGATAAGATTTACGCAGACCTTAACAACACAGCCAGAAATCAAAATGGCAGCACACTACAAGCTGTTTAAAGAGCCCAATGTAAACTGATCGAATCTATAACACGTTGATTGTTCCTTATCAGAAGATAATTGCCATTCACAATCAAGTAACTACTGGTTTATAAAAAAACGCCCGGGGCCAGAATAAACAATGAATAATCAAAAAAACGTTCTTAAGAAAACAGGCTTGAGGTTGTCATGGGAACTGAGAACTATTGACATTGTTTATATAAAGATTCTATATATACAATAAAGTGGCTCGTGTTAGGCCGTGTTCACACTTGACTTCTTTTTTGACAAGAAAAAGTTAACAATGGCAGCGTTGTGGTTACAAATAGCAGCCGGCAATGTTCAAATATAGCATTTGTGCAGAGACAGGCTTCATAGGCAGCGTTAACGGTATTCTATTTCAATTATAACAGAGGATGTCGGCGTCTTTACAATAACCAATCCCATATTTAAAAACCACAATACTCATTTCTCGCTAGAAATGCAATCAGAAGTTATTGAAAGTGAAAATTAAACTTACATTTATTCAAAACTATGCTCCAACAGAGCCGTTTCGGACGGCGTTTAATTTTTTTGAGCTAGAGCCCTCTCGACCAATCACGTTCCTCGCATGTTGTTATGGAAATTTGTTAGCTGTGAAATAGGTGCTTGACTTTTTTCAACCTCAAAAGCTGCTCTGAGCTGAAGAAAAAGGCGCTGGCGTTTAAAAAAGCGCTCAGGACTTTTCTTGAAAACACGGTTTACTTCATAGGATTATAATGTAAAATAGACGCTAGCAGCTTCAAAAAAGAAAACGCAAGCAGCTGGCGATTTTTTTATTGCGTTCAGCGACGGGGTGCCCAGAGAATAAAAATGCTCAACTTGGTAGCGCCTCGGTGGACACAGCCCTTATGTGTAAAAACAGCAGTTGTGCAGTCCAGGCTACAATTTTGAGTCATTTAAGCCATGTGCATGTTTTACGATAATGGTTTAATAAACACAATAAATTATGAGTTAGAAAACACTAAAAAGACCCAGTATAACAACTACGGTAAAAGTGACCATAAAAGTGTTCATAAAGCCATAGAGTACAGTAAAATAAGCATGAAAAAAAAAATATATATAAGTATAATAGAACTAGACGCAGCTAATGTGTTTTAAAGGGACAGTTCAATCATAAATCAAAATTGTCATTCTTTTCTCACCCTCATGACGTTCTAAACCTGTATTTTGTATGATTTTTGTATAATAACATCCTGGATGCTTCTTTGTCATGTAAAAAAAACATAACTCAGTTTTGAATACATTTTAATGCTTTATTTTGTTAGTTAGATGTTATATATATTTTTTTGTTATTATTTAGTCAAAACAACCCAACTGCAGTTTTATATGAATTGGAATGCACAATAAAAGCATGATTGAAAAAAAATAGATTTTGCAAATTAACTTTTCAAATAGAGACGGGAGCTTTTAAGCAAAATGTTTTTTTAATTTCTGGGATTAAAAAAAATATTGAAAATGAAGCAATTTTTCGAAAAAAAATAAATTATTATTATTAAATAATAATTGAAAAACAATGCGATTCGAACCTACAAACTTTGCATTGCAAACACATGCGCTGCCAAGTGAGCTAAAAAAACCCCAATCAGGCTATAATAAGGTTTTATAGTTTTTATAAAGGCATATTCATCTTTGTAAAGTCAAGAGTTCAAAGCGTATTGCATAACAGAAATGACCTAGCAGGATAATGAATAACCTCACAGGAACTTTCAGCCAAAGGGCATTTCCAAAGACAAGAAATCTCAACACATGAGTCTTGTTTTATACAAACATCAATCATTCATATCTCGCCTCTGGTTCTAAAAGCAGTTACGTCGTGCTCTCCTTTCAATTACAGCACAGAGCACCTGATGAAGTTTAATGTCGACCTGAACCGGCGCTCTGGTCTCCCCTGAGTTTTCCTCTGGTGTGTAGCCCAGCGATCACTGCAGATCACATACGTGATTAAACTAAGATGAAATTGTGATTGAAATCATGTTTCATGCGACATTTTTGGTTGCCGTAATGACCTTGACTTTCTTGGAGCTGAGGATAATGATTAAAAAGCAATCCCACATAATTAACCATACACTCGGTTTCAAAACACACATGGCCAATTGGTCAAGATTTCACCATATCTAAATAACAGGACCAAATGGCAGGTGATTGAACTTTCGGAGAACTCAGATATGCATCAGGGGACAGGAAGAACAATTTTGGGGGTTTCTCTTGGCGAGCACAATAAAAAGGTAAAGTTTAGACCTCTATTTACCAATTTAGTGCTTATTTTACCTTTCACCTAGCGTTTACAACTGTAAAAAACTTGTTTTGAACATGATTGCACATTTTCACAGAGTTTGACATCAGTGATGCAAAACTCAATGGTTTTCACATGTTTTCATTGCCTGCCAAGTGTGAATATGCAAAAATTACTAAAATATTACAGCTGAGCATAAGTGACCTTTAACATGTCAGAATAGAATCTACTGAATTAGAGAAAACTAGCTTCCACACCACAGCTGTAACAACAAAGAGGACTTGTACATTTTCAATCACTTTCAAAGATATTTTTCCATCTTCCAGATCGATAAAACATGACAGCCAATCAAAAAATGTGATAGTTATTGTATTTTCACATGAAGACGCTTTATACGAAGTTAAATTAAATGACTGTGTTAGTCCTCCTGCTTCTGTGTTTCTTGGAAGAAAACACAAAATTTGAATCATTCCTTCAATACATGAAACCAAACGTGTTGATTGAACATCATAATTCCAGTAGTTAAACTGATTTTGGGAGTTAAATACAATAAAACGTCTGTCTGTCTGATAGAGTAGTATGAAGTCTTTAATGCATTTCTATGGGTGACCATTAACACCGCTGAATCTATGGGGGGTATATTAATCATTCTTATCATCACCCTCAGACAGCCCAAACTAAAGAGATGTCACACGGCTCAAGTGCTTTTATTTTTCTAAGGCTTCCAGTGTGTGTGTGAGCTGTGTGTGTGTTTGTGCAGGTGGAGAATATTACTGAGCGAGAGAGAGAGAGGCACATCTTGACCTGATCTTTGCATAGTTTGTCAAATACTTATAATCGTGGTTTGTAAATCAACGTTTCAGTATAATCTTTCATCCATACATGCTGTCCGAATAAATCTTCGAACTGGTTTGATCTCTCGAGGAGAAGCGAAACCATTTTTACAGATTTCGTTTTACGCAGAAGCAGGTAATATTAGCCTGAGGTTTAAGCAAATATTTTCTAAATTCTGATTGCTCAATTTCGCCATTCATCACGGTTTTCGTGCGCTTGTAATTGTGACAATATAACAACAATTCCAACCCAAAGGGTCACTCAAACATTTCAGATGTGTTAGAACCAAATATCAGCAGATCAAACCATACACACGCTCAGATGACCCAAACGTCACACACGCTTACAAGTCTCCATTGTACTTCAACAAAGACATCTTTCATTTAACAGAAACTAAAAAGGTTAAATTAACCTTTCCAAACATTAAGATTCTGCTTATCATCATCTGTACTCCAAACAATGTCATAACTTGGAAACACCAACGCATGATAAATCAGCATTTTACTGATAAATTATGCAGCCAATTGCTTGTTGGAAGCTAGCGGTCCCTGCAGACCTGATAAGAACTGGCATTATGAGCACCAGCACTGATATACAACAGTGAAGACGTCAGAGCCCAACATAAAAAAAACAACAACGTCCCGACAATTACCCTGAACAAAGGCGGTGATGATCACCTGACTACATCAAATACAGTGACCACAGAAAGTATTCGGACACTTCAACCTCTATAAGCAAATATGTGAGGAGTCTGCAGTACATTTTTAAATAATAAGCAATAAAAAAAAACCTTTTCTTGCCTTCTTATATACATCATGCTTTCACCACGTAAAGAGAATATATATCTTTGTAAATCTAAAGCTACATTTGTGGTTAACATCACTCTCAAAAAGAACACAACGTGTTAATATTTCATTACACAAAAAATTGTTTTTTTAAACATCATCAGTCATTCTGTGTTGATTTTGTGTAAAATAAATTAAAGGGACAACACATGGTTGAGTTCAGTGATGGTTTATTTTCGTAAGGGTGAGAACTGTATGTTATTGCATTATCCAATATAATCTCAAACCTAAAACACTAAAAACATTGAACCTATAGCATTTCACAAACAAGTTTGTAAAATGACAATATTGTTCAAAATAAGGACAACAACAATATTTGGAGACTTTCTGCTTGTCACACTTAACTGGAACATGAATGAATTACATCTGTGTTATTTTCGCTTATGTAAGCCAATATAAAAAATGACCTTGACACCAGTTCGTTGAAAGTCATTTAAAAAAGTGAAGTTACATCTGAGAACAGCTCCAGCATCATTTCTTTCCAGAAGCCACTGGGTTCATATTTTGTTATTTAATTCAATGACGTCATACATTTTTAAAGGGATAGTTCACCCAAAAATCATTGAGTCAACCTCATTTCATTTCAAACCTGTATGACTTTCTTTCTTCTACGGAACGCAAAAGAACATATTTTGAAGAACGTTGGTAACCAAACAACATTGTTCCCCATTGACTTCCACTGAATGGACACAAAACCACTAAGACTTTGCTCAAAATATCTTCTTTTGTGTTTCAGAAGAAAGAGTCAGGATTTGAATGACAAGAGGGTGAATAAATGACGACAACATTTTTTTTTGGGTGAACTATCATTTTAAGAGTCTATACAGGATGTCCCTGAATGCTACAGAAAACTATAAGCTATTGGTTTTAGGAGGAACGTGGAGAAGTGTCCGAGATACATTGATAATGACAGCTTCCATACCATAAGTAACGCTACAGGACAGGAGTTCCTCGGTCAGCAGACACCAACTAATCACATGCCTCGGTCAACACCTGTCAAATCACATTTATCTTCTTGTCTTATAGTATTCATTCATGTATATTTTGGTGTGAAACACTTGGTAGGTTTATTTCCCTATTATAATGTCACTATGATTTGGTTTACTGTACTCTTACATAACTGCTCCATAAATCACAACCAATTTACACAATTAATCCAATTAAATCCCACAGTTTGAGTGATGACAGGGCCTCCATAAAATGACTAAGGCGGAACTGTCCAGAAAGATGCCCTTGAGTGAATTTTCAGGGTAGATGATTTTTGACAGGGGACGGTTATTCTCTCCCCGGTCATTTCTGGACTCAATTAGACTTTCTGTCGTTTAAGACAAAGATTTGATTGTCATTAGGAACTAAATCTTGTCGACATGCAGCCCAACAGTCATGATTGAATCAGGCCAACAGCCAGAACACTGCCACTTGTGAACCCAGTTCACAAACAATAGGAAAAACATGATTTCTAAAGCAAAAACAACCTTTTTATTATTATTTAAAAATGAAATATTAACATGAAAAATGTGCTCAGGTCCCCCTATATGTTACTATGATTCACATTGGTAAGGTTATAATAATCATTTGTGAGCTATTTATTATTATTTAATTTATGAAAATCATTTATAATTGAGCTTTCCAGAGCAATTAATACGACATCGACACACATAAAGATAAGATAATGTAATTTATGTTTTAAAAAGAAGTGGCGATAGAGAAGTGCTTTTGGATTGCAAAATTCTCACAATTAAAAATATATTTAAGAAATTAAAAAGGAAACAAAACTGTTTAATAAAAACTTCTAACAGAATACAGCATGAAACTGCAAAATACTTCTGGAAATGTATGCTGCATCACATTATTAAACTGCTCCAATATCAAAGGGTCACGATTACATAAATGCTACTCTGTCCGACTCTGGAAATGGTGCCAAAATCCTAACCTTTAGCATAAAAGAGCGACGTCAATCCTGCCAAGCACCTCACATAAAACCGAGCCGGAGACTCAATAAAACACATCTACCCTTGAGCGAAGGAGAGCTATGCTCAAAACAAACTAAAGATCAATCCAGCTACAGTATTCCCACAGGAAAGGTGAAAAGCTACGTGTAATGTTTCACCTTTACAATACGGCCCTAAACTTTCAGCCATCGTGAGGAGCATTCTGGCATGGGCCCTCCTCTCTCTCTCTTCCATGTTTCCCATGAGAATGATTTCAGCCGGGGCAAAAAGTCACTTGGTTTGACCCCTATCCCCAAGAGCGCAGCCTCGCCACAAACTGAACCAAAATAAGAATTATGTAAAAATAAACAAGTGGGTAAGAGGCGTAGTGCATAAGAAAGTCTCATGAAAAGAAGACTAGCGTCAATGTGAAAGAATCCTTCGAAAAGCATTTAATTGCATCGAAAAATGTGGTGAGGATTTACTGCCAAACAATATTGCATTTGGGCCATTACTGGATCAGAATGCCATCTTCAAATATGTACAATTACATCATATGTTATTGTGAAGGATTGATGATGAACTTGCTGTCGAACATTTTGGGCAAACTGTTAACCTTTGAACGTTAAACGCACATCACTCATCTTCAACTCTATTACAGCCAAAGTGTTGTCCTGGGGCCATATTTGCACAAAATTTCCTTTAAAGTCCATTAGATTTAACCATCAAAATATGATGTGCATGGTATGGAGAACACTAAACTTGATTATGGTGTTTATTTAACACAATTATTTAGTTAAAAAAGGCAAATTACAGTCTATCAGGGATTATGCGTTTTATTTTTATATCAAGAAAAAAACATATATTAAATAGAATTGTATTATTTATTTATATCTGAAATTAATATTGTTTATCTTTTGATGAGGGGATCAACATTCAATTCAATTTGAATGATAGTAAAATGAATACCTGGGCCTTGACTTAGTTGCTATGTCATTCCTAAGTGGTTGCTAGGCTATTCTTAGTGGTTTCCAAGTAAAAAAAGTTTGTTCATAGGCCTTATCCCGAGTAAGAGTAATAACACGAGAAGTTTTATCATACCATTAATACTTTAAACACCATTTTCTGCGTCTTGCTTTAAAACAGCAAGGAGTACAGGAAAACAACTGAGGCCAGAGGAGTGAGGAAAAGCTTCAGAAGAGATGAGAGACAGAACGTGTGTTAATAGACCTCCCTCGGCCCCTCCACCCCCAAACGTTCACTCGCTCCCAGATAAGAAGGCAGAACTCTCTCACTCCGGTCATTTCACTTACCGCTCCGGGATAGGAAGAGACGTCCTCCTGCTCTGTTTACTTTTCTCTCGTTTTAAGAGCCTGCAGATTGGGGGACTTATTGAGACGGGACGTCTCTGTTTCTCCTCTTATTCTTTCATTCCTCTCTTATCTATCTGAGAGAGTGTGGCGTGGTTACTTAAGGTTCAGCTGTGCTTCTTGGTTTTTAAGACAGCTCAGGGGAGTGTGCAGAAGAAGCAAGTTTGTTGTGGACTGCCAGAACTTCACCGTCAGATTCAATTCAGTGAAGAACGCAGCCTGTGAAGGAAGAGGAATTAATGTTTTTCCAACGACACCATGTGTTTTACTATTAAAAGAGCTTGAATATCGCGTTACTGCAGGTGTTTTTCTTTTCAAATCGGTGCACTTTGTTCCGACCGTCATGAGGCTCGCCAGAAGTGGCTTGCACTTGGTGCTGCTGCTGGCGACCGCCGGGCTGGTGACTTCCGGAAACGGTGGCGGTCAGAGGCGCGGAGGTAGCGAGAGGCGGAGAAAGCTTCATCGCGTGCAGAACGGCCAGTGCAGCTACACCTTCATCCTGCCGGAGATGGAGGGCTGTCAGGGCGGTGGGGACCACATCGCCGGGACCAACGTGGTGCAGAGGGACGCCCCGCCGGGCGAGAGCGAGTGGTCTGCTCAGAAGCTGCAGCATCTGGAGATGGCCATGGAAAATAACACGCAGTGGCTGCAGAAGGTGAGAATGACATCATTATGGGATACAGGTAATGCTTAACATCCATCTGCTTTGAAGAAGGGGGAATGTTATTACGTGTTAAACATGCACATGAACACCAACACAATGTTAAAATCTAACTCTGGGTTACCTTTAAGCCTTGACTTTAAAAGTTGGGGCCATTTTAAATAAACAATCACAGCGGTAGCTAAATGACACGGTCATAATGAAGTGTTAATTGTTAATGTTGGATGATTTGTACACATTTTGTGTATGACCGAATAAAGCTTGCCAAGAAGTACTCGGATAGTTTTCCTTGGGGGAAAAAGCACTACAGGTAAATATACTTTAAGTGCTCTACTTTTACATGCTAATTTTGTACTTCTCAAGATAAACTTAAGAAATAAGTGTTCTGAACTGTGCTGTTTTGAGACACCATGACCAGAATACAAAAAACGATATTTTTGGCATGAAATGAATGTTTGACAATAGAGCACTTCGTTATTAAAGTGTATTTAAAGTGATAGTTCACCCAAAAATGGCAATTCTGTCATCGTTTACTTACCCACTTATCATTTCAAACCTGTTTAACTTTCTTCTGCAGAACACAAAAGAAGATATTTTGAAGAAAGTTGGCTACAGAATTGCGCCGGCACCCATTCACTTCTATTGTATAGACTCAAAACCAATGCAAGTGCATAGGCGCCAGCTAACAGCATTCTTCAAAATATCTACTTTTGTGTTCTACGGAAGAAAAATAGTCCAACAGGTTTCAAAGGGTGAGTAAATGATGACCGAATGTAGTTTTTTGGGTGAACTAGCACTTTTTAAATAAAGTGTATTTAGTGCCCTTTATCTGGGTGGTAAGGAATCTGATGCCTGAACTACATTTCCCATCATTCTCTGGGGCAGCACAGTGACGCTATAGGATAGGGAACAAATTACACACCCAATGCGCATGATTTCTTTTCATTTTCTTGCACTAATATTACAACTTTTAGATGAGGGAAAACAATGAAGTCGTTCGTCCTCGTATGCTTAAATACACGCTTACATACAGTTGTTACAGACATAGTGTACCGGTAAAAAGGCAGAGAAAGATGCAAAGGAGAGGGACGTATGTTTTATTGTTTAAACTGCATCGTTTGCATCTCGATCTCGAAACATAAAATTGCAGGTAACTTTATGTATTATGTTATAAATGGGTTGAAGTCAAAAGACATTAAACGGACATTTCCCACAAAATCGTACCTGACAGATGAAATGATGAATCAATATAAGCTTACCGTTGTGAATCGAGGCATGGAGACACCACTCACTATCTCAGTATCAGATTTTTGTTTATTTTTATCCAAAGATAAGTCACGGATTGCAGCTTTAAATATGCAGCGCTCATAACTGATGAGTGAATTTTCATCGTTCTCCAACGCATTCAACATTCAATTCTTACCCACAATACTGAATTGCTTCCAAAAAATCAACCTGTTGAATGGACAATTTCCAAGAAATCAGCTTTTTCTGTTCAATACAAATGTATCAACTACTTACAGTGATTGCGCCAAGTTTCAAACATCAAAGTGAGCCTGTAAGAACGTTTTAGATAGAAAAAAAAAGATACGGCAGTAACTCACAACTGCATTGGAACAGAAGCCAAAGGCAGCATTTGATCTATACAAACGACTGCCGAGCATTGCAGTACTCCATTTAAATGAAGAATGCACGTCTTGATTGACACTTCAAGGGAATTTTTCTGGGTGACGTTAATTGAGCTAATGAATTGATGAAGTGCTGTGATGTAGAGAAACTTTGCCATGTGTGAGCATGTTCTGCGTCTCTGTGTGTTCAGCTCACCACCCAAGTTGACAATCAATACGGCACAAAGGGTTTCGACTTGCACCTCCACAGGAAAGAGACTCGACCCTTGACTCGGTTAAAGAAGAGGTCAGATTGTGATAAGAGTCAGTTTAATTGTAAACACTTGTTGCTCTCGTTGCATTTGTGCCAGTATAGGTATTGATGTGTGCAAATATAAATTGCACAAAACCAAACCAAATTTGCTTTCTGAGTTGACCATCACCATAAAGTAGGAGCCAAAAGTGTGAGATCACATAAATTAACAATATTGCATTTTATTTTAAAAACCCCTTAAAATGTTAAAGGAATAGATCGGCCAAAAATAACAATTGATTCTTCATTTACTCACCGTCATGTCATTCCAAATCTGTTTGACTTTCTCCTGCAGAACGCAAAAGAAGATATTTTAAACAACGTTGATAATCAAACAACATTGACCCCCCATTGTACGGACACAAAACCACCAAGACATTTCTCAAACTATCTTCTTTTGTGTTTCACATAATAAAGAGTCATATACAGATTTTGAACAACACGAGTGTGAATAAATGATGACACCATTTTTTTTCTTCTGTAAACTATGCCTTTAACATTCACAAGAGTGATGTAAACGGACAACGTTGAGTGGAATTGTTGGTATTCAGTAAGCTCATGAAAGGCATTTGAGGGTCTGGTGCATGTGCGGTTTCTGCTGTATAATTGGCTGGAGTGTTTATGGAGGAGGAGTGTTTGGTTTACTGGTAAATGACTGTAACTAAACGGACACACTCTCTTACTCTGCTCCCGCAGCTTACCCTTTACCTGATAACTGCATTCACAAGCACTGAGAGGCACCGACTCCATTAACAAGCGAGGGGGTGGAGTGTAGATGTATGTGGAGTACATGAGGAGTCATTTGAAGTCTTTGCTTATTTTTTGTCTAATGGCCGTGAACCAAAGATCCCTTTGGAAAAGTTCTTCAAAGGCCAGGGGATTAGCGATTGCATGTTCCATTAAGAACGGCTTGAGATATGGCAAAGCCCCAGACCCCTTTGAGCAGGACCATTTTACTGGAAGCAGAAATACCAAAAAACTATAAGGAGTCATCGCTACCTTAATAGGAACAAAATAGGAAATGAGGATAAGAAGCAAATGTTTATATGTAAAGTTGAGGGAAAAAACATGTTCACAACATTCACTAATTCCCAAAATCCTCAACACTAGCTATGTTTCTATTGAACTATTACTTTCAAATTTTTTAGGGATTGTTCTTTAAATTGTAGATGCGTGGTAAGCACAACTTAAGCTCAAATAGAGAGCGACCCACTCTTTTTTCCAGGCGCATTGGCAACACAGCGAGTTGAATACATTCTACTTTTCTGAATGGCGCAAGCGCACTGCAGGTCATGTGACAAGAACCAACCAATCAGTTTCACTTTTTTGGAAGAACAAAGAAACGCTCAGCGAAGATGGAGTAATGCTGCATTCAAAACACTTCGGATTTAGGATATTTTCCACCTTAACCCCAAAATAATTTTGGGAACGGCGCTAATATCAATAAATATCGCTGCTGTCCTTCTGGGTCCGATCCTCGGGATTGCACCTATTCAGGAACAAATGTACAATATAATGCAATGTAAGTTGCTTTGGATAAAAGTGTCTGCCAAACGCATAAATGTAGTTGCAATATGTGTTTTAATGCTACTTAATCATGAATAATATGAATGTTTTAGTGTTACTAAACACAGACGTTACTTTCGGGTTTGTGGTGGGAAATAACGCAAATCCTAGGTGTCTAAAATGTATATTTACGACATGAAATGTTTACGGCCCCTTAGACAAGCTAGAATGTTGTGGGTGGTTTCTAGGGCAGTGTAAGATGGTTGCTAGGGTGATCTGGATGGTTGCTAGGGTGAACTGGTTTGGTTGCTAGGCGGGTGTCTTAAAATAACCCACCCCCAAATCCCAGTTATATTCTGGTCCTTAGGGCTTGGGTTTTATGGGAAGATTTTGGGATCAACCACACAAATTGTTTTTAAAGCAATGCAGCACATCTCTCATGATGCGAGATATCATTCATGTCAGCAGCACAAACAGTGCAGGATGAGTTATGCGCTGAAGTTTAATTCTTAGGGTCTGGAGTTTAAAGAAATTAGTGCAAATTAAAGCAAACGACAATAATACCCATGCTTGCCTCATCTACAATAATTATTGGCAAAACACAAGATGCCAATGGTCAGCAAATCTCACAATTTAAACAAGACCGGCAATTTCGTAACGGCTGCACATTCATCATTCTGTAATCATTGCTCATATTGACGCTCAGCAAACAACGTTTTTACAGCAGAACAAACTCTAAAACATCTTGAGCAAAGGTAACTCAATTATCAGACCGTCAAACAGACACTATGAAAAGAAAGATGGAGAGAAAATAGAGAACGTCTCAGCGTGTTATTGGTTTTAATATGTGCTGTTCCCGCTAATGCAACACCACATTAAAAGGCCCCTTGCGTCTCTTTTAATAGTTTCTTCCTTCTGCCTATTATGCATTTCATTCCTCTTTGGAGAATTGAGATAGACCGCAGGATCACTTGAGGAGAGAGTTGAAAAAAACGTTAAACCCGTCGAGTTTACAACGTCCCAGTTCTGTCTTTAAAGACCCTGTAAACTGTACGGCTTCTCTGGGAGTCGACCGCAAGCCGGACCATTGATTGCTCTCGCTATCAACATGCCGAATCTGAGGCGTGCACATCAAACGCTCACTCAGCACAGCCCCACCACATGTTCCTGTGAAAAATGTTCTCTCTGTGCTCAAAATAAAAGTCGTAGCCTTGTGGGAAACATACAAATATGTCGGGGAACCCTGAGAACGAGTGAGACGTTTCGTCGGAATCTGTTTCTAGATGTTAGAAGATCTGATTATGTTGATGAAACTTGTTGTAAACACAGCGGTTATGACGCAAGTTTTGGTCCAGGCAGAATTTGACGTCGGTTTCGATTAGTTGGATGTTTACTTCATTTTGCTGTAAAAGTCTATAAGTTTTTAAAACATCAAGAGAGATTTATTAAAGACCGCATACAATTGCTAGAGGAGAAGGGTTTTATAATCATTCATCTGCCATTTACTCTTAATTTATTGATGTTCCTCCACACTGCAGGAGTGGAAAAATCTAAGTTTGTCATTTTTTGGTCATTTTGGAGCTCGACAGCCTCAGTCCCCATTCGCTTGCATTACATAGAATTAAGTGGCCAAACTAATCTTAAAGTATGCATGAAATTAAAAATGATCATTCTAATTGTTTTACACAGTGGTGAAGCATTTATTATAAATTATTTATCCGTGCACATCATTATCATTTTTTTCATTCAAACTCATGTACCCCCTCTCGACACGATCTCTCTTCACTTCTGGTCATGGGGCAGGGCTGCATTGACTGACAGACTGCAAACTGCCGTTCAAATCTTTCACCTTTTAACGATCCAACGACTTTTAACGATTCATCCATGTCGGTGGATGAAATCAAGTCCCGCTCTACATTTTTTTTCATTTCAGAAGTCTTTCAATCGGGTATACGTCACCACGTTGTTAAAACCAACTTAAAAAAAGTTTTGCATCTTTAAAAAAAACGAAACAATTCGGTTCCACGGAGTTGTTGTGTGAAATAACATGAGGGTGAATCTTTGTTACTATTGAACTGTAAGTGCTTTGGATCTCTGCAGACATCCAGCACCGTGTTGAGATTACAAGCACGGACGACAACACGCACAACAGGAGCGATGCATTAAGTGTTTGTGCTAGTCTCTCATACGTACGTTTCCAGCATCTCCTGTGGCTTTATTTGTGTGTGCACATCTTTGTGCGTGTATATTTAGTTTGGCTCTGATCACAGGAGGCTTCGGGTTGTTAAACAAACATCTCGCCCGTGTTTATCATTCTTGAGGAAGTGTCTTCGAGTTTAGGGAAGAACTGGACGTGGTCATGGTTGAGCATCAGTCAACATTAGGAGATCTCCACTGGAGCCAGAACTCCTACAGAGCAACAACAACCTCACTGATAGCGATGAACTTTACAGTTCGTTCAGCACCGTCGCTGTCATGACTACTTGGCTGAACAAACTCAGCTGTCGATGCAATAATACAATGAGCTGCTATGCTTCCACTATTGTAGACCTGACGTTGTTGAGATCCGCTGTAATAAAAAATAACCAAATACATGTTGACTAAAACATTCAGAGTGATGTATGGCAGAGACTTGCCTGTATTGTGGGTAAATGGCTGATGGGGAGATCCATGTAACTTTTCTCAATGTTCTGCTCTGGGTGTTTGGTAAATAATTGTTTACAGGTCTGAGTCAAAGGAGCCCACCCAAGTCTCAGAATATGTCCTGGCTCGCTCCTTTCATTTTATTCCTAAATGAAACAAATGAAAAGAAAACATCTAGAAAATGAATGGCACCACTTTCCTCAAAAGATTTGTATAACACATTCACAGCAACCTGCTAGATCATTATTTTTAGTTGTGTACATGATTATCGGGGCCAGAAGAATTCACGATAACCATATAGACCAATTCGGACGATGTAAACAACTTTCTGTTTCAGTTTTTTAAAAGTGCACAAAATTTTAACAGAATACAACAAACAGAACTTGTAGAACTAATTCAAAATGTTAAACTAATATCACTAAGATTTAATTATATATGTGAGATTTTAAAAAAGATAAACCAGACATTTTGGTCAATATCTATTGAAATAAATAAAATAAAATAAAACTATAATTGTATTGTTTATTGTATTTTTGACCAATAAATCTGTAAAAGTGTAGGAAGGAAGAGAGAGTTTGTGACCATTGATGATATTAGTGGTGTGTTTAAAAAGGTTTCGTTCAAAAGGTTTCGTGATGGAAGTAAAAAAAACACAATTCTATGCAAATATTGAGAATCAGATTAATAAAAATGGCATGTAAACGTGATTGATGTCATGTTCATCAATCATATCATGTAAACACTGTCCTTACAAGTCCTTACTCTGGAAATAATCACATTATTAGTGCACAATGTAAACATTGATGTACAATTTAGCAGTCAGTCAATGTGGCATCTGTGTATGCCTGTGAACTTACAGTGCAGACCCTTCTTCTAACTCTTGTGAGACAAGGGGTGAACTGAAGACCACCTGCCCACCACCAGGGCACTATTCTAAAATCAAGACTATCGCCACGTCCGAAATCGCCTACTTCCATACTATATCGTAGGCGAAAATGAGTATGAGTAATGAATATTATGTCCGAAACCACAGTATGCAAAAAACAGTAGACGAGAAATACCCGGATGAATTACTACTAGTGTGGATCGGATAGAGACTTATCTATCCCATGATGCCCGGATGGAGCTGAGCAACGGTCAAATTTCAAAAAGTTAGTCAAATAGATATAGCGGAAAACTTTAAGGCGGACGTCCGTTTTTAATGTGAGTGCCAATTTCTACTGACTAAATTATGTTTTTATCAACGCTCACGTGTAGGTTGTTGTTGATACGTCATAGGTAAAAGATCATACGGGTCACATGACTATAAAACATGGCGGACGCAGTATGTCCGAAATGTATACATACTACTCCCACTCATACTACATAGAACGTACTGTTTTAAAAGCCGATAGGTATAGGTACTTATTCAAATTCAGTACGTACTGTCACGGTATGTGATTTCAGACGCAGCATAGATCTACAATAACATTTGATTTATATTTGTCACCCGATCCGGTGTTCGCCATTAGATTATTTTGTTTCCTAAGTCTGTTGCTGCGCTCTGAGTGGGAATCTTATTCGTATCTTGGTTATTTACATATCTGACAAGAGAAAAATAAACAAAGAATGAAAACAGAAAAATATTTTAAGCTCACTGCTATCTAACTCAAGTATTCGTCCTATGATTTACCATACTGTTTTTCACCCGCGTTCCAGTCAGTGTTGCCAGATTGGCGGGTTTTGAACGGGTTAGACTGGAGAAAAATGCATTGGGCGGGTGGACAAAATTTGGGCTGCTTATGCAATTAAAAACCCGCCCAAGCAGCTTGCCTTTTCTTTGCTTAGGATTACTCAAGTTATTTCAAAACGTTCAAAAATAATTTGTAGTTCAGTCATAAACACATTATTCCTTAACACAGCCCTTATTGGTTCAGTTTAACCAATCAGGTCTGGGATAGGTAGACCTCACCTGTCAATCAATCTACAGTTGAGACCATGTGATGGCTCATGAGTGACAGGGTTTTGCCGCGATAAAGGACCAGATTTTGTATATTAAGCGATCGCAATGCCAAAGTGGCCCAAATATATGTTGCACGGTAGGGAGAGTCACTCAAATCTCACAACGTGGATTAAACATGTGGTGACAGACGACACGAAGACTTTGTAAATATAACTATTACTGAATTCACAGCAGTTGAGTGATTTAATAAAAATAAAACTGAATATGGGATTCTACTAACGTTACTTGTGTACCTTGACAGCTGCTGGACTTGCTAAATTTTGCATTGTATGTTCTGCAATATATACTTCACGAAAGACGTGAGCCTACTGTAGTTCTGTCAGATGTTAAATGCATTATTGTTGATGCTGTTCTTATTTTGTTCTGTTGAATGTATCAATGAATTGCACATTTTTGGCTGCCGTGGTGTAAATAAGGTCACGAACCAGTGGAAAATGCCTACTCAGATTTCCGAATCCGATTAATTATAGTGTGCACTTTTTGCACAAAATGTGTTTTTTGAGGGTTAAAGTCATTGGATAATTTCTTGATTGTCGCTTTGAAGTGGTTTCTGGACATATTAGTCATATTTTCTAACTCTCTTTAATGCTATGTTTGATCCGTTTGACCTGTTTTCCTGGTTTAATTATTTTTTAATCTTGTCATAGTTCGTTCTAAGGAGATAAAATGGTCATTGTCATCGTTTGAATTGCAATACATTTCTATCACAATATTTTGGCAGTTAAAATTTGTGCTGGTTTTTGTTGGAGTGGGCGGGTTTTATTGAGCCTTTGGGCTGGAAATTGTCAACCCAATCTGGCAACACTGGTTCCAGTCTGGAGTGTTCAAGCCCTCCTGATCCTTGCCGATTGCAGTGAAAGTTTAGCTTTTTATAGCCTGACGACACTGTGTGTTACCTACAAATATCCCAGAACAAACAACTGATCCGTGAGAAAGATCTGAATTGCTTATGACATCATAATATTAAAGCCAACGCGTCCTGTTAGTTTAGGTGAGTCAATGAATCAGATGCAGTTTGAACGAATCGTTTGAATGAAAGACTCATGAATTACAAAGACCTGGCTGCACCTATTATCCGTTTTAGTGTATATTTGATCAATATTTAATGTCTCTGTCTAACTTTTACTGAATAATGTTTTTATTCCCAGTGAATAGTATTAAAATGTACCCAGGGTATGTAAAACGCTGCAATGTGATGTAGTGCAAACAACAGTAAAAGACCAGCGACACAAGCATAAGGAAGACAAAAGGAACAATAACATACGTTTTTATGTACAATCTTACATAAATGTAATAAAAACTTGTTTTTTAATTTTATTATCAACAAACTGAGACATGACATGTTTTTATTAACAGGTATGGAATTGAAAACACAAATGAAGAGTTTGGTTCCAAAACGAGATAATATTTCATCATGCTATCATGTTTTTATTGTGTTACTTAGCTGTATTTTTTTCATATTTATGGCTTTTTCTCATTTTGGAACCAAACTCTTCAAATGTTCTCAGCTGGTTCTAAGGATTGTATTTGTACTTATTTAAATGTCCTATGGTTTTTCTTGCACCTTTGCATTGTCTCTTATCTCAAATAATCTTCTCAATCTTTATAACTGATTCATCCTTTGGCTTAATCTTTTGAAAGTCATCTATATTGATGACTTTTACCTTTTGCTGTTTCAACATTGTACTGAAATTATTTTCTCTGTGTGCTTGATAAATGCCATTGCATTGATTCTGCTTCATGTGAATATTGACATTAATATTATTCACTGTAGTTTGTTTCCCAATGGCATCTAATGTCATAATCATTCTTCAATTTAATGTTGGGGTCTAATCAGGCTTGAAATCTGGAGTTTGTCTCAGTAATGCTCAGAGACCCGAAGCAAGCGTAGGTTTGAGTAAGCATGGGCTGTATTTAGAGAGCTTTAAAGACATGCTTTTGCTTACTGGCTGGAGCCAAATGTGTCCTGAGTCAGCGTCTCGTTCTGTATCTGGTGAATGCATCTAGAGCTAACATCACACTACAGTTTGAAAATATAATTGTATTCGTCTTTGTATTCTTCAGTCTTCATTGTATTCTTTCACATTGCTGTTGGGTGACTTTGTGGCATTCCTGAGGTTTGTTTCTGTTAAAATTCAGCAGGCATTTAGACTGGAATGGACATGCAGAAATGTTGATTTCATGCAAAACTAAAGTGGTCTCGAAATTATTTATATTCTAACCTGTTTAAAAAGGGTGAAACTGTCTAACACCTGGGCTTGAAGTAAAAGTCCGACTTGATTTCATCACCTGGAACTGCACCAGAAACTGATTCCAGACCAGTGGCTCCTTAGTCTTCACGTTCGTGTTCTAGAGATAAGAGATGAATGATTAGTCTTGAGGTTTACTGTTTGTTCTCCTGAGACACAGCGGTTGTTCTTGCTTCGATCAAAGGCATTTTTGTAGGTAAACTCACACTTACTGGAAGCAGTTATTTACCCCCACGATCGCGCGCATGAGGTGCGTCTTTAAAACCGCAGTAGCTGTCTCCCTCAATTTCCCCCAAGTAAAGTCAAACAGGATTTTAATAAGGACGGCGAGAGCGGAGGATAATAAATGTGCATCCTGTGCTAAGGGCAAACATTAAGAAGGAAATAGATGTTTTTAACCTGCCCCAGTGTCCACTTGAAAGCCCATTAGTGTTGCAACCCAGAACAAAACACACAAGTACTGAGCCATCTGTTGTGCTGAGCTACAGTCCGAGACCTCTTATGGTTTTTCTCGGTGATGTGAAGGACTTTCGCATAAAGTTACAGTGCAGCTTCTGCCAGAATTTCCAACAGCACATTTCACAACTACAATAAACCGTTATACGGAGGAAAATGAATGCTTTTACAAGAGAAGGTGCCGATGGGAACCCTGTTTACAAAACTTTTGTCGATTTCACCAGATACGATAGACGTTTCTATGCTTGCACATCAATAAACTTAAGCAAATGTATAAAGGAGACACACATTTTATGGTCATGTTTTTTTACGTAGCCTTTAGCCTTGAAAATGAATTGTCATTTGCTACCGCTAGTCAGAAGCTAACCGGTTCTCTCTGTCTTTTTAACGAAGTGTTCATTTCATATGAATTTCTACAGTATATACAGTAATGCATAATTCTTAGAAAAGAGAAAGCATGTAGGTTCCACCCATGAACTGTCAATGGGGCGAAAGCAGATCCTACAAAAAACTCAAATCATACAAATTTATACGAATTAGCCACTTATTTACCGAAACATACAGAAAAATTGTTACGAATTGTGTTGGAAGTGAAGGTGATACAAAAGGTTCGGCACAATTTAAAATAAAAAAATGTGGTCCCCAAAGCACCATTTAGTCATTTTTTCTTTTCCTTTTATAGGCTTATGAAATTGTGAAATAAAAAAGGTCTAGAGATTATTCATTTTCCTTTACAACTGGTTATTCTATGAATTTTCTGGCACCTTTATTTTTGAGATTGTGTAGTTTAGTTGGGTGGGACATTCCCATTAAAGAGACTTGACTGGACGAAGTGAGCATGTGAGGTGCGTGTCAGATATTTTTAGTGAGCCATCCCAGAAGAGACTATAAAATGTGTATCTGGAAAAAGTGAACTATAAAGTGAACAAAAGCATACAGTACAGATGGCCTCTGTATGGTCCAAGCTATTACACATAGGACCAAAACATAAAAAAAAGCTTTATAAAAATTCGCTGCAAGTCTCTATCTGTCTCTGAAAGTGTTACAAACCAGAAAACCGATTCTTCATTCTTTAATCTTAACCTTGTACAACAAAAGAAAAAAAAATGGTAAGTGCCTCATATATTACCCAATCAGCCTCCTGTCATCTAGGCTGGATTGTCCGCAGCCCTGAGCGTTAACCCACAGTTTGTTTGTTTATGTTAGCTCAGCACAGCTGCACGCCCCATCCGCCACCGGGTCAACAGCCTCGCTCTGATTGGCTGCAGCTCAATCTGAATTGCAAAGAAAACACGGTTGTCCTCCAGAGAAACAGTGACTTTTGATAATCATAATTGATCTTAAAGTCTAGCTCAATCAGATATAGTCTTAACCCTTCTACCTCTACATAATTATCATCCAAGATTAAAAACCAACAACACATAATCATTCGAGTCACTCGTTCGACTTTTTTTGTTTAAAGGTGTCATGAATTAAGACATCAATTTTAACCCAAGCTTTTTTATACTGTATAAGCGACAGAACTGAATACGCCCTTGTGACTGAAATTACAACTTTTATTGACACCAGGCCCAGCGAACACCAGGTCCTGGAAAGTGACGTCATAGATAGGTTGAACACCGCCTCCACAGAAGAATATCAACGGCTACTTCTCTAGCCCCGCCTACTGGTTCGCGCATGACAGTACTGAAGTAACACAAGTTGCTCGGAACCAGATAGAGCGAGCAAGCAATCAACATACCATTAAAGATCGCAAAATGTTGTGCAGTCAGTGCCTGGTTGTGGACGAACACACTTGGTAATGCGTGGTTGAAGTTTATTTTTAAAGACGTTCCAGCTTTGAGCGTTGAGCTTTTGTTCGCTTCATTTCACCGTGGATTCTTTTGTGAACAAGGCACAGGTCGACGCTGGATTTGCGGGGCGACTAAGTTAAAAAGCAGTGCGGTGAGGTCAATATTGTATCCGACAGGAATGGCGCAGCAATCTTATGCAAGTACAACATATTTGTGCTATGTGTCACTATTGCTTTGACAGCGATTGCTTGATATGTCCTGATAATGTGTAACGTTACGTGTCTAACCAAATTCACAGAAGGCTCCAACTAAGATTAATACGCAAACTTGCAATCATAGCAGTGATTTACTTCCGAGTGTTTGTCGACCCGGCTTCAAACCCCGGGTAGAAAATAGCCTATTTCGATTTTGATGTTTCTGAATGTAAAAACAACGCAAACGTCATAAGTAGACCTCATACAACAGTATAAAACAATAAAAAAAGGCCAGTTCAACGAAAGATCGTTTGACTGTCGGAAAATTACTTATTTCAATGTGCGTGTCCTGTGTTTAAATTGAGAGTCCTTAAAAAAGTCAGGTTTTTAACAAACAGAGATTTATTTGTTCGGCCGAACATCCACATTTCACTAGCTCACTGAACAGAACACCCCTTAAGCCATCAAAACAAACGGAGATCTCATCGATGTTAACTAACTAAACAGGGTCAAATAACATTACAACAAATAAGAACAAGCACATCGATTGACAATACATCCTTCCCTTCACAATAACAGAAACAATTGCAGAACAGTTGTTATAAACATTAACTAATAACAACAATTAACATAGAACTGACACTGCAGGGCATCATGGGAAGTACAAAGCAACATAAAATGGCTTAAAAAGGTTGTGAACGTAATGCATTAGGGAAGCGTCTGTCGAATGCATAAATGTAATGTTTCTCGAACAGGATATTACTACACACTACACATACACACATGAAAAGTGTGTATGTGTAGCTGAAGCTACCAGTCTGAACGAATTATGAGACCACACTGTTGTTGATATGGTTGATATATGCGGTTGATCTTTTCTGATTACATTACCAGACTTGATACAATAAAAGCGTAAAATACGACATGATATCCAATATTCCCCAGGATACTCTTTTATTCCAGAAAGTATGATGGATTGTGCTCTTCTCCAAACAGATCCTTGGCTGGTCAGATCTGGTCTATCAGATCAACTTTGACAGACAAATCGTATATTTTTATTCCGTCTGCCTTTTAGCGTAGCTCTGGATTTTGTATTTGTGTTTTATGAGCTTTATAGCCTTATCACCCAATCTCTGAGAACACTGAAGGTAGGATATAGGTCTCTAAGTCAACCTATATTGTTGCAAACAGACGCTTCTTGTTGCAAATTTGTGTAAAACAGATGAATTTGAACTTTGCGTCGACCGTCAATCCAACAGTTAACCTCAATATGTGATGCAAAATTTATAAAATGTAATAAAATAACTCATTAATTTAACTTAAAATGCATCAGCGGAAGCATTTGGTTATTGAAATTTCTAAAAGCGGCTTATTGAAAATTGCCGTCAGAGTACCCAAACTTGGCAAATTGTGAGTCAAATAAACATTTACATCATTTCTCAAGAAAACTAATGCTTTTAATAGGACACTGTTCGGCGGGGCAAGTTGTCACATCACAATACAGAGAACACATGCAATACCTTCGATCTGAGGATAGAGTTCACCCCTTCAATACCAAAATACAATGAGTAATTCTGCCTTAATGTATCCCTGTTTGCTTTTTGAGTAATGTTTATTTTTATTTACCCATCCACTGCATGGTACAGCCTTGTGACAACTAGCCCCGGTCATTTATATATTTGGAAAGATGCTCGTAAATACCTATGTGCATGTGTCACTATAAACATCCGTCCTGTTGATATGTTCAGTTGCTCTGATGAAAGGGTGGCGTGCTGTAACCACATTGACAGAATAAACACAATCAGGTCCGATATTGATTATTTTCAGAACAGTTCATAAACAAATTCAGCATATTATTTAGCCTGACAGGTAATCTGTGCAAAGCAATCTGTTCAATGCATTTTGTGTGTGCATGTTCACCGTCTTTAATAAAATATCTATCTGAAAGGTCAGAGACAGGCATTTGAGAAATGTATCTGTTTTAGTCTAAAAGAAGGTGAAAGGTTAGGCAAAAACAGGCAGGTGGAAGAATTAATATCTGGAAAGAAGGTATTTTGAAAAGAAAGAGAGCAAGCGCAAATTCAACCGCACTGTTTTCGTCCATCTGCTTCTGATTTAAAAGCGAGATGTTGGAGAAGATTGTTGCTGGAATAATTCCCCGCGGGTCAGCCCCGGTTCTGCTCGATCTGGCCCCGTACAAGGCACACTTTAGTACAGTTGGTCCAAGTATTAACACAAACCTTCAGCTCCAAGTTCTGAGATGAAAGCGGTTCTGCTGAGTTTAGCTCAAATCTAGTGATCTTAGTCACGTTATTTGTTGCCCTAAAATCTGTCTTACCACACAGTGTCAGGTCAAGGCACGAAAGGTCGAGTTTCTCATGTCAGGTTTTGGTATGCAGAGGTCTAAAGGCGGAAAGATAACAAGACAGAAATGAATCAGGGAGCATACGGGGGTCTGTGTAAATATTTGAGGCGCACTTCTCACACCTACAGATTTATGAAATGAAATCCTTAAAAGGGCGTTCAATATGCCACATTCCCAAGTTTTGAATTTTTTTTTAGAAAATATTATTTCCAATAAAAAGCAGCAGGGTTTGTTTGGAAACATTAAACAGCACCTTATAAACATTGGTTAAAAATATTTATGGAATAAATGCTTTTAGAATGAAAAAATATTTGGGCAGAACACATTAGCCCATTAGGCAATAAAAATACTTTTTTAATAAGATGTTGTAAAATTGAGCATGTTAGAGCAACAGGCTTGGACAATGGTTCAAACTTTGTAAATATAGATTTCTTTCTGTATTTCATATAAAACAAAACTGTAGAAGACAGTAGATAAGGTTTGGAATAGCATAAGCAGCAGTATACTACACGGTATGCACTCTATACAGTATACTACAATTTTTTGTGCAATATGGAGCAATAAACTTGTAGTATGGCACTGCTGCGCATGATCTCATCGCATTGCATTTTTAATAGAGCAAGTGCACATTAAAAACATTCCTCTTATTATGTCAATTAATTTAATTTTGGCAGTTTGGTCAAAATATTTCATTGGAGCCTACTACCAACTATTTCTGCACTTTATAGTGTGTTCACTGTTTGCACATTTTCTCCATGTATGCAAAACCCAGATGATCCAAAATGACTAAAATGACACCACTTGCTGAATTAAACATCTACCTATGGTGAGGTCATGTGACAATCCAGCACATTAATATCTAAAACAGTTTTCACTGCAAACCTCACATACTAAAATAACAGTGCATATTAAAAAGTGTTTATTCTCATGCATTCGCATAATGCACACAATATACATACTGCTGAAATTAATTAGTATGATAGTATTCTATTCCAAGCATCCAGTTTATATGTGAAGTGTTTCAAAAGTTTACATATTTCTTATAGTGCTGGAAAATCCTTCTCATATGGACCACACAGATATTATGAATAAACTTGCAGAAGAACACTTGACAGTGCATTCCTCACACAAGCCTGACATGTTTCCATATAGCACGTTCCATGTAATATCCTGCTAAAACGCAAACAAAGATCGCTATCGCTATTATTACTATTATTATTTATCATAAAAATTATCAAAATACATATTCCTGCTCACCCTCAGAAAGAAAAATAATGTCTCCTGACAGGTCATCTACCCTGTCGGAGGTAATTAAACATGATTTATTGTAAAATCTGGTACGATGACCCCTTTGAAATATTACAGTGAACTTTATGTGCTAAACCTAAAGGCGTATACTGCACTTCCTTTCCGATATTCGAAAGCTGCCAAAATAAATACAGCAAAGGACAGTAAAATAATAATTGAGTTCAAACGTGGAAATGATATTGCAAGAACACTTTGACATCTTTACGTCTTGTAGACGTTCAATTAAATATGACAACCCAACCCAATAAACTTTCTCTTCTCAATACAATTAAACTTATTTTAATGTGGAAACGTTTTACCTTTCAACTACTGTTTGGGAATTGAATCATTTTCTACCTTCTGCACCTAGGATATGAACTATAGAAAACGTTACGGCCCGTTAGTTTCAAACCAAACATTTTTCTTAGCATATTTTCCTCTGTGTTTAAGCAAAATCGTAGGAAACTTCTTTATTATGCTTAATAATCCGCATTGGGAAATTAATATTTTAGCTATGGGAAACCTTTTCAATAATCCGCCACATTCCAAGACTCCGCCATAAACGAATCATGCAGCCACATCCTTGCTTATTGTACGTCTAGAAAATCCCTTGACTTCTAAAAAAGAACGGTAGATAAATTTAAAGTTAAGCTTGGACAGTATAAGAAGCAGGAAGATGTTGTTTTGTTGGTCGGCAAGTTCTGGTGGTGTGTAGAGATGTCGGCTGAGTTACCCGAAGGCCCCAGACACAGTGTCAGAATTAGAGAGGATTTAGTCAACATGAAGATGTAGAAGACTAGCAGGGAGACGGGACCACACAATCAGATACCAGCCTCTTGTCTGTACTGCAGTTTTATTACTACAGATGGTTTTAATAAGGAAGTCAATTTCAATAACCTCGGTGTTCCTAAAAATAAAGATTTTTAAGAACCGTTCAAAAGGCTGTATGTCCATGGCAGACGCTCTTCGGAAAACTCCAGCTGCGCATACTTGACAGCGAGGCGCTTTGGTTCCTACGATTTGCTAAGATTACTTATCTGATTGCACAGATTTAAAAAATAATAATGTAGTGCTACCCCGGGGATATTATTTGGTACATGGACACTTGGAGAACAGGAAGATATAATACAATTTTAAATAAAGTTGATTAGTGACCCTTGACCACAAAACCAGTCATTAGGGTAATTTTTTTTTAATTTAGATTTATGCATCATCTGAAAGCTGAATAAATAATCTTTCCATTGATTTATAGTTTGTCAGGATAGGACACTATTAGGCCGAGATTGAAAATCTGGAATCCAGGGGTGGGAAATATTGAGAAAATCGCCTTTGAAGTTGTTTATCTGAGGGGCTGTAGCAGGCTGTTGCTAGAGGAAACAGGTTTGTTTGAACGCCCTCTATTGGCTGCTCGCTGTAATGGCTTTGTGGATAGTAGAAGAACGAAAGCTGAAATCTAAACTTTACATAGATACCAAACTTGACTGGGTACCCCAAAGAATGGGCAGCCGCAAGTAAAGTCTCTAAACGTGTTTTCGGCCATTTTTGTTTGCGATTTTTCATATATTTTCGGTAGGAAATTTCCTAAATATCTTCATGGACATGATCTCAGCGTAATATCCTAATGATTTAGGCATAAAAGAAAAATCAATTACTTTGACCTATACAATGTGTCGGCTATTTCCAGAAATACACCCGTGCGACTGGTTCTGTGGCCCAGGGTCACATAAAAGCAATGTTTTTAGTTGTTAACATAAGACGGTCGGTTGGTGTCATATACTTGTCCCACCCCTCCTGCACTGTGATTGGACAGCTGAGTAAAACGCGACATTGACAAGCACTGCATGTTTAATGGTGCTTCCATTGTAAATACATGAAAAAATCTGAATTTGTACGGAGCCTAAGTTTCACAAAGAACTAACATTTGAACTTTTTTGTTTCATAGAAAACCCATTGAAGAACCGGAGGATTGTGAACTACACTATAAAACAATTGATTGAAATTATGAACAAAAACTAAAAGTCTTTTTTAAAAACATAAACCGTTTAGGTGGTGGACCCTATAGTGCTTGGTTAAAGGACTGCTGACAGAAAGGTTGTAGGTTCCACCACACCGAGGTTTAGACTATCGCCTTGTGCCCTTGAGCGAGGCATTTAACCCCAGGTTAATCCTGAGGGACATTAATAAGTCTGTAAATCACTTCGGGAAACAATGTCAGCAGTAAAGAGTGCTAAAAGAAAGAATGATTTATTTTCATTGAATGAGGCTACCGCTTAACTGACACTCACTGGTATTTATGGTGAACGTTTTTAAGCACAAGACATAAACCACACAAGAATTATGTAATCCATCTCTCAATGCGAAGGCCTGAATCCAGAACTTCGGCCTGCGTGTTTGCAATAAGGTCCTGTAAACATCTGTGGTGGCTGTGAACGGTGATGTCATTCATTCTGAGTATGACTCAACGGCTGCTCAGCAGAAAGATACGGTCTGAATCCCTTTACCTTTGAGCTGCGAGTATCTCTCATTGTGTAAGGAGACAGGCCATGAAGCTCTAATCACAATGAGATGAAACATCTGGTATCGGTTAATGTTTATGACGTTGACCCGACTGAATCCAGATCAGTGTTCCCAAGCTGGACTCGTCTTGTGATTTTAATCCAGGCCAGGAAGCTCGGGTCAATTAATCGGTCAGGGACAAAGTCTTCTGGGAGCGAACGACAACAGTAAAAATCCCAACTTTTGGATTTGCTGTTTGCGTTAATGAACTGTTTTCATCCGACCATCATTTGTGAGCAGAACCGTGTGTGTCGGTGCATCAACACAGACTTTGGAGGTCTTGATATTAAAAAGTCTCCATTGCATAATTTGCACAGACAGTTTCTACTGTACATCAAAAATGTGATCTTAATTTAAATCCTAACCACATCAAGAGCACGGCTGTCCCTTAGGGTCTAACATGTTTATTTCTATTCTGACAAAATTGTCCGTCATTACTCTGTTTCTCGGCATCTATGTGATCCTGCTGATGGCATGTTTATTTTCACATCTTTTGGGACTGTGGAGTCACTCAACATTACCTTAGGCTGGCACCGCATGATGTCCCCGAAGAATCAAAAGCCCGCTGAAACAAAACTGCGTATGATAAACTTTCTGGTTCCTACCCACAGTTATTGAAGCTCGCTGGGGGCTTTAATCAGCCTCTGCCAATGAAAACAAAGATTTAGTTCAGGTTGTCAGAGCAGAAAAACAGCACGACCAAAGCGATACGTTAGTGATGGTAATGAAAAGAAAATAGTAGTTTAATTACATTAAATTCCTGCCTCTGGTTGTAAGCGAGAGCTTGTTTGTTGTCAAGTTCACTACGCTTCTGGTTGTATGAAGGTCTAGCGTGCATTTTTCATTTCATATTCCTTTTATCAACAGTTGGAAAACTACGTTCAGCAGAATGTAAAGACGGGCATGGTGCATATCCAAGCGGATGCGGTTCATAACCAGACGGCCACCATGTTGGAGATCGGAACTAACCTGCTGACACAGACCGCTGAACAGACCAGGAAACTCAATGTAGTGGAGACCAAAGTACAGTATGATGTTAAACCTGAAGAGAAATACTTGACCAGTGTACAGAATGCAACTGATTTATCAAACCAAGTGCCATATTTAAATGATCATTCAGACATGATAAAGACCACTTTGCAAACGTGAACAACGCTGGTCCAGAAGAACTTCCTGTTTCAGTTTTTTATCATTGCTTGACCTGCTGTTTGAACAAAATACAACCAAAAGAACTTTCATAACTGTTATATACAAAGGTAACAAGCAAGACCGGTATTTTATTTAAATCTCGAACAACAGCTTTCGCATGGTAGTAACTATAGGCATGACCACACTTCTTCCTCTACTAGCTCCGACTCAACTCTTACTCCCCTAGCGTCTCTAGAGGCAGCACAAGGTATTACATTAGAAGACACAACAATAACCGAAACAAAAAGTTAATCGAATATGTTTAATTATGTGTAAGATTGAAAAAAAGAAAATAAATCAACCAGAAGTGCTGCTGGACCAGTGTTTACATCTTGCAAAGTGGTCTACTACACATCTACTTAAAGAAATAGTTCACCTTCAAAATGAAAATTCTGTCATTATTTACTCAACCTGTTGTCGTTTTAAACCTGTGTGATTTAATTCTTATTTCAGTGGGGTCCAAGGGTTTTCTGTTACCAACATTTTTCAAAATATCTTGTAAAAGTAATACACGTTTGAAATGACAAGACGGTATAAATAGTATAATATAATCATTTTATTTTGAAGGTGAACTATTCATTTAATAGACACCTAATATATACATATAAATAAATAATATGTGTAAGTGTGTATAAAACGTTAACATCATTCAATCAAAAATCATGATTTAAAAAGCATTAAAAAAATGTTCATTTATTTCTATTCGAAGGTTATGAACCAGACATCAAGAATCGCAATACAGTTATTAGAGAATTCACTATCAACAAACAAACTGGAGAAGGAGCTCTTAACACAGATTTCAGAAATTTCAAAACTCAGAGATAAGAACAGGTAAGTTATTGTTATCAATAATAATTTAATAGTTAATGTGATATCAGCAACAGGGCTATTAACAAAGTAACAAAGTAATAAAAAAGACGAAACAATAAACATTTATTTATACAAGATAATGTTAACTGTTAATGTTAGTTAACATAAAGGTCCAGCATATGACATTTAGCGTCATCTATCCGTGAGGCTGCAAATTGCAACCAATGGCTTACTCCACCCCTCCCTTTTGAAGCACTACGGTGGCTGACACAAAGCTAAGATGTTGTTGCATTTTTGCTTCTTTGCTGAAGGAGGTAATGTATTTACAAAATGTGCTCTGAGCAGTTTGTCTGTTTTGGGCTACTGTAGAAACAACATGGCAAATTCAATGCAAGGGGACCAGTGTATGTAGATAGAAATATTCTAAAGTAATAAAAACATAACGCTTCATTATGTAACGTTATTATACGCTTCTGAAGACATATATTATATTGCATTTCTGTCAATAGATCGTCTAAAAAAATGACAGATTGGACCTTTAAAATGTTCTTCATGTGAGAAAAGCTTTAGTATGACCCATTCAAAAAGAAAGAGAAATCGATTTCCTATTACCCACAGCAATGTAACTGAATAGAGACTTTTAACACCGATCAGTAATCACAGGTCAGATCGGCTACAGTACAGCTTTACATTTTCACAACTGCACATTCAGTTTTAACATTACAGAGCAACTTCTGCCTGTTTTTCACATCTCATTGTATTCAAAAGTTCACATTACTTTCCCATAGTCACAGCTTCAAGAGAATTAGAGAGCGCTGCAGGGGTGAAGGCTTTGATAAGGGAAATAATCAACCACTTAATTGACTGTTTATAATGTTTAATAACTACGCAATTCGCCCGGCACACAAAGCGAACCCCAGGCGAATTTCCTTTGTACACTTACAAAGACGGACAATGGGTTTTCCCAGAAAGCTTTGTACGCTAGATTAAACAGATAACGCTTGTTGTCATTCATCTCTGACGACCAACTGAACTGTGTTGTTTTGGTAGCTGTATGGAGGCATCAAACGCATTGATAACGGACCAGTACATTACAAACAAACTATTTGATATTTCACTTTGCATGTAAGAATGAGATAAAAGACATGCACAAAGACAACTTACAACTGTGCAAGAGAAAAATGTTCACTATTGTTCTCAGAATTGATGAACCTGGATCAACTTTATAGTGTTACAGCCAGCAAATACCAGTTCAGCGTCTTGTACACATTATAAGCCCTGGCGAGGGTTTTAAACAGTTCCTGCCAATAGATTGTGTGAAACGGATCCGTATAATCAATCATGAAAAAATTATAAACATAACCATTAAACTGGCAAGCCTGTTTAATGACCATCTACAGCAATTTAACAAAGCCAGCGTTGAGTTACAGTAGAGGGCTGGATAGAGTTTGATAAGATTTTTTGGTGATTTTAGGCTTTTGCACTGTGGAAGTGTTATATTTCAACACATACACACACGACGTGAGGAATTGTGGGGTTCTTTAGACGGTTGTAGCGGTGAATCATCGTTTTGCAGCTATTATTTCTTTTGACCACAAAGATGAATAATGTAGTTCTATTTGTGCGTCATGCAAAAGAAAAACATCAAATCGTCCAAAGCTCAAAGTTGAACAGAACGATAACACCAGAGCATTGCGAGATAATCCAACCATGATACCTTATTCTGTCATTTCAAGATAATGTCACGGTCAGAAAGAATAACAGGGTGTAATGATGCTTCATGGGTCTTCTTTAGAGTCGCTTTAGTTTTCCAGTCAGTGTTTCATTTTTTTGGAGGATCTATTGACAGAAATGTAATGTGATATACATAACTATGTCTTCAGAGGTGTATAAAGACCTTACATAATAAAGTGTTATGTTTTTATTATCTTGGAATGAGTTATTTCTATCTACATACACCTTGGGTCCCCTTACATGGAATTCACCCTGTTGTTTCTACGGTAGCCCTAAATGGACAAACTGCTCTACAAAACGCGCTTCTGTAAACACATTATCTCCTTCGGCAAAAAAGCTGTGTCAGTCCTGTGTCAGCCACCATAGTACTTCAAGGGGGGGGGGGTGTGGTGGGCTCTACATTTCATACACTGGACCTTTAAAGAGAGAGTTTGTAACCATTGTGACTCTTAAGGCAAAACTTTATGTGTAGAATTAACACAATATCGATTATCATATTTTTTATATCTTATATCATATAATATATATGTTTAATGTCATGGCAGATCTATTTAACTGCATTTTTAAAGCATGAATTATCTGTTAATACTAGTATAACAGATCAACTATTTCAATCATTAAGTCTATTGTAGATTTGCCATGACAGCAACCACCAGATGAGCAGACAAATGTTTTGAGTTGTTACTGCAGCCTGGATGATCAATTCCGACCAATTCATCTTTTGCACTCTCTTTTGAGGGCTACATTTCGATGTTATGAAGTCAATGTGAATTTAAAGAACGCCTCTCAAAACCAACACATTGTGGTTCATTGCATTGCACTCCGCCTAAGAGTTTGAACATGAGAATGCATCTTGTGAGGACCGCCACCTTACGTTTGTTCGCTCAACAGCGGCTTTCTTTTCACACAACTTTCAAACTGAAGTGACAGCATGAATGCAGCACTGACCCCAACCTCTCTCACACTGGCCCCGGGCCCTATTTATTATTGAACCCAGCCTCAGGAGACACAGCGGTTTCATTCATAATACCGGCGGATAATTCGAGCCGACATTCCTGTCACAAACTTTTACTTCAGCGTTCAACTGTAATGACTGATGATCGTTCCATCTGATGCACAAGAAGCATTTAGTGCAGAGTCATCCAGCCCCCTGCCAACATCATACAGAGAACGCCGGAGGTCAACGTCCGGTCTTGCTCCATCTAGGAATCTGTCAGAAACATCTGTAGGATGACGACCTCACAAGATGTCAGCAAAACCAAAGACTTATGATATTGTGCTTAAACGTGTTTTTCTTGGAAATACATAAGCACACTAACTTAAAGAACCAACACTTGAGTCGTTTGTGAATGTATGTTGTGATTTTTACCAGTCGTTTGGAGGATAAAGTCCTGGTCCTGGAGTCACAGCAGAGGAGCGAGCTGGATGGCATGAGGGAGGAGAAAGAGAGACTGCAGGACCTGGTGAAGAGACAAACGTCCGCTATAACAGCTCTGGAGAGACAGCTGAGAGCCGCCAGCACCAATAACTCGGCCCTGCAGAGACAACATCAGCAGCTTATGAAGTCCGTCCACACACTCATTGGTCTGGTGTCTGTTGGACCCCGTAAGATGCACCTCAATACATGAGATTACACTTTTTAATATTACGTTATATTACTTTAATTTCTATATTTTTCCATAATATTTCAATTTTCTAAATAGTGTATAAGTGCATCCGCAATGAAAGCAAATATAATGCTATATTGTTGGAGGCTAGTAAGATATGAATATGAAATTTCAGTAGTTAACACCAATATACTTATACTGTACATGAAATGTCACAATTTGACAATTATTTTAGCCAAAAATGACAGGCCACATACTACTGAACCCATCTTTAATCTTTAATGAAGAATCTGATGTAAATACTAATATAATATAAAGCTTTAAATATAATATAAAGCTAATATAAAACATTTAGCTTTCAATATTTATTTATTAAACAAAATTTGATTTGATTAAACTGCGTTTACACTTTAAAGACCCGGGTGCCTTAAAATTCACTGTTTAGTTTGATGTGTTGAGGTAACTTCCACTGAAACAGGAAGTTAGGGTGGGACATGTTTAGTTCCCCCGCCCCCTTTTAAAGAGCCAATAACATTTAGTTTACCTCACAGTCTGGAATTCCATAGAAGCTGAAGTGCAGCTTTTGATGTTTTGACACAAATTCAGGCCGTTTTCACGTGTGTGCATTTAATCCCATCAAGAAAAAATATTTTTTCTCTCATTGAACATCCTGTTTAACCCTGAAATGTGTCACATTATGACTTTAAACATCCAACATAAATTTACTTTTTTGTTTCGTGACAACTTTGAGCTGTCTGTTAAAAGACGGTGCAACTCTATAACTCCCGTATCTGAGAAACGGGCTCGATTCTGGGGTCATACAAAAGTCCTTAAATCTGGTGGCAGATTCCTATGACCTCAACTGTCTGGTTAATTAAATGTGACACTAATGACAAATCGAGCAGCCATGATTCATAGAAACAGAGAGAATACAAGCTCTCGCTCCTGATGTCTTTGGCACCGTTCTCTTCGGTCTTGGATGAAGTTCACATGCGTCACAATAACACGCAGCGATAAGCTCTGCTAAATCAAGACACCAACATTTTATACATGTCAGTTTATAAATGTACATGCGGGGGCTCGCTTCAAGTACCAAATGTACTGGATTTTAAAATAAAGTCCCCCGAAGCTTGATGAACAAACATTCTGTTGGAAGCAAAATGTTTAAATGACTCATCCCGAGCTAGACGACAAAGCCTTTTTATATTCAAAATTATTAATATAAATCTCATAGTACTGGAAGATATGGCACATGCCAGATTCAAAGCTTCATCCACTCATCTTGTCTAACCAGCACAACTTGTCTACATCGGCACCAAGATATTTAGATATTTTTCATCTTTTGCTGGCTGTTTGCTTTGCGTTCAAATAAATGGCTTTGTTTTTTATTACAGGGTTCTCACCGTCTCCACAGCGGATTCGAGATTGTGCCGAGGCCTATAAATCTGGTCACAACATCAGTGGAGTCTACCACATTTACATCGGAGACATGACTGAGCCGACAAAGGTGTGGGATGTGTTTTTTCACAAGGACGACGTGCCGAGTGTGATCTTGACTCATATACAGTACATGTACAGGATGCAAATGTGAAAAAAGATTATCCAAACAAATGCTTTGATGGAACACACACTGATAAATGTATACATTGAATGCACTTTGCATAAAAGCGTCTACACTTAAAAAAAAATACATGAATGTAAATATTGTTTTCGTAGGTCTTTTGTGATATGGAGACGAGTGGAGGTGGCTGGACATTAGTCCAGCGAAGAGTCAATGGTAGTTTAAACTTCCAGAGAGGCTGGAAAGAGTACAAAATGGTGAGCAAACACACACACGCTTCAAAGGGGCCGACATGTTGAGATCACATGACCAGACAAAAACAACTTATTATATCTTAGTATCTTTGACCATTGAGAGTTAGCTTTTTTGCTTATATGCGACGAATGTATTAGCTAAAATAATATAGAATTGATTCATCTAAGTTCGTGTTATTTCATCATTTACTAACACATTTTTAAATCAAAAGTTGTATCTGTTAACATTAGTTTATACACAATAAACAAACATGAACAATTGTTTTAGCATCAACTAACATTGACAAATATGAATACATGTTAAAAAACTATATTGCTCATTTTAAGTTCATGTCAGCAAATGCATTTGCTAATGTTAACAAATACAACCTTATTGTAAAGTGTTACCAAAAAAAGTATTGTTTTGGAACAAAGAAAACCAATCTGTAAACGCACTAAAATCGTCTCTAAACACCACATATTTCTGATATTTTAAGTGCTTAAATATGTTGTAGCTAATGAATAAGCGGTGAAATCAATACTGCACTTTCCCAATGCAATGCTTGCCAAGAACACGAAGAGCCTCTGTTCTGGGAAACTAGTAATCATGTTTTGACAATGTAACTATAAAAACATCTGTCTAGTGTCTGATGCAGCATTTCATTCATAGCTGGACATGTAGTGAGATTTTTTCAACGGATGCTATATGTTCTCCATCACGCAGGGATTTGGTGATCCCAGTGGAGAGCATTGGTTGGGTAATGAGGCCGTTCACCTGATGACGAGTCAAGCTCAGTACTCCCTCCGAGTGGAACTTCGAGACTGGGAGGACAATGGTGCCTACGCACTTTATGACAAATTTCAGCTGGCCAGTGAAAAACAACAGTACAGGTATGTTGTGTGGAAGCCATTTTGTTTATTAAAAATTAAAGTTGCTGTTAATGATTTAAAGTGATCACTAAATTACTCAATCACATCCACACAAAATGCATAACATATACATCGCATAACACATAACATGTAAGTCGCTTTGGATAAAAGCGTCTGCCAAATGCATAAATGTAATGTAAATGTACATTTTGCAAGAGACAGAGACAAGTGTAATTTTCAGTGAATAAAAACATATTTTTGCATGCAAAACCCTAAAGCGATTTTAGCACTTCCGGTTCCATTGCCCCAAAGGCAATGTGTTTTTGGGAAAATGCCTAAAATAAGGTTTGTGGGTAAAAAATCCTCTAAATATTTAAACGTCATAAAAATCTCACAAATAATGTAACATGGACACAAATCTTGAAAATCGTGGATGGAGATTCATTCTCTTGTTGGAGGCTTGGTGGTGGTGACGTTGATATCATGCGACTGTGCTGTAGTCTGTTTATAGCATCATGTTAGCGTTTTACTTCTGCCAATTGTATTAAGGCTTCAAAAAAAGCTAATATTGTGTTAGTTGCCAAAGATTATCTTGATAGACAAAACTTGTTAACCACAAAGCTTATTTTTTTCTATCTTTCAAAAGTCTATGGGAAAAATGTATAGGCTTTTGGTCGAGGGAACCAGTGCGGCACTAACTTCCGGGTTGGCCTTGAAAAGTACATCATCCCTGCACCAGTCTATTAAGTGTGCAGTAATCCTGACCTGTTTTTTCCTCAGGCTCTTACTAGGCAGCTATAGTGGAACAGCCGGACAGCAAAGCAGTTTAGCATCAAACGGCACAGGTTTCAGCACCCGGGACGCCGACAACGATAAGTGTAATTGCAAGTGCGCCCTCATGATGACTGGAGGTGAGCTACAACTCAATAAGGATTAAATTTTTTTACAAAAAATAAAAAAACAGGTGTTACTCTAATGTGTATTCAAGGCAGCTACAGTTTTGCGTTAAAGAACTCATTCACACACAAAATGAAAATCCTAATTTAATCACCCATGTGTCCTTCCTAACTTGCACAACCTTCTTTCTTCTGTAAAACACAAGAAAAAAACACCATAAAAATCTAAGGATAGCATATCATTCAGATAATTTGATGTCATACTTGTAACATAAAAGACTAAACTAATTTTAGATTCATATTCATTTTCTTCACTTCGATCTAGATATAAAAACAAACCCACCGTCCAAATTCTCAATCCCTCTAATCCACCACTGGTGGAAGAAGTCTAAACCATAACACACAATTGCGTAAAACACATTTAAAGTCCAGGTCTCCTCCAACACTCACTATCCAAACAATTTACTCTACAGCTGCTCTTAGCTAAGATTCTACACCTCTGAACTCCTAGACAAGCTGTTTTTTAATCGTGTGCATTGCGACACAATTTTGTAAGTTGTTGGAGTTAATTACCGTCAAACCGACTGGAGACCTTCACGTGACCTTTTTGTTTGCATTTTAAATCATAATCAAATGATACAGAGATGGATTCTTCTGTGCGTCCGTTCCAAACTAAACACGTGTCGAGGGAGACGATATTGATTAATCGGAGTTAGATCGACCGTGTCCTCTCAGAAAAGGGAAAGTATGGTTTTTATCGAAGAATTGCAGTTTGCAATGACAGAGTTTACAAAGACAGCTTGCACACCGTGGGACGGTATACACTTACCGTCAATTACCGTCCACGGAGAGATAAAGAATCTTTTAGAAACGGGTCGATAAAAGACATTATACAGAGGACAGGGTCAAGAGGTTTCGTGATGTGTTTCAGTACGACCACATTTTTAAACCTTAACAAAATCCTTTACAACAAAAGGTTGATTCAAGTGTGCTATTACGACTTTTGAACTAAAGATAAGAAAATATATTTTAAGTCTGCTTTTTTGTACTTGTAGAAAAGTACAGTTGTAAACTACTTTTACACTTCACGTGTAGACAGTTTCAGCAGCAAAAGCATAAACAAACTTTTTGTGGCCAAATCGTAACTTCATCGATAACTGTGAAGTAGTTTTAATTTAATTTAACACAATTAATATGCAACAAGTTATTAATATAAATATAAATATACATTTATTTATATTTATAAATGTATGTTACTTAATATTATATTTATATTAATATATCAATTGATATAATATCAATCAAATTTAAAACCAAACATAGATCGGAAGACCACACATGTGCGTCTGATGAAACCGTCTATAATTAAAAATAAAATTGAAAAAGTGTGTCAATTTAGTCACAAGTATTGAAATAGTACACTTACTAGTTTACAAGTGCATACTAGATAAACTTTAAATATAGATGGGAATTATAGACGATTATAGCGGCAACAACACAAACAAACACTCAAATTTAAGTTCCCGTAGACCTCCTCAAAGAATCAATAACTGTTCAGTAGTTTCAGTTTGATTCAATACAACTGATATACCACAAATTATTAACATAACTGAATAATAAAATTAATTTAATATAAAATAAATTGTTATATTACAACCAAACACAGACCAGAAGTTAACTTCGGGCCAGGCGTGTGCGTCCGATGATCTATTCTAAAATGAATTACAAAAATATTGATTATTCCCACAATTCCGATTTTAATTACAGACATGTACAATAAACAATAATTATTGCTTTTATAGGATTCTGAATATCTTTCCATGTACTTTTCATCCATACAGGCTGGTGGTTTGATGCATGTGGTCTCTCCAACCTGAATGGAATCTACTACACAGTGGGTCACAACATCCGCAAACTCAATGGGATTAAGTGGCATCACTTCAGAGGACCCAGCTATTCCCTGCAATCCACCGCATGATGATCCGACCAGCTGAATTCTAACGTGGCGATTTAAATATTATCACATCGAATGAACCTTCAAACCGATATGCCTTACAAACATCCTCGCAAGCAACAAGGTTGTGAAAGATATTTGACAAAAAATCAGGAATGTACGAATGGCGATGTTTTATAGCAAATCAGAAAGACAGAAATCTGAAAAACACCTCATATCTGCTCTGCGGGTTCTCTTTCAAAACACATTTCTCTTTCTCAGCCCCACAACTTCTGTTCTCTGGATGCACGGCTCATAAACTGAAACATTGTCAACAATGCTTTGACAAGGGTCATTGTTGTGCCATCAAATAATCCCCGTGCCAGAAGAACACTGAGAACTTCAGGAGGACTAAAGGGATTAAAAACTCACGCTGATTATTAACAAAAGACTCAGTGGGCTCTTCATGTTTTTGAACTTATTTTGAACAGGCGATGCTGTCCAGAGTAAACCAAATGCACCTTCATATTTGTGTGGTATTTTAACAACAGCTAATAACTGGATATTTTTATATTGTGCATTTTTTATGCTTCTAGCTTGATTTTTATACGCGTCCAAGCGTAAGTGTATATTGTATCCTCAACGCAAGGGGAATTACAGAACACATAATGAACAATAGCAGAAACACAGAAGATCTGGGTAGCATGAACAACTTAGCCCCTCAAGATGAGCCAACCGGAATACTGTCATTGAGATGAAATGCTAATGGCTAACGTTCCCCAAGTATATGAATCTTATTGGGTAGCTACCTGAAGGATGACACATCAGTGTGGACATTTACAGATAATGCCATGACTCCTTAGGTTTGATACTATCATCGCAAGAGGAGAATACATGAATTCAATGGGACTGTGTGCTTGTATTCACATGTTTGATGTTGCAACACAGTCTCACGGGAATTGGTGACATTGTCACGAAATGTTATCTATTAATTTGTGTATTGAAAGTCGTGTTGACAGAGGGGGAAAAAAGGGGGGAAATTCGTGTCCATGAACATGCATCAAAAGTTTCTAAATTTCATGCCTATGTCACCAACTGCCTTGAGACTGGGTTGGTTCTTGCATACTTACCGGCCATAGAAAAGTTGGCCTGACTCATGTGATTTGTTTGTTTTTGTGTGTGTGGAAGAAAAATGCTATATTTTGTTTACTGATGTCTTTGTATTCTTTAAATTTAGTATGACCTGTTCTTACAATGTATGAAAAGTCATGTACAGTATATTTGAAGGATGCACTTTAAGGAGCAAAATAAGAGGTTCAGGCCGTTGGCAGATACGCTGACGGTCTCTACAACTGTACAATATAAATGAGGTTATTAAGTTGCTGCTTTAGCTTTTGACCGTAAACCTTTCAACATGTATTACTTCTTTTAGCTAATAAACCTTTCATGGCATAATAAACCGTGCAGTAACATAAAAAGATCAGCTACGCACTCAAACTGGATAGTAGCTTTTTGAACAATTGTTAAAAACGCCAAAGGCTGTTATGTCTCTTGAGGTCCTAGCTTCCTAGTTCATGTTTTTTACTTTATATTAAACTCAATTCCATCTTTCTGCCAAGAACATCAGAAGCGGAAAACATTCCCTCTGTAAAATGCCTATATTTTATGATACATCTTCATTTTTGTTTTGTTTTGTGAGATCTGCAAGAGCAATAAAGTGCTTTTTACATAGATAGTGGGTGCATTTTTCTGTCATGTAATCAGTTTCGTACCACATATTTTACCTGACACCTCACTAAAGTCACACTAGCAACATACGTGATCTTTAATGCACTCAGTAAAGATGAGTAAGAATGTGTTATATGTCACAGATATGCCTGTTCATGTTTTCGCAAATCACTCACAGCTCTCCTAACATGGATGGTCACCTCCAGTAGAAAATATTCTAAAGTTATATACAACACAACCTCTAATTGCTGACATATGTAGCATACTGTAAATTACCAAACAAGGCCATTTTAAATAGAAAAATGTCTCCTTGTATTATATAGAATATTGCTTTAAAGTCATCTTCATTGCGACCTTGAGTTCTAAAATTATAAAAAAAATTATTCCGAAAGAATAAATTATAAACAATGGACAATTAATCCACCAGCAGTGGGTCACGCAATGCAAATGAATGATCCGAGTGTCACACGCGGCTTATCATTTAAAAATATCTGGATTCACTTACATTCTCTGTCACTCACACCTGAACCTCACCTGTGATTTCTGAAGGAAGGATTACCACCCTTTTTCAGTGCAGTAAAAGAAACGGAAGCGTACTATAGAGTTTGTTAATCGACGTCACGCCGCGTTGAATGTTGCGCCATCTTGGAATGATGGCTGCTAGTGCTTTCAATGCAATGTTTTGTTTTTCTTGTTTGATTAGGAAATATAACTATGGTAGGTCGGTCTTGCTGTGTTAAAAACTGCAATAGTATTACGCAGAGTTTTTCAGGAAAAGCCCCTGGTTCTTTCACTTTGGATTTTGCCATATATCAAACAAAACAAGTAACGGTACATATCAAAACAATAATAGAAGTGGAGTAGTATCCTCCCAAGATGGCGTCGCCACTGCAAGATAGCGTGACATCAGCTTCACATTCTCTATTGTTGAAATTTCTGCCAGCAGCTCTTTGAAAATTGATTTTCTTATAGACTCGACAAATCACGCTGTAAATAAATCACATCCGTCCGCCCTCACGTACGTTTGTGAAAGCGGGTTATCGGCAACCAAGAGCATCAAGACAAGAGACACACAGACTGTTAGAAAACGGCCAAAAACTTTCTCCAAAACAACCAAACATCATACAGTTACATTCACAAACGTATTAATAAGTTAGTATTTTGTGAAATAGCGTCTTATAGCCTTCGTGGGTGATATTTGGAATCACGTATAGCCTAATATTTTGCAAAATATGTAGATGTGAGTGTAGTCTATGTAGCCTACGTGAGAAAGGTAGCCGCCAAGAACAGTTGTTTGGAGGGGTTGGTCATTGTAAAAAGTTTGACAAACACAAACTGCCAAGTAGTCTTTGGTCACGTTTAGTCCAAGAATAATGTGTATTGTTCTCCAGCGCCATCTGGTGACCCGATCAGTTTCAAACAACATGCTTTCAAGAATTACAGTATGGACTAGTGCAAAATGTTATTATTGCTGTTTATGCATAATTGATGTATTAATATTAACAGTGTAAGCAGTTCTGGTCAAAGACTGATCTACTTATTACACTGTTGCCGGTCAATGCAGACGTGAATTCTCTGTGTTCAGGAAGCTCTATTTAATCCATTCTGTCCTTTTTGTCCTCCTTCCTCTGACCTCAATTCTGTCTTTTTTCTCTGGCCCTCCAGCTCTTGTTCCTCTGGAGAAGCTGGGGGAAAATCTAGGTTATAGTGTTTAAAAAGCAGAGAAAAGTTAAAAACCAGAATGCGGTTATTTCTCTTTGACTGGCATGTATTTGTGCAACTCGTAGATTGAACAAGGTTCTGGTCATTTTATTCAGACACCTGTAGAGCAGGTAGAGCATTGTGTTCACAGCGGTCATGGGTTCAATACCCATAAATCACTGTTCGCTTTGGATTGAAGTGTCTGCCATAAATGACATTAGAACTAACCAGCAGGGGGCAGTTGGTGACTTTGGTGGTCTGTTTGGTATTACTATGGTTGAAATGAATGACCAAAGGTGAGTACAGTCATTCTGAACATGACTTGGTTTTCATGACTTAAGAATATTGACTCAATGAGAAGATGCGGACAGTTTTGCCTTATGCAGTATCTAGAATGAAAAGCAGACAATTTACTAAGAAATATTCTTGATGTTTTTATTTCATTTATAGTTTTTTGTATTTGTTCATTTGTATTTACCGGTCTTTTCCTTAATAATATCCTTTTAATTGAGTGTCATTTTCTATTATAAGCGAACTGCATGAATAATCTTTTTTTACAAACTATTTGGAGCAAAACTCCCTCATTTGTTTCAGTAGGAAACATGCTGCTTGGCACAACTGCTGTTCATAGAGTTTAACTTATTTTGAACCCACCACATTTTTTAATCTCATCTATCAGGTATTGACTGGGTAAGCACAGTTAATGTAAGGACAGACCGCCCTGGGCACGTTGTGACTGATGTCCACTTATCTCATCCACAATGTTGGCACGTTACACACTTTTCCAAAACAGTGCTGTTCAGCTGTTCAGTCCTATCATTCTTAATGCAGGGGGCCGTGTAACATAGACTCAGCTTTAGCTATTCTAGATCCATCGTAAACCTAGTTCATGGTAGGCTGATGGTAGGGGAGTCTTTGAGTCTATGTTTGTTTGGACTGACATCAATTGGTCGCTGTTGGTTTATTTTTTAACATACATACAGAAGCGTCACTTTAGCCCGAATAGGTATTTTATATTATATGGTTGAAGTGCAGGTTAGTGTATTTTAAATATGTAGTTTAACATATTTATTTTTTATAACATATTTATATATTTACGTATGTATATTTTTGATTGAAATGTTATGTTAAGACATGGGTTTGACAGAATTGACAGAATTTTTTTATTTATTTGTTGTTTTCCATATTGGAGAATCATCTAAAAACCATAGTTTATGAACATGGTAATGATTTAGTACTATAGTATTTTTAACTGTTGTGGTACCACCAGTACTTCATATAGGGACATATTGGGTTCAAGCAAGTGTCTTGTAAACGGATGTTATTGGTTCATCAAGCTTTAATTTAGAAATGTGATCATCATTACACTGTTCTGTCATCGATAGCTCGTAAGCACTCCAGCACTGACACACTGATTCATTGTGTTTAAATTATTCATGAATCAGATCACGCTGTGTCATTTAGAAAAAAACGTCTGGATCTCTTTTCATTTCAACTTTTTTTCAGTGTCCCCATCTCATTTCATAACGTAACACATCACAAGCTCTATGGTCTAATGAGGATATTCTGGTAAGGGATAGTTGGGTTGTTATTCAATTTATACGTTAATAAGAGAATAAATGAATTCATTGGCATTGATAAGTGGACAAAAAGATGAAAAGCTAAACACATTTGTTAAGAACTGAAATATAAGCATTGATGTTGACCATGGCTTTGTAAACTGTACATCACAGAGATGCATTCGTGCAGTGGCATTTATATTTATGGTTGTTTGTTTATATATGCATCTCTATGGCAAGCTGTTTATTTGTCACGTGTTACTGGCCATTATGCATTCATGGTTATTTAATTATGTTATGCAAATAGCACAGTAGACCAGACACGTCTAATTCATCTAACATATGATTAATGAAATGTTAAGTGTGTTATGTAAGCCATATTTTTTCATTAAATCGTGCTGTGCTGTATTTTTCTGGTAGGGTTTGTATGTCTCATGCCGTAATTCTAGACACAACACTCTATTTAAATTTAGCATTTGTCCCCCTCACCTTTAATTACATGTTTCCAATCTGCTGTCCAAGAGGTTATAAAGTAAATATATGCTGGGCTATTATGGGCAGATCTATAAATCATTTAAACTGTGCAGGCTCTTGTCTCTGCCTCGTACGCAAATCTAACCCGGTGGCATCATTGTATTTTATTTTGACTTGTCAGTTGTTCACTTAAAAAAAATGACGGTTACAGTGAGGCAAGTAAATTAGATCAGTCCATAAACGCTGACATACAGTGAACATGTTTTAAGAGTTGTTGGACGTAAACATTATATGCGTTTGCCTCACTGTGATTTTTACTTGTTTTGAATAAGGGACAAGTGCAAATATTTTTTTGTAGTAATCGTCATTTTGACACAAATGCTGTCGATTTAACGTTACTTAACATAACATGTCTTTAGGGGTGTATAAAGACCTTACATAATGAAGCGTTATGTTTTTATTACCTTAAGGTCTGTCCACACCGGGACGATAATCCCACGCATTTATCGGCAGCGTTTTTCAAGATGTTTTTCGGCATTCATACCCAAAAGATTTTCACTGGCAATGAGCCGAGCGAACGTGCAAATTCACTCCCTGACATAGATGGCGCTTAAAGGTGGGGTGGTTGATTTGTAAAGGAGCAAACATTAGCCTGCTAGCACTGAAATTATAATCCCACCCTCTATGCGATTTACCGTCCAAAACCACGCCTCCTCCAAACAGATGAATGTATTTTATAAATCCACGTAACGAATGACAAACTAAATCCTTTAAATTAAATTTCAAAGCCTGTACATAACTGCCGGAGCTGTCTCCATCATGTAAAAGCCGAACCGATGTAAATTCTAGTTTTTCCTCTTTCATGATCCAGACGTTTTTTTCATCATTGCTTTTTTAAAAACTGACTTTCGTTTTGTAGATTTAGTGGCTGTCGGTTCCACAGGAAAGTTTGACTGTTGCTGATTGTCCGCCATTCTCCCTACATTGACACAGCGGACGTGAGCACGCTGCTGGCTGATGATGTATGCGTGAACAGGGTGCGCAGTGGTTGGCAAAATACGTTGTCTGAAAATGTACACATGACCAGTCACAGCAATCAGCCAGAATGTTTTGATTGGGCTAAAGTTTTTTGGTCCTACGCCTTTCACAGATGATATAAAATTATAAAAATATTATTTGACCACTATACTTCTTGATTGCTATCAGGATGTCAAGAGATTTCCAACCAACATGGCAAAAAAAAATTCTGTACAGGATCACCCACCCTGCCTTTAATGAAAAACAGAAAAACCCCGGTACACAATCGGCCCGTAAGTTACGTGCATAATTGACGAAGAGGAAGCAAGATGAATTCTTCTGTGTGACAAGCGAGTGTCTTTATACTTGTCACTCTTCGTCAATGTGTGATTGAGCACCACCAAGTTGTGATTTACTGTAACTTCAACAGGTCCAAGCACGTGAACAAAAGCTCCAATCTCATTGGTCAGGCAGGGGGGACGGAACTAGAGCACGAGTACACAACATCATCGCATTAATCCCTTCGTGTTTTTTACATTATGCACGTAACTTACGCGCCGATTGCCAACAAAACACAGACATGACTTAATTTACTTACCGCGTGCGGCATCTTTTAGCACTGGGATCTATCAGTTTCTAACGATCTCCAAATCCAGCGTTATATCCACTGTTTATATAACGTCCATCACTTAAATGCTGTAAACAAACAAACAATTGGCCCACAGCGCAGCCGATCTTGACGCAGCGCAGCCAATCTTGATAAGCGGGTCTTACTATCGCTCATCGGTTGGCGTGTGGGTGGGCTATTTCTTTCGCCTCATGATTTCGGGCATGATTTTCTGGGAGAATTGCCCAATAAAAGGAATAGGATCCCTGTTACTAAAACAGGAATCCAGACTTATAAAAAACTTTCCGAAGTGCCGGGGGAGTGTATCGAGCACAGAAATACTACGTCAAACGTCCAACTCGTTTTTGAACAAGTTGACCATGTTAAGCATGAGAAGCCAGCACGTTTAACAGTGTAAAGAAGTCAGAATGCACGAAATAGCATGTTACCTGATCTTTAATGTACCTAATATGAGCAAATGAATGAGGTTACTATTAGGTATGTCAGGTTAAAGATTATATTTAAAACTGCAGCCTTGTCACTGTACAACTATTTCATGCTCATTTTCTTATTTTAACGTGCGGATTTCAAGGGAAGAAACGGTTGTGAAAAGCTGAAATCTGTATGTAAAATGAAAAAAAAAACATACACTTAATAATCTGCCAAATCGCATCAGACGTGCGTCAAAGCACAATCAGTGACTTCAGTCAGCATGCGGTCGGGGGTCATGACAAGCAAGCGATTCAGACCTGATTACATCTATTGATACGAGAAGGAACGAGAGAGCATAAGAAAGAGAGGTAGAGGAAATCAGTAATATAGACGAAAGGGGAATAGTGAGAGAGAGAAAGAAGAGAATGAGATTTATTTAGCGCGCTTGCGCCTTGAGCAGGTGCTGCTATGTGCCACATGCCACATTTTAAGAATCTCATCTGAGTCATGGAGAAAAATGACTCACTAACCTCACCAGTCCTTCTTATCGACATACAGAGAGAGAGAGATGAATGTTGCCAAATCCACAAATTTTAAAATAATCTGATTCGTAATGTCCAGCGCCAGATAAAAACACTAAATATCAGGACTGTTATCATAGTGTTTTTTTTAGGTCAAATCAACAAAAACTAATTGATCACTGGTACAGCTAATGTGATGTGCATGCCAGAATAGAATAGAATAGAATAGAATAGAATAGAATAGAATAGAATAGAATAGAATAGAATAGAATAGAATAGAATAGAATAGAATAGAATAGAATAGACATAGACATAGACATTTATTGTCATTGTTTATGGAACAATGAAATACAGTTAAGCAGCTCTTCACTATTGTAAAGTTATAGAAATAAATTATATACAGTAAATAAGTAAATAAGTAAATAAACGGTTGGCATGCACAGATATGCTGTTTCTTTCCTACTGTACATTGCTGTATATAGATTTGAGCATGTATATAAGCATGATATAGTAAAATAAATGCATTTATTATATGGCCAGTGGAATATGTGAATCTGAATCATTCAGTAAAATTATAGAATTTTCTTAAAGCACGATTGTTAAGCCGTGTTAAGTCACTAATCTTTGTTACTTTCACAACAACTTTTTTTTGTCTGTGAGATCTGGCAACACAGAGCAAGAGAGGTGAAGGAGATCTGCTTGTCTTTGAACACCTTATGCAGTACCTGGTGACAATGCAAGCTTTGTCTGGTTGTTAACTGGGTCTCATTGGAATGCTAAATGAGGTGGTCATGGATAGAGATCACGCACAGCGCTGATCAGAGAGTGGGCATCTCAGTGCGATGACAACACTCAAATCCTCTCCTAAAAATACAACTGAGTTCCAAAAATGACTATGGTCATGGTATCAGATGAACGAATACTTGATTCATGTATAATGCTATTTACATGTAATTGTCATATTTAAAAAAAGAGTTTGCGTGACAGTGAGAGAAAGAAAGAATGTAAGCAAACAATGGGCTATTAAAGTGACGGCACCACAGGCATGGCATACCAAAGCCAATGACAAAGCAAGGTAAAAATATTGTGTGGTGAATATATAGTTCAGGGGACGCTTTGTAGGTCATACGCTATTAATAGAACACAGTCAAGAATAATTCAATGACTTCAACCATCTGATGCCATTGAAATAGTATTTATAAAGAGAATACAAGTTATTAATAGACATTTTCATGTTTGGAAAAACAGTAGTCGTGCATGCGCACACGGGAAGCATGGACACTTTTACATAGGTCATTAATGCAGGGCTTTTTTGTAGTCATAGTTTTTCGACAGAGCTGTAATGTAATAATAAAGTGAAACAATACTGCGATATGCAAATATTCAATATTATCGGTGACCTAAAATAAACCTGGCTAAAAAAATAGAAACAATCACACAAGTTCTGATGGATTTAATGGTTATAGTGGGAATTGTATAGTTTTAACGGAAACTAAAACGGTCTCTGTGGGTCTTTAGTGGTAATGTGATGGGATCTTTTGATGGGCTGTTATCTGGTGGATGGAATCCAATAGAACACCATTAAATCCTACTGGAATAAAGCCTAAAACGCACTCCATAAAGACATTTACTGTATAACGGTTTTAATGATAAACAGCTGATGTTTTGTAAGTACGCCTGTAAGATGTCTGCTAAAGATCTGGAGGTCTGGAAAACATCTGCTGTGTTAAAACATCTGATAAACGTCTTAGAAAGGGCAGTCTTACAATCATTCCAAATTATAAAAATCTTACAGACATCTATATGACATCTGACGTCTCAGAGATATATTGCAGATGAGCAAACTATAAAAAAACGTATTGCCGATGTAAATGCAGACATCAAATAGATGTCTCACAGATGTCTCCCAGCTATCAGGTAGTACTTGTTATGGAAACCATAGAAATACCATATAAGTTTTTTTTATATGGAAATGTTGTTAATGGTAAGGATGCTTTGCAGGTCAGACGGTTCTGGTTTGATGGTTTAAAGGGGTCTGTACACTTTTTAGCCATTCGCTCTAGAAACTAGCAAATCTTCTTAGGTTGGTTCAAATACATATAAGTACATTTTATATTTTCTGAGCACCTTAAATATTATACATTTCCCACGTTTAGCACAAAGAAACAGTTGGAGATGTAGCTGTGTGGTAACTCTGCAGTAAAATGCAAGGTTGCCATGTTTACAGGACCCAAACGGCGTGTGACAACTCTAATTGTGTCCTCCAAGCTGGTCTCTAATGATACCCGAGCTGTCAGAGCACTACTGCTGTGTATGTTACAGCTAGTTGGCAATGACATGTAGCCTTGTCAATAAAACCCATTGACTACAGTTCAGTGCTAGCATCATAGCGTAGCCGCGTTGATTAGCTCATTACTCACGGCCTGTTATTGAAATGACCGCATGAAAAGTAAAGAAATGATTCTATATGCATCTCGATTGAAATCTTTCCTGCTAATGCCTGATTGAGATCAGTCATGCGTTGAGATTGTTATAAGAATTTAGATGGGGAGATAAATGTAGCCGTGGTGTTCCTATAGACTTGAATACGTGTTTTTCAATGCTAACTCGCTTTAGCGTTAATGTGCTTGTGTACAATTGCTTGGGAAAATGAAAATAAAGAAATGAGACATTTGTTAAAACCCATTAAGAGTTTGAATTAATTACGATTGTATGAGTGAAATAATCGAGATTTGGTCGAATTTGATGAAAAATTTGCATCGATTGCACACTTAGCAAATCTGAGCTCAGTTTGTGACATCACAAGATCTCTTCTGAAACTGAATTGTAACTTTAACTATCCGGGTCATGGGTGTTTTATTTTTACAGACACAGGAGGTGCTACATTGAGCGCCTGTGAAGCTTTTAATAAGCATTAATGCCGGGCGTGCGATGTGAGCCGGTGAGTGCATCCAGCTGGTGGTGTTAGTGGTAATATTTCTCTCGGTTTACTCCTCCATATGTGAGTCATCAGAGGAATCAGGAAGATAAAAACGACATCCAAAATGATTTATTTTTGTCCTCAAAGACTCAAGGATCTTGTGTGCGAGCTAAAACAAGCCAAGACAGACGGAAATATAGTTACTGCTTACCAATTTCTCATAATCCTTTAGCAATTAAAGAATAGAATCACTTTGAGGTTTTTAGAGCAGATTTTAACCAAACACGTCAACTTGTTGTATAAGGCGCCGCAAACTTACATTTCATTGTCTTGAATTTGTAAAAACTCTTAATAAAATAAATCTTATAAGTAGCCTTTAATGCGAGGTCATAGGTGCGATTCCTTTTAAATGTATACTGCACTCGTGCAGCTACAATTATAAACAACAAATATAAACCATAATAGGAATAATTAAATAATAAGTTTCGACAAAAATGTCAGATTTTAACCTTTAAATTCCAATGCAAAAAAATGTTTTTGAATCAAATCTTGAAATGTATTAATAACTTTAGGAATATTCAATCAATAGAACATCAATATTTTGCAGTTTTTCATTGCTGTGAAGAACCTTTTGTAGCATCTTTATTTTAAAAAGTGTAACACTGTAAAATAGTATTTAAAAGAAAATATATTACATTTATGCATTTGGCAGACGCTTTTATGCAAAGCAACTCACATTGCATTATCCTATACATTTTTACATAGGTATGTTCAAACCCCTGGGATCGAACCCAGTTAACGCAATACTCTTACCACTGAGCCACAGGAAAGCTTATTAGAAAGAATATTAAAATGACCAGTTGTAGTACACTAGAACATACTAAAGATAGATTCAAGTAGTAACTACATTCATTTTTTAATACAGAGATAGTATATTAAAAGCACATTTTAGTTCATATTCATGATGTCTCAAAATAGCACAGTTGAGTACACTTAAGTTCATCTTAGGAAGTACTAAAGAGTAGTTTTTGATATATTAAGTACAACATGAGTGCGTGAAAATAGAGAACTTTAAGTACATTATGGAAGAGCACTTTTTTTTACCTGGGAGGGTCGGACTTTATATCCAAGTATTCTTTATTTTTGTTGATGGTTTCATTTTGTGGCAAACATTTGACCCAGTCAGTGAAAATCAGGCTAAAGTCTCAAAATCCAATTTTCACATAACAAGCATTAAGTTTGATTTCAACCATTAATTTCAATATTAAAGATTTTAAAATTGTATTTTCACAGAAAGTTCCTTACATTATATAGCATGATTTTATGTGGAAAACAGTAAATCACAAAACAATGACGTTAGTTAGAATTACATCAAAAGTAACTGTAATTAAATTATAGAAAAAATAAGAGTAATCCCTTACTTTACCTTTTCAAGGGAAAAGTAATTAAATTACATGAACTATTTACTTATTAACTAGTTACACCCAACACTGCTCCTGACTCAACAACATTGAATTAGATGACGTCAAACTGTGTTACCGAATGGTTGACTTCCATAAACAGTGGTGAGTAAACATAAACATATGCGAACTGCATCAGAATGGTATGACTTGCCGAAAGCTTTGACGTCAGTACGTTGTGACCTCATACATGCTCATTCCGTTAATCCTATTCTCTGTTCACACATACCGTAGCATCACATCAGTAATTTACCGGTAACGTCACTGGAAAATGTCCAGTATTGATTTGCTGGTGGTTTTGAAAAGGCTGGATTCACACGTGATCTTTTAATCAATAATATACCAGTGAAGACCGTTTGTGTGAAAGGGCTTTTGTTGACCATCTGAAAAGATTAAACAGATTAATACTATCATCTTAATCACTCTTTTATCAGCGCAGCGGTATAAATGAAACAGGCTTGATGTGCAAATCCTTTATCATCCGTATTTTTCTCACAGCACGACTCGTACTGAAAATAGCCTGGCTCGTGCTTTAAGAACAGGCCTGTGTATCAATCAACAGAAGCCAGCACATGCACAATCCAACACCCAGATTTCAAAAATAGACTATCACACAGGGTGCTGGCACGCTGTACAAAAATATGCTACAGAAGGGAATGCGTTTGAAACCATTTCCATCAGTTTGTAAAGTCGTCCTTCGACATTTTTGTGGTCCGGCATGATGGATGCATCTAAAACAAGATATACGCTCAGGTGTGATGTTATGAGAGATTTCTGTGTGGTTGCAGGGTTGGACAGAAGTGTTGTGGTTTGTTCATAACTTGGCCACCTGTTGTCTCCGTTACTCCCGGGGGGATTCCATCGACATGTTTGGGGTCAGGGTGGACACCATGTGCATCAAGAGGAATGTCAAAACCGCCCATCTCCGTGATGACTTCCTCTTTGCATTCCTATAAAAGCCACTTGTGACCACTTGGAGGTTCCAAATAGATTACCAAGACTTGAACCTCATCGCACAACAAAACTATGAGTACTGCGGTCCAGCAAAACCGGCCTTTCAACAGGGCCGTCAGAAAGATCAGGGTGGCTTCCGTGGTAACCAGCCTCGCCAAAAGCTGGCAAACCTGGGCCAACGACCACACCGGAAAGCAAGACACCATCCCGAGCGGCTGGCTGCCCGACACCATCATTGAGGACGAGAAAGAGAAGCAGAAAGAGAAGAATGAGATGAAACTTTTGGTCGCGCCCCGTGTGGTAACGGTGGATGACGGAGACGGGGAAGACAACAAAATCAAGACGGGAACCGTGACTAAAGGCATCACGCAGAAAGTGAACGAATGTGGAAAAGATGTAGTGAGCACCATCAAGGAGAAGATCAACACCAATCAGTTGACGTCAGAGGACACCAAAAACTTCCTAGGGAATGAGTCTCCTACCAGGAGAAGGTACTGCGGTGGGAAATCGGCGCTGTCGAAGGTGATGGGACAGAAGGAGGGGAAGAAAATGGGATCTAGAAGCAGCAGTTTGGATACGGAGGACAGTGGTCTCGGGGAGGAAGCGTCGCTGAGCGATAATAGCGATCAACATGAGAATGAACCAAAGAAACACATCAGCAGACCCAAGGTACTGTGATCATTCTTTACACAAAATAATCTGAATTGTAATTTCACCCATAAATACAAATTCTGTCATCATTTATTTGCCTTCATGTCGTTCAAAAAACTCTTCTGTGGAACACAAAACAATATATTTTGAGAAACGTCTTTGTGGTGGTTTTGTGTCCATACAATGGAAGTCAATGGGGGCCAATGTTATTTGGTTACCAACGTTAATAAAAAGAAAGAAAGTCTGGAATGAAGTTAGGATGAATAAATGATGAAAGAATTTTCTTTTTTGGGCGAACTATTATACATTTTGGATAGCCATCGTGGTCCTCGCTGTGTTTATATTGTAGATATCAAATGCTCAAGTCACTGTCCAAGTATATTTGATTATATAATCCCTCTTGCAATGCAAGTGTGAAGTTCCATCACAACATCATACACGTTTCACAGCGATGGAATATATGTAAATAAATACAGCGATGGAAATTTCCATTTGACCTTCATAAAGCAGTACACTTCCATTCGATGAGTGATATTCATCAGAGCTGTGTCACTATAGTATTTGACTCAGACTCCGGCCAGGAGCCTTTACCATCTCACGTTTCACAAGGTGCCTTCGTACCACTTCTGATGGTGCTGTTGTGAAATAAGTGCCCCCTGAAGACCACATGAGAAATATTTAATGGTAACACAGGTTACCGTTTTTCATTGCGAATCAGGATAAAGCAAGCAGTTTTGAACACTGTTTTTTACAAAAAAAAGTTATGATTTTTTAACAAAAATAGTTATTTACAATTTACAAATGATGTTGGCACGTTAAATTTAAGAATACAATTTTGATTTAATATATATATATATATTTTTTTTTTTTTTATTATTTTATTATTATTATTATTTTTTTATTATTTTATAATTATTTTATCTTATTTTAATCAACCACTAGAAAAGCCATAATATTTTTCACGGTGCTTCCTTGTTTCTTATACTCCAAAATCATCCTTATTCTTTCTGATCATTTCAGATTAAGGTGACCACAACAAATGACCTAAGAAGCAGATGGCAACAGTTTGCCAAAAACCACATGGAAGGTCAAAAGCTCAACCCCTTCAGCGAAGAGTTCGACCACGATCACGCCATGGCGCTTCGGCTCCACAAGGGCGACGCTGGATACGGACGTCCCAAAGAAGGATCGAAAACCGCCCAACGTGCCGACCGAGCCCAGAAACACATCTATCGTGAGATGGAGGAGATGTGCTTTATCATACGTGACATGGACCAACAAGATGAAGATGGTCGCATATACATCACCTTCGGCCGTCTGTTCGACCGCTACGTTAAAATCTCAGATAAAGTTGTGGGAATTTTGCTGCGTTGCCGCAAACATAAGATGGTGGACTTTGAGGGTGAGATGCTGTGGAAGGGTCAGGATGATGATGTCATCATCACTCTGTTGGATTAATGTTATTTTTATTACGATACGAGATGACGACTCAAAAGTTTACTTTACTTTATTTTATATTTATATTGTATTTTTATTATATGTGACAAAAAGCTTTGTTGTTAATAATAAAACACTAGGGATATCGACAGGAATAACCAGTAATGACAAGAATTGTGTCATTTCATTGCTAACAGTGTCAATTTTTCATAAAATCTTTACTGATCTTCTATTGACCAAACACTGGTGGTGGGTGAGGAGAGACCCCCCTCATATGATTGTAAAGCGCTTTAAGTGTACAGCAATACACAATAAAGCGCTAAATAAATGCCTCATTCATTCAAACAATAACAGAACAGATTCTTTGGAAATTCTTGTTTTGACCGTGATTTAGCTTTTCTAAATTACAACTTGGAAATACGAGTTGGAAAAATACGATAATTCTGACCTGAATACATTGCATTCAATGTCTCGACATTTAAAATAGCCAGAGCTTAAATGTTATTTATAAATTCTTTGGAGGTATGAAACCGTACACTCTTAAGACCGTTCCAGAAAACTCTCAGACATTCACATCTGATCTTCTGTGTCCTTTCTGGCGCATGATATATTTCGAACGTGGCGTCAGGATTCAGTTTTGGAGGTGAGAAGCTTTCCATTCGAGATGGAGAAGGAGTGACTCGTTGCTCACAGTTTACACAAGAAGTTAGAGCTTCTCATGTTTGTCTCTTCACACGTCAAATATCAGGCGTCCTCAGAATGCCAATGATGTCCAGGATTAATCTCACATTACTTGTAATTCTTTCATCTGTATTACATTTCAGAATCTTTAAGGTTAGATTGAGAGCCAACTGTTACTCCCTGACGTTCTCAAACTTGTTTTTTTTTTGTCTAGCTCAGTGTTATTTCATGTAATTACCTCTTTCAAAATGAAAGCATGAAAGTCTTCTTACAGAAGGATTTGTTTATAAATATTTGAAGATATTTGATCATATGTAGTGTAAAAAATAACTAATCTATTGTTTTATTTGGTTTATTTAGTTTAAATAAAACCGTCGTGAAAAATAACATTGACCTTTATGTTATGTTCTTTTTCTATAATTTGAGCATTTTTTTGACCAGTTTGATTTGGTTTTTAAAAACTGGCTGTAATATTTGCGCACACAAAATTGCTTATAAGAAGTATCAATTTTTTAATACATCTGGATTTGGGTAAATTTAGAAATGTTTTAGATCTTCAATGTGAATATTTCATAGACTTGGGCTCAGTTTGTGACATTGATGAGATGTCTTCTGAAACTCTAATGGAGACATTTGTCAGATTTCTGGCACTTGTTGTCAAGAGACATATCTGAGACCGAGGAGAATTTAGCAAAAGTTTGCTCTTTATTTATTCTTATTGATGTCCAGGAGAATTAACTGAGATTTTAAAGAGATCTAATCTGTGACTTTTTTATATTTTAGGTCACCACATAATGTCTATTGTATCATCTGGGAAACTCTGTCATGCTGTTTTTATAAAGCATTGGCAAAATATAATATAATCCCCCAAATATTTTTTGATTCTCAAATCAAGAATGCTTGATCTGTTTTTCCTTAAACATGCACTTAAAAATTGATTTCCTCCACACAAAAAATCCTGAGTGAAACAGACAGGATAACTCTCACTCAGAAATAAATAAAACACTAAATAAAAACCTCTTTGTTTTCAGAGGGTTCACAGCTAAACCAGTGATTTTTGGGAGCACAGACATTGATCGGACGCCACACCGTGTTTTGTAAATCAGAATGAGCTATTTTATTCTGTATAACCATTTTCAACAGAGTAACAATACACCAAATTGTGCATTAATCAACTGTGACGTTATCTGTTTTATTAATTTAATTTTACATTTCATGAAGAAGAAGAATGGATTAAACAAGTTCCACAAATGAAAAATATCACAGCATCCAATTTAAGAATATGTCGATCATTTTGCCCTCAACAAGTACAGCTGATATGGTAAATGGTACAAAACTGTATTAGGACAAATAAGAAATGCAGGCAGGAAATTAAAAACAAGAAAACATACAGTACACATAAAACAGAATTACATTCTTGCACGTCTCCTTCGCAATACAATTGGGATATTAAGACCTCTGGTTTACAAGTGATTAAGGCTTCACAAGAACAATTCCTATAGGAATATTATTACATAAATTTAACATGAAACAGAAATGTTTACAGAATTTTTTAACATTTGAAGTGGAAAATGGGCTAGTTTTGAAGAACAAGTATACAATCCTGATTTCGCAATATCTTGATACTAAACCAAAGTATAAAGCCTAAATACTGGCATCCTGACTGGCATCGTTGATTTTTCCCACTATTGTAAACCCAAGTCTTTACAATAAACAGACCAATAATATGACTCATATTTAATTTTTTAGACAGTTACTGACATTTTACTTATAGGATGAAACATGTAACCAATGAAATTGTTCTATCCTAAAGTGATGCATCATACTCAACAGACTAATCTACATTAGTTTCTGAGCGATGTTTTATGTTTTTCCATATCGTTCAATTGTATAAGCCCATCACAACTATGAGACACACAATTTTTGGCACTAAATTCTGTAAAATCCTTATGTTTAGAATTAGATAAATTCGACTGATTTGTTTCAAACCAAGTATTTACTGTATTGCTACATGGATGCAGAAGTTACTCATTTAAATGCAAATCTGGCTTTACTCCCTTAACACACAACATGAGCGAGAAAAACGTAGTTATTGCTTTAAAGACAATAAACATTTAATTCTTCAACAATAATGTGGCAGTGCTTACATGGCCTTCACACACGATCATGTACATTGAGGTATACTTTTCAGTGTTCACGGAAAGATCATTGTAGTGGAATAAATCTTACGATTTTTAAAAAAGTGTCTTAAACGTTTATATTGGAGATACAAATTCTTATTTATGCAGAATCTTCCCTTTAGTTTTGTGTGCTGGCTCGTATAAATGTTTTCTGTTTTTCGTCATTTCAGCACATATGAAAAATGATACAATTCGTCTCTTAGTATTTATTAAGACCTGTGGCACACAGTACATGTGCAATGTAACAGTATGATCATCTGCTGCTACATTATTGTTGCCACTAAAATCTTCTAATGTCAACCCGTTCCATGCAAAATCTCAATAAGATCGATGTCTTTCATGCCTATATGCAACGATCTAATGCTACAACCGTATCAATGCTACTGAAGATTCTGCCTCCCAAAATAATCAGAATCGTAAGAAAACAGTGTCAAACTCGCAGATAAATATGAGAAAGACATTTAAGATTATAAAGTGCAAAACAAAATTATCATTTATAACTGGTGATAGATCGATAAATTGGCAAAGCCTCAGAATCTATCATTATAATTTTTTTTTCATATATGGTCGAATTGGGATTCATCTTATTCAATATCCTTATACTTCAAATTCAGCATGTATTGCCTGTATCAATCTTTTAACATCGGTACAGGCATTGACCATCAAAATAGTCTAATTGGTCGACCACTAATAGTCGTCACATTTTTAACTATACAGACAATGTCTACACGCTTTTTTCAGATGAGCATTTTATAATCTTATGTTACCTCGGGTTTATACACCCATTGAAATATTTTTTTTCCATACACTATTAGGGAAAAACATACATAATCAAAATGTCCTTATCTGGCATGTCATGTCAAAAATAACTATAAATCTAGCATCTGTCTTTTAAATTCTGCTTAAATTATTAATTCATAAAGCATCTAGTCACTAACCACAAAGTAAAGTCACTTGCCGGTAGCATTGGCACTGTTCAATGATAAGACAGATGAACAAAAAGGTCTCAATGCCAACAAAAGCATGAACCACAAACATTGATTCTTTGAACTATGCATGTAAAATCTTTTAAAGATAAATATCTATTCTGTTGTTTTTAATTAAGCGAGGAAATGAACAAACCCGCACATTTTTCACCAATACATTCATCTCTTATTTGTCATATTGCACAAACCCATCCATTTAACCTAATAAAATCCAACCGGCGTTCAAAACGATGACTTCACATACGCGTTTACTTTTTAATTCTAAACTCGAGGACGTTTCCTCTAAAGACACACCAACCACCACAGGCGAATGTGTAAAGCTAAAACAAAGCCCAGACGTTTGGTCTGCATGCCTGTCCTGAAGTCACTTTGCGGAGGCTGATAAAGAGCATTCCCTCTGTGGGACGTTCTGGAATATTCCAGAAGTTGATCTGTTCTGTTCTTGGAAATTCTAGAACATTCCAGAGGGTTTCAGTGATGCAGCCATGCACATCCAGCGCTCTTAGGATAAAGGGCTTTGAGAGCCCTTCCAGTGAAACATAAAAGTCAAGTTTGTGGTCCTAAGAACGTTCACAGCACGGTCCCACGGTGCTCTCCAGAGAGAGCTGAGAGGAGTGTCGAATCAGTGGTGTCATCGTGGGATCCACCATAGAGGAAGTTGGGAAAAGCTTGTACCAGCCAATCACCATGTTTGTCAAATCCAGCTCCTCCAACAGGATGCGTGCCACGCCCATGAAGCATTTGCGATCCATTCGGCCGTAGTTTCCCCAAACGATGACCTGTTGAACAAGTGGAACAAATATTGAATCTAATGATGACAAAAAGATGACATTATGAAAATAATAATATTTTGAAAAAAAATGTACCGTGGCTCATTTTATGTGAAATTTATGCATTTTACTTACTTTAAATTCATATTACTGTAAGGCATGAAAACATGCTTTTTGTTTGTTTGTTTTTATAATTCTCAATATTGTCTAAAAACACAGTGGACATTTTTTTATTATAATTATTTTAAAATTAAAATAACAACATTTTTTTTTTATTAAATACATATTTTTCCATTTACACGTTTGTTTGAGATTTGTAATGCATTACATTAAATGAAATTGACAGATGAAAATGTGTTAAGACGTCATAAAAATATTGTCAGAATAAAAAAACATATTAATGGAATCAAGAATTCATTTCTTTAAAGGTAAAGTAAGTAATGTTTTTTTAATTCATTACTTCTGTCTCTGTGTAAACTGTATGATGTTATCAAAAATGCCTTAGTTTGTTTCGTCTGTTTGTCCAGCCAATGGCAGACGGGGATTTCGTTTTAGTGGCTATGAAATTACATACTTCACCTTTAATCAAAACATCTTTTCTAATTTAGTTCGGTTTGATTTTGTAGTGAAATGTGACAGACACATTCTCGACAGATCTAGAACAGCACGACTGAATAACTTCAGCAAATAAAATGGTTGAGGTCATTCCAAAAGTGTAATCTCATACTGTAGCATTTCTTTTACTGACATTACATAATACACAGTGTTGAAAAAAAGACTCTTTACATCGGTGAATAAATGCATGCAAATTACACTTCAGCCGGCGTTCCTGAACATTCTAAAGGCTGTTTTGACCTTTAATGCATGTTGTGACCGCATTTCATAAATGTGTCCTTTTAAAAAACACATATAATTGAGATAGAAATTAAATGTTTTCCTGTTCATTTTTCCACTGCTAAGATATTCACCACATTGCTGTTTCTTTTGACGGTTCCACTGAACGAACTAAATCAAGAAGAAAACATACACCATGCATCACATCAGCAGTGATATTACACCCATTGGGAAGAATAAGAGCAAATTTAGCTGTAAATGTCAGCGGATGATGAATGATGCATTTGTCATTTAAACATCCAACCAATCACATGCATTCGAAAAAATTAAAACATTGCAATTTAACATTGCCGGTATTTTTCACATCCTCACCTGCACGACTTTCCCCTGCGGGCTTTCTGAGAACACGAGGACTTGATTGTAAAGAGGATCTAGTGACTTCCGGACAGATTTTGTCTTTTTTTTGGCAATACAGATGCCATTTTCCAGCAGGTAAACTTTAATGTAGGCAGCTGTAAAGAAAAAGCCTAAATATATCAAAATGAGCTTCATCCACAAAGTATTATAAAAGACTTCTAAAGACTTTTTTTAAACACTCATTTTCAGATAATAGATTCACAAACGGGAACAGACGAACAAACACAGATTGGACTCCAGAACCAACAGACCGCCACATGTCTGAGCAGCAACATTTTCTAGTCATCCCCTCTGGTTACAAATCTAATTTGTTCTTTAAGACTCTGCGCTTAATATACAACAAGTTCTATTTGATGAAGAATCACCTGGAGGACCCTTGGATCCAGGCTTTAAAATGAGTCCGCGAGCCTGAATGATCTCCACCTCCAGCTGCCCGTTCCTTTCCATCAGACCGATCTCAACATCTCCTGTAAAACAGCAACGAGATGGAAAAGTGTCAGATTTGAAAAACGACACAATAGCACCGTTTGATGTTGGCATGTTTAATAATACCAATTTACATTCTGCTTCTTAAGTGATATTTGCAGTATCAAAGGGGTTTGAAGATCTTCATTATCATTTTAATAGGTCCTTTTATCATAAAGGGGTTCTTTGCACACACACACAAATAGTTGTATTAAATATTAAGATAAACAATTAACCATTTGACTCATCTGACAAATACAAACTGTCAATTTGTTGATGATTAAATAATAAAATAATTAAAATAATTATTTAAAGATGTGCACTTTTTTTATTAGATAATCTATAATTGGCAAATGTCACCATGTAAAATTGTTTTATTTCTTATGCTGTGCTGTTGGATGAATAAAAAATGAATATATTAACCAGTTCACATCAAGAACGTCCAATTAAGATCCCCAAAAATGCTGGGTTGACCTAACGTTGGGTCAAAAAGGGATGATGAACCCACACGTCTGATCAAATTAACCCAGAAAGTGTTTGACCCAACAATGCATTAAACAACCCATTAGTTATGTTACAACCCCATTTTGACCCAATGCCTGGTTTAAAATTCCCAGAATATTTGAAGGTTTATGGAAATTCACTCACCCATTGAAGTTGTAGCTAGGGTCTGTCTCCCAACAAACTGAGCTGGTCCCATACCGTCCAGAAAATCACTAAACTGGGCATCTGATGCCAAACACATCCCACTGTAGTTCAGACTAAAGGGAAGAACACAATTTCAATGAAAGTTAAATACAGAATTTGTATTAACATATATATTATATTGCATTGTATTTCATATCGTTATTGTACATTCTAGACACATAAAATGTTTTAATTTCAACCAATGAGATGAGTTTGGGGCGGGGCTATCTGTTTGCCATTGTCTAAAAATAAAAGAGAAGTGTCCTGGGAAACTTTTTCAAATAGCCATTACACAAATGTCTTTGGTGACGCTAGTGGCACAGAAAGTACAAACTTGAGAGCTCCATCTCTATTGCAATCTCTGTCTAAAACATAATTCACCATGTTGTTTCTACAGTAGCCCTAAACCGGACAAACTCTACAGGGCGCATTTTGTAAATATGTTTTCGCCTACTGCAAATTAGTCCTGTGTCAGCCACCGTAGTCCATTGTAAGGTAGTCCATTGTAAGGTAGGGGTGGAATGAGTAGTTGGTTGCCATTCGCAACCTCAACCCTAGATGCCGCTAAATTTCATACACTGGACTTCAAACGGCGTCAAAACTGACATTGATAGCTGAAAAGATCAAACTTTCACCTGAAGTTTAATGAACTGAAGTTCTGAGCAGATCAAATGCAGGTGTAATAATCTGATAAACAGTCACGCGTCGTTTTTTATCTTTGATGGCTACACAGATAACAGCAGGAGGCAGCGATGAGGCTGGATCGATGGCACAGAAATTCTCTTTTATGAAAGGAAGATAAACAACCTTTTAGTCTGACAGTGTGTAGATCTGCTTTCATGGTGCGCAGTGGTCCATCGGTGGAACGCAAACACACATTTTTGGCGAGCTATCACATTAAGAAAATGAAATTCAGATCTTCAAAGCAAAAGTTTAAATGTTTCAATCGATGGATTCACAGCGTTCTCTGTTGTCTCTCATTCACCCGTTCTCCTTCAAACCTCCTTTCAAGCATCACTCTACTCTCATCTCTCTTTCTCTCTCTCTCGCGCCGTCTCCCTTTCTCTCTGTTTTTTCTCAATAAGGCTCCGCGCTAATGTGAACGGCTTGATAATTAATTTTCTTATTGCGGTTTGACCTCGATTCTCTCCATCGCCCCTCCACTCATTCCCAATTCTGTCTCCTTCGATTGCTGTCTTGGCGCAGGTCTATTTTTAAAACACTTCTGAGAGGGTCCCGGTCCAGACAAACTCCCGAGAGATGCCATCATCATTGTCTTTCCCTTGCTCGTTTTCTTTACAATCTGTCTCGTTCTTTCTCTTAGTACCAAACACCGTTGAGTCATTTTATCTGAAGAAGCACTACACTGTTGTCAGATTTTGTTTCCCATCTGACAAACATCATTGAGTGCGTTTACATGCACAAAATAAAGGGATATCTATCAAAAATCAGCTTAAAACCTGTTCTCACGTGTTTACATGCATAGTAATATACCGGCTACGCAGAAAACTCCGTTTACACGGAAGTTTGAGACTTGCCGGGTTTCTCGCGTGTAGTGACGTCATCGTCGATAATCTGTTTAGTAATTAAAAATGCAGCGGGAAGCTATTTTCTATCTCTTCTCATGTCCGCAGTACCTGCATATGCAACAATAGTTCTTCATTTTGACATTTCAACATCAACTGCATGATTCGAGAGCAGACTTTTATTCGTTATTTTACTATTACTTCCGTTTGGGACTTTTACTATTGCGCTTTCAGACATGCGCACATAAACAAAACTGAGAGAAAACCAGTAAAGGCGTTTACATGCAGCGCGAAATCGGAGTAATGTTAAAAAAACTAACTAACCTCTGGCGATCGGTTTTTGCTTAAACCGTTTATGACCTTTCCCCGATAAAAGAAAACCGTACGCATTCACACGACCTTATATATCAGCTTATTAAGCATAATCGGCGTAGGACTGTGCATGTAAACACGCTCAATGAAATGTAATCTTGACAAGTGCGTTTGGAGATTTCAGCGTTTTTTGTTTTTGGGAAAAAAAGAGAGTGAGCAAATAATGAGAAAATGTTTCATTTCTGTCTAAACTATTCTTTTCACCCTCCTCTCTCTCTCTCTCTCTCTCGTGCAAAATATCTTCTCTCTCAGTCTCTTGTGACATTTTCTGAAAATGGAGAGTCGTTATTACTTGCTGGCCTTTGAATGCACAGGCACCAGCGGCAGGCATCAGTAAACACGCGTGCATTACTGTGGACGCTTCTGAGAGTGACAAATACACCTATTACTGTTACACATATAACACACTGCATTCTCCATGTCACTCGAATAAACATTTGTCTTCGTTATGGTTCATTGTGGAATTTCGCCGCATTGCTCTGATATGCGTTTATATATATCACTGTCTCCATGCTGTTATTCTGCCGTCTAACTATTAATAGTATGGAAACTTTCTTAAACAGATACTCGATTCCTGCATGCACGTCCAGAGCAAAATGTTTCAGGGAGAAGTTGAAAGGTATGTGAGAAATGTCTCTGCGTGTTAGTTCACAACTAAAGAATTGGTTTCATAGACATAAAACGACCAGTTCGTCGATGAAAATTATGTCTTCATTCAAGGTTGTTTCAAATCTCTATAAGTGTCTTTGTTCTGATGAACACAGAGAAAGATATTTGGAAGAATGCTTGTAACCAAACAGTATTGATTGCCATGGTAAGAAAAACAATCTTTACAAATTTCTGTGTTCTGATGAACGCATAAGAAGATATTTTGAAGAATGTAGGAAAGCAAACTGTTCTGGGGCACTTTTGACTATACCGTTGTATAGTGGTGGGCAAACCTGTCAGTATAATTGCTTTGGAACCTGATGTTCCAAATATGGTAAGAGGCGTTACATTTCAGTCACACTCTTGCAGTATTCGACCAATCACTACGCACTGGTTAACTGGCCAATCATAGCACACCTCGCTTTTCAGAGCAATGAGCTTTGTAAAAAATCAGCTTGTTTCAGAGAGGCGGGGCAAAGAGGAGATTCAAACATGCACGGTATGTGGAAAATACAGCGTTTTTGAACCTTCAATCATGTATACACATTGCATTACATTTAAAACAAACGATAATATTAATTTTAGCCGTCTCATATGACCCCTTTAAATCTGTACTGACACAAGTCGCATTTCTGTATGTCGGTACGACATTCAGATTTGTGCCTGTCACTTTAAAAGTCCAACAGTTTTGAAATGAACAGTGCATTATTGATACAATAAATATGTTCCTATAAAGAGCTTTGTGTTAAAAGTGCAATGGTCGTTGGTTTGATTCCCAGCTAACACACATATTGATACAAATTATGTGTTTGAATACACTGTAAGTCACTTTGGATAAAAAAAATAGGAGTTAAAAAAAAGAGCAGAATCCAAAAGCATGGCGAAATGCCCTAAGGAGTTTCTGTGTGCAGAAGATACCAAGTAAATATTACTGAAACTCAGTGGAAATATATCCAAAAATGGCATCACATCACATCCGTCTCATGGTCTCATCTGCTTCAATTTGCCATAACTGTTGTTCGTCAGTTCATTCCATGATAGTGAATGTTTATATAAAATATGCTTTATCTAGTTACGTATTCATGAGATGCAACGTAATATGATAAAATATCCTCGGTGGAGGCAGCCAAAACTTTAATCTCCGTGCTCTATAAACTACACAGTAATCCAGCTGAATTGGGCTGGATTTTACTCCCATGATAGAGTTACACAGCAAGAGCATCCAACCGCATTACAGTACTGTTGTGGGGATATTTTATCTGTCTGTGGACTGAAAACGAAGCTCTCGGGGTATTGGACAAAGATTTTGAGAGGAAGTTATGCAGATTAGATTGTCAGTTGTTCACAACTCGGTTATTATTACAGTTTTGCAAAAAGCATATTCTCTTTCTAAAAAATGCACAGATTTTTCTTTTGTGGATACTGTTATCAATCACTTCTTTTGCAATTAAATCTTTAATAAAATAATAAAATGCAACCATCTGTACGTGATGTTCATCAAGTATCATTCTAAACACAGCATTTAGCATTCATCATTTTTAAAGCGATATACCTCACAGCTAGATTTCATATCAAAATAAAAGTCCTATAAAATCCTAATTGTAAGTCTTTCTAAGAACAACGTCATCCTATTCATTTATGAAAATAATAATATCATGAACTCCTAAATACTGACCAATTTAAATGCTGTGCGAAACAAGATTATTATAGTTTTCTAAAATTAAAACTACAGTATAAAAACATTTCTGTGAATTTAAATCAAATAAAACTTTATTTGAAGACTAGAATTGTTGCCTTAGTTTTAAGCTGAAATAGGTCAAAGTAAAAAAATTAAATTAAAAAAAAACATACAGTATACACTAATAAAATAAATAATGAAAATTATTATTATGAAATTATTATTAAAACTTAAAAATATAAAACTAAAAGCTATTTCAAAATATTAATACAACTACAATATACTCATAAAAACCTTTAACTCGTCAAAAGAGCATTGATCATACTGTAACTAAGCTAAACCAGCAAATAGCTTCTCCATTTATGTATAGAAACTTGTGCACAACTTTTGGACACTTTTGTTTCAATGTCGCTTGAAGCAAATCAGCTTCTCTTTCACAGAGCTAGTATTGAGTATAACGCTGCATCAGGCATTGTCCAAAACCTGCGGCGACAGCGAGCTTTGATGTGACACACCAGACACAGTCCAGCACATACAAGTTCTGAACTGAGTTTACAAAAATCCATACAGATGTTTTAAACTTTGGTTCTCATTCAAAAGCAAACATCCAGGAGAGGAGAGATTTACTTTTAGTTATGTAACTTATCTCAAACGCATTTGTACTGCTATATGTTTAAGAAGATAGAGGCATAATCCTCCGAATGTAAAGGTGCATTTAATACTTGTGTTATTGGATGTGAAAATTCATCACAATCCTTTTTTAAGAACAATGTAATGCACCAGACATAAAAATAAATGAAAAAATTGTAAATGTGTAATACTCACTTGCCCTCAGACCCGTAGCTATTCATGCTGTCTTCTATAGACTCATGGCTGGCCTGTCGGACGGTGCGACTGGGCATCTCCACGGCCAGTCCGGTCTCTGTGCTCCTCTGAATACCCTTTAACCTGCGGCCCTCTGGGTCTGAGAGAAAAGAAAAAGAAAGTTAATTAAACCAAAATTGATTTAGACTGCCTTTTACCTCCTCTAAAGTGAATAGGAGTGTGCTTGCAGGTGTAATGCCCAGTGCCACAATGCCAGGATGGTCGTTCTATTGTCCCCCAAGATGAAAATCGCAAGCTGGATTGTAGGAAAAGTAATTGTAGACCACGTAATTTTATTTATGTCTATAGCACCGTTTGAAATAGTGTTAGTGCAACAAATCAAGTTACGTATATCAAATCCAGCAAGTATCCGATTGAGTGGTATGTCGTGATACGAAACGGGTTGTATTATAAACAAATCCATTGTTAAATGCAATCTCATGTTTAATTTAGGTGTAGTTGAGTCCTGTTGAGCTCAGATGACTAGAGAACATCACTAACGTTTCAGACACAATGACATAGTATTATTTATTTATGTTATAAATGTGTGTGTATGTAGAAATATGATTAATATTGGACGTAGAAAGCATAAATATTTGTTTCTTTTAAAAATGTAATGCATTACTAGATTCAAAATAGACATTTTAGTGTTTATGCAGTTATTAAGGATAGATAAAAGTGGACCTCTCAATAATTTTTACAGAACAGATTTGCATACAGAATTTTTTTTCACTTTTCATCATTTCTTTGAAAGTATTGAATGAAATGATATAAGTTTGCTTTGACAATGTGGGGTCAATTTAATGCTTAGGATTTTAATATACATTTTGTTAAATATTATATATTTTTTGAAGTCTTAATACATTTGCCATTCCTTACTAAAATGAATCAATTTAACTACAGTAACCATATTTTTGGGGTTTTATTTGCAGTAAAACCCATAATAACCAAATCAACCTATATTTTAACCGTGGTATTTGTAGTAAGACTATGATTTTACAAAGAATGATGGAAAAACATGCTTACTATACAGCTTCAGAAAACATAAGAGACCTTTTCTCTGATTTTAAAATGTACTATTTATAGGCATGTTTAGGTAAAATTATCATTTTTGTTTCATTCTGTAAACTAATAACAATATTTGTTTACCAAATTTGTTATAAAAATAAAATTAAAGATTCTCTGTATTATTTCAGACCTCTAATACTGCAAAGCATTTAAGTTTATCTTCACTTTTAAGCAGTACAACAGTAATATTTGTAAATGTTTTTAGGAAAAATGAACAATAGTTTTTTTATGTGATAACCTCGTCTTTCACATTGCTGTTGGGTGACCTTATGTCCCTCCTGAGGTTTGATTTTGTAGAAATTTAACAAACACTGGACATAGGCCACAATACATCTAGAAATGATGATTTTAAATAAAAATATGGAATGGTCTCTTAATTTTTCTGCAGCTGAACTTTTACTATAAATATAAATTCAAATCTAGTTTTTTAATTACACAACATTAGTGGATGCTTGAATGAAATGAAAATTGCAGAAAAGCAGAGCGCTCTCTGCAGCGATGGGAGAACAGCCATCCTCTCACAGCTTTCTCCTGGACTCCATGCACATGACCTAGTTAAGTTAGGCCATTCCTAAGTCCTCCTTTGTCCCTTCATTTCTTGTGCAGTTGGCACATGCTAACTAGCATGTCACTGTAACCTTCCCAAACAGAACACAGCGTATTAGGAAATGCACGAAATGCCAGGGTTGCTATGGGAGACGAGGCCAGAGAGTTTCAATCAATCTCTTTCTCTCTGTTCTGCCATTTCAGTCGTATAAGAAAAGTCTGAGCCATCGATGTGGTTTCACAAAGATCTAAGTAGTAAGTGCATTGCTATGTGGTTTATTGGCTGGTTTCGTTATGGTTACTCAAGTCAAAATTTGGTTTTGTGTCCACGGAAGTCAATGGGGGCCATGTTACCAAAGTTTTTCAAAATATCTTCCTTTGTGTTCTGCAGAGGAAAGAAACTCATGCAAGTTTGGAATGAGATGATTGTGAATAAATGAAAGAAGTTTCCCTGACTTTGTTAGAACTGTGAGTAAATGATGAGGAAATTGTTGTTTTTGGGTGTACTGTCCCTTTAAGAGTTGCAGCCCGTGTTCAAATGAACAGCAAAGGATGCTCTTCACTTCTGTTTGATTTAAAGCTTGCTCATTATTGGAGCTTTGGTTGTCATCTAAATGAGGTTTAGAAGTTTCTGGTTAGTCCGAGCCATCAATCACGGCGTTACCTTGTATTACCCCAGCCTGCCTTAATGACCTATTAACTCTTTGATAAATCAGAAGCACCAGAGGCCCATTGATCTACACTGATGTTGATAGATGCACGGCTGCAGGCTGTAACCTCTGTGTTCTCTAATCAAACGCAAAATCACAAGCGCTGCTTCTGAAAAAGAGTAAAGATCCCAGTCCAGAATATATCTCTATCTATACATCCTCTTACAAAAACCCTGTACATAATGTCATTAAAATAATGTCAAATCCACAAATTATGAGTTTTAATTCTTTAATTTTCTGTCAGATGCACATTTTAAAAGCTGCAGAGGCATTAATGCACGCTGATGGTTAGATGAGAGCCCATCTGTTAATCAGAGACGAGGGTCCCATCATATACAGATGTATACAGCTGAGCCAAAAATTCACGGCAAATATTGACTCATGTACTGCCATAATTGGACTTCACCATTATACAGGCTAAATGAGCTTTTGGAGGAGACGGTGAAGGTAAGAGGTTTGATCCGGGCTATAAATGGATGCAAGGCGAGACACGCGACCTCAGAAGGTCATTTGTCTGAAGCAAATATATGAGTTATATTAATACACCAGGGATATTTCTGGAATTTTATGAGGTTGATTTTTCATACGGGAGGGCAACAGAAAGGTTTTGAGAATATCTTCACGAAAGACCTCAGTGCAAATGATGTGTTCTGTGTCGTATATATTGATCATTTTTTGTTTCTTGCTGGTTTGTATTAGCATAATATATAGACGGTTTCATTGAACGCATGTGTCTGGTCTGTGTTTGTTTATCGGTCTGGCTAGTGGCTAATAATAAAGTTAAATTATATAAGTTATAAGTAATTTTGATTTAATTTTATTTAATTTTATTTATATTATAATTTTATTCTATAATAATTGTATTAAATAAACTTTTTGTTGTATGCAAATTTTTATTAAAAACAATATGTTGGATGGGTCGTTTCACTTTGTCATATTTAAAGAAAACAAATTGTAGTTCTGTCTACAAATGCGTGCATGCGCAGGAACGTTTCTTTATGTTGTTGCTTTGAAACCGTCTATACATTTTCTGCATTTATTGGTTCAGCACTGAACTGTCAATTTTATTTCTAGCTCACAACTCTTTGGACATGTCAACACCATGTATAAAAAAATGTGCCTTCATTATTTGATGAATAACCGCTGCAATGATGACACAAAAATATGCACAAATCTTTTAAGTGACACATCAACATTAAACATTCACAACAAATTGTTTGGATATTTATTTATTAAAAACATAAATGAGGGAATTGTTTCATATGCCCAAGAGCTAAGCTTTTACTTTAAGACCACACTAGTATTTATCTATGAATACTATTATAATTCATTTGTTTATTTTTTTACTTTTAGCATCCAATTTAGACTCAAATTCACAAACCCTGCATGAGCATCCCAGTGACATGCGCCAACCACTACGCCACAGGTCCGACATACAGTAACAGCTTTTCTGAATGAAATGAACACCGTGTTCATTCAAAACGTGGGCCACAGCATGCGTCTGTTTCACAAAGTGTGTGTGGGTGCAGCAGTAATTCGGCGTGTGTCACTGTGTGCAGCCAACAACAGACTTGTACTGAAAATCTGATCTGAATGGCTCGTATAAATGCTACAAAACAAACAGACGTATCGCTCGCTGGCCCTTCATTGCTCACAAGTGTCTGAATCACACAGCGTATCGACAACACAGGTCAACTGCTGCTTCAACTGATCTGCTTGGTGAGGGCTTATGCCAAACGACATATTAAAAACAAATCAGAATTCTGTTTGGTTGAGAATATAACATTTATTGTAACACTTGGGTGATTGTTGTTAGAGAGATGGTTTACCAAGGTGTGGAACACATAAGAAGATATTTTGAAGAATGTCTCAGTGGTTTTGTGTCTATAATGGAAGTCAATGGGGGCCAATGTTGTTTGGTTACCAACGTTCTTCAAAATATCTTCTTTTGTGTTCTGCAGAAGAAAATCAAACAGGTCAAACAGGTTTCACCCAAGCTTCACATGGTTCAAGACCTGTAGTTGAGTTTTCTGTGGAACACAAAAGAAGATATTTTGAGAAATGTCTCAGTGGTTTTGTGTTCATAATGGAAGTCAATGGGGGCCAATGTTGTTTGGTTACCAACGTTCTTCAAAATATCTTCTTTTTTGTTCTGCAGAAGAAACTCAAACAGGTGTGATGTAAGCTGTTAGTTTACGATGAAAGATTCTTATTTTTTTTGGGTGAGCTATGCCTCTCATATACGTCTGTACTATCATTATGCATTTTCAAATATGAATCATTGGTTCTTGAATTGTCATACATTAAAACAAACCCCTTCAAATGAATTTAATCTAATACCCACAAAATAAAAAAAACATTACTGATGATTTATGTCTTTGGCATCATTTTCATTTCCAGATCATATAAAGGACATGACAGCAAGTCAGCCTGAACATTTGTGCTCGCCATCTGCTCACGGTGCTGCTCATCACCGTATCGCTGCGATTTCTCATTGCTTATGCCAGCACAAAGGGTGCGGACCAAATGCACCTGCACGATACACGATGAGATCAGTCAGTGTTGTTTTTGTAAGGGTTGTGTGGTCGTAAAGCTCACGCACATAGTGTTTAAAAGAGTGTTTAATGCTGCTGTTAATAACGTTTGTGATCAATATCTTGTCTTCAAGACAAAATCTAAACAGAGAATAAGTGTATTTTGTGTTGAACTAATAGCAGATTTTCATACTAGTTAACCTCAGTAAATGTATTATTTTATTGACTATTTTAATAGTTATTTAAAAATGGTTTATACGTATATATTTACCCATATGCAGTAACTAACAAAAAACATTTTGACATATGTAGGTTCACACTGCATATAAACGTCTGTGAAATATTACGATTATGGAAATGCTTATAAAAGAATGAAATGAATAATTATGAGTCAGATACAAGAAACAGGACATTTAATTTTCTGATAGGACAGGCTGTCTTCTAAGCATCGTGTGCTAGTTTTCTCACCCTGGCCGGCTCTTTCTCTCTCCCACTTGGAAAAAAGATGACAGATTGCGTTCTCACCTGTGTGCGATGGCTGGGAATCGAACACCACTTCACCAACCATCGATTCAAGATGAGCACGCACACACACACAACCTCATATGGACAGCTGAGAATCACACACTTGTCAGTCTGACATTTTGCAAATAAATGAACTTGTGCAATGGACACAAATTCAATCTTTATTATCAAAAATTGTGTTTGTGACATTTTCAAAAGACCAATTGATCAAGAAGCAAGATGCCACTTGAAATTGAGTCTTTTGCGATTCGTTTTACAGGATAAATGTTGTACAGTCTTAATTCAGACCAATGCTATTTTTTCATTTCAATAAATCAATAAAAAACATAGTGAATATACAGTAGTTTGCGAAAACAAATAATGTTTTTTATTGTGCATTCCGAGTAAAATCAATCAAACTGCAGTTGGGTTGTTTTATTATTTAAAAATACTTTAAAAACAGATAACTTACACAGTAAAACACAATCAAAGCATAATTTATGAAAACGTTTAATTTTGCAAACTATAAACTTCATTACGTTCATTGTTTTTCAGGCCTGTCTGTTCTTCTAATCTAAAGTGACATTTTGGTCATGAAGACATGGTGCTCACCCTTAAACTTCACGCATGGCCGCACGTGCACCAGCACGCACCGTGCATGCACTTTGGGATGGAGCAGTTTGCGAATATCAATCACGCTGACCTCCTTCCCTCTCTGTCCTCGATTCACTACGATCTTATGCAACACGGAATGTGCGTCTGCTGCCATACGACATCTCACTGATGGCGCGCGTGTTTGTTTGTGAGTTATTTTGAGCAGAGGCATCAATGCGGGACCTGTCAGCGTGGGAGGGTTAATAAGCCTCTAGACTTCAGAGCGCTCGCTTTTCTTCGGTAGAGATTTGTTCCTGTGCTGGGGGAAGGGATGCTGAGACATGTTGTGCTTTGGGATTTTTTGTACACGTTGCATCAAACGGTGCTAACAGCAAACGGGATGTGAAAGATGAAGTATGTGCCAAGACAAGTAGTGGGTGGCGAAGTTGGGTCTGCTGCGTGTTACAAAGGCTCCGGGCCGTTCGCGGTTGGGGAGTGAGTGTGTTAGATGGTGTTGTACCCCCTTGTGTGGCTGATAGATTCAATCTCAAGAAAGAATGGATGAAACAGTCGAAACTTAGAAACTTTGAATGATTTAAGTTTGAGGGAACACAAAACAAAAAGCTTTGCTCTAGAAAGCCTTTGGAAAAATATTTCAATTCATTCTGTGGTCACATGACACCTTTGTGCTTTGGTAAACAAATGTTTGACTATCTTGGTTCTTGAATGGATTTTAATTGTGGAACAAGCCGATTCTGTAAATTGGGATGAGATGTAGCCATAACATGATGTCAAAGCAGAAAATCACATCAGTTAGGGGCTTTGTTGGTCTTACCTTGCAAATAAATGCGTATGGTTTTTTACTTTTCAGGTCAAATCGCAAGATTTATTACTTTAGGTGCATGCATTCTCACTGAATTGTTCTGCAGGTAAGTAAAAATGAACAAAACAGCTGACAAAGCAGAAAAAAGCAGCCAGGTAAAAGTTAGCAAAATTGATTTTCTAGGGAAATAGACATTTAACAACATAAACATTTTAAGAGAGAACTAGTGCAAGCACTGAAGTTAAAAGCGGCATAAAACAGAAGTTGTAATGGTGCTTTTTTCCAAATTGTGACGGGTAATCAGGGATGGATTACTGACCGGGCCAATGGGGCCAGTGCCCAGGGGCCCTCGACTACCGTGAGCCCGAGGGGGCCCTGGGCTTTAAGGTTACGCCATCCAGTTTGGTACAGAAAACCAAACAAAAATGAAAACAAACGTTTATGTTTAATATATGGGTCCCATAGCCTATACAAGGCCTCTGTGGATACCCTTTAAAAAATGAAATGATCAACAAATCATGGCAAAAAATCGTTTTTTATGTTACTTTAACTTATTAAATTAAATGCGTCTTATTAAAAATTAACTTATTAATTAAATTACAGCACATTTAAATTGTTGAATCGTTTGCTCGATGATTTTATGTTTCACAGTGGCATTTTATGGTGAGAAATCATTTTTTATTTATGTTATGCATTAAATACGTGTATGTTTGACAGTTAATTAAAGGCGTGTGTTTCATGCGCCTTAATTTGGTCCATTGTCGATTTTTTGCTGTGTAGCTAATATTAGCCTTCTATAAACCCTGTACAGATTATTTTTAGCGTAGCCCAGGCATTTGACGCAGAGCGAGAACGGTTTTAATATTCATTATCATCTTGACTTTCACGTTCTGTAACTGTGAATGCACAGCTAAGGGAAAGACCGGAAAATTGTGGGAGGGGGGCCCTTGGAGGTAACCGTCCCGGGGCCCTTGGAGGTAACTGTCCCTTTGACATCCTAATCCGTCCCTGCAGGTACTGTATCTGAGTAATATGAGCGAAAATGATGGAAAATTTAAGGTGGAACTTGATCTCAAGCTTTGGAAAGTGATTGGATATTTGGAAGTTGGAACCTGGTCACTAGACAGTCGATACAGTCACACCCCAATGCTATGAGGTGTAGGCGTTAAGATTGTAGGGTATTCATTTAGAAAACATGTTCTAAAAGGACAAATTGCTTATAAATAATAAACACTGCAGTTGTTTTAATTTCAAGATGACTTTAAGTGATGATGCTTTATGTGTCAATATCATTCAAATAAAAACATCTTTAGTCAATGTCTTAAAGGAACAGTTCACCCAAAATTACAAATTCTGTCGCCCAGAGTTGTTCCAAATCTGTATAAATGTCTTTGTTCTGATGAACACAGAGAAAGATATTTGGAAGAATGCTAACCAAACAGTTGTTGGACCCCATTAACTACCATAGTAAAACAAATACTAATAAGTATTTTGAAGAATGTCGGACAGTTCTGGGGCACTTTTGATAACCATTGTCATTTTTCCTTTGGTAGTCAATGGTGTCCAATAACTGTTTGGTTACAAGGATTCTTCCAAATATTTGTCTCTGTTTTCAACCAAACAATGAAATTCAGCAGCGTGTGATTTAACTGAATCAAAAACCATGACACAAAAAATCATTCACTTACAATCGTTGATAAGTATAAAATGTATTGCTTTGACAGTTTGCAAAATAGTAAAATATACTATTGTTTAGAGCGAAGGGCGACCCGATAACGCTTTTTTGCAATGCTTCATTGAAGCTGGAAGATGGTGCCATTTTGAAACAGTTCTTTTTTCCATGATGACAGCGACATCTCTAATTGGTTCGTCGCTGGATGATGTTTACTGCCTCATGAAGCAAGTACACACAGAATCTTGTACCTTGGTACGTTGCTCACAGTGTTACTCTGATTAAACAAAATGGCAAAAGAAAGATGAGAGCACAGCTGTCTGTTAACGTGTGAATTATAGTCATCAACGGCTCATTTTTTAAAAGATCTATTAGTCTGCATGGCACGGTTCACTGAAACTGACACATTTGTTTCAGTAAGACCCTTCCGACAAAGCATCATGTTGATGGGAGACCTATTCATTTTTAACAAAATATCAGTCCGGTAGGTAACTTATGATGTAAAAAGAACATGACCAATGAACCCTGAATAGTCCCTGGTTCTCTCTTAAAATGACTGACAAGTCATTATTAGCGCTTCCCTCCTACTCTTCTGATTAATGGATTCGTCCGAAAAGCATTAATATGAATATCAATCCATTTGTTGCTATATCTGTGGTCACAAATGTCCTGGGGTTTGAGCGTTGAGTAATGGGTGTTATTACGAACCAGTGACGCTGTGGCAAGTTAATTTATTATGCTCCGGGTTCAGCATCTTCTTTTTCTTTTTGTCGAAAATTATTTTGTCGTTTTTTTTTCATAAATGAATGAATTTAGTGACTACAGGTTATAAATGGCTACAAACTAATAGCATTTTTAATAGAGAAAGTTTTATATTTTGATAAATATTGGTAACCGAACAACAGTGGTACCCATTCACTTCTATTATATGGACACAAAACCAACGCAAGTCAATGGGTCCAACAGTTGTTTTGTTACCAACATTCTTCAAAATATCTTCTTTTGTGTTCAGTAGAAGCAAGAAAGTCATACAAGTTTAAAATGACAAGAGGGTGAGTAAATGATGATTGAATTTTTATATTTGGTGAACTATCCCTCAAAGTTCTTCTAAAGTTGCTTAAAAGTAAAAATAGAAGAGAAAATAGAAATAAAAATAGAAACAATAAGACAGTTGTTCAAATATATTAAGAGTATGGAGTAGTAAAATTAAAGCTAAAATAATCTGAATTTGTTAACATTTGTGAGAAATATTTGAATTTATAGTAAAATCATTAATATTGACTTTTGATGGTAGACTTGACAAATCAGAGCTCACTTTGTGACGTCGAGAAACAATTTTAAAGACGTTTGTGGATTTTATTTACTCACATGAACCATCATTTGCGTGATATAACACAGTTTCGTTTCTTATTTCAACTGTGTGTTTCATTGCCTTTATCGTTTAAAATTCAGCGGAGGTGTTGAACTGAAGTACTTGCAAAACGTGTTTGTCTGTGTTCTGGTAATATTCTTTCATTAGCATATTCATTAGTGCAATTTGCAGTTGATTTATGCAAGTATGCATCAGCATAAATAAGAGATGTGATCTTATTAGTGAAATGACAGGCTATAGGTCAGTGTGTTTGAACATTGCTTGTAATTCGCTTTGTCATGTATAAATGCTAGGTCTTGATTTTATTTGTGCTTTTTGTGCACTTGTGCATATTGAAATTTCTTATAAATTTCTATTTTAATAAGAGTTATATGAAAAATCAATGCAATTTACAAAATGCATTTTGATATGATCTTTCTGATACATATCTCAATCACAACATTAACAATTAGAGGTTGTTAAATCTATAAACTGGAAGACAGCACAGTCCGCCCAATATTATTTAACCGGTGTCCACGTTCCTATTTATTATTTGTGTGAATGAGATCAGACGACAATATTTTTAGCGTGAATGAAAGTGGAAATTGAAGACCCGTATGTGGACCTGCGTGTCACGCGTTGAATCCTATAACACTGCATGTCAGGTTAAATGTATTGCTTTGCTCTTGCGAGCGTGTGTGTCCACGGATGTGTGCTGTGTGTGATGCACACGTATTGAACGGAGATGATCTCTGGCTAGACACAATTGTTTCCTCTCAATACCCGTCTCTCTTCAACAGAGTGATCTGTAATCAGGCCAAGGGGAGAGAAAATGTTGTGGGAGGGTGTGCGTCTCAGATAGACGGTGTAAAAGGTTTTTTGGATGAGTGGACAGCGGAAAGGCAAAAGGAAACGAGGGTGAGAGAGCACATGAGGATAGAAGCAGCCATAGAGCACCACCCTTGCAAACATACGACAATCTCTTTTGCAATTTGGTGCATGCACTAGGGAAATTATGCAAAATTGCCCCTCAAAAACACGGCAGAAGTCGAAACGTTTCTAATGAACGGTAAATTAACACCGTGATAGATTTGAGACAGAAATGAACCTCGGTTTGAAACGAGAGCCGTACCCCTTCCTGAAGGAAATCACAGCTTTATGCGAATTTCAGTGACAACTTTCTAAATGCTTCATTAATAAAAAGGTCTCGGCTGACAGCTGAATGCTGTTCTAAAGTGTGTATTTATACAAGATTTGGATTAAGCATTTCAGAACAGATGTCAAATGCCACTTAGGGAAGCAAGTGCACCATTATTTTCTTGAATTACAGAGGTTGGACAGGTCGGCGTGAGTTTACATCCAAACCAAAACTCCAGAAATAGTAGGCTTTTGTCCAAGACTTGCAATAATCTCTACTTGAAACCAAAATTGACTACGAAGAATGCACCAATATGACCCAAATGACTCGCAAAAGAAGATAACTCCAATAAAGTCAACAAAGCCAACTCACTAACACTTATCCAAAGTGACATGCAAGGCCTGAAAAAGATGGTTAAAGGCTACCTGGCGGGACTGGAACCCGTAACCCATCACCTAACCTTTACCCATTAACCAACACCCTCCCCTTGAACTCCAGCCCTGAAATATAAATCCAGTTCTTTACATCGACTCACCGCCATCGTCTTCATCGAAGGAGTTCATGCAGGGGAAGTAGATGGCCAGGGCCTCGAAGGAAGCGGACAGGCTGATTCGACTCTGCGAGCGCTCCATGTAAAGGCCCGGCGTCGGTGCCGGCGTGTCGGCCGGCTTGGGCAGGCGCGCCTGGGCATTCTTCACGCGGAGCACGGCGCGCGGCGTCTTGGCTAACTTTCACCGGCCCCTTGGCCAGCCACGAACAGGAGAGAAATATCAAAAAAGTCCTCTGACGTCCCTGTGGACCTGGCTTACTTTCAATCCCCAAGTTCCTCAGTCAAGACGACGTCCAGACTTCTCAGAGAGATCTTACTTGTCTGAAAAGTCCTTTGGTTCTCGTCCAGGCCTGCAGGGCAGAAAGGTAAATTAGGATGGAGAGAGTCTCATCTCAAGGCTGTGCTGTATTTGGCTCAGAGAACATAATCTGTTGCTTTTCCCTCTCTGACTGATCCCTCACCAGGCTGTGCAATGGAAGGATGGCTGTTTAGACAGCGTATAATGCAGCGTGTGTGAGAGAGAGGGGAGTGGAAATGGAGAAAGAAGAGGAAAAGGGAGAGAGACAGGAAGAAAGGTTCCCACTATTCTAGCAGTCTGAGGCAGATTCACTTCATTCAGCGTTGAGCTCTTTGTGGAGACAAAAAGGGGGAGGAGACACCGAGGAGCTGTTGCTGGGATTCAGGATGTTGGCCAATCACGGTGAGGATGTCAGGATGTGGGTGTGACCAAAGTCTACAGGCACAATAGCTGTGTGAGAACATCTTTCATCTCTTCACCGACAACGTCTCTCTCTCTCTCTCTCTCACTCTCTCGGTGCAATAATGGTCGAATAGAAAGCTTCAAATGTTTGAGAGATGATACATTTCAAACACGTTTTGACTGAAGAATATAGTTGCCTCTATCTCTTTCTGAAATGCATGTACCCTGAAAAAAGATTTTTGTTGACAGTATCGTCTTGTAGTCCAGTAAAATCTAAACCTCCTTAAAATAAGATAGCCTATAGTTACTTGAGAAAACTTAAAATATTAGATATTGTTATCCAGGAAATCTAAGCCATTTTAGTAAGGTTTATGCTTAAGATAGTCAATAGGTTAAGAAGAAAATAATAATAATTTCAATAGAAATTGGCTTCACGTGTGGCATTTTTTAATTTGAGTAAACTATATCTAAATCAAATTATATTTGATCAAATTGCAAAACAGATGTCATGCTTTTAGCTATTGCCTCTGATCAATATGAGCGGTGCGCCGATCTCCTAATGGAGAATATCGTGTTTTGCTTTAACTCTATTAAAATTAGATTTCTGGTACTTTTCAAATGAAAGACTAAATAACATTTAAAGTAGTTCAGGTGATCTAATGGGCAAAAAAAATAATTGTGCAACAAACAGCATATTTGTCAACTCAATTCAATGCAAATTTCTAAATTTTCCTTTTTACACTCACACTGTTACAAAGCACCTTTGTAGAAAAATGTAAAATAAATGATACAGTTAATTATATTTATTTGTTTATAAATAGATAGATTTGCACTCAATTCTTTAACACACTTGTTGTTTCCAAAGCGGAAAACATCGCCGAGAACGTGCCACGCCTTTTCTATGAAATGAATGGAAAGCGCGCGCTCCCTTACTTTTTCTCGCAACGCGATAATGGGAACCTACCTGCATGCACTTCTTTCCCCGACACACCTGCATTGCATTTCCGGATCGAGTGAGTCTTGAAAATGTATATCAACGACTCTGAGAATGTTAAGACTTAAGTATCCTCCTGGCACCGTAAATTACGCTTTAAAATATTATGTAATAAAATAATACGGCTTTCCTGTAGCTCAGTGGTAAGAGGTTGTGGGTTCGATCCCAGGGGATTGCAAATACCTATGTAAAATGTATAGGATAAAGCAATGTAAGTCGCTTTGGATAAAAGCGTCTGCCAAATGCGTAAATGCAATTATGTCTTGAAAGCCCGTTAACATCAGGGATGGTAACTATAAAGTCCGTATCCGAAGTCCATAACTACAACGTTAAAGATATTGGATCACATTTTTGCTCCACTTGATAAACGCTAAAACACTGACAGCCAATCAAAATCCATTTGAATTTAAAGGGCGTGCGCATTTAAAATTTGAACTGCAGCTCGCGTCGCGAGTTTATAATAACGTTATTATCCGTTGGTGTAGGCTGATAATAGTTACCAGTCTTTGCTCGAACAGGCATGTCTGAAAATACTTCCCTGGGGAACAAATAACGAAAAACGACTCTTAATACAAACAAAATAACATCACACTCCATAAGTCTCAAATTTAAATGTCTATTATTTAGTGAGACGTAAGGGTGTTATTTTACACAACGTTAAATGTGTTGCACGGTCTTGATGTTAATATTTTAAATAATGTTGTTGCTATATTTAGTATTTTTTTATGTGAGTCTATAAAACCCATTGTGTTTGTGTTTTAACATAGTGAATCAAACATATGCGTGTGTGTGTGTGTGTTTGGGAGGGCTGCAAATGTCACCTGTTCCACCTCAACAAACAATTACAACTCTGCTGAAAATAACCATCATGAGCATCATATGAGCGTCATAGCCTAGTTATGATCATAACCGACATTGACAATCTCTGGCTTTCTTAAAGTGCAGCATGTCTGTTGTTGTATAGAGTGAATGATGATTTTGTCTCCGCGTGTTTGCCAGAGGTAATCCAACTGTACACAAACTTTTACTTTGTGTTTCATGTTTTTATTGAGGCAGATATATTATACACATAAAATAAATGTTCTGATGATACTTCAAGCATTACAACAACAGGCCGTTTGTGAGTGTAGCCGAGTAGTCTTGTTTACGGCATGCTAGCCAAGTGCATATTTTTTTCATTGCCTCTCTGACCCTTAACAAGTTGTTCCATCCACCGGCAGGACCCTTGAGAGAGTCCCGCCTCGATGTGAATTGCCAGACACCAATGAAACCTGTCATGTGTTAAAGGTAGTAGCGAATAGATGTTTAGGTGTGGGCGAAAACAAGAAAATGGGACAAAGAGCCAAATTAGGACATGATTGAACCTTCTAGACACAAACAACGTGTACTTGTACCCCTTCTGTTCGAGCTTGTGCCATTCAAAACGAGGGTAAGACCAATGCAAGTTTCTCTTTGATGGAGAATATGCTTCAAAACCTCTCGTACACTGTAATATCACAGACATTATTAAAGATCTGTGCTTCAGCATTTTGTAAACCCTTCAAAGGGACTCCCTTTTCCCCATTTAATTTTAGGGGGATGAAACATGTAGACTGCTCTGTTCCGAAAGCTCTCTAAGCTGCCTAGCTGGGCAGCATTTATGGCATCACCGCCACGCTCAAGACGAAAAAACATAATGCGGTTTCTTGAAACCCCTAATTTTGGCCTGATTCTAAAGCTACGCCACAGAGCAAGCAATCCCAGAATGCATTGCAAAGAGAGGGTTAGTGAGGGATTTGTGATGTCATCTGAAAAGGAAAGTTGAGCATTATGGTTGTTATAAAAGATCATATTTTGATGAGGATTATGAAGATCAAGTAGACTTGTGTTTTCCCTGAATGTTGCCTTTGACGTCACAGCTATGATGGTCGATACTGAACACCCGGTGAAAGCCGTGCATGGTTCTGCGGTGCTTTCAGCCAATCCGTGTTCGTCACAATGTTATTTTCCTCATCTGTCACCTTGCATTTTACAGCTCAGGTGATTTTTGTTGTCGTTGAAAGATCATGCACCGATGAATCATTCGCACCAAGAATGTGGGTTAAGAAAGTAAACTGGGTCAATTGAACATTTCACGTTGACCTGAAAGGCAGCTGCCAGATGATTTAAAACAACGCTTATGTTTCATTCTAGTTACAAATGTTGTTTAAATGGAACTCATGATTTACTGTTCACTCATTCCAGATAAAGCTTGGCTAGGCAGGCCATGTAGACGCAACAGCTTTTGCCGCGAGAAGAGCACACACTGTGGGATTAGAGACATAACAGCAGGTGACACGCAGCAGGTTTGGTTTGAATTTCTCTATAGATCAGTGGCTTTCTGCTTAGACACATCCTCCGTTATTACTAGTCTACATCTAAAGTGCATTCTGCATCTTAGATGGTTGGAAAACCAAAAACCTTAGTAATTTCACACATGTCTTTGTGATTAAAAGTCTGAAATTAATACAGATTTTTTTTGTTAAATGGCTCCCATTTATCTATGTTAGAGTAAATGTTTAATAAAATCACTCAAAAAATGTAACTCATGACATAATAAAGATGCGAGTTATTTTTTTAAGTGTATCTCAGATAAACGTATATTAGTAGGCTCAATCATGTTTGTTCTATACTTCTAAGAGATAAGAGAATTGTTGATATAGAGAGTTTGGACATTAAAGGGACAGTTCACCTAAAAATGAAAATTCTGTCATCATTTACTCACCCTCTTGTCATTTCAAACCTGTATGAATTTCTTTCCCAGAATACAAAATAAGATATTTTTCATATTTTTAAGAAAGGTGAACTGAACAGCGCCACAACCCATTCACTTCTAAACCAATGCAAGTGAATGGGTGCCGTTTTACATCATTCTTTAATATATCTTCTTTTGTGTTGCGGAAGAAAGTAAGTCATACACGTTTGAAATGACAAGAGGGTATGAGAAGAGTAAAGAATGACAGAATTTTCACTTTAATATGAATAAAAGAGATCAGAGAATTTGGTCTTGCAAGTATGCAAAATGTTTATATTGAAATCTAGATTTCTAGAAAAAAACAGCGTATGCTGGTTAGGTTGGTTTTGAAGCATGCAGCTGGTTTGTGCTGGTTTAAGCTGGTCCTAAGCTGGTAGTTTAAGCAGCATTTTAAACCAGCTCGGGACCAGCTTAAAGTCACCATGAAGCGGAAGTAGCGATTTACTTCTTTTCCATATCATGACGTATCTGAGTGAAACGGCTTCTGAAATTTAATTTATTTAGGGCGGGGCTTTATTTTGCCCTTCCCTTTTTTGATTGGTTTGTTGTAAGTTGGGCCTGGAGAGGAGGGCTAAAAATGCCTGGCCATTGGACAGTGAGTATTAGTCCTGCCTCGTTTTTGGTGCTTATAAAGTAAGTTGTTGTTGAGGGGGGAGAGAGAGCTGAATGTTTTTGATTAAAGATTAAATCAATAAAAAAAATGGTGTGCAGGGATAAATAATTTATCATAATCACTGCAACACAAATAATTTGATTTCATGGTGACTTTAAACCAGCACATGACCAGTTAAGGACCAGCACATGCAGCTTAAACCAGCACAAACCAGCTACCATGCTTCAAAACCTACCTAACCAGTAAATGCTGTTTTTTTCAACAGGGTTGGCACAAATTGATACATAAATGTGATCTCCTGTGAAAAGAGACATGTGTGATTTTTCCTTTCTCAGGTTTTCTGAGAAGCAGATTTAACCTCATTGTTGAGAAACACGTGATATTCATATTCACGTGATATTTTTATCTTTTCTATAGGGAATGGTCTATATTTTCACTAATAATCAGTCATCTGAAACGTTTCTGTGTGTTTTCTATTAACATACTGTCTTATTCTAAAAGCAACTTGTAAAAGTGGAGCTTCTCTGAATGCGTATCCAGGTCATCCATCTGTGCCAGAAAACACACTTTCAAATCTGCCGACTCATTGTCAGACATCAGCATCTCAGTTCAGCCAGTGGTTTGCCAAAACATTTTCATACTTTAATTACTTAATAGTCCTTCAATAAAGGTAATTACAGGAAATATAGTCATTTGAGTAAAAAGACTCTCACTGTTATAAGTAATTTGTCTAATTTACAGTAGGCATGTCTTTTCGAAGCATCATTTTACCGAACAGGCAAAAGCTTCCAGTCTATCACTCTAATACAAAATCCACTTACTGGATTTACAAAGCGCTGTGTCCACAGGCCAATCCCTCTAACAGCTTTAAAATATCAACATAGTCTGCACATTTATCTCCCATTCTTTGTCCTCCTCTCCTCATTTCCTGATCTATGCTAACTATTTACGTAAAGCCTTTGTTTCAGCGTTAAAGCTCTTTTGTTGTGATGGCGTTTTGTGGGTCTCTCCAAAATATTGGATATTCAAATGCATGCAAATCCAGGTGGAATCTGAAGTTAATCCAACAGATTAGTTTTTTTCTTGTGAAACCATTTTTCCACTCAGTGGATCCAAAAATGCTAATTCTGTTATTATTCACATGTCCTTATTTTTCTCCGGACCTGTATTATTTGCCATGTTTCTCATAACGTGACTCAAGGAATGTGTTATAAGGATGTTTTTGCCACACAGGTTCGATGTCAATGATAATAAACAGTGTTGATTCTTGTGTGAAAAATACTCAACGACCACTTAATCGACCAGAGCGGTTTGTCTGATAGACATGAACCACAATCACAGCTGTAAACATGAGACAGACCACCGCTCTCCACAGGAAGTGGATGTTAGGGGGAAACCTCAATAGACAGGAATTTTCTTATTTAGGTATTTATAAGTTTAGGTATTTCGCAAGTTAAATCAGGTGTTTAATAGGGATGTGACAATCTTATCGATGTTGTATTATCGCAATCGTAAAATTGTCTCAATATTATCGTGGTCACATGACTGTATGAAACGATAGGTTTTCTGGGCCTAACATAGAGTATGTTAGAAAAAAAGTAGATAAAGAAATGAAGATTCTTATGGCACGTTTCCAAGTCATCATTTGTTCTTATAAATATTGCAATAAATGTCATACCGTGGGCGTTATATCGAGGTATTATTGTACAGTGAGATTTTGATGTTCTTACATCCCCCGTGTTTAATGTATATGGGCACCCATCTTGAGGCGTCATGTCACAAATAATTTTAGCACCTAACAAGCCGAACAGACTTAACAGTGATTTGATGTGTCTAGACTGTTTACAGAAATCTATGGCTAGTAAGACAAACAATAAAGTAGTTGTCACACATTTTGGTATAATTGTCTTTTTGTCTTGGCTACAAAAAATATATATTTCTACTATTATTATCCAAGGAAAAGATCTTGCTGAAAAAAACAGTGTTTGCAAATAACATGCATTTTTTATACACTCTCTCTTTAAATCTTAAAGGGGTCATATGGTGTGAATACATGTTTTTCTGTGTTTTTGGTTAGTTACAAGCAGTGGTGTAAAGTTACGAATTACAAATACTTAAATTACTGTAATTTTTTTCAGGGAATTTACTTTTTTAAGTAGTTTAAAAACAGTGTACTTTTACTTGAGTACATTTTTAGGGTTGTATCGGTACTTTTACTGCGTTATTTTCCATACATTGTCGTCGCTACTTTATATGTTTAATTTTCATGTGATTGGCTTAGGAGAATAATGCCAAATCGCGCATAGAAAACTTGCGTCACACAGATTTCAAGACACCTGCCGCCAATTTTGTTTAATCATGGAGGAGGACATGTATCAAATGGCGGTTTTGCGTGCTTGAAAGTCCCTGTGGGAAAAGGACACAATAGGAAGGCTCGTCCGAGATATAAGGAAATATTGAGTTCCTGTATCACTCCATTTGCCAAGTGTCATCCAAACGGCTATCATGAGATAAATTGTCCAACTCTCTCGAAAGTCTCTACATCAAGTGCTCTGCCCTTATAAGTGAGTAGGAAACATATGCGATTGGAACGCATGCGAAGCAGTTTCGCAAACTGTGCATTACCAGTTATAATGTTGTAAATAACGTTTAATTTCTTGCACAGATCGATCGATTCGCTTAAATAAGACGTCATTAATACATCGAAAGAAGCCTCAGGGATTACTTTTATGTTGCCTCCATCTGTATTTTGGACTTTTAAAGACATGAACCTGTGGATTTGCATTTAATGAAAAACCATGGACCACAACTCCAGGTAAAAACTTTATCGTTCTACCTAAGAAATAATGTCACATACATCTTGGATGGCTTGATGTTGAGTAATTGATCAGCCAGCTCCTCTACAGATATGACTGTTAATGCTTATCCAATGCAATTTAGGTTACAAATGTTTTGCGTATTTTGCATGCAGTATTTTGGGCTCTTATTGAATAATTTCTGCATTGTGGGGCCTAGTACACATGATTGAACAGTGTTGGAAGTGCATAAATGATTTTTACTGGAAAGCCGAGCTCATGATAGACAGACCGAACAACACATTGAATAGTTATTCTGTCTAAATTGTATCCAGTCATATGCTTTATAAGTAAAGAATACAGTGTTTTTTATCCTTAAATCGTGTATACACATGTCATATGACCCCTTTCAAATATCTGTGTATGTCTCTATTTCCAATAGTTTATTATGTAACTGCGTTTGTGTATAGACAGGCATCAGGATTGTAGTTACAAAAATGCTTTTAGGCTAATTTAAATGTTGTTAGGAATAATTCTATAATCTGGTTATGTTCAGTGTTGTGCAAATTGAGCAATGTGCAAAGATGTAATCTCACATGTTTTTCCTGGTGTCTGTTATTGTGTTGTGTTGCCTAGGGGACTGAGACTGGCCATTTCCTTTATGCATCACAGAACTATACAGCAGATGCACTGATTCAGATGATTTGTGTGGATTTGCAGACGCCGATTTATTTAGTTTGATAGCAACGCCGTCAGCTAATGCTTTAAAAATCATCCCAGTTTTAGGACACCGGGTTGGGATGCCACTAGGGAGACTGAGTCCCCTTGGAGTCGACCTATTTACACAAGTCCTGTACTGAACTCTAACCAGACCTCTGACGGGGTTATAGAACAAACCTGGAAAAAATATTCTTGAAACTGAGACTTTGAATGAATCATTATATGTTCACTGAATGGATTTTATTTTCATTGGCATCTGTAACAAATTGTTATGTTTTACATTTTATTGAAAAATTATTTGAAAGAAGTATTACAGATGACAAAAACTAATTGTTTCTGCTAAGCAGGTGAAAGCATGAGGTGTTAGGGGATCTGTCTCGGTAAAGCATCAGATAAGATACGTCTTCAGTAGACCTCAAAATGAAATCAAACATCTCATCTTTTCCTTCATGGTCATCTTGCAGCATATAAAGTAATAGTCACATTTGTAGTTTTTGTTCTTTTTTAGGAAACATTTGAGAGGTTGATATTAAAACGAAAAATAAATGACAACTGACTTCTAGTCCGAGTCTTCTTACAAAGAATAGTATTTTTCGATTACTCAAAAATATTTTGTACTACACCACAAGCTAATAAGTGTGCATATGTATATACAGTACATACCTGCCTTGTTGTGATATACTGTAAGTATACTGTAAAACGTTGCTGTATTTTTCCAGCAGGTTTGCCAGTAACTTACTGTAGATTTAATTACAACTTAGTATACTTTCCTATTAGTACTGTTCTCAATTACTTTAATCAAAATGAAAACCCTTTGACTTTTGAGATTCAAAATGAGCAAGAAGAGCTTGGCATTAGCAATCAAAATGACAATTAAAAATGACATTCTTCCAAAGGATTTTCTCTTGTTTTCTATTTAAAACTTCTTAAATTACAATACATTGTGACCCAAGACATTTAGTCATGTTTAGTCATGAAAAATGTATCAACTAGGTACGTTCAACATTAAATCTACAGTACGTTACTGGCAAACCTGCTGCGAAATTACAGCAAAGCTTTACAGTGTAGATTTGTGCAGAAATATTTATCAATGTGTAGTTTTCTGTCAAGCGTTGAGCGAACATTGAATCTTTATGAAGCTCTAATGTGCAGTGCTCCAAAATAGACACAGACAACCTGCGTGAGCAATCAGCAAGCGTCCTGCTGAGAGACATTTCTCCACGGGACACAAGCAACTACCAGTATCCCGTGGACAAATCTGTGAACATTTATTTCTTTCCTTTCTATGTTGTGTTTAAGCTATAGATCAACACTTCTTAACACTACCACCCTGATTTTACATTAGATATCAAGTGGACACCAGGGTTGCCAGTGATTTTAAAGAGAAATAGCTAAACCTCAATCGCATTATGTAAAGTCGGCACTTTACATCTGTTTTTCTTCTCACCTACTCTCTGTGATCACATAAAGTATTTTAATGCAACCAAATCCAACCAAAGTTTTATCTACGATTATGTTGTGTGAAATAGCGTCTGAACTATGTATACTATGTGCATTAGCATCTATATAGGAGGCTGAGATTTGTCGTCACCTGTGATCACTGTTTTTAAATTTGGCTATCACACAAAATAAACGAATTCGAAAGCATTGCATTATGGGAGTTCTCTATTCCAAACAAAGCCTCCTGTTTATGGCCTTGCAGACCCACAGATAAGGGCTTGAGGGATTTTTAAATACATTTCTTAATGCATTGTTGTTTTTATCCTTTTCCCCTCCATGTCTGCCATGACCCCTCACATTAACTGAGGTAAGCGCCCCGCCATTTGGTAGTTTGTGCGTGCGTGTTTCTTGTCATCAAACGGCACGAAGCAATTAAATAGAGACCTGAGAGACACAATTGTCGGGCAAAACGAAATGAGGATGTCTGTGTCGATTCATCCTCACGGCATCTCTGCCGGGATGCTGGAGGAAGGAGAGCCAGTGCGGTCCGCTTGCATACGGGTGTTGAGCGCTTGCTGATGTTGTGGGATTTGGGAGAAGTGCTAGCATAAATCATTCCGGTGTAATTTACGCTCACATTCCCTGTCTACAGTAAAGGTCGAGCGCTCTCTCTCGCTCCTGGTTGGTTATAGTGAGAACGGATGTAGGAAGAAGGAGGGTTTCATTAGTTATTGTCTGAAGTGCAGATGTTCTAGTCTGGTCTCATTCGACAATGACTCGTCTTTGAGAATCGCTCTCTCTCTTATAATCTCTTCCCTCTCTTCCCAGCCAGAAGCTACGCTGTGTTTATTTTTGATTTTCTTTTTTACGGTGACCCATTTCTTTCTGTTCTTTCTAGTCATTCAATTTCATAGCACATACAGGTCTGTCCTGCTATCTTTCCCTCAGTCTGCTTGTCTGTCTGTCTATATATCAGAATTGAATTTTCTCACAGTCTTATTGAAACAGCCATAAGGGCCAGAATATCAAATAAACCAAGTAACAATGTAGCAACCACCTAGAATACCCCAGCAACCGCTCGAAAAGCTTCGATTCTCGGAATGTGATGAAAGTACACAACGAAAGTAGTTAATGTGTATTAGTATCTAGTACATGTAGTTTGTTCAGGCGTACAGAAATGATGGTCTTCACTAAATGACCTGCTCACCATGGTGACTGAATCGGAAAAGCTCACAAGCATAGGCACACACAGGTTTGAAAATGCATATTACACACACACACCATCACAGAATCATGCATCAGACTGACCTAAAAAAGCCATCATTGCTGCGTCGACAAAGAGCTCACATATGTGCGGAGCCACCTCCCCTGCACAAGCAATGCGCATTGTAATTGTAGACCTACATTAGTTCATATCATCATTACATTTATTTATTTGGCAGACGCTTTTATCCAAAGTAGAAGAGCATATAAACATTTTGTCAAGACGCTAAATAGTACCTTTAGTTTACAAACGGTTTATCCTATGCTTATTGTTTACAGACCTGAAACCCATCAGGGACACCCAGCTTTTGACCTCTTAAACTGTTGGAATTGTTTATTGTATTTTCCATTAGGGCGAGATTTATCAAATGTTATTAAAGAAACTTTAGCATTAATTTGGAAAATTTGTTTGCAACCCAATTGAAATGATAAAACTTTTTTATACATATACTGTATTTTAAGGTGCAATAGCATTATGAGGAAATAAAATTGCTGCCATTGATGGTTGTTATATTCATGAGCTTAAAATAAAGCTGTTTAGATCAGAATATGGGTGTTTTATGTGAAACAGAACGTGTTACGCAACTAAGAATGTTGTATTAAAGGGATAGTTCACCCAAATCATTTTAGGATCATTTACTCACCCTCTTGTCATTTCAAACCTGCACTGGTTTTGTGTCCATACAATAGAAATGAATAGGTACTGCTATTGTTCATTGCTCCGACATTCTTCAAAATATCTTCTTTTAGTGTTTTGCAGAAGAGAGTCAATTGACAAAGGGTAAGTAAATGATGACAGTCTTCATTTTGGAGTGAACTTGCCACATGACCTCACTAAGTATCATATTAAACTTGCATATAAAACATTTTTGTACTTTATCCAGCATAACCTACAGCGCATTGAGCACAATTCATGACCAGAAACAGGTCAAAATAACAGATATGATGCTCTGTATTTTTTCAGACCTCAAATACTGCAAAGAAACCAAGCTTATACTCACTTTTAAGGAATACAACTGTAATATTTTGTATTTGGGAAAAGTAAAACATTTTTAGGTTTTTATCACAGTTTTCATGTGTCTTATCATGCTGTCAGTCTTTCACATTGCTGTTGGATGACTCCCCTGAGGTTAGATAAGGATAGCGTTTTACTTTACAGACTTTCACCTGAGAGTCACACCAGATGCCGCATGTCTCACGAACACCTGCTAAGGGCACTTTCTCTTGTTCCCGTGGTAACCTCATTTGTTGCTGCCTGCTCACCTATACCGACTAGTTTTTGTGCAAATCCAAGGACACTGATGCATGCGGGCTGTCTCTATTTACCAGCAACACCATGAGTGTTGAAGCAAATAACTCACCCAGCTGCGTACCACCGAGGGCCCAGTACCTGGTGTGGTGTGGTGTGAATTAATTTTACCAGGATGTGCTGACTCAGAAAGCAATTTACAAATGACTTCCTACCATAATATATCTCAGAGTGGTCTGCGGGGTTGGCATATTCTTTAGCATAAGCATTGACGCTTTAGCCCAAAGATGGATATGAGTAAATAAATTCTCAATATTGCTTTTGGACCTGCTGAATATTTCATTTTTTATCTAATAATCGTTTCACTGCAATATCAAAATTGCATTTTTATGAACAGATGGTTCTGACGGAGACTGTATGGGACACTGAAACTGAAAAACCATGTGCATTGTGGTTTACTCAACTCACAAATGTTACAGATTGAATCTCACATGAGCCTTTTCTCTTTAAGAGTCATTCTAACATCCAATTCTTAAATGTGACATATACGAGCCTGCTGAATTCTATTATTATGTGATGGCTCGAGCACAAATTCTCTGTGCCAGCGACGGGTTCTTGGCTCTGATTTTAACAGTGCCATATCGGTTTTCTGCAGTACACATCAACCTAGATTGATGAAATTGGAGCAGCCTCCTTTCAGTTAATATAGAAATTGGGGCTCGGGGGACGATTTCGTGTCTTTCCTATCTGATATCAGCAGCTAATCTTAAAACAAACTAGATGAAGAAAGACAGACAGACGGCTAAGTATGTCAAGAATCGGTTCACACTCTGAATAAGAAAACGTGGTCTAGACTGAACCAAACGGTGCCGTTGCTTGCTGAAATAAATCCAACGCTTAGATTGAAAGAAGCACCAGAGGAGATTAAGAAACGCTTGTGATTAAACAATAATCATTTGTTTACCACTACGGTGATTTTCAGGCAAACATCTATTTTTCAGTACCCCTGAGCATTTATTGATCATTCTTCATTGCTTTAAAGTCAGTTCATCCATTTAAAGCCCTCCCCCTCTATAATGGCAAGTGCAGCTGATGCTCGTCTTTAAATTGGAAGGTATAGCATGTGAACACATTGTGCCGGTGTCCGTTCTTCAAAATAAAACTTGCCATTTCATTCTTTTACTCGGTCATGAAATAACAATTCTCTTGGTCCTTTTTATTGTTGCTGCATGTGTCATTTAGAAAAAATGCCTCTGAATTATCTGCATTATGCTTTATTGTCCACAACTATTATGTAAGCTCTCCAACATGAGACGTGGCGCGTGCCAGTTTGGGATTTTCTTGGATGCATATGTGCTTTAAAGGTCCAGTGTGTATTAATTTTCGAGGATCTATTGACAGAAATGCAATATAAAATACACGACTATGTCTTCAGAAGTGTATAAAGACCTTACATAATGAAGCATTGTTTTTACTACCTTAGAATGAGCTATTTCTATCTACATACACCGCGGCTCCCATTGCATGGAATTCGTCATGTTGTTTCTACAGTAGCCCTGCTCAGAGCGCGTTTCGTAAATACGTTCTCTTCTTCGACAAAGAACCGAAAACCTGTGTCAGCCGCCCTTGTGCTTGGAAAGGGAGGGGAGGGCGGTGGAGTGAGCTGTTGGTTGCAATTCACAACCTCACCACTGGATGCCGCTAAATTTCATGAACTGGACCTTGTCAGTTTGAATCTTATTAAAAATTATAAGAAGCCTTTGTTTTTCATCCTAAAAGTGCATTGATGTGCAGTTTCTAGGTGATGCTCTGGGACATAAAGCATGTGTTAACAACAACAGCACATACGCTATGTCTTCATTTATAAATACAGAGGTGATGACCATGTCAGCATGAACACACACTTCAATTGCTTAACAAATAAATCTGCTTGAACATGCCTTTGAGCGGGGTCTGAGTAAATTTCCCCTGAGACTCGCCGCTATAGAAATTACTCTCAAGTCCCTTTGGGGGACATACATAGAGCCGTCATTGTACAGCATATAATGGATTGTTTTTGTACAACATTTCATAACATTTCCATCAAGCACAGTACTTTTTTGGAACTAATTTTATGCAATAGGCTTTAGATGATTTCTGAATGATATATTATTGCGCACATAAATGCTATTTGAAAATAATTATGTTCAGATGTCGCATTCTATATTTATTTCAGTCATATGTTGTTCTAAAATAACTGGGTTTGGGTCATACCTGATATTGCATTTCTGAGAATTGCTTTCAAAACATGCTTCCATCTTGCTTTATCAATTTTATGAAACAATGTGCTGTGTTTACCTTGTATGAAATACATCTGGTCGTTCATGCACCAGATTCGGTGCTCTGCTTTGTTGTATTCAACCATTAGATTATGAAAAGGACATCATATGCAGGTACGCGTTAAGGACTGTTTACACGTTTTGAGCCATTTTTAAAGACCAGAAAGGCTAAAGGTCACACTGACAACCCTAATTCTACAGTAAAACAGTAGGTGCATAATTGATTACCTGATTGAAAATTGATTTTTGCTTAAGATGTTCAGAAAATCTTTAATATTGATTACAAGGAATAGTTTGGCCAAACCTGAAAATGTTGCTGTCATTTAATCACCCTGTTGTTCCAAACTCCCATTTGTTTCTCTCTTCCGTGTAAACTGTAACTCTTTTCCATACAATGGCTGTGAATGGGGTGAATGTGTCTATCAAGCTAGACAGTACTGCACACATTGGCCAGGGTTTTCTTTAAAAACTCACCTTTTAAAGGAGTTTGAGTCAATGACAACAGACTTTTCATTTTTGGATGAAATATCATTTTAAGCTGTGCCAAGGTCTTACATGAAGTTGAGAGAATTCTAACTCTGACAAGTGAACAAAATATTTATAAACACAAAACGGTGTGTGCATCAATAAATGTATTAGCTCAAGTTCAAAAGGTCATTGCAAACTTACTTAAATGCCAAAGTATAATGAAATCCTGTACTTGTAGAGCCTACTCTCACAGCACTAGAATGGAACTTTATATCTGGAGACCTGCAAAGTGAATGAAATACTTCAGATTCAAATGGAATAACTTCTTATACATATTGAAAACCATCTGGCTTTGCTACAGTACCAATATTTCACTTACTTGTGTAAATCCCCTTAGAGATCTACACTACACCCTGCTGGTGTATTTTGTGTATTACAAGGCCTGTAAACATGCTTGCATTAGTCATTCAAGTTCATCTTACTTTACATGGTCGGTCTTATTCTTTTGGCTTATTAAAAATGCCATTATTATAGTACAGCAAACACAAAGGCTAATTCCTTCTCTAGTGAATAACTACAGTATCTACTGTACCTCTGAAGTGGTTGCATTCGAAATAATACTTTGCAAATAATATATATTAAAACTAAACAAATGTAATTTTTATGATTAAATATAATAAATGTAGATACACAAGTTGCTGGTTGCCGCATTGTCAAATTGTGAGGTGATAACATGGATGGTCAAACTTGTGGAGTGCACATCAGCTCCTGTACTGTCCTGCAATTCATACGAATTTCTAAAATTCATGTTTCAGTTAAAAATTTCATTTAAAATGTTATGCTGATATAATGTGTAATGGCGAAAAGTGGTCTCAGGTTTCTATTTGCTTTTTTGGAAGTATAAAAGGTGCTGTACAAATGTATTTTATTTTATTTTATTGGTTACATACATAACCATGGATAGTGCAACATGTAGTGAAATACGTGGAACAACTTTTCACAGAATACAATAAAATTATGTAGATTAGGAATTTAATTAAAATAAAATAAATATAAGATAAATGCAAAGAAATCTAAAAAAAAGAGAAATATATAAATCTAAAGAATTCCAACACAAAAATAAAAACAAATAGATTTATTTAATAATAATAATCAGACTACAACACAATACATCAAAAAATAAATATGTATGTACATATTAAATAGTAGCATAATAATTAATCTAGAGGTGGTAGCAGCAACCACCTGACTGGATGATTATCATTAATAATAACAAATGTATTATTATCACTAACAATAAAGTCAAAGATTGGAAGAAGTGTTTGAAAGAATATCTTGTGCCACCCAAATGAAAAAAATGACCAAGGCTCCAAAACTGCCATTTCGCGTGCAGCAAGCCGTCAAGCGCCTCCTAGCAACGGTTGCTATGGTGACAAACTACGTCACGCTCGACTTGGTTACCATGGGCCTCGTGACGTAATCAACCGTGTAAAACGGTGTAGGAAACCCCGGATAGCGGTCTCCATGGATACCGGCGGGGGGGAGGGGTAGAGTTTAGAGGAAGCGGAAGTGTCAGCGCAAGCGGAAGTGGTACTGCCCTGAATACCCCGAGCAGCGAAACGGAGGACAGCTTGATACTCCCATCGTTAAGAGAAACAAATCAGGACTCGAAATATATTTAAATGTGAGTTACACTGCCCGCGAACGCCGTTCGTGTGATATTGTGAATATTAGAGATGCATTTTGCTGTGTTCTGGCTCATGTGAGCCCCCCTCATTATTGTCAATGGCGGAAGGTGTCTATTGTGGTTTGGGGCTGGGTGCAAGGACTAAGGCCGAGGCGGGGGATGAATAACGACTATTCCCGAATTCTGCCCGATTGTATCCGAGTTATATTCGCGGCGCGCGGTTCCCGCTCGATTATTATGTTAGCACGTAACCGAAGTGTGACAGCTAAATGAACCTCGTACGTACGCGAGGGATTGCTCAGCAACTCCCGCGTCTGCCTGGTTGTCATGAATGCTAACAGGCTAACCAGTTAATAGTTAAATACAGACTACTAAAGCAGAGGCCTTGTTATGCCAGCGCCGTTTTGTTGACATCAATAACGCTTTAAAACGCAAAATTCGACGCTTACAATCGACGACGTGCCCGATTTAATTCCACAAGGGAATGTGAGTGAGAGGGCGTTGCATCGGAGGCTAACGCGGTTAGCTCAAGCGATGAATATGCTGCAGTGCATTATTTACGAGGTTGAGCGCTACAACCGGCCATAATTAATAGTGTCTACGTTTATATTCATTAAATCGATTTATAGATGTGATATAGGTTCGCTAGTGGGACAGAGGTAGGAGGCAATAACGAACATGATTGTAACGTTATTTCTCGTCAGCCGGGTCGCACCGTGAGGGCCTTGATGCTCGGGTTAGTTATAGTGACACACCTTTTAAATGCATTTAATTCGACGTCGGCACGAAAGGATCCAAACAAGACGTGCGATTACGACATGTGGTTACGTTTAGTTGCAGGTGAACTAAACCTGCAAATATGGTTCGAATACAGCGGCAGAACGGGTTGTTTACCCGCCTGACACCGTTACCTGGGCTTATTCGGATAAGAATCGGGCAGCAGGGATCACGCCCAGGGCGTTGGCGCTTAGACTTGTATCGATAAATTGAGAGGTTGCGCAGAGTTGACATTCCCGATATGCGCTAACATTGTCCCGATTTACTTATCGTTGTATTTGTGGCCAATCAATGACCTTGCACAAATGCAGAGGGACAAGAAGGACAGATCTGTATGGTGCAGAATACAGTCAATGTGCATTTGATCATTAAGATAAAACCGAAGGCGATATGGGGATAAATATAGACTTTGGACGGATACAATTGCATGGCTGGGTGATTCACCTTTGGATGTGTTAAACAGAAGTTTGTGACCTAGTTTTTGAATTGGAGTAATCTGACATTCATTAAATCACTGCATTGTTGAATAAATGCTGATTTTTTTTTTTTTTTGACAGTTCTCCATAGTTTGCATAACTCATTACATTGTCAAAAGAAAATGTGTTCTTTACACAAATGTTATGGCTTACCAATAGTTAATTTGACTAGACATTTAACCTTTTAGATCTGGTAACCTGAGTTGATCATTCATAAGAAGTTTATTCATTATATTGGCAAATGAAATGACACAGGCCCCAATTGTGATTTTCCATTTGTTGTTCTAATAATAATATATTTAAGGATCATAACATTTGTTGTTTTAAAGATGTGTGGTGATAAACTTTTTTAGGCTAGTGTGAGTCAGCACGGCACCCTTTTTACGTCCACGGATGCAATTGTGATGTTTTTGTGTGGAGCATTGTACACTCGTTTCTTTTCCATTACAAAAATAAAGTGTCATTTATTCATCCTCATGTTGTTCAAAACTTGTATGTGACTGTTTCTTCTGTGGAACACAAAAGATGATCTTTTAAGAAATGTCTCTGTGGTTTTGTGTCCATACAATGGAAGTCAATGGGAAGCAATATTGTTTGGTTACCAACGTTCTTCAAAGTAAATCTTGTGTTCTGCAGAAGTAAGTCGTACAGATTTGACATAAGGGTGAGTAAATTAAAAAAAAAATGTGGGGAGTGAACGGTCTCTTTAAGACCCGTTCAGACAAAGTATTACCACATTGTGAATTGGCTGTGAATGTTTAACCTTCATCACCTGGGAAACCAAACACTCTGAAAGTGATCACAATAATTGTTTGAATTCTTATTAGAGATGCACAGATATATTGGCCAATGGTCTGTATCGGTCGATAAAAGCGTTTTTTTACACTACCTGCTTGTTTAAAAATAGCCGATGATCAGGGTCGATATATCCCGTCAATCAAAATAGCACCCAAAAATAAAATGAATTTGTGCTCTGTATATAGGAAATGTAGAGAAACATCACCAAATGGATGTTCAATATTAAGAGTCATTTTATGAATTAATAACATTCAGAAAGTTAAGAAATATGAATTAAATCTTCAGAATTGGCATCTGCAGATATCAATCTGAATAATCGGCTATCGGTGTAATATCAGTGCATTTCTAATTCTAATCATTCATCTGAATCTTTATTATGTGGACTATGCTATTATCCTAAATGTAACATTAAGAATCATTTTAAAAACCTCACGATTATCATTACTGTTCTTGGTGTGAACGGGCCTTTAAGTAAATAGATTCAGTTCTAACTTTATGTTGAGTCACGTTGTGCCATTCTTCAAGAATAGCTGAATGTTTTGTTAGTACCCCTTAATAGGACTTTATTGACCTTGTTTACTCTTTGACTGTAATTTATCCGATTGATTCCTCTCAGTCTCATTGAAAGACACCTGAGGGGATAAAAAGTAACAGGACACATAAACAAGCCACTTTAAAGCTCTTCCTTTTCATTGGAACTCTAACGCATGTTTAGTCATTCATGAAAGCCCTAGGTTACCTTCAGTATGACATAAATCTTTGTAAGACCCAAATTTAATAATAGTATCTGGTGCAGGTCAAAATAGGCACAATCTTGAAGGTTGACCTCTTTACAACAAAAGGAGGTCAACTAAGCAATACCAAACTTGACTTATTTTCACCACTGTCACTAGGGGTTGAAGAATGTGGTAGACTAATAAAAAGTTCAATGTTTTCCTCCCCGCAGTCGCATCATGGACAAGAGCGACCTCGTGCAGAAGGCTAAGCTCGCGGAGCAGGCCGAGCGCTATGACGACATGGCTGCTTCCATGAAGGCCGTCACGGAGGGCGGTGTCGAGCTTTCCAACGAAGAGCGAAACCTGCTCTCTGTGGCATACAAGAACGTGGTGGGCGCGCGCCGCTCGAGTTGGCGCGTGATCTCCAGCATCGAGCAGAAAACGGAGGGCAATGAGAAGAAACAGCAGATGGCACGTGAATACCGTGAGAAGATCGAGGCCGAGCTTCAGGAGATCTGCAACGATGTGCTGGTGAGAGACAGAGCGTGTGGATCTGAGAGAGAAAGTGTTGTTGATGTGGAGAGGAACGGTCTGAATATCAATGCTTGTTGCGTATAGGTTATGATTGGTGTCGGTGATTCAACAAATCTCATTAGCGTGAATATTAGGCTGTTTAATGATTAATCACATCCTGAATAAATGTTTGTTTTTTCATAGTATATGTCTGTGCACTGTGTATATGAATTTTGTATTTTTAAACACACATATATGTAAATATTTAAGAAAAATATTAAATTAAAAAATAAATAAATGTTTATATATAATTTAAATTACATATAAATAAATATGAATATATACATGCAAATATTTCCTAAATAAATATGTGTATGTGTTAATACATAATAAAATACATTTTATTCTGGATCGTTAAATAAAAGTTAAAAACCCCTACAAGAAATATTATCTGATATTAAGATACAATAGATAAGTTCTTATAATCGAATTCAACTTATTTTATCGTCCAGAAAAATTATGTTAGTTGTTTTCCACAGGCCTGTTACCATTTTGGTGAAAATGATCTTACTTGACGTGTTTCAAGTTCTGTGTTTTGAGCAAGAATGTGTGCTGTGTTCTGTTATCACGTACAGTGTGATATAAATGAATATTTTTAGGCAACTGCTTGTGTCAAACCGTTTCAAGTGTTGCATCTCATTGTGGCGTCTTGTAAAAATGTAAATGTTAAAGCTTAATGCCGATGTCCTCTGTTCTTTTAGGGTCTCCTTGAGAAGTACCTCATTCCCAACGCTAGCCAGGCAGAGAGCAAAGTCTTCTACCTGAAAATGAAAGGAGACTACTACAGATACCTGTCCGAGGTGGCATCCGGAGACTCCAAGAAAAGTGAGCTCATTTACGTTTAGACCTTAATCTTGATGACGTCACCATTTTTTCTTAGTTACTTAATGAGCTAAATAAATTGTCTTTTGGTTAGCTGCTTCTTGTGAGTAACCTTTCCAAATCAATCGCTTTCTTAAAATACAGCTGTCTAATGCAGGGAGTAGATAGTAATGCATCTCACTGGCTTATAGAATGGAATTGAAGACCTCGTTGGGCTGTTTTAAGTTGGTAGCTGTGATGTAACATACGTTTTGTTATCTGCCAAATCACAGCCACAGTGGACAACTCTCAGAAGGCTTACCAGGACGCGTTCGAGATCAGCAAGAAGGAAATGCAGCCCACACACCCCATCAGGTTGGGTCTAGCACTCAACTTCTCCGTCTTCTACTATGAAATCCTCAACACCCCAGAGCAGGCCTGCAGTTTGGCAAAGACGGTAAGAGAATTGGCCGTTCTTCTAATGCTTGGTTTGTCTTTTGGGTTTGGCGACCTTGTGGATTAATGTTTTGTGTACACACGATCAGCTTTCATCTCTGTTCATGAATCAATTGTTTTGAAGTTTGTTTGAGGTATCATGTTTGTCTTGGTTTCAGGCTTTCGATGAGGCGATTGCTGAGCTGGACACTTTGAACGAGGACTCTTACAAAGACAGCACTCTGATCATGCAGTTACTAAGGGACAACCTTACTGTAAGTAGTATTTTTATTTACCTGAAGGTCAGACAAAATATAAAATGTTACAGTAGGTAAAAACTAAAAAAAGGAACTGCAGTGGTTTATGGTGTCACAAGAAGGGCTGGGGCAAAAAATCGATTAATCGTTTTTTAAAATGCATTCGATATCGATTCTCAAAAGCCCTGAATAGATTTTTTTCATATTTCTGCAAGCACTGAACATTCATTAACGTGAATGTTATTGCTAATACTGTCCACTAGATATCACTTTTCTTTTTACAACGGGTGGATGTTATAACATGGAGAATATCCTTCATTCATTGCTTAAATAAACATTGCGGGTGTGTTGTCGAATTTAACATGACCTTCACATAAAAGACAGGGGTTCATATGAGTGCAGCCTCTCTTTACAGCTCATTTTGTGAAATTGTATTTGTTATACTGTATCTTAAATATAAAATAACCTGATCCTGTTTGATCAAGGTATGCGACTGCTCGGTTTCAATATTATTTTATTATAATTCACCATTGTAATCTGTTGTTTACTGATCTTTTTTAGAAATATCTAAAGGATTTGTATTAAATCTATATTTATTGACTCGAATCGAGAGCTTGTGAATCGGAATCGAAGCAGAACATGCGTTCAGGAAACAAGTTACTATTATTACAATTACTTTTGGTACCACTGTTTTTTTTTTGTGGACCCTGGATGTAAACCGAATTAGACGGTAGACGAATCATTGCTCAATTGAATTCTCTTTTCTTTCCTGCAGCTGTGGACATCAGAAAACCAGGGCGACGAGGGCGATGCCGGCGAGGGAGAGAACTAAACGCGTTGCACTTCACTGTTAAATCCACCTACACTCTTTATCTTACATATACAGCCCATAATTCCCTGCTCCATCCACCTCACCTCTATCCACCTTTCTGTATGACGAGCAGCATGAATTGTACCTGATCTACAAGTTTGTACCCCTCTAAGAGGCCATGAGCGACAGGGTGACGTTTGCTTTTCAAAGGCTGACTATGTCTCAAACATGTATTGTGTATTTGTGGGGGAACCCCCCAAAAAAAGAGAAAAATTATGGTTGAATAGTGAAACGATTTCCATCCTTTTCCCTTCCTAATCCTTCCTCTAACATTTTTAAAAGATATATGTTCTCTAGAAGATAATAATGCATTATAGTGTCTCCATTTTCTCCCCTCCCTCTCTTTTTTCCTCTCCAATAGTGTACTGGCGTTTGCTGGTTTTATTCAAAAGGTTATTAAACTATCCATTAATTTAACGAACACTGTGATGTTTAGTTTTTCCTCACGGATAGCGTAATAAAAGTCTACAGAGTTTTGTTTCTTATGAGTAACAGTACAATTCTGTTGCGATCTCATACAGAAGGGAAGAAAACAGCCTGTATTGTGACACTGACTAACATGCGTTACGAATATTTCTGTCATGTGCGTTGTTTTTGTTTTACGTACGAATTTAAAGGGACCCTGGGTTTGCCAATTACATATCCAGTTAAACATTACATCAGTACGTTACATCACACGATCGTTCGTGAACAAACTGGAGAGTTTCCTAATGTGCTGTCGAGGAGACAGTCGACATAGAGGTGCTGTTTGACATCAGTAAAAAAAATTCCTGGTTTGTTCTTACAATGTTACGGTTTTCCTTTTCTGCGCAAAAACGACTCGCATCGTTTAATAAAGATTGTTAAATTTGTAAACAAGTTAAGAGGTAAATATTCATTTGTCTTATTAATAAATGTTGTAACAACAATGTCTTGAAACAAACACACTTTTTGTTATTCAAATTTCTTATGAACTCCCCTATAGGAAGTCTCCAAGGGCGATTTCCCCTTTGATTGACGTCAGTGTAATTCGTATAGTCAGGCCAAATTTGATACATTTGTGTGTTTAAAGCAAGAGATGAGTCCTGAGGAAGACTTGACAGTTCTACTGAGAAAGCATGAAATAACTTGAATTTTGTTGCATCTCTGCAAAAGACGCATAATCGAACATGGCAAATTGTCGTAGGGTGAGGACGGCAGCTGATTTTGAAGGTCCGAGAATATTTATAGGGGTAGCTACTCACTCAGTGTCACAATACTTCGTCACATCACCATAACATTCCACTTAGGTGTAGAAATCATCTGTCTGACGCAAAGACAACGTTCATGCACTGAAGACGATATCTCTCCCCTTAGCTGAACAAATGGCAGTTATTCTACGCTTGATTACAAAAAACACAGTAGTGAATGTGGAGCCGAGCCTGTCTGTATATCTGGTATCTCCAATTGCTTTGTTTTTACTGACCAGTATTCTGCCTAAAGTTAGCTTCTGTGACGGTTTCATTGCTTAGCGCGCACTTGGTTGTGAAAATTTAGACTAGCTTAAGGAAAAATGACAAAACGGTAAAAAAAAATACAACCTGGTTATTGACGTAATACTAGATTTGTGTGTCTTTTAAAAACAGTTCTAGTTTCACCTTACATGTTATAATCAGGAAAGTGTAAAAGACAATTTAAAGTGAAATAAAAGTTTTATCAGTTCCAAGTTTTGCTGTATTGTGTCACAGTGGTGTGAAGTCAGTGCAAATCTGACTAACCTGGAGTTCTTTTTGAAGGCATTGTGTGTCAGGTCACTACTTTTGGTGTGAAAAATGTGAAACGTCTCATTTAAAAAAGATCTTCAAAGGTGGTTCTAGTTAAAGGGATGGGTCACTCAAGAATGCAATTTCTGACATGATAGACTCGCCCTCAAGTTCCAAATCTTTATACATTTCTTTGTTCAGTTGAATACAAAATATATATATTTGGAAGAATGTAAGCAACTGACAATTGTGAGAAAGGAGAAAAAAAGTAAATTGTAGTCAAAGGGGCCTCAGAATTGTTTGCTTTCGTAATTACTCACAATTGTCAGTTGCTAACATTCTTCCAAATAACTATCTATGTGTTCAACCGAACAAAGAAATGTATACAGGTTTGCAACAACTTGAGGGTGAGTAAATGAAGACAGAATTTTGATTTTTGAGTGAAGTATCTCTTTAACGTTAATCTGTCATCTGTGGCACGATCTAAATTACCACAGAAAAAAAAACTTAAAGCATTATCTGTTTTTTTTAAAGTTGCATTCTATTAAAAAATACATATATTTGGTAACACAAGTAAAAGGACAGATTCTCCCTATTTACTATTTGCTTAGTAACATGCCTATTATTAGCATATTGGTTGTTTATAAGCACTTATAAAGCCCATATTCTGCAGAACCATATTCTACATCCCTAATCCTACCCAATACCTAAACCCAACAACTACCTTACTATTAATAAGCAACAAATTAAGATTTAACTAAGCAAAAGTCGTACTTAATAGTTTACTAAAACCGAGAACTGGACCTTAAAATAAAGTGTGATCTTAAATTTTGATGGTAAATCTAGTAATTTTCACATAACTAGACGTTGTGTGAAGTCTGCGTTTTTCCTACAGAATTGGGATACTTTTAAACTGTTGTTGCCGGATCTTTTTTATTCTGTGAGTTAAGAAAAGGGATTTTAGGCATCTGCTGTCAGTTTTTTAAGTGTAAGGTAAGATTCTTCACAATTTTCAGTTGCTAACATTCTTCCAAATATCTATCTTTGTGTTCAACTGAACAAAGAAATGTATACAAGTAAATGAGGACAGAATTTTCATTTTTAGGTGAAGTATCCCTTTAAAGTTAATCTGTCATCTGTGGCACGATCTAAATTACCACAGAAATCCACACATTATCTGGTTTTTGAAAAGTTACATTCCATTAAAAATATAAATTTTGATGGTAAATCTATTAATTTTCACATAACTGTAGACGTAATTGCCAAGTCTGCGTTTTTCCTACAGAATTGGGGTTCTTTTAAACTGTGTTGCTGGTTCTTTTTTATGAAAACACACCATCTTGATGTTAACTTCTATATAGTGGTTTAAATAAATGTTGTGCAATCCACAACACGATCTGTAAAATGTGTATTTTAGGTGTAGTCATGGCATTCTTTTTTAGTTTTGGTGTTGGGATGGAGTGGTTGGGCTAGTTTTGTCAGACAGATCTGGCAACCCTGCTGCAGAGACACCAGCAAAGATTTAAATTGGCACCGTACTGTTTACATGAAGAATACATTTCCAAAAAGTTTCTTTATTAAATGCTTACACCACTTTCTCTACATAAAACAGAGAACACCCAGGTACATTGCTTTGACACAACGGCATGTGAAATATTGCCCACACAAAACGGTGATTAATACAGGTTTTAGGTTTTTACAAATTTAAATTGAAATGTAGTGCTTCTGACAGTAATTAACCTACAACAATATTGCCAAGATTGCAATGCAGCTGCACATGCCTTTACTGAACACAAACATGCAGATATTTTATTTACTTAAGGTAAACAAATGTTTGAATGTTGTAAAACATGCACGTAGACCTAGAACCCATAATAGTATAAAGCATTTAATAAATGGTAACTATGAACTTGTAGAAATAAAAAAATGTACTTGAATCTATTGTTTATCAGTGCTGAATGAGAAAGAACATTATTTCCAACATTAAAACTAATTATTATGACTGTAAATAAAATTATTATTAATTATTATGATTGTTTTAAAGGTTAAATGTATATTTCAGAATACTTTTCTAAGCCATTGAGTTCAATAGGCGCATAAGATACTAGAAATAAACCCCTGCTAAATCAACACTGATGAAATGGACAAATTATAAAAAACTAGAGCAATATTAACCAAATGAACTAGGGGTGTAGTTTTATAATGTGAACTATCTGGATGTCACACTGTTGACTTGAACACAAATCCAATAGACAAAAATCCAGCATCAAAAACAGACCTCTCTTGTAAATCTCTTAAAAGGCAAATAAACTTTGAAAGGTTTAAATGTCCACAAGAACTACACAAGTTATTTCATCTTCTCTACTTCCTCCAGTAGCTTCTGTGCAGCCATGTTGTTCGGATCTACTTTGAGCAAACTATTGAGATCTTCCAAACAAGAGTTCTTGTTCTGAGGGGGGAAAACAATCATTGACAAAATTAAGATTATAGTTATGTGGACGTAAATATTGCAGTCAAACTTAAGGTACCAAAAGGATTTATATATCCAAATCTTACTTTGAGTTCTTTGTATGCCTGTGCACGCCGGTAAAGTGCCTTGATGTTGCCAGAATCCAACCGAAGAGCCTCATTGCAATCAGTAATTGCATCGTTAAGCATTCTTATAGCCAGATAGCAGAGAGCCCTATAAGCAAGACACATGCAGATAGAGTTACAATGATAGTTTGAGAAACGTATGGCCATATTTTGTAGAGTAAAGGCCGAAGTATAGTTCCCTTTTTAAGCATACACGAGAGATATCGTACAGTGTGTGTGACACACATTTCGTACTCACAATAGTATTGTACGCGCACCGCCAGAATGTTGTTACCATGCATACAAATTTCGCACAGGTCACACATGTGCATTCCAGTTATTGTAGTAATTAGTTTAACCATCGACATAATAAAACCTAGTGCATTGGCCACTTTGCTCCACTGCTGCGATTTGTCAATGGCACCGTCGTATTAGGTAGGGCAAAAGCCCATTAAACTCATAGAAGTGAATGGGAGAGCTGAGCTTTTTCGGCATTAAAAGCACAATCACGTTTACATTTCTTAACACTTTTCAATGGTTTATGATATACGTAGAGTGTTCTAATCATGTGCATTTCATCTACCTTAAATGACATCAGATTAGCGATGTGCACACAATTATTAAGCCTTAATGAATGCTTGACAAGCTCGGGTTTTAACAGTTCCGTATGACAAGAAATATTTTTTCAAGTCTAACCATCTTCAACTGGAGCCATAACATTTCTGTACTCCACGTATAAATAATAAAGTATTGGAATTAGTTGAGAAATGAAACCGATATTGTGTTTGTATGCAGAAAAACGCAGCTCCACCATTCACTTGTGTGTTTATAGTCAGCTTTTGCCCTGACCAATATGGCGGCGTCGTTGAGGTGATCCAGCAGACTAATTATTATATATGTCTATTTTAGTTTAAACAGGTGACCACTGTGTCCTGGGAGCATTGATCCAAGATAGAAGAAAACCTGACCCCTGTAGGCCCGGAGAAGTATTGCAATGTCATAATGTGTAATGCTTCAAAGCCTGTGTGTAGGCCTATGAGTCGAAAGCAGTATACTTTGCAAGGCTGTGCATGTGGCTGTCCGCTTACGCGTACACGTAAAAAAAGGAAGTATGCCACAAGCTTAAGGGGAATATAAAGATGAATATGAATATATATTTCAAGGTTTCTGTAAATTCTATCACTTTTCTGTAAACCTTATAGTTATGATTACTGGCTAAAGATAAATGATACATAATATCTTTAGCTTTTCCAGGCATTAATATCACTGTTTTGTCAGACGAACTTGACTGTCAGTTGTGTTTTTCACCTGTTTGTGTAGGTTGTGACTTCTGTAGGGTCCTGACTGAGAGACTGGGTATATTTCTCTATCGCTTTCTTGTGTTCTCCTTTCTTTACCAGTCCATTGCCTTCCTCCTTTAGAGCTTTGGCCTTTTTAACAGCTTCGGATCCTGGTCCTTCAAAGAAAAATAAAAGGTATAAATAATAAAATCACTAAATTAATTGTTGTATTACAACAAACTGAAAACCAATTCATCATTGTAACCCTTGAAGCCTATTTCACTTTAAACATGAGCATAATAAAAACACAGCAAAATCTGTTTAGGTTTATCTAATGTCTATATTTCAATTAAAAAAACATTTATTGGGGTAATGCAAGTCTTGTCGATCCTGTATAACCAATTTCAAACTCGATGTTCTTTATTAATAAGCCGATTTGGATAGAAGCGGCTTTTAAGTGATCATGTAAATACAATGTAAATTTTAAGGTCTGAAATAACCTTTTGAGAACAATCCCACTGGTTCTAAATCAAAATATGGCCAGATGCATCACATAAATATTTTCAACTGTAGATAGTGAGACTAAACTTAAACGAAACATAAACGTTTATGATCTATTTATTCATGTTAAACTGCATAGAGATCAGACGGCACCCTTTACCTTTCTGCTTGTTGTCATTCAGCCCGTTCAGTGGCGAGGTGGGGGCGGAGTTTGCGGCCTGTGCCAGACTTTCTTTAACTGACATGGGAACAGCGGGAATGGGAGGCAGCTTCTCTCGCCAAGACAGTCCATCAATATCCGTCAAAGCCTTGGTCATTCTAATAATAAAAAACAGCTTGATATATATTTGTGTACATTTTTGTCACTATCCTCTTGTCATACTCCTCATAATGTTGTTGTTTATTATAGTCTAGACATGTTAAATCACCTGTTGACACCATCGTGAGCAGCTGGTATATTGCATTCTATCTGTAAAACAGTTTTGTAGTCCACATAGGCCAGCCTGTATCTCTCCATAGCCTCATACGCCGATGCCCGGCGAAGAAGAGCTTTAAATCCGAAGGGAATCAAGTCCAGAGACCTAAAATAAGTGCACATGACTGTTTTTTAACTTGTGGATTGATTCTCACTAAATTCAGAGCATCAGACCGGATCATATAAGTAGTGTATACAATATCGCCTTGTTTTATTTTTTTTTGGACTTACTTTGAACAGTCTTTAATGCATTCGTTACAATTTCCATCCTTTAGGTAGCTGGCTGCCCTATTTGAATACAAAATCCCAAGATCCTCCTTGTTCTTCTTACCTGAGAACAGAACAGATGCACTGTAAAACCATTGTTACTATTGTAAAACCATTGGAAACAATGACATCCCATAAAAGTAAATGGTATTAATGGTTATATTGGGAATTGTATTGGTTTAATGGAAACTATAATGGTCCCTGTTGATCTTTACTGTGATGGTGCTATGCGTAGTGCGATTTCGGCTGGGTATTTCCCAGTTTGGTAACAATAACTATTTGGTGGAATCCAGGCATTTTTAGACGAAAAGTCATTATGATTTAGCTCTCTTACCAGACTTCTCCAACAGGTCGATGGACTGTGTGTAGAGGGTCACGGCTTCTCCGTATTGACCGGCTTTGAAACGATCGTTACCGGCTTGTTTCAGATCAGTCCACGACGACTGGGAGCGCCGCTTATGAGGCATGATGATACTGTAACAACAAAAGCGTGAAAGTTTACAGCTGTTGCGTTATAAATGAGATCACTGTGTTACTACTGTATCTACTTGCCTGTTAATGAAACCTTAACGAGTAAGTTACAAACAAAGTGAACGCCAGCAACTAACAATACAGTAAACGGTAAAGGAAGGACTTCCGTAATAGCTCGGCTCCGTCCGGTTGAGGTTAGCAGCTGTATATTTAAATCCAAAACAACCAGCCTGTGAACTAATAACTACATGTAGTTGGTTGTCCTTCTGGAAAACGCTAGACGATCGTATATTTTCCTGCTAAGCCGCCGAGCACCACGTTTTGCCGGCAGAAGAAACAGGCGGTGTCGTATTTCGGTTTCAATTCTCTCCGAGCCAAAGACTAGACATATAACAAGACGTTGCAGTGGTGTACTGTGAATTGGAAAAAAGGCAACGCGCTCGCTCCAACTAAGGAAGTCCCGCCTTCCGGTTAAAATGGCCAATCGTCAATCGTTAAAGTCTAACGATTAGCTGGAGGCGGGACTTAACACTCAATCATGTGCGCATGCGCAGTAGTTGGGCCACGCTTAAACAGTCATTCACTTTTTAATTTGAACTCACGAAAAGAAAATACACGTTACAGCTGATGTCACATGTGATTTTGGTCTGTGGTATGTTTTATTATCGTAAGCTTAGCCAGTAATTTTAAATATGCCAGTGTTCACCCATTCAAAGAGATACGACTTGGTCTTGTTTGGCTGAAATATGTCCCAGTTGCGCTGCAAATACGATCACCGAGTGCGGAGATCTTCTTTAGAGGGACTTTGTCCGGGCTGCTATGCGAAGATCGTGAAAGGCAAAGGCGATTGTAACCCAACCCCAAACATCTTCCCTGTAATGGCAAATTAAAGAGTTGGTTGCCACATCTTCCCGTATTCTTATGAATCATTGCATTTATTGTGCCACAAAAGAAACTACTACTCATGGTTTATTTACATGAATTGCAAATGTACTCTCTATAGCTATCAATGCACACAGTCAGAAAATGTCGTAGAATATACATTTTCATAAATTGTTCCATGTGTAAATACTTATATCATTAAATTAATGAAGAAATGTCATATTTTATAAAGCAAATATAAAATTGCATGCTTGTTGTTTTTGACTAGAATTGTATTGAATCTGCCAACCCAGTTTGTCCTGAATTGCGCGTTCGCTTTTACTGTTCGTAACGTCATTTATTTTGTCTTTCGCAAGCATCCGTAGTTGGGCCGCACAAACGCTTTCGCCTCTGAGACACCCGGACGTGCGTGCTGAAGGTCGTGAATTAAACGGTAAATATTAATGTTGATACTTGTCTGTAACCTATATTTTAAGGTAAATGCTGTATAGAATGTGCTAATATCATGATACTATAAACATAAATAACATTTGTAAAGGTGTTTATTTTGACTTCGTTCTGTGAAGGGTAAGTTAACGTTAGTGTATAGCTCCAATTGTAATGCTTTCCAGTGTTAACTAACGTTAGACAGGGAGTCTTACGTCTAATGGAGAACTGATCCATGTTAATTAAAGGCAATATCATTAGTAAGTTAATGGCATACCTTGCTGCTCTACTCTGCGTTTTTACTAAGTTTATATTTGTTTATAAGACCGATTAGCTAAACCGCTAACTGCTAAACGTCCGTTTGAAGCTTCTATAAAACCCGAATTTGTGCTACGAATAGAATAACAATATTATTAAACATATGAACTACCAAAAGTTTTGTTTGAAGTTCCCGGATCATTGTGTGTCTGTTTTGAAAGTGAAAATAATATCGATTTGTGATACCACGTAACGTTAGCAGTACAAAATATAGACCTAACATCTTTTTGAAAACATGTTTCCTGCTTGGTTGTTAGTGCGTGGTGTTTATTAACTTATTTTGCTGTGTTTTCTTTTTAGGGATGACAATGTCACTAACAAAACCAGCAATGAGAGGGCTCCTTGCCAAGCGTTTGAGGTTTCATTTGCCCATTGCGTTTGGTCTTTCCCTGATTGCCGCAATTGCATTCAAGGTCAGTATAATTATTTTAAACAATTTTGTATTTTTGGGCTATTTTGCACTGTTCACTACTGTTTTATAAAAGAGAAGCAGTCAAATCTTGAGTTGGTTTTCGTCTGTCATCCTGTCTATCAATACAATTGGTTCGATGTAAAATCTCGGTAACATCCTACCATTGCATTTTAATTTATATTCAAAAAAATCTTTTGTTTGTGTGTTTTTGTTTTGTTGTTGTTGCAGTATGCAGTAACAGAACCCAGGAAAAAGGCATATGCTGACTTCTACAAACAGTATGACGCTACGAAGGAGTTCAATGCCATGAAAGAAGCTGGCATTTTTGAAAGTGTTAGGCCCTCTGGAGAATAAAGTAATGTCATGTGAGTAGCCTCTGAATAGATATTATATTTTCATACCTTCTACATTTATCTACCTTATTCCAGTTGTCACTGTAGGGCCAGCATTTCTGACAAAGCCAAATGATTATCGCAGATTTTATTCTAACAGTTTGCAATAACAGTTTCTCAGCTTGTCTGGATGCTAGACCTTCTGTCATTCTTTTACCTGAATGTAAAACTAAAATGTTTATTCCTTTTATTTACAGATTGTGTGGTCCCCCTGCATTCCTGGTCTGGATTGAATCTTTATAAGATCACTGGATATGAACATTCATGTCTGATGTTCGCACGAGTAAACAAATAAACTATTTAAAACTTCTATCACTGTGTGAAGTCTTATTTGAACATGGAATAATTGGCTAAGCCAATTTCAACATATCTTGATGTTTCATCTGATTTAAAAAATCTGTACTGCCTGAGTTTTCAATAATTGATATAGTTTGATGTCTAATCGTAGATTACTTGACTATTTGCCATTATTATGTATCATGGGAATGAGTGCATGAATGCATCATTGCTTTTATAGAAGACGATCCAAAATGCCGTATTATATATACTTGATTTAGACATGTTTGTCATTCAGAGAGGTGTCACTAGTGATGCTAAAATATATTTTCCTTGATTTATCCTTCGATCAATTAAAATTAGTATATACAATCACATTTTTTACTGGTGTTCCTAAAATTGTAACTTTTGTCTTCTGCAGAAGAAAGACATATGGGGAAGGTGAGTATATGATTTTGGAAAGTTTTATTTTTTGGGGTGAACTATCATTAGGTTTCATCTGTAAAGGACTGAACCTGCATTGCTCCAGTGAGCAACCAACCAATTTCAAGGCATACAAGTGAACTGACAGTGTGACATAGTGAAACATATTAACAGTGAAATGTATTAATGCAAAATACACTCTTTACATACACAAAATAATCATCGTATTCTTTGTCGTTCTAGTAAAAATCATAGTATTACCGAGGTGTCTTGTTATTCTATCACTTTATCATTATTCCATAGAACGTCTGTCAGGGTGTCGCTTACTAGGCAAATAGGACTTTTAACTTGACATGAATTTTCCCAGCGTTCCACATTACCGGAAAGACTTCAAAAGTGTAGCGCAAGATGTTAGCGCAAATTGTTATTTGATTCGTGTAAATAGTAATGTTCGCAAATGCGAATGCTTTCATCTGACTAAAACGACTCGTTTTGTACGGTGGGTAAGTTCTGATGCAGTTTATTGGTTTGGGTTAATATTAGCTCGCTGCTTTACATTCCTTCCACGCACCTTCCGTAGGCCAGATACCCTGAAAGTGCTGAGCATTTTTTTTACTGTATGTGATGTTGATGTTGATGTACATTGCATATTAGCTATTTAATCTACATTGTTCAAACAAACAAACCAGGTTCCTCATGTGAACAAAAAGTAGACGTTTAAAATGTCTGTTGGTAAAAGTAGTTGGCACCCCACAAATTTAACTTGACAGCATGTTTGGTTACTACACAGATTTGTATTTATTTAAGTAAATTAAATTATAGTAAATCTACGTTAACATATTATTATTATCAGTAAATTACTTTTGGATAGTGTATCATAAATTTGTTGTGAATGTGGGATTTATCCATTTTATGTCCAGAGTTTATCATCATAAACCTTATATTAGTGTAGTACTTTTTTAAACTTAATTTTGTGTCATATCACCCACATTTAAAAAGCTTTCCTGGGTTAAATCTAAAATGTATTTACTTTCTCACTGAAACTTAAATATTGCATTAACATTTGAAATGCAATATTTACATTAAGCGTCTGATTTATGCAAATTGACCAACATTTGTTTTTTATTATTGAAAATGGGTACATGTACAATATCCAGGGGAGAAGTTTGTTAAAACTGAAATCTAAAAGGATATCAAGCTGAAGCTGTATGCTCAAGCTAAGTGAATTGCAAGAAAAAAAACACGTGAATCCAATTTTTAAGATTTTTTACCTTTTTTTTTAACCTAAGCCTCTTTTTTGTTTGGTACGTATTGTGTGTCTTTGTAATGAATAATAAATTGTGTCTTTTATCACATTTACAGGTGCCTAGGTGGAGTCGTGACCTAAATCAAAACGTCTGAACGCTTCTCTTCCTTAACCCTTTTACTTAAAAAAAACTCCAACATATCATCCACATGAGCGCAGTGTTCTATTTCCGCTGGGCCGAGCGCCATGCCTGACCGGGATAGCACTTACCTGGCAGGTGGTGGTGGAGGAGGAAGTGGGTCTGGGGTGGGTACCGGGGTTGGGGAGGACATAGGTTCAGGGACAGGTCAGGGACAGGTTTAGGTGGAGGAGAGGGTCGAACGACAGTAGGGAGCGGTTCAGCAAGCTGTGGAGGGGGTAACTCCGGTCCTGGGGCGATGGGAGGAGGCGGGGCGTTAGGAAACGGAAACAGCTGTGGCGGAGCCAGCGGTGGATTCGGCTCCGGTTTAGGACTCGACGGCGTTTGCCGGGACTTTTTGCGGAACGTGTGCAAGCGCGGCAAGCGTTGCCGTTTCCGCCATCCAGACTTCAATGACGTTACAGATCTGGGCGTCCAGAAGAACGAGTTTGTCTTCTGCCACGACTATCAGAACAAAGAGTGTGTGCGCACCAACTGCCGATTCGTTCACGGATCCAAAGAGGATGAGGACTATTATAAGAAAACCGGTGAGTTGCCCCTAAGACTGAGGGGAAAGGTGGCTGCCGGGCTCGGGTTGTCCCCTACCGATCTCCCGTTGAGCCGCGGGGAGGTCCCCATATGCAGAGACTACCTGAAGGGCGAGTGCCAGAGAGGCAACAAGTGCAAGTTTCGCCATGTGAGAAAGGACTACGATTATGAGGCCTCGTCGAGGGTGGGCGTTGGATGCATGATGGGTGTTACGGGTGGGGTAAGTGGGATGGCCAATACAGGTGTGGGAGGAGCAGGTGGCGTTGTGGGTGCCTGCGGTGGGATATCTGGGATTGTTGGCGGTGGTGTAGGTACTTATATGGGAATGGGATGCCCCAGCATGGGGGGCTGCAGAGACCAGGGACTGTCGGTTGGAGGGGGCGGCGGGAGCTCATTGAGTGGCTGTATGTCGATGGGAACCGTAGGTCATCGGCGCTACGATAGGGTTCCCTGTTCAGTCTATGACCCCTTGTTTGAAAATGGCCTGTTTGAAGCTGGACCAGTAGAGGCTCCCGTGGACCACACAACCCTTCAGTTGAAGAGAAGACGTTTGGAGGGCCTGCGATTGACTGATGGAGCTGTTGGTCCACATTATGACCTGGGAATTCAAACCACCCTGCTAACCAGACCGGTGGAATATCGTCTACTAGAGGAGGAGAACGCTTTGTTGAGAAAAAGAGTGGAAGAACTTAAGAAACAGGTGAGGAAGTGATGGTCATGTTTGTATAAATGAGTAAGTAAAACAGCCAATCTGTAACTTTTTGCCTCTCTATCGCCATCTCTGTTCAAAACATAAAATTGCAGGTAACTTTACATCGGTCAAACCTCACATTTTTGGCAGTTTATTTTGAATGTTGAATATTTGTGGTAACTGTAATGCTAAATGTCTTTAATATTTATTGTTTTTATTTATCTCTTTTCCCTCAAGGTGTCCAATCTCCTAGCCACCAATGAGGTGCTCTTAGAGCAGAACGCTCAGTTTCGAAGCCAAGCTAAAGTGATGACTCTCTCTCCTCAACCCCTGCCCCATCCGAACAGAGTCTGGTTCCCCCTGTTGGTTCTGTCAGCTCCTACAACATTGGCATCGCCCAGACTCACACCACTCTCAGCAGCGCTGGTCTTCAGCCACGCCCCGTGACCCAACAAGATCTGGTGGCCCCGACCGGTGCGCAAACCGCCCCTCCTGCAAACACTGCGCCCCCTTCAGCTCCCCCTCCGCATCTGAACCCTGACCCCATCTCCGCTGCCCTCGCTCAGACCATCGTCCAGGGAATGGCCCCAGCTGTTTCAATGGCCCCTGTTGCGGTTTCCGTAGCACCGGTTGCCGTGTCGATGGCACAGCCGTTGCCAGGCATCACAATGAGTCACGCCACCACGCCGATGGTGTCATACCCCATAGCCAGTCAAAGTATGAGAATCACCACCATACCTCATTAGCATGGGGCTAATGTGCTCAGCAATTCATGACTCATCATTTGTGTGGTTGCTGGCAAACTCAGACTTTCTGTTTATGAACTAGAACATGAGGAAACTACAATTTCCCCTTGGTTTTTAGGGATTGTGGTGAGTTTCTCAGCGTTGGGGGTCATTTCGACTGATTTGGATTTTCTGCTTTCTGTATAAGTTACATACAGAGATTCACTTGTGTCAAGCATGATTCAGTTTTCTCGCCATGCTTTTGTGGACGATTGCTTTTACCAGAGAGCAAATGTTTTCCGTAAAGACTCCTTTGAAACTGGCACCCAAAAATGCCTTCTTTCCAGACTTCCCACTTTGACGTTTATTAACACAAACTCCTGTGAACTCATTTTGAAGGATGTAAATATTTCGCTAATAATCATTAAGAATGATTGTGAATTTCCTTGTTTCCTATCAGATTTCATTTGACTTCTTTTTAGTTTGTCAATTGTTTTTGTGTTATTGGTATTTCAATGAGAAGACCCATTAAACACTATTATTAAATCATTTCAATTCCTTAACTAAAATAAATCTGTGTGGATTTTTGCATTCTTTCATGACAGGTTAGTACTTTTACTAACAGTTGATCAAACATATGTTTCTAATTCAGTTTTATTGAAAAAGTTTTGCCTAGTCTTCATTCAGCCGATTTGTAGCGAATTTCGACTCCCCGTAAGAATTTGACTCCCCTACTTCTGATTGGTTCTTTCACTTAGGATGCTGCTTTGTGATTGGTACCTATCTCTTAAGCCCGCCTCCACACCAAACCCTAACCTTCGTAGGGTAAAACGGGAGTCATAATCTTACGACTAAAATAGGCCATTCCGCGATTTAATGGCTTGAAACTACACAAATGGCCGAGTCACTTTCTATATACAAACGCGTTAAAGTCTCTACTGAATGCATACATTTCAATGAACTAAAACCGCAACATGCAGCCTTTGCAAATATCTTTATTACATGCGGATTAATATAGTGAGAATGACGTAGATGCGCCATCTAGTGGCTGTGTATGGAACTATCTTGAGGTCACAGTATTCTTTACTTTTTGTGTGCAATTATTGCTGATTACAATAAAATTAAAAGTAGGCATAAGATAAATTACTCAAGGGGTGCATTTTTTTTAATGCCATCTTATTTGACATTAGCATAAGATATTTGCACAAAGCATCAACCTATTTTATTAAATATTGTTTAGGTGACTGCTACATTAATCAACTTTTGAACTGATATTTCAAAATTGCCAGTCAGAGTTGGGTAATCACAGTAGTTTGTTTTGTGTTGCTAAGTGAAAAACATCTATTTTTGGCAAACAGTTGCATGTTTTTAATCACGTAACATTTTATTAGTACTAACATTTGGGGGGGGATTGGGGTTGGGCTGCAGTCTTCCTTCTTTTTTTGTCCTTGGCTGATCACATGCCTGCTTGCTTTGTTTTCAACGGAACAAAGAAATGTATCAAGGTTTGAAACAATTTGGGGTAGTAAGTAAGTCATGACAGTTTTTTCATTTCTGGGTCGAGTATCCCTTTAATAGTCCTCTTTTCTTTACGTAGATGCTGTTCATTGATGGACCAACACTCATGTTTTGTTGATAATAAATTCCTGTTCCTGTAATATTTAAATCAGTAAACAGATATCTATTTACACGGCGTAAAATTATTCGATGCCTTTCATGCCTCTAGTATTTGGGCCGAAAATATCGGCCCTTTTGAATCAGGCTATGGGATTAAATAATATCCAATGAAATTACAGTCAGGTAAGAGTTCCTGAAGAAATAAACAATGGGATTATAATGGGAAATTACATGGGACCTATGGTAAATTACATAGGCAGGTCTCCCCGGGTCTCTACTGATATTGCGTTGGATTCTTCTGGTGGGATGTTATGTGGTCGATGAAAACCAATACACCATGAAATCCTACTGTAGTAAGGCCCAAAACACACTCCATAACGTCATTTTGTAACGCGTGTTATGGTGATCTAGCCTTTCTTATAAGGTATTCTGACTAGTTAACATTTTATTATGAATATATTGAACCGGGATGACTAAAACAGCGACTTTTTCCTGCTCGTAAGCATTAAAGCATCTGCTTCAGCCCCCTACCAGCCAAGTTTTGCCCCTTTTTGCACAACTGCGACGTTTTCTATGGGCGTGGTTCTGATCAAATAACGGCACGGGCCCACACCTTGTGCTTTAAAGACAGAAGTACGGTCTGCAAAAGGAAAAGCTTCGTCGTGCCAAACGGGTAAAAGCGTTGAGGTGGGGGGTTTCGTTTCCAGCCCTTTCTCTCGGGTTGACTTATCGATCTGCAGCGATCGGACACATCCGACGCACCCGTAGCCCTTCGCATCAGCCCATGCTCGGATTCACCGCGGACTGAATTGCAACTTTGAATCGGCACCAGATGTTGAATTTGAGTTGCAAATCGCTACGCACAATCGCTTGGTAATCGTATCCTCACATTTGCGTAAGAAACCAAAGCGCAAGTATGTCGCGCGCTGACGCGAGTCTCGAAGATGACTCCGATTCGGAGAAAAAGACCGACCTGGACCAGTACAGTCCGCCTGGAGAAATGGAGGTCCATAAAACTAAATTATTTGACGCGAAAGCGATCTTGTGGACTTTTGGGAAATGCCTCACTGCTTTATTGCCCGTCTACCTGGCTGGTTACTATCGGATGAGCACTAGTTTAGTAGTGTTCGGGATGATGGTTTATGCGGGATGGAAACACACCCGGGAGGCAAAGGAGGCGAGGCTGAGGTCCGCTATACAGTTATTCGGCGATGAAAAGGAAGACATATCCTCCAAACCATTTAGAAGTAGAAGAGACCTGCCTTCTTGGGTAAGGACGCAACGTGCGTGGCACGAAAGTGTTTGTTACTGATAATAAAACTATACTAAGTAAGTCGTAAATCGTGATCATAAATCGTGCAGCATTCAAGCTTCTAAGCATGTAAAACACATTTAAAAACCGCTTTAAAACAAACGGAACGAGTGTTGATTCCCACAACGCCTTGTTCGTTTTAATGAGTCAATTTAACCGATTCGCACAACTTCATAGACGTTCGCACAAAACCATCTAAGTATAACTGACACATTGCAACACAAACATTCATAAATAGTGATACATAGTCATTTTAAAACATACATGATATTTAAAATGACAGACGGGGTTGCTGTGCGTTGACACTTCGAGCAGCGTCGCAAAAGAATTGGTGAGTCATTTGGATTTTGACCTGTTCATTGAATCAAACGGGCCGAACCAAATGATTCAACAACTCAATCAGATTTCTGAATGCTACCAACGAAGGTATGCGGTGTTTAAGGAAACTGTTGGTGGCGCTGTATCAGTCATAGTGGAAACCGCATTCTTGGCCAAAATACTCATTGTATTTGCCATCCCCACCCAAACGCACAGTCGAGTTTTCCATTAAAACGAGTTAATTCTATATTTGGTCACGTCTCACCATCACCATCCTTGTATGTTGAAGAGTTATTTAGAAATAGAAACCGCCTCTTTGCTTAACGCGAGCCTAAGGTGCTGTTTTTCTGAGCTGTGTGTTGTTTTGCGTTCATAACCACATCCTTTCTGTTCTGTATTATGACGATTTTTTCGACATGGAATCACAAGTCTGGTATTATTTTCTCTTTTTAATTGCAGGTCAATTTCCCAGATGTGGAGAAGGTCGAATGGCTTAACAAGGTAAATCAGTCAGATGTTTGGTTCACATTTTATTTAAAATGCCATGTGCAAAATCCCAATCCCCTGCGTCCCCATCCATGCCACACTGCCCCGCCCTTCCTGGTCTCATGACAGCTGGGACACCCACACACTTAACATAAAAAGCAGGATTAAAGTCTTCCATGTAATAAATACTCCAAACACTACATGCAATGCAAATTCTCCCATCTTGTTTTCTATGCGGCCTGTACCTGCTTCGTGTTATGAAGCTCTGCCCATTTGCTGCAGACGGATCTGTGCTAGTGACTGTAATAATGCTGTAGTCTATCATTAAATGGCAATGCACAAATATTTAGGCTTGACGTTCTTTATCAGTGACTCACAAGGGAGATATTTTACCCTGGCCTAGAACTTAAGAAACTGTCCGGCATGTCATGTGTCTGTGCATGACTCACAGTGCTATTTCTGAAATCCGGGGTTTTGCAGGAGCGAATCATGATATGAAAAATGCTCCAGCAACTGGCGCTTAAGCGGCTTTAACCACAATGAGTCTCTATAGTAACAAAGCAAACACAAATGTTAGAGTGTAAACAGCTGCGAGGGAGGTAGAGAATGGGCACGGGTGTTAAATGGGGTCAGGGCTGTGTGAAGTGTTTTTATGGGGTTTTGTTTTGTGTTTATTGTCTTGTTTTTAAAAAGAAACATTTGTCTATATACAGAGTGATGCAGAATTGTTTGAGCTTGTAATATTATTATAAAAGAACAAGTGCTGGCAATATGCTGTGTCATACCTATTGCTTCATATAATAATTAGCATTTATTTTTTATTTATTTATATATTTATCATGTTATTTTAAATGTTGTTATTATTATATATTTTTTATTATATATAGATGTTATATATAAATGCATATATTTATACATGTATTTGTTTGCAATTTTGCAACCCTTGTTACAGAATTTGGGAGATGGATACTATATAGCCAATTATGATAAAATAGCCATTATAACAAATAGAAATAAAAATGTAATGACAATAATAATGCAATCTCTACAATCTTTTTCTCTTATTGTCGTAAAAAAACAATTGCTGGTATGTTGTGTCATACCTTGCTTCCAGAAAAAAAGAGAAATTAGCTTTCATATAATAACTTGCATTTATTTTATATTTATAATATTATTTTTAATATTGTTATATTTATGATATATATATATTTAAATACATATATTTATATATGTATTTGTTTGCAATTTTGCAACCCTTGTTACAGAATTTGGGAGATGGATACTATATAGCCAATTTGATAAATAGCCATTATAACAAATAGAAATAAAAATGTTATGACAATAATAATGCAATCTTACATTAAAGTTATAATAACATTAAAAATGCCAGACTGGGTAACAGGATTAAGTCTAAAAATTGTCTATTTTATGACAATCTTTTTCTCTTATTGTCGTAAAAAAAACAATTGCTGGTATGTTGTGTCATACCTTGCTTCCAGAAAAAAAGAGAAATTAGCTTTCATATAATAACTTGCATTTATTTTATATTTATAATATTATTTTAATATTGTTATATTTATGATATATATATATTTAAATACATATATTTATATATGTATTTGTTTGCAATTTTGCAACCCTTGTTACAAAATTTGGGAGATGGATATTATTTAGCCAATTAAGATAAAATGGCCTTTATAACAAATGTTATTTAAAAAAAAAGTATGAACATAATAATCCAATACTACAATTAAGGTATAATAACATAAAAATATGCCAGAATGGGTAACAGGGTTGCAGATTTAGTCTTAAATGGTCTCTTCTGACTCTCTCTCTCTCTCTCTCTCTCTCTCTCTAGGTTATCCAGCAGGCTTGGCCCTTCATTGGGCAGTATTTGGAGAAGTTGCTGACAGAAACCATTGCTCCATCCATCCGCGGGTCCAGCGCCCATCTACAGACCCTCAACTTTACCAAGATAGACTTTTGGGGACAAGGTACAATACATAGCTGCTGTTACCAAATGCCCATATTTATACCATAAAACATTCCAGTAAAGCATTTCTATCACATCTCGTTGCACAGTTTTATAGTGGCTTGTTAGATCAAGCCTTCTGATTAAACGTCCCTCTGATGGTAAACATTCTTGTTTGGGCAAGCTCAAGGCCAGACTGAAATTATGATGTTGAAGTCATTTAAAAAAAGCTAGAAATAGTTCTATTAAATGATCAATCAAATACATCAGATGAGCTGTAATTATAGTGCAATGTTATAAGCCTTCGAAAGCAAGTTAACGTGTGTCTCTTTAATATTTCGCAGCCTATGAAGGTGGTTGGAGTGAAGGCTCATACAGAAAACGAAAAAGGTCAAATCCTGCTCGATGTTTACATCAGGTAACACATAAATCAATTTACACTACGACTGATAATGAGTCAATAGTCTGCTGTGGACTCAAGGAGTGAACAAAAGCCTTTTGTTGTCTGTATCGTGTTTGTGTCTCAAGCGTTTTGACCTCTTTTGCAGTTATGTGGGGGACGCTGAGATAAATGTCGAGGTGAAGAGGTATTTCTGCAAAGCAGGTGTAAAGGGAATACAGGTAAGTTTCGGAAGGTGTCTCAGCGTGTGTTGAAACAGCAAAACTGAAGAAATAAAAAAATGAAATTTGATTTCTTTCTCAGCTTAATGGAATGATGCGTGTCATTTTGGAGCCTCTGATTGGTGACGTGCCAATCGTGGGCGCTGTGACCATGTTCTTCATTCAAAGACCTGTATGTTTCTCTAAACATATGTTTAAACTATAACAAGTTTCTGTAACAGTTAAAAGCCATCTTCTCATATCGTCTTTGTCTTGTTATTGTTAGAAACTTTTCATTAATTGGACGGGTTTGACCAACTTGTTGGACATTCCAGGGCTAAAGTGAGTTACATTAGACACACAATTCAATACTATCTATTAAAGAGGAATACACTTTATGTTTTTGGCTTTGCCTCCATTTTTTAACACTTTCTCTGTATCAGTGTGATGTCCGACACTATGATCATGGATGCGATTGCCTCATGTTTGGTGTTGCCCAATCGCCTCACAGTTCCTTTAGTGCCAGACCTGCCTGTGGCCCAGCTGCGCTGCCCTCTGCCCAGGGTAACACACACACACAACTACTTAAAAACTGATTAGGGCATTTGCAAAAACAGATTTTTCAAAAATCATGTTTTTATTGTGCATTACAATCACTTGGGTTGTTTTACTAGAACTATTGAGTACCTCAGGGATGACGTATCTTTGTATGCAAACCCCGAAAGCAAGTTAGTATTTTAAGACTTCCGGTTCCATCGCCCCAAGTGTGTCTTAAAAACGGCGGTTGCTAACACGTTGCTAAAAGCGACTACTTCCTTTGGTGGGGACGTTAGACGTCATCGGGCATATAAAGCTCACAAATAATGCAACATGGGCACAAAGCTCTTAAAGCGTCGATGCAGATTCATTCACGGAGTAATAACTTACCAGGAAACACATTCTTAATAAAGTTTGAAAGAGTTGTCGGAGGCTTGGTGGTGGTGACGTTGATATCGAGCGACCTTAAGTGTAGTCTGTTTATAGCATCGTGTTAGCTTTTTACTTCTGCCGATTGTATTTGGGCTTCAAAGGTAACCAATGATGTGTTCATTTGTAAAGATTATCTTGATAGACAAAATGTGTAAACATCATAAACCTTTGTTAATCACAGAGCTTATTTTTTGCGATCTTCCAAAAGTCTATAGGAAAAATGCTTAGGCTTTAGGTCGAGGGAACTGGCGCGGCGCTTATTTCCAGGTTAGCCTACAAAAAATGTAATCTCTGAGGTACTGGATTATTTAACAAAACTTAAACTAACAATTAATTAATTAAACTTGTATAGAAATATATAGAAACATTTTTAACTAAAATTAACCTAAAAGTACAAATATAAGCTAAAGCAAAATCACTATGATGCACAAACCAAAGACTAATAAAAGTTCTTAAGGACAATAGGACAAATGGTTAGAGGATACATACAGTGACAAATGGCATTTATAGCAGCTTTTGTTGGTCTTTAACTAAGAAAATCTTTCTTCCTTTTGCTTTAAGGGTGTTGTTCGTATTCACCTGCTGGAGGCTGAGCGTCTAGCCTCTAAGGATAACTATGTGAAGGTGTGATAGCGGGCATGTCTGACCCGTACGCCCTACTCAGAGTGGGACCGCAGACCTTCAAATCCCGGCATCAGGACAACACACTCAATCCCAAATGGGATGAAATGTATGAGGTAAGCGGAGCAGAAGCGCACCTGAACGGATTTATACACTGTGGTGTTACTAGACCAAGCATAAGTCGGACCAGGCACAAGTTTATGTACGCATTAGGAAAATCTTGTTTGTGATCTGTCCTTCGTTCACTGTCTGTGAAACATCACATGTGATCATTACTGTCCGTGCTGTTGTTATAGCGCAGGGGTGTCAAAGTCAAATGGACGGAGGGCCAAATAAAAAATTTAGCTACAAGCCGAGGGCCGGACTGTTCGAATGTTCATTGAAAAATTTTTCAATGACGCATATAGTCTAGTGAACCTAATTGAACCTACTGAAAACCTAACAAATATATTCCAATATGATCAGATAAATAAAGCAATATTTTCTTATGGCTCTGTCAGTAATCTTTAATTTTCAACAGACACAAAAGACAAATTTCCTTTATATAAAAATCCCCATAACATGAACATTAAATGAAAGAAACCGGTATTCAAGGCACCATCAGTAGCCTATATTTTCTATTTTAGCAAAGTGGGCTAAATTTACTTCAAAGAAAAAAACAATAATAGCAATTTTCTATCATCCACTCAACTGAAATATTTTTAAAATATAATTGGATTGAAATACAATAAAATAAAGTGCAAAAATCTATTAATCAAAAACAACACTTTGTTTAAGGAGAAGTAACATGCAGTGAAAACAAATATTAAACTTTAACTTTTAAACTTGAACTGAGTAAAAACTCTAAATATGTGATTGTACAGTAATGTTCACTTGTTTGAGGTTGAGGGTGATACTTGTGGTGTCCCATCTTTTCCACAAGTTCATCAATGTTCGGGGTAAGGCTCTGAGCTGAGGAAATCCTCAGAATTGAGTGGAGGTGTTCAGCAGTAGTCGACTTCTGTGTGATGTTTTGTTCAGGTTCATCAAAGAAACAGTTGTTCACACAGGTATGTGCTGCCAAACATAGACAACGTTTGAGCAGCCTGGATGCGCATTGTGTCGGGGAGGAAACGGGCGAACTCCGCAGCACCCACTGCCGCATATTTTGCCCTCAGTGCATCATTGCATTGGAGGTCAATCAACTCCATTTGGAGGTTTGGTGGTGTTTCCACGTCAACAGCAAATGGGTTACCGAGCAGTTCCAACCTGCTTTTTTGTGCTTCAAGTCAGCAAATCGCGTCGAAAGTCAGCGGCAAGCATACCTATTTATCAGCCAACTGTGCGCTCGGGAACGCACTGGTAGAGAGCTTCTCTTTCATGGTCTGGCAGCTGGGAAAGTGGCTCAAATTTTCTTTCCGCATCTGCGTCTCCCACAGAGTCAGTTTGGTTTTAAATGCCTTCACTGTACTGTACATATCAGAGACATGATCCCGACCCTGCAGCTGCAAGTTCATTGCATTCAGATGACTCGTAATGTCACACAGAAAAGCCATTTCACACAGAAACATTTCGTCTCGGAGTTGTGTTGTGTCTTTCCCTTTGCTGTCCAAGAACAGACAAATCTCCTCACGAAGCTCGAAACATCTTTGAAGCACCTTTCCCTGGCTTAGCCATCGCACCTCTGTGTGATAAGGCAAATCACCATGCTCCGTTTCTAACTCCGTCAGAAATGCCTTGAACTGGCGGTGATTCAAACCTTTGGCTCTGATAAAGTTAACTGTGCGCGTGATGATGCTCATTACATGCTCCATTTTCAAGGCTTTACCGCACAACGCTTCCTGGTGTATGATACAATGATAAGCTGTCAGCTCACCTGTCGTTTTCCTCTTGCATCTTTTCCCGTATCTTCGCCACCAGTCCGCTCCTGTGTCCACACATCGCAGGTGCTCCGTCGGTTGTCAAACCTACGAGTTTTTCCCAAGGCAGCTCCATCTCATTTACACATCTTGACACCTCTTCATACAAATCATGCCCCGTAGTTGTGCCATGCATAGGACGTAAAGCCAAAAACTCCTCTGTCACGCTTGGGCTGGAGTCCACTCCGCGGATGAAAATTGACAACTGGGCAATGTCAGAAATGTCGGTGCTCTCATCCACAGCCAAGGAATATGCAATGAAATCTTTTCCCTTTTTCACAAGCTGCTCTTTTAGATTGATGGACAACTGGTCTACTCTCTCGGCAATGGTGTTTCTGCTCAGACTCACATTTAAAAAGAGTTGCCTTTTTTCTGGGCAAACTTCGTCACAAACTTTAATCATGCAGTTTTTGATGAAATCCCCCTCCGTAAATGGCCGGGCTGATTTAGCGATCTCTTCTGCCAAAATAAAACTGGCCTTGACAGCAGCCTGGCCTTGTGATTTGGCTTTTTTGAACAGAGCCTGTCGAGATTGAGGCCTCGTTTTAATTCCTCTGCTTTTTGTAGCCTTTGTTCCATGTCCATATTCTTGTTTTTGTCCGCTGTTTCGTTTCATAATGTCGTCTCAGATTTACTCTTTCAGTACCGCCACACTTTCTCCACACAGACACACAGGTTTTCCAGCTACCTCCGTGAACATATACTCCGACTCCCACCTTGTTTGAAACCCCCGGTTCTCAGTGTCCACCTTCCGTTTTGCCATTTTTGATGGGTATCTGAAAGTTAATTTTACTGTGATGCTGACGACTGCTGTGCCAATAAATATTGAAATGAAGCAGCCTACTGCTCGGTGCGTCACCGTTGCATTGTGGGAAATGTAGTATTGGTGCGTGTAAAAGATCTGCGGGCTGCCGGCTTGCTGCGGTCTGCGGGCCGGTTCTAAAATAAATCAGATCATCCCAGGGCCGTAAAAAAACCTTCTCGCGGGCCGGATGTGGCCCCGGGCCTTGACTCTGACATATGTGTTATAGCGTGTTTGGTATTGCATCTGTGTGTGTGTCAGGTCATCGTTCATGAGGTTCCAGGTCAAGAGCTTGAGGTGGAGGTGTTTGACAAAGACCATGATCATGATGATTTTCTGGGCAGGTACCATCATGTTTATCTGTTTATCTTCTCTTCTCATTCTATTTCTCAGTTATTCCTTTGAAGGGGTCATGTCTTAAATTTTCTACGTCTTTTTGTATGTATAATGTTACCCTACCTATCTACTTAGAGTAAAACTAGCTTTACACAATAATACGCTTAAAAATTAATTATAAGGGCCATTTTCTCAGTGAGATTTTAGGTTCTTAAAGTTAGAAAAATAAGATGCTTATGATATAACCTTTCTAAAGGTCCAATGTGTAGTTTTTCGGAGGATCTATTGACAGAAATGCAATATAATTTACATAACTATGTCTTCAGAGGTATATAAACCCCTTACATAATGAAGTGTTATGTTTTTATTACCTCAGAATAAGCTATTTCTATCTACATACATCGCAGATCCTCTTGCATGGAATTCTCCATGTTTACATTTACATTTAGCAGACGCTTTTATCCAAAGCGACTTACAAAGAGTTTAGGGAGCAATAAGCGATATGTCATACAGTCATAAAGGAGCAGTAATACAGTAGGTGCCAATACAAAGTTACTAGTTGTTGTTTCTACAGTAGCCCTAAACGGACAAACTGCTCTGCAGAGATCGTTGCGTAAAAACATGATCTTCTTTGGCAAAGAAGTGAAACCGTGACGACATCTTAGTCCCGTTGTTCGCCACCGCAGTGCTTTGAAAGGGAGGGGTGAAGTGAGCCGTTGGTTGCAATTCGCAACCCCACCACTAGATGGTGCTAAATTTCACCCTGGACATTTAAATGTTGTTTTGCATCAGTCTTTACTCTTAAAATCAGTTTTACAAAGTGTGACATCGTAACTTCAAATGTGTGCTTTATTTCTTGCTCACCTATGTCTTTTCTCACCTTCGCTTTCATCTTTTTTCTATCTATCGCTTGTGTTCAGGACAAAGCTAGACTTGGGGATTGTGAAGAAGTCTAACATTGTTGATGAGGTGAGTTTTATTTTATTTAAAGTCAAAATGACCGTTTTCATAAACTCCTATGGATGGTAATTATTGCCTTGTGTCCCCTCATTAGTGGTTCACCTTGAAGGACACTCAGACAGGACGGGTTCACCTCAAACTGGAGTGGCTGACGCTGGAACCCAACACAGAAAGATTGAATGAGGTCACACATACACACAGCGCTCACAAAAAACTATTCACACACTTACAACAGAGAGTCCCACATAAATTGATCAAACGTGTAGCTTGAATTTACAGTATGACGTTGGATAAAAGCATCTACCAAAGTCTGACCAGTGTCTTAATGTCATTGCATGCCTAGATGGTAGAGCATTACATTGGCAACACAAAGATCATGGGTTTCATCTGCCAAATGCATACATGTAAATTGCATTGAATAGAAAGCTACAAACATGAATATACGGCAGAATTAAGTATTTGGTTGTCAGATGTTAGTGGGACATGCTCGTAGGTATTGTGGTTATCCTGTGGTTACTTTTCTAGGTTATCAGACTTCAGACAAGCGGCAAAAATCTATTTGGGACTAATAAGAAAAATTTGTTCAAAACCACTTAGTTGTAGATTCTTTGTTATCTAATGCAGTGGCATTCAGACATTGTTAAATGTGTCCAAAATATGTGGTTGTATGTCAAAAATGTTACATTCATTATTTGCCCACAAAGGAAGACATAAAACAAGGCTCTTTGCTGTGAAAGGGTGTGGCGGGTCGACGGGTCTGGAGCTCTGTTCTCCACACATGCAAACAGAGTCTCCCCACCCAATCCCAGTAAACGTCAACTGTGAGCTACAGTACAAAAGAAAGTGTACAAAGCTAGTGTCAAACAGTGTTCCTGGAGCTCAGAAAAAACATTTGCATTAAAATAATTATAACTTGCATGCCACAACCACTTGCACGCACAGGATACACCTCAATCTCTCTCTCTCTCTCTCTCTCTCTCATTCTCTCTCTCTCTCAGGTCATAAAGAGAAATGAAAGTGTGATGAGTAAAACAGCAAACCCCCCCTCAGCAGCCATCTTGGCAGTGTATCTGGACAAAGCTGAAGCACTTCCTGTGAGTTATAGTCTCAATTTCCTCTTCTTGCTGCACTCTTTGTTCCATGTGTGTGGGTGTCCATGTGTGTGTTTACTTGGGGGGCATGCCATACCTACCATTCTCTGCTCTTAACTACAAATGTGAAAACCCTCCCAGGAACCCCTACATTGGAAAAAGACAATAATATGTTTGTAATAAAAATCGATTTATTACTTTTTATTTTTATTTAAAAACAATTAGGTAATTCTATGTTACCACCTAAAGTAAATTAAAACTCTTATTTGAGTGTTAGATTTATGATTGGACTAGATGATAGTAAATGTCATTAGCTCAGTATAAAACAATAGATAGAAGTGTGTAAGTATGTGTTCTTCTGGTTACCCACAGCCTGTAGTTTCCTTTCATGTTTGGCAGAGAGAAGAGAAGAGAAGACAGACTGCAGAAACTATTCTATGTAACATTAGCTTCATCTCCACTTATTCAGCTCATGGTCATATAATTCAGATACAACACTCGCACCATTTCCAGAGTATTTGATTAGTTATGCAATGAGTGTACAGCGGTAACCAAGCAAAAGTGGCTTGCAGTTTTTGTGTTGTTTTAGGTTAGTAAACAGACCTTGAAACATGAATGTGCTGATGTTGATGATTGTTTTTCATCACACATTGCATATGCTTTCAGATGAAGAAAGGCAATAAGGATCCCAATCCGATCGTGCAACTTTCAGTGCAAGATGTTACCCGTGATAGTCGGGTATGACACACACACACATTTAGCATTCATGCTAACCATACAAGAGGCCACATGCCAGACCTTTCCATTTAAACCCTGTTCTGTATCACCTCATTTCCTCTGTACTGTCTCGATCTACTCCGTTTCTCTTTAGATCTGCTGGAACACTGTAAATCCCCAATGGGAAGATGCTTTCACATTCTTTATCCGGGATCCAAGCCAACAGGACATTACAATCCAGGTAAACCTACATCATCTGCCTCTAAAGATGAAACATCATGGTGCTGGTTTAGATCATACCCACTAAGCCAAAAAACACTCTCTCTTTCTCGCTCTCAGGTGAAGGACAACGATCGCGTCCAAACTTTAGGAAACCTGTCGATTCCTGTTTCACGTCTTCTCACGTGTCCAGATCTGACTCTAGATGAGTGGTTCAGTCTGGAGAATGCCAGTCCTGACAGCCGAATCCACGTTAAATCAGTGCTCAGGGTAATGCGTCTGATGCGTGTTACATAAGGGCATTACACCCATCATTGGATAAGAAATGTCAGTTTGTGACAGTGTGTTGATGTCATCTCTCATAGGTGCTGTGGTTGGATGAAGAAGCTGTTAACCTCTCTCACCTCTCCAGTGCCCAACTTTCTGCATCACGCCCTCAGAATGCCACGCCCCATTCTAGCTTCGCCACTGAGGTGAGCAGATCTGCTCTATTAGTCATACTGTATAGAATTAAAACAATATTCCTGTAAACCAATTATAGTCCTGACCATAAAATAAAGAAATGAAAATAAATATAAAATATTATTTGATATAAACGTTGTTCAAGTTTTCAGTTCATTTTTTTATTTTATAAATGAAATAGATGTATTTATTTAAGAACTTAATTCTATTTTATCTTAATTGTAGCTGTTTAAGTTATGTGCTTTTGTAATTTTATGATTTGTTTGTTTATTTTTTAATTGATTGATTTATTTTAGTTTCAGTTTTATATAATATGATTTTTTATTATTATTTTAGAATTATTTGTATTTTTTTATAATTCTTTAATTTATTTCAGTTAATAATTTAACAGGTTATTCCTAATGCAACATTTTCAATTTCCAGGAAGTTTGAAAGTTAGCTCAGGTTTTTCAAATAATATTTAGGCTGATATTTTATTTTATTTCAATAAACAGAAATGTCTTCTGTTTTATTGTAGTTTTATTAATATTTTAAATTAGCTTCATTAAAATATTTAGTTAATTTTACCTAATTTTATTTAATTTACTTTTCCAAATTAAATACATTCATTTATTTAAGAACTTAATATTTATTTTATCCTAATTTTAGCGGTTTTGTTATGCGCTTTTGTCGTTTTATTATTTGTTTGTTTATTTTTTATGTTGATGGATTTTTTTTATTTCAGTTTTATTTTATATCATTTTTAAATATAATTGTATATTTATTTTTATAATTATTTAATTTATTTTCAGATATATTTTTAGTGACTGTAGCGATCTTTTTATTTATTTCAGTTTATTCCTCATCCAACATTTCTAATTTTTATAAAGTTTAAAAGTTACTTTAGGGTTTTCAAATCATATTTAGGCTTTTATTTTATTTTAATAAACAGAAACATATATTTTTCAATAAATCAAGTAAATCAATTATTTTCCCTTGTATTTTTTCTTTCTCCAGGGTGTGCTGCGTATTCTTCTTGTTGAGGGTCAAAATCTGGTTCCCAAGGACAACATGATGGGCGGCATGGTGAAGGGGAAGAGCGACCCCTACGTCAAAATCCAGATTGGAGGTGAAACCTTTAAAAGTCAAGTCATTAAGGAAAATCTCAACCCCACCTGGAATGAGATGTATGAGGTAGGAATGCTAGAAGAGGATTGGTTTATGCCAATAATCTACATTTGTAAACAAGTATTTATAACAAGAAACTACATTTTACTTTAAAGGTGGTTTTGACGGAGCTTCCCGGTCAAGAGTTGTCCTTAGAGGTTTATGATAAGGACATGGACATGAAAGATGATTTTATGGGCAGGTATAAAAGCTGCTATCAGTAAATCCTGTAAGAGCTCTCAGAGTTGCTCTGCATTATTTAGATGTGCTGCTTCTTCTTGTAGGCTGAAGATCAATCTGAGTGAAATTATCAGCTCTCAGTACATCAATGAGGTGAGTTCATGCATTATTATATTTATAAGAACAAACGTAAATTGAACCCATTATAAATACTAGATGGAAGGCAAATGGCATTACAATGTTGATATGGATTCTGTGGCAGTGGTTTACTCTGAATGACGTCAAGCGTGGCCGTGTTCTTCTGGCTCTGGAATGGCTGCCTGCTGTAACACAACCGGAGAAACTTCAGCAGGTGTGCAGAAACATCTCATACTTCCTCTTTGGCTCCATGGGGTGAAATGACTTGAAGGTCACGGTTAATCTGTGTGGTTTTAACCTCAGGTGTTGCAGTACCAGTCCAAGAGCACGTTTGCGAATAAGGCCGTGCCAACTGCAGCTCTTCTGTTTGTGTATGTGGAGCGCGCCCACGAGCTTCCTGTGAGTAGCATCACAAATCTCCTTTATATATCAGTTGTTTCTCTCATAAAGCAAATGGAGAGTTTTGATGAAATCTGCTTTTTAGATGTTAAAAACATTTCCTAAAAAAGATCCTGGTAGTCTTAACTATACCTTCTCTGGAGTTTTAGAGGATATTTCAAGAATGTCTCAAACTGTAGTCCAGGGTCATTTTATAGCTACTACTGTATGCCACATTTTTTGTCTCATTTTTCATAAGAATAATCTTAGTGAAGCTTAAGAAAGAAGTTTCTTTAGTCCTGAAAGAGCAACAGCTGAGCAATTCATTTTCTCTCTTGGATTGCATGAAATATCTTAATAGATGGTCACACATATTTCGTTTAACATAATGTACTCACTCCGTTTTTAATTGTTACGTAAAGCTTCAGTCGGAAACTTTTTAGTTAAAAATGAACAAAAAACAGTTATTGAGCCACTAAATAAAAAACATCATACTGAAAGGTCTCTCTTTACCTTATACCGATTCACAGCCTTTTGCTTAAAATAATGATTTATTATTTGAGCTGTCAGGTATGTTTTGTAAGCATTGTCAGTTTCAACTCATTTAACCCATGTAAAGATAAGTTTGTAAAGTAACCTGCAATTTTATGTTGCAAACAGAGATGGCGCTAGAGAGTCTAAAGCTTAAACATGAAACACTTTTTTTTGGGGTGTAAACATAATAAAGCGCTATATAAATGCCTCATTCATTTTAAACTTTTTTAAACTTGTTCATTTAATAAATACAGCCATGTGAAAAAATTGAGATTTAAATTTTTCATTTAATTAGCATTTCTAGATGTATTGTGGCCAGTAAGGAGTGGGTATACTTGACTTTACTCGTCCGTCTCGCGAGTTCGACACATGCGCGGCACAAATGAATATGACGTTCTCTACCGGACCGTCAGAGGGCAGCGCTGAGTCGCATCATTCACAGACCCACTGCAAATTAATGATGGAGGAAGTCATTCGCCATTGCAAACAAAGGAACAATTTTCTGCAAATAAATGCAAATAGAAACAATACTTGAATTTTGGGAGAAATAGTGTTGGAATAAATATTGTTAAGATTGTTCAGAAAAACTGAATTATAATAAAAATAATTTTGAAATGGTCTCTTAATTTTGTCCACGGCTGTATTTATGTGTTTTGTTTAGTTAAAGAAGAGCGGAAAGGAACCGAAGGTTGGAGCTGAGCTGATTTTAGGAGGATCATCTCACAGAACCACGGTAAAACACCATTTTACTCAGATACAGTTATTCGAATGAACTAAGATTAATGGAATCTGTTTATTTAATGTTCTCTTTCTTTTATCTGACGTTTGCGTGATACAGGTCAGCGATCGATCCAGCTCTCCCGAGTGGGACGAGGCATTTCACTTCCTGGTTCGAAACCCACTAAAAGAAGACCTTGTTGTGAAGGTGAGAAATCACATCACATTTCCGATATATATCTGAAGTATTTTTAGTATTATTAGTTCCAGCTACTAATTGATTTACTCGCAACATATCAGACGGTAATTTGATTTCCCGGATCACATTACGTTTCCAAAGTTTTTAAATAATCAATAATTGTAAAGTTTGGTTTCCCGGCAGAACCGTCTGCTCCCCTCCACCGCTGTAAAGATCTCAATCTGTCTCTCTACTGTCTGACCTCACTTTTATCTCCAGCTATCCCACTGTTGGGATTTCTCTCTGGGATCTGTGGTGATTCCGATCAAAGAGCTGCTGTCAGAACCGGATCTGATTCTCGACCAGTGGCTGAATCTGGAAGGAGCTTCGCCCGATAGTCAGATTTTGCTCAGAGCTGAACTCAAGGTGAAAAGATTCATTTACATTCCACCATTTTATATATGTATATAGTCGCTGTTGTGTGGAAACTTAGTATCTCAAAACACAATTTTTCAGGAAATGGAAAAACACAAGCTTTTTTTATTGCGTGTCATTTGTTACATTTTTGCAAAACCCACAGAGAAACATGAGCAATGATTTATTCATAAATAAATAAAAATCGCGAAATAAGGAGATATTAAGTTTTTGTCTAACAGTGACAACAATATATTACTTACTATTATGCAGATTTAGCCCAATATAACTTTTGTTGTCATTAACTTTTCTCATTCCTAACCTGAATTATGTTTTTTTTAAATATTAAACATGAAGTGTTACGTAGAAGGACCATCAGAATACGAATCTACATGTTTTATTCTGATCAAAATATCCAGTACTTCCATATTAATTATTATATGAAAAATATTATGCAAATGATAACACAATTTTCTAAATATTGTTACTATTTTTATTTTCGGATCATCAAACCATTTGTTATGTTTTGCACTCAATACTCCGTTGCTTTTTGCTCGTAGATTCTTTGCCCGAATGTGACGGAGAGTTTTGTGGACCAGGATGAACAGTTTAAGCGTCCAGGAACCTCCAGCATCAAAAGAAAACAGGAGGCGGAGTTAGTGCAAAAGTGAGAGATTAACCCACAACCGTCACGTTAAATCCAGCACCCGTCAGTGTCTTGACTGTGTGTATCTGCGTTATGTTTCAGGTCTAATGTGGAAGAGGTCCCAGAACCCCCTGTCACCATCCCAGTGTCTGTCCCAGAAGAAAAGAAGGTCATGGAGGTCACAGACGTCCCAGAGGTATCCAGTTCAGATGACCTTCGACCTTCACACAGCAGCCCTGACGCCAGTTTCGGTCTAGAGGTGAGAAAAATCAAAAGAATTGCTTGACCAATGATAAAATTCTGTTATTATTTAATATTGTAGTGAGGTGAATAACACGTGTTTTATTTTGTGCAGGGAATGCTCCGCCTCCATCTGCTTGAGGCTGAAAATCTGGTTGCCAAGGACAACAAGATGGGCGGAATGGTGAAGGGAAAGAGCGACCCCTATGTCAAGATCCAGATTGGAAACGCGGCTTTTAAGAGTCACGTGATTAAAGAAAAACTCAACCCTATCTGGAACGAGATGTATGAGGTAAGGTGCCGGTGTTTAGTTGTGTACTCGTGTTAAAGTATTTACACTAACATGCTTATTTTAAATGTGTTTCCCAGCTGGTTTTGACCTCGGATTCGACCTCGGACGTTCTTGTGGAGGTGTTTGATAAGGACATGGATACGGATGACTTTTTAGGGAGGTGTGTGGAACAAACCCAAAGAAACATCCGTGCTTTTCATTTACCCTTGCATTTATTCATTTAATTGACTTGTGAATGAACATCTTTATAGGGTGAAGATAAATTTACAGGAAATCATCCGATATCAGTTGACGGACCAGGTGAGCATTTGGTGTAAATATTTAGTATTTAATTGTTCATTTTTGGACATGTTATGTTTTTAATTCTATGTTTTTATGTCATATAATGTTTTTTTGTTAATCTGGCAGTGGTTCACTTTGAGTGATGTCAAACATGGCCGTGTTCATTTGATTCTGGAGTGGCTTCCCACAGTAACCCAACCTGAGAGACTGCAAAAGGTACAAAATAATAATAGTTTTATTTGTTTATTTTTACTTTAGACACTTTCTATTTAATTGATTTCCGCTTTTGTATTTTAACTTTCTATTCTCTCTCGGGCTAGGCTCTGCAGTCACAGTCAGCGCATTCATACCTGAACAAATCTGTCCCATCAGCTGCGCTGCTTTACATCCTCATGGAGAGAGCACACGCCTTGCCGGTACATCCCACAAACACACAAACACAGGATGATATTCTATCGCAAACTGTGACTTAAACATTTCCTAATGACATTTTCATGTGTAGCTGAAAAAGAGCGGAAAGGAGCCCAGGGCGGCCGCAGAGCTGGTTCTACGCGATATTTCTTATAAAACCAAGGTGTGATTTGGTGCTTTTCGGAAAGATCAAGAATTTTCGTTCTCTTCTGATCCTATTTAAAGATTCTGTTCTGGTTTTTGAAGGTCTGTGAGCGCTCCATCTCTCCTCAGTGGAGTGAAGCATTTTACTTCCCGGTTATTGACCCTAAGGAAGAGATTCTTATTATAAAGGTAAAATATGTTTATTTACAAAGCTGTTTAAAGCTTAGGGACACGTATAATTACTTTATTTTTAATATTCTTTTTCATATGAAGGATTTTCCATATAAGAATGATAGAAAACTCATTGAAACTATGAGAAAACACAAATGGACATATGGGAATTAATCATGTTGTGTCAAAAACTTCAAATTTGATCTTTTAACAGAGTTTATATTCTCTTATATATTAGGTATCATATTAGCCTTTTCTTCATTGTTCAGTCAAACTAATATATTTGCAAAATTGTTTGCTTGTAGTTTGCTTAGCAATTTAAAAACTATTTTAAGCCCTTAAAGCACCTGTTCTCAGATTAAAGTTCAAGAGATTCATTTTACTTTCAGTCAAGAGACTCTAAACTGTTTGAAAGTTAGTTTATGTGAAGTTCAACTTGCATTTAAAATAAACGAGTGCTTAAAAATGTATTACAAATAATGAATGTTTTATGGCTCACTTTTAGTTTTCAAGCGCTTGGGAGCAGCCTTTGGGTTCTTTGGTTCTACCAATCAGAGAGCTGCTTTCAAAACCAGATCTTCTGTTGGACCAATGGCTGAGTTTGGACGGAGCAGATCCTGACAGCGAAGTTCTTCTGAGGGCCCAACTTAAGGTAAAACACCTTTATTGATTTTAAAGGTCCAGTGTATGAAATTAGCAGTTTGTTGAAGTACATCCTGTTGAACAGAAGAGCTAAGAACTCATACTTTTGTTGAAATTTATATTAGATTTTGGACTCAAAGCTGGATCCAAGTGTACACCTGAAGACGTCTGTTACCGATGAAGATCATTCTGTGGGTGGAGACCATGAAAATAAAGAGCCAGTCATTGCTGGACAAACACAGACTGCAGTCAGTAAGACGTCCGAGAAGAAGACCCAGCTAAAGAAAGGGTATGATTATATGAATCGAGTTGTTTTATTCTATAATCATTTTAGAAAATTGTTTTGAGACCTGAACAAGATTGTGTGTTGATGGCCTACAGGCTCAGTGAACTAGCAGCCTCCACTTTACCAGTATCTGTGTCACTTCCTGAGGAACAACAGAAACAGAGAGCCGCCCAAGTCATTGATGATCATCACGTGATGCCATCTGCACCTAAAACAAAACCAGACACTGAGGTTAATATATATTTTTTGATGTGTTCTTTTTTGTATGCTTTGGTTGTTTGGGGTTGTTTGTATTGGGTTTGTTTTAAGACTTTTATTTTGTATTTGGCTGTGTTTTTGTTGTTATTTGGAGGTTGGTTTTTGTGTTATTTTTGTTGTGTTTATGTTTTTTTGTTTTGGATAATTTTGAGTTTCTTTTTGTTTTTTGTAGTTTTTTTGGGGGGGGGGTGTTTTTGTGTGGTTGCTTTGTTTTTTTGTTTTGTTTCAAATGTTAGCTCAGATGATGTTTCTTGGATGTTTTTGTGTTTGTTTTGTTTTTGGGTGGTGTTTTTTATATGTTTAACAAGGGGGATTCTGTAAAATAAATCTTATTATTAGATTTTGCTTATTTGTTCCACACTGTATGTCCCCACATGTAGCAGAATGACAGTAAAGCTCAACTTGAACTTAAAAATACTTTTGTTCGCATTCACAGGATCTTAGCAAAGTCCCTGATTCCACTTCTACTGTCGTTGAATCCGGTCATGTAACGGGACCGAAACATCTGGATCAGAAACAGCAGCCCATAAAGAGCAACGAGAATCAGATAAACCGTGCGTAATAAACTGTATCACACGGGTTGATGTTTTCCCAGTTTAGCATTATTAATCAAATACAATAAACTATTACATATCAATGATGGGCTATATCATAAACTGTGTGCCTCTGTGGGTTTGTTCATGTTAACCAGGTCTTATAAAAAGGCTTCCCCTGGTTCTGTAGAGGAGTCAAAGGTCACTAGTTCAACAGACGTACGACCCCAGAAGACAAGCCATGACCCCAGTTTTGGCACCAAGGTTAGACTGTCTGTTTGACAATTTTTCTGACATTTTAGGATTCATGTGATTTTTCCGTACACTTACTGCTTCACACAGGTTATTTTACTGTTAGTGCTGTTTCATATCTCTCCCATAGGGGGTGCTGCGACTCCATCTTTTGGAAGCTCAGAATCTGGTTGCCAAGGACAGTCTGATGGGTGGAATGGTGAAGGGGAAGAGCGACCCCTATGTCAAGATCCATATCAGAGATGCGACCTTTAAAAGTCATGTGATCAAGGAGAACCTCAACCCCACCTGGAATGAGATGTATGAGGTAGGGATCAAAATTCAAGTTTTGCTGATGGTAACAGAGATCATCTTATATTGTGATAAGATCAGAATGTGATCATTTTAGTATGAAGTACTAAGATTTCCTTACTTAGTCAAAACATTTTTTAAAGTCTTCCATGCATGAATTATTATCTCATATCCTTCATTTTCCTCATTTCTCTGTTTCCTGTGTTTACTCTTAAGGCATCTTAAACAAGATTTTAACTTTTGTACACATATTTTTCAGATGCCAACTTGCATGGACAGTATATTTTTTTACTTAAAGGGATAGTTCACCCAAATAATGAAAATCTGTCATTTACTCACCCTCAGATTGTTCCAAACCTTTATACATTTCTTTGTTCTGCTAAACACAAAGGAAGATATTTCGAAGAATGTCAGTAACCGGACAGATCTCATCCCCCATTGACTCCCATAGTATTTATTTTCCCTACTATGGGCATGGGGGATGAGAACTTCTTTCAAACATTTATACAGGTTTGGAACAACCTGATGGGGAGTAAATGATGACAGAATTTTATTTTTTGGGTGAACTATCCTAAGAGACACTGTAGCTTACTTGTGATACAAAATATGTAGTGATATACAATAACTTTGTTTACTAGATGATTATGAATCCAGATCCTAATCTAGAAGTGAAGTTTGAGGTCTTTGATAAAGATGTCGACTCTGATGATTTCCTGGGAAGGTTAGTACAACCAAATAAAAAGTCTCAAAAATAAAATGTACTTGCTGTAGATGTCATGACAAAAATAATGAAACAGGTGCAAACAGAGAAAAGTTTTTCTTTATGTAGGGTATAATAATTTGATTTTGACAATATGATCTGGATCATGTGTTTATCAGTCAACATAAAGTACATTTTACATTGACTTCATCTTTACCCAGATTCAAGCTGAAACTTGGTGACATCATCAGGTCCCAGTACAACGATGAAGTAAGTATTATTTGTGTTCCTGTAGCTCAAATTTGTAGAGCATTACATCAGCAATACAAAGGTGATGGGTCAAAGGTCATACCAAAAGCATAAATGTATGTGTTTGCAGTGTCTTAATGAATCTAATTGAATTTTAGTGGTTTACTCTGACTGATATACAACACGGTCGGGTCCACCTGGTCACTGAATGGCTGCCCAGCGTAACACAACGTGATAAACTGGAGCAAGTGAGTTTGAAATCAAAACGCACTTTTATTTGTGTTTGATTTCAGCTTTGTCTTAACATTAAAAGAGTGTGTCCTTATCAGGTACTGCAGATGCAAAGTGCTCAGAGCTACCAGAATAAATCCGTTGCATCTGCAGGACTGCTGTTTATTCTTTTAGAGAAAGCACATGAACTGCCGGTGAGTAACATAGACATAATGTATATATTTATTTATTTGCTTATTCTACTTTTAAATAAATGGGAATTGCATGTGTGTCCAGCTGAAGAAAAGTGGAAAAGAACCCAAAGCGTCAGCTGAACTTGTTCTTGGAGGTACATCTTATAAATCCAAGGTAGGCGACTCTTTTTGCTTTAACATTTGTAATCCAGGATTGTTGAGACACAAGTTTCTCTAACCTCTTTTTGGCCCTTTGATATACATGAAAGGTGTGTGAACGTTCAGCCTCTCCTCACTGGAATGAAACATTCGAATTTCTGGTTCATGACCCCAAACAGGACATGCTTATCGTCAAGGTAAGAATTTTGTTTATCCAAAAATGAAATGTGAACCATTTTGCAATAATTGCCTGAACAATAAGCAGCTGTTTCATTTGTCTATGCTACTCAACAGCTTTCAAGTGCCTGGGACCAACCCATGGGCTCCTTGGTTCTACCAATCAGAGAGCTGCTTACAAAACCAGAGCTGCTGATGGACCAATGGCTGAATCTGGATGGAGCTTTACCTCAGAGTCAGATTCTGCTCAGGGCGCAACTGAAGGTTCGAGCATCGACCAGTTTTTAAACACTTGAACAAATCTCTGTAGGCACAGCAATACATTTTAACTGCTTAAAGTCATAGAGAGAACTTATATTTTATATGTTTACTTTAAATATATCATATATATTTTAACGTTTTATTATAGTAAATATCTGTTTCTTCTAGATCTTGGATTCCAAAATGGCCGCCTTACTGGCGATGGGCTCAGGTCCTGTGCTGAGTAACAAGCAGGCAGCCACCACTGGACAGATCAAAATTTCCCTCTCCTTCCAAAAAAAGCTCGCTGTCAATATTCATGCATGCAGGTCTGGTTTTTCATAAACAGCTCATGATGTGCTGTACAGTTCTATTATTTGCACTATTATTTATGGTTTGTTTTGAGTTATTTTAAATATTCTCGGTTAAATACAACTTAAAGGGACAGCTCACCCAAAAATCTAAATTAGGCACTCACTCATACAGTACAGTGAATAAAGATTGTAAAATGTCGTCGTTGTCCTTTGGAAACCTTGGATGTCCAAATTTACTGTTTTTCATACTTGTTAAATGATAAAATACTGTGTTGTCAAAGTTGAAAAGCACTATTTAATAGATATTTGCAAAACCCAGTGAAGAACATAAATGGTGACGAATAATAATGATTTATGGCAAAAAAAATTTAATCACAAAATATGGAGACAAAGTTTTAAAAGGACAGCAGCGGTATGCAACTATCACACTGTTTCTTAAATGGATAGTTCACCCAAAAATAAAATTCTGTCATCATTTATCAATTGTTCCAAACCTGTATAAATATCCTTGTAAACACAAAGAAAAATATTTCTCCAAAGTTTGTTTTCCAAAATTATTTTCAAGAATTCTGTTCAACAAGACAAAGACATTTATACAGGGTTGGAACTTGAGGGTGAGTAACTCGTGACAGAATTTTCATTTTTGGGTGAACTATCCTTTTAAGCATAGCCATAACATTTAAACATGTTAGACTGAGGCTGATGCTGTAAAGTCACACACAGAACCCGTCTATGCAATGTTCCCACATCGAATCCATTAACTCATGCCGCATGCCTGGAATCTGCGTGAGTCTAACATCACAAGACATCAAGTAACTATACGTAAGACTTCACGTAAGTGCTTTTAACCCCGGTAGACTTTCACTGTAAATGAATTAGCGTAAACGCATTTTCCTGCTTTTTGAAAACCAAGGGACGGCTCAGGATCGTTTTCTGTGATAATCGACCGTACACCACAGACAAGTTGCATTCAAGCAGGAATGTTTTTATGCTAGGTCTTTAGTTTATCAGCTGACTTTGGGAGTTGAATGCTTTGTGCTCTTGTGTGTTTAGGGGTCTGGTTACATCATCTAAAGACGGATCGGACACCTACGTCTCACTCATTCTGTTGCCAGATAAGAGCAAGGCCACGAAGAAAAAAACTGCCGTGAAGAAGAAAAACCTCAACCCTGAATACAATGAAAGGTTTGTGTGGAAAGATTTATAGTGTGTTGTGGGGGTCGATGGCCTTGTGGTTAGTGCTCCGAGATATGGTGCTGTTGCGCTCCCGGCGACCCGAGTTCGAGTCCCGGCTCATGGTCCTTTCCCGATCCCACCCCCTCTCCCACCCACTTCGCTTCCTGTCCTCACTCTCCTACTGCATTAAAAAAGGCAAAAGGCCAAAAATAAATCTTTAAAAAAATATATTTATATTGTGTGTTCATAAGAGAGAGAGAGAACTAGGTTTACTCTCAAACGTTTTCATTGTAAGGCCCCTTTTGTGTAGAGTGCATCGCTTTGTGGCCCCCCAAATAAAAACTTAATAAATAAAAAAACTTAAACTTAGAATTTTAAATAAATCAAAAACAAACATCTTTACTTATGATTGATTGCATAAAATTTATGATACATTTCTATATTTCACAAAATCTGTGGCCACCTGGATCCATCTTGGGGCCCCTAGTTTGAGAACCACTGACTTAAACTGTCATTTGTACATGACATACTAACAAAACATATAAAAAATGACCATAGTAGTAGCACGGTATTTTTGACATGTCCCACCGTAATATGTTTTTCTTGGCCATGGTTGTTTCATCAGTGCGTATGTGTCACATGCTACAGTAAAATGTTGTTCACCAGGTTCGAGTTTGATTTGAGCATGGAAGAAGTTCGGCAGCGAGAGCTCAGCGTTTGCGTGAAAAACGCATCATCGTCTTTCATGAATCGAGACAAGGACGTGATTGGCCAGGTCAGTCTTGCTTCAGTTTCGTTGCTTAAAAACAAGTTTGACTAAAAAATATGAATGACGGTCGGTTGGTTTGTTTATTCTTCTAGGTACAAATAGACCTGGGGCATATTGACTTGCAGTCTGGAGTCACTGAGTGGTAAGTGTTGTGACTAAAATACACAAACGCACTGTTATTTAGAGAAGCAACTATTCCTTAAATGATGTATGCTGATGTACGTTTCATTCTGTGCTGGTATACGTGTACCTTAAAGAAATGCCTCACCCACTTTTTCTGTCAGGTTTGATCTGAAGGAGGACAATTAACACTGCAATCGACCGTACGTCTTCACCTTTGACCTCTGCAGGTCATATCTCTGCCGATGCTTAGCCACCTTTTATTATCACATCAGTTATTGAATGAGCAGTTCTATGCTGTTTGAGTATTATTGACAAATGGGTTTATGATGAAGGATGGAATGTATATTTTAGGTATCTACAGAAGTGAATGATGTGCGGAGGGTTCTTGCCTTCCTGTGCAGGTTGCGGGACAAACTTGCATTTTATTTTTTAATTTTAGAGGAGAAAGTATGTTTGTTTTGATATAGATTTAATGCAGGACGGTTTTTTGAAAGTGAATTAATATGTATTATTGAAAGAGGATACGAGAATTGTGTGGATTTATAAAGGATAATGGTTTAGAAAATACTCTGTAAAGACAGGTCTGTAAGAACGTTTATGTATTTAAAATCATCATGTTGCCTTATTGGTCACCCTTGTGTATCTCCAACTCCAAAGTCTTGCATTTGGGCAAATAGCTGCTGTTACACATTGATGTGTCGCTTCTGTAAATCACTGTGATGCCAACAACTTTTCTTAGATTATATTATATTACAGCAAGCTGTACTATGCTGAATAGGAACAAGATTTTCAAAATGTATAAAACATCATTTATAACAGTCAACCTTTATATTTTTCCTATTTCTTTTGTAACCTTCCTTATACAGATGTTTAAATGTTGTTCAAATATATCAGTACAAGCTTTTTTTTCACTTTTAGTTGTTGACATGTTCGTTTTAAGTGAGTTCTTGTGTTCATTTTGTTACACCACTTTACTTTGTGTGCATGTTACAAATCATAATTTTATATTACACACAAACACGCTTTAACTGTAACACCAAAGAATAAAAAAAACTGTTTTCCTGCACTATGCAAGTTCATACATCAAATGTCTGAATGTACAACCACATATCGACAATGCTCAATAAAACTTATGGCAGATCCCATCATGTTGTCAAAAGCTTTTTATTGATATTCAAAACGTACAGTCATAATGATTCATGCATATTTTGTATTATTAACACAGCCTTCACGGTAATGACAATGCACAGCTTTATTGATGGTGCACTGCACTATGAAAACGTAAAATTAATCTTTATTAAACACTTAGAAGGGATAGTTCACCCAAAAATGAAAATTCTGTCATTTACTCACCCTCAAGATTGTTCCAAACCTGCATAAATGTCTTTGCTGAACACAAAATATATTTGGAAGAATGTCAGTAACCAAACTGATCTCATCCTCAGCAGAACTCACAGGTTGAGTAAATGATGACAGAATTTTTTATTTTTGGGTGAACTATCCCTTTAAGGGACATGTGATACACACAGGGTTTTGTCTTAGCGTTTTATAAAAGACAGACAACCATTTTAAACATGAATATTACAATGACAACATTTCTCATGGTATGAAGAGTGCGATTCTTCCTCAAAGAAGATATATTCAGGCTTTAAACCACCTGATGTTCATGTACAGGTCCTCTGCAGACATGCTCCGACAAATAACCCAAACCATGTGATTTATGTGAGGCTGTAATAAAAGGAAAACGTGAATTTATTTTACCTGCCTTTAAGAATCAAGACTTTGATCTGACGTTAATGCATGTTTTATGAAATATTCTGGTAATTTATTTCTTTTTATCGAGGTCTATATTCACATACCTGTCAATAAGTGAATCTCTCATAGTAGTTGCTATGGCGCTGGGCTGTGTCTCACTCAGCCTAAAAACGCTTTCGATGACAGACAGCTCAGTGCTCGTGGTGTCCAATCCGCAGAATGCACACCAATCATTCACCACCATCCCACCAGCGATCACCTCGCTGCCGCGATTCACCGTTCCGGCCTGAAGAAAGAGGATAATACAGGATTAACATCAAAGTCTGTTTCTGTCACATGTTTTTAGCTTTATTTTATTCAGGTATATACAATAGAGAAGTCATTCACCACGAGAGGCACTTGCAGGAGTGAAGAAAGTTCATCTTGATCTTCTATGGCGGTTTTAGGGTGGACGAGTCCTCCCTGGTTACTAAAGGTGCAGTAACTACCCACAAGCACCTGCTCAGCAATCGTCTGTCGGAAAACTTCCACTTTTAAAGTGTCGGCCAAAATTTCTTCCGTTTCCTGTACAGAATAATGCACTTAAATACAAAAACAACACTTTAAATACTTGATTACTTAATGGAACAAATCTGAGAAATAATTCAGAGCCGCTAGGTTCGGATGAGGATCTGAAGTGTTCGGTGAACAGTGCAGAGTTGACTTCAGGACGTATTCTTACTCTGTCTAGATCAGGATGAACCAGAGCAACATAGTCGTTGCAAGCGACGACGTTCCCCAGCGCGGAGAGCCGCTCTTCTACCCTTTGAATCCGGAGTGTATCTGGCAAGCTGTTTCGAATGTGCTGTAATTCCTGATCTGTTGTGTTGTTGGGCACCAAAAGACCATGACGATTTCCTGTCAAATGAAGATGAATTGACCTCAAACAGCCTGAATACACACTCAACATCTATTATGCGCATGAGGCCACAGATAAATCTGCATGTCATTTTATTTATTTAAACAAGTAAATGTGCTGCCACAAGAGATCCGTCACCTTAATTATCCTTTTAGGATTTAGTATGAAGCATTCTGAATATACTACTTTGGGAACACTGTAGAGAATTTATTTAGCAAGAATACACTATTGAATATATATTTAATATCATTTAGATATGAAATATATGTATATACAAAACAGTTCAACATAAAAGATACGTGTATTACACCAAGTCACTTACCTACACACATTCTGCCGATAATACGACATCCTGCTATAGACGCATGAACTACAGGGATCGTTTCTGATAACTCGCCTTCAAAGACACTGATAAAACAATAAAGAAATGCATATAAATCACATGAGGTTTATGTTATCCTGCTTGGACACTAGAGTAAGACTATGTAATGTATTGGCATGTTTGCATATTGTACATAAAATGAGTACAGATGATCACTTTTCTCCTTACTCACCTGTAAAAGTTTTCAGAGCCGCCAATAGCAACCAAGCAATACGTGTTTGTGAGCTTAGCAAAACATCCGATTTCATTGTTCTTTTCAAAGGACGCACGGACTGCCATGATTCTGCCAATGAACCGATATTAGACCCCAAAACTGTTGGAAAACAACATTTATAGAGAGATGCATTACGGAAATGCAACAATACACAATTTTTCTTGTTTCATTTTAATTCCAAGTCACATACATTTGGTTTGAAGTCTTGAGGTATAAAAACAAACCTTACCATGTAAATAAATCTGATCTGTTTACACACTGTAAAACAGCATTATAAAAACACTTTTTAACTGCTGCTTTACAGTATTGTGTACATTATGTTCTCCCAAAGCCCACAAAGAAACAATATCATCCTCAAATATAAGGAAGGGTAAAACCTCTATGCTCACTGTTATTTGACTCACGTTCAAGATCAGGCCACGTGAAAAAATACTAGCACTGACTATAGAAACTACAGTAAAATTCCTACATAATATATAGTGCTTTGAACCTTTCTACAGTAAATACCATAGTATACTACATTATAAACAACCGTTTTTTCATTTACTATAGTTACATTAACACCACAGAATACTTTAGCATTTTTTCACATGGGAGAGAGGAACGTTAAAAATATCTAAATGAGTTCAATCTGAAATTACCGTTATTACTTGTACATACATCCAACCTACAAAATATATAAACAATAAAGCAAAGCAAAGCAAATCATGAGGCTTTGCAATGCGGTAAATAACCTTTAAAAACACACTGGTAACGTTAGGAGCAGTGATAGTTAGCATGCGGCTATCTTAAGTTGTTTTTACGTCCCCAGGCTTAACCTGCACGCATTCTGTAGTTAAAGGTATCCAACTACATAGAATAAACTTTAAACATAATTATTTTAACATCACATGTGTATGCACTTGAGTATAATCTCATAGTTACCGATTTCACTCTCTTGTAAAACGAAGAAACCAGACCCACGTGTTCACTTCTCTTCCTGAACGTGATGACGTTAAAGCGCGACAATGCGTGTACGTAAACCGAGGTTGGTCATGGGAAATAGTACTGTTGCTTTTCTTCTTCTTCTTCTAGTGTTTTTATGGCCGTTTGGCAAACTGCTGTTGCTTTTGTTTTAATTCTCATCTTTTAATTCATATAACGTTATATGTATATAATGCGTGATACATTTTTGCGTGTTTTAAACTGCGTCAGATACAGCATTACAGCACAAACGCTTTCAACAAATCTTAAAGGCTGCAATATCTAATATTGAGTGTTTGTAACACAAAATAATTGAAGAATAAAGGTAGATAGCTTCATATGAGCTATGAAAAGAATAATAAAGCACATAAAACCGTATTCATGTTTATCTCTATTTGCATAATGCATGCTTATTTTTAAATGCATGTGTTTTATTACCACTGCATTGTGTATTCATTAAAAATTAGAAAACGGGCTAAATCACAAAAAAAACATCCTGTAAAAGTAATACATATTAAGCTTTTAATTGTGTTTATTACTTTTTATGGAACTGTTACACTATTACTTTGTTATGATGTGATACTGTGCTGATACTTTAACTGAACTTAAAAGCATAAAGAAACAAAACAACAATATAAAATATTTTTAATCGACACATTTACATTTCAAAAACTGTTATTTACGCCCAACTGGCCGAGACCGGCTGGAAATGCATGTTTTTGATCATCCACTTAAATCCTGCATAGCAACCGGACACGCCTATACTCGCACGGTGGATTTGTGATCCTATCCCGTTTGAATCCCTGTGTGACGTCGTGTTTGTTGACACTTCCATTAGCTGGCCATTCACGAAACGTCACTACGGCGGCGCGCGCCCGTGGCTGTCAGACTAGCGCCCCGTGTTTTCTGCCTGGAAACATCGGCAGCTAACCGCAGCTGTGAAAACGCATATTCTGGGGGCAGTAGCCGGCGTGGGGTAAAGTGTTGCCGTTACCTTGGCTCGTTAACGCACATTATTGATCTGTTTTTGTCCCAGCAACGGTGACAAACGCTCCCTAGTGCTTACTTTGAATGTAGCTTGTGCAGTGTTCTCTATACAGTGCCGTTCGGATGCGTACAGTTACAGTTTTGTTTTCATGTTGTTTTGTGAGGCAGCTAAATGTTGTCATAAACATGTAACTGAAGAATGAACGATCACTAACACAGACAGCTACTATTTATATTACTAGCACAACATTTAGACAACACATCTTTCTGTATACGTACTATGGTATTTTGGGGTACATGGTGACATTGCTGTACTATGTTTGGACGTGCTTTGGTATACAACCTACATACCGTGGTATGTGGCAAAGTATCATGGTATCGCCATGATATCAGGAACATAATTTAATGTGCATGTTTTTTTTTTGATTGTACAATAAAAATATGTCTTTGACATATACTCTCGTATTTTAGCAGTGGTATTGCTGTACCATGCAGAAACTTGGGACGTACAATGTTAACACCATGTTTTGTTTTTCTATATTTGGCGGACATAGGTGGGGGTTCCAGAAACATGGTTAGTTTGGGACGTACAATGTTAACACCATGTTTTGTTTTTCTATTTTAATAAAGAAATGGGGTCGGATCACAGTACCAATTCGGCTGCTGACCGGCGACAGAGGGATCAGGCCAATCTGTCATCCCAAGGTGAGGCATCTTCATCAGTAGGCGGCTCTGATAGTGTTGCGGACCCCGAGGACCACCTGGATCCAGATACCGAACTGCCTCAATGCAGAATTGGCACCAGGCGGGTAGACGACATGAGTTTCATGATATCGTGCACTAACTGGTACTAGACACATGGAGATGTTGCACAAACCTACTGGTCATTGATGGCTTCAATAAATGTGTGCCAAATGTTGTACTACAAATGAGTTAATTGTGCAATGTGTTTGTAAGGCATAAACACACAAGACAATATATATTTTGCAATTAGTTGCATTCATTTAAATCTGTTTAGCTTAACCGCTCTACACTTATGAATTGCACGTATTGTAATATAGTCTATATATTTACCTGCGCTAATGGTACAATAAAATATATATGCAAATGTATTATTATAGACTAAACCGTAATCTTTCCAGAAACCACAAAACGCTTGACATTTATGTAATTTTATTGACATTTTTTGAACATGGTGATATTAGATACACAGTGTAAAACTGTAGACCGAAATGAAAATGACCCATTGTTTATAGCATTAAAGACGATTCAACAAATAAAGCTTAAATCATATCTAATATTAGTAAACCAATTCAGTTTAACAGCACTCGTCCTGAAGAAAGATAACATTATGCGATGTGTAATCATAGGCGACAGTCAGAGTGAAAGAAAAATACAAAAGGTTAAACTTCAAAAAGTTTCAGTAAATCTTCATATTTACATGACCATTAAAACTTGGACAAAAGCTGAGCGGACGGCAACGTTTTACCTGTAAATCAGAAAATATCAAAACTCGAAGGACAGAATCAGCATTGTTTGATTCAGATTACAGAGCGAGCGTTTCGCTCTTCAATTCTGTCAAAGGGAAAAAACATATGTACAGTAATACGGTTTAAATTCCCTCGTGGTCAGTCAAGAAAAAAACATTAAAGCTATCTCAGATAAAGTCTTCGTTAAAATTAACCCTCTGTAATCAAAAGCGTAAATACAGTTGGGTCCTCAACTACCTCTGATATGTTTGTCCTATTGTTAGTCTCATAAAAGTACAGTAAAAACAAAAGGCAACAGCAGCTTGGGTTCAAAGTGACTGTTGTCCAGAGCCACAATCGTACCCATAAAAAGAGGCAAATTACCAGAGAATTCCTATTTATGTCTCCCTGTACATGTTTATTTATTTTCTGTTTCTGTGCAACTAATGTGATAGGCATGGCTTCACCTCGATTTGAAACGAAACGGTGTAGAATAATACCCTTATGTCTCCATCGATGATAAATAAATAGCTTTTCGTATGATACGCCTATAGCATTACAAACCGTTCACATGACCCTACGACAAACATTTCTAAAGATATCCACCTTTGATAAATACACTTTAGTTCTGATAAACATCTCACTTCTGACATTAGGTTTGTTTAAAGTGTGTTAATATATATACACATAATACTGGTTTGCTCCGTGGTCTGGAAATTGTTCATGGAGCGCTCCATAACATGTACATCGTTCTGTCTCTTCACAAAAATGCGTACTAAAAATGTGATTATAGTGCAAGTTTAAAAAAAGAAAATGATGTGCAGACCCCTTTCTGGGACTTATTTAGCTACAAGTTATTAATGCCAGATTTGTTTCTGCAAATAAACAATAGTTTGTCATCGTGACTCTTAAAATAACTGAATCTATTTCGAGCAGCCTTGCCACATGATTCGTCTTTTTTCTTACAATGATAAATACACCTCTCTCAGGGAACCGAGCATCCCAACGTCACACAAAACCGCAGTCTTGGAACACACACTTTTGTGCCACACTGTCAAATTCAGTCCACGTCTCGGTGGTTTTATCTATTAAACCAACACCAGCTTATTGGACAGATTTGAGGAAGACGGCTGGTAAAGCACAGTGTGTTCCATTTAAAATACTCCCAAACAGAACTGCCTGTACCCGAGACATTAGACGAGGTGCCACATTGCTTGTCGGAGGGAGCAGGTGCTCTAGATACGGAGGAGTTGACTAATAAAAAAGGTTATCCGAGAGACAATAACATCGAGTCTTTCCCAAGTGGTGGGCACGAACGTGTAAAATCTGCTCGAGCTTCAGCCATTTCTCTACCCACGGCAAAGCTGCTCGCGCAACACATCCAAAAATGACATGACAATTGGGTCAACTAAAATAAACGGCGACACGTTTTCTATAAGCAAAGGCGTTGTTTTTGATCAAGGGACTCGATTTATGGATGCTTTCTTAAAACACAACACAGATGTAGGAATCGATGTGCCATAGCTGACTGTTAGACAAGGCACAGTGTCTTAAAGGGGAAGTCACGAAACCTCAATTATACATTTTTCTGCCGTTTTGTGAAACATTACACCAATTGTTTTTAAGACTACACTGTTTATAAAAAACAATTTACAATGGATTTGTGGAGATGGTACAGTTGTATTACCATGGCATTGTTTGACCATGGTAACTTCATTAAGTACATTGGCTCCCTATGCTCGCATCAAATTCAAGACTCTGCTCCTGGCCTACAAGACCACCACTGGTTTGGCACCCCCTTATCTTCATTCACTAATGCAGACTTATGTACGTGCCAGATCCTTACGAACGAATGACGTCTTGTGGTGCCATCCCAAAAAGCTAAAAAACCGCTCTCACGAACCTTCTCGGGATCGGTTCCACATTTGTGTAATGATCTGCCTGCTGCTGCAAGATCAGCCTGCTGCTGCTTCTATATCTTTTCTACTCTATCTATAAAAAAAAAACATAGCTCTGTACACTGTAGTAGGCTTTGTGAGACATGTTTTATTGCACTTATGCTTTTTGTTGTCCTAATGTTGACCCAATTGCTTCCATTGTTTACCCAACTTGTAAGTCGCTTTGGATAAAAGCGTCTGTTAAATGACTAAATGTAAATGTAATAACAATATCATTTCTTTAAAGATTATACTATTTGTTTTTTATTACTATGTATATAAATCTGCTCTGTTTCGTCTCTCAGATCAACGGCTATATGTTGGTACCCCTTTAAAGAAGACACAAACACATGAAATGTCACTTTGGAAGACAAGCCTAGAGAAAAGTTTGTTCCTCTTATCCTACTAACACAAAACCTCATAAAGTTCACTTAACAGACAGCAGGGCTATTCAGAAAACATTCATGTAGGTTAAAATTTATTAACAAAATCGAAAGACACTGCGCGTCATTTTTCCTTTTACTACTGATGCAACGTCACAGCTCACGATCAAGTTCTGACGGATCATCAAGTCATTGGCGGACCTTTCAAGACACCAGAAAACCAAACTAAACTGAGCGTGCAATATTTACACTGTCCTTTACTGTATAAATAAAACATGTCCAACAAAAATGTATTTTCCTTACAGGAAAATAAAGTTATTGTATTACATGCAAAGTAATCATGTTAAGGCAAATGAATTTGCGATGATTTAAAAGAAATCCGTAAAGCCTAACCAAAGGGAGCCTTGCCAAATCTACCATCTTAATGTACCGATTTAGATTCTACAAACCTTTAATATATGCCTGAAGCTTTATCAAGTTAATCCTAAAACATTAATAACACTTCAGCTCTTTGCAGTGTGCAATGTATTCCATTCCACAGCGGATGAGAGGAGAGATGTGTTAATACAGTGGAGTCAAACACACATTACTGTTTAACATCACAGTCGTACCAATTAAAGCACTCGACAGACATTATGAGTGAACTGTTAGACGGTTAACACCGAGCACGTGAAGTTGAAGTCACTTTAATGTAAGACGTACAGCATATTATGTTCATTCTACAAGGACGGATGAACTGCTTACAGATCATCTCCTGTACTGTAGGCAACGAAAACGTTTTCGTATTCAGATGTGTACAAATGTAACAAATAAGTTAATAAATATATATATATTTTTTTAAATAAATGTAAACATAAAACGTAAGCAACGGAAACGTTTTCATACTCAGATGTGTTCAAATGTAAGCAATAAATTGATAAATATTTTTAAATAAATTTAAACACAAAACGTAAAAGAGGGTGGGAAAAACATAATGAATAGAAATCAAAATCGTGTCTAATCCCAAAAACGCAATTTTAAGCGTTCCTCTTTTTGTCTCTATGACCCAAAGATTTCCCACAGAAGCTGTTAGAAACGATTCGCCTATAAAAACGTAATACGAATGCTGTCTGTAAACAAAATTTGATCAAAAAAGAGATCGTCCTTTGTAACAGACTGTCAAAAACAGCCGAAGAAGAAAAATAGAAGCGCGGTACAGTACAGCATAGGAGGAGGTATTAAGACTGCCCTAGTTATTACAAATCAAACGCTGTTCCTGCTTTGTGGAAATGAGTAGGCAGGTGTCAAAAGAAAGGAAAAACTATCTAGCAAACAAACATTCAGATTGAAGTTAAAGTCAGTTGTTGTTATTTTCTTTTTTCCGAAATGCCTCCCAACCCACCCCCCTAAAAATTGCAAAGTCTTCGAGTATTAGCGGTGAACCCTTCACCTCATAAATGAAAACGACTGCATGAATTCCTTGGTATTCTTTTCTATGGCCTTTCTACCTACATTGTTTTTCAAGTCTTGAGTTATTTTTTTGTTCATTTTTGTTTCGTTAATTTCTTAATACTTCAAAACATTTACAAGTTTATTCTGAGAACAAGTTGGATTCTTCCGTTGCCAAACCTGGAGCGTTCGTTCCACAACGATAACGTTGACTGAACGTTGTAGAAACGTTGGGTTTCACTTTGAACCCATCCCGCTCCTCGCCAACAATCCCAAAAGTTTCGTCCCTTGGGGTCATGCTATAAAAAATTGCGATATTTGTATTTTTACGTTGTCTCAAGTGGCATCGATGATCTTGCCTTGTCCTTTCAGCGTTCCGGGGCAAGTTTCGGAAAACAGGCACTGGTCACATATGCTTTCAGACCTTAGCATAGTAGCCCTCAGTTATGTTCGAGCGTTTGGGGTCTAAAACGCCCCCCGGTCTGTCATACCCACTCCTGCACCGGGTGTTTGTAGTAGGTGACGTGCTGTTGAACATTTTTGTTCTTAAACTGGAAGATAGTGTATACAAGGACCAGAATGCACAGTGAGAGTATGCACGGGATGACCACGGCAATGGCGTTTACAGTGCTGGGTACGTCGTTGATGGCCACCATGATGTCGACGTCATTGTTTGGAAGGTGCCTGTCTTGTTCTTTTCCATTTCAGACTGGTCGCAGCCCATCCAGTCTTTGATGATAGATTTGGGGTAACCTGGTTCCACTGTTAACTTCTGGTTATCAAACTTCCAGTAGTCCTTTCCTTTGTAGAAGTAGGTATAAACTAGAATGAGATAGAAACGAAACAGGATATCAGGACAATTGCTATATGGTCAATTATTTCGTAATAATTTAATATATGAAATCATATCAATTATAAAATAGGGTAATTTGAAGTTGAATATCGTCGCTGTCCTTCTGAAACCTTGAATGTCCAAATTCACTGTTTTTCAAGAAAACACTTTTTAAATGATTACATACCGTGTTGTCAAAGTTGACAAGCACCTTTTAATACTTTTTATTGGTTAGAAATTTGCGACAGACATTGACAAACATAAAGGGTGACTTATAATAATGATCACGAAATATGTAGATGGAAGGTTTCAGAAGGACAGCAGCGATATGATTACATGATAAAGTGTACAGAAAATACGCACAGCAAGATCATTTTTTGGATCATGTAAATAATAAGATAATGCAGCTGGCAAACGTAAAAATAAGTGATAAAAGACCCAGCCTCTTGTTTGAGCATGATGTAAACATAGATCATAGATTTAAGAGAAGAAACACTTCACTAAAGCGCTAAAGAAAGCAAATATTTACATTTACATGCAGGCAGTGATGCATGACCTTCTAAAAAAAGCTTGATTCATATTCATGATCGCAAAAATAGCCGCCCTTGTGAAGATTCAATGACGCAGTATTTCAAAAAGTTCCAGCGTTACACAATCCCACCGAGACCAGCGGACCAAATAATCGCACGCAAACGTGGCAATACAGTGGCAACGTTCTCGACGGAAACCCCTGAGATTGTGATTGATGAAGAGCTCGACCTTCCTCTCTGGCTACTCTCCTCTCTAACTTTCTCTATCCTGTCAAGCAAGACTTCCCAGATCCTATCTGCAAAATCTGAGTGACAGAAAAATCATGAGCAACGGGCAAAGCAAACAGTCTGTGTAACTCTGCCGGCATCTCCATTTTGTGCCCTGGTCCCACGACTCTGCTGTCGGGAGGTTATGACACGGCTAGCAAAAAATATGATCGTTCTCTTGCTGGAGAGCACTCTGGAATAAATCTGCAAGTTTATGCAGCAGCGGAAGAAATACACGACTCTTGTGAGTTAACAATGACACCTGTGTGTTTAATGCTGGATCAGATTATATCCAGCTATACATCAGAAAAATTTTGTCCGCACTGTCGCGCCGGTCGTGTCCGGTGTAGACACCGTGTAAGTCTCAGATGTTTCTCTTAAAATTGTTTCTCTTAAAATTGAAATAGAAACAAACCAGACATTTCTTAAAATACATGATGAGTATTGAGGTGTAAAATGAATGTAGAGGTAAAAGAATCTGGATTTGGGTCAACTTGATGAGAGATTTTTGAGTTCATATATTGAGATCTTCAATAATATTGACTTTTGATTGCAGACTTGCAGACAAATCTTGAGTTCAGTTTGGGACATTGAGATCTAATCTGAAACGCTCTTTTTCTTAGAAGAAACAACAGAGACTTAGGAGATAGAAACAAAATAATTTAAAAAATTAATGTGCCCTCATAATCTTCAGTTAAAATCTGAAAATGCACCTCCGCCCTATCGTGACTATCCATCTTAAATGACGTAAATTAGATGGCTTGGGCGGGGCATCTGTTAACTCCTCCCCTTCAACGGTCAGTCCGCTCCCAGTTCCATTTTAAAATGCAACGGCTGTTTTCATACATCCAATCATTTCTCATTCCAAATTCTGTTTCACTCGGAAATGCGTCAGAATACGGAAGTAAACACGATCGCAACTTCCGGTTCACGGAGACTTTGATGTCATCGTAACCATGCATCATCAATGAGAAGCTTAATATGAATACACAGAAGTGTCGAGACACAGACAGTTCCCTTCTTTCAACCGCCGTGCCAAACTAGATCAAATAACCAGTGAAGAAGATTCAGAGCCAAACTGTTACTGTTAACACAACAATACTGCATCGACTGAGCCAAAAACATACCAATCGATTACTCAACAATGACATTTACTACAATCAGCTACACAATAATGGACACCACCGCGTAGGGCTGTGACGAGACACTTATCCCACGAGATGAGACACTAGACTGAGTTAACAAGACGAGATTTTTTGACTGAAAGAAATACTCAGTGATGAAACATATAGGTAAAAATTATATCTCTTATTCACCTTAAAAACACAAAATGCAAAAAATGTAGGCAGTATAAAAGTTAAAAGTCAAGTTAAGCTTTAAATTAACTAAATTAAACTGAAAATTAAATTATATTATGCAGTACTAAACAATATGTAAACACTGCAAAATGTTTTGTCACAAACTCAACTGACAGGCAGTAATTAATAAAAATGTATGCTTTGTTTTCTTAACAGGTGCACCTTTTAGTTTAGAGCTGTGGTTGTTTTCTTTATATGCTTATTGAATAGTGCTCATGTTAGCAGAGGTGGCGATCAAATCACACTGTCAATCCTCCTTCCTACACTGACTGAACCCTCATAGCCTTCAGAGAAGAGACATATGAGTTCATGAGAACTCATGAGAACAGTTTTTTTTAAGAGGTTTGCCTGTAAATGTATTTAAAATAACGTGATGTGAACTTGCAATTGCTTTACTCAACTTGTTGTACAGCCCGGCAGCGCGAACCGACGTAAAAACTAGTGCGCGAATGTTGGAACCGTCCGTCTAGCGCGTGATTACATAGAGGAACGTTGGGAAAGTAGCGCTGCGGGATGCTCACAGCAGCCACATACTTTGTGCAGTTATTAGCATGTTCTGTACAGTAATGAAAACAGGTCGCACCCAAAAAAAAGGGCACTCACACAATTGTTCCCAAATATATTTTGAGGTCTCACAGGTTAAATATAGGGGGCTTATGCGACTAAAATGGTCGCAATTTGGAGAGTATTGCACATCGGATCTCGTCACATCCCTACCCCGGCACCAAACGAATATCATGTCTACACTACAAGATGTTCAAGGATCCACCAATCTCAGTATCTTAAACTTTGAAGCAATCAGTCCTATAAAATATCCATCGACCAAATGGCCATTTAAATATAGATTTATTATTAAAACAATGACTCACATCCTTCTCGACTGATGAACGCTCCCTGTGGACCCTCAGGGATGCCCCTCCACACGCTGATGGGTTTGGGGTAACCTGGGTCAACGTTGCGTCTCTCCTCGTTGTAACGCCAGTACTGGTCACCTTTGAAGAAGTAGGTTTTGCCCACGGGTTCCCAGCGTAAGGCCGTGTCGATGCCATCACGGGGCAAAGAGCTGCCCATCTCTACCAGACTGTGGGGGTAACCGGGCTCCGCTGTAACCTCCTTGAAAATCCAGTATTTATCTCCTAGAAGGGCGACAGGAGAAAAAGAGTAGATGAGCTCACTTTTGGAGTGATTCTTTTTGAGTTTGTTGGTTTTAACCAGTGTATGTGTTCCAAGTTTTTGTTACTCGGCCAATGTTTGCCAGTCTAATTGATGTAAAAAGCCATATAAAGCATAAAAATACAGTAATAAAAGTAGCATGGTCACCATATATATTTTATATCATACTTATCATCAAAAAGATGCTGTTTTGTAGTACTGAGAAAGAAAAATCTATGACGAATATTTGTGAAATATCTATATTAAAAAACATGTCTATAGTGAATCAAGAAAAATGTCTAAGATTGAAAAAACATTCGTAAACAATGAAAATCCCAGACACCGCACAAGGGTTAAATGAATTGGTCAAAAATGGATTGGATATGAATTATCAGATGAATCAGTCACTTTGTCATTGAATCAGTTTAAGTTGTTCTTGAACCAAAAGTGATCAATTTCATTCCCAACACAAAACAAAATATTTTGTTATAATGATCATGATTTATAAATCGAGACGTTGTGTCGGATTTCACTGTAAATGTCCGTTTGACGTCATTGGATTTCAACACACATAAAAGTACATAAAGTAACATGTAATTTTATGTTTTAAACAAAGATGGTGATAAAGAGGCAAGGGTTATGGATTGCAGCTTAATATGATAAGATTCAAGCACTTTCATTGTAATACATTTCCATATTAAAACATGTTACCAAAAGTAATATTGTTCTTTTGTAGTATTTCTGTTAGTTTACAGTTGAAAACAAATACTTATTGGTTTAAATGAATTAGGAATCAAACTGGGAATCTGAATCTGAATCAGAACAGAATTCCTCTTGATTTCAACCTCAGATGTGAGCAGGAGACTAGGGCTATAAATATCTCGCCCAGCTTCTCCTCGCGCAGCAAGGCTGCGCCGGGCTAATTTAATGAGTGAAAGGGGTGAGAAAGAGCGCTTGAGAGGAAAAATGCAAGAGATAAACAGACTTAATAATAGACAGAATAAAACAGCATTGAATGGGTTCGACAAGGATTCCAGATCTAATGGGAGAGAAACGAATTCAGTCGTTTTCCTGAGATGAACAGTCAGGCCTTTAACTCTCGTCTCATCTCTCTAGACACACAGTGTGCTTGTATTTCTTATTACAGTATCTTACTTTAGAAGGCTGACTGTAGTTAAAACCGATCCAGAACTAGCAGTTGTTTAATGGATATAGCTGCACTTTGCGTTGTGGTTTAGGCCATATACACGTTCAGATTATCATTCAGGTTCTTCGATTAAGTTCGATTTCGATTTCAAATCAAGGTTTTAGATCATAGTCTACATTTATGATAAAATAAGATTAATAAAGAATATCTTACTCTGTATACAGATTTGGAACTACTCGAAGGCGAGTAAATGATGACAGAATTTTCATTTTTTTGGGTGAAGTATCCCTTTAAAGGGTTTGAATCGCATTTATCACAAAAGTGAAAATCTATGCTTGAATTCGCTTTGGAGAAAAAGGTATAAATAAATATACTGCAGAGAGAAGTCGTCTCACCTTTAAAGAACACAAACTTGCCGTCGGATCTCTCGTAAGCAGCGTCAATGCGGGGAGAAAGACCCTTCCAGAACTGCTCGATGAGCATGGGATAGCCTTCCTGTACCTTGTTGTTTCGCAAACGCCAGAACCAGCGATCCTATGATGAAGAAAAGATTATCTGGATTAACAATACAATATAAAACTTCACAGGAGACTAATCTTTAAGTAAAACCTTTGTTGATAGCATATTTACTATCTCTATCAAAAGTTACAGTAAAACACAGCAATTCACCTTAAAAACAAACATCTCCCGCCGAAAGAAGGCCACCGTGTTGAAATTGCCGTCACAGATATTGGGTTTGCCGTTACCGGAGGATGGGCGGTCTCCGGAGGGTGGACGAGCGGGCCGGGACTGCCGGTCATGTTTTCTGTCTGAGGTGGAGTGTGTTCGGCGTGCAGGTAGTGTAGGAAGAGGACGGGTGGGCTCCAGCATGGCTGTGGGTATACCTGCAAAAACACATGATCCTTAAAGGGATAGTTCACCGAAAAATGAAAATTCTGTCATCGTCTACTCTCCTCTCGTCATTTCAAACCTTTATGACTTTCTTTCACAGAACACAAAAGAAGATATTTTGAAGAATGTTGGTAAATGAACAACGGTGGTACCTATTCACTTCTATTGGTTTTGTGTCCATACAACAGGAGTGAATGGGAGCCGGCACTGTTCCGTTACCAACTTTCTTCAAAATATCTTTTTATGTTTTGCAGAAAACATAAAGTCTTACAGGTTTGAAATGACAAGAGGGTCAGTAAATGATATCAGAATTAAAATTTTCGGTTGAACTATCTCCTTAATACGTAAACAATTCTTTTAAATAATTTTTTAAGCAAACTGTCAGCAATAAAAATGAAGAATTAAGAGCAGTGAATGGTTTTCCTGTCAATATTCTTGTATGATTAATATCAATCAATAGCTTGCATTTACAGTGCAGGTCTAATGCATCTATCTGACATTTTGACACAAATCTGTTATTTGTTTACATTTATTTAAGAAATAGTAATTCACAGAACACAAACATGCATGCAAGCGAGCTTTTAAATCTACTCTCTAGCGTCATATATTTTACACATCATCATCCATCATTTTAGTCCCTATGATATAATAATATTGGATTCAAGCTAATAAAAGAATCATTAAAAAATGATAATAATAATACAACTGTACCATAGATTTTCTGGATGCCCTGAAGATCGTCCAGAGGCAGTTTGAAGTTGTGCGTGTCCATGTACTGGTAAAAGGGGGCCATGATGGCACTGGGGTCATTAGAATGTTCCAGACCCAAAGCATGTCCTAACTCATGTACCGCCACGAGAAAAAGGTCATTGCCTGTAAAATAAAGGTTAAAGGTCAACTGCACAGTTCAATCCATTTGGAGGACAATGTGCGTTCATGAATAAATCAGTTTATCATGTAATTCCAACCAAAATAGTCTGCCATGTGTGAACAGAATGATGGAAGCAGCAGAATTTCATACGCAAGGCCTGAGGCTCTGAATATTTCATGTGTAAATTAGTGCATTTTGTTAAAAGCAGACCAGAATGATAATGGCTCTCATATACTGTAAGACCATCAAACGCTGAATCAGCGGAGGATAAAACCTCCAGTCTGTTATTAAAGGCTGGAACTGGAAGGCAGTGTTCCAGTAGCTTAATTTGTAAAGCTGGGTTAGCAACATAAAGGTCATGGGTTCGATCCCCAGGGAGGACATATACTGCACTGTAAGAGAATTTGCAGTTTTGGTTGATCCGTTCCTGTCATCATTTGCAAATGCATAGAAGCCAATAATCAACATAAAATATAAAAGGCACGTAAGGGGTGAATACTAACAATTGTGCATCCATCTCAATCTCCAAAGCAAACAACTCATCCGCAGAGTAAACTGCATGTGAAAAGCACTGCTTGTACCGAGAACCCAGCGTACATGCAAAAGAACATCGTGTGCATTGGTTGTGAATCTGAGCTATTACCAGAACATGACTCAGTTGAGTCTCACATGTTCATGTCTTTGTAAACAGAGACATGACACAATCCCTCGGATCACAAACATACCCTGATTTCTAAGTCTCGAGTACATCTAGTTTACAGGCTGCTTGCCTTTGTATTTCCTTTCTATGCCTTGCCCTCTTCATCTCCCATCGTGCACTATTTCTTTCCAATTTAACCGTCTAATTCATTCTTTGTCTCTTTCAAAATAACCAACAATGTATTATGAGCTCAGCTCACTCCTGTGATATCATTTGAAATAAATGAAATACACAGCCCGGCATCATAAATACAGATATTGCTGTGAGAGGTAAAGCGGTTACTTTAGATCTGTATACACTAGGGTAGATATGGTGTATAGAGATAAATGTGTAGACTTGTAGGTGAAATGTGTGTGTGTACGTGAAGGGGGTACAGATTCTGTGATCTATAAAGCGTGCACTTAAACTGCTGACAATGCAGCACCCGGGCAAAGATAACAGGGTAAATATGCTCAGCGCAAACGGGGCTGATGCTGGCGAAATAACTTCCGAAGCTCTCAGCTTCCTTTGTATTTCCCCTGCGGTACAGATGTTCCTCAGCTCTTCTCTGGTTAACCCTCAGAGATCTGAATCCCAACAGATTTGCTATACAGTATCTTACTGTTTCCTCGTTTCTTTTTTTAGAAGTTTCTAAAATCAATTTTCAATCAAAAACTTATACCAATCAAACCCATCGCATACATTTACAGATTTTTCACGTATTTTGAAAGTGGTAAAAAATCGTCAAACTACTGAAAAAGACTGCAAATGAACAAGAAAAAACAGAAAAACAAGTGTTGTTTTTCTGGTATGTTTTTCTCTTAGCTGCCAGAAATGTTTTACATTTTTTATCAGTGAAAGGGATATTTCACCCAAGTCATCTTTTACTCACCCTCAGGTTGTTTTAAACCTGTATGAATGTATTTGTTCCGATGAACACAGAGAAAAATATTTGGAAGAATGCTAGCAATTTTCAGTTCGAGGACATCACCCACTACCATAGAAGGAAAAATTATTGTAGATTTTTTTGTTCTGTTGAACACAAAATGTGATATTTTGAAGAATTTAGGGAAATAAACAGTTCTGGGGCACCTTTGACTTCCATTTAATTTTTCCTACTATGGTAGTCAATGATGTCCCGGAACTGAAAATGACTAACATTCTTCCAAATATCTTTCTCTGCGTTCATCAGAACAAAGTATTTATACAGGTATGAAATTACATGAGGGTGAGTAAATGATGATAGAATAATTTTTTTGAGTGAACTATCCCTTTAAGTTATTGTATTTATAGTTAAAAAGCTACAGAAATCTCATCTATGGCTAAAATAACATTCATCACATCTATTCAACATTAAAGGTGAAACGATTTCTGAGAAATGCTGTTGAAAACTAAAATCATCTAAAAATCTGAGCTGCGATCTGTAACTTTTGCCTCTCTATCACCATCTCTGTTTGAAACATAACATTGCAGGTTACTTTACACGTTTATCTTTACGTGGGTGGATGTCAAATGATGTCAAACTGACCTTTTCCATGAAATTGTACCTGACGGCTCAACTTTTAAAACATTTTTGTAAGTTCATACCGTTGTGAATCATATTTCGTTGTGTAAGTAGACAAATTTGAACACAAATGTTTTATGTACTTGTTTTATGTTCTTTTTAACCAAGTAAAGTCACAGATTGCGGTTTTAAATAAAAAATTGTTAAAAGTCACAACACATCCTAATTTGATCATAACAGCATCACACTCACCATCATGATTGGCATTTCCCAGCGTCCAGGGCTCATCTGAGTCGAAGTGTGTGTCTCCGCCAATCCCGGGACCGGGGAAGTACGCGTGAGCTAAAAAACCTCCCTCTCCGTCGAAGGGGGAACTGTCACCGTGGAAACCGGAGGCAAAGAAGATCATGATGTCGGCCTCTTTACCCTCATTTTTGATCTCAGAATAAGCCACTTCCTGAAAGGTCAACGGGGTCACGGTTTGCCAGACGTCAAAGGCCTGACGAATCGCCCTCTGAGTGTCTTTCTCACCCACCTTGGGGGTGAAATTATGTATGCTGGAAACAAGAAGAGGAGAGAGAATATAAATGAAAGATTAAATGCATATCTGATGAACCATCGAGCCAAGTATCCACATAATGAAACACCTTTAATATACCTACATGAACATGAACATTTATAATTAACTTCTTACACAGCAAGGCTTGATAGTTTCTGCTGTACACACACTTCTCAACAGTTGCATTAATCTGTATGAATTAGCTCACCAGTAAACCGAATGAATGCAGTTGAATGCGCACTGCTGTGTTGTTACATAAGAATTAATCTGCATCAAAAATTTCCTTGAATATGGGGCAAAAAGTTAAACCAGGCCAAACACTAAAGGCACAAGCAGATGGCCGCATATGACACAGAACTGCAGGCGCACGCAAGTGCGAAAATCACGTTTAATTAACCAGCGACTGTAAACCAGACACAACCCTACATCAGATGATAACTGGAATTAATAAAGCCTGAAAAAGGACCAAAGCAAAACGATGTTTGCATATTATCTAAACGCTTTAATGTGTAGGCCAATAGGAATGAACTGTGAGTATAAAACATCCCAGAATCCTTTTATATTGGACTTCAATGCCCTAACTTGACAACTTTGATTTTGAAAACAACTAGAGTAATTTGAAGTGAAATTAAAGAAATTTGATTTGTTTGACTTTTTTCTTTACTTGTGTTATATCAATGCAGCAAATTAGAAGCTGTAACCGTAAACAACTGAACTCTGCCCAACATTATTTTATTATAAAATATATTTTAGATAATATGTAGATTATTTAAATTAAGATATGCTATAAATCCCACAACAAAATCTCTACTAGTATATACCATCCTTTACTCTACAAAAAAATAAAAATCAGACTGGGTTTCAGGCGAAATAATAGCCAAGTGAACCACTCATATCATCAGTCTGTCATCTTATATTTTCTGTCCACCTCCAGGCATAAACTTTATAACCTGCTATCTCCTACTTTCTTTTTCTCTCCCAGCCGATGAACAAAATGATGAGCTGTAACAAATATAAACACAAAAATATTGATGCTGTTATGTCTGGACGCTTAAACAAAGAGATTGCAGTTCCGTTTGGCACTGTCAGCTTTGCTGAAACCACTCTTCACCTTTAAAGAATAAAGGGAAGATAATACTCAACAAGATAGCTTCAGCCAGACGCCTAATGGGCCTCCATTACAGATAATCAAATCACGCGAGGTGCAGTTAGTTACAGGCATATGGAGTTTTTGGAATGCTTCCCTGTGATAGCCTACAATCCTCATTGATCTATAATGAGTAAATGTAGTTTTTGAAGGATCTTCTGCCTCACACAATCAAGTAAAGCGTTCAGTAACTCTATCTATCTAGATGCGCACTTTACCTGTACGTAATCTTTTTGTCCCTCCATTTTTGTCCGGTGAGGGCGTAGCGTTTATTTCTCCTTCGGCGGCTGATGTGAGGATGGTCGGGAACACCACAGCGAGGTTTTCTCATCCACCTTAAAGAGATGATAACAATGAGCGACAACAAATCCCACAGTTCACCGTGATATGCGGTTTTCATATAAATGAATAGAAAACATTAGCTTAAAATTAGCCAGCCTTTACAAGCGTGCAGAATAAATACAGTTCTGTAAAACAACTCTCTTCAATACAGCCAAACATCGCAAAGGTATGCAAGTCACTTTCGCCCACAGCCTTTATTCAACACTCTTTTGTTATATCAAATAATTTTGAGGTGACAGTAATATTTAGTACAATGTTAAAGTGCTGCATGTTTTATTAATAAACTATCGTACGATATATGCTATATAAATACAGTATACTTTGCGTGACAGTAGTAAAAATCACATGTAGCATCTAAAAGCATGCAGTCTCAAAGACACAATATCATCATCACCAATAACTTGAAATTTAACATATATGGGCATCATTTTTACACCAATAGAAAAACACTTGTCGTATACAGAGAGAGTTACTTACTCGATGGTGGTTTGGTCAAGGACTCCTGTCACTGGAATGCCATAAAACCGCTGCATGGCAGCTACCGCCGACTGCATGGCTTTCTCCGATCGCAGGTCCGATGTTCGGATGTCATGAGGGAGCAGGTAGCCATAGTTCTTCAGCCACGTCTGAGAAGAGATGAAGAGAGAAGTTCTCATGCATGCTAATTTTAGAAAGAATATATCACATACAGTAGGATGTAGATTTATTATGTCAGGCAAATCTACCTGCATTTCTGTTTGTAACATACAACCGCAGAAAAAAATATTTCTAGTTATAGAAATAATATTTTAATTTGAAATTTGGGAGAAATAGTGTTAGTAGTAGTTCACAGAATGTAACAAAATGTATCATTTACCTAAACACTTACCTACAAATAGTAAATTCAGAAATACTTAGAATAATGTTAAAATGGTCTCTTTAATGTTTATATATCGTGACAAAAAACTGCTTAGACATCTTAATAAAAGAACAAGGGGAGTCACACACAAACTTATCAAAGCTTTCTAGCTCATCCACCTAATGCATACACTATTGGTTCTCTCAGTTGCTTAGCTTATGCTCCTTGATCTGTACGCGTTTAAGAACATAAAAATAAACTCGAACAAACTTATATAGAAGGTTCCAATCCTCATTCCCATCATCTCAGTGTTCTCGGCTTTCATCTCTCCCTACGGACCGGCACAGCGGAGAAGCAGTAAGCAAAGCCCTCATTTCAAAGCGGAGCACACGAGGAGAAGAGCTCTTTAATTGAGCTCATGACTTGGGGTCCATTTTCAACATGAATATTTTACTGGAGTTGCTTTCCTTTTTCTTCACAGCGTGAAGCGAGACCCATCAGAAATGCTTGGGTCACTGATTAAATCGATCGAAATCGATCAATACACTGTACCTGAGAGGTTGACCTGTAAACTTTATTCAAATAAAGATTTGTTCCTTCTTAATAGGACCTGTAATATATAGAGTGAATTCATAACAACAAATATTACCAAAAATAACATTTAGGTCAAGTGACTAATACAAATAAACCAACAGAAACAAGAAAATACTGTGAAGATGTATTTAAATGTTGAAATATGAAAGTATTTACAGCTCATTCACTCATTCTTAACCATCTTTGTCTATCCATGTGCATCTATTATCGAGTCTATAATGGTACCATCATTTTGCATATTCATTCAAAATGCTGAAAAGCAACTTCACATTGCACAGACTCTTCTTTGACACAACTGGCTCAGCCTCCATGGTAACAGCAGCGCTGCACGGCCTCTTGGGAAATCGTAGCCATTAAATAATTCACCAACGCTGTTACTGGTGCGTCATTATAGGATGGCATACAGCGAATTCTGAAACCAACGCTAGCTCTAACAATACACATCTCATCCGATTGGAGAAAGAGGACGGGTAGAGACTTTGAAAAATCTGACATCTGAAGAACACAAAAGAGGGAGACAGGACAGCTCCATGAGTAATAAGCTTTGTTCAGCCTCAGGTCTCTTTTTGATCTGGCACTTCATTGCAATTCAGTTTAAAGTCTGACATTCACATTTGTCTGCGAATCTAAGCGAACAGATGTTGTCGTGAACAGTTTTTTTAATTAACCTTGCATTGACCTTATAAAGAATCTACTGCTGAGTATTATGAGTAACAGCAGCTATTAAAGGGATATTTCATCCTGAAATTAAAATTTTGTCATTTTTTACTTGTGATTTCAAACCTGTATGACTTTCTTTCTTCTGCACAACACTACAGAAGATATTTTGAAGAATGTTGGTTAACAAAATCCGTTGGTCACCATTCACTTCTATTATATGGAAACAAAACCATGTCGACATTCTTCAAAATGTGATCTTTTGTGTTCTGAAGAAAGAAAGAAAGTCATACAGGTTTGAAATTGCCTGAATAAATGTCAAAATAAATGTCAAATAATTTTCATCTTGGGTGAACTATCCCTTTAAGTATTAAAGATGAATAACCTTTAACAAGGAACTCTACAGTAATAATTTAACATTCAAAGGTCAAAAATGATCCTGGCCTCTACATTTTTATATATTTATATATATATAATGAATATAATATATGTTATTATATTAAAATACATGTAATTATATATTTACAGGGCTGGGAAGGTAACTTTTAAAATGTATTTCATTACAGATTACAAAATACATGCTTTAAAAGGTAATCTGTAATGTATTTCGATTACACAAATTTTGTCACTTAATCTATATACTTTTGAATACTAATAAGGTACATAAAATAAAGTTATCACCAAACAGAGGACTTGGCTTTGCATATTATTTTAAACAACAGCAGTTTTACAGTTTTCCCTCATTGGCGAGTTAAAAACTCAATTGTGAGGAAAAAGTAAAAAATATAAATAAATAAATGACAGTAAAATCCCAGCCCTGTTATTTATATATAAAAATGTTTGGACATATAATAAAAAACCTGAAAAAACTTCTCTTTCTTCACTAGTGTGATTGAATTTAGCTTTAATTTGAGCTCCAGATCAGATATTGGATTAAAAATGCGAAATAGACATTTTTTATACTGTAGCTGCTTCCTGAAATACTAACATTTTTTCAATAAAAACACTGTAAAAAAGAGCCCAACTCAAAACTTTTGTAGTAACTGGTAACATCTAAACATTTTTATTAGTGACTCAGTTGAGGTTTTATACATTTTTCACTTGTCTTTTCAACAGGCATTTGTGAAATTTACAAAACTTTAACTGAGCCAATAATAATAAAAAAATACAGTGAATTATTCTGTAAAAGAATAAACAAACATTCTCAAAATTTTGCTTTTAAAATTACAGTACAGTTATTCATTACCACAAATAGCTCAGGACTTCTTTCTTTGCACAGCTGTTCCTGAAACTTGAAATGCTTTCCCTGCCAGGTGGCACAAAGCGATGATATTCTACCTCACAAGCAGCATCCAGTAACGTTTGTTAAGACGATCTTTGCTGGCAAAACAAAGACAGAGCTGACGGTTTCTTCTTTGTGTTAAGAAACTAGTGATTGTGATTTAAAGTAAATAAGCATACACTTAAATATTTTTTTATAGAAAATATATATATATAATATACATATAAAGTATTTAAACTAGGAGAGATTCTTTCTTTTAAAGGTGCTGTGTGTAATTTTTCGGAGGATCTATTGACAGAAATGCAATATAATGTACATAACTATGTCTTCATAGGTGTATAAAGACCCTACATAATGAAGCGTTATGTTTTTATTACCTTAGAATGAGCTATTTCTATCTACATACACAGCGAGTCCCCTTACATGAAATTCACCATGTTATTACAGGAGCCCTAAACGGATATACAGACCACGTAAATACATTATCTCCTTCGCCAAAGAAGCGAAAACATGACGACGTATTTGTCCTGTGTCAGCCTCCTTAGTGTTTCAAAAAGGAGAAGGGGTGGAGTGAGCCATTGGTTGCAATTCGTATCCTTACAGCTAGATGCCGCTAAATTTCATACACTGGACCTTTTAATCTTAACACAATATCATCTGTTGGATTTGGCATAATGCTTATGGCACCCACAATGACATGCTACATAAAATGTATACACAAAAAGAGGTTAAGAAGTCCGTGTGAGTCCAATTACATTGGACAGCCCTGCTGAAACAGCACAATCTTTTTTCCATGAGCCTGTCCAGATCTCAAATAGCGCCCGATTATTACCTCATCTTGATATCTGCTGTAATGTAATCTGGGCAAGGTTTCACATGTTATACATCAAATAAACAACCCGACTCTCTGCTGAGTGCTGACAGATCAAATTAACCATCAATCTAGTTCCTAAAATGTAAGACATTTACTGCTCCTGCAGCTCAATTGGTCAAGCAATACCAAGGTCATGGGTTCATTTCCCAAGCAGCCCATGAATTTGATAAATACTCAATTAGACTGTAAATTTGATATGTATAAAACATCTGCCAAATGCATTTAAAATTGAATATTGAACCTGCATACAACAGCTTCAGTAATGGTGTGTTTCAAAACATGGAGAACATACAGTATGAAATGACTGTTTATATATACATATATATAGATAGATATTAGTATAGAAGCATAAATATTTCTCTAGAATATGCCATTAAAATCATGTAACGTGCAGTACCGAGCATACACATCCTGGTATTTAAAAATTATTGCTGGCACTAAAGATTGTGATCACAGCCAATTGGCCGGTTGAAATACAAGATGCGCTGATCATGTGATGTGGTGTGTTATAGAAGATGCTAAACCTGCCTTCGTCCAGACATTGTGTATTTTGTAAGCATTGATCAGGTGCTGCATGGCATTTTGTGTTTCTCATTTCACATCATCACTGAAATCAATAAATGTCTGGATACAGACAACGAAAAGTGGACGTCTGAGTCGGGCTTGTGTTATTTACCTGTTCTATTTGGATTGTTCTATAAAAGGTAGGGCTGTGCAATTAATCGAAAATTAATTGTAAATTTTGACCTGCGATTACAAAAACAAAATAATCGAGGTGAAACGATTATTGTGCTGCATTTCATTTAGCATTTTGCTCTTTTCTTGTGGTATAAATCCACAGCGCACCCCTTTCCTTTACAGCGGTTCAGCTGTGCTATTTCTTCACATTTCTTTTTCAGTTGAATTTACAGTTTGAAAGCCAAGTTTATTTATTTTTCTATGTTGTTTTAAAAGTGAATGAGTAATCGTATTAAATAATCAGGATCTCAATATTGGCCAAAATAATTGGTATTATTATTTTTGTTTTAATCGAGCCGCCCTGATAAAAGGGATAGTTTAGCCAAAAATGAGAATTATTTAATCATTCACTCACCCTCGTGTCATTTCAAACCTGTATGATTTTCTTTCTTCTGCAGAACACAAAAGAAGATATTTTGAAGAACGTTGGTCACCATACAACATCGACCCCGATTGACTTCCATGGTATGAACACAATAACATTTCTCAAAATATCTTCTTTTGTGTTCCACAGTATAAAGAGTCATACAAAGTTTCCTATGCTCTATCAAATTTATACACACTACACGCAGCGGTGCTTGAACATACAACGGTAGGTAGAATAAGGTTGAGTCTGGATCAAATATGTCTTTTACCATCATTTCACCCAAAATAAGAACAAAAACACGACGTCAAGGAAATAACCAGATATGCAGCAAATAAAAGAGACACAAAAGACAGTCGCAGTGAGACAAACAGAGCAAGACGGAGAAAGACAGGGAGGGCGATGGAGAGAGGCAGAAAACGAGAGCGTACAGTAGATGCTGGAGTGGGGGAGGGGAATGAAGGAGAGACGCTCGCACAAAGACTCACAGGAGAGATGCTGTGCCTGTATCCTTTATAGCCAGACAAAAGAACACAGATCAAACGCTTTCAAAACCACAACGATTAGCATCATAACATGACCTTGACTTTCCCAAATTCATTGTTAGCTTTGCAGCTGATCGAGTAACCAAAGGTGGCCACCAGGAACAACAACCATTAAAAAAATTCCAAGCGTTTCACAGATAAACAACATTTCAACAGGATGTGAAGTTTTGTTTTAAAGAATTCACTTAAAGGGATGGTTCACCCCAAAACAAAACTTCTGTCATCATTTATTCTCCCTCATGACATTTATATGACGCTTGGGTGGAACACAAAAGAAGGTATTTTGAGAAATGGCTCTGTGGTTTTGTGTCCGTACAATGGAAGTCAATGGGGACCAATGTGGTTTGGTTACCACCGTTCTTCGAAAGATCTTCTTTTGTGTTCTGCAGAAGAAAGTAAGTCATACGGATTTGGAAAGGCATGAGGGTGATAAATGTTTTTACAATATTTGTGTAAATAAGTGAGGTATTCACTGGCCGTGTGTGAATATTTCACAGTATTTGTGGTAAATAAATGAGGTTTTCATTGGCCTTGTGCCCTTTTCCTCGTACGTTTAATTTCTCCCTCAGCATGTGGCATCTTAAGGAGACACATTCAGGCCAAATTAGACTTTTATATGAGGAAACTGTGTCATCCATCCTTATTTAGATCCCAGAGTCAAAGAGAACTGCTTTTATCTCACCCAGCGTGATCTTTCACTGATATATATATGAAATGTGTTTCAAGCACACATGCAGGTTTGTACATTTGGATGTAAAATGAAAGCTACAGTATTCACCGTATCTACAATACAAAAACTTTATACTAGAGATGCACCGATATATCGGCCGTTAATCTGTATCGGTCGATTAAAGCAATTTTTCGGCTATCGAAAATGCATTGAATTTGTGCTCTGTATATTTATTTTTTTAAAACATCACCAACCTGATTTTCAATATGAATTCTCATTATATGAATTAATAACATTCAGAAAGCTAAGAAATGTTCATTTAATCTTCAGAATCGGTCTCGGCACATATCACATAATAGGGTATCTGGGGAGAAATTTAGTATAGGTGCATCTCTTTCTTTATTCATATGAAAACTTTGTTGAGAAAGTCTTAAAAATGTTTTGAGGATCATGACTCAATTACTGAAACTGAATAGATAAACATGTTTAACACCATCTGGGGCTGGTTTCTCAAATCATTCTCTAGAAGAAAATCTAGCTCTTTAGCTTTCATTATTAAAAAAACGGAGAGCTTTTTACGTTATTCTGGGACAAAGTGACTCGAAATGATGAGGGTCACAAGTATTATGCTGTAGTGACACACAAAAAGTATTATAATAAGTATTTTTTTTAACGTCATTATAACCGTTTTATTTACCGTTGTGTGTGATTTTTAAAGATATAACGATAAATACGCTAATGCATCAGAGAGCAAAACAACAGATTTCTTCACAGCGTTCAGCACAAATCCACTGGGGACTGAAGGAGTTGCTCAGCACACTCCAGAGGCTTTGAAGATGTTCTTACAAGGCTTTGCCGTCAGAGATGCAAAATTAGGCCAAGTATATATGACATATTTGTATCTACACAGCCAAAGACTGTAATGCACATGGTAGTTCGATATGATATATATTCATATACAGTACATAGTATGCATAAGATCCTTCAACAGACACAGAGGCTTTATACAATCATAATAAACAAAGATGTCAGTCATTGAATGTAAAAATGTAGAATGACCCTTAAGCCTGCTAACCAACAGTCGCAACAGATTTGGCATTTAAATATAAAATGATGATGTAAGATATGTAAAATTTTGAGAAATGTTTGGTCTTTTGTGTCCATACAATGGAAGTCAAAAGTCAAGAAAAACACCTCCTTTGTGGTCTGAAGATAAAAGAAACTCGTACAGGTTTGGAATGACATGAGGGTAAGTAAATCACGAGAATCATCGTTTTTTTTCGTTCTTAAGGGTGAGTCACGTATACATACATTATACGTGCACTGAGTGATTATATTCAAATCCAACAAATTGTTGGCGGTGAAATGAAACTCTCAGATGGAGAGAGCAGTCTAAACACACTGGGTGCAACTTCCCAGACGCTAGAACTCACAGCTGAAGAGGTTTCACATCTCCAGGGGCCCAGACATGGAAGGAGAAATCAATCGATGGTTCGGGGAAAGCACTGAATCAGATTTGAAATTCTGCACGACTGTCTAATCTAGCAAAACCACCAAATGACCAGAAAGCTCCACTATGGGTTCTATTAGCAGTCCATCATGAGAATGGTATTGAAGAAAGCTAATACAGAAACAGAGCAAATTGGAAAATAGGTCAGAACTTGGGCTTATAAGAACCCAAGAAATACTCTGTTTTGAATTCTCTGCCATCATGGTAGACTCCAATTAGATGCACCCTGTCGGAAATAATGGTCAAAAGATGACCGTCCCTGGGACAGTATCATTTAAAAAGGCCCTGACTTGTTCCATTTAGGTACTGAAGCGGGTACCACCTCAGTGACAGGTTGGGTACTTGTCTTCTCCTTTTTTCTGATGGTGCACTCCAACAATGTGAGAAGTAATATGCGTTAGTATCAAAATACTACAATTTAACATGGATTTAAACATTTTCTAAATACAGTGTCAGTATTAGCCCATGTAAAAGCCAAAACTAAGATGACTTTGTTTTTCTTGGGGGGGGGGATGGGGGTGTAGGGGTTGTGCTATCGGGCACCAAATATGTATTGAGGGATTGTTAACTGTAAGTCTGAGCACTTAGAAAACTAATAGTCGGAGTTGAACACTTTGTAATAATGAAATTACCGCTTGCTATAGTTTGATGAACATGTCCTAATAAAGACTTTGAAGCATCAACCTTCTCTATGGCCTATGAAGATAACAGCCAACAGCTGTCATCCACTAAAGCAGGTGTCATATGGCCTGCTATAAGCATATCACCGTCCTTCCGAGTCATTCGCACCTTGTCGATGAAACATTTATGACAGTTCGCTGAAAAAAAAGAAACAGCACTCAAATAACACTATTTAAAAAGTCTCATTTGAATTTTCTGTACTTTAAACAAAGTCTCATTTGAATTTTTTGTACTTTAAACAAAATACTTCTACGGTTTATAATTAAATGGCAAGGTGATTTTATTAAGAACAGGGTCAGACAGCTTAAACAACATACATCACTTCCACACACAAAATGCATGTACAAGTTATGATCGGATTTGATTTAATCAGTAATTTAAGTCTGTTTTCTCCACATATTGTCTGCTAAAGCATTATTACACTGGTGGAAAAAATGAATTAAAGAGAAGATCTATTTAAGTTCTTATCAAAGACTGTCTTCTGCAGAAACTTTTAATCTCTGCCAAAATCAATATTCGTGGCATACGCAAAATATAAAAGAGTTAAATATTAACAACTATTTTGTTTTGGCTGTGCTGGGGCAATACAGTAAGAAAAAATATCTTCAAATCAGCTATGAGGCAACAATCCAAAGCGAGTACAAACTGTAGCCTGCTCACTGCATGACTCACGAGGTAGAACAGAATGGTCCGAGACGACTGGTTTGAATAGATCTAGACAGAAAAGCTGGCACAAGAAAAGGACCATCATCCTCCCCAGCTGCCATTATCATTTTTCTCATTAGGAGCTCCACCCGGATCCTTATCGTCAACCCGCTCCAATAAAGAAAACGTGTCTGGCTGGACAATGAAATCAAGACTAGTAATCCTGATTATATTCTCACGGTTGTTTACGGTTCGCTTCATCCAAACTGAAGTGAACAACTACAAAAGAAATATGTTTAAATCCCCTCGCAAGCCACCACTGCTTCGGTGATGAGGACTGATGCTATTAATAATGTAATTTAGTGAAGCAGAATGCGGCCAGAGAGATGAAGATATAATCTATATAATGTAGTAAAATCCGATATTGTAATCTTTAAAGACTACGCTCTGAGAACAGAATCTGCAGTTAACGGGATCATCACGACGAGATTAGTTTTGATGGGATGTAAATATTGAAACCTGTTTTTTCTCCATTTTCAATATCCAGCAAGCAACATTGTTGAAAACTGTAAGGAGCACGAATTGGTAAAAGACTGGAGATGTATTTGTCTTTCCAATCTGGTTGTCTATTGTAATGTAAAAACTGGGTCACAGAGCTGGCTATAGCTCATCTTTATTTTTTCAGCTACTGTAAAAATATCACATCTTCACTGCTGGGTCGTTCACTATTTTGTGCAAATCCAAATACTGATTTTTTATGTTTTTATTTTCATGGTGTAATATACATTACAATATTTGCCTTTAGCTACTATGTAAAAGCATACTGAGGATTTTATGCATACTTTTACATAAAAGCCACTTGCTATAGGTCACTCTCATGAACGAAACAAAGAGATGGGATGGGGGGGGGTTAACACATCCTGGCATGAGACCGAAAAAGGACCATGACCATCATAGAAATACATACATCTATTGTGTCTTTCTGCTAAACCAACTAAAAGATGAAGGTTTTGCGTAAGAGTAAACACATCTATATATATAAACTGTATATATTTATGTTCACTGTATATTTTATTTTCTAAATCAATCTACTGTCGATATAAAGAAATGTTTTATGTTTAAATAATGTAAAACAAATTAAAATGGCAAGATCTCGAGTGACTAACCCGCTGCCACAACAAGGCTGAATCCAGAACTGTTCTGGTGAGCTTTGCCTCTCTACTCAAAAGCATCCCTGCCTATCACATCAATAATGGAGGAGCCTATATTTGGAACACATACAAAAGCAGTATCTCTACTTCAAGACAAAAGCATTATGTGGCTATAAATACAACCTATATAGAGATGGGATAGTATCATTAATCACATTTATTTGAAGATCTTTGACAAAAATGATTTTGGTGGCACATCTGAACTGAAGCTCTTTGTCCTGTTTGTGTGTCTTAAACGTATGGTATTGTAAAGGCATGTTGCCTACAACAGAGACAAAAGATATGTAGGGTATAATATGGAGATGCACGTGAAGTGAGTGGCGCAATGAAATTATCCAATTACTGGCAACCTGATAATGGCTTTAGTGTGCTGTATTTCCTGGAAGAGCTCACATCAAACACTTAATGTCTGTCTGGAGCCCAATGTAAGGCAAAATGGAGCAGAGAAAGAATAACAATTCGACGGATGACATGTGGATGGTTGGGTTGCATTGTTATTGTTGCAGCTGCAGCTCTATACCTGAACTACATTTTTATAAATATAATAAAATATACAATTTAATGCAACGTAATATATAATATTTCTTAATATACATTTGTTCCATAAATATTATTACTGTTTTGTAATATCGCAAATGTGTTTACTGGCTACTATTTAAAACGACTAGATAAATCTGTTATAAAAAAGAAGAAAATGTGCATTGCTTGTTTGTATGGTGAATTAATATATTCATCTCGTAATCGTTATTTAACACTTGACCTACATCTGAAGCTGTATTCTAACAAGCATCATCTACCCAAAACATGCGCGTAAAGATGAACCTGCGCTATAATGTGTCCATACGTTGACGCTGAATGAAACGCTCTTTTAATCGGTGCCAGCAGAGCAGATCATGGTGGGCATCTCATCCTTCCACCTACCTCAACAATAAACGTTCTCTCTTCTCCACATACAGACACGACCCAGAAGAGGATGTGGAAATAGCATGTTTTCCAACAGAACCCCGGGAGCCCCGTCTTTCTCCTCCTGGCTCCCACCCCCGCCATGACCGTCCCCAAATTCCCCCCACTGTCCGCCGTTGATTTCCAGGCTTGAGTCCCGTGTCTTTATAATTTCAGTAAGAATATTCCTGAATACGGTACTCTCCCAAGCCCAGCCTTAAATACGCATTGCCATCTTTGCGCCTCGTTCGTTCGGATGATGCTGCGCTTCTGATGCTCTCGAGCGAATGCTGCACCTAAGCGCTCACATCCCCGCGCGCTCGCACTGTATTGTTTGGAGCAAGGATGGAGAGAGAGAATCGGCTCGTTTGACGTAATTCGACTCAATGCATCGTTCAAAACGAGGCTGTTCGTTGAGCCGGTTGTTGCTTGTGCTCCAAAGCGATAAATAAACCAGACAATTCAAAAAGAATTACGCGATTCGCTTCGACGGATTCATTCAAATGATTCAACGAGTCGTTTGCGTTTTAAACGTCACCAGCGTCAGCGTGCACGAGCTCGGAAGAGAAATACCATAGCCATGGCTTTACTACAGTAGGCTAATTATACTGTAACTATTTGAGGGAAAAACCATAGTAACTACAAATGTACTATATTGTTATATTCGTTTGTTTAACCACAGCTATGGCAATACACGGTTATCAAAGCCAGGGAAAAGGGTATGAGACAAAACCTGCTTAGTAGGGGCCAACCTTTATTTTTAAGAGTTTACATTACAATATTATCAAAACTTACAATTATTCCATAAAAAAATACTTAATTTATAGGGGTTTTTGGACATTTACCACAAAAATAGGCCTATTGTAGGCTATATTTATGTGTTTATGAATGTGTATGAATACATTTGTATTAAGGAAACCTGCACATATCTAATGTTAAGGTGGGCCTAACTAAATGTGCCCCTTAACCAGAATGGAAAGCTGTCTGTGACTTTAAAACAATTATTTAGATTTACCTCAGAATTCAAATGGTAGGAATAAAATAATTGTGCATTCATTCATTTTAATATCCAAGAAGGGCTATGTTTTATATGATTACTATTGATTTAATCATGATGCATGGTTAAAAGAGTGATTTTATTGAGTTGTGGGCATGGCATCAAATACCACCTTATTTGTGATCTTCAGAGAAAATTGAGGCACGTGACGCAAATGAGATCAAATTATTGGTGCGTAGTATTAATTTCACTTCAACCGTAGGCAGTTTCATGCCCACTACATCCACAACACCTAGTGAGGTGACTGTTACTTGTTAAAGTCCCTGTGAAATTAAAAATGACAATTCTTATTTTTTCATGAAATATTGAAGAGTTTATAATAAATAGCTTATCAATGTGGGTAATTTTCTTAAAAATTAATGTACGCTTACAATCATCAGTTAAAATCTGAATAAAACTTCCGCCCTGCAATGACTATCCATCTAAAATGATGTAAATTAGATGGCTTGGGCGGAGCATCCGTTAACTCCTCCCCTTCCACTGTCAGTCTGCTGCCAGTTTCGTTTCCAAATGCAACGGCTGTTTTTATACATCCAATCAATTCGCAGTGAAAAACGCAAGCCGCGCCTCCTAATTTTATCCCTTGAAATTCCGTTTCACTCGGAAATGCGTCAGAATACGGAAGTAAAAACGATCGCAACTTCCGGTTCACGGGGACTTTAATGTCTATTTTTGCAAATGGCACTGAATTTGATTTCCATGTTGTTATTCCCTGCCTTCAACATAAACAATGATGTGAAAATACAAATTAGAAAGTGAATCATATTTGATTACCGTTATAACGGTGTAGGTAATCAGGGACAACAGCATATTTTATGGCAGAGAAAAGGTCTCCGGCGGCGAGAAATCGGAAGTCAGAGAGACTGACCGTGTGGCTGAGTGCACCACCTGGCCACGAGGCAACAAATCTGGGTCACAATGTGCAGAGCCTACACCAACCCTGGAGATGCTTGGATCTGTGAACAATGGGATGAAGGCCAGAGCTTCCAAAGATGAGCGGCAGGGGAGGCCTGATTTCTAACAGCCTCTCCATCTGGAGCTGTGTTAAAGCAAACCTGGTCAGACACACATTAAACAAGATCGAAATAATATACTGTACACACCTTGAAGCACAACTGAGATAATTATAAATGTATCAACAAATGACTAAAATACTGCATGTCTTCACAGAGTGTCCATAAAACCCAGTGTTACTCTGGCACTGGAGTGTGAATCTCAAACAGGCCAAAAACACGTTTCACCCACTCAGCAACCAACATCATCTGCAGTGAGGGAGAGAGAGAGAGAGAGAGAGAGAGTCTTTCTCAATCTGTGTCGCTCGCCCACATCTACCCTTTTTACTGTTACGGATTCAACAATTAGCACTTCAATGCAGGACATTATAGTCAGCGTTGTGTAAATAAAGGTTATATTTCAAAAGATTAATTGTACTGATCACTGACAAGTTTTAGAATGTTTACATTGAACAAGCATTTTTATGCAGCTATTGCTTTGTAATATCAGACATAGTGTAAACATGCTACAATATATAATGTAACATTAAAATGTATATTTAATGTAAAACTGCGGGATTTTCTTACCTTATCATAATTCAGATTGTTGAGAAAAGCCCATATTTTCTTCATAATTCAATCCCAGAGCACAAACCTACAGGATTGAATACCACTCTAAAATGTAACACTTAGAAAGCACCAGTAATGTATGTTGCCTGTTAATTTAGGACTTTTATTTCGGAGGCTGTTTTTTCACCTTATGATGTATATGTATGGATTCTGGATTGTTAGACCCCTGCTTCCGAATGCATTTCAAACACGTAGCATTGTTTGTGCGATGACGAACCTGGCCTTGGTTCAGCGGCTAAATGCATTACGTGTGTATATCGGTGAGTCATCGTAGGTCTGGGAGACATTAAACTGATTTTCTGTTCCAAAACATTTGGAGTGAAAACTAATCAAACCCATCTTTTCTTCCTGTTCTCTCTAGGGCCTCTAAAGGTCACTAAACGATAGATAGCTGTCCATCACAGCACATCCGAAATGTTATCTTTGGCCACAAACTCCTCCATCAGTTAGAAATGCAGAGGTGAGTGCTTAGTTGTGCAAACTTAAAGTCCCAGTGAAATTAAAAATGACAATCCTTTTTTTTTTTATGAAATATTGCAGCGTTTGTATTAAATAGCTTATCAATATGGGTCGTTTTCTTTTTAAAATTCATGTACCCTCATAATCTTCAGTTAAAATCTGAAAATGCACTTCTGCCCTGAAATGACTATCCATCTCAAATGACTGCTGGAACATCCGTTAACTCCTCCCCTTCAGCTGTCAGTATGCTGCCAGTTTAATTTCAAAATCAATGCAACAGCGGTTTTTAAACATCCAATCAATTAGCACTGAAGAATGCAAGCCACGCCCACTAGTTTTCTCCTTTTCACTCGGAAATGTCTCAGAATACGGAAGTAAAAATGATCGCAACATCCTTTAATATATGCTCTCGTATTAACGTAGGGGTAATGAATAGGTTTGCATATTTGCACTATGAACAACTAAAATACACTTACATGTGGAATAAACAGACCGACCTGAAGCTTATTTCTTGTTTTTGAGAATGCTGGTGTTCACGTTACACGTTATTTCACAGAATGGAACAAAAATGACCTAAAAACATACCTAAAAAACTGAAATTTATTTTGAAATGTATTTTAAAGCATAGACACAAATCCAACGCCTTATGACTTCCTTTCGTCCATAAAACATAAAAAGAGATCCAGTTGCCATTCACTTTAATTGCATTCATGCAGCAAAGCATCAATCTAAGCGATGACATGCTTTTTTTACTATCCCTTTGAAAGCATTTTTCAAACGTCATTTTTCATGATCATCTTACTTCCTAATGAAACTTTATTTGTCACCACAAGGGATCTCTGCAACCCTGTAATCTCCTGAATGAGGGAAAGATTGAACCCTTGGCCATGGGCTATGATGTTTTAAGTACCTTTACAAAAGCTAATACTAAAATCAGAAAAAGGAATTGAATGAAACATACATTGCTGCATTTTTCAAAAATTATTTTAACATAAAACAAGGAGCAAAACATTTCACTTTACCTAAAACAGGGAACATAAAATACAGACAAACCCATGAAGTTGTGCATGCACATGTAGCAAGAATGACTCAGTTTAATGTTATTTTAACCTTAATAATATACAGTCAGCCGGATATTATAACACAATTATCATCACCCTGTCTACATTTATTTATATAATCAGTTAATTTAGATATAAAAAAATGTATAGTGCATAACAATCTCTTGTACGCAGAAAAGCACACTGGACTGAATGTGATCCATGATCTGTTCATTCACTGTTTACTAAGGCAACAGTGCCACCTCTGGTGAACACACAGTAAATGACAAAAGCATTTATAAATGTCTCTTTTATGTGTGCAGTCTCAGCTAGGATTTTATACTTTGTATATCTGTTAATTTGTAACTTTTATTCTAGGTGTTATGGTGCCTGACATAAGTGGTGTATGCACTTATGTGAAGAATACGAAAGTTACAGCATAACCAGTTTCAGCCTTAGCTCTTCAAAGAGTTTCCATCTTTCAACACAAATTAAACAGTGACTTTGGAATATTATCTAAAGCAAACCACAATGGCTTAACATGTCTTTGGATACACCTCACAAAACATATATGTAACATGAGTCATATTTGAACCCAAAGTCAACAGAAGACAAATTTTAGAAAAAATCCTTTTGACACAAAAATGATTTTTTTAATATTTACTCACCCTCATGTCATTCCTAACCCTTTTGACTTTCTTTCTTCACAAGTACACAAAAGAAGATATTTTGAGGAATTGAAGCAATCAAACAAAATTGGATCCCATTGACTTCCATCGTATGGACACAAACCACAGAGACATTTCTCAAAATATCTTCTTTTGTGTTCTACAGAAGACTCATATGCATTTTAAATGACATTTGGGTGGGTGAATGATGACATATTTTTAATTTTAAGATTTTAAACTATTTCTTTTAGATTTTTACTTTTTAACATAAATTAAGCAAAGCGTATATTATTCTAAAATAATAAGGGCTGTCAAACGATGAATTGCGATTAATCGCATCCAGAATAAAAGTCTGTATTAAACTAATATACATCTGTGTACTGTCCATATACATTTTGTATTTATAAAAACATACTCATGGATATATTTAAGAAAAATAAACAAATTCATAAACATTTATATATAATTAAAATTTTTGGTAAATGTAAATAGATATGTTGATATTTGCTAAATATGTATACATGTATGTGTTTTGTTTATAAATACAAAATAAATATGCGCACTACACAGGCATTTATTATGTAACAAAAACTCTTATTGTGGATGTGATTAATATGATAAATCGTTTGACAGCCCTAGAAATAATCTAATTACTGTAATATGTCTTGAGTTTTTTATATAGATATAAAACAGTATATTTGTACTGAAACAGTGTAATTCAATTCATCTTTTCCCTTTTAAGAGAACTTAAAAAGGGGGTCAAGAAAAGATTCCAACAACAGAACACCTACAATCCAGTAACAACACAAGAAGTGTCCAATATTACTGTCCCGAATATTACTGTGTACACTCAACAAAGCTTTGGTACACAACGGATCATTGATTCTCAGAACATATGAATCATCTTGGCAGATATCAGAGCAAATAAATGAACACTGGCATTCCGTTGTGAGACCGCACCATCCCCATTTCCTCGGATTGCTGACGAGGGTGTATTTTCTCCAGAAGCCGATTAGCTCTCTGTAACAGGGACCCACTGTTCAAGCCCACACGGATATTTGGCAACGTTTCAGTCGACTGGCTTAACCACATACTTCCACTGAAAGCATCTTTAAATGTCAACCCTGTCCGACAGCTTCACGTTTCTGCAAAAAGCCCTAACCATTCTGTGTCCCGGTTACTTTCGGAGGAGTCGGCCGCTTTTCAAGTGCACTGACTGTAACATATTATGAGAGTGAATGTGGTCAGGAAAATGAACTGACGAGCTGTGTCTCACCCCGTCTCTGTTGGCTTTGATGTAGCTTGATGAAGCACCTTGAAGGTCTTTGTCAATCAAAACCGGGAGGGGAATTCTTGTTGATTACTATAGTAACTATGGTAGTAGAATATGTAAAAAATGTTGACGTACCTACTCCATACATTCATTGATTTCTATGGTTTTTGTACTACGTAGGGTAAGGTTGTCCTACCTAGAGTCTACCAAAGGCCTGGAAACACCCTGGATAGTCCGTCAAAGAGATAACGAACAAAGACTCAAACAAAAAAAATATATAGAGACAAAGGAACACCTTAACACTCTCACATCCGCTGAAAATGTGTCTGGTTCTTTCAGGGGCGCAGATGGGATTTTTTAACTGGGGGGATCAAGCTGCCAGCAAATGATTTCAACTGTTAGTTATTTTGCCTAATTTGGGCTTTAACTAGTGCTCAAGTAGTTACTTTGCTACTACCCATCAACACTAGCATTGCATGATCCAACTGTTATTTGTCTAGTATGCCAATCACCCACCAAAACTTCATGCCTTCTGCAAAATATGTTTTATTTAAAAATGTAAACATAAATCAGTAAATTTACCTCAGTCAACTTATACAGTACATTGTGTTTGATGATAATGTTATAACAGGAACCTAATTTAGTCTTGCAAGTCCAGATAAAACATTATTTCCTGACGATAAATTGTTTGATTTATCCAACCATTCTTTTTGTGCTAATTCGCTATTAGCCTCTGTCTACTCACCTTATTGCATAGTCATGCTCTCCACGTTTTGCTGTGTTTAAGTGCAAAAGGCTAACTATACAAATAAATAACAAAACTAATCTGCCACATCTGGGAAAAGTCAACAGGCATAGGATACTTACATTGTTCTGTTTTTGAAAAAACAAGGTGATTGTTTTTTGTCTCTTCATTGCCTTTTTGTGGTAGTAATGCAGTGCATTATTTTCAGTCAAGAAAAATCACCGGCTCAAGCATAGACGATGGCATTTGATCACTATGGTTACCGCTACTACAGGCACAATTGAGGCAGCTAACAGCTCCTCATAGGACCCCGGGGGGCGGGGTCAGGAGTCGTAGCAGGCTAGCAGCAGCACACAGAGAGCACAGAGAACGTAAACGTTGGTGGCCGACCCGATTCTGAAGCAGTGACGGCAAAATAATTATGGAGCGGCGGGCCTGTCCGCCACCACTTGGGCTAATGTACATATCGGAAAGCCTGATTAATCCTCAGTTTTAACGATGTTTGTCGCCTTTCGTAGGGACAGAGAGGGGGACGGATTGGGTCACTATGAATCTGAGGGGGTCATGTCCCCCCGTCCCTAGTCCCTAGTGCCATCTGCGCGCCTGGGTTCTTTGTGTCCAAATGAATTCAATTCTGAGAAACTGTTGGGTTTTCAAAAATGTCTCACGATAGGTTCATGAAAAGCATGAAACAATAACGCTTAGCCTCAGTCAACATTCATCTGACATGCTTGTAATGCCATTTTTGTTTTCTTATTGAAAACCGTAAACACATTTACTTTACAACATTTGTGTGGTTAAAGGTGAGGAGGAAATCAGTTCGCCCTAAAAATAGGGTAAAACCATTGTTGCAATCAATCGACAAACAATGTTTTACATTCCACGTTGGCCTAATATAGGGAGGAGGTTTAGCAAAAGAAACAAGCATCAAAATACCTCTGACAACAAAACCAACGTGACTTCACTCAATAAAATCTGTCAGAGACTGAAACCAGCTTAACCACACATGCAAAGAATATGCAATAGAACCTGTTGAAGTTGAAAAGGTTTAGAAGAACTACAAATGACAAATAAACTTTGGACAAATTATGACGTGTACATTAGGTAATGTGTTCTACAAAAGAAAAAATACTTTTTTTGACGTCATGTTGACTAAGACAAGTAGGGGTACACAATTAGTTGTATTATAATCGTGAACGATTTGGATAAGGTCCAATTTTTTTCTTTTATGGGAGTGGAGTGTATGGATGCTTTGAAATTACATAAAAAAATGTATTAAAAGGACAATTCTGCACTAATACAACAGCTGCTTCAAGACAACACAAGGAATGGATTGCACTCACAGATATGTTACTGTAACACTACATGGCTTCTCTCATCTTCGTCTCTGTGACTTTGAGAATGGTTAATGATGAGGCCCGTAGCTGAAACTAGACCACGAGGGTTGAGTTACTTTCTTAGGCCCACTAACAGACAACAATGGAGGTCAGCACTTTAAATGGAAATCCAGCCAAGCAGGCACACTTCTGAATAGAACAAAAATATTAAAGACTGTAAAGATGTACACTACTGGACTACATCCCCCACTAGCATTTCTTCAACTTCATGAGTTGATTTTGAAACTATCCCTTTAAAGTACCAGTCAGTGAAATTTAGTGACACCTAGCGGTGAGGATGTGAATTGCAACCAACGGCTCACTCCACCCCTCCCTTTCAAAGCACTGCGGAGACTAACACAGGACAAAGAACGTGTCGTCACGTTTTCACTTCTTTGCTAAAGGAGATATTGTGTTTCCGAAATGCGTTCTGTAGAGCAGTTTGTCCGATTTAGGGCTACAGTAGAATCAACATGGCGAATTCTAAAGGACCCGCGTTGTGTGTAGATAGAAGTTGCTCATTCTAAGGTTATAAAGGCGTAATGCTTCATTATGTAAGTTTTTTTTTATAAATATATACATACCTATGAAGACATGTATATTATATTGCATTTCTGTCAATAGATCCTCCTTAATTTTACACAATGGTCCTTACAGGGAAACACTGACATGATTGAATGTCATCTGAGAATTCATAGTTATGCTAAACAAACATTTAGTTAGAGGACTTAACACACACACACACAAAGAAAACAATTCAAAGTGTTTCAGCAGAAATCAAACAATTCTGTAGAAACAAACTCCTGTAATTTAAGCTTCAAACCATAAGAGTCATAAAATAACATGGAACTACATCTAAGGATTTTCGGTGATGTTGTCATATTACAGCTTAACTATACTAGCATATACACCAACGGACAATAACGTTTTGTTTTTGCCGAGCTTGTTCGCTGGGGTTTCCGTTTTAAAGTTTTAAGGGATTTTGAATACGTGACAAGTTTTATCATTCATCAGCCAGAACAAAAAACAAATGCTTCAAATTGTTAGAAAAAAGAGACAAATAAAGTTTATTGGTTTATGGTTGTCATCTGTCGGTAACACTGTTAGAAAAGTTATGAAAGTCACACATAACAGATGTAAAAAAGTAAGTTTATACATCATATCCGCATAATCTAAATCACCCCCCAAAATGTCACGCTAACAGATCGGATTTTTCATTTTGATGATTTTTGCCAATATACACATTTATGAATAAAAAAAATGACTAAGACACACATTTTTTAAGATATTGACTGAACAAAATAAGGACAAACACAAACTACTGCAGGCACTGGCTGACTAACTGATAATATTCCAGTAATGTCTAAAAGCCATGGGCAGGTTCAAGGCCTCAGTAAAACAAATTTTGCGCAGGTATTCAGCAGGTGTTTGCCTTAATGTCTTGCATAACAAGGGTGAGTAAAATGTGTACTCAATTTCATATAGTCACACTCATACATTCTATGTTATGAAAGTTACAAACTAATCTTAGATCGGGACAGTTTCAACAGGGTTTTACAATTTGACTCTTCATTTCTTATATTAAATCAGCATTTAATGACAGAAGCAGATTCAGCGTCAGGTTGACTTTAACAACTGTACTCATTTCAAGTTCAAGTTTTCACAGTATTCCCTTTGTCAGACAAAAAGCATTTAGATTAAGAAAGTGCAAGCCAAGTAATCTAACCGGTTTGGAGTCAAAACGAACTCCAAGGCAAGAACGCCATCATGTCAAACATTTAATGCCGTTTAATATTATTAAGGCACTAGGTGAGCACAAACACTTCTATTCACATGTTTACAATAAGCACTTGTAAATATGTGAGAAAAGCTTATACTTCATTTGCTAAAACAAAAATGTTTATTTGCAATTAGCTTGTATTGCATCAGAGTCTCAGACTCGTAAAGTAATACAGTACTTACATAGAGCTGCTGATCGCAGCGTTACCCAGAATGCATTTCAGTGTCTCTTAAATGCATCTTCATGGAATCACATTCTAGTACAAATACATGAGAACGTCTGGAAGACTACACATCTGTAACCCCCTAAATCAGTCATTTTCAAACTTGTTCCTGGTGACCCACTGCTCTGCACATTTTGCATGTCTCGGTTGTGAGACATGTCTCAGTGGGTCCCCAGGACCAGGATTGAAAACCACTGCCCTAAATGATGCTACACTGTAAAAAAAACCCTGTAATTTACACGTTTTTGAAATACGGTAAAAAAACGTCAAATAACAAAAAGACTGCAAAATCACCAGAAAAACAAGTATTTTTTTGTTATTTTTCTGGTGCCCCAGCTGCCAGATTCCGTTTTTTTACAGTGAAGGGTAATACTTACTGGCAGAGACATTGACTACATGTTGGAGATCAACAGCATCTGCTTTGCTGGCGAATGTAAGGAATAGAAAAACAAAACCTTGGACAAAAATGCCCGTTTTGTATATAGTTTTATATACAGCACAAAAACACTACTAGTTCTTTGTACTAATGCTGCCTCTGAATTTTATAAGTTGAGAAAAGACTTTTTGTGTCTTTCCAGAACTCAAGGCAGCATTTATACTTGTACGTTTTAATTGTTATTAGAAATACAAAATGCACAAAAACCCCAGACGTTTCATCTTCCATTCTGCTTGTGCATTTCTGTCTTTACACCTGATATGTACAAAAGTTCGAGAAAAAAAATCGACCGAACAGGCCTAGAACATGTTCCACAGTGTTACTGAGGAATGTTGTTCTTTAGCTCAAATCGACTATATACCTGTTTGGATTTCATCTTGTTGTATTGGTTGACCAGGTCCAATTTGCTGTGACCTAACGTCATGCGTTTCTCATCCTGTCGATTCATCCTTTTCTCTGATCCCGATGGCATGGGTCCTGGTGGGGGAGGACCTTGCTTGCTCTCCGGCTCGTTCTGAGAAAGATCCGGGCCGGCGAATGGAAAGGCATGAGCGGGCGTCTTCGTGTAGACGTGGGGATCCTTCTCCTTGGCGGAAGGCACAAATAATTCAGTGAACTTCGTAAAAAGCGGGCTGGTGGAATTTCGATGTTTAGCAGAGACTTTGCTGTCGGCAGCAGGTGGTGATTGAGGTTTTGGAGTGCTGTAAAGACCTAAAGCCTGGAATTTGGATGTTTGTCCTGCAATGTTTGAGCGGATATAATCCGATGTTCCTCCTTTGGACCACTCTGCACCGGCAGACTGACCCAGCCCGGAGGTGGAACGTTCCCCTGTCTGGATACCGTTGGAACCTCTAGCAGCTTGGGTACCTTGAGGAATTTGATGTCCTCCTTTTGTGCTCCCTTTCCTTTCCTGCGTCTTTTGCTTGCTTTCTTGGTTCTTCTTATCATGCTTGACTTTGTAAACAGATTTAATGCCTGGAGGAGCAGCTTTGACGCTTGAAACGCTGCTGCTGGATTGGCTGCTAGAGTTCTCGGAATACACGCGCTCCTTGCTGCTAAGGTCTGGAAGCAAGTCCAGTCCCATGTATGGCGCCATCATCTTGAAAGAGTAACTAGGAAGCCCCTCCTCGTCTGGATTGTAAAAACGGTCTATTATTTGGGAGTCCGCGTACATGCAGCGGAACTCCCGATCGAAGCAGTCGGTGATGTGACCGGAGAAATGCATAAGCATGTTGCTATGCACCTGAGCAGAAAGCCACGTGAAACTAGAGGAAAAGAGAACATTTATTCAAAATCTATTTCTATTTAATTTTGATTCTTTTTAATTCTATCAATCTTTCATGAAGCTGCTGTCTGTAACTTGTGCCTCTCTATCGCCATCTCTGTTAGAAAAATGACTTAACATATTTATCATAACATGTTAAAAACGCTGACATTTAAAAGCGTGTAATTACAAATTATAAATCATTATTATAAATTTATTCCGTTGTGGGCTAGGGTGAAATAAGGTGACAACATAATCTCACATGATTTAGTTACTATTTTACGAGGTTGCTAATTTAAATACATTCGTGTGATCTTATTCGTACGTTTTCGTACTATTTGCTTTTGCGTCAGTGATGTTAGTTTTAAGGGTGGGGCTAGGTGAGGGGCATTAGTATTTTTTTGTTCTAATAATCGTACGTTTTTGTACTACTCACATCGTACGAATTCATACGAATTAGCCACTTTGTAAAATAGGTACAAATTCCTATGAGTTCAGGTTGGTTTTGAACATTAACTGTTTATGTACTATACTTACTTAATAATTGTATAACCTAAAAAAAGGCATCACAGACTGCAGCTTTAAACACCAAATGCAACAATTAACACAAGAATCGCTTGTGCTACAATGTATTTATTACAAAGTAGCTTGTATGTAACAGCCCTCCACTTTAGTTTTATTGACATATCAGCTGTCCTATACTAACAGTGTTAAAGTACATTCACACTAATCATCTGTTTATGGCATAACATGCTTTACATAAAACTGAAATAAAACACCATGTTATATGTGGTCTGCCTCGTTGGTTAAAAGACTAAACAAATTTCTCTCAAAAGCCTCAATCTCTGTAATCTTTTTTTGGTTACATAAATTGAAAAGGTTAGTTTCACAAAACGATGTTTGCAAGTATTTCTCTTTGAACTGTGTGAACGTCGAGTCAAACAAAACACCCTGTTGGCTATTATGTGGGCAAAGCTTTTAACACTTGAGTGTAGACCTCACCCACTATCCACACTCAGTGTGTGCTAACACGATAGTTATACACAAGACGCTATAAATCTTGCTAGCTGTGAAGTAACAAAATTTCTTCACAAACTCATTTCTCTCATAGTAATTCCAACCCATAGTAACCGAGGATCAGATTAATCTAACTTCAATACGTAGCCTATCCATACAAAGCTAACATAGCTTGTCTGCGTGTTAACTCTCAAATATGGCATAGGTATACAGTATGTGAATAAATAATGTATTGCATTTACCCAAAGGCTGTTGGGTATTAGCGTGGGCTAACATAATTAACACATAATTAAGTATTGACTTAAAAACTTGTTGGTAATATAAAAAATTAGCTGCTGAGGCTTGAAGCTGCTGGCTACGACAAAGCTGGCGCTAATGCTAATTCCAAGGTTGCCCCACTGTGCCAGATATCTGCAGAATCATCATGTTTTCATTGTTAAGCTGCTAAAGTCTCCAGATGTCTGCGCGGGGGCATGGGGTGAAGCTCATGAGCTCAACGCATCCCATGCAAACGCTGCCAAAACGCTGCCATGCGCTAAAATGTTTTACATAATACTGAGTGGTGTGTTTGAAACAAGATCAGCCAGGACTGCTGGGTATGTGAACGTGAATAATTCAAAAGCACAGCTGAAATTCCTCCTGTGAAAACTTCAGCGTTGCTTTTGCTGTCAGAAATCGTGCTGCAACACGCTGTAACGTCCGTAAGAGCAACAACGGTTTTTCAAACTGCTAACGGCTGAAGGTACAACTCGCAAAACACTGTACGATTGTTTGCATTGAAACAAGGTTTGTTGGGGATTAGTCACCATTGTAATTTTAAAAAAATCTAAATAACACAAGAGTCTAACAAAGACAACGTCATTTTCATTTGTGATTTTACAGCGGTGACGGCAACTACAGAAGTTGATTTTTTTTCAGTTTTATTTGTTAAGAGGCTTTCACAGCACTCATTGTTTCAAAGCAGATTAACAGGAATTAGATCCTAAAGGATTTTTGATTCATGATTTTCAAACAAAATAATGCAGGAATAAAGACAAGAATTAGAAATATTACCTATAAGATCCAGCAATGACCTCCTCACAGTCAATGATCATGAATTTCTCTTGAACTTGACCTGCGAACTTCTTTCCACTTTTGGTGCAATACGTGTCGCCGCATACACTTCTGATCCTTATATTCTGAAAGACAATAGTCAATACATCACTACAGAATATTGAAGTACAAGTTTTGAATAATATTACTAGTACACTGTACTGCAAAGAAGAGGATGCCATCACAACAGGAATACCAGAGAAATAAACAAAAACCATGTTTTTGTTTTGACAAGGCAACATAATAAAAACAAGACATGAACAGGCAAAGGTGACCTTATTCAAATGCTGCATTTCTTCTGAATGACCTGGTAAATTACGTAAGGTTTATGTTATGCTTTTCACTGATTCATAATGTACCGACAGTCAGGACATTTTAAATACTTGTTAAATACATTTTCCTATGTGACTTTCAGTGCTTGACTTACACTTAGGTGGGAATTCTGGATGTCTAGTTCTGAGCACATGTTCAAGAAATGACAGAGATTCTTCTCATCCAGCAGAATATAAACTGGAACTTTCCGCTTGTTGGAAGCTTCCATTAAATCACAGAACAAATCCACGTCTGTGAAAATATCCATGACTACAGCAATAACCTGTATTGTAAAGAGAAGTTGTTAGGATGTGCAGTACAACACATCTTTAAATACAATTCACTTAAAGCTTAAGTGGTTTTGTGTTCATATGATCAAGAAAATCAAACTAGCAAAAAAGAGTTAAGGATTTCTTATAATGTTTAGAGCAACACCTTATTGCAGTTCCATTATTGTTCTCAATATATAAAAAGTATTTGGCAACCTTTAAAATGTATCAATTTTATCTAGCCTGCGAGCAATTCATATAAGAGTTTTTAAAACTATATTTTCTAGTGTAGCCTAATTTTTTTCAACTGGTGTCAGTGATCCTGACAACCGAAGTGTCCAAATTTTGGGAAAATTATTTCCTGCGCAATACATATGCGTATGCAGGCCTATATGTTTATAGAACACATTGTATCCGTGGCACAAAGAAGGTTAGGCTTAAAATGCGCTTGAAAACAAACAGTTTGTTTACTCGTGACGTCACGGGAAAGTAAAGGCCAAACGACAACAAGTAAAAGGAACACAAGGTAGCCACAGAAGTTAAATGACTTCATATTTTGGAAATCATTAGAAAGCGCACAGCACCTAAATGTCAAAACACAACCTGTTAGGCGCACGCGCTTAAACTCAATCACCTTCTTCGCTTGACTGATGAGAGATCGGATCAGATCCTTCATGTTTTGGGTCTTGTCCCTCTGAAAGTATATCTTCGCCTCTGTGGGGCCGTATCTGTTGGACATCTCCGGCCAGCCCAACTCCAACAGCGGAGGTTCCTCGTCGGACATCATGGGAAAATAAGTCCCCGATGTGAGCTCCGACACCGTGTCCCCGTCCTCCGCGTCCAATCCGTTCGTCCCGCTGTCGACGCTGCCGGTTTTGGCCACATTTTCGGTGATGTAGCGAATTTCGGGGGCCGAGAGAAAGCTCACCTCTCTTTCATCCTGTAGGACTTTCCTGTACTCCTTTTCTCCGTGTTGCAAGAGCGCGTCCGTGGCGAGCCGTGCGGTTTCATTGTGGCTCAGCTCAAGCGCCGAGCCGTGTCTCCAGGGGGTCTTAACGTCCTCGAGCCTTGAGGCGAGTTTCCCTTTGCGCGTTGGGTTCTGTATCGGCCGCAAAGCGTCTGAACTGATCATTTCCGCAACAAGTGTTTCTCCAAACGATCAGGTTTGTTCAAAAAGTTCGTGTATTCCAAAGGGTCTCAGCTGACCTTGTTTCCTGTCATCGTAGTAAGAAAACACAATTCCCGGGGGCTTCTGCTACTTTTGTCTCGCGCTACTGAGAAACTCAATGCTGCTCTCCCCCACCTGTGCGCTTACCTGCCCTGTGATCACCAGCTGCACCGCCTCCCTCTTACGTCATGCGGAAAGAAAACAAAGTGCTGCTGTCTCCCGAGGAAGCGACGTGTCCGTGTGCGCAACAGACAGTGTTGTGCGCGCGCCAGTGCGCCACTTGCACTGTGGGGGGGCATACGAAGTTATTAAGACTTAACGGCGGATTGGTATTACTGTTTATTACACGGCTCGTTGGAATGCTTGACTCTGATTGGCCAGTCGCAACATTTGCAGGTTCGTTATTCCCAGATAACAACCTCTCAAAACTAATAACACACGGTAATCCGGATGCAGCAAATCATTTTGACAAATTAAATATAAATATATCTTTTAATAACATATATGACATTATATTTACAAATGATTCAATCAAATTGCCTGTTCGTGACATTTCAACGTTGTTTCTTACATTAAACCGAAAGTAAACAGCTTTTCCTCGCGGAAGGTCTGTATTCGGTAAAAATGAGCTAATGAAATATTTCAAATTCACATTTAATGTCCATTTTATTAATAGGCCGATGTGGCAAGTAGCCGTGTAATAAGCGGGATAATGTACAAGCAGCCGACTGCTATAGCGAAATAACCCCCCTCAGTGTGTGATACAAGACCCTCGGCATCATGTCCGGTCCTGATCACACTGTTGGGGCTTATTTCTGCGATAACAACCGGCTGCTTGTACATTATCCCTTAGATACACACCGTAACACAGGTTGTGTAACCATATACTGTGGATAACATCACTGATACAGAAATCTTGGCACAAGAAGTTTTTGCAATATTGTAGGTTAAATGTCACAAAACCTGTCAAAAACGTGTTCATTTAACAGATATTCCCCAAACTTTGCATAAAGAAAATGAATCCTGTTTTAATGACCATCAAGAAAGTTTGCATTGTGACATTTTGTCAAGTGTGCAGAATCCTGCAATACAGAAATTGTTAGATGAAAATTTCAAAATGATAAAGATCATTTTTCTTTTTGTTTCAATAACATGACGGTCAAATAATCCCCAAGAAAAAGACTTGGAAATATGCCAGTACTAATAAATATATTTTATTACAAATAATATTAAATATCATTTTATGTGAAATATTAAACAGATAATTTAAATAGTTGAATATGCCAAATAATATTCTTGATCGCTTCATCAACTATAATTTCCTCTAAATATCTCAAACTTGGTTCAAAATTTTTACATGGGCAGAATAACTGCTGATTAAGACAAACTAGCATTGTGTGAAGTGGCTGGTATGATGGTTGTCTTTGAGAAGCACGAAGGCCTTATTTGAATGGTAAATTCAGTGCCAGGGATGTGACATCAAAAGGTTGATTTACATAAGTTATTTCAGATGATCACAGAGCCAAAAAAAAAATAAAGCAGACATACTTGTTGAGCAGGTCTTTGCAGCCTTCTAGCTAGCTGTTTAAGCAAATGTTCCATTTCAGATGCATGTCATCATTGAGCAAACACTCATCTTCAACAAACACTGGAAAATTTATGAACAAAGCACTGACGATTTCTTATTCTCACATTTTTGTATTAGCTTTACTATACATGCCTTCCCAGCGCTCCTCAAGAGTCAATAGTTGTTTTGTTGTTGTGTTTTCCTCCGTCTGTCGCCCCGTGGTGGGATATTTTCAGGTCTTCCTGTCTGTCTTTGTGGAAAGGTAGCTACCACCCTGAAGCAAGGCCAGCTGAATCTTTCCATGACATGTGTCTTACAAAAGGAAAACAAATGCAACCGTTTCCTTGTTGGATATTTTTGATATCAATCTCAATTCAAGCTGTTACATAAATAGTACTTATACTTATATACAGTAACGTCCACATCTTTACTGGCTTCAAAAATACAACACAGCTGACAGACATCTCAGGCAATAGCCAAACCTACAGTTCTGTGCATTAAATGTACACATACAGACATATGTGAAATCAAGTGGACTTTATTCTGTTTCAGAATTTCTAATTTTTCAAAGATGTCTAATATACACAGTGTTGACACAGATGGTTTGAGAAAACCCATGCGTCATGCAAAACTCTGAATAATGGTTTTATAGTAATGAATAAAGATAATGTGTGACAATACACAACACTATGTGCCCATGCTTTGATAATGAAGGGCAAAATTAGAATTTTACTTCATGAATAAAACAACTCCCCGAATTGTTCGGGGAGACAAATGTTGCCCCTTTGTGCTGCTAAACAGCCCGGAGGCTACACAATGAAGCACTGGCAGATTAACAGTCGCTCTTTGGTTGTTTTCAATGACTTCAGGGATTCTTAAAGGTCCTATGTTTGGAACTGGTTGAAATCCACTGATGCAATAGGGTAACACTGGGATACTGGTGTCTAGAACAATGGCACAGAAATCGTGAAGATAAACAGAAACCTCTAGTTCCCGTTTTGCGTATTTCCTGGAAATATGACGTATGGACTATATGTAGAAGTAACATTCTCATTCTAAAGGACATTTTGTGGGAGAAAAATATGAACTTCACATTTGATCTACTTATACCTTATTTTCTAACTTTAAGGAGTACTTGTACATAAATCATCTTTAAGCTAACACACCAACAGCTGCGAATGGTTGCGTCCTAACCGGTTACTGTACCTTTAAAACACTCATCGTTCCAGCGACGGAAAACAGAAGTCAACATCACACAGCAAATTACGTGTAACATAAGTGGTTCATCATCAGCATTAATGCTAAATTGCTCAACAGCATTATTTGTTTTCAGTCGTATGCTATGTGAATACGACTTAAGTTAACTATCTGCTTCAACATGACTGTATCATTAATACAGCCTATGAACTCCAAATCGACGGGGATTATCCGGTATAACATTAATTACATCACGTCACATCTTCAGAACCGACAAAGCTGGTTTGTCCTGATGTCCACGTCTGTTTCACACGAAAAAAGGTTCAGCTATAGATCAATTTTCCTATTGAAACATCTCAAGAGTTTATATTACATTCCACTGAAGGCTGTAGCAAAGTATTGTGTGACTTAACACAATACGATCTATTATAAATTTATGCAGTGTGTTGTGGTTTTAATACTAGACATAATCTACACACAGCAACCACAGTACGAGATGCCCTGACAACCATCCAAAACACTTTAACGCTGTGACATCGTAAAAACATTGTGTTAAGAATGTAGAAGGCAATATGGCTTTTTTACATTAAAGAAAGAATTTATGGGTTTTGTCTGATCATGTAATAATCTATAATTTGTATGTAATACAAATAATCTTTGTGTTATACACATTTATCCAGTCATAGTGGGTAACAAATTAATTCATCATGAACGATAATGATAGTGATCAAACATTGACACAAATGACACTTGTCATTATGATGTGAAAATCCCATCTGTGAGAAAATAGAAAATACACCACAGCTAGGGCAAGTACGCGCACTTGTCTCGGCAAGACCGCGGCCTCATAATACTGAACTGAGAGAGCTGCACCTGGCACATTATGTTTCCTCCGACAACCGAATTCAACTTTATTTATTTGTAGAGTTACTGCAGCGCTAACAGCCAACAGAGACATACTGTTCTTTAACAGTGTCTTTTAAGACATCTTTTTGGTATTACAAACCTGACATTTCATTGCCTCGGAACCACTATAGTCCATAAAACTTGAGATTGTAAATAATGTGGAGCTAAATTCCAGTACTATATCAGTTCTTATGCTTAAAATCCATAACATAATTCAATATAACTTCTTAAGAATTTATAATAATGTTTTTTCAAAGTCCTCATTTTTGTGCATAATGTGCTACACGTTTTAAACCCTGGTTATGACTTAATATTTAGTACATATTTTGATAACAATAGGAGTTTAAGCAAGGCATAAGTTGTTATTGAAATTAATAACAATGAGATTGAACCTCTTATTCATCTGTGTATGTTTTAGTCATTACTAAAAGACAACTTATCATAAAGCATGACCGAGCCGAGCGCTCCGAAACCTTTGTTTCATTGTTGAACACTTAAACACTCATTACTTCAGGAGTAATTCGCTATAATACAGACTCAAAGTCCTTCATGATAGCAGGCTTCACAGGAAGAGGCACTGAGTCATATCATCCCAGATAACCTTCAGATAATCAAAGACAGGAGTCTTGCTCAACCACTTAAAAGACCTTTATTATCAGGAAAATAAATAAATAAATTAAATACAGGCAGGCTTGGAAAAGACGGACAAAACTGGAACAGTTAAAAACAAGTTTGTTGTGCACAAAGGTGTGTATTTATCTACTGTTTTTTATTCATTTTTAATAAAATGTATTTCTTTTAGATTTTATTATTTACACTTAGTACATAGTTTACTCTAAAAATTCTATATTACTGTGATTTTCATTGTTGAATTACAGATAAACAACAATCAAATTCTTGTTCAATGTTATTATTCGAAATCTACCGGGAATACTCATTTCTGATTGGTCAACTGCAGTGTTACGTATTTATTTATGAAGCTATTCATTTTCATTCAGCAATTTTTTGAAAATAAACTCAACATTTGAAGACTTAGCATCACTTCTTAAAATAAAGGTGCTTTCCTATGCCATAGAAGAACCTTCTTTGTCTAAATGGTTCCATAAAGAACCTTTAACATCCGAAGAACGGTTCTTCAAATTGTAAAAGCGTAAAGTGTTGTTCTTTAAAGAACCTTTGACTCTCTTTGTGGAACCAAAACTGGTTCTTCTATGGCATCACTGTGAAGAACCTTTTAAGCATCTTTATTTTTAATTTGTATCTATTAAATAATAGGATTTCAAAACAGTGAAGTTTGCTTTGGGAACAGAAAAGAGGGTGGCGTTAAACGGTTTTTGTAACAATACATCTTTTACTTCAATTCAAAACTGCAGCAGCCAATCAGATTGCAGTTAAATGTAGGCCACATCAAGACTCTAGCACATTCAGAGATCTCTACACTGTTTAAGAAGGAGTAACTTAAGCATCAATCGACAGGTAATGCTTTAAGAGCATAAATCCTAAGTTCCCACAGTCGAAAAACACACCTAAAGCAAGTGACTCATGATAAATCAGGAACGCATACATGCGGTATCTTGCTGTATTTGTTGCACCCCTAACCTGTCTTTCAAGGAATTTTAACTAAAATGCAAGAGAGAGCTTGAAACATGCATAATTCTTGCTTAGGGCACTGATATGATATTGAACTGACCGACATGTTTACACCAGTAACTTAAAGGGACAGTTCACCCCAAAATAAAAAGTCTTCATTTACTCACCGTTCCAAATCTGTATAAAGGTCTTTGTTATGATGTTGGAAGAATCCTTGTAACCAAACAATATGTTTTCCTACTATGGTAGTCAAGCATTCTAAAATATTCGGGATTATTCTCAAGCAAGCATCGGGTCAAAACAGGACAAACTCAACCATTAGGTTGTAAACTATGCTTGGTTGTTTCAACCCATTGTTGGGTCAAATATAAACATTTTCCGGGTTATACAGTATAAACATTTTCCAACGGATGGGTTTGTCCCTCTTTGACCCAACGCTGGGTTGAAAATAACCCAGCATTTTTTAGAGAGAAGAGCAATTCTATGATTCTTTGCAGAACAAATAAGTTTAAACAGGTTCAAACAGGGCCCAAGAATCTTTTATTTTTAAGCAGACGCATTAATCCAAAGCGACAGATGAAAGTCCCAAATTCAGCTTGATGCTTCACTGGTGCATGCATGGGACTTTATGAATGTGCAAGTAGTATGCCGTGATCTTCTACATGTTCCTGTATCCCAATTGGTAAAGCGTTCCATTGCATTGTGAAGGTTATGGGTTTAAATACCTGGCAACACACGTACTGATAATAATGCAATTTTGTTAAAAAAAACACACGTATAGTGTAAATTACTTCGGATGAAACTGTGTGCCAAATGCATAAATGTAAATGAAGTAGTCGAACGTTGCATCACCTTATTAATATTCACGATTTAAGGCTTCCCCAACTGTTCTTACATTAAATGTACATTTATTCACGTGGCAGACGCTTTTATCCAAAGCGACTTGCAGTGCATTCAATATATACATTTTTCATCAGTATGTGTGACCTTGTGAAAATACCCGGTTAATCCTATTTTAAATTTATCATTAAAAATAAACACCACGATTTATAAACTACTTTAAAAAAGACTTGGCAAACAACTTGATGATACCTAGGAAACACTGTTTTATGACCCACCAAGCAAGGCAGCCAATGTGCACGTGTTGAAAAACAAACACCAAAGGGAGTGTCTCAAATCATTTTAAACCACTTCCTTACACGGAAACAAGGGGTTTTGTGCCAGTAAGTTAACTTCAAGTCACTTAAACTTGTAGAAGTTATGAACTTCAAGACTGACTAATAAGACGTGCAAGGGAATGCCAACACCAAGAACAATCTTGCTAAACGGCATGTGTCTTAACTGCGATGAGCTCTACAGATCACAGAACAGTGGCGTCGTTCATCCACACAGTCATCAGAAATCCCTGAAAGCTACTGATCCAAGATCAAGCCCCGACTCACAATTAGCATTGAATCAGTATTTATCAAACACTAAAGCTGATATCAACACAGCACACAAGACTATGAGCAACAGAAAACTTCCAACCACATCATGTGAGCAGGAAGGAAGAAGAGTTCAGAGAGGATGAATAACATCCTCATGCACATAATGACCCTCCACTGACTCATCCGTTTTACGACTGCGCATACACAAAGTCCTGTGCCATTAAAAAAGACAGAAACTTGAGTCAGTCTGGGATCAGCGTTTGAAATAAACAGAAAGTAGACGACTTGCAAATTAGCTAATAATGATCCACACTGGCAGTGTAAAATCAAACATTGACAAACTCTTCTGATTAAAACACCTTTTAGTTTAAAGGTTCAATACGTTGGTAAATAATTATAAAACTGGAACTAAAAGAGCTTCCATCTATTCTGAGTTCTTATGATCTGTTTGTCATTCATTTCAAGAACTTTTTAGATACAATTTATGCTTTGTAATGAAAGAAAATATGCTGGCAGAATCATATTTTGGACTACAAAAATAACCTTTCAGATCAAAAGATTTGAGACATTTGAGTAAAATGACCCTAAACGTTTGAAATGTACATATACTGTAGAAACAATTGGTTTCAGGTTGGGGATTTGGAAAAACCCCAAGTCTGTCAAGTCAACATACTGAAACAAGCACATGACACTGAATGACACTGAATGACACATTGACCTGTCAACACTCCTGAAGATGTGCAAACAGTGATCAGGACAAAGACGGTGTCACTCCTGGCTGATCAAACTCTGTGGCAGAGACTATAAAGCATTTAAATACATATGATTTTTTTTTAACAAACTGACAGGTTGTTGGTGCTTTGGAAGTTACAAGCAACTTAAACACTAACATTTAAAACAAAATTTACAGTATACAATTTACATTAATAATTAGGATAATAATTTTAAAAGAAATTTTAGCGCCCCCTGTTGTGTCCAAAGGAATGTGACAGACATGACTATAGCTCGCGCTTTTAAAACATGTTCAGTTATATTTTTTTTGTTTAGCTATATATTTATTAACTTAGATTTGTATTGATCTGTGCCTTACTGAAGATTACTACTTTGAGTACATTTGGACAAGTTCCTTGTAAAAATAAATACAAACTGTGTAGGCTAATACACTTTCAATAGAAGTCTATGGGGCAAGGCATTTCAGCTGGGTTAAAACAGAAATATGAAGCTTGTATTATGTGCTGCTTACATTAATTCAAGAAATATAAAAAAAATGTCTAAAACATCCTGTTAATGGAAGGAATATTGTTGCATAGCATTTATGTGTCTCTTTTTTAAGTTGCTTGGGAAAAAGTCGGCTATTTCAATCAATTAAAATATAATTATTTAACATTTTTATGATTTTATCATATCAGTCTCATTTTAAAATTTGTAGTATGGAGTTTAAACTTTAAAAATGATTTAAATCCCTGTGCAACGTGTTGATACATAGACTTAGTGGGTAAAAATAGCAATTTACATACTACGAACAGAAGACTATGCTTTATATTCTGCAGATAGCTGTATGGTAACATTGCCACTCTGAACACAAATAAAACTCCAAAAAGCAAAGCAAAGGTTGCGATGAAACGCACAAAGAGAGCGTTTTCTGTGAGGTAAAAAAAAAGGTCATTCCTCCAAAGCGCTTTTATTGGTTGACAACTTTGACAAAAACACATTCGCACACACTCAAAACATTTTCTTCTAACACACTGAGAGTAAAATAAAAACAACCGTCTGCACCAAAACCTTCAGAAGTACTGTACAGTGAAAGGGTCAGCGAATCCTGTGATAAATACAAACATTGTAGCAGTAAGGGAAGACATATAAATACAGGAATATTTTAGAGTTTGAGAGAATAAGTCCTTTATACTCTCAATGCACATGTAAAAAAATGTGCGCGTGTGTGTTTGTGTGTGCACGTAAAGAGAAAAACTGGAAAGGGAAGAGAGACACATATAGAGGAAAACGGGGTGTTGCTATTCAGGTGACTGCCGCTTCCTGATTGGCAGATGGTGTCCTGATGAGCAGCTGTGATATTCTAGTTTCTTTGAGATGACTTCAGAGGCCAGTATCGTTGTAAGTCGGAGTGGCAACTTTAAGGATGCTCTGAGCATTTTCCTCCACCAAGGGGCGCCATTTAACTTCTCCTGTTAAAAGAAGGTCCTCGCACTCCAGGGCATCAATGAACTGCATCTGTAGAGACAAGAATATTTCATTCGTGATCTAAGACGAAGTGTCGATAAACAACAGGTTGCTATCTTGACGACTTACCCGACACAAGAGTCATCAACTATATGATCTCAGGCTGTAATTGTAAAATGTACGATGACTTCAGTTTGACCAAAATTGTATATGCCTATCCACTTATTTCTTTATATAATGTATTAGTTATTTTAGAATGTATTAGTTGTTCAGTAATTTATATTCATTTTAGTGAAGTGTTAGCCCTGTCAACCCTTGAATGAATCACAGGCAAAAAGTCAAAGGCAGTCTCGGCTGAATCCAGCTTCATTTTACTGCATTTTTTACAACACTGCAATAAAAACACAGACCTCTACAAATTCACCTCTAGTGTTTAAAACAAGCAAACTAATTAAAATGAAGATACAGTCCACGAAAAGAGTCTTGAGAAGTAAATACAGACTGATGAAGAGTCTGTGTCAGTATTAAACATGAGGTGATAAACGATTATAAAACAGATGTTTGGCTGAGATCAGAACTTTTGTACTACCACTCGCTCCTACATTGTATACTTGTTTAGTATGCAGTATGTAACTTGAGGATAGTATGCACGTTTTCTGTTAATGTTTGTTTTCTGCATTTGCTAACCCAAGATGCCGTATCCCACAATGCAATGCGTTTGCCATCCTTCTACAACAGGGTTTCACAACCAGGGGGCGGGGGCCCACTTGGGGGTTTCAATAAACTTGCAGGAGGGCCTCAAGATGACTTAAAATGATTTAAAATAAGACAAAGTAACTAGCTAAAACAACTAAAAAACAAGATTTTTTTTATTGTTTGGTTACCTTACTAGTTATGCAAAGTCTAGAATATTTCATTGAGTAGACGTTAGTTTGGGGGGCTTTAATGCTTTTTTACATTTATGGCAAAAACTTTATTTTATACTTTATTTATAACATATTTGCTAAGACTACCAAGAGTTAACATCATTTTAAAATAAGGATAAATATTAAAATTGGATTAAATACGCTAAATACATTACCAACAGCCTGTCCTATCACAACCTTACATCAAAAAACATAAAAAAGACTTGTAACATTATTTTATTATACATTTTTGTATCAGAATTTGCATCATAGACGACTATAAAAGGGCAGTTTACTTCATGCCATGGTATAGTTTTTCTCATGATGACATGCCCACTACACCACCTCTTACGACAGCTCATCAAGTGTGTTTTGCGTCGTTCGTTTCATTACATAAATTATTTGTCCATATAGTGGCGCTAAGCATGTTTCGGCTCTTATTTGACACTTGTTGCCCTGCCATGTCCACATCCCAACTCGTAAAAAACGTTAACTCAAACACACAGGCGATGAAGTCAGAGCTAGCGTGTGTTGGTCAAAAGTGATTAGCGTTGAATAACGATGCAGTCAAGAAACGCCACACAAACGCATACGCACACACACCGCAGCGTGTGACTTCATCAGTGGAGGCCATTGTAGCCATGGCGACGGGCCCACTCTGCACTCTGTCATCGGTCGCTGCCATGCTTGGTGATCTGCACCTGCGACTGTTTTCTTTTCTTTCTACCCTCTCTCACTCCACCTCTTCCGTTCCTCCCTCCATCCGGAGTCGAGCGGGTCCCTGATGCTCGGGGCCGACGGATGACGCTTATTTGTTGTTTTTCATTTTTTGCAGGATGCCTGCAAGGCACCGACGTAATCGCATGTAACACACCTCGCGCAAACACTGCGCTTCGTAAAAAAGTCCTGCCAGCACCTGTAATGAGCTCATGCTCGGAGCAGTGATGTAGAATGGACATTGTACATGTTGGGTCTGGGAAAAAGAGCAATGGTACCTTTGTACACACTTACTTCTGAAAGAAGGTCTAGAATCAAATCTACAATCTTATAAATCAAGATTATTTTTGTCCAGGAAGACGAGAAACACTTTTGCACTCATTTGGGCGGAGAACCCGAGTCTGTTGTTACTGCAGCTCAAAGTATTGACACAACGTGGCGTGACACTGGTGGATCAACAGTTCCTGTTTGTGTTTACGCTTGTTGTCACGCCAGCTTGGCCGCAGGGCGAGGTGTGTACTGACAGAAACAGTCCCAGATTCACGGAAATGATCAAGCTTCATCCTTAAATGTTACGTAGCACAACCAGGAAAGTTTACAAACGTTGCGGAATACGAGAAAGATCTGCTATTGTTTGTAACTGTAAGTTTTGATTAAAAAAAGAAAATCACATAGCATGTGTCAAAATAATCATTATGTTAAACTTTTAAAATCAGACTTAGGAGGACAGTGATGGACGGTGTTCTGTACATACATGTCCATGTTTGTACAGGAGAGAGCAACTCTATATGCACACAAAATCTCGCACTAACCTGTTTGCGGACATATTCGACCATCAGTTCAAGCTGTCTGGGGTCTTCACACTGTCTGTTGAACAGGTTCCTCCAGAGCGCTGCGGCCAGCACGCAATCGTCCGACAGAATCCCCTGAAACAAGACAAACATCATCCACAATCTCAGACTCTTCTTTAACTTCAGATCAGTCCAGGCCTACTGAAAAACAGATTTTCATCAAAATGTCAAAAATGGTCCAATTGATCCGTTTTCACGGCACTGTATATTAACTGAAGAGTTTATTTAAAGTCCTCGTGAACCGGAAGCTGCGATCGTTTTTACTTCCGTATTTTGACGCACTTCCGAGTGAAATGGAATTTCGAATCAGAAAAATAGCAGGCGTGGCTTTAGTCTTTCTCTGCGATTTGATTGGATGTATTAAAACAGCCGTTGCATTTTGAAATGGAACTGGCAGCAGACCGACAGTTGAAGGGGAGGAGTTAACGGATGCTCCGCCCAAGCCGTCTAACATACATCATATAAAATGGATAGTTATTACAGGACGGATGTGCATTTTCAGATTTAAACTAAATATTGTGAGAGCAAGATTTTTAAAAAGAAAATGACCCACAATGCTAAACTATTCAAAATAAACGCTGCAATATTTCATGAAAATAATATTCATTGTAATTTTTTATTTCACTGGGACTTCAAAGAAAAAGTTCACCCAAAAATAAAAATTCTGTCATCATTTACTCACCCTCAGGTTGTTTTAAACCTGCATAAATTGCTTTGTTCTGATGAACACAGAGAAAGATATTTGGAAGAATGCTTGTAACCAAACATTTCTTTGTTCAGAACTTTTCACTTTACCATTGTAATTTTTCCTACTATGGTAGTCAATGGTGGCCAAGAACTGTTTGGTTACAAGCATTCTTCTAAGTATCTTTCTCTGTGTTCGTCAGAACAAAGAAATGTATACAGATTAGGAACTAGACGGCGAGTAATTAATGCCAGAATTTTTACATTTGGGTGAACTGTCCCTTTAACCACTTACCTCATCGTAACCAAAAATAGCAGCGTAAAACATCTCGGTCATCGCCTTCATGCTTTCTTTTCTATGAACGGCATCAATCTGAAAACAAAGACAATGCATTTAGACCCATTTTTTAACCTAGTGAGAAAGCCTCATCCCAAGTCCTACTAATGAGCAACTATTTGGCCATCTTGATCACATCAGAATTGGTCCAAAATGCTGTTCGGTTGCTCAGCTCAAATTGTCACTGCCAGTAAATATCCAACATGTGGAAAAAAACGCAAGAATCTAATCCCGGAAAACAAAAGCAGGGATGGGTCTCAAGCGAAAGCCCAGCCAGGTGCTCCGATCCACATGAATCTAAACACGCATATCGGCCGCAGACACCAGCCCTTAGGAGATTTGGGTGGGGAGATTTTCAAAACAAAAGTGTTTATTCTTAAGTCTTGTATGTCGGCTTTTCTGCATGCTCGGACGGGTCACCGTCTGTGTGTCCGTGAACGCACGGGGCAGAAAAGCACCTGTGCATAATTACACAGACCTGCACATAATCAATCTCATCTGGCTGGGTTTTACTCTACTCTTGTCTTTTCTGCACGCTCTATCCCCTTCATGCTTCCCCCTCTATGTATTTGAATGCAGTATTGACCGTCATTTTACAGCTTTAAGTGAATAGCAAGCACATCTGATATAAAAACAACAAAATGGTTGCACTAACACCAGGACAGGTTAAGAACGCACGGGGCGGTTTGCATTGACCCAACATTAACATACTTGCGTGTTTTCCTCCCTCCGTCTGCCCTGATCTCTCTCATTCATCCATCTTCGTCTCTTCATCCCCCCTCCCGTGTGGTGACGCAGGTCGGTTAAACCAGACGTGGATATTTAATCCCCACCACTAATCAGGCCAAGGGACCAACACTTGCTGGAGAGGCAAAATCTCTGCCCTTCACCGGCAAATAAGTGTCGTATCTCACTTTACCGTCATTACTGAGGGTTAGAAAAACTCTCCGAATCACACACACCCGAGAGAAGTTCAAGGGGGGCACAATTCTAGCACAAGTATTTTTGCACAATTAGGCCAAGTAACTTAACCGTACCTAGGATTGAGCGAGTGGTGGGGGGGTCCATTTCCAGCGCAACTGGATCTCGATCCTACAATGCGGAGCAGTTACGGACCTGTCAGCCGCGCTGATTACAGTCCATTTACGAAAGGGTTTTCGCAGCTTAAAAAATAACGTTTTTAGTGGCGAGCGCAAAAGGAAATGCCTCCTCACTTGTGACCTGTGAAAGCAGACTTCCACAACAGGTCAAAGCGTGTGTGTCTACATCGAACCTATGGGCTCGGTTACGGATAGCAAAAATAACCTATTAATGCTCCGAGTTATTCCAGTGACACTTTATTATGGTGCCGTGACAGAAGAAATGTATGTAATATTGTTGCAAATCAAGTTTTCGACTTCAACTTTTAAAAGAAGGGTTCAATGTACTATGTAAATAAATTGTACACATAAGAACTAAACATTCTCCCGAGACCAAAAAGACGTCACAAAACATCTTGTTGCTATGTTGTCAGATGATTGAAAATCTTTCTTAAAGGGATAGTTCACCCAAAAATGAAAATTGTTATCATTTAGGTCCAATCCCAATTCTATTTGTTGGCCCTTCACCCCTTGAAACCGAGTGGCAAAGGGAAGGGCTAAAAACATTCTCGTAAGAAATGGGACACCACTACTACACATCTGTATTTAAAGTGCCCCTGAACTTTTTCGTCAAAAGCAGCTCACGACACACCCCTCAAATCGCAGTCTCCGGAGTGCTGTCCGGCAAGCGGGCCGGGAAGGCGGAGCGCATTTTGATAAACCCGGTGTTTGTGATCGCATTCTATGGATCTCTCCCTCTGTCCGTGCGGGGAATCGGAGGACCACATTGGTCGGAGGTTTGGAGCACGTTCTGCTTCCCCCGGTACGTGATTGCATCCCGGAGACGGCCCTGGTTACCAATTACTTTTTTGCGGTTGTATATGTTGCGGTTCTATCGTGCAATCAGTAATGCGTTACGTAAGCAAAATTTAGTGATTTTTTATAAATGTTTCAAGAGTTATAGACAAGAAACTGAACACAACATTAAATTGAACATAAACAAGATGATTATTTGTTGTTTAAATCCTTATTAAAGCCAATGTTGGAAAATTTCATACCCCTTCGTTTGAAGTGAGGTCCCGAAAAATCTTTGTTTGAAAGGCTATATTGCCCTTCCCCTTCACCATACCCCTCCAACCAAAAGAGAATCGAGATTCTGTGAAAGTGTAGGGGTAGAAATGGGATTGGGACTTGTTCACCCTCTTGTCATTTCAAAGCTGTATGGCTTTCTTTCCTCTGCAGAACACAAAAGAAGATATTTTGAGGAATGTTGGTAACCGTACAGCGCCGGTACCCACTGACATGCATTGGTTTTGTGTCTATAATGAAGAAGTGGATGGATACCACTGTTATTCGGTTGCCAACTTTCTTCAAAATATCTTCTTTTGTGTTCTGCAGAAGAAAGAAAGCCATACACGTGTTGACAAGAGGGTGAGTCAACGATGACAGAATTTTCATTCTTGAAATGAATAAGTAAAGGCGAAGTGTGTAATTTCTCAGACAATGGTGTCACAAATTGCAAGACGATTACAGTTTTCACTCCCGTTTGCCACTAGTAAGAATAACAGACTTGGCTTGTACTCGTCTCTGCATATCGAGCTGAAATAGGAGGCAAGAAAGTATGTTAACATCGAAAAACATTACACACTTCACCTTTAAAACATAACTCGCGTCAACACTGCATATTCGGGGTTAAGTAACTTGGTCCGCCATGAGAGGAAATGGGATAGACATTTTATTAATAAAATCAGGAGAAATATGCCATTATTTATTTCAAAGGCAAACAGAGACCTGCAAATGTATGTTCTGCGAACGAAATCTGTACAGGTGCAATGAAATCTGTACAGCTTTTTCCAGAACGCCCTTCAATTTTCCAGCCATTTTTGCAATGACTTTTACCCAGCAGGTCATATTTAACGGCCGAATGAAGTCATTTCCCTTCAAGTTCACACACAGGTGTCCTAGCAGAGTAACCACAGGTGTAGTTCATCACATTAACTATGTGTTCAAATACATATTAAACAGCATGTCTATAGCTTTTATAATTTAAAACACACCTTCTTTTTGTGACTTTTTGCCAGGAAACTGTGCTTGTGCTGTCTCTCTTCTAAATGAATGATACCTGATTTAAACCCAATTTTTTTAATCAAATTCAACAACATTCAAGACTAACTAAACTTCTGCGGATGACCTGGGTTTTGTTGCCAACCTTCTCTGCAGGAGACCTGTAGAAAGCGAAGGAAACAGAAAACTGACAGACTGAGATGGAAAATGAAGTCACTTTACTACGGTGCCACTCGATGGCCGATGCCAGGACTGAGGGGTTAAATGTCTCGGTCCCAAACACACCAGCGGCCAAACACCCACCGCACCCCGACTCCACTCAAATCTCATTCGAAATCACATCTCGCCGACGCAGAAACCGGGAGACCGCGCACACGTGACGGAAGCGAGTTTTTGGCCGGCTTGACAGGTTAAAAATCAAACGTCTTTTCCATTTCACGCTCTTTTAATTTCATTAAATATGTGAATAAGTTCTGAATAGGAAAGTTTGACATAGTCGATGACTGGGCATGTTTAATGGGGCACTTGCAATATGTTAATATATAGACATTTTGGGGAGAGCACTAAAGTCAGACATGAAACCTAGGCATTGAGGTCAAATATAAGGTGTAAAATATGTATTTTCCAATCCATATATAATTACGATATTTATGGATATGTACGAATTAATATATATATTTTTTTATCAAGCAGAGATTTTCTGAAGGCTTATTAAAGCCATTTCATTTAACTAGCTATTAACATGGTAAGACTTAAAAAAAAAAATCACTATTGCTTGATATACATTTTGTAAGTATCTGTAATTGAATTGGTACCTTTATTTTGTTGCATCTCGAAATCACATCAAAATGCACAGAAGAACAGATACAATCTATATGGAATGGATACACTGCGATGTAACAAATAAAAAAAAAAGGAGATTTTTGACCGAAAATGAATTAGACACCCCTGGATTGTACAACAGGAGACAACTTTAATATGCTTTGGCCTTTATTATTAATGTAGCGACTGCAACTCCAATGTTAAATTGATAATAAGCTCGTAAAATCTTAGTGCCCAAACAAGCACCTGAAAAACGAGAGGATTATAATAAAAGCCTTCACGAGAAAATAGTGATTTTTGATTTATGAGCTCTACGAGAGAGGAAAGTGACATTATGGAAAAAGTCAAGGCACAACGTGGCACAAGGCGCTGATTTCACTAAACACACATACACAAACTCAACTTTCTGACTACACGCCGAGTTAACAGTTTTTTCATCCCCGTATTAAGACGATACACTAATATATCAACCAGCCAGATTAAATGAACGACTGAAAAATGACATTTTCAACGTTAAAAAAAACCCCCAAACCGCACAGTGCAATTTGCAACGAAACCACAAAGAGACAACTTGTGTGACAAGACTTAACGCTGTTATTGCATACTAGTCAAATCTGAGGTTTTCCTATTGAAGTCTCCCTAAACAAAGCTGTCTCTATCCTCAAGTCTGAAATAAAAAAATAAATAAACTGCTCTTCGACTCAAAACTGCTAATATTCTATCCGACGGTCGAACGAAATCTGTCAATGGCTGGCTCGCGTCCAGCTCTCTCAAGCGCTGGCAAAAGCCCGAAGTGACTGATTAGCCGTCACTGGTTTGATCTGGTTCGTGTTAACTAGTTCACGGGGTTATGCAATACATGACCCAGGCCGCTTTATTGGGCCAGGGCTCTATATGTTAATACTGCACACGCGTACACTTGGACTGAGTTATGCTTGCCCTTCAAAGCAATACTAATTCGGTTCTATTATTAAGATTGAGATGGAGGCTAGAGGAGACGCAGCGATGTCAACAAACAGAAGTGTGGGGAAAGTGAGAGAGATTTCTGTTTTCACAGCTGGGCTGAAGATTGTTCCCACCCTTTCTGACAGCGGTTCCCCCAAGGCGCCTTGTGTTGGCTTTCTGTCAGACACACACACACACACACACACACGAGCGTGGCAGAAGCATGTCGTCTTTACTGACCTTGTGCAGATTTAAACACCTTTTGCTACTTCGCTGGACAGCGCTCAGCTCCAAATGCCTCCACAGTCTGTAGAGCGTAGTCTTTACATCCGACCGACTATGTCTGTGTGTGTGTGTGTGTGTGTGTGTGTGTGGGAGAGACAGTATTTCACTGCATACTCTTTATTATTTCCCCATTTTTTGACATATCCAAACAACATCATCCAGAACGTTTCGTATGCTAACCGCCTCACTAAACATCTGGCGGAGCACATATCTGTCGCAGGGTGTTCCTGAAAAAACAAAGTACCTAGTGCCTCATTCACAACACTTGCCTGATGCAGATATCTGGCCAGGGCAAAAAAAGGCAACATGAAATCAAGGTAAGAAAATACATTTTTGTGGTTGTATAAGGCCTGATTCACATTTCGCGTCTCAAACCGCACTGAAAACGCATGCCGCGCTGCTTTCTCTCTTCAAAAGACCTGCGGATGCACGCGACACTCTGAAAAGTGGAACTTTTCCATCTCGATGCGGTGCCGCCCGCGTCGCCGCCTATTTGCGCGAGTTGAACTATTTCCATCTCGATGGATTAAAGCGTCTGCCAAATGCATGAATGTTGTGGATTTTACTTTTCTATGCACACCTACTAAACAAAACAATGCACAAATAGAGTATTTGGACCTCTCTGCTTACGGTACGAGGAACACGTTCATGCCCCTGACGCTTTAATCCAAAGTGACTTACATTGCATTATCCTATACATTTGTTATTAAGTATGTGCAATCCCCTGGGATCGAACCCACGACCATGGCCATGCTCTTATCACTGAGCTACAGGAAAGATAAGTAGTATTTTAAACAGAAAATGTTTATGCTTTGACAAAGCTATTGCTAACTTTTGGATAATGTGTTACAGATATCACATTTATTGTCAAAACTGGTATATTGTGACACCCCTAATTTGACAAAATGGTTTATAGATAAAACCGGATGATCTGTAAATGTTGATAACCTCAAAATGGCCAAATATTGTTTGAATTAGGGCTGTCAAATGATAAATTGCATTCAGAATAAAAGTTTGTGTTTACATAATATACGTCTGGGTACTGTTCATAATCAATTTGGTACTTTTAACCAAATCAAAAACCAAAATTAATAAATATTTAATATAATTTAAATGATTGGTAAATATAAAAAAATACATGTAAATATTTCCTAAATATGTACACAAAACAAAATGAATCGGCAAAGTACAGACACATATTATGTATACACAAACACACAACAACACAAACTTTTATTCTGGATGCGATAAATCCCGATTAATCATTTGACAGCCCTGGTTTGAATAATCCACCTGGCAGCAACCCACCTGTCATATGACAGACGATTTCAAAGTAAAAAGCGCATGGAAACATCTTTAAAAAGAAGTTGACTCACTCACCCCCATGATTTTGCTCCTCTGCTCCACATCCTCCCACATGGAGTGGACGATGTAACGGCACATGTACTTCCCTGCCCTGCCTTCCTGTCGCATCCGGACCAAACACATCCTACAGGAGCAGAGCAGAGTGCTGACTCAAGACAGCCAAGAGCAACCAGGCAGCATAAAAGCAGTTTCAGAAAGAAGTGCTTGTGTTACGCTAAACTCTGTCAAGACCTGCGTGACCAGGAAACTTCAGAGATCCGTGCTATTGTACTATCCACCGGCTGACACGTATACATGAAGGAATATTCATCATGTATGTATTCGGTTGAATACATCTTGAGTTGTGTGGACAGCATGTGCGGGCCCGTCAGTCGCAGTTGTGTCGAATACTACAGAAAACAACTTCTTTCTACGGTTTGTAAAAATAAACAAAAAATGTTCACAGTTCTGACCAAAAAATGTACAAATATGTGCAACTACTACATTTCTTTCAAAAAAGCACATCCATAACACTTAAACTCTACATGTTACCATGAGGCTGGTGTGATCAACCGACCCAGAACCAATTATTCATGTCACGACCACCTTAACACGTCAGGTTACGTCCGCCTGCTATCCCCACAAGGATACCAAGAAAGTGATGTATTAGCCGTTAAGCACTGTTTACATGAAACACACTTGCTCCACAGGATTTACACTGGTAACAGAGAACTACATCCGCCTAAAAAAGTGATTTCAAAAAGCAGATGAAACAACAAACACTACGTGATTCATTTAAAAACGAGCTTGACATTTCTGCTTTTAAACCTTTCAGAACACTTGCTCTATATACTGTTACAGTGTTTCCAAATCTTTCATCCAAGTTAAAGATAGTTTCACTTGTAATCGACAGCACGGTATGCTACAGATTATGAGCCAGTGAGGTGCCTTGAAATGTGCAGCTTTGTTCGATGTGTTGATGTCATTTCAATGACTCCTCCCCCTTTCTAAAATAGCCAAAACAGTTTTCTTTACCTCAATTTGATGAGATGAAGTGCAGAATGATGTCACAAAAATTTTCGAACGGTACTGTGGTAGACGTAAGAGACTACATGCTTCTAAATGTGAATTTTGCTCATACTATTCATATATTCGTACTTAAAGCCAAAAAACGTTCATGATTTCATAAGGAGGACTTCTATTACGCGTGTATGCATGCGTGAACTATTGGTGAGCCTGAGAGAGTCCAGACTGAGATTTCCCAGTCACTTTACAAAGTACACAGTTAGTCACCGTGCACACGCTCGGCTGCACGCGCAAACACAAAGTACCTTTAACCAAAAGTGTACAGAGCACTAGTGGCCAAACCTCTCCCATTAATCATCCGTCTCTCTCTACGATGACATCACATCTTTTCATAAACTTGGCCAACCTCGGTCACATGTGCATTAGCATACATTACATAAGCAATACCATCGGCAAAGATGGTGACAATCACTCAAAATGCTCATTTCTATTTGCAATGTTGTTCAGAATGAATGAGTCTGTCTAGTGGAAAGCCATTTCAAATTCATCCATCAGATTATTTTCAATCAACTCAATGCATTAAAAGCATCAGGGATTCTGCCTGACAGAGCCTGGCAGCAGTGGAACATCTTGAAAACACTGGCATGAAACAACGTCGCCGCTCAAATTGAAACTTTGCCCAAAAACTCACCAAACATGGAGCTGTGCCACCAGAAACCAGGAGTTGAGCGTGTCGGGCAGAGAGCACTCTGGGAAAAAGAGAGAGAGGGAGTGGGAGCAGACGACATTAAAAGGAGAAAACGCAACATGTAGCCAAACCTATGCAAACTTGGGCTCTGATTCCAAAACCGCTATTGGGTTTACACCTGTTTTTTTCCTCAGCTAAAGAAAACAACATAACATAGCTGTAAATTGCCGAATAAATATTTCAGGTGGTGCTGAAAAGGTCCCTTTACGCTCATTTCAGCTGAAGTGGGGTACATTCAGGAGTTTTACAAAGAAATTCAATGAGCATGCATGACATAAGACTTTTAAAGCTGTAATATAGTATGAGTATCTAAACAAGTAATAGATATGGACTTTTTGTTGTCCTTCTTTCTATGGCTACTATAAAAAACCTGGAAAAAATACTTACTTTCGAAAAAATCGTCGTAGTTGATTCTCTCTACGCAGCATGTGTACATGCGCAAGGCAGCTATCTTAATTTTCTGCAAAAGAAAAACATTTGTGACACTTGATCAAAAAAAACACTGATTCTGGTCTGTATATACAATGCCCGTCCAAAAAAGAAAATCACACACTCCAATATTTTGTTGGACCGCCTTTAGCTTTGATTACAGCACGCATTCGGCGTGGCATCGTTTTGATAAACTTCTGCAATGTCACAACATTTATTCCCATTTAGTCCAGAGTTGCATTCATTTTTCGCCAACTATTGATGATGGGAGAGTCTGCCCACTGCGCAAAGTCTTTTTTTTGGACGGGCAGAGTATATTTATCTATTTTGAAGTGAAATATGACCCAGACATGTTCATGACAGGTTGTCATAAACTTTTTGAATGTATAATTGACAGTGATTAAATGTGGAGGACCAATAATAAAAAACGGAACATGCAAACCAATACTGTGGATTCTATGGAAAAGACAACCAAATGAACTCAACACAACATTTAAGCAGCAGATATTGAGTAGCTCTTACCCATTTGTTGTATTTGAGCGGCCCAGTGAAGCCCATCGCCTCAATCAATCTGGTAAAGGCCCCCACCTCTTCCTCTGTGGCCTGTGGGGTCTCTTTAACAGCACACAGCTGGAAGCAGAGTATAGTAACACAACAACATTATTAGGCTATACTGAACATACACACACAGGCCTCTAGAGTTAACACATCATCATAGACATACAGCACATAATGTCAAATGCACACTAATAAAGATGTTACAGCTAAGAGTTTGTTAAGTATATCACATTGAGATGACACTGTTTGTCATATAGGTGACAGCTGTACAATACATTAAAATGAAAAATTACGATCAAAAGACAGTAACTACATTAAAACAATAATTTAAGGTAGAATTTACAGTCAAATGTATGTACAAATATGTGTGTAACCTGGCTAAATTTGTGCATGTAAGTATTATGTAAGTTTTGTGTGCAAAGAATGCAAGACAATAAACAGACAAAATACATTAAATAAATTCAGTATTGGTCTTGGAATAATTTACTAATTTAAAATAATCACAATACAGTTTAGCAATTTCTAAGTGCAAGCACAGACTGGTTTTTGAGCAATAAATGCCTACATCGTTTTGTCCATAAGAAACCATTCAGAATAATTTCACAATTCAGATTTACTAACAACATTACTGAGCTATTAGTATTACCATAACAGCAAAAGACACGGACTGACAAAATCCTAAATAAAAACCCTTAGGCTGGTCATATCTTATTATGCAATTGATTATATGAATCTTAATCTGCACTGATGTGTATTCACATAATATATTAAGTATGCTATACATGCTTTATAAATATCTGAATATAGTTCTTAAAAACTAGATTATCCAGGCTAAGAGAAAAGAGGGGTCTGTGAAGGTGCAACACACCTTGCTTGTACTGTGAAGAGCTCGGCATTGACTCGGGACACCCGCTGTGATCCGGCATGCCACCAAAGCCCTGACCTGATACACATGTTGCTCAATGCCCTAGGAACCAAAAACAGAACATGACAAGTGCATTGCTTTTAGTCCAAACACAGTTAAGTAAAGTGAAACTTAAGGCTCACTTACAAAATTATTTATGTGTATGTTTATGTACATGTTAATGAAGGAATCTGGATGCTTAAGTTTGCACTTGACATTAAAGCAAACATAACACCCAGGTATTGGCAAAATGATCAAACTAATATATTTTTTTCACATATATATAGTATACTGTATACAACAACCATACTTCTGTGCTATGGATCATGCACACTGTAGTCTGTCTATCATTATGCAAATACATATCAGTTTAACAACAAGATGTCTCTATACGTAAATTGCATGTATATATTTTCCCATTGGTCCCATTACATTTTCAAGAATTATAAACAGAAGCAACGTTAGTGTTGTCAGTAGCTGTGTGAGTATAAGTTACCTTTACGAAGACAGCGCTCGATGCTGAAGCGTTTAATAAATGTCTTACGGCCGACTGCAGGGGTCGCCGATACATGATTCAGCTAAAAGTCACAATAGTTGAATATTGTAACTGTAAAGCGTGAATCTGTAATTGTTACCCCTCTAACACGTTGTGTAACAGTTTGTTTTCGTCCCACCCCCTCTCCAGCAATGTCAAAAGAATCGGTTCCGCCCTTAAATGTGTCCGTGTGGAAAACAGATCTGTGCCATAGTTCCGATGCTAAGAGTTCCATACATTTAAATACTTTGATAACGTTTTGTTGAACTTATATAACAGTAGTAAAAGCATTTAAAAATCAATACCTAGTCATGATTATTCCCCAGTTTATTAAGAAATGAAACAATACTTTGCCTTTTCAAATTCTAAACAAAGATTCATTTATACCTTGGTGAATAATCCTTGGTATTTAGGTTTGGAAAGAAACGTTACATTTGTGAACCATGGGGTAACGTTCTCATTTGCATATTAATAAGATAGATAGATAGATTGATAGATATAGTTTGCTGACTAGATAGTTCCCTCATACGCTTTGTCGTGCAGTATGTTATTCCAGTGGTTCTCAAATGGGGGTACGCGTACCCCCAGGGGTACTGCAGGGGGTACGTGAGAGAAACTGACATTTAGGATTAAATAATGAAAATCAATAAATTATGATAATAGTATTTTTATATGAAATTAGGACTACACAAAGATGCATACGAAATAAATTAATACATTTAGATATAATAACTGTTTGACTCATTTCACTGAATTTTAAGGTAAAATGTTGTTGTCTGGTCAAGGGGTACTTGGCTTGAAAAATCATAATAAGGGGTACTTACGCTAAAAAAGTTTGAGAACCACTGTGTTATTCTATCGCTGATCATGATCCGTTTTACAATTCAGTGGCGGAAAACACTTATAATGGTGGTCCCAAGTCTATATGAAATCTCAACAAAAAGCTTTTAAAAGTTAATTGCAGGAACATGCACATGCTGAAGAAAATTATTGTGAGTAAGCATCATCTACAACCATCAAATCCTCCTGGAATAATATTGCCCTTCTCGGAAATTCGATCATTCACACTCCAACCTGGAAATAATTTATGGGACGGTGCGTTTTTAATGTTAGCAGATACTTATAATGCTTGAATGCTACTAAATTAGAAGCATTCATGTAAAAATGGGAATTATCGAATCTCCAAGAGCACGTGAGGGCAGCACTAGGCCTGACAGGAGTGATGTTTATAATAATTTACAATGATGGTTCAGAAGAATGCTACTGTAATGTAAACCATATTATTGTGTTGTTGCAGTATGGCAGTTTGTTAACAAAGCTTTTAAAAGCTCTTAAGTTTTAAAAGAGGCTATTTGGCAGCGACGGCTGACAAGTGAACAGCTTGCCTACTTCTGATGACAAATGCCTGGCTGCAATGTGTTCTACAGATTATTGTTGAGTTAGTAGCTTCACAGCTCCCAAAACTAAGCACGGTTACGCATAGCCGCGTCCACAAATTGTTCAAAGCCATCCGGGCATCGGGGCCTCTTCCTGCCTATCCAAAAATCACAAAAAATGTAATGCCTCTTCTGCGTGAACGATTAAGAAAAATAATACGTGGAACCCCTCCCTCTTTGTATGGCACACACGTTAACGTACCCAAAACACTTTGAAGTGGGGATGTTTTCACAGCAGGGTGTAGATGAGGTAATGTTTTGGTTGTCTTTGCGTCGTTTTCCGAACGGCTGTTTTTGCAAGGTGAGAGGTTCTTCCTCATAGCTGTAGAGTTTTAACTAACTAATGTCACACAGGTCACTCTGTTTCTGCTCTCCAAACACAGGAAGGAGAATATCACTGTTATTAGCGGTGAAATATTTGTCTAGCTTTCACTCCCGCGAATTTGCGCCTTCAAGAAACCGGCACGAGAGGAGGTGAGAATTGCGGCACAATGTCGTAGTATTAAAGCTAACCTCTTTAGAAATTGTTCAAATGTTGTTCATCCCTATGTCACCACCCCTGGAAAAACAAGCAAAGAGTCGGGACAGGTGATGTTGAGTAACAGATATGGTTCTTTATACGTAAACTAACACACAGATTTAGTGTAATTTTAGTGACGCCTTGCATTCGTTTCGGTTTCTAAAGGAATTAGTGATTAATGACAAACCCATTGCTCCATTTTAAATCGTACTGTGGTTAGTGGCAACATAAGTTGCCCATACAAAAGTAATTATTTTTATGTTGTTATGCAGTTGCCATAGTGTTGAGGGTGGTTGCTAGGGCGTTGCTATGTTGGTGCTAAAATTATTTTATTATTTGCCATTGCATTGCAATGTGGTTACTTGGGTAGTTTGGGTGGTGGTACCCGAAGTGATTCCTTTATTAAAAATAATACTCAACTATGTTAGTAAACCAAAAAATACAATTATGAAAATAAACTGGTGATCACCCACACAAAACTATTTAGGCTATTTGCGTGTTGCTATGCAGCTGCTAGAGGTTACCAGGGCGTTGCTATGTGGTGGCTAAAACGATTTTGGTATGTACAAATGCGTTGCTATGTGGTTACTAGGGTGTTCGGGTCTTTCAACTAGCATTAGTTGAAAGAGCTTTGGTCAGGGCCTTTAAATTGAAGTCTATGGGATTTCTTTTGATAGTTTTATCATTGGCCAGGCAAAAATGGTAACTTTAATCACAACCTCAAAAACTACCTCAACCAAAGTTTCATTTATGTTCACAACAAAAATGTATGTTATGGTGTTATGTGCCAAATAGTGTTAGTGTTGGTGTGTATTTAAAACATTAACCCTAAATATTTTCTCCGTGTCATTTATTTCATTTGGAAATTTTATAACTCGCTCACCTGGGTTCACATTTCCCTCCCAGCACTCCTAATATTTTAACCTTTCTTTACCCATCTGTGCCTTAAGAGGGTTCATTTGAACCCTGCCTTGATTCAATGAGAACCTTTTTTCTTTCAGAAAACAAAATGGGCCTTTTTCCTCATGTGAAGTGAGGGCTACTTTCTCCAGCATGTTTGGATTAATAAGGAGTGATTGATGAAGACAGGAGAGGAAACATTCGATTCCTGCTCCGCTCCCGTTCCTGTGAGAAAAACCTTGGGAAAGAGAGCTATAAATAAGGGGTGTCGGTCCATGCGAGGCATTTCGTGGGTGTGGGGTGTGTGTGAGCGAGAGTTGAAGTGTGTCAAGTGTGCGTGTTGTAGGGTTTTGTCGGTACGTCGGTTTGGCATGAAGGACGGACTGGCGACAAGGCTTGGAAACAAGACAAAGAAAATATTGACCGGTCAGGCACAACACATGTCAATATACATAAGATTAAAGGGTGCGCTTTTCTAGTGTCTATTTTAATGTCATTTTACTCTTATGTTCTTTAAAGAACCATTTGGAAAGAGAATAATACGTATATCAATGAAAAACGTATTAATATAAATCCTTTCCATGCAAGTCTCCTGAATGTCCCAGAAACGCATCATTTGTTCTATAATGTTTGCAGACCACACAGGAACTTTGAAATATGTAAATATATAGAGTCCACAGTCGGTTACGAGTCATAAAAGCATGAAGAGGCTGTTGCTACAGCTTGGTCCGCTTTAAGGGAACATCACGTTTTTACAAATGTTGACTTGTTCTAAGAGTATTTTGGCTTTTAATGCATTTGCCATTATCTTAATACCCCGCAGGCACAATCAGCTACAAATATACCACACCAATCATGTTTTGTCATCTGGGATAGCGATTTTCTTTTTCGTAATTTAAAAATAAAATCATAGAGTCTGGTTGTCCGTACCATAAAAATACAGAGCACAGCACGTGTTGAAGTTGAAGGGTCAGCACATATCGTTAGATTTCATTCAAGTGACGCAGATGTAGGTGAAACAACAAACCTCGGCTTAATTAGCTGCCCTGTGTGTAAAGTTTAGCTTTAGAAAAATAAACCCCCACCTTAAAGTGAGTCTGGGGTTGGGGGTACAACTTAGCAGAGTTGAGTGGAGGTGACCTACAAGCGAAGATTTCAGAGGTTGCAGAATTCATGCTAAAAAAGGCTTTCCAATTGATTTTTTTGTCACCGCTGATGTAAACAGTCAAACAAGTGTTACAGCCGAACATCTTGTTCTTGACAGTTATGCTAACAAATTAGCATAACAAGCTACAGCTGGGTAAACTCTAAAGCAGTTAGGACATTCATTTGAATGTGCTGATGCATATTGGCGGATTATGAAATTGATCGCGTATGTCAGCTCAGCTTAATGATATTATGGTCCGGGATAGAAAAAAGCTTATGTAAATCATGTTAGTGAATCTAAGGGTTTTTATGCAACCAGGCACTGGTTTAGATCAATCTTAAAGTCTATGTTTTATGCACGTTTCGGCATAGACGGTAGAAATCGAATTGAAAGTAGAAATGAACACATAACAATTAGTATAGGTGACAATGGTCCTCTAGGAGCATAGTTTAATATCCCTGGTTTCCACCCATCCATACATTCACCCACCAATCTGATGTAAGCAAAGCTAACAACAGCTTTGAATAAAAACACAGTTCTGTTTGTTCAGGCTTGAGCAACATCGTAGCTATCTCAAATATTTCACACTAAAAAGACATTGGAAAAGGTCAAGAATTGAAAGGAGTCTACATGCTGGTGCAGGGTGAAGAAGGGTTAGCACAGGCCCTAATACTTCTTTAATTGGTTGACTTGAAATTAAATTTGCATTAGTTTACAGCTCTCAAAACAATTGCCCCAGGGTATCACAAACAGCAAAATATTGGCAAACAATTCCAACACTTACTTGCAAGTCAAATCTCGGAACTCGGCATGCCGTTTAAGGTTGGCCAAAGTTATGGTGAGGATGTTTGGCAAGGGCAGTATTGACACTAGAGTTACTCACAACATGCCTTGTTGAATCTTGGAGCGCTATGGGTTTCGCATGACTGCAAAGGTCATTCAGGTCCATGCAGTTTCCCAAGTGGCTACATAAGGGTATGTACTCCAAGCTATGTGGCACTGAGTTATGGCACTTATAAGTGCAACCCGCACACTAGATGAAGACTATATTTGACACAGTGACTTGAATGTCAAATAGGATTTTGATCGCAGATATCGGAAACAGATTTCAAATTGGCAGAGGACTATATTCATTCATAAATACTGTGTGAAATCATTGACCCTGGTTAGTATATGTACTGGTGATATTGTGAGCTTGACCTCCTCCATAACAGCCCCATTTTGTTTATGTAAGAAAACAGTGTTTTAAAGCGCCTTGTAACCGGTATAAAAACAATTGGGATGCATCACTACCGATCAAAATGCAGGTTCATTTATATATAGCGTGTAAACTTTTTACACGGCCCCTTACCAAACATTTTTTTCCAATATTCAATGGGAAAATGTGCTGTGATTTATGCATTTGGCTGGCAGATGCTTTGGATATGAGGCTTAGAGTTTATATACAACATGTTACAGAATATACTTTAACCCTAGTTATGAATGGTAATAGTGATGCCTGCTTTAGCGTCTTCAAACATGTTGCAGCTTTTTAGTACACAGAGAAAAGTGAATGAGAAAGAGAGAAATGATTGTTTTTTCAGAGTTTCCTGGCTCGTGGTCTGTCATGCTTAGATGAAATAACGTCAAAAGCACTTTTCATTATAAAAACCAGCATCCAAACACATCTGAAAGACAGTAACCTGCCATCATAGGACTGGTCAACACAACTAATGAACTCAGTGTGTATCTGAAAACATTCTTGATGGGAATATTATAGTAAATGCAAAAATGGATTGTAATTTGACAGTCTTCCAATAATTCTGCACCTTGCAGCTGCAATTTCAAACAGACGTCTAAAAAATGATGAAATGATCGGGCACTTTTATGTAACAGATGTTTAAACAAATAAGGTTAAGTACTCAAGAATGACTTCTAAACAGCCAAGAGTGTTTTTAACGTTTTCCAGTTGCACAATCCTCCGCGTTTTGAGGCCACGGTCTCATTTTCGAAATGATGATTGGGGCTATTTTTTAACGTGTAAAATGCTTTTCTCTCACTTTTACTCTCTGAACACACGTTTTCCCAGAAAGTGCGACGGGATGCCAACAGCCGCTCCAACACGACCAATTACTCTCGCTTCGAAATTGTATATCACACAATTACTCTACAGAGAATCAATTAACGGAGTTCGGTGGTGAAAGTCGAGATGCTAAAAACCTCGCTGGCACCGACGGGGACGTGTTTGTGCGCGTAGCTTAGTTTGGACGAAACGGTGGCAGGGCCCCGCGTGTTTGGCTTGGCAGCCGCTTCGGGGCCCCGTACACAACACGCAGCGCTGACCTCATATCTTTCATGTATTCTGTAACACAATAATAACTCAGCAAACGCTGCGCGGGGTTTAAGGGGCTCAGAGAGACCGCCAGATCTGACGCGGTGCCCGAAGCCGTGCAACACTCACTCAGTGCTAATTGCGAAGCATAACAGGCCTATTTGTGAAAGCACATGTAATGCACTAGGTGTAAGTTAGGTGCTGTTGAGAGGCGTGTGACTAATGAAACGCTCAACAATTTATCAGCCCTGGAAATAACTATAAATCATCTGACTTACTACCACAATGCGGTTTAGGCTAATAATGTCTTGACATACGGTTTGTATATCTTAAAGTGTTGATGTACGGTATTTGTCATAAAGGATTTTTTGCAAAGCAAAGCAAAGGGCTTTTGTTACTACGACAACCATAGTTTTCGCCAAAATGCTTAAGTCACTATAGTTTCTGCAATAAAACTGCTGTAACTTAGTCAGCACTGTCATAAAAAGGAGAGAAACTAAACAACATGACAGAAATACTCTAAATGTTTTGAAAGAGTTTTATGTGGCTTTTACAGTAGTAACAGTCATTTTAGTAGGAAACTGTAGTTGGGGATTTTTCACAGCAATGCCAAGAGCCCAACCTGCCTTACAAAAATATACCATGGTAACAGTAACTTCCGCCAAAATACCATTCAGTTTCTACAATTAGACCACAATGACCGCTGTACGAAATAACAAAGTATTCTGAGAGCTTCATACGCTGTTTGGAGAAGATCCTATATTTACTGTGGTTTAAGCGGTCATTGTAGTATGGTACTCCACACAAAAACTTTGGTTACCATGGTAAGTTTTAAGGGATACTGCAAAACCAAGGGCTGCTTCAACCTTAGTGTCAGAATAGAGGTTGGCAGTCCAAATTTGATCATTTCTTTCTTCTTTTCAAGTTTATACACAGTAGTGGCAAAAAGTGATGTCCAACTTTGGACAGTTGACACCTTCAATATTAGATTTTTTACTAAAGATGCAGATGTGTTTATAGTATACTGAAGCTTAGCTTTGAGAAGATTTTGGAAGGCTTAGGAAAAAATTACAACAGACTTGTGCAAACTTCACAAAGACTATAGCTCATGAGAATACAACATATTAAAGGGATAGTTCACCCAAAATTCTGTCATAATTCATGTCAACACAAAAGAAGATATTTCGAAGAACGTTGGCAACCAAACATGAATAGAGGGTGAGTAAATGATGACACAATTTTAACATCAGAGCATTAACAATTAAAATTGTTTCCATTTTCTATGCATTATTTTGAAGTCCATATCCCTTGATATACAGTGATTCTGCTATTTTGACAAATTTAAGAGACCACTCCAAAAATGTTTGCATTTATTTGTTGAAAATTGAAACTGGTCAAAATACAGTAACAAAAAAGATGCAATGTTTGCATATCTTAAATACTGCAAACAAAGCAAGTTCTTATTCATGTTTAAACAACACAATACTAATGTTTTATTCATGTTTTCACATGTATTTTAGGATAAGGGGCGTCAAACAATTAATCGCTAAATTAAAGTTTGTGTTTACATAATATACATATGTCTGTTCTATGCATATCATTTTTTTATTTATAAACATAAAAACATACACATACATGTTTATATATTTATAAATGTCTAATAATTGAAATGATATTTAATTATTTTTTAATTTTATATTTTCTTAAATATATTCATGCATGTGTATGTGTTTATAAAAACAAAATGTATATGCACAGTACACAGACATATATTATGTAAACACAAACTATTGGTCTGGATGTGATAAATCACGATTCATCGTGACAGCCGTATTTAGGATCAGGTCAAAAATGAATATATGATGGAATAAGTCACAAGTATCATGCTTCTTTGCATTATCTCAGTCTTTCACATTTTCTTATTGGGCGACTTTATGTCATTGCTTCGATTTATTTTCCTGGATTGGAATTGCCACACAATCCAAAAATTATTTTTATTTTTCTATGGACTTATTAGTGTTGCTTGTGTATTTCATATAACCATATTTTTGAAACCAGTTAAATTATTTAATGCAGCAAATCTTTTAAGCAAAATGTCTTACGAATAGCACACGTGATAAACAATACACAGGTAGTGCCAAGTTATTAATAAATAGATCCAATCCAATGCCCACTCTTAACCCTTTTAAACGCAACATACATTTACACCCATCTGTTTACAGTTTGTAGACACGCTGTGGTTTGGCTGTGGGCATCAGAGTTGCACTCTGGCCCTGTAGCGCTGTAGGAGGCGTGTGCTGCTCAGTGGCTCCTTGTTTAGTTGCTGTTTTATTACCACTGCCTGTTTTTCATTGAGTGTCCCATCTGACTCTTTACAGTGGCAGAAAACAGCTCCCAAATGCAACGCTAATGTTACGCTAGCGTGGGACAGCGCTGTTCCATAGCAGGACATCAAGCATGCGAGTTTAGGGGCTGTAACGGGGAGCTACTTGATACCCCCCTTTAAGCACCATTTCCCCGTTTCATACCCTGAATGGTCATTTAAACACAAAAACAAGAGCGCAGACCCCCCCCCAAAATGGCTACTAACAATATGTAGAGTTATTTAATAGCTCCCTTAAACCTTCAGGCAACTCACACTTAAACTTTCTTCCAAAAGTTTGTGAGCTGCCTTGTTTGCATCCTAAGATTTATATCATATCCTCAGAAGTCATCGATTCTGAACACTCTAGGCAACAACTTAGCCGCCACACAGATAGCGATTGGGAGTCTCGACTTATTGAGGTTGATGTCAGCGTAAAGTATTTAAAAACTTGACGCATTGCATCATGGGATTCCGTTTAGTTGTAGTGCTGCCATTATTTTTATGGCTGAATCAAATCCTAAAATGTACTTTTTAAATCTAATATAGGACGATGTTAGGAGTAGCTTGTGCATAGTAAATACTATTACGTAAGGAGAGAGTGACTGCCAAATGAGTGTACTTGGAAGACAGTTTCCAGACAATATTGCATACTTGATGTTAAATTTGTGCTCCGTCCCGGATGAGGATTTCAAGAAAAAAAATCAGATCACAATATGATTTCAAACCCCATATGGATCTAGTTTGGATCGTGTTTGTTAAAATGCATGTGTTTCGTTTTCATGTTTTTTTTTTCAGATGGTATACTCCAGAAAATCAAATATCTGTCTGACCGAGCCTCAGAAGGCAGCATTATGTAGTTTTGAAAAATGTTGGCGATGCACCAAGGCTGTCTTTAAATGCTGCCTGCTTCTGAAATGTCCACTAAAACCCTCATAAACCCCTTGGGACTTCGCGCTCACCTAACAGCACTTCTGATAATAAAATTGCACACTATGTAAACAACGCATTGGTACAGTAAAGCTCAGCTAGTGAGTGATGATGTCAGACTGGATTTGAGAGGCTAAGAGCTTGTAAATAAAACAGCAACAGAACTCGCTTCTCACAAGAGCATGACAGCGAGGCACCTTAACATCCTGCCATCCAAAAAGCAAAAATAGTGTGAAAACTCTGCTGCCCAGAACAGAGAGAGCCTTTAAAATTGCTCCGGCAGTAAATTGTGGTTTTGACGTTTTGTTTTCTTTGCTTCGTTCTTTGCTGTCCAGAAATTATGACGGGGAACCGTCTCCAGAAAACTAAAAAGAGTCTTTCTGAAGATGCTTGCTTACCATTGAGAATATTTGCCAACTGTTGAGCACAGCACAGCACAAACCAACCAATTTGTAGTAACAAAGTTGTTCCAAATCGGTATAAATTTCTTTGTTCTTATAAACACTGAGAAAGATTTCTGGAAAAATACTTGTAACAAAATAGTTCTTGGCCACCATTGACTACCATAGAAAAATTACAATGGTAGTTAAAAGTGCTCCACTTTTGCTTTCCTACATTCTTCAAAATAAAATATTTTGTGTGCAACAGAACAAATACATTTATAAAGCAATTTTTCCTACCATGGTAAAATGTAACTGTTTTCTTTCTTCCATTTACACTACGTTTATGCATTTGGCAGATGCTTTTATCCAAAGCGACTTTCCCTGGGACCGAACACATGACCTTGGCGTTGCTAGCGCCATGCTCTAACCACTAAGCTACAAGAAAGCGGTTTCCAAATGTCTTATTTTTATACTGATTTGGAACAACTTGAGGGTGAGTAAATGAAGACACGTTTTTTATTTTTGGGTGAACTGTTCCTTTAATAGATGGTGTTGCTACAGTATATGAAGGTATAGCTCTCTTCCGTTTAATTTTTTTCTTCACGATTAGGTTGATTCCAAGGTCACCACTGTTATAAAGTTTCTGGTCAGATGCATTCTGAGGTGCATGACCCTCCCTGAAGCCCGAAGCGGTTGGTGATGTTGCGAGCTGCTCTGCAAAGTAAGAAGGAAGGAAACCGGTCAGAAAAGGTAATCAAAATACCTCTAAAGTCCTCTGCTTGAATTTATTGGCCCGTGGCAAGCGTTCTCAGCCTCTGCTGAGTCATTAAAAGTGGAGCTGATAAGTTTAAAATGAGTAAAGGGACTATGACATCATGACAGGGTAAATGGTGTTTTATAGCGTTTTGTTTTTCGTGTTGGGGAAATGTCCGGATGGAGGTTTGGGTGAGAAGGATGACTGTGTTGAAGTACAACGTGTCATGTTCCTTATAGAAGGCTAAGCACGGCAATGACAGAAGGGACACATGCACAACCCTGTCGTAAAATCTTGAAACGATGAGATGTTTGATGATGATATGATATTATATTACTGTATATGATTGTGTTACAATCTGTCTGTAATTCTTGTTTAAAGGAGTAATTTATGTAGTTTTAGTTTCTATAGTTATATAAGATGTATAATTGGACAGATTTGTTTCTTTGTTTCAGTTCAGCTTTGATTTTTCCTTTCCAAATGCTGGGCGCATTGTGATTTAGCAGAAATTCACATCAGCTGCTATCTTGACAAGTTGTTTATCTGCCGAAAATGTGAAGTCTTGAATTAATTATGTGATCTTTTGCAAGAGCCCCGCTTCGTTTACCTTTCATTGTCTGCTGCGTTGCAAATTATGTTTGACAGCAGAATTAGATTAAAATTCAAAGGCTTCCTTTTAGACCGGCGCAAAATCACGTGTGACAGCTCGTGGTGGATTTTAGGCCCGTTTCCTCGCAAACGTGCTCACATCGAGCGTGATGGCTTTCTCAAGTCTGCGTTTGAGACATTCCGTTACTTTTCGCTATCGGCGTTCGATGGTTGAGTAAGAAGCGACGGGCGCCAACAATTGTTCTCGGAACAGACCTGCAAGTGTGCAAAAAGTGTTTTTTTTTATTTTATATAAAAACAATTTTGTCATTATTTACTCACCTTCATGTTGTTCCAGATGCATCTTTTATGAAACAAAAAAGAAATGGTCTCTGACATCACATTATAACTTTGTCATTTTTGTTTCGTGTGTGAGGCTTTAGAGTAGAGTAGATGGTACTCTTTTGGTAATGTTGTGTCCTTTTTGAAGCTTCAGTTTCCATTTTTTGTAGATGACGAAAAGTATTATTTCTGATTATTCCATATTGCTTGTTCTTAAACAGAGCATTATTCAGAATCTAAAGATATCCTTTGATTGGTGGAGTTAAGATTTTCGTGAACCGTAAAGTACAGCTAATTGTTAAGAAAGATGATAATTGAAACGTAGTGGGTAGTCCACATCATTTAAACCAGACCGAATGCCAAGTGCCTTAAGTCATTTCTTACTTTACTGGCAGTCCCAAAACAGTGATTCCAACCTGAGTTGTATAAATGACTCTAAAGGACAAGTGAAAACCAATGCTAAGATAGTTTATTTTACTGTTTCAACTCCACATTCCTGTGTTCTTTGCTGGATGTCAGTTGTAGGATCTGCGATAGATTACAGGAGGACGCAGAACATACGGTTTGCGTTACATTAGTTTCATCTTTATCATCAACTTTATTCTCAGAAACACTGATAATATTACCGTACTTAACTTTGCGTTAACAAGGTACGTTAGTCTTCACCGTAATCATATTTAAACAAGCTGAAATCGTCTCTTGATTTTTAAAGAAAGGAAGGAAGGAAGGAAACCACTAGTTTTCGATAGTTTGCGTGGGGGGCAGGTGGCTGTACCCTCTCTTTCAACCTATAAAGCACGATGGGACTTTGTGAAGTAAGTGATTTGAAGGCCGTGTTTGTTTATAGAATTTGATCTAAGTTCATAATTAGCTTAAACCTGATTAGGCAGGAGCTAAAGCGAGTACAGCTGGAACTGTTTTTTGGAGAGAGAAGGAAAAATTACGTTTTTTTCTCTCTCCGTCTTGCAGACAGAAAAGTACGCCAATGTTTCTAATTCCTCGACTGATGGAACTCGGTAGGCAGAGACGCTTTTTTTGGAACTTGTGAGTTAAAGGAACAGTGTGTTACAAAATAAAAATTGGGACATTATTTACTCATCCTCGGATGTTTGGGATATTTTCTAAACGGTCAAAATAAGCACGATTTTAAAGAGCTGAAACCAAAAAAGTTCACAAACATATTTCCTGTATTTTTGTAGTAAAGTCATTTTTTTCTTTTTTATTTGGAAGAAAGACACTTGTAACGTAGCTTTGCAGAATTATAGTTTATTGTTGCTTATGGTTGACACCTAAGACAAAAATAGATAAACGCTCTCAGTCGCTTTGGATAAAGCATCTGTTAAATGGCGAAATGTAAATGTAGATGCTGTAAGAATTGAGGATGGAAAGTGGCCTTTTATATATTCTAGCAATGTGATTGAACAAAATGACAGGACTTCTCCGAAATGTTTTTTTTATACAATAGTTCAGCTTTACCCAGACTTAAATATCATATGAAAACTAAATAATTTGGGTTGGTCTCTGTACATGTTGGTCAGACAGCAAGTTGCGGCTTCTTGCTCATAATAAGTTGACCTGAATAAGTGGACCAAACTTTTCGATAGTCTGTCTGGAAAGTGTAAGGTTGCTGAATTGTGATCACAGGGCACAAATGGACACTTTTCAGCTTGTGAAAGGTTTTTGCAGAGGGTTCCAGGGGTTATGGTGAGTTCACAGGACTGATCTCTGGTCAGTGTTGTGTATTTCAGGTGATCTCAGTCAGCACCACAGCTCTGTTCTCTCTTTACTACTTAGCAGTCAAACGGTATGTGAAAGAGGTCCTTTCTTTCAGTCTGACACTCCATCAACCTCCATCCTGCTCTCTCTCTCCCTCTCCGTTGCACTGTTACACCGCAAGGATTCCGAAAACCAAGCCTGCCAAACAAAGACATCAATTATATTTTTGTGACACTCCATTTTTTACTTCAGCAACACCCCTACACACACACACACACACATATACTCTCTCTCTCTCTGACACACACGCACGCACCAAAATATCCCCACAAAGCCAAAAATTACATTATTTGTCCCCTGAAGAATATATGTACACACGCATACTTTTTGCATTTCTGTATGCATCCTCCTTTCTGTTAAACAACCAGGGTCTATGAAACTATTGTAGCACTCCATACTGCAATTCCAGGTGCTAATTTAAAAAAATGTCAGGAATTATTGCACCTATTAAAACATTTCTTGGTGATAGCTGGATGCAAAGGTTGACTTTCTTTTAACTTCACTGTGAGTGTACAGCATCCCTCACTTGCTGCAGCGTATTCGCCTGGCTTTTCAAAGTGCGTGCATAGCCAAGGCAAATACCACAGATTTGATAAATTAGCCAACAAAAATCACACTTCTGTATATTCAAACACGTGTTGGTAATGAGACATAAACAAAGATGTTAATATCAACAAGATGCGCCACTACCGTTACAATGAATGGCTACGAATGCAACGGCCAATATGGCCGCTGTAGCGAAGGAAGTCCCGCCTTCCAGTAAAACGAGCCAATCGTCAATCATTAAAGACTGATGATTCTCTGGGGCGGGTCTCTCGTGAGGCGCATGCCAGCCGGTGCGCAGGCACAGTAGATGAGTCGCCCTCGAAAATGGTGATTTTAAGCGCAATTTAAGCTTAGCAAACCAAAGTAATGAAACAATTCATGTTTAATTATTAATCTGAAATGTGCTGTATAATTGTGATTTTCGCCAGCGATTTCAGAAATATCTGCATTCCCCCATTCGGGTAGATAGGATTGTGGACTTGCTATGATGTATATAGCTGCCCAGAGGCATTGCAAGCATGGACGCTGAGTGGCACGACTTCCGCAAACAGACTTTGACGTAAACCTGGCAAGATGCATCTGAATGCGTTTGAAGAAAATGCATATTTGAGGTTTACGCCAGCAGGCAAGAATTTCATCAAATAGCTCGCACAGAACTATGGTATAGTTTCAGAACACCTGGAATATAGCGTCTTTTCTGAACTGAATCTCAACACTTGTCTCTCTATCCACACTTTGTTGTACAAGTTTCCATCTGGTTTCTATTGGTGAAGCTGAGACGTCCAGGAGAGACTTTTTGGCCATTGGCCAGGGTCTCTTTGAAAGACTGTGCTCTCTAGACTGGATGAGCAGAAAAACCTATCGCAACCTCGCACCAGGACGGCTTCCACTGCCCGTGACCCTCTCAACAATTCATGCCATTATCAAAGTACATCATTGATATATAGTATATACACAGTATATATATATATATAAATATATATATATACATGAATTAGAGTTGGTGCTCGTATGCTGTTCTTAGAAAGTGCAGCGTTTTAGGACTGTAAGAACCGGTGTGTGTTTCTATGGCTTTGGTCAAAGCAGCTGTTTTTGTTATTTTGTCTGGACTTTTTTGTGGTTTTATAACAGAAGATTGATGGGACAGTTGAAAGGAGAAACAGTAAATATGATTATCACTTTTGTACATTGTGACTAATCCAATCACAGTTCAAATGTGAGGTTTTCAGATGAATCCAGTTAGTATTTGCCTTACAGGGACAACTTGTCATCACCATCTTTGAAGAACATTTCAGCTTCTTTAAAAGGGAAGTTATATTTTTTAAGAAAATTTGGTTTCCTATCCCAGTTTATGTGCAGAGATGATTGTAAGCCATTCGATGAATGACATCCTGCAGAGCAAACACTGTTTCTCTGAGGTGCTTTCAAAACATTACTCATTACATGTGACTCAAGAAGTGGCATGAGTTTAGGGTCAGACCGGTCTCACATAGACCTTTAATTGCTACAAAAAAGAAATAATATATAATTGACAGAAATGAAAAGCAGTGTGATTTTCTTTTTTGTTAAAGGTTGCAGAGAAAACTCATAGTTTCTTCTTTCTTTACACTTTTGTTGACCGAAGTTTAATTTAATAAAAGGTTTTGAAATGGATTACTTTTGACCAAATAACGAAAACAACCAAAGCAGCCAATAAGCAATAAAAGCATAGATAGACGCATCTAAGGCAAGGTTGCCAGTTCTGTGGATTTTTTGTTTATGATCTCTTCTCTACGGTGATTTTAAAGAGAAAATGTTGTGTAATGCATAACAAGGTCTGTAAAATCGTAATATATTTGAGTTTTGGTATTAGTCATTGGGCTTGTTTTGGTTGGCCAATGGGCTAGTGATGTCATGCAGATCTGGCCAGCCTGACCTCAGGGTGACCTCAAAAAATTGGCTAATAAAATGACAAGAGCACATTTCTCCAAATACATATAAAAATATTAAACCTATACACTTTTCCCCACAAATCTTTGTGGTTGAAACTTCGATTTCTTTTCCACTACACATCTGTGTCTGTTTGTTCTGATTAGAGCGTCTTGGAGAATCATTACGGAGCTGTGTGTTTGTGTGGCTGCAGAAAGAGAGCGTTTGTGTGATGGATGACCGCAAACCGTCAAAGTGAGGAAAAGTGTTTTCAGGTAAAAGGCTTGAGCCACTTAAGTTGGATGATCATCTGACGAAAGGAGAGTATGAGTCAGTTCATTACATTACGTTTCTCCTGTGATCCTCGCTGAGGATGTCGCACGCTCACCTCTGATGCCGTGTTAGACCGCAGTTTAACGTCAGGACAGCTCAGAATCTCCAAATCAAAGCCAGTTGGAGCTGCGGCGTAACAAGAAATCGTCTGAAGATCCTTTTCCATTGCAAAGAACCTGTTGTGCTAAAGAAAGATTCCATACAGACCGACAAAGGACCTTTTAGCGTCTCTTTATTATCTATATTTTCCCAGGCATCAATGAAAACAGGTAATGAAGAGCAAATTGAGACCATTTCAAATGAGTCCTGTTGAGTTTTATAAAATATTTCGATAGTGTCTCAAACTGTGCTCAGATTTGCCAACATACTAAAGCCAGCCATAAACAATTGTTACAAAACAGATTATTAAGTCTTTTTCTTTAGAGAACTAAAATATTATTAGTACCAACACTGATTTCCACATTCCCTACAGCTTGAGACTGTTATTTACTGTCAACTAATTCTAAACCGCAGGCTTTCTCCACCAGTCATGTGGTTTAAATCCTCATGGATATGATGTTGACTATTGTTCTTCATATTAGAAGTACTACATTTTGTTCAAACAGAGTGATTAGATAATCAGTATTTATCAACATGTCTATTGTCAATAAAGGACATCTGTAGAGATAAATGTTCCTCGCGGTTCACTTTAGAAAGAGCAGAAAGAGTTCACGGTCAAATATTCTGAGGTTTAGATTCTCTACGACGAGCCCAATTGAACAATTTATTACTTTGAGGTCGCTCTTAGGAGCGTGGCTCAATGAAGTAATGTTTTGTTAAACCTTTGACTTTCCTTAAATTGTTTTGTGAAATACTTCAAGAGATATTAATAGACACAAACAAAACTGTTAGAGAATAAAAAAGAGAGAATAAAAAAAAATATGTGGATACTCAGCTTAGTCTTGGAAGAATTTAAAGGGCTGTGTGTACTTTTAAGAGGATCTATTGACAAAAATGCAATATAATATACATAACTATATCTTCAGAGGTGTATAAAGACCTTTCATATTGAAGCGTTATGCTTTTATCACCTTAGAATGAGCTATTTCTATCTACATAGTACATTCGCCTTGTTGTTTCTACAGTAGCCATAAACGGACAAACTGCTCTACATGGCTTTTGTAAATACATTATCTTCTTTGGTAAAGAAGCAAAAACCTGACAACATCTAAGTTCTGTGTCAGCCACCGTAGTGCTTTGAAAATAAGGGGTGGAGTGAGCCATTGGTTGCAATTCGCAACCTCACCCCTAGATGCCACAAAATGTAATAGTCTGGACCTTTAATGACAGTCTATAATGTTTACTTTGATATCTTGGAAGATCTGAGTAAAGTATGAGTTCCTTTTTTCCAGGAGAAGCATTTGAGACGGCTGAGACGATGCTCTAACTTCATTGCTGTCAAGGAGACAGTTGAGATGTTAAAGAGACTTTCACTTAGACTCCTCACTATCTCACGTTCTACTCAAAGCAAAGCTGCGCTGAAGGAAATTGCTTTGGGGAGCGCCTATATTTTCATATTTCAGGGGTGGTGTGTTTGCATAGCACCTTACAGAGAGAGAGAGCTCTGTTTTCTTAATGACGGGTAATGGTGAGAATGTCAGCAGAATCTTGTAGTCGTTGTGTGTGTGTAGGTGTGTGTGTGTGTGTGTGTGTGTTTGTGTGTGTAGTTTGGGGCCCAGCTCCACCATGAGTGAAGTTAACATTTGGTGCCAGATGCAGGAACTGTCAGCATGTTAGTTGAAGCCACGTTGCACAAAACCACGATGAACAAAAGTCGGTTCTTACATGATTTGTTCCCCCTGGAAACGGCAGTTCAAGGCTAGTCTCAGATGAAACAGATAAACACACACTTAACAAGATCCCTCACTCTGCTCATTCATGGGAGACCGGTGCAGTGGCTGTAAGTATGCCACCTGTTTCTGATACAGCATTAAAGATGGACGGAAAAATATCCCGAAACGCAAAGAATTATTGCAGTGACGGTGAGCATGTTCAGCTCGTGAATAAACTGCTACAGTTTGAGATGAATGCTGCCGGGCGGTTCGATGAAGATTGTGTTTTTAAACCTTTAAATTTGAAGTACTTTAAAAGTTTAAAATTATGATTTAATATAGTTTGGTTTCATTTAAAGGGATAGTTCACACAAAGAAAGCTATTTAGGAGATCGTTGAAATGGCGGTACCTGTTCACTTCTAATTGTACTGACACCAAACCAATGCAAGTCAATGAGTAACACCATTGTTCGGTTACCAACATTCTTTAAAATATCTTCTTTGTGTTCTGCACAAGAATGAACGTCATACAGGTTTGAAATGAAATGTAGATTGTATGAGTAAAATCATCTGGAGTTCTGACGAGAAATGTTTGAGTTCATATTAAACTTTTTCCATCAGAATTGACAAATCCGAGCTCAGTTTGTGACATTGTTGAGATCGCTTCTGAATCTCTAATGGAGACACTTGTGAGATTTCTGGGTCTTTAGTGTCAGGACAAATATCTGAGACACAGGTGACTTAAGCAAGTGTTTCCATTTGCTCTCCATTTTTTCTCATTGAGATATTAGCTCTTTGAAGGATTTGAATTCATTGATCTCAGGGTCTGATGATTGTTGTTCCTGTGAAAAAAAATAATATCAATACAATGAAAATAATTGTTCAGTTTCTGAGATCCTCGAGGGCTCCAGCAGTGCCTGTCTGAAGAACGGTCTCTTATCAAAGCTCTTTTTGTGTATGTGTTCGAGTGTTGAAATGACGATACGTCGTCGCGTGTGTAAGCGTGTGTAAGCGTGTGCCGCGGTACCGAGCTCGTGCGTCACAGACAGCGTAAACGCAAGTGTACCTGTGTGTGACTGGGCCTTAAATATGACGGCCAATCATAACAGGAGAAGTTAAGAAGATGTTTGTGTAAGCGCTGGAAATTTCTCAGTGGGAATTGCCTGTGCTTTACCGTAAACTCTGATTACAGTTGTTTGCACAGATGCCGGCCAGCAAGGTAGAAGAAGGATGTCCAGGTATAAAGACACAGTCTGTGGAGGCCCTCTTACCATCCAGACCCAAAACCGTCCTGCAAATATTATTTTTTAACACCTGAGCATGTTCTGAAGACCTGAATAATGATGTCTGGCTAATGGCGAATCAAAATTGTGCGTGGGCGCCGTTATAATCCATCAATCTGGGCTGAATTTGGCGAACAGGAGATCCTCTATGTTTTGTGTCGAACTCTCTTGCTATTCTGTATTCGTCTATTAGTTTATCCATGAGTTTAAGACTGGAAGCCTTCCAAAGGACATAACAGATCCTGACTTTTGCGCCTGTGCTCTGTACAGTTTTGAAAGATGAATTAGACCTGTTTCACTCTCTAATATTAGTCCTAAATCACATATAGGCAAAGAGCAAATATACAGCCGTGGAAAAAATTAAGAGCGCATTCCAAATTTTTGTTTAATCAGCATTTCTTGATGTATTGTGGCCATTCCAGTCCAGTGTCTGTTGAATTTCAACAAAATCAAACAGCATTGTGAAAGACTGACAGCATGACAAGACAAGATAAAAATCGAGGTTATTACATAAAAAGTAATTTTCAAACTTGTCCTAAATACATAAATATAACTGTTGTATTGGTTAAAAGTGAATATAAACTTTGTATTTTGTATTTGAGGTCTGAAAAAATAAAGAGCATCTTCTGTTATTTTGATCTGTTTCTCCAGTTTTCAATTTCTGCAAATAAACGCAAGTAGAAACTGTATTTTTATTTGAAAGTTGGGAGAAATTGTGTAAGTAGTTCTCAGAATGAAACAAAAATAATAATTTTACACGAACAAATACCGAAAAATAGAAAAACTGAAAATAATGTTGAAATGGTCTCCGTTTCACCCTAAAATGAAAATCCTTATGTTTATTCACCCCCATGTGAGTAATATTGAAAGATTGAAGACTAGAAAGTTAAGGATTTTCAGTGAATATCGAATAAAGTTTTATTCTTAGTGCTTTAAAAGATGAAAGAAATAAGTCAAACAGGATGGAACAACATGAGGATGAGTAAACAATGACAACATTTTTATTTTGGGGTAAACACCCAAATAAAAGAAAAATTACAGATCGCAATTACTTATATGGAGAGCAAATGGAAACTTTTGCATGAATCTCAGATATTTTCTGCGTCTCTTAAGAAAAAGAGGCAGAAATCTCACAAATTTCTTCATTAGACTTTCAGAAGAGATCTCAACAATGTCACAAACTGACCTTGGATTTGCCAAGTCTACAAAGTCATTATTATTAAAGACCTCATCAATTTCTCATCAAATCGACCCAAATCCAGATTATTTTTACCTCTACAGTCTACATTTATCTTGCACCTCCACATGTTTTATTTTTCCTAGGCAATTTTGAAGAAACATCTGAGAATGTTGATACTTAAATGAAACACAACTGAGAACTCCATCAAATCTCTTTAGCTATAAAAGCAATAAAACTTTCCTCTGGGAACCCTTTAAATATGACAGCTTGAGTTATTTACCTTTCGCTGGCAACATTTTAAAGCAGTACATCACTGTGTTCATCAGTTAATGCAACGCGGGGTGTGTTTTACACAGGAAATGACATCACGGTGTACATGAGAGTCAGGTGGTTCAAAGGGTTCAGCATTGTTTTAAATGGCATTACTGTGTGTTTACCCACCCGGCTCAGGTTTCATACTTTGGCCAAATGCAATAAAAGTTATAACAGAACATACCTGTATTCTCTAGAAATCCCAATACAAGCACCACTCGATTTCATTTGACAGCTTATACCGAGCCATGTTATTCCCAGCGGAACCTGTTTTCTTGTTGAAAATCCACTTCCCTTCTATTCTCAGGCCCCAGAAGGCTTCCAGCGAAATGTACAATCGAACAATAATAAATAAGTTTTATTGCACCAAGCATGATTTGCCACCTCGACAACTTTAAACCGCTAGAACAGGGTCTCACATAGTAGATCTCGAAATATTCTCGTCTGCCCCCTTACAATGTGCTATACATTAGTGCGTTCGTCTTTCAACAAGCTATATGCGCCAACGTAAATTCCGCCTCCTCAGTTCCCATTTTAGTCTGGTGTGAGGAGAACGCACGCCTGGCATACTACAATAAACACAATAAAACACGACGGTAAGGACAAAATAAATATTCCCACATGGTGGCCCGCAAATGTTAGGAGGGAATACAGGTTTGGTGACGACTAAAAACGCCTTTGTATTGCAGGTGTGCGCCAGGATGGGAAGAAATAGAACAGGATCGGAATAATGAATATTGTATGTGGTTTTGATTTGGAACCAAGACTATACCTTGGATCTGCAATACCAAACCCGTAACCTATATTTAATAAAGTTTGTTTTTTTTGCCTTGCGTGTTTTAATCATAGATTTTTTTGTGAGGGAGGAAGGCTTTCCATATTGGCGTCTACTTTTGGTGCCACACTGCTGAAGGCTTAAAGGGATAGTTCACCCAAAAATACAAATCCTGTCATCTTATATTTACCCTCAAATCCTTCAAAACCTTTAGGACTTTCTTTGTTCTGTGGAACACAGAAGAAGATATTGTGAGAAATATCTTGATGGTTTTGTGTCTCTACAATGGAAGTCAATTGGATCTCATGTTTTGACTTTTCTGTAGTGATCACTTGTAATTCCTCTCGCTGTCACAGAGCCCTGCATGGTGTTCTTACATCATTTAGTAATAGAAAATAGAAGGAGGCATATGAAATTATCTTCTTCCAATGGAATGCCTTGATGCATGGAAGCAGCTGCCAAATCCGGTGACGGAGGTCGCAGAAACACGCATGCCGCCCATCCATCCCGCTCTCCCACGTTGGCTCAAAAGCAGATCAGAAGCCGCGAGGATACGAATCGTCCAGTCCTCAGAGTATCAACACAGCGGCCAAAACCAGGGGCTCATGCTAGCAGGATCATGCATGAACGTCAAAGGTGGTCTTGCCTGACTGAATGACACTATATTGGCTGTTTCTCAAACATTTGTCTGGGTGGGATTGCTGGCCGAGTCTGCATTGTGCACCTGATGTATAAGTGATAGTTCACCCAAAAATAAAAGTTCTGTCATCATTTATTCACCCCCATGTCATTGGAAACTTGTATGAATTTCAGAAGAACACAAAAGACGATATTTTGAGAAATGTCTCGGTGGTTTTGTGTCCATATAATGGAAGTCAATGGGGGCCAGTGCTGTTTGGTTACAAAGATTCTTCAAAATATCTTTTGTGTTCTGCAGGAAAAAGAAAGTCGTACAGGTTTGTGAGAAGATGGTGAGTAAATAATGAAAGAATTTACATTTTTTGTGGATTTGCCCGTGTGTATTCACTGAGGTCCTGTAAACATATCTGTTAGAGAATTGAGCAACTAATGAACATATTCTTCTAGTAATACGGCGGAGGGCCTGGAAGTAATTCAGGTCATGAGTTTAAGTTTCAAAATATTTTTTTAAAGATTGCTTTTCATAGTATTTGAATGAATAGTAGCCTATATTGACCATAGAATGTGAAGTTCACAAGCGGCGAAATGTTTGGTGTTAAATATCCTCTCGTGTTTTATAACCTCATTAAACTTTATCCTTTTTCCCATCTAAAATAACTTTTTTCTCGATCCCCGCTTTGCCAATGTTCTTACATCTTTAGTTTCTTTTTCCAATACATATTAGCCCCCTATATGACCTGCAGACATCTGTCAGGGAAATATAAGATTGCGTTTGAAAAATGTTAAACATCGTTCAAGGTTTCCATGCCAGAGCTGATAACAAGCCAACAAAAATGTTAGGCCTGACAGACAGAAATGTAGAGATGGAGGGAAAGGGCGAGATTACGCTTTAGGAAACACGCTCTTAGCGCAAAGCCACGGGAAACCTATAAAACCGAGAGCGTGCAGAGACTCCGGAGCAGCGAGTGCGTCGGCCAACGCTAATACAGACATGTTTTTGTCAACTTTCTCAAAGTATCATTGTGAAATCTGCGCAGGCTAATGGGTGGGCAATTAAAGTTGTATTCAATTAGATGTACGGGTTAAAGCGGCCGTCGGACGCAGGCGAACAGGTGGCTCTACTTACATGAGGAAACAAAACATATCTCCATTAGACTGTGTGATCCTGTACAATCTGATCTAGTTTGACACTCTGCCATGATCCAGGGCCACATACAGTGACAACAGAAACCCGAACCTGCAAACAATTCATGTTTCTGCTTAAACGGCTTCATGTTGTGAAAAAAGACACTGTGTGGAGTTCATGCTTCATAATTGAATTGAGCCGGCTTGTATTGGCCCGTGCATGCGTGTGCAGTATTCCCATTTAGAGAATATAGATTGTGAATTAGAGAAGTGGTTTCGCTGTCATCAACAGTGAAGGCACACATGGATCCGTTTATGATCATTGCCAGGGAAAGAAATAGTTTCTGAGAACATGAACAGTTGTGATTTCATAATTACGGTAATTCTAACAAAACATGGATGCAGCATAAACATGAGGTTTGTTGCATAACGCTGCATTTTTTTCTTGCAATGTGAATGGAAGCATCGTGACAGAGTATGTCTCTATCGCAAAAAACTCCTTAAAGGCAAAAAACGAATACAAAATATCTGTAATCATTTACTCACCCTCATGTCGTTCAAGGCCTAAATAGTTCTCTTCGGTTACACAAAAGAAGATATTTTGAGAAATGTCTCGGTGGTTTTGTGGTCATACAACTGAAGTCAATGGGGACCAGAGTTGTTTGGTTACTTATGTTCTTCAAAATATCTTTTGTGTTTTGCAGAAGAAATAAAGTCATACAGGTTTGGAATGACGTGAGGATGAGTAATGGACCATTTTCACATTTCCGGAAGTCGCCATAGTTGGATAAACTTCTATAGCGGTGAATGGGAGACAACCACAAATGTATTTTTTGCCAAAGAAAAACTCAACAATAGTGTTTTCACTACTTTCAACAAAATCTGAGTTTGATGACGGCAGTCACATGAGAGAATGATGTCAAATTTACTGTGACTTCCATAGACGCAGTATAAGAAACACCCTCGCATTAGCGTTAACAATATTTTTGTAATTTGATGCAAAGGTAATATAATACAAAGTATAGTGTTATAAACGTATATACATTTCAAATGAAAATATAAAAATCTTTGCTGGATTTACGATGCTGATGACCATTAAACGCGTCATCACAGGCTTGTGAAAAAGGTCCATGATGAAACTAGATTGGGTGAACTATCCCTTGAACAGCAAATGCCTGCATGAAAAAGAAACTGGGTCGTTTTGTTTATTTTGACAATCCACTGCTATCAGTCAACATTGTGAAAATACAACGTAAAAATTACAATTTTAATTATGAAAATCGTTTTAAAACTATTTACAAACTTGTTATCTCTGACAGTGCTGACATCATAAAAATATCTGTTTTTCACTCATTTTCAAATGTATTTGTTGATCTTTACACCCTACTTTGTTTGTATAAATGGTCTACATCATAATTACAAAAAATGTAGATGTTCACCACGCATAATCCTTGAACCTAAAGCAATGGCAAAGCAACCAAAAGCAACATTTTCTTCTGGAAATAAAAAATTATATTTACTTGAAATACATGACATTTTAGCTCAATAAAGACAATAACAACATAACTGTATATAACAGCTGGACACTTTATAAACAATTGCTAATTCTTAGAGAAAAAAAACTTTGAAAATATGCTTTTGTTGAGCAGCTTATATTTGCTAAACATTGCAAAACCATTGAACTGTTTTAAATCTCTAGTGATGAGTGGTGTATTTTCACCAGCAGGAATCTCTTGATCAGTCAAATTTGCACCCAATCACTAAAGTCGTAAATGTCATGTGACTAACTACCTTGTAATCTCACGAACATGATGTCACGACGATGCTGATTGGCCGCACGAAAGCACACCCAATCCCAAAAACCTGAAAATCCAGAGCCGCGATGTCCAAGGCGGCATACATTGAACAAATATGAAATGTCCATTTCACACAAAAAATAAAAGTGATGTACATGGCCTAACTGACTAATCTCACATTTATATAAATGTGTTTTCTTTTTGGAAACGAGGGAATTTGAGACATATTACAAAAAAGAAAGCTACTCCAATGCCCTCTGTGTAAATCTCTGGACGCAGAACGTGCGAAGTCCTAAGCGGTTAAAAAGTCAGAGACACCAACAAGGAGTCTAAAAGAGTTTCTGTTTCCCTCACATCTGTGTAAATGTCTGCAAGCGGCCTCCCGCTACCTGCAGCCACAGCTCTCCACGACCATGTCCTCGTACTGCTTATACACCACGTTATTGGCCGAATCGATGTACAGAATGCTGATGGGACTCAGTCTGGTCGGGACGCAGCAGGTGGGAGGCGTGGACCGAGGATCCATGGAGTTCATGAGGGTCTGGATGATGGCATGATTGGTGGGCTCCAAATGGGAACGGATGGGAAAGTCGCAGACGCCGTCGCAGTGGAAGGCCTCGTACTCCAGAGGAGCGATGATCCAGTCGTCCCAGCCCATGTCCTTAAAGTTGACGTGCAGTTGCTTCCGGTTACAGCGCTGCTTGGGGTTCTTGGGTATTTTTTTACTACGGGGCAACGGCGCTCGACGCATCCTACGCTGGGTGAAGAGGTACTCGTACACCGTCTTGTTGTCGTGACCCGAACGGGCTTTGATCTCGTTGTAGAACAGACCTCGCTTTTTCGTACGTCCAAACACAACAAAAAAGGCCTTTTCTTTCGTATGTCTACTCATCCGACCCAAGCCGAGTAATGTCAAGTCAAGCGGTCGGCCTTGATCCACCGCCTCCAGCTCCAAGCAAAGCTGAGGTGTGTTTCTGAAGTTCTTGTACACTTTCCAAATGTCAAACACTTCCCAGTAAGGCGCGTTGTGTTGATCGATAGGGCGAGACTGGACCACGATGGGCGTCTGCTTACCTTTTGCACAGGTGTATAATATTAGAAAAGTCGTGCCTTCGTTAAATGAGGTTTTGCGGACGTCCATGTGTTTCTTTCGGAGGATGCGCAGCTCCGCGCCCAACAAGCCCTCCTTCTCCATAGAGCTGATGTTGAAGAGGTATCTCTGACGTCTCAGCTGGGTCACACGATCATCTGTGAAGATCAAGGTCAAAGGTCAACAAGAATAGCGCTCAAAACACGGCACTGTAAAGCAATGGCAATAGACTAAAATACAATTGAACTTCTTTATAATGTGGCATGTCAATTCCAAAAAATAGGTACAACAATTCATCCATTCATCAATTCATAATTGTTGATTTGAAATGTTCAATTTATTGTTTTATTATGTTCATTATATACTTTGTTTATTTAGTATACTTAAAAGAGTAAGTGAAAAATGGTCCACATTGACTTCACCATAGTAATTTTTATCCCTACTATGGAAAGTCAATGGGGACTATTTTTGGGTGCACTATTCCTTTAAGTATACTAATATCAATTTACTTGAGTATAATGCACTTGTATAAATGTAATATCAATGTAGTATACTTGTAAGTGTGCTGTTTTGATACTACTTGGTATATTGGTAAAGTATACTTTTAAGTGTACTTCAAATGTAACAGTAAACTTTTTGATTGTAAAACAACTATACAACAAGTGAACTTAGAAGTGTACTGATAGTTTACTAGTTCAGAATTTGTAGCTTGTAGCTAGCTTTTTTGGTTTGTAAAAGTACACTTTAATGTATACTCTCAGTAAACTACCAGTGTAAGTAGTAGTAGTCTGTTGAAACAAAACTCCATGCTAAGATAAGTATACTTACCTCATTTTACTTTTAAGTATATCTATTAAAAGTTTGAGTACAAGTAGGCCACTTTTCTGGCAGTATAAGTCAAGTATACTTAAGTGTAATGTTTTTTAGTTATTTATTGCCCAGGTATAAAAAATGCACTGAGTACACTTTACTTAAGTACACTTCCATAACGTACTAAAGGTGCTCTATTGTCACATATTAATTTTACACTTATTATAATAAAAATATAGTTTTTGTACTTCTATTCAATGTGTCTCAGAATAGCACAGTTGAGTAGGCTAGTATACTTAGATCTATTATGGGAGAATATAGAGCACTTTAAGTACATTTAAGTGTAGTGCACTTATTTCCACCTGGGAGAAAAAGTAGACTGAAAAATACTTTCCTATATTTAGTTTTTATTTAGAAATTGTACTAGAAGCTGATTTGAAACAAAATGTTTTTTGTAAGTGACCACTGCCGCAGTACTTTTATACACATTTATCATTCTTACAATGAGTTAACAGATTTTTAAGAACGCCAGAGCTACATTTTTCCACGATCACAGATCACACATTTGGTGAGTGTGTGCATGTGTGTGTCCCTTCTGCATGCAACGCAATATGAAAGCAGTGCATTGTAAAAATCAAAGGTTTCATTTTATCCAAGAACAGTTTGCTTTCAAAAGTCTATTAAAACCAGACGACTTCGGCCTAGAGACCACAACATACTGTAAACACAGCATTATTATCAACCTGCAGCTATTTACCAGTGGGCCTACCACCGTGACATGTGGCTTTCACTAACACGGCCTGAAAAAGTTTGAGCTGCATGGTGAGGGCAGAGAGAGTGCAATTGATTAACTCTGTGTGTGTGCATGCGTGCTTGCGTGTGTGTGTGCGCGCACTGGAGGAATGATGTACAGAAAAACGTTGTGCATTCAAAAAATTGTGTCGATTTGCTTCCCTGTGTGTCGTGCCTTAGCCACATGTTCTCCAAATACGTTTCATCTGACTTTTCATTTGAATAAACGCAAAGGGGCAATTTAGAGTAAATGCAGTAGACTTCAAATGGGCTCGATTTCAAGTAGTGTCAACACTCTCCTGCAGTACTTCACCTTAACCACTTCTATTATTCTTGTAAAGTCAACATACATGTCATTTTATGACCTCAAGTTAATCTTGAGACTATGTGAAATCTTTATGTGTATTTAAAGTCTATTTGTCACACAGCTGGACTGTTCAGGTGAGCTGCTGAAGTGGTGGAAAAATGACCCTTTAAACATTTAAAATATGAATGAGTTATTTTTCACATTTTAGAAGAAAGGTGAAGTCATCTAACTGAAATAACACGAATGGGAGTATAGGAACCCAACATTTTTTAATTAAATAAAGTTTAGATTCAAAGCAGCCACCCATTGGCTATGCAACTCTCTCATCCGGCTTTATATAGTACGTTCTGGGATAATTTATTAAACACATGTTTTATGAAATTAATATATCTTAAAGAAAATCTTAAAAAAGCTTTTGAGTTAAATTTCTTTCTGGCAATGATGACAGATCTATACCACACCTTGTCCTCTGTCCACAAAGCTGGTGATGGTATTGGCCATCCCAGCCTCGTGCAGGACACTTGTATTGACCTCTCCGCTGGTCAGTGACCAGTACAGGGATAGCATGTAGTCATGCGGCGTGACCAATGGATGCTTGAGTGCCTCGTTTTCGATCCGCTTCATCGTTCCTTTCGCTCTCAGCGGGGCTGGTGCTGGCGCTTTGCTTTTCAGCACCGCGGTTTTGGGCTGAGCTGCTCTTATCGCGGACGGCACGGCAGATTTGTGATTAGAAACTCCATTTCCTTTGTTGTGTCCCGCTTGGTGATGGATGGTGGAAGAGGATGCCGCGCTGGATGCAACGCGCGCCGCATCCTTGGGTACCCAGGAGCGCACGGCCTCTCTGTGCCCTAGGCTAACAGGTACAGTCACTGGGTTGGCCTCGTTTTTGATCAGAGGTGGCCCAGTCCTGATACGAGATATCTTCGCGTTGTCAACGGGCTTTCTGGCCGTCGTGCTGTTGCGCGCTCCCGTTAACCGTAAAACGCTTGGATTGGGTTTGTCCGCTCCGGTGTGTCGGTGACCGGTGCGCTGTGCCGCCGCCGCTCCGGTGAGCGCATGCGAGATAAGGTCCAGGTGTAAGAGAGTCAAGCAGCCCAGTAAAAGAGGGAAACTAGTCAGAACTTTCATCCTCTGATCTTCCTTTGAGATTTGGTGGTGAAGAAATGACCAAAAGCTCTAGGTGCGCTACCATGAACGGATTTGGAGAGGTAAAAATTCAGATTCGGAAACGTCTGGTCAATTGTTCTGTCCAAACCATTCCTATGAGACGCGTTCCTCAGAACCATAGTGATCCAGTTTCAAAGTAAGCTGCATCTAACATTCAGAAACGCGCAGTGGCTCTCCTTGAAGTCCAGCGGTTCTGCATGGTATCTTGTACGAGACTTGTTTAAATCCCACTTTTTCTGAGAGGGAAGGATGGCGTAATGTTCCCTCTCTCTCCCTTCTCTCTCTCTCTCAAAGTTTGTACGTGGTCCAGTGAAAATAACACACGCACACACACAAATGTGCAGGTGCTTGAATTGTGCGCAAACCTGAGCGCAGGAATTGGAAACGGAATTCCAACGCAAACGGGCTTAATTACTCTCTGATGTCATGCTGTCCGGATTTATTGAAGTGCAATATTTCTTCTTAAGCCATGACTCATTGAGTACATAAAACCAAAGGCTTTTGCATTAGGTCACCAAAATGAAGCTTTGGTAAGGGTCCTGAATAAGACAAGCGTCGGATTTGATATGCAAATTGGAGCGGCATTAAAACGATTTGATATGCAAATGAAGTTTTTATAGGCAAATGAGACTGCAATTAAACAATATTTTATTCAACACTGACGACTTAAGAAACGACAGGTTTATGTGTTCCTTAAACACTAGCCTACAGCTGTATTGAATTGCAGTTTAATAATCATATTTATTTAGGTTGAAATAGATGCTTAAGTAGTCTTTAACATTTGTACTTTCTCACTTTTTAAATGCTCTATAAACAATGGGAGGCAAAAGTGCATCCGTTTAAAAAAGTCAGTTGCCACATTATCATTCAGAAGGCAGTTTTTGGGGGATGTAGAAACTGGCAGTGCCCTCGTTTCCTTCTGAATCTCAACCATGCAGTACATTCATATAGAAAACTTCTCCTGTGGCAAAATGGTTTATTTCCTCAAGTCAAATATATGGACTATTGGTAACGTTATGTTAGACACCCACACAAATCATTCCAATCCCTCCAGCACCATCCCACTGCAAATACTGAAGCGAACATAAAAAATCCACCTCCGCAGACAAACAGAAAAAGACGAAAGAGTGTTTGTGTGATAGAGAAATGGTTTCTAAGCAGCCTTGAGAAATGAGTGCTCACATATTGGATTGTGCAGGTGAAATTCAGGGCACACACACACAAACATGCTCGTCGAGGGGTGAAAACCTCAGGGTGGGCCAGCGAACTGGCACTCGCAACAGTGAACGCAGCACATTTTCTGTCCAAGATGTGTTCCCTCCGGATGTTTCGAGAAGGATGGCAAGTTAGCGTGCTCTGTGGTTTGCCCCGTAACCCAGCAGCATGGAACACCGAGAATATTTCTTTACTGTCAGTGTATGTCAGCGACACCCACCCACCCTCCTAAAAGCCATGCTATGCGGGTACCTTTGTGTGGAGAAATGTGCTGTCAAGGTGTTGGACGTTGCAAAACCACAGACATTTCTCTGGAGCAATGGTGTACAAACGAAATAAAAGAGCTCTTGTTCGTGAGGGGGAGACCGCAGCTTTGACGTAGTAGTGGTCTCCAGCATGCCTCTGTCATCTCTTGTCAAAATTGACGGAAAGAAATCCCAAACATTTGACATCTTCATTGTAACCCAATTATCAGTTTTGGCTTTGTGAACGCAAACTAAAGAATTTCCACTTAATCATTTTTTTAAATATAACCCTTTCTAATTTTGCATAGCTAGTAGAACAATCTTATACATTTCCATGACTTTGCCAAGTGCGAATCCTACAATTTTTAAAGCAGACAAACTGTATAAAACTAAATAAAAGTTTAAGGATAAAGACACCTCAGCAATTTCTGTCCAAATTTGAATAGGTCTGTCTCCATTGAATTGAACAATAGTACATTCTGAAAAAGATATATCTGAAGTACACTCTACAAATGTTGGGTTGTTGGGTAAAGTATAAACAAACTCGACCGTTGGTTTAAACAAACCTAAAAATGTCCATATTTGACCCAACCGTGGGAAACAACCCGATTGTCAAGTGAACTTTGTCAGGGTGGATGGTACTTAAGCACCTACTGGTGTTGACAGTATTTGTCATGAAAGTGCTGTTAAACCTGCTTTGAATATGCAAATTATTGGCTCATACTGAGAATAATGGAAAACAATGCAACGAAATCAGTTGCAAACATAAGAGAATGCAGAAATGCAACACTGCCCCCTTTAGGGAACATCCAGTTACTACAGAAAGAAAGAATACACATGAAGAGTTTATTTGCAATAATAGAGAACTTCGTTTTTAAAAAAATGTCTTGACGTTTTTATTATGTTTTATTGTGTTAGTTAGCTGGATTTTTTCAGTTTCTATCACTTAATCAAAACAACCCAACTGCAGTTTGATTGATATTAATTGGATTGCACAGTAAAAAAAACATGATTTTTAAAAATAATTATTAAAATAAATATATTTAAATTAAATCAATATCTGTTTTTGCAAATGCACTCTTTATATAATCATATATACTTTAAAGTATATGTAAGTAAGTATAAGTATATTATATTAATATACTTTTAACACTTCGTTATATTCCGCTATGCTGCAGATACAGTAGAACAATAAATGTATCAATGATATATTTTTGCTATTTAAATTTTAATTAAATCCTCTTCAAACAAACAATATGTTGTTGATATTTAACGTTTATTATGTTGTAAACAAAATCTAAAAGGATTTTTCGTTAAACCTCTGTCGTTGCTTTTGAAGGTCAGCAGGTGGCAGCACATGGCAACTTCAACCCATCTACTTCTAAAATCTAGTTTTTTAATTTAACCCTGAATGAGTATAAAGATCTAATCTAAAAAGTTTAAAGACCAAATGGTTTTGTTTGATCAACAAAGAATAGGTTACCCAAAAATATCTGCCATCATATATTTACCCGTATATTTGGTGGTTAAATGATGAAAGAATTTATATTTTTGTCTGAAATACCCCTTTAATCTCTTTATCTACTGAAATACATCTAAAAAAAAGAGTTAATCTTCCTACTGGGTATATTGTAACATAAACAGGTGCATAATTTAACAATCGGGAAAACAATGTGGTTACTTATTTATCTGAAGTAGCCTGAGGTGAAACTAACATGCTGTGTTATGAAACCGGTTATACTTATCTCTATTTGCCTTTCTTTTTTGCCTACCCGTCTGGTTGAGTTCCTCAAATACACATCAGAAACTGAATATTATGACACTTTTCTCTCTCTGTTCGAATAAAGTATAAAAATCCAGTCATTACACTGGTGTGACGTCTTCACCAGGTTACCATGTTTTAGAATTATGATAAAACTATAATAAAACTATTTAGGATTATAATAAAACCATTTGTCGTGTCAATGACATTAGTCAATGGTTTATCAGGTCAAACCACTCCTTCAACACAACAACTTACGTTCCTCCTGCGTCTTTTTTAAATATTGATAGTAATGATCATATGCAGGTATTTCAAAGTGTATGTAGCTCAGTACTTATATAAACAACACTTATATAACTCGAACACTGTACAAATAAAGTACGACCTAACTATATATCAGAAAACTAAATGCATATGTCGGTTTATTGCCTAAGAGCATACAGCTCACATGTTTGTTTTTCTGTGTCTATAGCTCCGCCCCTTGTGTAAACAAACCTAGGCCGTACATGAAAGGGGTGGCATTCATCTTTTAGCAAGAGGGCGTCATCACTGCAGGTTTAAACATTTTACAGAATGTTCCACGAAATTCTCATCCTGATACATATGCAAATGTGTTATTTATTAAAATGTTCCTCATGTTATGAGGAAAAACACAAACCGTCAGGTCAACGGGCACAACAGTTCCTTGTGTGTTACAGACACACAAAACCAGAGGTGTTCAAACAGATAAAGCAAAGATACGTCACGGAAACTCAAAGGTACATTCAGATGTGCGACTGAACACTGTATTGTCACCCCACATCACTGTCATTTAGGGAAGTATGGCACATTGCTAATGTCTCTTGTTTTCTTTAAAGTCTACACTTGTAAAACGTGAGGCACGCCCTGTCCTTAATATGAAAACATTTATAATGTTACATCATCATGGATTGTTATACAAGCAATATTTTCCCCTATAACACAACGCCCATCTTAACCTTCATGCATGACGTACATTGTAGTACATGTACTACAAGTTTGAAACAACAAAATGTTCTCCTCGGTGATATACGTCAGTTTAAAGATATTGTTGGACACTGAAGCCACAACATAATTTTTTTGTTTCCAACACACGATTAAAGTTTTGCACAGATCAACACATTCTGTCAATGATTTTCATTGTAAAATCAAAAACAGAAGTTAAGGATCAAGGTCTCCTGTGTGTCCGACCTGAACGTTTCCGTCTTAGTAAACTATTTGTATCCTTCATCCTTACAGATAAACCAGTCTCCCTTCTGGTATGCTCTTTTGTTTTGGTTGCAGAGCAGACAGGCATCAGCACGCTAGATAAAATACACACAGCTGGATTAAGTCATTTCTCTTTGGGGGTGGAATTTCCCCTTTTCAACACTGAGCCAACTGGATTACGTATTGAAGATCTTCATATTAATCAAAATCTTATACTTGTACTTGATCTGAAACAACAAGCTAATTATAAACAACTGGACAATTAACTTCACTTGAATAACCAATTAAACTGAAATCTTCAAATAAACACTGGACCTAATGATCTGTGAGATGATCCAAATAGACCCTAAATCACTTTGATCTTAAGAAGATGAGAAATTACAGACAGATACATTCATTTAACCTAATATCTTCATTTCAAAGGACTGAAACATCATCTGCCTTTTTTATTGCTTCTTGGTGAGTTTCAATTTGGGATTTATGTTATCTGAACCCTGGGCCACATCCTCAGGTTACAAACAAAAACATGTTTTCTTCCCAGCATCTCTATTTTCCGATCTTTCAACTTTAATAATCAACGTCATGCCCTTGAGTTGATTCAGGTGTGCTTTAGGTCAATAGAGAGAAGCGTACAACTTTCAATCACCTCACCGCCTCTGGGCTTTAATGTGGTAGTGACATCACCAAGACAAGACACCAGTTCAGACGGTTATGTGCATAAAATAGCTTTATTTTCGACAGATCAGAACCTGCAAATAGAAATCAATGATTCATTGACTTCTTCATTAGATCAGTGATTTCATCTGGATGCGAGCAGCAGATTTGTTATTCTTTTATCGCCACACGGCTCATTCACGTTCGTCTTAACTAATCCAGAACATCCTCCTACAAAATATAAATAGATTCGGCTTAATAAGGACTAAAAGAAATAGAAACTCTTTTACAAAAATCTGCTGAAAAACTAACAGCTTTAAAAAAATTTGCACTACTGTATATAAAAAAAAACAATGATCACATGTACAACAGCTGATAGGGGGTAAGCCCCAACCTGAAGGCAGGCAATAAAATATGACAGTTAAATTAACAAAAACTAAATAAAATGAGAATTAAGAACATCTACAAAAACACTGAAAAACGACAAAAAGTTAGTACTAGCATTGGTCATTGTTCTCCAACAAAACATGAATTATAAAGCTATAGACGCAAGTATCTGTTTCACAAACAGATTTGTGCCAAAGCAAATACCGGGATGAGATATAAGAGATTTAAAATTGATTTTGGCATTTAAATATTTGGTAAATAAAAGACTGTCAAGAAATGGCTAAACGTACCGAAGTTTTACATTTTATTCAAATGGCTATTTACAGATCCCTGGATGATGAATATATGTTAGCGACGAACTGAATTTCAATCGACAACAACATGTTATGATAGCTTAGCTGACAGTCCAGCAGCAATGTAGTGGATCTATTCTCTCAATTAGCTTAACAAAACCACCATGGAAATGACATGCGAAATGTGGAATGTACATTATCCTCCAACACCATGTTGAAACTAGTATACATTAAATGCAGTACATTTCATACGTTGCTCTCCGTAGTATGACAGGATTTAGTTTCAAAGATATACTGCATGCTCTCAATATAGTTTCACCGCTGATGTTTAATAAGAAAATGAAAAGGATTTACAGCACAGATTAAAAAAATAAAAAACAATTTAAAAATAAAACAGGCTACAGTAACCAACCCACTGTAGCACCAATCGTGACACTGAGATGGGTGGTTGAAATTGTCAGCTGGTGACCCGAACCCTTCAACCTGTGAATGCACCATTGCGTAGTGTTTCGAAAATAAAAGATGCAACGGAGCACACAAGTAAAAAGGCAACAAACTTCAGCAAAACGGCGGTGTGCGGAAACAAAACGACAAGAATAGCTTTTGAACGGACCAGTTTGGCAACAGGTAGCCTCCTGTCCAAGTGACTTTTCGATTGATGAGATTTCAATGCAAAAGTCCAGTCTGAGTAATTATTTGTGTGAGGTCCTCCTGTGGTTGGTGGTGACCCGTCAAGTCGAGGCACTATGTGAGCTTATAGTTCAAAGGAGAGAGAGAATGTGTATGCTCATGCGTAGATTTCCGTGGTGGGGGCTTTCTTGTAGATGGGCGTTTTGCCCAGGTCGTAACTTCCTTCGTCCTTTTTCTTGATCCGCAGGACGAAGTGAATGAGGAGGACGATGAGGACGACAGCGAAGACAAGACCGACTGCTCCTCCAGCAATAACAGCTGTAAAAAAGACACATATGTGAGGGACAGTCAAACATTTAAAACATGTTGGGCATATCATTACCAAATTTGTGTAGTAAAATAAAATAGAAACAGCAAATAACAAAATATGGTTCATGCTAACAAGGCCTAAGATGTGCCTGAATTAACTTATTAACCTGCTTCACAAACCAGAAAGATGTGGACCGTAAGGAAAACTGTCTTACCGGCAAGCACTTCTTTGTTGTTAAATATGCTGTCGTCTCCAGCATGAGACATGAGCACATTACTGGTTTCGGAACCATCATGGTTTGGTCCTCGACGCAAGACCTCGTTGTTCTTGACCAGAATCGTGTCCTCTACAGTGTGTTCTGGGAGAACCGGACGTTCAATATTGGGGATCGAGTTATCGATTTCATCCTGGGAAAGAATGATATGGTCACCACAAAATTCAAAATCGCAGTGCACTTGGTCTAATGCTGGCAGTTTTCTTCTCAATTTAAATCTAAGCAGTTAGATCCACTAAAATCTTGCCAGAAAAATCACTTGCTGTCGGCATCAATAAATGGGCTACGGTAATTTGTATTTTTAACAGCCATTTCTACAGTATCCCAGTGATTGTTCATCATCTTGATTACAAAACAGGGCAAAGAAACTAAATTATTACCTCCAAGTTTTTATCTGTTATCTCTGATCCTCCAGAGCCTGACATGTCATCATAATCTTCATCATCTTCATCGTCATCAGGGCCATCCTCATCGTCGATTGTCGGGGTGATTTCAGCGAACACAAAATCTCCATTCTGAGAGTCCCCCGAGGACTCCAGTTCCTCAACAGATGCTTTGTTTTTCAAAGGTACCCACGTTTCTGTTTCTCGTACCTAGATAAGATAAAAACAGACTTCATGTAAATTTGATTAAGCATTCTTATTGCTATTTTATCCAAGATAATATTTTATTTAACATTTTAAATGTAACAAATCCTATTCTTGGAAGCGAGTTTAATGCAGACATCAGAAAGTGAAGACACTGCGCTCACACACCAATTTTTAGGTTACGGTCCAACCCTTTATCTATGACATCATGATGACTGTGCAAGCGCATTTTACGTAAATGAGACTAATCAATTACCCTGATAATCACATTAGCAGATTCATTTGACCAAGTGCTGTGAACAGGTTTTGAACAGAAAACCCTTTTAATGGACTTAAGCCTATTTGAATAACAGGCGGAAGAAAAGTGCACTCCTTGATTTATGTTCCATCTATTTTCCCTTTATTTCTATGTCTTTGTTTCTCACCCTCACAGCCGTCAAGAAACACTATTCAGGTCCCAGACTGGTGGCAGTTTTTATTTTGCTGTTGCTGTGACAAAGCAGACTGGACAATACAGCATAGTTGTGAGAAAGACGATCTCAATATTTGTAGTATTTGCTCCAAAACTACTTAAAAGGGCGACTTTGTTATGTTTATAGCAAGCAAAACATACTAGTTTTACATTTAAAATCAAAGTATTTTTATCGAACTCAAGTATAATTAAACCAAATTTACTGTAACAGACAGTTTAAAATCGATTCATTCTAGTACTAGTTTTGCTAATGAAGTTTAATCTGAGTCAATTGACAAGGACAAATCACATAACGTATGACACTTGTCTTTTAAGAGACATAATAGCCAAAATATGCATTAAAAACAACTAGATATTTATAGTCTTGCTAAACTTGTGTTAAACTAAAAAATTGTATTTGAATTTATTAATCCCTAAATGTGGTCAAAAACAATTGTAACATAATGCCATCTAATGGCAATTGTTTTCATGTAGGGACTCCAATTTTTTTTTTCTAACCCATCTAACTGCAAGTTTAAACCAGTAAAAAAACATTTACGCAGTACGCACACTTCTACTTTGTACTCCAAACCCACCACGATTGACCTCAAAGACAGAGAAGTTAGCAAGTAGGCACAGGTTTGCTGGCATTGTGTAAAATGATGAAAGAATTCACAGCACAGGGGCTGAGGGTCTTTATCAGTTACGCACTCATGCTCGCTGTCAATAACAGATTGATCAAACATGATTTACTGAAAAGTTGCATATACCTGGAATATCACAAGTTCTTTAACACACAGGTGTGTGCTCCTGCCAGCTAACACTATGTAACCCATCCCTAGACACATTTTCAAATATTACACATATGCAGCCATTTCCCAGCCCACATGCAAACTCACTTAAAGGATTTTGAAAACGTACGCATTTAAAGAGAATCTCAAACAGATGTTTAATACAGGCACTATTAGCACAGTTATCTCATAGTAACACTTGGCTCATTAAATGACTCAAGGGAGGATTGTTTTTTTAAAATGGAGACCGGAATGAAGATCAGGGGGCTGACTCATTTTCCAGGAAAACTAGGATAATACGGACAACACATGAAACTGCAAGTCAGCTCTAGTCTGTTTTGTTGTTCAAAGTTAATAAAAGAAAATGGGAGAGTGAGCGAGACCGAGTGAGAGAGCTAGAGAAACCACAAGAGGGTGTAGGGCGAGAAACCAACATAATTTATGGTTTTCAACTTTACAGTGTTGAAATTCCCCTACATTCAGAAGTCCTCAACTCGGGGAGCTTATGAGAAAAGAAGCGTACGAAAAAAGTACAGCGGATGTCGTCCGACAGCGCAGACGCACAACCGCTACATTCTGTGGTTCTTTTAACTGATGGTTACAATCTAAGCAAGCCCCTCACTTCTTAGTAAATGTATGCCTGGGAAAGAAACAATGCAACCCCACCAACCACCAGCTGAACTGTTGAAGAAAGCCCCTCACTTTTCTCCCTCACAATGCAGGAAACAAACATTTTCTGCTCTTAATTTCCCAGCAACAACATTGCAAAAAATCTCCCCAAGATTTGAAAGAAACATCAACATGCAAGAAACCAATAGTGCGTTGTTTAATGGGAGGCCGTAGCCTATTCACCTAAAATGTTGTTCTTTGTCCCAAGCTATCACATTTGCATTTGAACATATTCAAAATCGGCATGTCCAAACGAGTCACACCAAGTTAAATGTCAATGGCTACACGTGTCTCATACGAATAGTACAGTGGCTCTACCTAGATGGTCAATCTCTTGCTAAAATCCAGGCCCTTATCCTCCAAGTAAACTGTAATGCCAGGACACGACTGCAGCGTGTGTAAATTTGCCTTCTTGGTAAGCTCAGCTCAGTCAAGACAAGCAAAGCTCGGAGTAAATCCGACCATCTGCTGACAAATGGTCTGGCGTCTGTTCCAGTAAGTCAGACTGGGAAAAGTTAAAAGAGCCAAAACACAGTTTGTGATGCATCCATTACGATGTTAAACAGAATGTACGGTCAATGGTGATAAGAAGATAAGACGATGTTTGAGTTTAAAGGCTCATTTTTAAATAAGCTTCAAATCTTAGTTTTACGTTGATGCCTAAAGCCAAGTACCTTCTTTTTATAGCAAAGAAACGGGCGAACCTGGTGCTTGTGCAAAAAAAGGCCCAAATAATATTGTCTGCATACCATCAGTTTTGGTTTGTTAACCCTCCTTGTTGTGTTTATGGGTCACAACTAATTACAGCATTAGTCTGTACCACAATCGCTCTGTCGGTCACTCACACCAATCGGCTTTGCCAAAGCATTGTCTCATCTGATCTCCTTGCGAGTTCTCACCCAGAACGTTGGGAAAGTCCCGCTTCTACAAACTCACATGGCAGAATTCCTTCCACCTTGACAAGAACTATTTATAGCAGATTTTTTACCAACACACCCAGTGGGGCGGAAGGACTCACCTGCCTGTCAAGTGGTACGTCATTTTCCAATTCCATTCTATATTCTCACCCCAACACCTGTTCACAACCCTGACGCATTAGGGCATTTGAGGAAAACATAACTGATCCTTCATTCAAAATCCACAACCAATCAAACAAAAAGGACTATTCAGCAACAGTGTCATCGCCCTCTTTTCTCTCCCACAGGAAGTGTGAACGTACTTTCCGTGTATCTGTTGTGGCTTTTATTAATGAAGATTCTCACCGTGAGCTCAAAGCCTTTTTAATACACAATGGGCCATTCTGAATAGCCCAAACAATCAGTATTGTGTGGCCTGGCCTATGTGTGAAAACATGAAGCAGTCCGGGTGTATTAGAGAGACTTCTTTATGCATTCTGAGACTCGCTGCCCTGATTGATTAAAACTAGATATAATTTGATAAAACAATCGCTGTTATTTAACACTGGAAGCCGATAATCGATATATATTATCTTAATATATTAAAATAAGATTTTCTGAGACTGAAAAAAAAAGACAAAAAGTGGACAACTGCTTTCATTTGAAAACATTCACTGCAGAAAACAAGGTTGCCATTAGGTCTCTTTTTTCCCTGAAAATCATGTACCAAGCCTATTTTACAGTAGTTAAAGATTCTTTAACTATGTAACTTTTCTGGTATGTTTATTTAATAAACTAATTATAGATGTTCTTCCAGAGCAACCCAGAAAAGTGTTCTTATAAGCATATATATAACAGGTGTCAAGAGAGAAAGCAATCGGCTTTAAAAATTAGCTTTTGTTCCTATAATTTACACATTTATAAATATCTACACACTGTACCTACATGAACAATATTTTGCTAATAACAGTAATTGAATGATCATGACGACTGGATTTTAACTGGGAGCAGCAGAAGTGGTTTAACCAGAGAAAAGGATTCATCGGCTAGAATTTTTTTTTTAATATGTTTTGTATTAAGAAATGAGGGTGCTGAAAACATGTTTCAAAACAGTGTCACATTGCAAGAAATCTCTGTGGTTTATTTTGATCTTCATCCAGACAATAACCTGTCATTTTTGTTTTGATTTCGGGTGAGTATCAACTACACAGTTTTGGAAAGTTTCCTCAGAATCACAACTATACATCAAAATGCAACTTTACCTCAAAAACTAGACCATTAATAACACATGGAATACAGGAAATTGCAAGGTAGTATCAGGTGTTATTAGATGAGAACTGTGTGTTTGTATTGACATCAGATGGGTGATTAGACCCACTGGAGTCTGTAGACCTGACCAACACCCAGATGGGTGTTTACTTGAAGATAGGCGTATTTTCAGGAACACAAACATTTACACTTCAAGATAAGACAAAAGGTTTGAGGGAAGAGTCACTGCATGGGGGGGTGCTTTACATGTCAACATGTTAAAAAGATTATAATGATTCAGCCTTCAGAATACCATGACAAGCCTAAAGGCATAATTGTTAACGCAAGCATGCAGTCATTTGGTCAGAGATAACCAAGACACCCCATTTATTATGCGATACACCGATACTATCACTGTACTACAAAAAAAACATCTGCTGTTAAATTTGATGTTCAGCTCTCCACGACGATCAATAGAAAACTAAAAACACCAGTAACATGTAGAGCTCCTGTTATGAAGGACAGCTGGTGGCTGGTTTGGTATCAGTAAAGCCTGGCTGGCATATGGTGAATAGCCGCACAAGTAAACTGCTACGGATGTGGTCTGCTAAATTACTCTAGAAAACACGAGTTCCCTTTTCATGGCCTCTAGATATTCCTTTGGACTTCCACACATCAGCTTTCTGGCGTATGACACATTCAACAAACAAGGTTTTTACATGCAAAGTTGCAGTAAGAAATAAACGACAAACCTTTTACTTCTATCGCCCAAGCAGCAAATAAAACCTCCCTGCTCACTGCCAACATTCTATCCGCAAAAGTGATTTAATAGGCCACTAGACAGCAATGCCAAATTCATTACCTCCTGGCGATGGTATTTTTCATGTTCATTTCTCTGCCTTTCAACAGCCAGTCGAAATCACCGCACCCCCAAAATAATTAATTGAATAAATAAAGGAACCTCATTCAGGTGCAAATCACCTCATGCCTAATTCATGACACCTAGCATAGCTATTAGATGCATAGATGCTCAACAAACATGAAATTGTCCCAAGGAGAGAAAATATCACGTCTTTATAAGGAGAAAGCAAGAAAGGAATGAGAAGAATCCTGTCTATAATCTGACACAATGCGTGATCCTTCAAGGGCCGTGAATGTGTGCCAGACACTAACATACTTCCAAAAAGGATCAGAAAGAGCAATAAATGTAACCTCCCTTCTGGAGACACTCTTTTAAACACCAGGAATTTTTAAAATGAGTTTTAAGTGACTGCGTCATGTTCAGTTTGAGCCCCACTCCTGTCCAGTGCCTAAAGAGGAGGGAACCATGATAAAAGAAACGGCCCATTTAAATCCGTCCAAGTGTGCGAAAGCCCAAAAGAAGACTGGTCAAGGTCAGGAGGGGTCAAATTCCTCAGGAAAACGCAAAAGAATGGTGAAGGAGGGGGATGAAAGGAACACAGGCACTTCAGCTTGATTTTGAGGAATGTGCCAGGCCTGGAAAGACAGGGATTTTGTGCGAAAGCTTGTTACTACATTTTCACACCTACATTTAACCACAACATCTGATGCACGTATGAGCTACTTCTCAATAGCATCAACGAATTAATGTGTACTCTATTTTTCTATGGGCTACAACACGAAACTGCACAGTGAAAACTTCCCCAGACAAGGTCAAGATAATTCCCCCGCCAACACGAACAATAATCTACATCTGCTTGTTTTGGAGTGAAGATAAAGATCTGGGTGACAACACCTTTCCAATGGCATCGCAGATTGGAGGGTTTTGGTTGAAGGCATTTGCATTTTGACTTTGTGTGTGTGTGTTTGTGTAACCGCCTGACCATGCACACTGGGTGGCATTTGTCTTCTGTTTCAGCCCAACTCCCCACTAGCCTGCTGAAAAGACATCTGCACCCAGCTATTCTTCTGAATAATGAAAGAACAGCGACACAAAGCCGTGGCATCCAAACCACAGGTGTTTCATTGACCGAGTTAAAAATGAAAAGAAGGAAAACTAAACCTGGTGCACTGACTGATCCATTATAGTGCAATGGATCCTGTCTAAACCAAATTTACCTACAGGCAGAAAACTGTCACATGAAAGCCATTGTCACTTTATTGTGTTACTCGACAAGCAAGAATGAACGGGGATAGTTTTGGGCCAAATCCTACTGTTAAAAATATATGCACTGGTTAAAGGAATACACAGCCTTAAAATGGTTTCCAGTACATCCAGTACAGTACAGTTCCAGTAAATGGTTTTTAACATCACTTGAGCTGCGCGAGACATAGTAAATACGACATTAAAGACAACCAAGTTTTACATAGGCGTTGAGGTTAATTTAAATTAAAGTATAAAATGTTACTTTAAACCTTATTTAGATGAACAAATATCAATGATACGGTACAAATAAGAGAAAGCCCTTGTTGTTTCGAAGTTAACTTAAGTGTCTGTTGTCAAGGGCTAACGCTCGAGCTAACACATATCCCCTTTTTCTTGACAGAAATGTAGCTTACGAGTTACTTTCGATACACGTGATGACAGAAAACTATTCATTTTTGTTTCATTTAAGTCTCCGTCTTTCACTTGATTTTTACGTAACGTAACGTTACTCACCGACTCCGCGAAAACAGCAGCCGCCGACAAAACCAACATGAGGTAAACTTTCAACATCTTCTCTTCGAATAAAAAAGCCTCGCGGACGAAAGTTGTTGACAGTTTCCAAAAGAAATCACTGTACAAATAAAACAATATCTGTCCAACTCCTTATTAAATTAGTCCTGTTTAATGACTTTTCGCGTGTCTTAACGCGCACTCCTTATTGTTATCCTCGGAAATGGTACGCTGTAGTACTGGGTAATGATCGATCCCTGCGAATATATTCACCAGCCCATACCCCCGCCCATCCTTATGCCTGTGGCCAATCAGGCGTTAGGAAACGCGTCACGGAATTTATGGAAACTCCAGTACGCAACAGGCTTAAAAATAATAGTTTTTATTAATTAGATCTTTATTATCCGCATATTTATAATGGGATAGTTACAATTAAATTATGTTGTGTTTATAATGATTAAAGGCTTTTTAAGGGAAATTAACAATTAAATAACTGAATCAAAACCACGTGTCCTCTATATTTTAAACATATTAACGGGTAACAGCAACTTCAAATCGAATACTGACAAGAATTAATTACTAGAAATACAGACTGTTTGAAAAGTGAAAACGAATATGTTTTTGGAAAGTTGAATGACGTAGACTTCCGGACCTAGTGAAAGTACTTCCCCTTGCTATCGAAATATGTGGAAAAACCAAAAGGATTATTAGACGCCTGCGTTTTACGTTCCGCTTAATTGTCATTACGAAACTTCGGGGAAACTGTCCATAAAGCTTTTTCGTCACGGATGTGACGGCTTGCATTTCCACAAACAAGGCGTCAGTTTGCCTCCTTCCCATTCACAGTATACAGTGAAATGTCTCCGTAGGACTCTTATCACAAGATTTCTATTCTAGCATGACTTTGAACTTGAAACCACTCTTAACGTGTTACAACATGAAGTTTTCCACAGAGAAAGCACACTACACTTCAAGCCCACTTTATTCAATCCTTCATTTGTGCAGTTGGATTAGAAATATAATATATTTAATTGTAAATTGAAAAACGTTTATTTCCATAATCTCTCCATAATAATGTATCATTGTTTCATAATGATTGATTACAAACAAAGCATACAATATTACAAAAATGACTGATCAAATTAATGTTAATAGTATACTACACTTTCAGGGCTGCCCGGTTTGTACCAATCATAAAAACAACTTATCAATTGAGAAATAGTGAGTGTTGTGTTTACACAATGTTTCTGTTCATTATGTTTTCCAGTTTTGTAGGATTACAACATGAATCCCTGTTATTTTCATATCTACACATAGATCTAGACATAGATGACACAAGATTTCTAGACTTTTGATGTCCTGTGAAATATTTGTCTCTATACTGAAACTGTGTGTCTTAAAATGTACCAGCTGCATAACTGACCTAATGCTTTTGGGGCTTCAGCCTGTTCTGTGTTATGAAGTGAAAGAAAAACCTGAGCTGAATTTAGCCTTGGTTTGTTTAGTCTGGACCAAGAGTAACTTGGGGGTTTTAAACAACCCAACGAACAAGCTTTTCTGTTCTGAGAAAGCTGAAGTCTACAAACACCTGGGTTGCCTTCACAATAAAGAGAGAGAAAAGTGTCAAATCTTTTGGGGAAAAAAGAATGTTCATTGGTAATTCGCTTTAGTTAGCAATGGAAAGGTCATGGGTTTGATTCATAGAAAGACACATATCAAATGTTTGCCTTGAATCCACTTATATGACTTATATGAATAAAAAAAATGTCTGTCAAATATAAAATGTAAAAAGGCTCTATATCAGAATCAGAAGAGCTTTATTGCCAAGTGCGCTTGCACACAAAAGGAATTTTCTTTGGTGTTGGAAGCTTCTAGTACAGACATTCAACACTATGACAATACAATATAATAATATGATCTAGAGTGCACAAGCAACATATAAAGATAGAGATACAGATTATTGATAATTATTATGTACACATGTGGCCTATCCTTATGCCCTGGGTAGTAAGCTTTTCCTTAAAACGAGACACTTTCTTTTTTAAGAGAGACACTGCAAAAAAATAATACAGTCAAAACGGATGTAATACTAGTTATAGTATTGTGCAAAACAAAACTCAGTATTGCATCATGTAATGACTGAAAACTTTGTGGTCAGTTTTCAGGCATTTCACAACAGCATCACTTTCAGTAGCCATATTTTTTTCAAGCTGAGCAGATAAATTTGTGACTCAACTCAAGGACAACCATGCTAGAGTTTGGGCACTGGCAGTAAACACTGAAGCCTGGGTCAGCTTATTTCAGGCAGTTGTGGCAATGAAATCCACATGGTGTATATTAAAGTGAACTGGTTGGCTCAGTGCTGCGGTACACTCCACATTCCGCTTTCTCTCATAGTCCGTCTTTTGTTTCCACGAAAAAAGCAAATTCCACCCAACCTCTGACATAGTCTGACACACATTCCAATTCCAGCACAACAATGGAAGCCTTTGTGATTGTGCTGGTGTGTGTTTGCTTTATATATTTTTATTACTCTATTCCACGGGCTGTTTTTTTGATAGTTTTTCTAGTCTAGTTTGTCCAGCGGTTTTGGTGTTTGTTTAAATATTACAATAACAATAAAGAATAAATTAATACAAATATCTAACAAAGACATCCTGCATAACATAAAGGCATTTCAGATAGATTTATAGCTTTTGAATGAAAGAGAAATATTACAGAACTCAGTCCTGGTCCTTTTTTTCTCAAATATATGTTCATGCTTCTTTAATTAAATGTTTTTTTATGTCTAAAGTTTTTCAATGTCTTTCAATTTTTCAAAATGTATAATTCTTTTTAAAATGAGTTATTTCTTGATATTTTCGAGTTCATCACGTGGTTGACTTCTGACGTCTTAAAACATGTTCTTGCAAGACATCTGGTTAGCGGATATGTGCACAGGTGTGTGTAGGTGTGACAGTCTTCTACAAGGGAAGTTACTGTAACTCATTCAGTGAGGTCTTTGGAGTTCTTAGGTCTCACAATCCCATCTAATCTCTTTCCCCTGGGGGGGTGTTAGATCGCTGTTGCTTTTGTAAACTGTTCTTTATGTATTAATTAAGCATGTCACAAAACACTTGTCACGGAACATGCAGAAAACCTACACAATCGAGACGCATACATAAATGATGTTAATGTTGTTAGGACTGAAACATTGTCCTGTGTGACGTTGTGTTTATTTGTTTTCCTTTATCTCACGGTTTCAGTTTAACGTGCTGCATTAAGGTGTCCTGCCCACATTCCTCATTTGCTCAAGATGAGTTGTTGAACATTGAGCGTTGTTGATAAATGACAAGCTGAGAGCCGTACGTTTTCTCCCGTCGATGACTCATTCCATTGCTTCTCCCTTCGATTCACTTCCCTTCTTTGGAAATGCACACACAATCATACACACCCACCTCTTTTATCAGTAAACGTCACCCTTTGGGACTGAACTTTGGACTGGAACCTCCTGTACTGGCTATCTAAGCAGTTCCCGCCCTCCATTATTTTATTTTTTGTCTGTTTTTCTCTTCCACTCTGTTTTACTTTCACCTTATGGACAAAAGCTCTGGACTGTCAGTGCGTTGGTGAGCCATGAAAACGGCACACGACAGCTAAAGGTCTCCCCTTGGACACCTCTGTTTAGAAAAGTACATGGAGGTTCCCCTTTCCAGCATATGCTGAAAGTCCCGGAGACGTTAACTCTTCTTGTATGCACGCACAAATCTGGAATTTAAGAGGAGCCCCAAAGGGGTTTAGCAGCAGGAGAATATGTGTTCAGTTGTGTGGTAAAGTATGGCAAAGGTTATGAGAAACACCATGTGCTAATAGACCAACGCTGTGATTGGGGAATAGTTAAGGAATGACTGGAATTTCCTGTTAAAACACGTCACTTCGGTGAACCACAGTTTTACGCACCGGTCCTAGAACTGCCTGATGGGACATTATTTAGTCAGAAATGATGACTCATGATACTTCACAGAATTTGTTGTTTTCTTCTTCTTTCGGTTGAATTTGTGGAGTAGCTCCAACACTCCAACAACATATGCTGGGTTGTTTTCAACACATTTAACACATTTTGGGTTGAAGCGAGCCAATTTATAACCCAATGGTTGGTCCGTATTTATCCAACCATGGGTTGAAAACAACCAAGCATCTTTTAAAGTGTATGAGAATTTGAAAGAAGTGCCTGGAGCGCTTGAATGAGGCATTTAGTTATATACATCTATGCCTAAAACGACTAAAAAACAACATGGCGTAGCAGGCAGCATAGCAACTATATAGCAACATAAAAACCACACAAAATACTTGAGCAACAGCATAGCAATACTATGACAACTCTTTTTGTGGTTACCTTCATAAATATGAACCTTTTAGTTGTTGACCACTTGACCATTTTAAAACTCAATCAATTATAAACTCATAGTGTAACATTAGAACTGTACGTGCGAATATATGCGTTTCAGGGTGTGGAGTTGCATGAATAGTGTTTGTCTTTGTCATATTAGTCCACATTTTGCTGCGATTGCCTTTGTTAGACAGAATGTCGACTAGGATCATTTTACTATTTCAGAGCATTTTTATGCCCTGGAGACAATATAGACACTTTACACTACTACCTGCTGGCCAGGTGTGACATTTCAGTATACAATGAGCGTGTCTATTTTACATGATTCTGTTGTTCTCGTTTAAATGAATTTAATGGGGAATAAAACTGAGTCTGGGTTTTTTATTATTAAAGGTCAGCGATTTCCGTTCCTCTTTTGGTTGAGAGTTGACAGCGTGAGCAGCATGTGGTAATAAAAAAACAAAATGATGTGATAAGCAAATTCATTGGGATTTTGGTGTGTTCCCTTAGATACCAGACGGTTTCAAGTTGCTTTTTGTTTTAAATCGAGTAGCGTGAGAGGTCGGCAACAAAAGGATTTCTGTTGAATATCCCGGCTTTACAGTAGAAACACAGGTAACCTCTTACATCAAAGAGTGTCTGATCCTGAAAAAATATTTTTCATTGCACAAAGATAATCCCTCGAATAAATGAATGCCTTGAGGTGTTCTATTTATATAAAAGCATAATATTTATGTAATTTATATACTGTAAAAGCAATTGAAACACTGGTTAGCTTTCCCAAACTAAAAAAACGTATTTAATATTTATTTAAAAAAAAACATTTTAATTTACTATTAAATTAAACCTATATATTTATTATATAAAACTTTATTTTCTATACAACTATCTATTTAAAAATTGTACCAGGCAACCATTTTCCAGAATAGTGCTGCTGGTTTATATCTCCCTGGAATCTGGTTCGGCTGGTCTATTTTAATGGTTCTAAATTAGTTTTACATCACCTTTTGAGCTATTTAAACATTATTTAAGACCGATAACTCTTTTTGCTCTTTTGCTTTATATTAAATAATGGCAAACTGTGAATTTTGTAATGGATTATTGTTTCTGCCCTTGAAACACTGATGTATTGGTCTATAAGTCTGATCTACAAGAGATATGAGATAAGATACACCTGAAATGACCACCATACCAAAATGTCCCAATTGTTATCAAAAACACGATCATGATTAAGTGCTTGATGCGATCAATGTTTTGCTAAACATCGCCGAATGTAAACTATCACCTCATCAGAACAGAAACAAAAGACAGATTGTTGACTTAACTCAAGCTCACCCACTATCATCTTTTAAAGCGTACAACGCAATCGGAAGGGTTTATACTTTGATCATAAACAAGGTAATATGATGATTCACTTCATCAGACTGGAGATCAAACATAATGAATGCCTGTCATCTTAAATTTATAATAGGCTACCGTCTAATTACACAATCAAAATAATATTGTTTTACATAGATTTGTTTTGTTTATGCCTTTCAAAGTGTCATGTGCTCGAATTTGAAAGTTTTTTTTTTTTTAAAGAAAAAAGGACGAACACAATGATGGCACAATGTGTGGTTAGCACAAAGAAAACTGCCTGTTTGGTTTCGGTCAACACGTGACCTCCAGCATGAGGCCATGTTTAATGTTCTTTTGTAGGACACGCTGAGCAAATATGGAAAAATGTGGTCAACATATTGAACGTTAAATTGCATAAATCTCCCCATGTTGTGAATGAAGGAACGGCCACTTTATTTAAATCATTTTTGTATCTGAACTTTTGTAGTACTGAAATTACTTTTTTTAAAGTAATGATCGGTAAAAATGTGGTGGCGCGTGTGTTCTTGGTGGTAGAAGTAATATCTAGTCTAAGCATTAGTTAAAGTGCTGCTTTTTGAAATCATACAATGTTTAGATGGACTTTTTGACCCAGGCTGCTTGTTCCCAGGGTATAGGGTGCACGGTCATATGGAAACATTTAGTGCAGTACAACTATCGCGGGGTCCTGTCGCCACTCAACCCACAGCCACCCTCATAGGGGCATGATCCTAGCAACAGAGGGTCAAAGGTCAGGAGAGCTGAGTGAGACTAGATAGATCCGGATCTCAACCTTGTAGTGCAGAGGCGGTGGGTCAGTGGATATCCAGGGCTTAGGCAAGAGCACAGACATTTATTGTGTAAAGTTAACAGTTATTTACTAAATATGTTGATCGTTTATAAGGTAGCAGAATATTAACATGAGTTACATTTTACCTAAAGTTTTCCAGAGTTTGCTCAGATTTGTGTTTTAAAGAGCATATATTCATGTCAGTCGAAATGCGCAAAGCGTATCTGTAGGAAGCCTAAACATTGACAAACTCTAGTTTTTCGGGTTTATTTACAGTTGTCAGCACTTTCATCTGTTTGCAAAAGTCTGATCAGATTTGGGGCATATTAAGTGCAGCAATAGTTTTCCTCTCACAACAGCGTATCAGTAGCCCACATAAGTTCGAACACAACCCTGTGCCCTTACGCACCTCCAACAGACGTTTAATGCCTCATTAAAATGATCTTAAACCGCACTTGATTGAAATCTCATCCTCCGGTAACCTGTACAGCACCTACAAAAAACACCCTCTTATATTACAAGCAAAAAGTCTGCGGGGAAATTCTCCCAGAAGGACGCGACCCCACCAGGACGGAACAATGGCGATGCCTCTCTTGAGTCTGCGCAGAGGATTCAAGTACAAACATTCCTGCACACAAAAGGGAGCAAAGCCAGGAGGGATGGAGGCGGGTGAAGATTAAGGCAGGTGAGGCGACAAGTCTGAACAAAACCAGCACAATTACATTACAAAAAGCAGTCGGTTCACAAGTTTATGAGTGACAGCAGCATGTTCTCCTTATGCACTCTTAAACCACACAGAGATGAAACACACCAATGCTACATTTCCACAAACAAACAGTGATTTACTACCGAGGTGTTATTTGTTAAGAAAGGACAACATTAATTATTTATTCCTACATTCTGAGAATTCGATGCAAACTTGAGCATTAATTCTCATCCAAAAAATGATCTGAACATCTGATCTAAACGGTGGCCGTTTTGGGACACCCTTGACCCCATAGGAATAAAGAGGGAGTCAATGGTGACTCAAAACATCTCAGTAACAAACTTTCATTAAAATATCTTCATTTCTGTTCAGCACAACAAAGAAATGCATACAGGTTTGTAACAACTGGAGGGTGAGAAAATGATGAGAAAATGTTCATTTTTAGGGGAACTATTCCTTTTTGGGTTTTACAGTTAAACTACAAAATACAGACCAGTTTAAACAGATCATTCCTTATCACACAACCCTGTGGAACTATTTCTTTAATAACGTTACGCTTTAATGACAGCAATGGTTTCATACCATTTTATTTGTAGAAATTGTAGAAAAACATCAATGTTCCTAAATGAAGTGTTCTCAAAGAGCAACATCTAAGCAGTAAAAATGTATTTTGGGAAAACACAAAAAACAAACAAAACAACAGCGTTCGCCACAAGAAAGAAAACCAAATGTTCCGGCGGCATTTTTTCCCGACAGATTTCCCTCTTTTTTAATCTTTTTTCACAAAAGACTTGATTATTAAGCCAAACTGGTTAGCCAGCGGCTTTTGTTGACTGGCAACATCTAACAGAGTCTTTTGTGTGTTTCCATAGCTTGTCTTGGTATGCTTTGATGCAGTTCCCCTTTTGTAAAAATCCATACAACCTTACAAGTCATTCTGTCAAGGGCAGGGAGAAACAGACTTGAAATCAGTAAAGCGTGCAAAAAATGGGCGAATTGTTAAATTCTATGAGTTGGTCTGACTACTTATATAGTCAACATTATATCAGAAGTTAAATATGGATGATACATGTAGGATTATATGACTATGTGATTTATCAGCGGTTTAAAACACATGCTGGGTTATTTACAGAGATAAAATGCCATCTCTGCCAAGTTGTTTAAAGGCAGAGATATGCACATAAGAATGTCCCTTGGGCTTTTTTACTCTTTAAAGAGCAAAACCACCTGACTAGTCCATGTGCTCCAAGCTAGAGAAGGTAAACAAGCAGGGTCTATTTTAAAATAAGTCAGGTGAACTGTACATGAAGTTCTGTAAATATGCGTAACACTTAGATGAAAGGAGAGGATGTCATAAATCTAACATCACCTCCAAAACCAGAACAATGCTGCCCTGAACTGAACGCCTTTGAGACCAGGGTCCTTTAAATCCACCAGCAAACCTGATCAGGGAAGAGAATGAAAAACACATTGTTCTCATACAGGCAAACTTAGCCTACATCTGAGGTGCACCTAGATCACTTTCCCCTGTTTGGGGTCACGAAGAGATACCGTGCTACCCAGTGATTAAGATGATTTTCAACCTTAGTAGAATGAAAATAGACTACAGTCTTGTCTGATACCAGACAAGCTCGAACCAGATCCAGTCTAAGACACAAAATAATAATACTCAGGCCAGGGCTACATTTATGTGGTTTTAAAAGACTTCAAAACTAAGTCCCCAAGATCGAGATTTCAAAATTCCTTCATGGGAAGGTTTGGGAAACTGTGTTTTTTGTCAGGTTTGGAAACAGAGATTTCTTTGTGTATTCACACAGAGATGTTATCAAAGTTGTGCAAAGCTCTGCTTGAGAAGACAAACTTAACTGATATCGTTAAAGCAACAGAATTGTAAAGAAATAGCGGTCCGACAACACCCCCTTGTGGCCAATAAAGAGACGAAATAAAAATGGTGGGGTTGGTTAAGATTGTATGGGGAATTACACGATTAGAAAATGCTAGATTAATACTGGATGGACAGAAGTTTTTACTCCAAATTATTGATCATTTAAAACAACGTTATTGATTTGAAGAGGAAGCATTTACCTGTGTGTAACTTTGATACAAAAAAGACATGTTGATGCGTTTCACTTATACGTGACCCCTTCATGTTGTATTTAAACAAAATTATGAAAATCTTCCCTTTAAACTTAATTTAAATGTAAAAGCTTATACATGAAATCTAATGACACAAGATGGTGAAAAAAGTAATGAATCTACATCAGTGATTTTTGTGTAAAATATCAAATTTAAAGGGATAGTTTACCCTAAAATAAATATTCCGTCAACATTTATTCCCCATAATGTGGTTGTAAAGCAGTATATGACTCTTTTGCTTTACAACACAAAAGAAGATATTTTGAAAAATGAGGTTTTGTGTTCACACAAAAAGAGAAAGTTAACCTAAAAATGAAAATTCTGTGATCATTTACTCCCTCTTGTCATTTCAAACCTGTGTGAATTTCTTTCTTCCACAGAAGAAAATATTTAAAAAAATATTGGTGACCGAACAACAGCGGTACCCATTGACTTGCATGGTTTTGTATCCATACAATAGAAGTGAATGGGTACCGCAGTTGTTCGATTACAAACATTCTTCAAAATAATGCAGAAGAAAGGAAGTCATCCAAGGTTTTGAATGACATGAGGGTGAATATGATTTTTTTAAATATATTTGGCTGAACTATACCTTTAACAATAAAAGGATCATAAGATATAAAAGAAAGCCACCAAACATCCTTAACATCCCCAAGCATTTTATTGAAATTTAATTTAGATGACATCACACACTCGCTCATAAGTGAACAGAATTTTTACTTGCCATTTTGTTAGTTTGCATATATCAGTGAAATTAAACCTGCAGTCTCCGTGATAGACCTTTGGCAACTTGTAAAGGTAAACCAAACATAAGAGCAGTTATCACAAAATCAAACAAAAATAAAGAGCAATGATCACAGAATGAGTCATGCCCCCATTATTCTTAGTCAGCACACATTGTCTGGATGTCACAGAGAAATAATCATAACAAATCTTCAACAATAAACGTAGAATTGCTTTACGATATGATCTTCGTCACTACTTTTTTTTAAATAAACCATTCCTTTTTTTATTAAAAGCACCCATTGATATTCATCTTTTATAATTATTTGCTTTATTACATTTCCCTCAAGTGTACATCATCTCAGCCATGTGCGACATCTTGGGGATGTAAAGGTAATATTCCATGTAGCCTGAAAGGTCCTCTATTGTGATGTCATCTACGGGAGCTCGGGCTTGTTCGGAACAAGACCGAGGTGAGCTGGAGGTTCCGTTACTTGTCCCAGCGTAAGTTCTGGTGGTGGAAGTGTCCTGCGGGCCAGGCATCCTTCGCTCACATTCGGAAATGACGTCACGGAGGCCAGTAAACGAGTATACCTCGACACCCTGCCAGTCGGCACACTGGCATTCTCTTTGCCCGCATGGGCACTGACTGCCTTCCTGCAGCTTGCAAAGTGATTGAAAGTCAGACGGAGCAGCATTACCTTCGCCTACCTCCCGAGCAGCATGGGCGCTTCCCAAAGTGGGCCTGTTTTCGGAAGCGGTCTCGTCATCCGACGGCATTCGCGGACTGAGCCGGGCTGATTCCAGAACGTTAGGAGTAGGGAGGTGGGCCATGCCGAATACAGTTGAACGAGGAGCAGAGAAGGGAGCTTCCTTTTTGACTGCGATGCCCAGAGAGGTGCTGGGGTCATCGGGCTCAGGTGGGGTCTTGTGTTTGAGGTGACCAGGAGGGGGAGACATTTTGCTGCAGTATGTAAACTTCGGAGGGTGAAGGATTGGAGATTTTGATCTACGGCGTCGCTGGCTTCTCACACCACCTCGGGATGACTTTCTTGTGCATCTACAGTCAACATGAAGCATGCAACAGTGGTATGTTTAAAGTGACTATAACTTTATGTAGATGCACTGCTATAATCATATAATGTCACAATTCTAAATGTATCAGTATGTTAGATCAGGGGTCACCAATCTAGTTCTTTAAGAGCCAATGACCTGAAAAGTTAAGCCACAAAAAACAAACAAACACTCTTAACATTGATCTTACCCAAGCCAGTTCTCTTTTGAGGAGCCCATCTTGGATTTGGCTCCTTCTGGACTGCCTCGAACAACCAATCTAGAAGCCAAAGTCTCAGAGACCCGAACTGCGGTGGTGGAACTGAAAAGAAATGTATATTATAATCCGCACTCTTTAGATAAACCGTAGCCATCACTAGAAACAGAATCAAAACTTCACAAACCTTTCTGCATCCACACGCAGTTTTTTGAAAGCCGTTTGAAGCGTCTCATCCTCACACTCCTTTTCTACTTTCTCCACAGCAGCCATTATGTACGACAGCCTTAACACTGAAACCACAATGATGCAGTAATATAAATAACCAGACACAAGCTTGAGATGTTCCTTTAGATTAGCACTTAAATCAATTGGACGAGTTGCTGTGACAGGTGTGAAGAATGACATTTCAATACACTATATATAATATTATGAAAACCTGTGGCTGAAATGTTATTCAAATTAATAAAGAACTAAATCCAATTATCTTAATATTCTTATAATTTCACGTGGCTGTTCATATTTACAAAATACTAAAACACTAGAACTGACCCCAACATCGTAGAGCTAAAGGTGTGTCTCGTGTTATGAAATAGAGATTCACAGGACACAGCATAGCCTAGCCTAGCCTAGCATTGCCTTACGAGTTGGCGCGACTTGCATACTATTTCCAACCAAAATGTAACATTTTATAAGAAATGTACCACAAAAGAAATATACTCACGGCTATACGGCCCAAACACGTATCAAGTTTGAGCATACAGGAGTTGATTTCACCTGTAACGAAGATATGTTCCACAAAGCAAGCAGGCTAACCTTAGCCAGCCAACGTGCACACCCTCATCAATGTTTGTGTGAAACTCGCTTCAAATCGCCCGATGAGAGGCTCTCCGCTGGCATAACGTACAAAGAAACGACCCCTATACTGTCTTCGTGTATTTACTACTCAAGAATAATAGACAAAAACAATCATCCATAAAGACTATTCAGGATTTTTCGCTCGATACTAGTCTCTTGTTTACACTCACGGTGACTGTGCATCAACGCAGACTTCAGTGATGTAGTACACAAACACACGAACGTCAGCAGCAGATTAGTGTGCGTTCGACTCGGCTCAACTGCATGCGGCTGCGCGGTTCATCGGCCCGTGACATCAAAGTATCGCGAGAGCAGACTGATCCGTGTGATCCATATTTATTGTACGTTTTTGGCTTGCTTACTCATGTTAAGGCAATATTTTCTGTAAGGATAAATGTGTAACAAAGAACAGTGAATAGTAAAGTAATAGTAAAAAATAATTTCCTGACTACAAGATGTTGTTTATCAGCGGGACACAACCTAACGGCGCCCTCTAGTTGTGATCAAATGAAGTGCGACTACCAACGGAGTTTCAGTGCATTTAAAGATCATTGGAAAAGGAAACGGCATAAAAAAATAAGAAAAAATAAATTGATTTTAATTTCAGCGTGATATACAATTGCCCCACCCTGTTGAGTGCGCATGCGCGGCTGACAGTGCATCCGGCCTGAGAGTGCATCTGGTCTGCAGACAGACCCTTCTCGTTAGTTTCCACTTCAGGGTTTGTAGCGAGTAGAGGAAAGGGAATTATCAAGCTTGGGTCCTCTCAAAGTTATTTATAAACAAAAAGTGGAAACCATGAGATGCCAGACAAATCCTTGGTGAAGCTTGTATTTGTTTCAAAGCAATCATTGTTGAACTGCACTGCTTGCATTACTGTTAAACCTACGTCCAGTAAAGCACATAAAAGCCAGATTCATATGGAATGGAAAGTTGTTGTTTATACACTTTTCCTCAGCATCTGCGTTGAGTTATGTTTGGAGAAATCCATAGAAGCAGAAAATCCACATTCCTATTGTTAATGCGTTGAGTGTGTGGGAAGATTCTTAGGTTTGACACACGTTAGTTTGGCATATGATGCTAAAAGTTTATATCAGTAGCATAATTCGAAATCTTACAAAATGCAAAATAACATTTTCTTTTTTAGTTTTCTTGATCATTAGTATGTTGCAGTTTCTCATGGTCACCTACAGATGGCGCTACAGTGCGTCTAAACACACCTGACCTTGATAATGATAAGAGGAGGAATGTTTGAACAAAGAAGCCTTTGCAATATGTCATGTGTTGAAATGATTATCTGTTCCCAGCAATAATGAGGTTCCCTCCATCTAAAAAAAATACCAATTTAATTGAATGTGATCACGTTACATTGATACACCCAAGCATGAATTCTGAGCCTCAAAATGAACAAAACAATGGTCTGCTTTGAAAATGTATTTTTTTAGTGAAAGCACAGTGATGGGTAATAATGAAGCATCATTCTGAAGGTTGTCTATTGTGTAGTTTCCATTAGGCAAAGCAATGACGTATGGTTTATATGAGGTTGTGAGGTTTGTGGAGCCCTTATTTTATCTGCACAGCAGAAACCCCTGTAAAAACAAACGTAAGCTTATAAACCCTCATTTCTCCATTTATAGAAATGTCAAAGCAGAGTGAATAGGGTTCTGTATTCGCCTTCAGACCTGCTGTTAATGCTGCTGTGGAGAGAAGAGATTTTACCCAGCGCTCATTAAACCGATGGCATTTCAGTCATCTTACGAAGTGTTTGTGGGCAGATGTTGAGGTTGTGTGTTGAACACAAATGCACGTGTGATGTCTGTCTGCCCACATGGATTCCATTTGGGATTAACCCTTAAAAATTTGAGGTTAAGTCAAATACAGTCACACACACTGAAGTTGAGTAAAGTTTCCTTTGGTTAACCTTTGATATTTTTGATATTATAGAAGTCTTTCTATCAAATTAACAGAAAAGAGCACCTGGTTGTTTGTGGTTGCTAAGGGGAAATATTGCTGTACAGTATCTCTGATGTTTTAGTTTGTTATCAAAAAAAAATACAAATTTTCTCATTATTTGTTCACCCTCTTGTTAATCAAAATCGGCATATGACTCTTTATTATGTGGAACTCAAATTAAGATATTGTGAGAAATGTCTCAGTGGTTTTGTGTCCATTCAATCGAAGTCAATGGGGAGCAGTGTAGTTTGGTTACCAACATTTCTCAAAATATCTTCTTTTGTGTTCTGCAGAAGAAAGTCATACAGGTTTAAAATTAAGTTGGGGGGAATAACATTTTTTGGGTGAACTATCATATATATTAATATACTGATCTCCTGATACGGTTGCTTTTTTCTGTGTGGATGTCCATTGAAAACAAATCACAGGTCCATTCAATAAAGGTGCACCCCTCAGGACATATTACATGCCAAATTATTAAATATAACCTAAAATTAGCATTTGTAATAAAGTTATTAATCTAATCAAATAAACTGTACCACTTTTAGAATACATCAAATTTGATAAGTGTTTGATTTATGTAGAAGTCGGTTCTCATGCCAACGAAAATGAGATGTATTAAAGATTGTGATTTTTGTAGAATAGCCAAGCACCAGGTAAACAGAGACCAGTCACTAGGAAAACATGAGGAAGAGGGAAAATGCATTTAATGTCCAAGTGTTTCTTCCCTAAGTGAAAGAATAGAACGAATATTGTTTTTGGCTTCTGAGGGGATATGGGAAATAAACATTAAATTAAAGATTACTCTTTATACAGCTCCTAGATACAATCACTTTCATTTTGCGTTCTTGAAATATATTACATTGTAACTTTGATTGATAATGACACTAAAACAATCAATCTCACCGCCGTGTGGTCAAGTGGTTCATGGAGCGCACAATAGTTCCTTACAAATCCGTGCTGTCAACCTACTTGAATGGATATTAGCGGGACAGACGACAGCAACTAAATTTGCATGAATTTTGCTAAATATATTAGCACATTGTGTACACTGAGTACTACGTTGACTACATTTATACAATTTTGTCTGGGGAGCAGTGTTGTAACTGTAGTTACTGTCATTTAAAAGTAATTAGTTACATTACATTACATTAATTTTGAGTTACTTTTATCAAAATAACCACAAATGTATGACTTCCCTGCTGAAAAAAACCAAACAGAAATTCTAATGGTTTCCATTAAAACTCCATTGGAAACCATTAGGTTTTATTAAATACCTTCTTTGTAGTGTGTTTTGGACATTATTTGAGTATGATTTAATAGTGTCGTCAACAGAACCCATACCAGAGACTTTTGTTTCCATTACAACCAATAAAATTCCCATCATAATCATTAAATCCAGTCGAATGTATTTGATTGTTTCTATCGCTTTTTCAGCTGTGTATGCATTCTAAAGTGCTAAAATAAAATTAATTTGCTGCTCGTTGTACATCCAGTGGAGGGCGATGTGTTAATGCATAATGATTGTGCTCATGGATGCCATTCAATCACAGCGCAGGAGGGGCGGGACAAATAGCGCATCAACCAATCAGCAAATACCTGTAGGCTACAACCGTATGTCTGTCTACAATGCCTAAAACAATACAGGAATTAATACTTTAAGATTCGAGTGTCAATGTCTGTATCAGGTAATATCCTTGAAAATATTCAAGGTGGTTTTGTTAACCGTTTTTGAGGCATTTACCCCAAAACCCATTCTAAAAATCCATTGACCTGGGCGATGGAACCGGAAGTGCTAAAATATGAACTTGCTTCCTCGTTTAGCATACAAAAATGTCATCTCTGAGGCACTCTATTGTTTGCTTCTTTGGCTAGCACATAACAATTTGTATGAAGGAGGCTTTCATTGTGCAAACACATGTTTGCATGTACTTGCTTCCCAGTGGAATTAAGAAGAAATCTACAATGTATACAACAAAAATGATTCATGTTATAATCATTTTTCACTGTAAACAATACATTTTTGCATTTTGTAAATCAAACAATGTTTACATGCATAGTCTTTGTTGCTTAGTCTAATAGATTCTCCTTCCCTGTATTATTTTATTGGCATCGATGCTTGCCTCAGCAACTCCTAAACACATTTATAAATACATTAAACCAGACATGTGACTACTGAACTGCACTACTGAACAAAGCTTTGATGGAGGAATGTCCTCCAACCCTTCAAACAAGTGGCTCCTAGGAGCCCACACACCCACGGTGGTGGTCCGAGTGACGTCTACACGCTGCCTGTACATGTGGGTGTTGAGCTGGGTTGGGGGAGCAGAAAGGCTTATTGACTCTGAAAAGGAAACTGTTTCCTGAGAGGAAAGAGATTCCCACAGGAATACCAGAATACTGCCGTGAAGAAGAGGTACAGGGAAGGGAGAGAGATTAGAACCTGCTTTCCACTTCAGTTGCATTTTGACCCATAGGAAAGAAAAATCTCAAATGGTCTTTCAATTGTTTCTCTTATACACAGTGCCCCCTAAAATATCGCACAAAGCACCTTCAAATAAACTGTGCATCGTTTTAAATTATTATTCAAAATATATATTTGGACAAATTATGGTTAAAAAATGTGAAGTTAGTTTGAAGAACAGGTCTAGTGTCACATTTTTTCAATACAATTGAAAACGCCCGAGACAATTTCTGGGTATTTTTTTATATGTATTTTTTTATATGTATTTTTTTATTTGTGTTTATTTCTGCACAGGAACCCAAGGAGAAACGTCGGCACACAAAGAGGATTATGAGGGCGCCACAAAGACTCATGGGTTATAAAAGAGCAATCCCTTTCCACGGGTCTCGACGAACGCTAAGGTACGCTACTTTCTACCCACCTCTAAATGCTGAGGATACCGGAAAAAATTCTCATTCAACATAAACAAAGCAATGTTCTCCACACAGTTCTGGGCTCACCGCCCGTGTTTCTGATCCAGTTAGATTTAAGACATTCTGACAACACTGAACAGTTGTTGCGATTTCTGTAAGGAAGAGATTCTGTTCCGTCTGGCGGAAGGATGTGAGGCTCAGCTGGTCCCCCTTCAAGTTAGGCATCATTACGGATGTCCTGCAGAGGCAGAAGGGGTCTCGAGAAAATACCGCTTTCGGGTACTCTAAACAGAGAAGAGAGCAAAGAGCTCAACGCTTGGTGTGGTTCTCCATCTCACCTTGGGATCCGTGTGATGATGCCGTCAAATGAATTCAGTATTGAAAATGTCGACCAAACATCCCATCAGGTGAGATTTTATTACCAGGTTTTATTGGTCAGTATGAAATCAAATAAAAAAGTATTATAAATAAACAAAAAACATTTATTGAGCAAGTACAAAAAAAGAAGTGTTCAAAACTTCTTAGCTTAACCCGATTTGTCTGGTAAGCTTATAATAATGATTTACTCTTGACATTTTGATGTCAATTGGCTTCAAGTCACGTTAAAGGACAAGTTCACCCAAAAATGAAAATTCAGTCTTCATTTACTGACCCTCGATTTGTTCCAAATCTGTATACATTTCTTTGTTCTGATGAACACAGAGAAAGATATTTGGAAGAATGCTTATAATCAAACAGGTCTTGGCCACCATTGGTTACCATAGGAAAAATGACACTGGTAAAAAGTCAAAAGTGCCCCAGAACAGTTTGTTTTCCTACACTCTTCATAAAATCTTCTTTTGTGTTATATATTATTATATAGATATTTATAAAGTAATTTTTCCTACGATGATAGTCAACGCTGGGCAAGATCTGTTTGGTTGCAAGCATTCTTCCAAATATCTTTCTCTGTGTTCGTCAGAACAAAGTAATGTATACAGATTTGGAACAACTTGAGGGTGAGTCAATGAAGACACAATTTTCATTTGTGGGTGAACTGTTCCTTTAAGATATGTACATAAAATGTAATCTTATGTTTTAAACAGAGATGGCGATAGAGAGGCGAGAGGCAAAAGTTGAGGACTGTGCCTTTAAAAAAAGAAGAAAAGCCTGTTTTATGCTATTTTAAATAACATTAAGCCAAAGATTGTCCTCTGTACAGATGTCTGACACTAATTATCCCATATTTGGGCCCTTGGTTGCACAAGCCTGCTGAGAACAATAAGCAAAGACATAGTTTTCATACTTCTCTCATCTTGAGTCAAACTTCTACTCAGAGTCTTCCAGAGATCGGCCTCTTGTTCATTAAAGGCCCCTTCTCAGAGCTGTCAATCACGCATCGTAGGCGAAGGCAGATTGGACTGGAATGATAGGAGGGTGCTGATATATTACACAAAAGCCCAGCCAAAATAAAAGGACAGAGATCTCTTTATACTCCCAGCTTCCCGAGAGCAGCCCTTAAAGGGCCAAAAGAGACCGTCGATGCCCCACGTACACGAGCCCAAACAATTCTCAGTTTAAACAAGTTTCATTTCGAACAGGAAGGCTACGGTGACAGAAACTTCCTTTTTATGGAATTACACGTTATCCCCATGTTACATTGCGGAAGGTGCGACAAAGAATAGCTTCGTTCATGTCTGTAGTAACCGGGCGGAATGGATTGATGTGAAAATGAATTCCAGGGTCCGTTGGCGATACCGAACACATGATAAAGATTAGCTGTTGTTTTGTGCCGGTCTAAACCCTCTCACGCATGTTTGCTTTAGTAATTAGGAGGAGGAAAGAGCGGATGATCTCTAAGGCCCTTCAAAAAATGTACACACACACAGGTTCACACTTTTCAACACAATTTATGGGGTATGTTGTAAGCGTTGAGGCTTTGAAGATGATCTTGGGTGTGATAGCTTTGCTGGATAATAACGGCTTTGTGTGAAGGGTATGTGCAGAGTTATGTGATGGTTATACTGGTAGCTCAAACACAGGGAAAATCAAATATAAAAATGGACTACACCAACACTTTTTTTCAAAATATCTCATAGTTTTTTAGTCTGTAAGTGCCCCAAAACGATTTTTTCATATAGCTTAAAGTGTTACCAATATGACTGATAATAATGTATGGTGTATGCCCGCTCAGCTCTGCATAAATAGGTGAAAGTTCATCCGTGTGAATTCCTGATGTATGGTGTCTATGAGGGAGTCCGAGTCTGTGGTCTTTTCAGCCGTACCGGTCGGTTGAGAGGGCGCGCCGTGTTCAGGTGTGTACGTGAAGGAGAAAGAGCTCCTGTAGATCAGGCCGTCCAGTCGAATCAGAGACAGGGGCACCGTGATGGGTTGTCGCATCCATCTCCATTCACCGCTCAAAACGGACACGTCAGGAACGACGCACAGCAGCGACCTCGATGACCTTAGAGGGACAAATGATATCAACGTAACCACCAGCAAGTCTCCAAAAACGTTTTCAAACTGTATTAAAATCGTGTTCTCCTGGTAAGTAAATACTCTGTGAATGAATCTCCAACCACTGTTTAAAAGAATTGGGTCCATGTTGTATTATTTGTGAGACTTTTATTTGTGATGACATTTAAAGGCGTAGTTCACCTTCAAAATGAAAATTCTGTCACCATTTACTCACCCTCTTCTCGTTTCAAACCTGTATCTTTCTTTCTTCCGCAGAACACAGAAGATATTTTGAAGAATGTTGTTAACAGCCCCCCATTCACTTATTTTAGGCATTTACCCAAAAACCCATTCAAAAAACTCATTGACTTTGGAGCGATGGAACTGCAAGTGCTAAAATGCTAACTCACTTCTGGGTTTTGCATACAAAAGTGTCATCTCTGTGGTACTCTTTAAGTGAAGAGATGTGATTTTACATTAATAATGAAGAATATTATAGAGACTTGGGGGTTTGGCTTGGGGTAGTGAATGGCTAATCAATACACCCTACAAACCACAAAGCATCATGCTAAAAAACTCATTTTGGTGCCACTCTGAGCACTATTTTACACAGATAAGCAGCCATTTAAAAAAACAAACCTAACTGGACTTTTACCAACAACAGCTTTCAGTTTTCATTGAAATATCATTTTAGTTTGTTTATGGACACTTTACACTAATTTATTTGACCTGTTACATGATGTGGATGCTGGTTTGGGAAATCAAGACAATGCTGGAAAAAGTCTAGCGTTGAATTATGGGAACTGTTGTGTCATTAAAGAATAAAGTGAACTGCAAATTATTATTTGTCAAGAATGTCTGTGCGTTTATGGTGTTATTATTTGGACAAGACGTGACATGTTTGGTTGAGAAAAGAAGCAGTTAAACAGTCATGCGGTTTAAAAGTAACATGTTAAAGCAATTTGTGATGACAGCATCATGAAAAATGCTCAAAACCCAAAGGCAAGCACTGGATCCTGGTTACGAGCTGGGAAGTGACCCCCTGCTTTGGATAAAAGCATCTGCTAAATGACTAAATGTAAATGTAGTTTATTATGTACAAAACACTTTTTTAATATATATTTTTCTATTGAACTCTTGTTAAAATCGGTATCGGCCCAAAAAATCCTATCGGTGCATCCCTAATTATAATACACTTAGTCAACTTAAAGGTCTTATAAACTGGCTTGATGTCTCTTGCCTTGATGTTTTTTTATTGAAACAAAGTAACAGAGATATAAAATGGCCATTCAATTCTGCTTTGAAGTTTAAAAAGACATTATCGGACCAAAGTAAAAGCACATGAGCAGATACAGTATTTTAGGTAAATGCTAACCTGAACATGGTCTCAGCCTCCATGTTTCCAAACCAGACCTTTAAATGAGGGCTGAAGTTTTCGCCATGAAGCTCCAACATGGCCACATGACCTCCACCGTTTAACTACATAGTGAAAGCACAAGTCCAAAAATAAAGACCTGTCCTTGTTTAGTTGCCAAACCACAAACAGTTAAAATTGAAACGTATTGAGTAGGTTGGAGGATTCTGACCTCCAGTCCATTGATGATGGGTAATGGGCTGATGGTGGTTGGATGACTGGTCAAACTCTCACTGAAGGTATATTCCACAACCTCTGTTCCAATGATGGTCCAACACGAGCCATCATTCAATAACACCTTGTTCCTCTCTTTAGGGCATGGAGAGGCCTACACAATGTAAATGAGATACTGAGATATTATTCGTTCAGCAAATGTACAGTACTTATTCATCTGATGGGTATGTTCGTGTGTTCACCTGGAACTGTATAATTTTTTCATTGGACAGGCAGAGGTACATGTGACTGCTGTCTCTGAACTGAAACGCACATTTATGAAGCTGAGACACATGTTCATCCACGTCTAGACACGCATGCTGCTTGTTCACCTTGCGTATTATCTAGAAGGGTAGAAAATAGTGTTCAGACACATTCATCTGTTTGCACATTCCACTCTAAATGGATAGTTTATCCAAAAATCTATATATTTTTTTATCCTTCACTCACCATGTATGATTTTTTTCTTCCGCAGAACACAAAAGACATTTTGAAGAACCTTGGTAACCAAACAACATTTGGCCCCATTGACTTCCGTTGTATCGACACTAAACCACTAAGACATTTCTTGAAATATCTTCTTTTGTGTTTCAACGTCAGAAAGAGTCATACGGGTTTGAAATGACATTAGGGTGAATAAATGATGACCGTTTTTATTTTCGGGTGAACCATGCCTTAAAGTTCGAGGTATAGATTACCCCCCAAAAATTGTCTATGTCTTTGAGAAATCTGATACAGGCCATAAAATAGGTCCCATCATGCAACACTGCACCTGGTCTCATTCGCTTCCCCCGCTACAACACATGTGTGCTGTACAATACACCTGACTGTTCCACATACCAGTCAGCGATTTCGAACAACTAAAACAACACTGTGAAGGCCTAGTCTGTATGTTTGCAGTAAATGTGGTATTTCAATGTCGTCCTTGGCATTTTAATTGAGTGCTTTATCAGCAAATTGTGACGCATGTCTGTTGCAGATTCCTTCCAAAAAACACTACAAGAATGGAAATATGGGACTCAACAGGCTTTGGAGACACACATAAGAAACAATTTAGATAAAAGTATACAGAGAATTAAACGTTTTGCACTTTCTTAGCATGCAATGGAGCATACGGTACATTCTAGTAGGATGGTATGGATATTGGCACATTGAATGAATGTTAAATCTCTCTCACACAGATTCTGAACATTGCAAGCATTTAATAGATTTTTTTGGTTTCCATCACGTACCATAGGTGGCAGAGCGACGCCCGAGTTGGTGCACACCAGCTGAACCACGCTGCCGTAACAGATGTAGCTTTCGCATCCTGTATATTCATTCCGATCGGACTGCCGCTCGTTCACTACAATGAGAAGAGTGAGTATTAGGGATCCGTCCTGTAGAGGTAGTGGGAGAAAAATATTCTTTTGCTTTTGCTATACCCCCTGACACTTAGCTTTGGCACTGCATGGGGGTTAAACCCATTTATGGTACTTTTATGCCATCGGTTGAGCACATGTTGCAGACTTTTACAATCTGACCTTTTAGAACTAGGCTTTATTGTTTAAGTTTTTTGGAATGGTAGCACATTTTACTTTCAAATGCAGTGAGGCGCCAACAGCGGTCGTGAGAGTTTATTTGCACTAGACGTCCGAGCCGGAGTGTGACCGATATTTAGCCAGTTGTGTTTGGGTTTTTTAGGCTTATTTAGCTACTGTGGTAACCAGTGCATTGTAAACCAGCTATAGGCAACATACAGCAGGTCTGTGCATTTATGCTGGTGAAGAGAGTTAAGGGCTGTTCACACGATGGACGACATCTATACAAATCTAGAAGAACAATATTGCTGGGATTGCTTTCAGAGCGATAACAATGAACATAATGTTAACGTTATCATTCGTTGGTGTGCATGTTTATATAGTTAGTTATCGTCATAGTGTGAAAATCCCATTAAAGCCACAATGTGGAAGAATTTTGTTGTGAAATATTCCAAAATCGCTTGCACAGTGTGATATATTTCTTGCAGTTGTGTACTTACATTATCCCGAATGTTCCCAAGAATGTGCAAATCCAGAGAAATTCCTATTAAAATAATGGCCTGTCCCTTGTCTCCCTTGTATTTGTCGCATATCAGTTACTTAATATCCGGTTCTCCGCAATACACTCAGTTTCCGGTTGGAGAAACTACGGCAACACGCAAATGCAGAAGTGGTTATACAGCATCTGTATAACCACCGTATTCAGCAAACGTTGCATGACATTCCACGTTTCTTGCAAGCTAATTCATTACGATGACACAAAATAAAATTAATTCATTACCTCATCCGTGAACATGATGGGCGATCTCCATACGCCTCTGCATGGTGAAAACGACATGTCCCATAATTCCACTCTCCTACATAACGTCATTTAGCTTCGTTTTGTTTTGAATGTGCGCCATATAGCGGTCCAAATCTACAGTACATATTGTGGCTTTAATGAGACTTCAGTTAGTGTGGGGTAGGAGCTCCAGACAAAGTAGTTCCTAATTCTGGATTGTAAAATGCTTGTCCTGGACTAATGTCTTTTTGAAAACAGGGTTAAGGCTAATTTTAACCCTGGTTTAAAGCTGCAACTGTAAGCTGCAACAGATTTTGTCTGAATGTCAAATGTTTTTCAACACACTTGAAGATAAGTATGTGAAGTAAACTGCAATTTTGTACTTCAAACAGAGATGGCAAAAAGACGCAAAAGTTACGTACTGCATCTTTAAGTAATTTTAAAATACATTCGTATTTAAAAAAAAACGTTAGCACCTATGATAAGCAAAGCCATGCGTTGCTAATTTGAAACTGAATTTTTAGTTCCAGTGTCTACGCACGACAGTTTTTAATGTCTAACAGTAGTAGCAAACGTGTTGGGTCGTGTGCTTGTCGCCTGCTGTACATGTCAAAATAATTTTATTAACGTTGTAAGTATGTGAATTGGATCTCAGACCCAGAGTGATAGTGAAGGCCGTCCATTGTCTCGCGCTGGCAACAAAAGCCCCGTCTTCCACTGCCAGGTATCGCGTGCTGACTGTCTGTGATCGCAGACGATTAAACAGTGACACTTTTGAGCCCGATATAATACACACTGTAAAACAAACACACAGAAGATAACACGGCTTGATTATCATGTTTGTAATATTATCGTGATATTTGTTAGAATGTTTTTAAAGAAATGTGCTATCAGTCAAATTCATCCATAATTGTGTGTTTTGCCTTCTTATTTGGTCAATGAATCGCACTCAAAATAGGGAGGCAATGATAGACAGTTTGTAACCATTTTTACACTTGAGGCCAAATTTGAAATGTGGGCTGGATATATGACAATACCACGGTATCTGTAACCGTGTGTTTCCTGATATCACAGTTCTTGCCAATACTGGAATATGGTGACACCCCTACTTTGAAGAATATACATATAGGGGTTGGTATGGCAATGTGAAATTGTGTGGGAGATTAATGAAAAAGATCACCACAATGCTAAAAGTGGCCTTTATTTTTGATTAACTTGACTTTCGGGTCAAATTTGACAGAGACCCAGAGATGCTAAGATCCCGTAGAGAACAGGTGGGTTTGAAGGACACATTTTTATAGCCGCACATATTCTTTTGTGATACTTGCCAACATACATATTCAGAGCAAGAAATGAACAGCAAACACTACAACTGACAGATAGTGTGACTAATTCCAACTTCGTTCTCTCTCTGAAACGTTGTCTCATTGTCTCTCTCTCCAACAGAACGATGAGGAATTCACCATCGATTGAATGCTGCTCTTAAATGTCACACGGTCACAGCGTCTCTTTCTTCCCTTTAGAATTTCTCTGTGGATCCAACTGTCAATGTCAACAGAAGATGCCTCTCACAGTGTGCTTTAGGATCAAGAGGTGAGAGGTCAAATGTCTGACTCTTGTGGCAATGGCTGCCAGGTGACACCGTTGAGGGTCTTGACCCCACTTCTGGCATACAAAGACGCACAAATATGGCAAGAAAAACGTACAGGGGTTGGGTTTCTTAACCTATTACGTAATGGTCTTTGGGCGGTAAGAATCATGTGCACACTTACGGTCAGCGTTTTTCATGGATTGCCTCTTCTGTGACGGTTTGGAGATGATTTTAATGAGTCTGCTGTGGAATGAACCAATTTCTTGCCCTCCGTTGTGAAACAAGTAAAGCAGAAGCCGAAAGTGCTTCCGTTTGTCCGTGTCGGAGATGTACAGGGTTTTAGCACAGGCAAACATCTGAGAGAGAGAGAGAGAGAGAGAGAGAGAGACTAACAGCTTCATAAATTCATATTTTTCATGGTCACCCAGCCACACTTCTTACAGTACCCCAAACTGGTTGTAATGTCGGTAAAGTAAACATCTCAACCCGTCTCCAAATCTATCTGTACACATAGCAGTTGATGTTCACTCATAAACCTGTCAGGCATGCACTTTGATCGCTCGATTTTGTGTCTCACCCTCTTGTCTTCCTGCTCTTCAAAGCTCAGCTTGAAGCTGTCTGTCTGAGGATCGGCGGAGCTGTCCAGACCCATGTACCCGAACAGACGACAGCTGGACTCGACCAGACCTGATGCTGAGTCAACAGAAATGGAAACGTCCGGTTTCAGGTTCCTTAAGAGGTCCTCTGTGTTACATATTACTGTTTACTATCACATTTCGGTGAGAATTAGGGTCTCTGACCTTTTAGCTGCTCATGTCTGACTTTCCATCCGTGCCCACTAAGATACACACAAGGAGGGGGGCAGAAAAACCTTTGAAGGAACGGAAGCACGGTTATTTTTCAATTATAAATATAGGAAGAAGGGGAAAGGAAGGTGTACTTTCTCACCTTTTCTCATTGCCGTATGACTTCTGAGCAACTTTGGCATGTAGGATGATCACCGATTGGTCAGGTCTGAATTGAAGGTATTGCCTTACCGACTCTCTGGTTACCCTCGGCAACAAGGGAAAATGTTGCTCTTCCCTAATAATGCACAAAAGTGTTAATTTTACTTGGAAAAATGTTTGTAAAGCAAAACAAATTCATGACAATTTACTTTTTTAAATAAACATGTGATTAATTTCTCAAAGAGCTTATAATGGAGCTTATGCTTGAACATCGTTTAAATATTTATATATATTTTTAAAGTGGGAGCATTAATCGGCTTTCCGGATGGCATTTTATTTTTGTGGTAGTTCTACTAAGCTAGCTTTAACCAAACTGGAGTATATCCTGTGTAATTCAGTAATGAGTAACAAAGGTTGGATATACTGAAGAAAATACCAGTTGGGTTTTTCATGGGTGGATTAAAAGTGCAGACAGTGATGCAGAGAAAAGAAAACAACATTTATTCTAAGAAAGAAACTCACTTTTTTAATATGAATACATTTGTGTTCTGCATTTAATTTATCAAACAAAGCTGGGTCATTTTGTGCCGTACATGAGTTCGGTTCAATACACAGAAATGTTGAAAACTTATTTAAAAATAAATCCTGTTTATCCCGATCGGGATTACCGGATAGATGCCATGAGGCACGGCAGGGGACTGTTCTTTCTTTCTGTTAAATCTTATGATGCGTGTTTTATTAATAAATAATGTTGCTACAGTATGAAGAATGATTATAATTCACTATATAGCCTAACTGTGACATATAATTCACAAAATAACCCTGAGGTCTTCACATTCTTCCTGTCATTTGAATCTTTGTTTGTGCTATATGTTGTGTAAATATGAACATTTCTTGGATTGGAAACAAACGAAATGTAAAAGTGTATCTGCTGACATGGTGAAGCAGACTTTAGATCTTTCATTCTGTCTGCCTGGGGTTTTTATTGGTGTATTCCCAAAAGGATGTAGGGTCAAAGGGTCAGTCGTGGTGTTATTTCCCATGTAGAGCACATTAGGAAAAAGGTCGACCTGGACATCAGCTATATGTTTTTTTTATGTATTGTGCACTGTGTGAAATCTTTTAAACCCTTGTAATTTCATTGACATGACATTATGAGCGTTAACTGAAGTTTTGTCAAAGCCATGTTTCCTGTTTGTATTTTGATAAATCCACCTTCACACTACGAGCTATAAAGTTATTTAATTAGTGAAAAATGTTTTTCTTATAAAAGATTGGGGTCACTTTCACACTTAACACTTTTTCCACACTTTATAATAATAAACTCCTTTACTAGTAAACAATTATTAATAAGATTTATTTTAAATTAGTAATCGATTCAAATATTTTTGTCTGCAGAAGGATTTTCAGACATTTAAGCATACAACTACAGATCAAAAGGTTTGTAAGGTCAAATACAATTATTAAAATACAAATTTCACTTAAGTGACACTAAACTTTTGAATGGTAGTTTATTCATTAAAAAACATGTGAACGTTTTTTTCCAAATATCCTAATTGAGCTTTTAATGATACTTTACAGTGACAAATTCGCCATCACTATAAATAAAATTTATAATCAAACAATGACAAAGTAATTTCCCTCTTGAAACTTAAAATCAATTGGACTTCAAGAGGTCATCACTTGTGTACCGAAGCAAAACCGCAAGGAATTTCAGTAGGGTAAGCGAAAGAAAGCGTTAATGTTCTCTCTCCTGCTGAGCAAACCCCCCAAAGAAACCCTGCCTGCTCTTCCAGTGTGGGACGGGGGTGGGATCTACATCGATTTAATACCTGACCAGTGTCTTGACTATTCACTCTGTGCTTAGAAAATAGTTTTGAGAGGTTACTTCACACAGAGAAACGCTTTGACTTTTTAATAGCCTTATTAAACCACCGCCGTGTCGTTTTTGTCGCATCTTTTGCTAATAGGAGACTGGATACCATTCACAGTTTGTGCAGAAGAGATCTAACGTGAGCCTACCTGCCCCATCCCTGTGAGCGCGTGTCTGTTCTGAGGAGAGTGAAGGAGTCTGACGTGCACAGGTGAGAGTTTGTGGAGTCCACAGTGGGGAACCCTGGAGAATTTAGAAAGAAATAATGTTGCGTAATTGTATCACATGAAATGTAACGAGATAATAGATTTTGTGGGTGTGAAGACGTCTGAAAACGAGTTACAAATGTGTTTTTTATCACCATCAAAAAGGCGTATTTTAAAATTGACGTCAGTCAGCTGACGTTAAAGGTTTGTCATGAGCAGCAAGTTCAATGTGGTTAGCAATATTTTGTGCTAAATATATTTTACTATAGTTTTCTTTTTATCGTTTTCTGATAAAACAATATGTGACAATATCATACGTTAATATAATCTATATTAAACAATGTATTGTGATCTCTAAACTCTATGAAACGCCTGAGTTTTTTAAAGATTATTGCCCTTAAGGTTTTTGCGTCCTAATATTTATGTATAATAGTAATATTAGTGTATTTTACTTCATGTTATAAATACACCACGAGTCTAGAACTGACATCTGCATTGAGAACGAGCGATGCGACAAGACAGACGCGTTGTCGCGTCGCGTTATCTTCTCTCTGACGAAGTGCACAGCATAGAATTTAGCCTATGTCAGATCATAATGTGCTAAATTCTCTATACCAAAAGCAACTGTGACACATGAAAGTAATATGTTATAAATTTAGATGTAATATTATTGTCTTCACTCTATTAAATTAAAGTGACATGTGATTACAAATATGTTTTATAATATAACACAGTAAAACCTGTATCTTGAGGAGAATAAAACTTACTACGGTAACCAGTTTAACCAACCCATTTGTCAGTATTTAAACAAATTCCATAACTATGGTAATACAATTGGTAGCCTAATCAATCTGACAAAACATGGTTACCACACTTTTACTATAACAAAAATGGTTAACTTTCCTAAGGGTAGAGAAGTCATGACTTTTCCAAAATGCTTTCTACACTGCACTAGATTATAAGCCGCAGCCACTGTTACATGCTTTAGGTGCGCAGTGGTTGGCTGGAGGCGAAGCTTCGAATAGTAGCAAAGTGTCACATCTGCTTTCAATCTTCCCCTAACAAGAAACTGCTGTTACTTAATCCATCGAGCTCTGAAGCTGTCCGTCAATCCGGTGCCAAAGAACCCACGCTCCACACCTTCCTACACCTCTAATACTCTTATCTTCCATCACTCTCGCTCAAATTGGGACTTTCTTTGGTCTGCCTGTGCCTCACATCAAGCTGAGAGAAAAGTTTACATTGTGAGGTTTTATCCCATGGAGAGCCCTCTGGGCTAGACTGATCTGAAGAGCTTAAACAGTCTTTCAGAGATATACACATCAGTCTGGAAGCGTTTTACTGCCTCTCACCTTTTATTGCCTTCTCTCCCTGCTTCTTATGATGGCTGCGTGTCTTGTTTTAGGTTCCAAAGAGCAGCTGTTCTTACATCTGTCTTTATCACACCCCATGGTCTGCGTGTACTTTGTATTTGTCATCCTCCATGGGCATATGTCCTTTTTTTGCGTTTTTTGTAATATATATATAAACATATATATGTCAAGAATATGTTCATATTCCGGCTTAAAATTAGTTTAGAAAATCCCTATTAAACTGTTTGTTTATTGTGACTAATTTCACAATAATTAAACCATTTTTAAAATTGTCATTATTTTTTTTTGTATTTATATACCATGGTACATGGTTGAGATGTCACTATGATGATTTAAATAAAACTTGTATATTACAGAACAAAGTGACAGTAGTAATCATACAGTAACGGTTATCCACTAAGAAACAACATTGTGGATAGTGAGAATTTGTTTAATTGAAAAAAATATTTAAAGTAAAATATATGCATTACAGGAATGCGATTTGGGGGTCACAATGCGAGGAATCTTAATAGTCCTAAAATAGTCTTTCTCTTCTAAATTAGGCATTGACCTTTTTATTAACCGCAGAAGAAGAATGACCTCCATTGTAAACAGACTTTTCTCACTCACCCGTATCCTCTTCTCTTCGCTCCTGCATGACTCGATGGTTCCCCAGTCCCTTCCAAACGCAGCCCTGGTTTATTTTATATTCTCTTTTTGCAAGACTGTGTCCGACAGAGGTCTTTTGCAAGAGGATCTCTCCATCCCCACATCCAATAACTGTGTTATCAGCCTCATAGCAGTATTTGTAAATCTATATGCGTGTTTGTTTTTAAAGATAGTTACCTACGCAGGTGCTCGATTCTCACGCCTGCCTACACGTGGCAAACAGCTCACCCTTGAATGGGGCGTAAAGTCCAAAACGAATTGTTGTTTGGATGTCAGTTGGTCAAAGACAAGCAAATATTCATCTGGCTTTTACTGGTTATCTGAATAAGTAAGCTTAATTGGAGACGATAACTGCTTTCTAACTCGGTGGTCACATGAATTTAACATTATCCTCATTATTTCCTAGATTTCTGTAATGTGGGGGGTCTTTTGGTAAATAAAGCTCTGTTATAATTGGCTGCATAGCTGCGCGGGCCCCTAACCCGAAAAATACAACTTTGATGTTCTCAAATGTTGTTGCTTGTTCAGAAGTGCGCATTCGTTTTTTAGGAAATTCAGATTACAGTATTCACTTCAAGCTTCTGGAGACTAATTATGTGTGTGCACCACATGGTCTACCATCTTCAAGTAATGGTACAACGTTCCCTGTGAGCATTGAATAACCAGTTTAATCTTCTGAAATAATTGGCTGCCTGCCTACATGATGTGTATACGAATGAGTGTGTGCGTAACCATAATCAAAGCGGAGTTAAGGGCCGCGGTAGCTCGTGTGCACGATCGCAGCCCAGTGTACACACAGCACAGAGGGGCTCATTGTATTTACATGACACAGGGCACTGTAGTCTACAGTCTCCCTGAAATCCACAGCTATGTGCAGAGCTTTTATCAGGCCTGAGAGAAAACTACCACGAGTCATGGAGGACACTTGAAATCAGAATGTGTCTCTTTTACTCCGTAGGGTACATGGTGACACTAATTATTAAGTAAATGTCTTTCGAATGCTTGTATGCTTGGTATGTTTTACTTTCTCTGTGTTTGCATTGTAAAAGAAGAGTTCACTTAAAAATGTCAGTTCTCGCTTTATTAAAGATGCAAGCTGTGAAGTTTTTGTTTATGAATTAACAAAAATTGGTTCTGTCCCTGCTGAAAAGAACAATAGAAACCATTAAAGCGGTTGTAATGGTTTTAGTCGTTTTAAAGAAATTTGTATTGGTTTTAATGGAAACTGTAATGGTGTCTACTGGTATGTGATGGATTCTATTGGTGGGATCTTTAATCCTACTGGAATAATGCCCAAAACACATTGTTTTGCAATGGTTTTAATGGAAAAAGGGTTATAAGGGTATTCTAATGTAAACCATTAGAATTTCTGTGATGGTTTCTAATGGGTTTCTATGTTTTTTTTCAGGAGGGCTGCCAGATTAATAATAATGCCCAAAACACAGTACAAAAGGGAATGTTGTAATGGTTTTAATGGAAAAAGCTAATGTTTCATAATTGTATTTTTAATGGAAACCATACAAAATTTCTGTGATGGTTTCTAGGGTTTCTATTTTTTCAGCAGGAGAATATGGTTATGAATTGTAGCTTTAACCCAATATCATGGAACGTTATTCGGTTTGGAACGAACCGCCTGATCTTATTTTGATAGGAAACCAGCACTGCACTAATCTGTCTAGTCTTTATCAACTGGATGCACAGACAGAATAATTTATGGCAAACCGTGACACACACCTGACTGTTCTTTGACACTCTCTCAGCGCCTCTGATAATGAGAACCCTTATCAGGGCCTCGGACAGACGAACCTCTTTGTGAAAGTCAAAGTGACAGACAGCCCATCGTTTACAGCACCAATGTCCCAGACGCTGTTTTTTTCCAGCAATTACTTCACACAAGCGTTTGAACTAGAGGCCAGTAGTGATGTGATTGGACCAGAGGTCTGTTAATTCCTCCACGTTAATGGTCTCTGTGTAAAAAGACTGCTGCGCAACATCTGTTTGGTGATGCCGTTTTGCGGCAAGCTCTGACTGGAATGCGTTTTAAGCACAGAATTCCCCTGATCTGGAATGTTTCTCTTTTTCTCATATAGCCATTTGTGGTGAGTCCGGGCCTTTGTCGAAGAAACATGACACGAGCGTTGGTGTATGTTGGTTTGCTGATAGCCATAATGGCTGCTGCGGATGCAAGGCCTAAATCAGGTTGGTTAAATCACCATCGTAATAATAATAAATCAATTTTAGCAGAAGCAGAGGTAGACGCTACCTCAGAGTCTGTCAGATTACAGTGGTTCAGTGGTAGGACAATAGCATCATTATTAGGAAACCAGACTTTTCTGCAATTTGCGAGCTGAGTCAGCCAGTTTTGTTTAAGGACCCAGATTTTATCACAGATCTGTAGGATGAAGTGTTTAATTCTTTTTTCCCACATTTTATAGCTGAACCCAAATGTAAATCCGGCCCGGTCGACCTCGTGTTCATCATCGACGGTTCTCGCAGCGTCCGCCCCCACGAGTTCGAGACCATGCGCAAGTTCATGATAGACATCATCAATGAACTGGACATCGGCCTGGAGACTACAAGAGTCAGCGTAGTCCAATACTCCAGTCAAGTCCAGAACGTGTTTTCCCTCAAATCCTTCAGCAAGCCAGCGCAGATGGTCAAATCCATCAACGAGATCATTCCATTGGCCCAGGGCACCATGACCGGCCTGGCCATCCGTTACGCCATGAATGTGGCATTCTCCCCTGAGCACGGCGCCCGTCGCAACGTTCCCCACGTAGCGGTCATTGTGACGGACGGTCGCCCTCAGGACCGTGTGGCTGAGGTGGCGGGCGCCGCGAGAGAGTCCGGCATCGAGATTTACGCCATCGGTGTCGCCAGGGCGGATATGACATCACTCCGAGCCATGGCCTCTCCGCCATTTGAGGATCACGTGTTCCATGTGGAGAGCTTTGACTTGATTCATCAGTTTGGGCTGCAGTTCCAAGACAAGCTTTGTGGTGAAGTATTCCTCCAGATGATATTTGCTCCTGAGCCTGAATATGAGGGTCTAGACATTTGTGTCCATTTGTGTCCTTTGAATCCCATTACGCCAAATACTAAGCAATAACATAAACATACATAACAACAGTATGTGCATGCTTATGAATGTCATTGCATGAAATAACCCAATTTGTTAATTTGTCCATATTTAACCCATCCGGGTTGAAAACAATTTAGCATGTATATTTTTCCATCCTATTTCAACTATTTTTAGCTAGTCTTGCAATGTTACAATACTGACGTGTACGTTGAATCCGCAGGGATGGACTTGTGTCTCGAGTCGGATCACGGCTGTGACCACATCTGCGAAAGCTCTCCTGGTTCCTATCAGTGTCTCTGTCTTCCCGGATACACGCTGAACGAGGACGGCAAGACCTGCACACGTGCGTATCCTTACAAAGAACACGTTACAGAAATATGACAGTTAGCATTCCACCGGTGCTCAACAGGTGTGTGTTTGTGTCCTGCAGCCATCGATCTATGTGCCGAACAGAAACACGACTGCCAACAGATCTGCATCGCTTCACCTGGATCCTTCACGTGCGACTGCCACACGGGATACACGCTCAACGATGACAAAAAGACCTGCAAAAGTGAGCAATGCACACGTTGAAGTGTATCGTAATGCCTAAACATGCTTAAAAAGAAAATTGTGTCACAGAAGACGGGTGGAGCTAAAGTCTGGCAAAATGTTGTACTTTTATTATTTAATTTAAAGTTGCAATCTGTAATATGTACTCAACTTCTGTTTCATGTCTGTTCTAGTGATCGATTACTGCTCATTTGGGAATGACAGCTGTGAACATCAGTGTGTCAGTTTACTCAATGGCTTTAACTGCAAATGTAATGAAGGATACTCACTCAACGATGACCTAAAGACGTGCACAAGTTAGTAAGGGCGACCAGCCCACAGTTGTTTCTTACCTGACTGAAATGTTCTAATTCACATTGGTACACCAAATTGGTACTTGACACACCAAAGGGTTTTTTCTTCAGAGTAAAAATATGGTATTTTCAGAATGATAGTATATTAAACTACAGCACCTTGGAATGCAGTTTGTCTTTTGCGCTCAGTATGGAAATTCCCAGATGGTTTGTTTGTTTTTCTATAATATTGGCAATCACATAGCAAGGTTATTGACGACAGTTCAAAATAATGCAACTTAAATGTTGTGTATCATTACAAATTGCATACTGTTGTAAATGCTTGCTTTGATAAATTGTTGTAAGCTTAAAGGCACAGTAGGTAATTTTTTCTAGATACGTTTTTTGGGAACATTACAGTAAGGTTGTATTTGTTAATAGTTAGTTAAAGCATTTTCTGACATAAATTAACAATGAACACTACGTCTACAGCATTTATTAATCTTAGTTCATGTTATTTTTTATGGCAGGAAATGCTTAAAAAATATTGTGCACTTTCATCTTAAAGGAACAATTCAATAAAAAAATCTGTATAACTTTCTTTGTTCTGATGAACACAGAGAAAGATATTTGGACAAATGCTTGTAACCAAACAGTTCTTGGCCACCATTGACTTCCATAGTAGGAAATTCTAGCATATATTCTACCCCTTTTGACGTCCATTATAATTGTTTCTAGTATGGTAGTCCAATGGTGGCCAAGAACTGGTTACAAGTATTCTTCCAAACAACTTTCTCTGTGTACAACAAAACAAAGAAATGTATACCGATTTTGAACAACTCGAGGGTGGGTAAATGATGACAGAAGTTTTCTTTTTGGGTGAACTGCCCCTTTAAGAATCAAAATTAGTTAAAGTTGATGTCAGGTTAAATTGTTTGTCGGGATCTGTTACCGAGATAAAAAAATGGCCGCATTTTTGACTGTCTTTAAAAAGGGCTTTGCTCACACTGTTCTCTGTTTTATAGTGATCGACTACTGTTCATTTGGGAACGACAGCTGCGAACACGAGTGTGTCAGCATACTTCAAAGCTTTTACTGTCGCTGTCGTGATGGATACACGCTCAATGAGGATGAAACATCATGCACAAGTTAGTGAGGGTTACGGATACGCACATATTCACATGTGGAGGACTCGCAAGAACCCAGAAGTTAAATTAGTGATCACAAAGCTGCACACCTACAATCACATGCTAAGCACAGCTCATTCTTCTTACTAATGTTTTCTCAATGTGGCCTAATCTTTACTGCAGCTCGTGCACGAGTTTCTGTTGATGTAGCACACAGCCATAACCAATCTATCCATTTCCTGCGTAACCACATGGTTTATCTATTAAGATATCATTACAAATACACAACCACCCATCTGGAAAAAGAGTAATTCAGTCTACATGTAAATCTTATGATAGTCTTTTGGACAAACAAATAAAGTTAAAACAAAGCAAAACACTCATTGTATGCTTAAGACATTTTGAGCTGTTTTCTGAAACACGACAGCTTGGATTTTGCTTTCATGTAGTTTATTTGCTTCGCTTGCTTTGCCAAAATCTTTCTCTATCTGTCCCTTGCCTGTTCTAGTGATCGATTACTGCTCATTTGGGAACGACAGCTGTGAGCATCAGTGTGTCAGTGTGCTCAATGGCTTTAACTGCCAGTGTAATGAAGGATACTCGCTCAACGATGACCTGAAGACCTGCACAAGTTAGTGAAGATTCAAAACCATTCAGCTCACAGCTGATTTTTACATTTGCTATTAAAAGAAATTCCTTAGACATCCTCTGCAGTTTTTCTCAGTTGTTTACCATCAGCTTTCAAAAGTGTCCCAAATGATTAAGGACTTTTTAAAAGCGAGCAGCATCCAAATAACTTTGTATTGAAAAATGGTTCTACATACTAAAAAAAGTATAACTGTTTCTTTTAATAACCAATGACTCTAAGCATCTTTGAGAAACCAAAAAGTTTCTTCTGTGGTATAGCTACCAAGAATCATTTATTTTTAGGAGTACAGCTTGTCTTGTTTTCAAGGCAAAATGGCAATTATTAATTCCTGTCACCACTCTACCTTGTTCATCAGGGTTTGCTTCTTCGTAAAAAACTGTAGTGGACACCCTGATTCAACCTTTGGTTTCTAACGTAAAACTTTCACTCTTAAAAATACTTTACAAAGGTACTTACACATCAAGATGTTTTCATTTTACAAAAAGTTCTTTGTAGTGGAAAAGCGGTTCTTCATATTATGAAAAGAAACATATTGAGAAAGAAATATATTTATGAGAACCTTTGACTGAATGTTTCTGGCATTGCTGTGATGAACCTTTTGTCCCATCTTTATTTTTAAGAGTGTCGTTACATTTATTTACTAGTATGTGCAGCCCATTGGTCTTACAAAAATTCAACAAAATAAATAATTTTAAGACCTGTGGTGGTCCAAAACAACTTCAAGATGGCTTTTCCCCCACACTCATGGTAGACAATTGAGAAAAAAAGGGAAAAAGGGAACTCCTCACATTAGAATATTTTTGAGCAGCATGTCATATAATGAAATTCTAATAGATGTAATCTATATTTAGTGATAGACTACTGCTCATTTGGGAATGACAGCTGTGAGCATCACTGTGTCAGTGTGCTCAGTGGCTTTTATTGCCAATGTAATGAAGGATACTCACTCAACGATGACATGAAGACCTGCACAAGTTAGTGAAGATCCAGAGTCATTCCATTCACAATCGATTCACTAATTTTAGTCAATTTGATTAAAACACAATATTTATTGTCTCACATAATGTATGGAGAATATACATTTAAACCTTTAATTAAATAATTGGTTAGTAATACATTTTCTTCCATTTTTTCAATGTTTGCCAGCGCTATTTGTTAAGATGGTAAAAGTTTAACCGTGTTTGGTATTAAGTTAAATACTTCCTGTTTGTTTCTCAACAAATTACTGTGCTGTGATAAGAACATCTGTAAAAAAATATTTAAGGTTGAAATTACGAAAATATTTGACTAAAGTGAACTCCCAACATGCGACAACAGAAGAAATGTTATTCCTGAGGTTAATCTAATATTAATTATAATTTGCACAGCATGCCACATATTTAAATTCTAATATATATATATCATTTATTTTTAGTGATCGATTACTGCTCATTTGGGAACGACAGCTGTGAGCATCAGTGTGTCAGTGTGCTCAATGGCTTTTATTGCCAGTGTAATGAAGGATACTTGCTCAACGACGACAAGAAGACCTGCACAAGTTAGTGATGATCCAAAATCATTCAGCCAACAATACATTCACACATTCACTTAGGGATTATAAATGGATTAACTGAAGAATTCAAATTTTTCTCTCAATTGTTTGCCATATGTATTTGGACCATTGCTAAGATTGCTTTTTTTTATAACTTTGGAAGCCAGAGTGTCAGACGTTTTAAGCACGAGATGGCCAAAAACAACATCTTGATAAACAATTGAGAAAAATGATTTTTTTCTATACAGTAAAGCAAACATTTACCCTGTTTGTTCTTGTCCTCATTCTAATACATGTAATCTATATTTAGTGATAGACTACTGCTCATTTGGGAATGACAGCTGTGAGCATCAGTGTGTCAGTGTGCTCAATGGCTTTTATTGCCAATGTAATGAAGGATACTCGCTCAATGATGACAAGAAGACCTGCACAAGTTAGTGATGATTACATTATGAAACCTCACAAAATACATTATCACAGTTTCAAAGCAACTCCAGTTCCCTTCTGAGTGCAACATCTAAATGTAACACAACATTTTGCTGTTTGCCAGCTCTTCTAGCTGCTTGTTTAACTCTGAGCTTTGAGCTTCTCTGCTTTTCTCTGCCTGTTCCAGTGATCGATTACTGCTCATTTGGGAATGACAGCTGTGAGCATCAGTGTGTCAGTGTGCTCAAAGGTTTTCATTGCCAGTGTAATGAAGGATACTCTCTAAATGACGACAAGAAGACCTGCACAAGTTAGTGAGGCCAGATTAATAACACACACACACACGTAACACTGTTGTTGTGGTGACCAGAATATGTTGTGTTTTGGATTCTGGTCTCCAGTAAGAGATACTGGTATCCCCACAATTTTTTGCTGGTTCTGCTAGTAACCAGTGGTGCTATGATGATCAACCAGCATGGCAATATTTGCCGATCTAGGTAATAAAGAAACACACCAAAAAATACTTAAAAAAAAATTATATTATGATTTCTTTCATCATTTGCTCTCCTAATGTATTTTGAACCCATCCAATGTACTGTAGTATATATTTAAGAGAAAGGAAGATTTATACTAGTTCAATCTTCCTGCTTTGTGCCGACATATCTCTGCTTCACATTTTATTAAGATGTAAACCAAAATTAAATTTATTTTATATTACTCGCACTTATGTTGATCTGAATTTGCATCACTTTCTTTTTTCTGTGGGACACAAGAGAACTGTCAAGAATGTTGTCAAGAATTAAGTAAAAAGTGAATGTGGACGGACATTTTGTCTCCTTTATGTTATTCAAAAGAAAGATCTGTTGTTTTTCAAGTGTGAGTAAACGAAAGTTTAATTTTATAATTTAAAAAGTATAAGTGTCCTGTTAAGTTTAAGTCATCTTGTTTAAAGCTGCAATTCATAACTTGTGCTATTCATAACTTGTGCTTTAAAAAATGTACATACTTTGTAATTTGTAGTGAAGTGTGTTTAAATCTGTCAGAACAGAAAGCTTATAATATTTTTTTTTAGGTCTGGTACAATTATAGGCGAAATGTCAGAAAAATGTTATTTTACGTCAATCAACTGTCTTCAACTCACCTAAAATAAGTGTGTAAAGTAACCTGCAATTTTATGTGTTAAACCAAAGTCCGTTTAGGGAAGTCATGCCACTCGGCGGCCATCTTTGCAATGCGCCATAACAACATTTAAAAATGACGTAAACTGTACCATAACATTTAATTCCTATGATCAAATTGTGCTTAAGAACATTATTTTTCATGCGCAAAGCTTTGCTAGGGCGGCGTTGCGTTCCTCCCCCATTCATTTCATTGGCAGTGACTCATCTTGTTAATATTAATAGAGAGACAAATGTTATGGATTGCTGCTTTAACTGTTAACATAATATGAACAATTTTAATCACTTTAAGCCTTTGAAGAACACAACAACAGCATACACCCCGGACACAGCTAGCACATTGCTGTCTTCTCTTTCTAAAGTCTGTTTTCTGCTTTTCTCTGCCTGTTCTAGTGATCGATTTCTGCTCATTTGGGAATGACAGCTGTGAGCATAAGTGTGTCAGTGTACTCAATGGCTTTTACTGTCAATGTAATGATGGATACACCCTCAACGATGACAAGAAGACCTGCACAAGTTAGTGAGGCCAAACAAGCCGTTTCAGATCTGTACTATAAGACAATACTTGTCATACATGCTTGCATTGCTTCAAAATCGTATTCATTCCCTTTCCTTAAACCTTTCTCAAGAAAGCTTTGACAAACCAGTGTCTAGTGTTAGCTAGCATTGTTGGTGTGGTCTAGTTGGTTCATCAAAAGAACTTTCAGCAACAGACGATCTCGCTTTTGTAATTCTAATGCTTACTAAAGCAGTATTGCGTTTGTTTTTGTCTCTTAGTGATCGACTACTGCTCCTTTGGAAATCACAGTTGTGATCATAAGTGTGTTGGTGTGCTCAATGGCTTCTACTGTATCTGCAATGAAGGATACACTCTACAGAAGGATGGAAAGACCTGCCAGTGTATGTATGACAACAGACAGGTGTTATAACACTTTATGAGCTCATATAGACCACTTTTGATGGCGAAAACAGCTCTGGTCCAGAAGAACTTCCTGTTCCACTACACAAACATTTGAACCATATACAACCCACAGAATTTTATAACCAATTTAAAATGTAAGAGATTTCATTATTTACAAAAAGAAAAAAAAACTTGTGAAGTGGTCTATAATGTCAACAATAACGTCTTTCAGTCGGAAGGTAAACACGAGCAGACTTGTAATCTAACTGCGGAAATGTAGAAAACATTAACTTTAATGGTTTATTTTGGCTTTCACATCCAGGTTACAACCTGATAATTCACCTCACAAAACCCTTTAGCCCCAAACTGCACTCAGAACATTATCTGTAAGGTACAAAAACCCTTTTACACCACACACACTGGCACGGAAATGACCTCCCACCATTTCATGCCTGATGGACTTCCCAGACTTTGTGCTTAAGAGTTTTCCAAGACCAAAGAATATCAAGCGGCCCATTTATCATGTTTTTAGATTACCTCCAGACATTAGGTTTGAAGGATCCAGACCACTCTTTACCAGATTTCCTCCATACACTCGGTGTTGTGTAAAACGTTAGAGGGAAAGTTTACTCAAAAATAACAATTTTGTCAATTATTCACCCCTATGATGTATAAAACCGGAAAAAGTTTTGTTGGTGGAACACAGAAGAAGATTTTTGAGAAATGTCTCGGTAGTGTTGTGTCCATAAAATGAACCTCAATGGGGCTCGAAATTGTTTGATTACCAACATTCCTCAAAGTTACTTGTTAGTGTTCTGCAGAAGAAAGTAAGTCATGCAGGTTTGGAATGACATGAGGGTGAGTAAGTGATAAAGGATTTTCATTTTTGGGTGAACTATCCCTTTAATGATATTGCACTTCAGTTCATGGCTGTTGATTTGTCTCCTGCAGCGGATAACTTGTGCAACACGGTTGAACACGGTTGTGAGTACCAGTGTGTGAGCACTCCCGGATCATTCCACTGCATCTGTCCCGAGGGTCATGTGCTTCAGGACGATGGCAAGACCTGCGGAAGTACTGCTGCTTTTCATTCATACCAACATTTACTACAGCTGGGATTTCCCCACACAGTGTTATTTTAAAAGGGGAAATGCCTAGAACACATTCCTAAAGTGTAACCAAAGGCCATATTTTATTGCTTTACACACTAAAAGGGAAATATGTAGTTAAAAAAATTTTTTTTAAAGAGCAACATGGAGATTTTAGCGGCATCTAGTGGTGAGGTTGCGAATTGCAACCAACAGCTCACTCCCCGCTCACCTCGCTCACCTTTTGAAGCACGACCATTTGTGCTACTGTAGAAACATGACAAATTCCCACTTCCCCTTTAAAAATATCAAGACCTATACAGTCAACAAAGTCCACAATAACATGTCTGACAATTCTTGTTCTTCCGGAAGCCTGCCGATCTTCCAACATCGACCTGGTCCTCATCATCGACGGCTCCAAAAGCGTACGGCCGAATAATTTCGAGCTCGTCAAGCAGTTTGTGAACCAGGTGGTAGATCAGCTGGACGTGTCTCCCAAAGGCACACGCGTGGGGCTCGTCCAGTATTCAAGCCGGGTGAGGACGGAGTTCCCGCTCAGCATGTACCAGACGAAGGAAGAGATCAAGCAGGCCGTGATGAACGTGGAGTACATGGAGAAGGGAACCATGACAGGCCTCGCTCTCAAACACATGGTGGAAAACAGCTTCTCTGAGACAGATGGAGCCCGTCCCGCCAACAAGAACATCCCAAGGATCGGTCTGGTCTTTACTGACGGACGCTCGCAGGATGACATCACAGAGTGGGCCAAGAAGGCGAAGGAAGCAGGTGTTTAATTCAAGCTATGAACACTTTGAAACATTTGCCTCTCTGGCGACATCTCTGTTTGAAACGTAAAACTGCAGATTAGTTAACTTGTTTTTAGGAAGTCAAATGTTACGCTAAAATTGTTATTTACTTGTAACCAAAAAAGTTACGGATATAAACTATTTAGTGCATCCTAATGAAATGAAATGAGATTGGTTAGTTGTGGCTTTTCGTGGAAGAATGTTTTTTTTATCTGCCCTGATAAAATGGTCGTATGTGCGTTTTGTTTGTTCAGGAATCACCATGTATGCCGTTGGTGTGGGCAAAGCCATAGAGGATGAACTGCGAGTCATTGCTTCAGATCCTGTGGAAAAACACTTCTTCTACACAGCCGACTTCACTGCCATTAGTCAGATCGCAGAAAATCTCAAACTCAATGTCTGCGCAGGTGAGTCTGAGATGAACAGTGTTGGAAAAGCTAAGGGATGGTTCATCCAAAAATGTTTATTCTGTCATCGTTTTTTCACCCCTATGTCATTCAAAACCTGTAAATGTCTCTTTGGTCTATGGAACACAAAAGAAGATATTTTGAGGAATGTCTCAGTGGTGTACATACAATGGTCAATGCGGGTCATCGTTGTTAGGTTACCAACATTCTTCAAATTATATTTTGTGTTATGCAGGAAAAAAGAAAGACTGCAGAGATTCAAGAAAGAACTTATTTTTAGGTGTACTATCCCAAGCTACACATTTATAAACAGTAGTTGGCTACTGTTGAAAGCCTTACTAACTACACTGAAGTGGTTTAAAGAGAGTATCTAACTATCAGTTACTTTAACAGGAGACCAGCAAAAACTAACAAACTATTTCAAGTATTTTGGAAGAGTGTTTCTAAAGAGAAGTATTTTTTGAAGGTTTTAGAAAAGTACTGTAGTTGGTTGTTGTTAAATGCTGTGAACTGTTCTACAGCGCCATCTAGCGGCCTTAAAAAGGATCACAGCGTCTGCTTGTGACGAAAATCATTTACACAATATTTGCTTTTAGTGAATTTTAAGGTTTGTTTAAACCATTCATATATGAGATTTATGGATCATAATGGGAAAAAAAACAAGAAGCTTTAAGGTTAGTTAAAGGTTATCATTTGGTCAAATATATGTAAACTTGTGTGTATCAGAGAATATGAGTTTTATTGTAATCCATAAAAAAGGCATTAATAGAAAAATAGATCAAATACAATTTTATCATTCTTTTTTCTTTACTACATTATTCATTCTAAGCAATGTGTCACGTGTTATTTTCTGGCAAGCCTCCTTAAATTCTGTCCTTCAGTTTACACTCCAAGCACAGCTACGCAATAAACAGCATTTTTAACACCTCTTTAATGATACGTTTGTGAATAAGGGTGAAGAAGTCAAATTTCCAAATTTGGACACCACTTTTGGCCCCTACTGTACCCGTGTATAAAATACTATGCAATGATTAAACATCTCTGTTTCTTTTCTCTTGTGTTTCCAGCTGAGAGTCAGGGGGAGATTGAAGTGAAAGACCCCTGCGCTTGTGAAACTCTTGTAGAGTTTCAACAGGCCACCATGTCAACTTTGGACCAGCTCAACCAGAAAAATATCCTTTATATCTTCAGGGAGGTTCCTTTTTAAAACACTGAGTTATAAACTTTGGCACACTCAACCTGCACTGTTTGTACTTTGTACATGAATGGCCTCAAATCACGCGGCTTGTTAAAGAGAGATGCCCTTCTGCTTTTCCAAGCGACTGAACTTGCCTTTTAATGCATTTTCAGCTTCACTGATGTGGGTGGCATAGACGACAAAAAGGTTTGGGAAGTGTAACGCTTTTGGCACGTTTGTTGGCTTATACAGGCTGTAGATTTACACAGATGCTGCAGGAGTTGAACAGAAGCTCCTGTGTAAAGAGAGAGAGAGCGCATTCTGTCTGCAGCTCTTCCAGACCAGCCCCTCTGGTTTGGCTCCTCACATAAACCTCTGTGACCACAGCTTTCAATGGCTCTTTGTGGCCAAACTAGAACTCGGGGATCATTCATCATAGTTTAAATGGTCCTCTGTTCGCTCCCTGAGTCCAGAAACAGATGTTTCAGAACTAGATGATCAGATGATATTTGATGAGATTACAAGTAATGTGGGTTTTTTTCAAAGTAGGGAGGTACTGTACCTGTCTGTCATCAGTTTAAATTTCCTTCCCATTCTCTTTACTCTACCTATACACTAGATTTGACATTTTCTGAGGGAAAAGTGTTGCTATCTGCTTGATAAGGTTCTGAGTGTCTTAGCATGTTGCTATGTGGTTGCTAGGGTGTTTCAAACAGGTTGCTTAGGCATTGCTAGGTGGTTAATATGATGTTTAGGTGCCAAATACATGATGCTTTGGTCTCTAGATGTGGATTGGGACGTCTTTATGTAATTCTAGGAGACCTGCAAAACCAATTTTAAGTTCAATTGTAAAGATGCTCTAATACTTTTTACATTTAAAAGTATAGTTCACGAGAAAAGAAAAAGATTTATTCATCCTTATGTGGTTTAAAACGGTATATGACCATTTTTTCTATGGAGCACAAAAGAAGATATTTGAGAAATGTCTCTGGGGTTTTGTGACCATATATGGAAGTCAATGGGGGCCGGTGTTTTTGAACATTCTTCAAAATATCATCTTTTGGGCTCTGCAGAAGATTGTTAAACAGGTTTAGCTATGGATGAATGAATGATAACAGAATTATTATTTTTGGGTGAACTATCCCTTTAAATAGTCATCAAATCAAAATCTTATTCTGTATTCAATTGATGAAACTTCAATTGTACTAACAAATGTTGTACAGTATCTTTGTTCTTCTCATAATATTGCCTCGATAGCAATGAATCACTTTGTTTCCCCCACTATTTATGTTACTTTGAATAAAGTGTCTGCTAAATGCCTAAATAAATATGTAAAGAAAAGTAAAAGCATACATCTTGTCAACAAGCAGCAGCGCAATTTACAATATCATTCATGTCCATAGCACAAACAGTGTGTGAAACATTACATCGTGAAGTAATGTGTAGATGCCTTTTTTTTGTCGTCTGAATATGTGAAATGTTTATTTTGAATGTGTTCTTATAAATATTACAGTGGAGAAATGCATTCAAGTGGGATGTACTTCTCATATATGATGATTATTTCTTAACCTGAATCTACTGTCAGCTATGACCAAACGATTGGAGGTTCTGGAGAACCAGTTGCTCACAAAAAAATGATTCAGCACCAGAGAACATCGCGAATGGAAGGGTCCTGTTGGGTGTGAACGGTCCCACAATGAAACCAAAGTTGTTCAGGTGTAGACACCTGAGACATGAGGCTAATAATCCTGTGCCATTTTTTTCTATTTATACATGATCTGTGTGGTATGGTTTATGGAGAGGTTTGTTTTTAAGGTCAATTTTATATTCGGATTTATATGCTCAAAAGGGAAATTAAGTTTTATATTGGTACCACTCCTGAATACTGTAATGTCATCCCCATTACATTTACGGTTATCTTGGTTTTACAGCGATACAAAGTAATGCACAAAATATGTAAATATGTGGATTTATATAACTGGGTCATGAAACAGTTGTTTCATGTTGCAGTTTAATTTTTTTTGTATAAAATAATAGCCATTAATTTGATAAATCACAGTAATAAACTGAAGCCGGAAGACACCAACAGTGACATGAAACAGCAGATATTAACAGTTATTAAAAGTTATTGCCTCTCAATGTTTTGCATGAATATTGAAAATTTGTTGATTGTTAGATGGGACTGCAAAACAGATTTGTGACTCGGTCTGTACGGTTGTTAACACTAAAAACTAAAAGGGAAAGGACACAGGGTGATGCTATGTACAAGTGCCCCTTAAGATTGCAGTTTTTTTTGTTTATTATTGAAATGTAAAACACAGAATCCAGTTCAGATACCTCAGAGTTCTGTGGCCTCAGGTTCTTTGTTTTAGTTGTTATACATTTTTGCAGAAGAGGCTCCATTAAAAGGCTTTTATATGTGAATTCTTTTACTTTTGGATATTTCCTAATAACACTCTTTTATAAAACATTTGAAGTGTCTATGTTTTCTTTCACACTTTTTACACTGCTGTCATTCTGAAAATCGTGCTGGAGCAGATCTGTAAAATTCGACCACTTTAAACTTCATCAAACATACAAACTCATTGATCAACATTTACATCATTCGTTGTGTAATCTGACCAACATTTCAAAACAAAATCTCTCTTGACGCCAAAGACCTTTAAACCTCTTAGAGAAAGTCTCTTATCGTTATACCATGAACTTTTCTTCATCTCTCAGTGGACATCCTAATAACTCCCTTGGACACAATCTTCTGAGAAAAGGCGTTCCTGGCAGTATTGACCTTTGTCTGTGTATCTCAATGAGATCCCTGGAGTCGTCTCAGCGCTGTCTTTGTCTCCGGCTTAACACTCACAGGAGGCTGTGAAATGTCAGAGATTCCCGCTAGTGTTAGTGGCAGGGTGTTAATTACCTTAAACATACGCTGACTCACAGGTCAATACTCAGATGTTTATATCTCAACCCCCATGTCTATTGTGAATAATTATTCCCTTTATTAGAAACATAAACACGTTAAATGAAAGGGCGTGATTTTCCAGGGAGACTTTGTGGGCTTTTTTTTAAATGACAGTCCAGAAAAAATTTATTTACAGCCTTAATGCCCTTTATTTTGTTCACCTAAGATCAATCAACAAAACTTTTTTGGCCAAAGCAAATAGAACAATTTAATAGAATCAAAATTATTTATAAGCACATCATTACAATTATGGACTTATATTTGAATCATATTTTAATTCTGGAATCACAGTATTTTCTTCATGTTTTTAGCTGAGGATTTAAGAAATGCTTTCATAATGGTTGCACAATATAGTAACTGATAGACAGCTATTTGAACAATATTATTCAAACACATTTAAATAAACATCTAAATATAACTATGAAAAACTATTCAATCTAATCTAATCATAATATTGGGATTATTTAACATCAGCTAATTATTATTATTATTATTTATCAACAACAACAATAGTAATAATTTATTGCAGTTGTTTAATTTAAAGCGTTACATTTTGTTCATAGTTTATTGCATGAACAAAATGTCTATTGAAGAATTCATTTGCAAAAACAGATTGTTCAGAAATCATGTTTTTTTACAATGTATTCGAGGTAATATAATAATATAAATTAAACAGCAGTTTGTTTGATTTGATTAAGTAATAATGACTAAAAATACAGCTTACTAACACAACGATACTTATTAAAAACAATAACACAATAAAAACATAATTTTTGACAATGTTAACTTAGTTATCATTCACTTCATTTATTGATCTTAGTTCATGTTAATTCCAGCAATTAATGAAAAAATTCAATCAAAAGTTAATGCACAATAGTCTAATTTGAATAACTGTATTGGCATTATCTAACATTATCAAAGATTAATCATTGTTGAAAAACTATATTGCTCATTATTAGTTTGTGTTAGCTAATGCATTATCTAACGTTAAATACAGAATACTGTAAATACTGTGGGCCTACATGTAGAAAGTGTGATGGGAGGATTTGCGGTGGAGGTTACATTTTTAGAATAAAAAAAATGGGGGCCCTAGAACTCTTTGTTTTTCGAAATTCTTCAAAATATCTCATTATGTGTTCAACAGAACAAAAAATACAATATTATTTGTCCTACTATGGTAGTGGATGATGTCCCATAACTGAAAATTGCTGACATTCTTCCAAATACCTTTCTCAGTGTTCATTGGAACCAAGAAATGTATACAGGTTTGAAACATCCTGAGGGTGAGTAAATGATGACAGATTTTTCATTGTTGGTGAACTATCCCTTTAAAATATCATTTACTGTCAATATGGAAACCCAAATTCTTGCTCCCCAACAGTGTCCACCATCAGCCCATGATGCTAACTAGGTTCAGTTCAGGAGGGTCTTTTTTTCTCTAATTGTACCGTTAGCATCTTAGCGTTATACATAAATAACTAGAGTAATGTCGAGTTATCATTTGACATCTTGGGACATACATATTCTTCATTGGTCTTCACAGGTAGGTTGACCTCCATTCCCAAGACTCATGTCACATGGTATAAAAGCATTTAAAGTTCAAAGATTTCAGGTACTCCTCCGCCACACCAAAACAGCAAAGGTATTGTCAAGATTACTAAACTTTATATGTGACTCTTGGGCTTTTTAATTTGAGCAACTGTTTGTTTTTTTCTTCTGTCATTTCAGAAACACTGTGTTGGAAGCTAACAAATATGAACTTTTCACTGGACGCTAATATTACACAAAACAAGGTTTTACGGGACACCTTCAGCGTAGCGCTGACCAAAAATGTCATTGTTGTGGGTTTGTGCATCTCCATCAACTACATCAACAGCACGCTGGTCCACACCTTCATGAAGCACGAGATCTTCACCGGAAACCCTCGCTACATCCTCTTCATCCACATGGTGCTTAATGACATTATTCAACTCACCATCGCCGGTCTTCTGCACATCTTAAGCTACATCGTGTTTACTCTAAACGTCTCCTTCTGCTGTGTTCTACTGATGACCGCCATATTCACAACACTTAACACGCCGCTGAACCTCGCTACCATGGCGATAGAGCGCTACATCGCTATCTGCAACCCCCTGCGGCACACCCAAATTTGTACCGTACGTAAAACGTACACCCTAATCGGTGTGATCTGGGTTTTGAGTGCAATCCAGGTTCTGCCGGACCTGTTCATACTTTTAGCCACACAGCCGATATCGTTTTTCCACAGCAACATCTTTTGCTTTAGAGATTATCTGTTTAACAGCCCATTCATGATCGAAAAGAGAACTGTGGTGTATGTTACTTACCTGTCCTTTGTGTGGATCATCATCGTCTTTACTTATCTGAAGATCATGTGTGTGGCGAAGGCCGTAAACTCGGACGCAAGTAAAGCTCGGAGCACCATCATCCTACACGGGATTCAGCTCCTGATGTGCATGCTGACGTTCATAGGGCCCTTTCTGGACAGGTTGCTTCCGTATATCTTCCCCATGTTTGTTCTAGAGATGAGATTCGCGAGTTATTTGGTGATCCAGATCATGCCCAGGTTTATCAGTCCTATTGTGTATGGGTTAAGAGATCAAACGTTTTGTAACTACATGAAAAGATATTTGCTGTGCACAGCGTTCAAGGCGAGGAGGAGAATTACAACATTACAGACTGACAAAGATTTAGAGAAAGTTCCCAGTAAATTGGTGTGAAACCTCATAGAGTTATGTAATGTGAAGGAAACATGATGGTGTAACGTTGACTTTGAAATTGCAAACACAGTTTGAGTGTGAATTGTGCAACATGTTAAAGAAATGATCGTAAATTCGAACTGCACATTAGGGTCAGATATGAATTTTTATGCGGGGCAATATTTTCTTTGGAAAAGAATAGAGCAATTTAGTCATTAATCTACCCGTATAACATAAACAGCTTGTTGGTCATGTATGGCGATTATATACTTCAATATTTCAATGTACACTATATGAACAAATAATAAACAAAAACGTTTATGTATTCCAGTAATTCCAATCAAAATGAATATTGAATGCATTAATATCGTACAATACTATATTAAAGATTTTTGTATCCATCTTGGTTGCATGTGTCTTTTTGTTCCGAGAAAGACAGTATCCCAGTGTACAAGTCATTGATGGGTTTGGGTGATGAGTGTTAGTTCAGGTCTGGGCTTTATTCAGACCAGTCAAGTTCCTCCATCAAACATTTCTTTTTGAATGTGCTTTGTGCCCATTGTCATGAAAAGGGTCCTGCCCAAACTGTTCATATTAAATTTGGAGCACAAATTTCTCTAGAATATCATTTATAATTACTTAAGTAGTCAAACCTGTTCATTAGAATGGGGCGTCCCAATACTTTTGTCCACCAGGGCTCCATGTTAATTCACAGTGCTTCAAAATCACTAAATAATTTTGAATATGTTCATATTTAAATGATTTACAGTACATGCACATCTTCTTGAATAATATAAAGAAAAATCTGCATTGGATGAAACAAAAGCAAATTATACATGATGCCCACACAACCAAACATTATAAGAAATCAATTTGATTCAGATAAAAATATATATTTTTTAAAAGAGTCCCTCACACCCTCACACCCCCTCCTCCCGCTCCCAAAAACAAAATTTACTCAACCTCTTATCAATTAAAATCTGAATGACTTTCTTTCTTCTGTAGTACACAAAAGAAGATATTTTGAAGAATGTTTGTAACCAAACAAAGGCGGTTCTATTCACTTCGATTGTACAAAAACACAATGCAAGTCAATGTGTACGGCAGTTGTTTGGTTACCAACATTGTTTAAAATATGATTTTTTGTGTGTTCTGCAAAAGAAACTCATACATGTTGAAAATCACAAGAGGCTGAGTAAATGATAACATTTTTGGGTAAACTATTATTTTAAAATCATGTTCTGCAAATCAGGTTTCAATATGCCATTATTTTTTTTAACGCCCTAGTGATTTGTGACATCACTGTTCTCATCATCATCACTCAGAGTGTGCTTGAATTTAAAGAGATGTCGTGTTTTTGCCAGGACGGATGCTTGCTAGCTGAGACTGAACAAAGGTGCTGCGGTCAGACCTGTCACTCTTTATGAACGGAACATTTCATTTTCAATATTTACTCTTTATACTTCAATACTTGATATTTTATACATGTTGTATAATGCTGATTGTGATCTTTATAATGTTACTGCTTTCTAATAAGAGTGTCTGTTTCTTAACAGGACGAAATGCTGAATATGCGGCTTTACTTGAATCTAGATTTATCTGTACAGTAGTAGAGAGTATATTTACTTAGGATATGCCTGTTTCTATAGTTTCCTTTTATTTATGATAAAAACAGAACCATTATTAACGATTAGTAACTTTTTTATCTATAGTGTTTTACAATAAAAAGTGCCTGAGGTAGTAGCATTAAAAATATTTTACTTGGAAGTAATTTGACCTAAGTAATGACATTTTCAGGCTTTACTATTATGCTTTTATCATTGCTTCTGCATTGTAATCATTTTGGGATTTACCACTCAAAAGACTGAACACACTTATTCCTCATTACTGCTATCTTCCATGTATAAAAAAAGCAAATACATGATAGAGTGATAACAAATAGATGTGTGAGATATGCAATGACTAAAATGATGAACAGATGAAACTGTTATATTTGAACATCAGTATTCAAGGACTCTTGTTTCACAATAGTAAATGTTTAGATGTTTGATGGCAGTTTACCATATAGTTTTACTACAAATACCATGGTTAAACAATGGTAATTTATTGTGAGACCATAGTGAATTTATGGTTATGATTTCACTGTAAACCCAAATGCTCAAATAATCAAACAGGTTAAGTAATGTAAACTTAATAAAAGGTTTCTACTTACTTAAATAATTTAAGTTCCTGAAACACATTTTTACTTTTGAGTAAAGTATAATGATTATTTATTTTAGATTAACTTAAAGTTTAGACTAAAACTGATTTGCCCCTTGTTCAATTTCCTTCATTGAAAATTTTGAATTCAACACAATTGGTCGAGAAGGACTGCATTAGGAGAGTATATTTTAAAATATGATTCATTTATCCGTTTTTCAGTAAAGTTAAAGACTTGTTCGTGCTTAATGTTCACTTATCTTGGATATTTGAAAGAGTTTTTCAGTTTTGTGGTTACCGTTGTTCAGAAGAGTGATGCATGTGCTTAGGCTCTGGGAGGATACATGTAACCTGTAACATGTGTTATGTCACAAGTGAGCATTGATTGTGCTAATGTCAGTTCTGAGATCAGTCTCTTCTTGCTCATTTTGGGTTGCATTAGTCAAGGTGTTTGATTAATGCACATTAGGACGAATGTAAAATAAATTAACTGAAAGAATTGAGTTTTAATTCTTAAATATACATATTTGTGTCCTTAAAAAATGAAATCTGTCTACTTAATTTCATGAGAAGGATTAATTAAATATTTAAGTTACACTAACTAAGACTTAAGGACTTTAGTTTAACACAAATCAAAATCTGAAAGTTCTAATTACTTAAACCAAGAACCTCTAAAATTCAAAACATTTTAGGCAACAAGATGCTTAAATATTTTGGAGTATTGCCAACTAATCCAGGTTTACAGTGTATAAACAAAACAAGGCAAAACAAAATATTTATGTTTACTATAATTAAACCATGGTTCATTTTTGTAAAGTTCCCATGCATCATGTTCATATGTTATACCTTACATACCATTTTAAAAAGCCCCATGAATAGTTTGTGTCTATAAAAAATCTCAATCTGTTCATATCTTTCATATCTGTTCATAATATTTTTCAGATTCGCCATTAACTATGAACTCAACAGGTGCCCCACAACTCCTGGCAAGAGACACGTTCTCCACAGCCTTCGCCAAGAACTTCATCGTGGTCCTGGTGTGGTTCCTTCTCAGCTACATCAACAGTACCGTGGTGGTCACTTTCTTCAAGCACCAAATCTTTTACGAAGACCCCCGCTATATTCTTTTTATTCACATGGTCATTAATGACGCGGTGCAACTGACTGTAACCATTGCACTGTTTGTGGTTAGTTACACTTTGTATACCATTCGCGTAAGCGTGTGTTGTTTTTTCATCCTGGTGGCTGTGTTCACCACCCGCAGCACACCTGTCAATCTGGCAGGCATGGCCATCGAACGCTACATTGCCATCTGCCATCCACTCCACCACGCTCAGATCTGCACCGTGCGTCGTGCTTACATATTAATAGGGGTGATTTGGTTTGTATCCGTGGTCCCTGACATCACAGACCTGTTTGTGACTTTAGCCAAAGAACCTCTTAGTTTTTTTCAAACCAATGTCTTTTGTCTCAGGCCTAATGTGTTCAAAGACCCGATGTTGCTTTATAAACGGCAGGCCTTCGATGGGATTTACTTCTCGCTGGTTTTCCTGACGCTGCTGAGCACGTATCTGCGGATCATGTGCACCGCTCGTGCCCTCTCCACCGAGAGGGACTCAGCCAAACGTGCCACCAACACCATCTTGCTCCACGGGGTGCAGTTAATAATGTGCATGCTCTCGTACGTCTCACCGAGCGTGGAGACCGTGCTGCACATCATCTTCCCGGGACGCATCCTTGAGATCCGTTTTGCCAACTATCTAATTGTCTATATCTTCCCTCGCTTTTTGAGTCCGATTATATATGGAGTCCGGGATAAAAAGTTCCGGAAATATCTGAAAAGGTATTTTATGTGTAACCGGAATCAAGTAGACACGAAAGCAGAATGTAAGAATGAAGATGAATAAATGGCTCTTTAGTTCGCCACTCTTGTCCTATTGTGCCAATTATTTTGATTGATAATTATATTTTTTGTTATAAATTTGTGCTTACATTTTGGAAATTATTAGTTTTAAATGATCATATAAACATTGTTTGGTGGTATTTTACATACTTTGTGTGGTCTTATAGGATGATTTAGAATTTATTAAAATATCAAAATCAAGAGAGGTCTTGTGTGTATTTTTGGTAACACTTAATAATGTACAAACTTAACATAAACTAACAAATAAAAATTATTTCATTAATTTATTAATCTTAGTCCATGTTAATTTCAGTGTTTACAAATATGGTCTATTTAAAACCAAACTTTGGACATGTTAACTTAAGGTAATCCACAATGAAGTAACATAAACAACTGCAGCTAACTTATATTAAGAAAGGTTAATAATTGCTAGAAACTACACTGTAAAAAAATCCCATTCATCCACAGTAATTTTAAAATAATACAAATAATTTTCTGGCAGCAGGGGCACCAGCAACCGTTCGGTCACGTAAAAAATACATAGTTTTAATGGCCATGTTTTTCTTGTCAATTTGCAGTGTTTTTCTTTTATTTAACGCTTTTTAACCATATTTTAAAAAATATTTTACAGGTCACGTGTTCCATATCATTTTCTGTCTGTCTTTGAGGAATACAGAACACTGAAGTAAAATGATAAACCTCTAGAGAGCAACTTTACCAATCAACAGTCTTTAACACACAGTATATATACATATAAAACCCACCGTACGGCGCCACTGTCAGGAGGTGACAGGAGGCTTTTTAGGTAAGGGTGTAGGTTTGGTCAAATAAAACACCTAAGCGGTATGGACACTAACTTTAATATGTTTACCTGTAAATAAGGGAACTTAACACACTGTATCACATTGTGTAGGATGGTGTTGTGATACTTGTTTGTATAATTAGGGGCATAAAAACAATTTGGTGCACTAATTAATTTATCTGTATAGCAATGAAAATATGTATCTTACTTGATTTAATTGTATGACTGCATCATATTATGTACTGTATCTGTTGTATACATGTGATGTGATTTTACTATAATGTCCGTTTTATCATCGTAGGTTTAAAACATGAACTCCAGTTCTGTCTCAGATTATGTTAACTCCAGCGGGCTCATTCAGAACGTCATACCCCGGGACAGCTTCGCTGCGGCTCTCACTAAAAACATTGTGGCCATGCTGGTGTGGTTGGCTCTCAGCATGTTTAACTGCAGCATGGTGTCCACGTTTCGCAAACACAGCTTCTTCTATGAAGATCCACGTTATATCATGTTCATCTGCATGGTCATCAATGATGCTGTGCAATTGACGCTGGTCACAGCTTTGTATGTGGTCAGTATTTAGATGGAATGGGCGAACAAACTGTGACAATAAGGAGCATCAAAGTTTGATTCATTTCATTATGATTTCAATCTTTGACATGGCTTTATTCAGTAAAGATATCAAGGATATATTTTCACAAGTTCTTTACATTATGTAGCATGATTTTATGTAGAAAACAGTAAATCACAAAAAAATGGTTTTCACACACTGGGCCACATAGTTCAACTCTTAAGGATTAAAATGTCGGTTTGAATGTATTTCAATTAAATAACAACATAGAAAACTTGGTTAGGTGTTTTATATGATGTGTAACAATGTGCATAGATGTTTGTGCGATTTAACATTACATTTTTGCATTTATGCATTTGGCAGATGCTTTTATCCAAAGCGACTTACATTGCTTTATCCTATACAGTTTACATAGGTAATTTAAGTGTGCAAATAATTGTTGTTGTCTGTTGTACTACAAAGTGCTGCAATTAAATCTTAAAATGAAGTGTCTGTATAAATGGAAGTGTATAAATGTTTAAGTTAGTTAGTTTATATATATTAAATGTTTAAAATATATCTTGTCCAACCAGATGGGACTTCAGGTGGTCACATCAACTAGTTTTGTTTATGTTATATTAAATCTCAATCAAGTCTATTGGGTTGTATCAACAGAATACCGATTTAAATTGTTTCCACATTTTAAGATCTGTGCTTATAATTTGGAGTTCTTGAAATTCTCTTGCAAAAAAACAGTTTATTTTACTAAATATGCTTAAGCAAAGGTCAGGTATTTTGTGTAAAATGTATCTAGTAAGTACTAGTAGTAGTAGTTTTAAGTGTACTGTTTCTACACTACTTGGGACTTGATGGCCCACTTTTTAGTTTACAAATGTACTTTAAAGTACTTAAAGTCTAACCGTAGCAAACTTTGGGTACACAAATACTTTCTTTCTGAGAAGTACATAAATTATATTTTTGAGGAGTATAAAAAGTAGTATACTAAAACATTTACTACATATTTCATCGCACTAAAATAAAACAAATGTTTAAAGGCTTCTTTAAAATGTTGAATAAAAATTAAAATTGTGCCAAAGTTACTTTTCGCAGAAAAGTTTTTTACTATTTTGAACTAGAACTTATAAATCCAGTTGAAACTTATAACTATACGTAAAAATGAGATAAACTATTGTGATAAAACAGGATTCACAAAACACTTTAACAATGTTACAATCCTCTTCCATCAGGTGAGCTATGCCTTTTCCAAAATCTTGGCATCCGCCTGCTGCCCCCTGATCATGACAGCTGTGACGACCACCCGCTCGACGCCCCTCATCCTGGCGGGCATGGCCCTCGAGCGCTACATCTCCATCTGCTTCCCCCTGCATTACAGCCACATCTGCACGGTCAGACGCACAGCTTGGACCATCTTCATAATCTTCCTCCTGAGCTTCACTCCCCCACTAACCGATCTTCTCATTACTGTGGTCAAAGAACCTCCCTCGCTCTTCCACACCTCCATCTTTTGCGATCACTCACTCCTATTCCGAGATCGCTCCATCTATTACAAGAACTTAGTCTTTGATAGTGTCTATTTCTCTTTTGTCTTCTTAACTTTATTTTATACATACTGTAAGATCATGCTGACAGCCCGTGCTGCGTCCACTGATCTAGCATCTGCCAAAAAAGCCCGAAACACTGTACTATTGCATGGGGTGCAACTACTTCTGTGCCTGTTGGCATTTGTTGTTCCATCCATGCAAGGTGCACTCATACAACTGTTTCCAATGTACAGCCTGGAGATCCGATATGTGAATTTTCTTCTGGTTTATATCATTCCAAGGTTTCTAAGTCCCATGATATACGGATTCAGGGACGAGAAATTTCGCACGTACTGGCTCAGATATTTTATATCGAATGTGCAGAGAGTAAAACCAGCTTGACACTTAAAAATGCAAGATGAGGTTAATTTGTATATGACTATTCCATGTGTGATGTAATGCACTTTATAAAAGTTGACAAATATACTGTATATGTTTCCTATGATGTGATAAGAAACAAACTGTTAATAATATATTTTTATTTTATATTATTACCATTAATGTTTATAATAGGAAATAGCATACATTTTTGCTTTCACAACATAGGAGACAGGAGAGTTATTATAGTTTGTTTTATTAATATTTTAAATTAGCTTTTATTTATAAAACAGTTTTATTGGCGATTTCAATTTAAGGTTCACTGTCTCTTTACATTTTGAGCACAGAACAGGCGTGGAGTTATCATGTTGTACACTGTGAAGATCTTCTCAAAAAGAGAAAACTATAGGAATAAAGAACAAACAAAGCATCACTGAAATCACTGCCTTCTTCTCATACACTGGATAAAAGTCATGGCTTAACAAAATAGTTGCGTTTGTGTGAGCTCGTTGGACACTGGAGTGCGCCGGGTTTGGCACTGCGCTTTTAAATAGTTAAATAAACTATGGCACAAACAAGCGTATCGTGCGATTCGGCTTAAAGAACGTGTTTCTTAATGCGACAACTAAAAACCAACAGACTGATGCGACGTGAGGGACAAATGGTGAACGGGACGGGTGGTCACCCTTTTCACATCTTGCATTCTCTGTGATTCACTTTAAATGATTCAATTGGGCTACCTCTTATATTCCCTAGTCACTGAAAAATGCAATAGTTTTAATGAATCCACTGCAAATTAATGATAGAAGAAGTGTGACTCGGCTCCACCATTGCAGACGACAGAGATAACAATTAGCCGACCTGAACACATCTTTATACTCTCTTAGGCCCGATTCACATATTGGGCAAATCGAGTCTTTTCCGCGCGCATATTCGTTATTTTAAAATAGGGGGCGACCTTTTTCTAGGCCCCTTTAACGCCACTGCCAGCAGACATGTTAAAAATTCCATTACTGAAACTTATTTCAATATTATTCAACAAATACATCAATGCTTTTTAGGACAATCATTGTTCTTTTGACAGCATAAATGAATTTATAATGAATTTTAATTCGTACATTTCTTTGTATACATTTCTTTGTATATGTGTTCTATGTCCCTCCCCAATATTGCAAACCTATAATATTTCGTCTCTCTCTCTCTCTCTCTCTCTCTCTCTCTCTCTCTCTCTCTCTATCTCTTCACTATTTAAACATGTCAGATTGTCTCTGGTGCTCACTCAGTCAACTGACCAACATGAAAAGGTAAAAACATTTTTTTTAAACGTATTTATGTTTATAATACATAATGCATACATAATCATTTTCCATGTATTGATTTTATGTCCTGTGTCCCTTTATTTAGATCAGATTTCAGAGGTGCATTTATTTCTGCGTGAAGGACTTTTACAAACTGTGGAGTTAATTTGAACAGAAACAAGAACTTCCACCAAAAGGATTTTCTAATAGCGTTACCATTCTTCAAATAATTGTACATTAAGTGCAAAAGGACAATGAACTCTACAACACTTCAGTACAGTGCAGCAGAGAGATATGCGGAAAGCTTTGCAAAAAATTTCACTATTGTCTTCCTTGGTGTCGTTATTAACTGTATCAATGGAATATTTGTGTTTACATTCTTTAAAAGTTCAACTTTCTACCAAGATCCAAGATATATATTATATATTCACCTGGTTATCAATGATATGCTTATGGTTTTAATAACTGTCGTCCTTTTTGTGATGGCTTATGCATGGCAAAATGTACCTGTGCCATTCTGTATTCTGCTGTTAATAACAGCCTCAGTCACTCATAAGAATACTCCATTGACTTTGGCCGGTATGGCCATCGAGCGTTACATCGCCATCTGCAAACCTCTGCATCACTCTCAGATCTGTACAGTACGCAGGACGTACATCCTTATCTTTCTCATTTGGGGGGTTGGAGTTATGCCTGCGTTGGCAGACTTGATTGTGTTTTTAATTTTTCGTTCTTCTTCCATCTTTACAAGCGCTTTCTGTAGTACAGCAACTCTGTATAACACACCGTACCATGAAATACAAAGCAAACTTACCCGCGGGCTTTATACATCTGCTGTGTGGCTGATTCTTGTATTCACTTATTTTAGGGTGCTGGTTACTGCCAGAAGAGCCAATACTGATAAATCCTCGGCTAAAAAAGCCCAGAGCACCATCCTGTTACATGGGATACAGCTTTTGATCTCTATGTTATCTTATATCACTCCTCTTATAGACAGGCTTTATACTGATGTTACACCTGTTGTGCGGTCAAGAGTCCTCTTTTTGAATTATCTTTTAACAAACTTGTTACCACGGCTGCTCAGCCCCCTGATTTACGGTGTTCGTGATAAGCATTTTTTAAAGTCTATTAAAGGAATGATTTTGTGCAGACGTGTAATTGTTAAAGTTGAACCAACAGGCAATAAGCTGAAGAAGTAGCACTGGATAAGTCTGGTGCATAAATGTACTTTCATTCAATGTTTTTCCTTGGTTTGATAAGGCTTTACAAGGTTTCGTTCATTAGTGTATAGCTAACATGAACTAACAATGATCAATATATTACAGCATTATTATGTCTTAACAATCATGTCTGTAAATACCAATACAACATGTTCAATTTAATTTATTGTGCATTAACTAATGTTAACAGAGACAACTTCTGATTTGAAAAATGTCTCATTAAATGCTGAAATGAACATTAAATATTTGTTGTAAAAGTATTGTTCAGGTTAACTAATGTAGTTATATAATAGTAAAAAGTGTAATCATATTGTAATGTGTTTTTGCTGCATATTGTATATCAGTCCTGTTATCTTTCATTTTTACATTTACTGGAAAGAGCTTGTGTAAATGTGGTTAAAAGACATTAAAATATAACGTATTTGAGAAAGTTTATAAACACTGTTGGTAGATCTTACACAAGGTCTGTATCAGTCTGTCAATGGGCTCACTGCCGTGCATGACGTATTTCCAGTGAATATGCTCAGAACCATCTGTTACTTCAGCCGATCGTAAAGTCCCGTGCTTCTACAGGAACTATTCACTAAAATAGCCAAAACAGCCACGGCTAATTTTTTAATGCTTTTTTGCTTTAAATATACAGTATATGTATTTATGTTCACTTAATGTTATAATGACATCTAAACTTATGAAAGCATCATTTCAAATACGGTAGAACAGCACTATATACCACTGCGGTGTGCCGCATTGAACAGAATCTGCTAATTTTAACTATTTTCTCAGTTTCCCATTTCTATCCGCTTTAAGTCTCCCCAACCGGAAACTGATGAAAGTTCTTGCATAAAACGCTGAAGTAACGCGCGCATAGAGCCCATTGACAATTGGTTGTTTTTCTTTGCAGTAGTTTTGTAATTGGGTACAAACTACATTTTAGAAGTTAAAGGTTTTTTTTGTAATTGCTGATAGATAAACAAGTAAAAATTAAAGTAATTAAAGTAAAAAACAAGATTCACCACTAACTAGGCATGTTTCCATAAAAGTTACTGTGTATATTATTGACTATTCATTTTTTCTCCTAAACACCCATGAAAGACATAATTTAACGTATGTGCCTATAAAGGCATTTGATATTCCACAATAAACCTGTGCTGAAACATAAAGACAACCGTGAAAAGTATGACAGCCAGCACTGGTCTCCCCGTTTTTTTAAATATTAAACAAATACTTAAAGGTGCAGTTTGTAACAATTTTGTAAAATATCCAAAACCACTAAGCTAATGTTATATATTTTGTTCAGCTCAGTAGGCCTACTCAGTAAAATATCTCAAATGTTTCCAACTGCTTGTAAATCGAGAGAAAATCGCCATTCTGAACAATGACACGGGGGTGTGCAGTCGCCTTTCAATGGCGTCATATCCGCGTTCCCCTTTGTTACCGCCTTTACTGACGTAGAAACCTCATGACAACAGTGTCGTGGACAAATTGTCTAGCGTTTAGCAAGCCACCAACTTGTTTCGAGAAGTCACCTATTTATGGACCACAATTATTGGCAACAATTATAAAACTTTACCTCATCTGCTAACATGATTTCACGTTCCTGTCTGATTGATGGCCAACAGATCCCATCATTCCACGCTCCTTCATGTCGTCATCAAGCTACGGCATTGTTGTTGTTTTGATCATTTTTTCAAAATGCACCTTTAAATAACAATTTTACCTATATGTGTGGAATGAATTTCAGTTTGTTCCTTACAAAAAGCTATCTGACTTAAGAAAACGTAAAATTGTTAGGCCCACACAGAGCACTTGTTTAATAATTAGGTGCATTACTTTTATTTAATGCAGAAATGGCTAACATTTGTGTTTTACAAAAAAAGGACACGAGGGTGAATAATGATGAAACAATATTAAGCCACACACACCTCCCTCCCTCCCCTCATTCCCATCTCATATAAACTGGTTGTTTTCTGCAGCTGAATCAGCGAACCAAAGAGGTCAGTTATCTTTTAACGTTATCTTTAATGTCTACCATTTTGTATTTATATAACTTTTTAGTATCATTTTATCCTTTGTATTTCCTTTTCAGATAAAACTAATAGAAACATCAGAACAATCGAGACAACTTTTAACTATTCTCAACAATACTTTTTAAAGAATATAAAAACTCTTCCACTCATTTTTTTCCACGTGGACTGGAGCAATGAACTCTACCGTGCTTCAGGGAGCACAAGACAGATTCGCAGAATATTTTGTTCGAAATTTCATCGTTGTCGTTCTTGGGATTACAATAAACTTCATTAATGGAATATTTGTGTTCACATTCTGCAGAAGTTCAACTTTTTACAATGATCCGAGATATATATTATACATTCACCTGGTTATCAATGATATGCTCATGGTTTTTATAACTGTGGTTCTTTTTGTGATGGCTTATACATGGCCAAATGTACCTGTGCCATTCTGTATTCTGCTGTTAATAATAGGTTCAACAACTCATAAAAATACTCCATTGACTTTGGCCGGTATGGCCATCGAGCGTTACATCGCCATCTGCAAACCTCTGCATCACTCTCAGATCTGTACAGTACGCAGGACATACATCCTTATCTTTCTCATTTGGGGGGTTGGAGTTATACCCGCGTTGACTGACTTGGTTGTGTCAATCGTTCTTCCTATCTCTATTTTTACAAAAGGTGCACTTTGTAGCTCAGCGAATCTCTATAGCACACCATACCATACTGTAATAAGCAAATGTACACACGGGCTTTATACATCTGCTGTGTGGCTCATTCTTCTATTCACTTATGTTAGAGTGCTGGTTACTGCCAAAAGAGCCACAAGTGATAAATCCTCTGCTAAAAAGGCCCAGAGCACCATCCTGTTACATGGAATTCAACTTTTGCTCTGTATGTTGTCTTATATCACTCCTGTTATAGACAGGATTTATGCCCCACTAATACCGTCTGAGCAGAAAAAAATTTCCTTTTTCAATTATCTTCTAACAAACATGGCACCACGACTGCTCAGCCCCCTGATTTATGGTGTTCGGGATCAACATTTGTATAAACACATAAAAGGACTTTTCACATGCAGAATACTTATTGTTAAAGTCAAAGCCACAAAATAATTATCGAAAAAGAATACATGTACATCTGATAAATATATCTGGTTATGTTTCTTGCTTTAATGCTTTATTTGGCTACTAGACAACAGGCTTTCGTTTTATAAGTCAAATTTATGAAAGATTTAAATGTGAAATGTGTTTGTCATTTGAACAATATTGTGCAAAAACATTTGGTATGTGCTTAGGTCACTTTAATGCAATCCTTATTTATAATGCAAATGTTAGCATCATGTGAATGTTATGTCATGTAACATTGATATATTGCTTCATTGTTAACCAACTTGCAAGTTGTTTTTGATAAAAGCTTCTGCTAAATGTATGGAAATGTAAACAACAACATATTAAACAATTGAACATGATTTCTAATTGTTTTCTAAACGTTTTTTTATGTTAAAACTTTTAGATGAAATACAATAAAACACAAATGTTTGTTTAGTGTACATAAACTTACTGTAAGGAGAAACCTTGTTTTGTAGTTTTTCTGTACATGAAAACCTTAATGCTCAACAATAAAACTTATAACATCAGGAAAACATTTCCCATGCTGCCTTTTGCTTGCTTTATTTGCATTATACTTTCAGGGAGGAAAAGCAGGACAATGGTTTTTATGTTTTACATAAAGCCATTGCATAACAATATGAGGTTTGTGGTTTTAGGAAGCACTGTATTGCCATAAATGGCCATTTCTAAACAAAAACCGAAGCACATGGGACATTTCTGGGAATAGCATTCCTTTCTCCATTAAAATACTTTTATGGGGGGTTTAAGCAGCACATTCAGAAACCGGGGCATACCGGTGAGTCGCGTCACGTCGTCCCGTCCTAGATGGCTAGTTCTTCCAGTAAGCTTAGTGCGGAGCTACCTAATGTTCCGTCAAATTTCCTTTTTTCTTTACTTTCTTGTTCGTTTTTTCCTTAATTAGAACAAAAACAGGGAAAGGTATCCATGATCTCTGACCCAAAACCAACATGCAGCATTGCATTATAACTTTAAGAAGCTTCACTGCCTTTAGATCAGATTTTACTACTGATTTAAGTGGTGAGTACCTACCTCTGAAATGCAAATTCAAAGAAACAAAAGATAATCCAATCAAAATAACAGATTGGGTGGGTTTGTCTATTATTAATCAGTAGACTATCTATTCTTGTTTTTCTAGATCCTGGCTGACCAAGACCGTGAAAATGAATTTACTGACCCTGTAGATACCTTTCAGGATACATTTGTTAAAAACGTTGTGGTGGTTTGTCTTCGACTTTTTATAATAATATTTTTTTTTTAAAAATCATAATTTTATTAGCGGAACGCTGGTGTTTACTTTTTTGCCAGTCCAGTGTTTTCCAGAGCTTCCAGGTATATTCTATACATTGTCATACATGATAAAAATAAATGTTTTTAAGTGCAATTTGATCAAAGGAAACAAACGATATGTCGCTTAATTGGGATTTTAGCTGGCGATTGTAGAAATATCAGTATTCCCATTCATGTCTTTGAATTACGTAATATCTACCCGGAGGCGCGTGGCAAGGATGGCCGCCAAGTGGCACGACTTTCCTTAAAGTCACCATGAAACGGAAGTTGCGATTGACTTCTTTTCCGTATCATGACGTATCCGAGTGAAACAGCTTTTGATATTAGAAAAAATGTAGGGCAAGGCTTTATTTTGCCCTTGCCTTTTTGATTGGTTTGTTGTAAGTTGGGCCTGGAGGAGAGGGCTTAAAATGCCTGGCCATTGGACAGTGAGTATAGTCCTACCTCTTTTTTGTTGCTGACATCACGTGGTGAAGAGTTGATGTTGAGAGGGGGAGAGGAGCTTAACGTTTTTGATTAGAAGTGCAAATTCATAAAAAAATAATAATGGTGTGCACCAATAAAGCATTTATAATAAACACTGCAACACCGTGTTAAACACTTAGAATTTTCTTGTTTGATTGCATGGTGACTTTAAACGGACTTGCTCGAAATACAATTTTGTTGCATGGTGTGCAGTTACTTGCTGTCTTATCTCATGCACCCCAATTTTAGATTCAATTTACATTTCTATTTCACTACTAAAACCAAGATTACTTTCCTTACTTATCTGATCACAAGTATTTTGCAAAGATTGCTAAGTCCATTGATACAGAATACGGTGTCCGAGACAATTTTTTTTTTTAGTTAAGCAACACTTTTCTTGCAATGTTTTAGTGTAAAAGCTGCATCACGGATGTGATTTTAAATGACAAGTTACATAATTGCATTTATTTCAAATATTATGCACATTTAATATTTATTTTAAAAATATTGTGTCATCATATTATGTCTGTAACAACACGATCCTAAAATGCAATTCAATTTAGAAAACACAGAATACAAAGTAAAACAGGGATGTCATTCAACGGAAATAAACACTATTTTCAAAAGAAATTGCAAGAGAGTCCATAATTCTGCCATTCAATGGATGCAGAATAAATTAAAATGACCCCAGGGCAACGGCCAACAAATTATTCATGATCTCTGCCCTAAAACCAAACTAATAAAAACACATGAACGTGCAGCACACCATTGAAACTCAGAGAGGTGTCACACTGCACATTTAGATTCAGTTGAACTATGCTTTAAGGTATCTAAAAGACTTTTAAAACAGAATGGGCAAATCAAAGAATACAATGTGACTTTTACTGGCTAATTGTTTAAAATAAAATGACATTCTGAAATATTTTAAAGATGTAGTTCTAACTCAGAACAATATATATAATATTATTAAATCCGAAGGCTTGGTTTGATTGTGTGTGCCTGTCTGTTATTAACCAGTGCCTTATTGTTTTTTTCCAGACATTTGCCTGCAGAAGACCCTGAATATGAACTCGACATCTGATCTTGTTGTGGATAGTTACGAAGAAGCTTTTGTTAAAAACATTGTGATAGTTTTTCTTGGAGTTATCATTAATTCTATTAACGGAATGCTTGTGATCACCTTTCTTGCCAATCCAATATTTTCTAAAGACTCCAGATATATTTTATACATTCACCTAGTCATAAATGACATGATTATGATATTTGTATCGGTAACTCTATATGTCATGAGTTACATCCTACGGCTTCTTAATTTTCCTTTTTGTTGCATGTTGTTGATTCTCGCCACAACCACTTTTATGATTAGTCCCTTGAATCTGGCCGGCATGGCCGTGGAACGTTTCATCGCTGTCTGCAAACCATTGCATCACCATCAGATTTGCACACCGCAAAGGACATACATCTTCATTTGTTTTCTATGGTGTATAGGAGTCATACCTTCTCTGGCAGATTTCAGCATTTTACTGTCAACTCAGCCCACATCTTTCCAGAGAACTGTTGTGTATTGCTACCCCCCTATTGTATTTCCTACCACACTCCATCAGGATCGTTTTACTTATTCACAAATCATATACATGTCTTTGGTCTGGTTCATTGTGATTTACACTTACTGCAATGTCATGTTCACAGCACAAAAGGCAAGTTCAGGAAGTTCAGCAAACAAGGCTCGAAACACAATATTGTTGCATGGTGTGCAGTTACTTCTTTGTATGCTGTCTTACCTCACCCCTGTTTTAAATTCTATTCTCATTTCTCTTTTTCCTGTACACAGAAGTAAGATCACTTTCTTAACCTATCTGCTTACAAATATTATGCCAAGATTACTAAGTCCTTTGATATATGGTGTCAGAGACCAGAAGTTTGTGAAGAAAATGAAGGAGCACTTTATTTGTAAATTTTGTTTTCTAAAGATTGCGCCATAATATGACATAGCAATTGATTTTTAGTATATTCTTGTCTAGGACAATTGTAAATATGTGCTGGTCTTTTTTTGCAAATAAAACCTTTTTGCAAACAAATTGTGCCCATTATAATGTATATATGTTCTCTCTTTACTGTCATGTGTGTTACTTGATTACTAATTGATTATACTTTAATAATTTTTAAAACGTAAGAAGTAATTACAGCTGGTTTTTCATTCCAGGCAAGATCCCATTATTTCAATAAAAATAACATTTGTTTAAGTAATTGTATAATAAAAATAATACAAATATTATTTACAAGGGTCGTGTCTGACCAATTAGAATCAACATCCGGGCCACTAGCATCCGCCCATCACGATTCCATAAAACAGGACTTTTATTCTATTTTTCTATTTCTAAATGTGCATTTCAGGCGCCATCTAGTGTTTGTTCGTTCGTGCCTATGACTAAATGACTTTTGTTTTTGACAAATCCAGTGTCAAATCACTGGAAATGTAAAGTTAAAACAAACACAAAATAAATTGTGTATTTCACCGAATGAGACCGCAAACATGTGGAAGGTCGATTTCAATTTTGACAGAAGCGAAAGTGAAACCCTTATCTTTCTATCAGATGACTTTCTGTTCTGACTGAGGACGCCTGAGACCAATAATCTCCGGATTCAGGTAATCGATAATACGCGTTCCTGCACATTGACAGCGTTTACATATCATTTTATATGATAGTACGTTATATTCAAAAGCCACTTCTGGAAATTAGTCGTTTGTTTTATCGTAAAATTTCTGACTTTAATTCACTTAACGTTAGCGTATGTCACAGCAAGCAATGCAACCTCTTCTAATCAAGACCATAGTATTCTTTGAAGTACCTATTGTTTTGTCTTAGAAATAGTTAAATGTGCATCACCATAAAATCATAGCAAACAATATGTTACATTTCTATTTGTGAAAGGTAACATGATTGAAATGTAGGTGCTTTAGGTAAAATAACTTATTAAAAAGCTGGTTATTGTTTTACTGTGTTACAGGAACATGGCACAGACTGATATCGACGAGAGTTTATATTCTCGACAATTGTAAGTGCTTACGTTTAATTTTCTCTTTTTCTATGTAAGAAGTGTTTATAATCTGTGTTAACATGAAGTCATTTTACTGTATGTGAACTGATTGTATGAAAGAAATGACTACCCAAAATCCTGATCGGCGTCTAAGATGAGCAGATAAGGAAATGTGACATTACCCACAGTGCAATTGTTCATCATTCTCACACCAGGTATGTGATTGACCATGATTCCATGCGTCGCATGGGAAAGGCGGACGTTCTCATTGCTGGAATGAGAGGTCTTGGGGTGGAGATTGCCAAGAATGTGATTTTGGCAGGGGTCCGGTCGGTCACCATCCATGACGAAGGTGCGGTAGAGTGGAGAGACCTGTCTTCTCAGGTAATTTCGTCATATTTGTCATACTTCAAACACGCACATGTTATTCATTTTTCCTTAACACAATATATTGGATTTCAAAGAATCTAAGCTGCTCTTATATATGTTTTCTATATTCTGAAGTTTTTACTTGAAGGAAAGTGATCTGGGTCAAAACCGAGCATTGTGTTCTGAGAAACGGCTGTCTAGTCTGAACGTCTACGTCCGAGTGACGGCACACACTGACAAAATCAAAGAAGACTTCCTCCAGCAGTTCCAGGTGAGCTTGAATTTCGTCTTTGGTTTGAACCCCTTTCAGGTTTTGTCTTTAATGGATGTTATTTTGTTTTGTACGATAGGTGGTGGTGCTCACAGATTCCACTTTAGATGAGCAGCTACGCTTGGGAAAGTTTTGCAATTCAAACAATATAAAGTTTATTGTGGCTGACACCAGAGGACTTTGTGGGTATGAATTACAGCTTCCTAGGAAATAACCGAAACCAAAATCCTGCCATTCTATGTGTCTGGACATAACAAAAGCAGTCATATAAAAAGTGTAAATTAACTGTGGGCATTGTCCAGTCACTGGACATTTTCCTGCTACGACAGTAATTCTATGTCCCAGTTTACATATATTACGAACAAAAAGTATGTCAGCATGTACTCATATTAATCTTGTACACGGGTGCTTAAGCTGTTGCTGTTTGCTGTGTTTACAGGCAGTTGTTCTGTGATTTTGGCGATTCTTTTTGAGGTTAGAGATACAGATGGTGACACTCCAGTTTCAGCCATGATTTCTCATATCAGCAAGGTGACGCATCACAAAAATAGTCACATTTTCACTTTCTGTTACATCCTTAAAGGTGCAGTACATTTCTGTGTCTTCACACATTCGTTTTTTTATTTGACAACTTATACAATTCCAAAAAACTAAAACCTTTTCTTAAATGAACTTAAATTAAAAAAACTTCAAATACATTACTAACCTCTGCTGAAAACGGCCATCTTAGGAGAATCCAGGCATTGTGACCTGCACAGATGAGGATAGCCACGAGTTTACTGATGGCATGTTTGTGACTTTCTCTGGAATTCAAGGCATGGCAGAACTCAACGGCTGTGAACCCATTGAGATTAAAGAGAGAGGTAAGCGTGATGCAGTATGATGGTTTAAGTGCTGATTTGTGGTAGTGAAAGCACATATTAATTAAAATAATAACATCTCACCTGTTTACTTTTTTTAGATAAATACTCTTTCAGTATCTGTGACACTTCGGGCTTTACTGAGTATGTGCGAAGCGGAGTGGCAACTGAGGTCAAACAGTCAAAGATCTTCAACTTTGTGAGTTATGCTTATCAAAAGCTACATTCTAGAAGGTTTTTCAAGGGCTAGGATTTGTTTTCAGAAGTTACAGTATTTATGAATCTTTAATTTTGTTACTCACAGTCTTGACTGCGCAAAGCATCTGGGAGATTATGACTTGTTTTTTTAAAGCATTAAATTATGTGATTGTTAAACAGGGCCAATATTTGAATGCTTTCAGAAACCTTTGGATGTGGCTCTTGATGAAGTTTTAAGAGATCATGAGCTTCTTGAGAAGACGGATCATGGCAAAACCGAAAGACATTTGTCTCTGCACCTGGCTTTCCTAGCCCTTCATAAATTCTCTGAGGAAAACAGCCGAACACCAAGCCCTAGATCCCAGGTAAGGGAAAATGTTAAAAAACTACATTATGACCAATTCTCATTAGTGTTATTTTATTAGTTCATTATGAAGATATGTGTTTCCGCTGCCCTCTACAGGCTGACGCTGAACTGCTGGTCAATATTGCAAAAGATCTCAGCGTAACTAAAAAGTTCAGCGACCTGGATGAAGACGTCGTGAGAAAATTATCTATGGTTGCCAGGGGTGACCTGGCGCCTATAAATGCGTTCATTGGTGGTCTGGCTGCTCAGGAGGTCTTGAAGGTGGATAAAGTTTAATCCCCATGAATTCTAATGAAACCCAGGTTATTGAATAAATGATTGTGCCTGAAATATATTCGAAATGGTCAGTGGTGTAGATTTTATTCATGATTATATGTTTATGAAATCCACCAGGCTTGCAGTGCTAAGTTCACTCCTCTCAGACAGTGGTTGTACTTTGATGCACTGGAATGTCTGCCTGAAGATGAAGGTTTTCTGATTGAAGAGGCCTGCGCTCCTGTAAGCAGCAATAGCATTCCCATTAAACCCAATATTGCTCAGCCACTTACTTCAATTTGATCTTCTATCCTTTAGAGAGACTGTAGGTACGATGGACAGATTGCTGTGTTTGGATCTGCTTTTCAAGACAAACTGAAGAAGCAAAAGTATTTTTTGGTGAGTGTATTGTGGCAGATTCACCAGCAGAGGGAGACATTACACATTATTGTGGAGCTAACACAGGTATTCAGCAGGGTTTACTCACAGGCTTCCAAGCAGTTGATCATATATCCGTTTTTGAGAGCAGTATTCAAATCAATGGCTCAGTAGTGAAAAATGTACAGGAAGTAGTTTGTGAGTCAGGTGACATTTCCTGTTCATTAGGTAGTATGTGTAAGTCAGAGTTTCCTGTATGAATCTGCCTGGTATTTGCAATTTTGAGGAAAATGTTAATCACCTTTCAGGTTTTTTATAGTTAAAACCTGCTGCGTGTGAATATAAGTTTCAGTATATCAAATATATAAGTACAAACAAATATTTTAGGTCACCTCATTCTCAAATTCCTGCACCATTCATTAGACAATGTTATTGTTATATTGTAAAAACTGGCTGTTTACTGTCTGTGTAATTAGGTTGGAGCTGGAGCAATTGGTTGTGAGCTGTTGAAAAACTTTGCTCTGATTGGTCTGGGTGCGGGAGAGGGCGGGAGCATCACAGTTACTGACATGGACTCCATCGAGCGATCAAATCTGAATCGGCAGTTTCTGTTTGGCTCTCAGGACATCGGGGTAAGCGTGTTTGGTGGTCCTCCACCTCCAACGCACACACCGATTTATTTACTGAAAATATATTAGTGATCATAGTCTGATGTCCACTGTAATGTTTAACTGCATGAACCACTGTGGAAGCCAAAACAATAGCCAATTTACACAACATCATGGAAAATAAAAGTTGAAAATGTACGTATTTATTATCTCTATGTTGTGATTTTATGATCGGGGTGTTAAAATCATGCTCTATTTCATTCAGAGGCTGAAGTCAGAGGCGGCGGCAGAATCCGTTAGAAAGATGAATCCTTACATGAATATCACTGCTCATCAAAACCGAGTGGCTCCAGAAACCGAGCAGGTTTACACATATTCATTTTACAGTCAGCTCGACGGGGTGGCAGCAGCGCTGGACAACGTTGATGCCAGTGAGTGATGATGTTGCTTGCTCCGGCGATGCACCAAAATGCAACACTAGGACACGTGTTCACAATGGAGTGCTGTGTACCCATGGTCTGAGAAGCACTGGTACTTAACTAACATTATGTTGTTTTTTTTTACTTTAGGAGTGTATCTCGACAAATGTTGTGTGCGGAACAGAAAGCCCCTGCTGGAGGGAGGAACTCTGGGTAGCAAAGGCCACACAATGGTAGTAGTGCCACATCTGACCGAGTCTTACGGACCGGCAACATCTGGAGGACAGAAGGCCATTCCCCTATGCACACTCAAAAATTTCCCACACCGTATAGAGCACACCCTACAGGTGAGACATACAAAGTGAAGCCGTATGTAGTACAATATATACAAGACAGGAAATATGTAAGGGCTATAGGAGAGCTATACATTATATCATATATACATATAAGAGCATAGATACTATTGCTGGCAGCATACAGGTGATGTGCACTGCGCAGGCTAAAAGGTATACTGTAGGAAAGTTATATATATTAGGTATACACTCCAAGTGTAAAATCTATATAGTAAAGTGCATATGTGTCTTTCTTATTTTCAGTGGGCCCGAGATCAATTTGAAGGCCTGTTCAAACACAAAGCTGAGAATGTGAACCAGTATCTCAGGTATGACAAAATGCCTTTCAGCTAATAAATAATATTAAATAATTCGGATTTATGTAATAAAGGAAATGTGTTGGTAATGTGATGTTTTTCTTCCGATATTGTGTCAGATTCTACCGTTTTTTGTGCTTGAAAAGATGCAAAAACACTTTTTTTAAACCAGTTCCTCAAGCTTAGCCATCCATTATTAGCGCAACCCTCTTACTTCCTGCCACTGCCAACTGTCAGATCTTTTCCACTTGAAATGGAGCGAAGGATGTTTATAGAGAGGCGAGTGTGCAGGAAGTTTAGGTGGCGTGTGGAGGAAGCAGATACCGCATAACTGCCCCAATCTCAACTACTTCCTGTTAGCTGTCAGCAAATTGCGACCTGCAAGTCAACGAAGGCCCCACCTAACCCACTCACACATCAAACTAGACTAACATTAACAGCTTTTTTGAGGTTAAAACTTCAGGGTCACACCTATGTTCCCTTTTGAAGGAGAACTGTTTTGCTTTAAGTGCCTGTGCCCCCTTTAAAATAAATACCTCATGCAACGACATTCAGTTTATAAGTGTGAATATAGAATTTATTGTCGCGAATAATGTTGCTTTCATGTTTAATTGCAGTGACCCAGCGTTTGTGGAGCGCACGGTCGCTCGTGGGGATGTGGAGGCCGTGGAAGTGTTGGAAGGCGTCTATAGGAGTCTCACTCAGGAACGACCCGAAAACTGGACTGACTGTGTCAGCTGGGCACTCAGACGGTGGGAAACACTCTACAACAATGACATCAGACAACTGCTGCACTGCTTTCCTCCTGACCAGGTAATGCAGAGATCCAAACACAAAAGTGATCTAATCCTCTAAAAATAAAAACTAGAAGGTTGCTAGTTCAACCAGATTGTTTAACCAGATTCCAGATTATTTTAAAGACCTTGTAAAGGGTATTTTAAGGAAACGGTGAACTTTTTTAGACCAGCAGGTGGCAATGTTGTCCATTAGTAATGTTATCTGTGCTGCTGCTTCAATGCAGAGAGAGAGGTCAATAGGTTTGATCACAGACATACATCACCTCGCATTGTCTGCTTTGGTCAGCTGAAAGCGATGCGTTAAATGCAAGTAGACGAGGGAGCTATGCTTTTTTGGCATTAAAAGCACAATAACGTTTACATTTCGAAACACACGTCAATCAATGGTTTAGAATATATACTTGCAGCACAAATACATCATGGTTCTATATAATTAAAATCTCAATGTTTAGACTATTCATTGTCATAGCAAATAGTTAAACAATTATTAATTGTGCCGGTTTTTCTTGGAAATAAAAAAAAACAGACCATTTTAAAGATAAAAGATGTCCCTGATGGATTTAGTAAAACAGTTTCAGAAGTAATACATTTATATGATATTTATAAAACACATATTACAATCGTATATTATAAATAGTGTGATATAGCATAACGTTATCAATGAGACAATAACTGGAGCCGAAACGTAAGTCGTAAAGTATCGAAACAGGTTGAGAAAGTGTGTTTTATCCAGAAAAACTGCAGCACCGCCATTCACTTGCATGATGTGTTTAAAGTTGAAGGTTGCCACCCCTAATATGGCGGCACCGTTGACATACGATCCAGCAACCAACGAGCGGTCTAGATATTTCTCATGTCTGTGGGTTTGATCATGAAGTCACAATAACAAATTCCAGTTTAAAACGGATTTCCTAATATTGTCAGTTGTCTGATATTTTTCAGCAATCTAAAAAAGTTGATCTTATCTAATTCTGAATACATGTATCTCTAATTTGTCAGGCAAAACGTGTTACTTATTATTAATATTATTAATTATCATATTCATTTTTAAAAATATGAATAGTGTTTGTGGATTACTAATGAGGTGTCCCATTTAAAGTTGGTAAAACATTTTTATGGTTCTTTTTATCCACATGTGTGATTTGTATTAAATCTATAGAGTAATGATATGACCAGTCAATCTTTTGTGTGTGTGTGTGAGTGTCTGTGGTTGCATGAGAGTATGTTTGGTGACATCTCAATCATAGCATCAGCGTCTGCATACAGAGATAAACATCCACTCAGAGAGGTGAAGACATCGACAAGACAGTGTTGAAACTCTTAAATGTCCATTATCTCCCAATTCCAGATACAACCTGAAGCTGTAGAGACTGTATATGATGCAACAATCACTTTTCTGTGTTATAAGCTGAAACATGTCATACAGCCATGGGTTGAGTAAGATGTCTGGTTTTAAGGAAAATCCTCCATTTCTTAAGAAATGGATGAGTCGAGTTTAACAGTGATGTGTCAATTCCTGGATATTTATTTCTCTTAAGAACAAACATCAGTGCTAAATTTGATGCTGATTTTGACAATACGTTTTGAGACATGTTTCCCCCCAATTTGACCAATTCTGGGATTTTTATAAACTAGACATTCATGAGTATATTGTGTACATCTGATTTTAAAGAAAATGGTCGGATTGTTAAGGAATAAACTCTGGGGGTTGGATGAGCTTGGCGTAACAGCTTTGTCAGCTGGAAGATTCTCCTGCGGTGCAGACACACAGTGGCTATAAAGACTAAAGAGTCTTAGACTTGCTGGCTTTTTGCTAGTCTGTGTGTACTTATTTCAGCAGCCCTCCTGTTGTTGTTAGGAGACAAACTGCATTGAACACACACACATACACGTACACATGATAAAGTCATTATTCTGTCTGTCTGAGCAAAAGGCAGAGAGACGAGTATGGAGACAGGGGCTTTATGGTGACCAATCCCATCCAGTTAGCAACAGCATGTGACCAGTAGTTGCAAGGGTTCCATTTGTCCCACAACAATGTAAACCTTTCAGTGATGTCCTTCATGTGCAGTGTTGGACAACATCCCATTTTAAACCTAATGCATAACTTCAGCACATTTACACAACATTTATTGTGAGTTTGCGCTACGTTTTCGCATTTGGATTTCATACCAATTAAATGAATGTCATGCCGGTTATTCAATTAAATGAGTATAATGATTATAGATATTAAGTTTTAAAATGTCTAAATTCAAGAGAATAACGGAGTCCACTCCAATATAATAGTAATATTATTGTTTCTTCTGTCTTTTTCTTGATGTTTTTCTCTAGGTAACCAGCTCCGGTCTTCCATTCTGGATGGGTGCAAAGAGATGTCCACAGCCTTTGACCTTTGACACCAACAATGTAAGTTCTACCCAGTAAATCCCCACAAACAGTCCCCGGGTTATCCCATCATCATCCTCTTCAGACAGGACTGTCTGACATTTATCTGAGCAGCTCTCAGTTTCTCTCTGAGTGTGAATTGTATACTCTTTGCTGTCACAGATCACCTGAGATTAACAATGCTAGGTGACAACATGTTAAAACGCGACCCCTCACACACACAACCTTGCACACAGTGCTAAATTAGCAAACAAGTCGTGCTTTTTATGATAGATTAAATTAAATACATGTAAAAAAATCTTTCTCTAGATATGCAAATTATTTAGCTGTTTCCAATCTACAAGCATTGTTGACTTTTAATGGCTCATTGTTCCCTGTGTTTCTAATTCTTTACAAATGTTCTCAGTGTTGGGTAAGGTTGGTTTTACATTTTCTTTCATTTATCATCGATTTGAATTATGTGGTTTTTAAGGTTTAACATAGGTGGGAGTTTGTTGCAATTTTTAATTTTACACACATTCCCATTTGTCATTTCCTGTTAACTGACACATTTCCTGCTTTTCCACGTTTCTCTGCGTCTGTGTTTTTGCCCCATGTCAGTGTTTTCCAGCTCAAATTCAAACACAAACACAGCTGCTTTTGTTTTAAGTTACAGTAAAAGCATTTTGATTTGAGACCGTTTTCTCTTTTTTTTTACAGGCCCCCCATATGGATTTTATTGTGGCAGCTGCCAATTTATACGCTCAGATTTATGGAATCAAAGGCTCTAGAAATCATGCGGACATTCAGAGCATCCTGCAGGGTGTGAAAGTGCCACAGTTTATTCCTAAATCTAGCTTAAAGATCGCGGTGACCGATGAGGAGTTGATGGAAGATCATGAGTCCAGAAAAGATGAGGGTCAGTCTAAGAATAAAATGTCATTATGTTTATTATTTATACAGATTGAAGCATACTAAACACCTTATGTGCGTTCCCTCGCTCACTTCATCCCTTAGACAAGATAATGCTGGAGGAGTTACGGGAGAAACTGTCGAAGCTTCAGCTGAGTGATCCCAACTTCCGGATGAATCCACAGGAGTTTGAGAAGGTAATGTGCTTGTCAGGATGGTTTGAAAAGCATGTTAACTTTGGCAGGCCTAGCAAATACAGTACAAGCATTTGGTATGTGCACTGGGCATGTCAGACATGTTGGCGTCCAGTGTCACGTAGGAGGTCTCAATGTACCACAAAACTGCGTTTAAATCGACCCTTAACCAGCTCCATCCATGCAACAGACTCTCTGTTCTGACAGATCTTCTGCACCGAACCTCACTGGAAAGCGTCCACACACAGACGGGTCTTTTGTTAAGCTGTGAGTCCCCACTGCTTCAGTCAGTCTTCTCTTTGTATGTGACACAGGCTTCCTGAAGCAAACCGTACCGTATGTACATACATGGACCGAAATGGCAGCAAAATCTCACTTGTTATCTTCTGCATGTATCTGTCTTTTATTTACACTATCTTTCGACTATCTGTTCAGATTTCTCTCTTTAAATCACCCGGGGATCCTTTCTGTCCTGTATTAATCCTGGTCGTCTTCTCTCTGAAGATGAAAGGTCTTGGTATCTGTTTGGGGATGTTCATATGGCAACAGTTAGGCAAATGTCTCTTTACATACATTCAACCGTCAGATACTGTTTTGAACATTTTACCATGTTCACGTAACTCCATATTTGTACAAAAAGTCATAACTTATGGATCACCAGGTCTTACATAAACTTGGGGTCGGATGAAAAAGCTTTTTTAATGAACACCAGAGGGGCACATTATAATGCTTAAACATTCAAAATTTCCTGTTTTTAATGTTAATTAAAGGGTTAGTTCACCAAAAAAATGAAAATTCTGTCATGAATTACGTACTTACCTTCAGGTTTTTCCAATCCTGTATAAAAATATATTTGGTTAAATGTTAGCAACTGACAGTTCTGGGACATCATTGTCTACCATAGTAGAAAAAAATGTAACGGTAGACAAAGATGCCCCAGAACGGTTTGCTTTCCTAAATTATTTCTAAAATGTTATTTTGTGTTCAATAGCAACAACATAACTGTGGTAATCAATGATGTCCCAGAACTGTCAGTTGCTAACATTCTTCCAAATATCTTTCTTTGTGATCAACCTAACAAAGAAATGTATACCGGTTGGAATAACTTGAGGGTGAATAAATGATGACCTAACATTTTTAGGAGAACTATCCCATTAAAGTCACTCAACTTGTTATGCTGATAATAACAAATTGCAACCAAAAATTTGATTATATTAGAAACATTGCAAAAGCATTTGCACTTAAGACCTCAAGGCCATTTTGTGTATTGTACGTCGGTATGCAAGTTTCAAGCGTGTGCATGCGTGTGTGCTTTCAGCAATAAAACATGCTTTGGCGGATCAGATGTTTTTTTTTTTTCAGTGGAATGTGTGTTTGGGGGATTCTGTTGGCATCAGGTTGCCAGATTATATGCTACTTTAACACACCCCCGCACTTACCCCCAACACACCCAACAGTCGACCGCCTTTGTGCTTCTTCAGGGCCTGGGGCATAGAAGGGTGCCAAAACCTCAAACCTTGGATGTCTTAAGTGCTTCTGTAGAACATCAGATCTAGTATTACACCTTGATTCTTTAGATGAGGCTGACGGCTGATGATTTTACAACACAGTTACTGTTTTATCATCTTTATTAATGCATGGCTTGCATATTCGGATAATGTGGGTGGAGAATGTCGGTACTTTCATATTTTTTGGTGTGGCGTCAACGTTGACCACTCGCCACATTGCACCCCCATTTGCCCCGCAGACGTAGCGGTCTTCAACGTGTGACATCATGCAGTGAAACACGAACTGGGGAAATTACACATGACTACATTAGGTGACCGGTGACTGTCGTAGTTGATATATGACATGTTCTTTATCTGCCTATGTGTCATACCAGAGCGCAAACATTCCTGTGGCCGCAACGATTTTCTTTTTTGTTCCCGTTTTTTATTTATTCTTGTTTTTTGTGGAAGGTTAAGTGATACTGATCAGCAGAACATAGCAGGTCCTTTCCATTGTTTTTTGCCATACAGTGATGAATGAACAGATGGTTGGTGGGTTCTGATCTAGAGATAGAAAAAAATGATAGTTTGGGGTGTTTTTTTTTTTAATGAACATGTTAAACACTTCTAAAATGTAAAAATGGATTTGTGTAATTTTGTATAATGTACGCATAAGAAAGGGGATTTTGCATGATGCAATTTTTTTTTAAATGTGACTTAAAACATTAATATAAGATGCAAAATGTTCACACAACAATTAACCAACCAATTAAACAACTGTAGATGGAAATGTTACTGCTTTTTTAAAGGTTGCATCAATGCATTTGGCAAACTCTTTTATCCAATAAGATTTTAAAGCAATTCATAAATGTTTGTGTTACTATCTGTTTTACTTGGGAATTGAACCTATACTTTATGTGTCAATACTTGTAGTGATGCTAATATTTGTACATTTACATATTAATGTTTGTATTTTTTTATCTGTGTTCTAGGATGATGATGACAATTTCCACATGGACTACATAGTCGCTGCATCCAACCTAAGGGCAGAGAATTATGACATACCGACAGCCGACCGTCACAAAGTAAATGACTCTTGCAGTAAAACAACACATGCTGTGCTCTTGTTTGTGAGATTAGTTGAAAAGTGAATAATGCCCTTTACGCCCCTCAAGTGTTTGGATGCAACTATACTGTTAGAAAGTGTGTCAACAACAGCTCTGAAAAGTATTCGGACACTTAAATGAAATTTTCACCCAAGAATGAAAATTCTGTCATAATTTACTGTCCCTCTTGTCATTTTAAACCTGTATGACTTTCTTTCTTATATGATGAGATTATATGATATATGGGTTTATTATATAAATTAGGGTTATACGATGACAGATTTTTTTCTTTTTAGGTGAACTATCCATTTAAGGCACATTTAGAATGTATGAATGTCTTTGCATTAGATTTATAAATAGATTAACAAATTGAGTCTTTTATTTTGAAAAAAACCTACAAACATAACTCAAGTTTTGCTCATCTACAGAGCAAGTTAATTGCTGGCCGCATCATTCCAGCTATCGCCACGACGACAGCTGCAATCGCCGGACTGATGTGTTTGGAACTCTACAAGCTTGTCCAGGGTCACCAGCAAATCAGTTCTTACCGCAATTCATACATTAACCTGGCCGCTCAATATTTTGTACTCTCACAGCCTTGTTCAGCTCCAAGATTTACAGTAAGTGACATTTACAGTAACTTCATATTTCAACATCTCTTGTCTGGAATTTATTGGCTGTGAGTCGGTGCGTAAACATACAAGTAGGATGTTCGGTTGGATGTGTATCATGCTCTGGTGGATAAATTTGGATATAAAAAGTTCAACCGATGTAGAGTCTAGTCAAGACAGGAGAAGCATGAAAGAAAACGATTAATTAATGTTGATATGAGTTATGAATTAATAACAAATTTCATTCAAAATCAATTGATTCTAGACACTTATGGAAGACTAATATGTTATAGTTACTAGTTAAAAAACAATTGTTCCCTATAATTTATCTTGTGTAGTGAACAAAAGGTTGTGACTAGTGAGGTTGAGTTCTGTTGCGAGGGGTGCAACATCATCTCTCTTCCATCTTCTGTCTGGGTTCGAGATTTCTGAGGATTTTACTGAACTTAGTTTCATCCTCGGGGCCCCACTTAGTAACTGAACCCTCACCCCCACGAACCCCTCACCTTAAAATCTCGATTTAGGGGACTTCCACGGGTCCAGATTTTGACGACCGAACATTCAGACAGCCACGTGTGTGCATTCAATCTGTACTTCCCCCTCAAAGGAGCTGCTGCATACAAAGTCTGGGATTTTGCTGGAGGCCTATAGGTAATAACTGTGGCCGAGGGCCTTTCAGACAGACAGAAACACAATTGAGCGATGCATTAACCGAGTGAAATATTTCAGCCGCTGGACTTCATAGATGAGGTAATGCGAGCCCAGACGTGGTCGTCGACATGGAGGTGGGGGGTGTTGTTTCTACCCACATGGGCAGGGTCAGAGTTGAGGGTAATTTTCACCCAAGGGGACAGGCGGTGAGCTGGGCTTTGAAACACGCAAGCTCGGGTTACTGATGGGATTTGGCTATTTTCTGAAGTGCCCAGCTTGGTTCCTTCTCTGAGCACTCACTGAAACATTAGTGGAATTGTTATTGTCTTCTGCGAGAACATACAATGACAAAAAAAGTATATTTTGAGTCTTGAAGCTCGATTATAATGTATGCATTTTGTTGCATTACATTATATGCTATAAAACCAAGTTGATCTATTAAACCAACTGGTGTCAAGGTGATTTTAGTTTGCGGTCAGTTTTGTTCACACAGGTGTCCAAGCAAAGTAACCACAGGTGCAGTTCATCAAATGTCCACTATGATGGACATAATCCACTAACGTTTTTATTCTGAGCTTTTTTATCATTTTTAATTTTTTTATGAAATTGTTTGCTTTACAGTGCAGGTGGGATAAAATAAAATAAAACTCTGTTAGATATTTGTTTATACAACTGCTGAAAAAATTAAGAGACCATTCAAAATTTTCGTTTAATCAGCTTTTTAGATGTGTTGTTGACATTCCAGTGTCTGTTGAATTTCAACAACATCAAAAATCAGACGTGACATAAATTCATCCAACAGCAATGTGAAAGACATGACAGCATGACATGAAAAGCATGATAAAATTCCAGGTTATCACATAAAAAAGTAATTTTTAACTTTTCTTAAATACATGTACAAATATAAGTGTTGTATTGCTTAAAAGTGAATATGAACGTGTTTTCTTCTGTATTTGAGGTCTGAAAAAATACAGAGAATCTTTTCTGTTATTTTCACCTGTTTCTCCCATTTTCATTTGCAAATAAATACAAATAGAAACAAAATTTGTATTTGAAATTTGTGAAAAATATTGTTGGATGTTCACAAATTGAAGCAAAAATGACACATACCTACAAAATACAAAGTTCATAAAAACCGAAAAAAATGTCAGCGGTTGTATAATGCATGATGTTCATTCTCGTGTCCAGAAGCTTTCTCTGAATCACCCAGGTCTCTCCACTTTTCACTTTCTTTGCTTATGTTTTAAATACCTTGGCACCATCTTCGCTTTTCCAAGCATCCTCGAGGTCCAGGATGTGCAGAGAAATTTCCACACGTGGGACTAGTAAAGCTTGAGCTAGAACACGCTATTCTGTGATACTGTCTGAACACAGGCAAGTGGTGGAAAACAGAACACAAAGTTGATTGGTTCTTCTTTCCATTGTTTAAACCTGTGATGGGAATGCAGCAGGATCTTCAACCAGTATCAATGTGTTCAACTGAGCTGTGAAAATATCTGTCAGCCTTTTTTCCAGCCACGTGGCCCACGATAGGAATACATTTGATACAACAGAAGAGAGGGAGTTTTTCTATATGCAAGTCACACGATCAGAATCCCAGAAAGTCTAGAAAGCAAGATACAGCTGTGATATTATCAACAAACTGTAATGTCGATTATTTATTTTGAAGAAGAATAAGGAGTGGAAGGATATGCTTTTAGCTTCCTGTTTTCCACCAAGGACATCCTCTTTAAAAAAAAAAAAAAACCTTCACTATTTTTACACCCTCGCAAGATAATCATTTGTCTTAAAGACTGACAACACAACGCGCTAGTTCTTTGCATTTTTGTATATGCCATTGCATACAGTAGATCAGAAATCAGACATTGTAAATAAAGCGTGCAAAAATCCACATAGTCTACTTGCAACCTAAATTTCTTCTCAATGCATTTATGAGACGGTATCTTGTATCTATGGCAACCCAGGAGGTCAACAGGATGTGTTTTGTTTTGGATGCTGGTCCAGAACACGAGTGCATACTACAAAAGTGATGTGGCCATCTTGTGTCTTAGACCCCGTTTACTTCTTCACTTTGTGCTGTGCATTGGATGACCTGCATGTCAATACCAGGTGTGAATTGAATCTCTTTTGTCTGCTATGCAAAGTTCCTGCAGGATTAAACTGTACTTCTTTATTAAATACATGACATGGTTTGCCATGACGGACAAGTATAATCCTGCTTCTGTTAATACATTCATATTCTGTCATCTCGGCGTTTTACCTGTAGGCATGAAGGTGCAGGTTCTAGTGTTGAAGTGAACACCTGGCAGAACTTGTAACACGTTTTATAATTATATTCCAGCGCTTCTCTCTTTATAGATGTGATGAATATAAGTCATATGATGCTGGTCATGACTAGTGTAAATTTAGTGTTTTTCAAGTCAAAAGTTGCCCAATTATTAGACTTTGTTCTTTTTCAGATGAAGGGGCTAAATTATTATAGTACCGGTCTGGCTTTGTTATCCATCTCTACCCGACCTGAAAGATGAAGAGTAGTTTGTTATTAATTGCTCTCCAGGGTGTAGACTAATAGCCAAAGTGTGCAATCTGAGATTTAGTGTGGGGGGATGTTTCTCTACCCGAGTGCCCCCAAACGGAAAAGCTACATACAAGCTAGTTTCCGTTTGTCCTTTTATTAGCTTGACTCATTAGTCATTTTTATTTTCTTGAAATGTTTTTCTATTGTTGCCGTGTTTAAATGTCTTTCTCAAACATATGCACCTGAGTAATAATGTTTGCAGCGGGGCTCTTGTACCCTATCAAGCAAGCGCTTTTATTTTAGAAAAGGCACACGTGTCATCTTTTTTAGGAATAATGGCTCTGCTTTAAAAGTGAGAGAGAGAGCGAGAAAGAGAACGAGGGAGCAAGAGAAGGCAAAAAAATGGACCCCTACAGAAATGACAGCTATTTCCTGCCATCGCAGGAAAGTTTTCTATTAGAACCAGATTTTCTTCAGCGCAGTGTTCCAATGCGACTGCCTCTTATTTCTTTAATCATTCACAGCTTCTTAGAGAGAAACCAGGAGAAAAGGGGGTCGTGAGGAGAAATGGTGAGGTTTCAAAGCCCATCTGCTCAACTCCAGAGCTTTTCCTAACTCTTTGTTCTCTTTATGCTGGAGTTTCAAAACATTGAGTCTTTACTTATTCATTCGTTCGCTCTGTGTTTACTGTAGAGGGCACTCACTTGATTTATCAGCAGATTTAATACGAGCTTCAGTGAGCATTAAAATTGTTCTTGGTTAATGTATTGCAAAACATTGTTGTTATTGTCAGTTTGAGATTAAATGGTAAATCGACAATCATTTTATGCCGTTCTTCAGAATTGACATGTTTGCTGAATTCTTGAATTTACACTTTAGGTACATACCTAAATAAATTAGAATTAAAGTAATTTCTTAGTATTTCAGCTTTGAACTTCTACCAGTTTGCCCTTTTGACACAAGTGTGTGTGTGGCCATCTAACGTAATAGTTTCAGAAGTAATGACATGCTTTCCATATGGCTGTATGGTAAAGTCATCAAGGAGTATTTCCATATGGCACATATAGAGTCGGGATGTGACAGATCCTAGCCGACCCTTACATGTGCACACCCCGAGAGTTAAACCAAATAAAAATGTTGCCGGTGGTAAAGAAATGCGGGATAGTTTGATCAATAGACATTCATCCCCTTTCTTAAAGTTTGACCGTTTTGGGGCACTTAGCTAGTTAACTCTATGGAAGAGTATGCACAAGTAAATGTATTAGGGCAGTCAAACGGTTAATCGCGATTAATCCCATCCAGAATAAACGTTTGTGTTTACATAATATATGTCTCTGGAATGTGCATATTCATTTTGTATTTATAAACACATACCCATACATATACTTGTATACATATTTATGAAATATGTTTATATTTAGCAATAATATTTTTTTCTTAAATATATGCATGTTTTTATAAATACAAAATAAATGTGCACAGTACACAGACACAAATTATATAAATGAAACTATTCTGGATACGATAAATCGTTTGACAGCCCTGATTTATTTATATTTACCAATAATAAATAATATATAAATGTTTATTCATTTTTATATTTTCTTAAATATATGCATGTATGTGAATGTGTATATAAATATTAAATAAATGATAACACAGTACACAGGCATATTATGTAAACACAAACATTTATTCTGGACGCGATTAATCGCGATTAATCATTTGACAACCGTAATGTCTGCTTTATTTTGGATGAATATACATTTTAGTTTTGGGGACAGAAGTTTCATTGTATTTCCCCTTAGCATGAGTGCAGCAATTACAATTCCCTCCACCTTGGGAACCAGAACAGTTATTTATGCAGAATCCTTTTGATAATATTTGAATATACTAAAAGGATATGACTTAAAGGGAATTCATACCTGTCAGAAGGGAAAATGCATAGAAATGCATACAGGATCAAATAAAAGGTAGCTGGTAGATGCAGTCGGATGAGGAGGAGTTGGGGAAGGGGGTGGGTTTTGAGTGCGGTGCGGCTGAATAGCTGTAGAGGAGATGTAAGAAGGCAACTTAACAAAGTCTAGGATGTGTTGGATCACTATTGGTTGACTCTGATTAGCTGCACCTGATGAGATCAGCTGAGCAAGCTCGACTAGCGTGGTCTGACAGAACTGACGCTATACGCTTGATTAACGCAGTTTTTTCTGTCCAAGCTGGTACATGTTTCGGGGACAGAATAAGAAACTGAGTGGACCAGACCTTGTGCTTTTTTCCTCTCTTTCGCTCCACACTGATGAAATACCCAATACACACGTGTCAAGCCCATCGTGAGTTATTGCCCCGTTCTTATGTTACACACAAAGTGATCCCAGTTAGATTAGAGTGCTTTCTCCCACCAATGATTTTCAGTTGGTAGATGAGATCAAACAGACCACAGACCAACTTTTTTTCATCACCCGCAGTGCTGAGTGCAGGAAAGAGGAGCTTTCCCATCATTCCCTCTCCATGGGCAGCAGCACTTCTGGAATCCGGGTTGAAATTAGATGGGATTTCTGGTTTGGATTAGTTTATTTAAACCCTTATGTGTTTACTTTAGTTAAAAGAAGACCATGTATGTGATAATTAATGGATTAGATATTACATAATAAAAGTCATCTTTGTACAATCGATCTAGTTTAAAAAATAGTCTGAAAATGTAAATCATGATGTTTGAATATGCAACCTTCCCATTACCTTCTTATTTATTCTTCTTTTGATGGTTTTTGGCCACGGAGACTATATAGCGCCCCACATCTTCCTTCTATGAGTAACATCTTCTTTTAAGTAAGTGATAGCTCATTTTTGCATTTTTGGGTAAACTGTTCCTTTAAGCCTCTACGCCACTCCGTCTCTAGTTATCCGTAGTTTGATATTGTTTTAGGATTTTAATTTGAAGTCTGGGTTGGTTTGCAGTTGGAGACGTGATCTTTCGATAACGCCTTATAAGGGCAAAGTAAACATGACATGTTTAGTCTCCATTTTTGTCTAATGAAGTTAATTAATGTTAATTTGTTTGCCTGTTGTTTGTTTGTGTGTTTCTGACTTTAACAGTGAAACGCTGGGTGATAAATATAAAGGAATGTGCCATGAAACTAGAGGACAGATGAAAACATTTATTCTATTAAGATGGTTTCCATGCAAACACACCCCCCAGGAATCTAAGCTTGAGCGTAAAACCCACAGCGTGCTTCATTTGCAGGGCTGGCTTGTTAAGTAGAGTGAAGTGAAAATAATAGATTTCTGGTCAGATTTCAGATATAGCGCTAGCCACCCTTTATAGGATACAGGATCTGCCAAAGTATCTGCCAAAAAGTGGAGGTCGTTTCAAAAGTGTCAGTGGTTCCAAACTAACTTGCATTGGAATGCTCTGGATCTGTGGTTCTCCACATGCTTCCACATTTTGTTTTCAGTTTTACTGCAAACTTGTACTCAACAACAAGACGTGTTCTCCGAAGGCACGTTTCAGATGAGCTAAATGTGTTTAACGGCACTCAAGCTGCCCGGCATTATGAATAGATATGTATTTGGTGCAGCTGCTGTCTCACAAATGGAATCGTCCATGTGTTGCTTAGTCAACTGCTCTTTATCTCACCAGACGAATGAATGTAGATCTTGTTTATGAGTGGAAAGGTCAGATCATTTTAATTTCAGAACATGGGAAGTATAACAAGAGTTCAGTCTCATGGAACACACGTGTCATTATCAAATATAGAAGTACTGAGAGAGGAAACTGTTGTAAAGATCACGGTTGCTTTCTGTGTCATAAATGATGTTTCTGGTTTCAATACATCACCAGATATCTGTATCCGGTACATACATAAGTCATTGATTCACGTCAACAGACTTGAGTATTTTGTTGAATTTTCCGTTGCAGTTAGGGATTTTACATTGCATTGAATTGCATTGCATGTTAATTGCATAGTCTTTTGATAAAGATGATGATGATACCATAATGTTTTTTTAGTGTTTGCCTTATTCCCCCAAAACAAGAATGCAAGGCAGCTGGGTTTTCATAGTTTAATCTTGATAAACAAACTGGTCTAATGTCATTCTGTTAGTCACAAGAATGACCCCTCATAAACTGCCCTCGCTGACCCAAGTGCGGCCCACATGGCCAGACCCCATGTCTACACGTCCAGGCCTCCCAGACGCACAGCTTTATTTCCTGTCTGATTGCCTGCGATCGTTCACCATCCTCAGCTTTCATGCAGGAGGATCAGCTGAGGGTAAAAATGACCCTCATTTTGGGTCATTATGGCCATCTGTGCCATTTGAAACAATTACACAGGTATGCTTCGTGAGGTTTTTCATGCTGCTTTTGTTCCCACGATGGGTATGAGGTTTGTTGAAGGTGGGGTGAAACAATTTTACGCTCTACTTTTATTCAAAATAAAAAGTAAGGGATACAGTAGGAGGAGCTTAAAAGTTTGTCTTTCAGTACCATAGTGTGTGTATACAGCCACAGAAAAAAACACTCCAAAATAATTTTCAGTTTGTGTATAAGTAAAATGATATTTTTTCTTTCATTCTGTGAACTACTGACAAATACTTTTTACGAGTGCTGTCAAACAATTAATCACGATTAATCTCACCCAGAATGTTTGTGTTTACATAATATACTGTATGTCGGTGTACTGTGCATATTCATTTGGTAAAACACATTCACATTCATATATTTAAGAAAAATATAATTTCAGTTATTGGTAAATGTAAATAAATTCATCAAAAAATTTGCTAAATATATACATGTACGGTAGGTGTATGTTTTTGTGTTTGTAAATCAACAGATACTGAACTGGAAATTCCACAATACATCTAGAAAGGAAGATTAAAGTCAGATCCAGAGAGATCTCTTACATTTTTCCATGGCTGTAAATGTGCATATAGTACACATCATCGCTGTCTCATTTTAGATGCACAGATGCTCTCGGTGCGGCAAGCCTAATACAACCCAGTTACATTACACAACACTACAGGACGGGACCCTTGACCCCTGGTCTGACTAATAGAAAGTGATCAATGATATTGATGTACGTGGCAGAAATTATTGATCACAGTCAGCGGCCCATTCAGATGCATTCACTAAATCTACAACCGGTCGGTTAAACAGGGAAAAACTGTAAAAACGCACTGAACGCAAAGCATGTTGTCATGTACTGTTGCCAATAGTAATTAGGCCTCTGAATTTATGGGGCCATTGATGACCCCGAGGAGAATTCTACCCTGAGGGATGTATAGGCTGTATTTAGCACTGTTTTGCTTTGCGTGCGGGTGAAGGGCCACTTCAACCAAATGCACCATTTGTAAGAACCAAACTCTATTGACCGACTCCTTCTGGCACGAGCCGTCAGTCAGGTGGGTGCCCTCATCGGCGATACAATCAGAAAGTTCTGTTTGCTCTTTAACACGTCAATAGGTCTATTCAGAGCGGGACTATAGTTGTAGTGTATGTGTCAAATCCTCCGAGACTGCCTGCCATGCTGTTACCCCTCTCAGTCCTTTGTTACCCCAGTCTGTTGGAGCAGGAGATATGCATGAGCTTGAGGAGATTAGAGAGAGAAATGACAGAAGTGAATCGAACTGAATGGTCCAGAATAAACCCTCATGCTGTTGAAATGCTCAGTGTTTTACATGTAAAAATAATGCTCATGTGACTTATCTGCCATATAAATATTAATGAGAATTTGAAGAATGATTCATTTATGCATGGTTTAACAAAAACGTTTAAAAAATGCAACATCTGACCATTGCCAAAGTTTGGTTCTTTAATTTCTGGTATGACTTTTACACTGCAAAGCAACAACGTTTAAGTTAAATCAATTTGGCTTTGCATGTCACTTGACTTAAAATCACATTAAACTGATTTAAAAAATCTATTGCTTTAGTAAAAAAAAGCTAAAATCTATGCAAATAGTTTTTAGTAATAAAACATCGAAATTCCTAAGCCATGTCAATTCCTAAGCCATTGCCGCAGTAAAACACATGCAAAACTAATGTAAAACAACTTCATGGCTTATACAAAAAATATATATGGGATGTTCATTTTGGGACCTGCTGTGAAGTGTAATGGTTTGATTGACATCTTGTGTCTTCCTGTAGACAAACGTCAAGAAATGTCTTTTAGAAGAGTTTTGGTTACACCATCTGTCCCCCCCGGGGGGCTTCTGTAACACAGATCAATAATCATTTCCTAACAACACACACGATCTCACTCTCTCTGTCCTATTGTAAAGAAATCAGTCTTGGTTTTGTTATTGAAGGTGAATTGAGATCATCAGAAACCGTAGGACACTTTACATCTATACGTTATAGTTTGCATATAACTTCTTGAATTACTCTTTCGTGATTGTCTGCTTATCCAACACATGATCGTCAAAACTCAAAATATTATTTCATAAAACGCTTTCTAACATTTAGCTTAAATGCATTTTGTGTCACATTGTATTTCACTGACAAACACATTTGTGCTATAGAATATGAACAATATTTCACAATATATGTTTAAAATCCCAGCCAAAACGTCTACATTAAACTCCGACTTAATGTGTTCACCAGCATCTTCTTCCTATCACCAATCTATTGTGTGTGTTTTGATGTTGTGATGTTTTTTGGCAGAACTTTGTGGATCAGCTGGCTGTCATGTTCTGCTCCCCGAGGCCATATTTTGACTGTAGGAGATGCCATTTGCGTCAGATGACCAATTTCATCGCTCAAACCTGTTTTGACATGACGCTAGAAAATCAGCTGATCATGTTTTCACTGTTACAACAGAGTTAACAGCACGAAAGGAAACAGATTATTTATCTTCTTTTGACCGGGAGTCATTTGTTTCCTGAGCTGATAAACGGCACCTTTGTGGGTGATTCACCGAGAGTTCGGAATTTCAAGGAATGTCGTAAGACTTCCCCACAGATCCCTACATGAGAATGTTTATTTTATAATCGATTTGCAAAAGAACAAGAAGCAACAGATGCTGATCAACACTGTCACTCCTCTTGTGTAGCTAAACAATGTTTTACAACCTATATTTTCCGTCTCGCACATTTATGGATCTGCAGCATGGTCTCTTGGGTAGGAATCAAAACTAAAACAGAGATATACAAATGAATCCATTGGTCGAGATTTGGCGAGCGTCGGTTTTCCCCGATCTTAGATGAGGTGAGCTGTTAAATGGCCATTTTTTGTCCACAGGAAGTGTGACCTATCGTGCTGCACCCTTTGTGTCAGGCTTCCTGTCTGCGAGAATCAGCTATTGTGTTGCAGGTCCCATCGAGCAGCCAAGCAACAATTGATGTCAGTCGCTACTCAGCCCCCAGTGGCTTGACCATTGCTATATTTACACAGTTTCATTCATATACACTATCACATCTTTGTGACATGGTGCTGATTTTGAAAGCACGATTTGTATCAGTCGAGACGTGTAAAACTTTTAGGTTGAGCCCTTGGCAGGTATTTTAAATGGATTGTTTATGGTTGGCTACTCCATGTTGTTTATTTTGGTACTAATTTGAGCATGATGTGTATTTGTGTAATCTATTGTAATCATCAGTATTTACTCTCTTTAATAAGGGTATGTTTCTGATAAGCAAATGAATGACCGCCCTGGTTTCTTGCGTTGACCTCGGCGAGATAACGTACTGTGTTGAACTTTAGAGAATTGATTGCAGAGAGGGTGTAGTCCAGTTTACCGAGGATGAGAATGCTTCTGAGATGCAATATGAATTTTCTTTTTTGAATAGAAATGGTTCAGTTGTTGTACAGTGATTCTTTATGATCCTGGGGTTAAACAGTTGTGCGCTTCTTCAGATTCTTCACGTTAGCATGGCTTGTGTGGAGACACATGTTGAGGGGTGGGAAAGCCCTGGTAACAATGTCCCCTGTGATCCACTTTATGTAGAACAGATGAGAATTTTGGCAGTTCTCCATTTTGAGAGCGATGAGCTCACATGTTTGGACCAAGTCTTTATAGCTTTCTCAATCTGCATGGTGTGTAACAACTGCGACAGTTCAGTGTTCTCTGAAAGACACACTTCATTTTAAAATGACTTATTGATAAAGAATAAAAATAAACAGTTTGTTAGCAGTCCATAGTCAGATTGTCTTAAATAAGCAATACATGTTGAAAATTCTTTCATCATTGACTCACCTTTGATCCAGACAGATCTCGCCCCCATTGACTCCCATAGTAGGGAAAAATACAATGGTAGTCAAAAGTGCCCCAGAACTGTTTGCTGTCCTACATTCTTCAAAATGTCTTCTTTTGTGTTTAACAGAATGTATTTTTTCCTACTATGGGAGTCAATGGGGGACCAGATCTGTTTGGTTATAAGCATTCTTCCAAATATCTTTCTCTGTGTTCATCAGAACAAAGAAATGTATACAGATTTGGAACAACTGGAAGGTGAGTAAATGATGACAGAATTTTCATTTTTGGGTGAAGAATCCCTTTAACATATTATGACGTATTTCCTATTGAAACAGGATTTGGAATAAGAACATTTTGCAATAGGCTGGATCATGAGAAGTGGATATTCTAGGAGCCAGACTTGAATTTAAGTTTAAAAATTGTGTTTAAATCAACCAGATCTTAACGAAAACAACTATTTTATGAGATCGTCATTTTATATGTGAGTCTTAAAAAGATGGACAATCACTAAAATTTGCGTAAAATGTGACTATTAGGAAAATGCATGATTATTAAGCTAACGTTATGGAATGAAAGCAGATTGTACCAAGGAGAATATACAAATTTGTCTGAATTAGCCACCTCGCAATATATTTAGGAAATGCCATAAAATGTACATTAAATAAAACAAATTTTAAATGCCATTTTTAATTTGAAGTGAGCTCATGTGATGTGACCCATTTGAGTGAGCCAATAGTAAGAGTGACAGAAAACTCTTTCACAAAGTGGTGAGAAATACATGTCCGTTCTTTCCTGATATGATCAAAATGGTTAAAGTGATACTTCACCCAAAAATGAAAATTCTGTCATCATGTATTCACCTTTGAGTTGTTCCAAATCTGTATGAATTTCTTTATTCTGATGTACACAGAGTAAGATATTTGGAAGAATGCTTATAACCAAACAGACCTTTCCCCCCATTGACTCCCATAGTAGGAAAAAATACAATGGTAGTCAAAAGTGTCCTAGAACTGTTTGTTGTCCTACATTCTTCAAAATGTCTTCTTTTGTGTTCAACAGAAAAAACAGATAAAGTAATTTTAAAGTAAAAATACTATGGGGGTCAATGCGGGGCAAAATCTGTCTGGTTATAAGCATTCTTCCAAATATCTTTCTCTGTATTCATCAGAACAAAGAAATGTATACAGATTTGGAACAACTCAGAAGTGAGTAAATGATGACAGAATCTTCATTTTTGGGTGAAGTATCACTTTAAGGGTGTAAGTGGCGACAGACTAGTCAAATGGGTTTAAATAAGGTTTAAAGGTTTGATAATGGAAAAGTTGCTGGTTCGAACCGTTATGTAATGAGGAATTAAAACCTCACAGATAACCTCCACGATTCTCCCAGAACTAAGTGAACTGTACGTGAATAAAAGTGTCACCTCCCTGTCTACTACATCCCTTAAACACATTAGACACGTTAAGAGTGAAAGCAGCATCCAAGATTCCACAGATAAACAAATCACGGGACAGATGGAATCAAGTGATGGGATCATGACGGCCCACGGCAGAAAAGAATAGGATCTGGGGAGGCTTTCTGGTGGCTTTGAGGTCCTCCGTTTCCACAGAACCTTCTTTTTTTCTGCCTCGCATGGAGTTGCTTTTGGCACAAACCATAAATCGTTTGATTGGTTGATTGAAAATAAATTGGATTTGATACGCACATGCTTTATATCCCTATTTTATTTGTCTTACATATGTTGTACACTTAATATCTTATCAGTAAACATGCAGATAACTAATAAAGTCAGTATTAAAGCTGAATGCACCGGCACACACACAGCATGAAGGTCATGAGGGTTCAACGGCCCGATTGAAAAGCTTTCTGGTAGGCTTTGAGGTCCTAAAACGGGCTCCTCCAAAGTTGTCCCACATGAACCTAAAATCGTTTTATCTAGCACAAAAATCGAGGAGGGTTGCTTTGGCACAAAAAAAAAACATAAATCGATTAATGATGGTTGATGAAAATAAGATGGATTTGGAGTACGAACACAAATGCTTAAATTCTATCCCTATAATTATAAGATGTAAAAATGGGGTCTTACATAGTGTTTGTACACTTATATCTTATCAGTAACAAAATGCAGATAACTATCAAGTCAGTATTAAAAGCATGGAATGCAACAACCAAGAAACACAAACACACAGCATAGAAGGAGAAGGAATAATCCAATCTTCTAAAAGCGAAGTTCAAAGCCGCGAACGGGTGAGTAGCTCGAAATTAGCACAACCACAGCATGACAAAGTGATCGGTTTGAAAAATACAGTGGTTGAAACACATTGTATCCTTACTACTAGCAAAAAAAGGAAAAAAAAAAGCTGTCTGTGGAAAGTGGAATTTACCGGGAACAGCCCAGGACGTCTTTTTGATAACTCTATGACCGTTTAATAAACATTACAGTATTTGAGTGTGTAGCGACACATACGCGTACACAACCATTCATTAAAATAAAGATCAAAAACAAACCATTTATATGCTTAAACAACTTGGGATATATCCAACTTTTACAGAGGTTTTGAAATGTGAGGCAGTGTTTTTCAAATAAATGGTTTACTATCGTTGAAATATGACTCATTTCATTATCCATAAAACCATCGCTTGTCAGATGTTTTTGTTTTGTTAGTGTGTTTATCATGAGACACTTTTTTGTCTTAAAAACACAGCGTAGGGGAAAAAATGCTACACGTTGCTAAAAGCGACATAACTTCCTTTGGGCGGGGTTTTAGACGTCATGGGTTCGCGTATAAGCTCACAAATAATAGCAACAAGGGGCACAAAGCTCTTTAAAGCGTAACTGTGCTGACTAAAAAAAAAATAAAAATTCGACAGAGTAATAATATACAAGGGTAACATCGTATTATGCTATGTTTGACAAGGAGTGTGTCAGGAGGCTTTGTTGTATGGGTGTACGTTGCATAGAAATCTGCGAACCACCCGTTAAGTTTAAGGGTCTGTTGTAACTAGCATCGTGTTAGCTTTTTACTTCTACCGCAAGTATTGGTATTTGGGCTTCAAATAGTAACAAATGTTGTGTTACATTTGTAACAGACTTATCTATGATAACAAATGGGGTTAACATCATAAAGCTTTGAGAAGAAAAAGGTTAATCGCGACACTTATTTTTGCAGATCTTCCAAAAGTCTTATGTGTAAAACTGCATAGGCTTTGCGGGGGGGGAAAAAAGGAAAAAACAAAGGGAACTAGGCGATGCGCTTTCATATCCATGGGGTTGGTATGCCTCAGAAGTCAGGCAGAAGTGATTTGACAGTTTAGCATGTGTAAACAGCTGTCATGTGACAGGTCTGTTGTAAAACACCCTGGTATATGAATTATTTTATTACTGAGTCTGCTCGGGACACTGAGTTCTTAGTTTTACCATTTAAGTATTCTTTTACGATTAATTAAGTGGAGGCATACAAAGAAAATCCATATTGATCGTCTTGGGTGAAACCTATAGACAAAAATTGTTCAGATCTTTTTTTTCTTGTGGAAAAAAAACTTCTCCATTGGAATACATTTTGCTCCATTTCATTTTCATATTCATATGCTGTCGAATAGGAGAAAAACCGTTAGGTGTGGATTTTTTAATATTAATTCTAAATATTGGTTTGTACAATCCCAAAAATGCTGGGTTATTTTCAACCCATGTGCGTTGGGATACACAAGGAAGACGAACCAATAGCCTTTGGGATTATAAAGGTAACCATATGTTTTGGTTGTTTTTAACCCTTGTATGTTTCAAGTATCAACATTTTTATGGTTCATTAAATAACGCCAACGAGGGTGGGGTAAATTGTTTGGCCCTTTTTGACCCAAAGCGCTAAGGGTTGGAAAAAACTCAACCAATTTTTAGCGTGTAGGTTTTTTCTTCTAGTAACATGAAAAGATCTAGGCCCTTCTTTGCGATCCTGTTTTTATTTGGTGCTGGCATATAACTAATGATGAAATGAGAGCAGTCTATTTTAGGAAATGCTGTTGGAGAAAGTTTATATACACAAGAACATGCCGTTTGCTTCCAGTCGGACGTCACGACACTAGGGGGGCTGTGGGTGTAAATAGAATCAGGTTTAGAACATGGAGCATCCAAATTACATTGCAATTCAGTTTCCAGTGTCACTACACCTCGTAAGCCACACAGTTTTGCACTGATCGAATAGCAATAGGTTTTTCTTGAATTAAAATCTTTCATAATGAATTACCTCATTAATGCTATGTAATCTTAAAAAATCTTTTTGAAGCAAGGTTAGTTTACAAAGCCAGGTGCAGAAGACCTTCAGACAAAAGTGGTAAACAAGCTCCTAGCATTAAATAGGGGTGGAAAAACAGCCAAGCTTATATTTCAGCAATTTACAGATCAAAACAACATCATAGATATTTAGCCATAAATGAACATTATTATAAGTGATTCTTCCATTTGGCCGATAAGACATTTGGTTCTTTTGGTTGAAACGTTGGCTTTGTGTTGAACTCACACCCTCCATAAAATTGACCTCAAGTTCACATAGCGTTAAATTCCAAAGAAGTGCTAAAAACAGGGATTATAGAGAAAATGCATATGCAGCATGTTAACAATGCATTTTAACGTATGGCATAATCGAAGTACACCGGGGAAGTCATGAGATAAATAAATGGAATGGAATGTATTAATATAGTGAGAGTAAGTATCGGGCATAAATGTCGGGATTACACTTAAGTTTTAGGAGGGCCTGGGGGGTGTGTCGGTGTCTGTCGGCAGGAAAAATCGCGAGGGAATGCAAGTATTGCACTCTGGAGGGGGGACTTCCTGCTGCAGGGCCTACAACCAAAAAGTTAAAACGAGAGGATGAACCTAAGGAGGAACAAAAATGTGAAGGAACACAATTAAAGAAGTTAAAAGCACACGCACTGTCAGGCAACAATCAACAAAAAGAAGCCACTCAAAAAAAAAACTGGTAAACACACGACAAAAAACAATCCCGCTAATCACACACCACCATTTTACACATAACAAACAATCAGAACCCCTACAAGCATTTTCTCATCCCAATGTAGTACTATGAACATTTTTATTGTAATATTTCTTATATTTAGATGGCTACTCACACCGTAACATACAAAACCGGACAGCTTGAACACAACAAATACCAGATGATGGACCAACATTTTGATTATAAATGGGTTCTTATGCAGAATAAGAAATTATTTTTCTGTTAAAGTTGTTGCGCCATGAAACCGGTGTCCCGGGGAAATAAAAGTAATAGAAAACACGGTGTCTGTGTATTTTATTACACAATTAATTGTGTTATACATCAAGTTGCTAACAATCCACATAAACAAATTAAGAGAATAGTAAAAGTTAAGGCAAAAAAAACGCAAGAAGTGTTGTAATGTCGACAGTGACATCTTAAAATTCTTACATCTCGGGATAAGGAGCCGTCACAAAAGGTATTCTATATCAAATATGCACGGTTATAAAAAGGGGGAAAAAAAAAAAACGCAAGCTAAATACATAACCGTTGCAACCAATATTATCACGTTTTTTTTTTTTTTTATAATATAACATAACATACCGCATCAAATTTATTTTTGAATTTAGCGTATTTTGTAGTTGTTTTTTATTCAATTATTGACGCCAAAATCTTAATTTAAAACATATTAAAAAAAAATTACGATATGTGTAGAATTAACATGAGAACAATAAATGTGGTTTATGGGAACACGGTCATTGCCAATACCGGTTTAACGAAACATCCCTAAATTGATAGCACACATACATAACAATGTTTATTCAAAGCACAACGATTCACGCTTCAGGAATTCACGCTGGCATTTCTCATTTTCAGGACAAGTATAACTTGACCATCACTGGATTGTACTACGGCCCGGCTGTATTGTACAGTGAATCAAATCACGAGGCTCGCCTAAAGCTAAGGTGCCAATCTTTCATATATATCTGTAATATTCCAAAGCATCTTTCATATCTTTTCGCTTCAATCCTACATTGTTTAAAGCCATCAATGTATGCATCCATATACTGGTTGCCAGATGTTAAGTAGGCTATGTCTGTTGTTAATGTGATCAATAACACTGATCCAAAGTCAGTTCTTGCATCCACTGTAAACCACATAGATTAAAAACCCTTTTTAGCCAGACCTAGGATACTTTTTGATATGTACACAGTATATTCCTTGGCGTTCTTGTTTATTTTGGTTGATAATGGGATAATAAGGGGTTTCCTTAGGGACGGACACAACCTTCTAGCATGACGGGCATTTAAAGACACACACCTTCATTAACCCCCTCACCTTCCTTCTGCATCTGTGCATCTAGCACGATCTGTTGAGAGATCTCCAATCCTTCCTGGGCTCTGACAAAATTCGTCTCGGAGGACAATTTAAGCCCAAAAAATCAAGTAGTTAGTGACAAGCGCTGTTTTATGTGCTAAACTGCTAATGTCTCTGTGTAAAAGCTGTCGGTTTGGTTATATGTATATACGTGTTTCTTTAAATGCTTTGGTGTTAAGTGTGAATATTTTATCAATCTAACATGTCCTGCATTGTTATGTTACAGACTGAATCTCAATTCATACACACCATAGAGAATATACAGATATTTACTTGCGACTAGAAAAGTACATTGTTTTTGCACATAATGCAAGTCTGCCAACTGAGAGGCAGCCACAGAATTGTTGCTTAAAACAGAAACTGCAGAATTGATGTTTCTCATCGCAACTGTGACCTTCCTGTAATACAGTAATTATGAGTTACAGCCGCACCCGTACACGTCGCTCCAAACACACACACATCCCAAACACGCTGCGACTGTTATGCAAGAGTTTAACATTAAACCACGTGTCAACTCGTTTCACAGCGATGATCAACTGATTTAAACGTGGCTTAGTTCTGCTTTGATGTAGTGGTAAAAAGATTTGGATTCACCATTTTTCCATTTCATTGCAGCATATCTGATTTGATAAGCTCTGTAACCAAGAGCCCGGTTCATGAGGAGATGTTGGAGATCGTTCCATCGTTTGCTGAAGATGAGGATTGCTTGAATGTCCCACCCATCAGATACCTCCTTAGATGAAGTCACCAAGACACCAAAATAATGACCAAACTCTGTCTGTCTTTACTATTTTAATGTTTGTGTGTTATGATATAAGATGTGAATGCAAACCACTGTGAATGGTTGTTATAAAACAGGCCATTAACTATTTTAGGGACCTTTTAGCAAAGACAAAATCTAGTGGAAACACCCTTGATTTTAGAGAATGTGTCTGAAAATGAGTTGAATTAGTTTAGTCATTTTTACTTGAAAACAAAGTTATTAGGATCTTTTGCCATGTTAATCCGTTAAACTTGATTGATATTCTTTCAAGGCGTGTAAGTGGGATCCGTCCTTTGTGGGAAGTGGGAAGGTGTTCTGTCCTTTCACGATTTGTTTTAGATAAAAAGATAATTGGATTTTGTCATTGTATCTTCTATAGCTGTACCCCCCCAGACCTTTGTTATTTACCCATGAGCACTCTATTGTCATGTATGAAGACCAAACAGATCTAGAGACAGCTCAACTGAGTTTACTTTGAGCTAATTTTATTTAATCATCTCAAAACATTTGTGTACTGTAGCCGACCTAATCACATTACCTTTAACGAATGACTTATAAACCGGGGGCTTTTTCTGACTATTCAATTTTTGGGACAATTGTTAGCACTAAAAACCTGGAGAGGGTTTAATTATTGAATTAAATAAACTGCATCTCGTCTGCCTGTTTCTCTACATATTTGCTTCTCAGCCAAATAACTATAGGGGGAGTTAAATGCAAAAAGGTACACAGTTGAAATATTGTGTTTCTGTAGCTCAGCTGGTAGAGCATTGCATTAATAGCACAAAGTCTGTGGTTTCGAGACCCATTGCACATGCATATTTAAAAAAAAATGTAGATCTTGAATGCACTGGAAGTCATTTTGCATTGAAGTGTCTGCCAAATGCAAAAATACAAATGTGAAAAAGATGCAAATAAAAACTTAAAGAATAAGCTTTGTGACTGCTCTTTCATCTCAAAATGTCTTCTGAAACATTTTGGGCAAAAATATTTCTATCTGTAATGGGGGGCAAAAATCTACTTCTTGCCCATAAAGACTTCCAGTGATCTTGGCTCCAACCATGTGTTTGTCTCTTGAAATTTTGACACATTTCAGTTATAAGTTGGAGATTTGCGTTGGTCTGGTTTTAATGATCAAGCTTCAAGAATGCAAAACATATCGTCGGTGTCCTACCAAAACCTTAAATATCCAAATTCTCTGTTTTCCAGGAAATGGAAGACACACTGTACTTTTTAAATGATGAACTGCGTGATCAAAGTTGACGAGCACTTTTTAATAGTTTTCATTGGTTAGATATTCACAAAACCCGGTGACTTATGTTAAGGACTTATGGCAAAAAATCTAGAAATATGGAAGGTTTTAGAAGGACGGCAGCGATAAGTAGTATAAATTGTGTAGTCTTTTGTTTAATGCTTCTCTCAGGTCAGGGTTATATTATACAGCATGTTGTAACACACTGTTGTCGAGTTAACAGATCCTTAACGCTCCTTGCTGACATCATTTTAAAAGTGGAAGTATTTTGAACAATATAAATGCAGTTAGCTTCTCCATTTATTAAAAATTCACTTTAAATAACAATTCCGGCAATATTTTTTAACAAATACAAGCATACTATAGAAAATGAAAAAGTCCACAATGTCCTATTATAGGATATGACAAGCAATCTGAGAAGTCGAGTCCGTTTATGTAACAAACCCCTCAGATATATCCAATGATGTCATTGCAAATGATTGGCTGTCGACTTCCTGTCTTCATAAGAGCACTGAACTGGTAAAAGTCCGTTCCCGCTTGGTGCAAACTTGTGTGGGACTGGTGAAAAAACGGTTTAGGAGGCTGAAAACCAACAGGGCACGACATGCGTTTAAAGCACGGCTCTACAGACCTCCCCCTCTCCTCTATTCCCTTTGACATCCCTGTAAGTTTCCTTCGCATGTTAACCAAAAAGTCCTTAGCTATTTTACGTCCGACGTTTGGTTTGAGTTCGGCCGAATCTGGACACTCCGGAAGGTCCATCCAATTTTTAATAAGGTCCGCAAAGCTGTTGTCCCCAAGAACCAGAGGTTGCCTATTACGCCCCCTGGTTAACAAAGACGTAGTCCAGTCCTCAGGATCGGTGGCCTCAAAAGAAGTCCAGCGCTCCAGGCAGGCGTCCGATGTCGATTTGGGTCGGATTCGGTTGGTACGCACACACGCGGATGAAGAAACTCGTACGTTCCTCGTCCGTCTCAACACCACCCCCTCATCCTGCCATGATGCTTCTGAATACCCGGAATCAAACTCCAGACTTTTTACACTGCTGGGGGATCCCCGAGGCAGACGGCCCACGGCAGCTTCTTCATCTTCTTCTTCCTCCAACGGGCTGGCCAAGCAGCAGGCCGAATCGTAGGTGCTAGCGTCGCTGACGTCGGACATCCGCAGGCGGCTGAGGTGTTCTCGCTGTCGTACCCTCTTTTGGTGGGCTCGGGTCACATAAGAGCATTTTGGTTGATCGGCGGGTTCTCTTATCTGCTTTAGATCCTGCAGGGATCTCATCATGTATCGCATCTGGTCCCGGAAACAGTCACCGGAGTTTTGAACACACAGCTGGAGAAAAGAGAAATACAAGAAATGAGTGATGTGAATGATTATATTTGATTTGATTTGCATACAAACCTTTTCACAATCATTCAAAATAACGGACAATCATGAACCAGTTTAGCTTTGAGCAAGATATTATAGACAGTCGAGGTACTGCCAACAAAAGCTGGATTTGTACGTTGATTTTTTTAGTTTTGGACACAACCATAGTGTTGAGTCCAGGAAAAATAATGGTCTTGGATAGCAACACTTGGAGCAGGGATATCAAAGAAGTCCTAAGTTGACCCGAGCTATCCCAGAAGTTAAGATCCATCACAACAATGAGGGGGAGAAAAACGAATCCATGATCCACAAGCTCATCTCGGGGGGGGGATAGTCGAAGTATGATGTATGCAGGATGCATCCGGACCGATTGTGGGAACAGGAAAATGAGACAAGTCACTTCCTGGCCCAAATTCTGCTCATGCATCCCCCACTTCAAGTTCATGATCGAAAGGGATTGTTGTGGTCCAGAAGGGAATTACATCATTTTTTGACAATAACAATCTGTGCTTCCTTGTTTTTCGCTTGAAATCTCTAAATAACTTTCTTCTGTAAACACAAAAGAAGATATTTTGAGAAATGTCAGTGATTTTGTGTCCATACAATGACCAACATTCTTCAAAATCTCTCTTTTTCCGTTCTGCAGAATAAAGTCATAAAGGTTTGGAAGAACATGAATGTTTGGAAATGACGAAAGAATTTGGATATTTGGGTGAACCATTTCTTTAACAACACAAGCGGTTTAAAAAAACGTTAGCAAAATGTTTCTGGATTACATCCTTCAGGTAGACATTCTGGGTGAACATTCCTGAAACCAGGTGAACCTCCAACCCATATTTGTGAAAACATTCCCCAGTAATCCCATTTCAATCAAAGCCTGAAGTTTAATGTAAACCATCTATCCAGAGCCAACACCTCAACAACCAAAAAGTCCCTCCCATCCCCCTCGACCCCACCCTCAGGCACCAGAATCTACTTTCACTTCTAATGCGCCCTGGAACATCTGGAATATTGGGGAATGCTTTTTAAAACAGGAAAAAACCTAACAATGTGTTCTAGCTCTTAAAAAGAGGTCGACTGCAGCCCGCAGACAGGTTTGAGGAACTGGGACCAGTGACCACTCTATGATGTTATAACAGCTGTGAGAACTTAGCCATTTGGCTCGAAGCAGCATGCAAGTGCGTTTGTGTGTGTGTGATAATTCAGTGGCCGCCAGAGGCTATGAAGAATGCACACAGTTGGGTGGTGGCTACACTTTATAAATTCTACATTTCATTTTATTACCCACAATACAGTTCAGGGTATTTTTATTCTGTAAAAGCGCATTCTAATATGCATTTAATGTCTAGGCCTATTTATTGGTATTAAATGCAAAACTAGTATCAATGCAGTGTGTGTGTATGAACAAATATTTAATTTGTCTCTGATCAAAAAGGGGGGTCTTGTTTAACAGTAACAATCATTTAAATTGACTTAATGGCTTTTAGGCAATGATTTTATTTACTAAACCTAAGTGAAATGACCATTTGGTGTTGCCAGTACTAAACACACAAACAAATTAAAGCGTGCAGTCAAAAAAAACTTCTCAAAGAAATCTCTATTATTTATTATAGTATGATATATTATCTATGCAATATATAAAGCTATGGTTTGTCATACAACAATTAATTTGTGTAACTGATTGACCAGACAAACGCTGCACAAATAACATAAAGTGTCATCTTGTAACAGTAATGTCATTTCTATATGTACAACTGTATTTATTGCTAAAATAATAAAATGGAGAAAACACTTACCATGTTTAGTTTTCGTTTGTTGACTTCAGTCGTAGTATATTGTCCGTTTCCCCTAAAAAATAGACGTAACGTTATTTATTAGTTTTTTTTTTTTTTCGTTAATCTGTGCACACACATATATGAGCTAAAAAGTTTTGAGTCTCTTACCTGACTGTGTTAAAACGTACAAAATAAAGTAATCAATGATAAGCGCTCCAGCGGTAGACGTGTCTTCTCTGACAGAGTCAATGCACATCTGCGAGAGCGCCGAGCGCTTATGAGCGCTGTCAGTTTCCGACAGCACGCGCTCAACCAATAAGCGACCGCGTCATTCAGCGAACCAATCAGTGAGGGAGAATTAAAACCAAGCGTTTCTGATCTGTTGACATTTTAACACGTTTTAACAGTAAACATTTATACCGTTTGATAATAATTTCATACTCTGTCTGAGCTACATTTGACTAGAAGTTTCTCATTTTTAATGGATATACAATCCTATTATGATTTTTCCTCATTTTCTGAATTACATTTTTATTTTCAAGTTTGTTATTATTTTAACTTGAACTAATAAACTAAACCAATGCTAAATAAATAAGTTGAGAAGGGGATCTGAGGTCACTTATTTAATACTGAATGCAAAAAAAATGCAGTTTTAATGCCATGTTTCAATCAGCAATATAATTAAATTTTTAGCAGACTTGTTTTAATTAAATGTTCAACTGTTCTAATTTTATTTACCATTTCTTATAATTTTTTTACGGAATTATTTTAACGAGGTGGTTACAAAGATTGAATAGTTGACAGCTGGATCAGTAGGTTTCGAAGTCTCGAGTCCTATGCAAAATGTCCCTCTGAATCTTTTTATATTTAATTTACTATTTAATAAATATTTTATCTCAACACGGTTTATTAGTTTACAGCTAGACCATTTGTTAATTATTTTGAGGTCACTCTAACGCCAGTCTTCCTATGACGCCACCATGTGGTCATTCAAAGAGGTGAGCATGCAGAATAAATCCACTATAAAAGGTTAAACTTTACATGTATAAATTGTCCATGAACAAGACCGACCATAAACAGTTTAAAATGTCTCTTGCATCTTTCATCATCTTAAAATTTGACTGACTTCTGAAAAACTCCTAGAATGGGGCAGGTTGTCGCTTTGAGATGATACCTAGTTAAAGTCAAACAACAAATGTAACCGTCTAAAGTCATGTTTTGAAAATAATTTGCTTTTTTATTTCGTATTTAGCTGAAAAACATGCACTAGACTACCCAAAACCTTTGCATTCTCAATTAACAATTGAGCTACAGAAAACAAGACCCAAACAGAGACACTTCATAAACAAGACACAAGCAGCATAAAGGTTTATGGTACATATCAGCTTTTATTTCCAACAAAATCTTGTATGGTATTTAGACATTAAACCAAAGACTGTCTAAGCTTTTTATAGCTCTTAAAATGTGCTCGGCACTTTCATCTGAAGAATGAATGAAAACAGCCCTATGATCTACAGACAGTGAAAACAAGGCACAAACATTCCACAAAAGAAAAAGATGCTACAGCAACAGGAACAAGAAATGTGTGGACGGATATGAATATTTTACATGTTAGTCAATTTTAGACGGTGTCAAAGTCAAGCTAGTAGACTCTCGAGATGCTTTAGTGGATGAGAAAATGTTACGCTGCGGTTTAAAGCGAAGGAGCCATCGATTTTTATATGGTCCGTCATGCAACGATATACAGTGTGAGCCAGTGATGAAGATTCGGTGCCAAAGTTTTAGAAAGGTGAAGTTTCGTTTGCTTTGTGTGCTCACATCAACTACATCATAAACATTGAGTTTCATAAAATCAGCACATTCGTTGAATCAATGACATTATTTATAGCAAAGTCCTCACCCATCCCGTTATTACTCTGTCAAAAACTAAACCCAAGATCAATAGAAAGAAATATCAGAATATAATCCCGACTCTCATTTCAATCTCATTTTTTTGACTGAAAAAAAACCTCCAAAATAAAATATTTACAAATTGAGAACCGATTTAAAATAAGGTTCAGGAAAGAAGGGCGGTGTGCCGGAATTCAGGGATAACTGGAATTCTGTGAAGTTTCTTTTCCATAGAGTCCTTTATCACAATAAAAACATTTAGATTCTTATAGGTACTTGAAGGCAGTCTTGCATGTCGTGTAGAAATCCGTTGACCAAGTAGTTTACACCCTCCTGGGGAATAACAACAGCATTAGCAAGGTTAGTAAAAGTGAATTGACTTCCAAATGTGAATATTAAAACGTGTACATAATACATCAAGTTTGTACAGAATCTTAACGTTTGTGCATCTTTTCTATCCAAATGTATTAACCTTGTCGTTTTCTTGGCCGCCGTCATTAAAAAAGGCCGCAGTCCTTCAGGTTGTTTTTGATGATGACATCTGTGACGGCGTCGAACACAAACTGTACGTTCTTGGTGTCAGTAGCACAGGTAAAGTGGGTGTAGATCTCTTTCGTGTCCTTTTTCTTATTGAGATCCTCAAACTTGGTCTGGATGTAACTGGCAGCCTCGTCATATTTGTTGGCTCCTGAGTAAAGATTGTACAGAAATACATCACTGCTGTAGTATTTTGTGTAGTGAGATACAGGAGGAGCGAGCCATTTTTTCCTCACAGACCTGAGTACTCAGGAAAGCAGATGGTGAGAGGGCTGCATGTGATCTTCTCCTCGAACAGATCCTTCTTATTGAGGAACAGGATGATGGAGGTCTCGGTGAACCACTTGTTGTTACAGATGGAGTCAAACAGCTTCATGCTCTCGTGCATGCGATTCTAAAAAGCACACACATTGTGTTGAAGGATAATACGACACAGGGGGGCGCTGTTAGCACACTTTTGTTCTCTCAAACTTCGTCGCTGTGACACAGAAGAGATAAACGCACTCACCATCTCCTCATCTTCTGCGAGCACCAGGTCATACGCACTCAGGGCCACGCAAAATATTATAGCCGTGACTCCCTCAAAACAATGGATCCATTTCTTCCTCTCCGACCTCTGACCTCCAACATCAAACATCCTGAAAGACAGAGAGAGAGATCAGCTTGTAAAAGACAGAAAACTGAAAGACAATCAAAAATGACAAATTTGCTTTTTACCAAGCGTGTCACAAAAACAACATGCAGTCTCAAAACATTGTTTGCCAGAACTGGATGTTGCTATGTGGTTGCTAGGGTGTTCATGTGGCATTCGTTCATTAAAGAAGCTTCATAATAAACACAACATTTAGTGTTGTGTTACTGGAGCAGTTTGTAGACCCGTCTGCTCAATCTTCTGTTGACAGTTGTGTTTATTAGCTTTTTGTCATTCTGTGGCAATTTTGGACAAATGGTTGCCATGGTAATAGGACGATGGAACTCATTAAGGGATGACTTGTTTTCCCCCTGTTATTTTGCCCATGTATTACTGCTAATGCTCTATTAAAAGCTAATGAGCAAGAGATGATTTGTTATTTTGATCACGGCAGGGCTGGGTGATGATGTGATCATTGTAAAAATGGCTGCTTGGTCAAAAATACAGCTGCTATAATTTATATAAAATAAAAAGTGATTTCAGAGCATGTAGCCGTTGAAAAAAATAAGTAATATAAATATTACTATTTATAGTTATGTGATTTGTATCATCCTGTGAACTAACAATATTTCTGCCAAATTTCAAATAAAACTATTGTTTCTCTACGTACTTATTTAGAGAAAAGGAAAACTGGAGAAACAGGTCAAAATATCAGAAAAGATGCTGTATTTTTTTTCACCTCAAACACAATTTTTTAGGCTTCAAATACTGCAAAGAAAATAAGTTCATATTCACTTTTAAGCAACACAACAGTAATATTTGTACATGTTTTATGTGATAGTTTTATCACAGTCTTGCTGTCAGTCTTTCACATTGCTGTTGGATGACTGTCACTCCTGAGCTTTGATTTTGTTGAAATTGATCAGACACTGGACCGGAATGGCCACAATACATAGAAATGTTGATCAAGTTCAAATCTGGAATGGTCTTAACTTTTCAGCGATCTCCTCTCCCTTTTTAAAGTCCAAGTGGTGTACCTCATTGATTCTTTCATTAAATACAGTCATTCATGGCACACATTTTGATCACATAGAGACCCGACCATCTCAGTGACTATAAAAGCACATGACACTTTAGAGGCTGCATTAATTCATAGGGATGTACTTTGATCTCCGGAGAGCAATTTAGGACCTGAGTGGAATTTTTGTTAAAAATTTTTTTATTAAAACTGAGAACATAAGATTTTTACATTCATTTATTTACGGATTAATTTATTTGTTTATTGGTACATTTATCCATTTATTTATTTAAACTTAAGTCATTTTCAGCACATTAGTAAATTCTGTGAGGAAAATGTGCCTCGCTCTCAAGCGCTTTCTGCAGCCATGTTGCTTTTATGGTGCCGTTGCCATGGTGAATCGTAGTATCGGAGCTCCATTGATCATGGCTTTTCATAGTCGTGGTGTACGTGCTTAACTCAAGGTGAGCCTGAACTAACTCCAATCAGCTGTTCTGAAACTAAAAACTCAAAGGCTGAATCCGAAATGGCATCCTCAATGAGTAGGTACTCAATTTCATTAAGTACTTACTTAATGAGGGCGAAATGGGTACGTGTACGTGTACGTGTTTTGCCTGAATGGATGCAGTATGATTGCGATCCGGCCGTCGTACACCATACTGACGTGATCATGTGAAGTGATTCTTCTTCTGTTCCTTTTCAATGACAGGTGGCAACTAACGTTTGAGGTGCGTACCCGCCTCCTACTGTACTGGAGTGTGGGCCAGAGATTAGCCATGTGAACAACTTAAGTTATGAGAGACAGGTTACATTAACGCCGTAACATGGGTTTTGTACAAGTAAACGACACATGAAACAAAGCTTTCAATTTTCTTTAAGTACAGCACATTCAGAGCTTTTTGGTTTCGTGTAATATCATTTTTACCTTGTTGGGCTATATGCTTTTGATGAAAGTTAACAATTAAAAGCTTTGTGATTTTGCGATGCGTTTTTTCAGGATAATTTCGGCAATAACAGGCCCATCCACACTTCCCATTGTGAAGAATGATTATGCCATAGCATGTTCTTTTTTGTAACAGAAACATGCTTGACGTAAACTGCTGTGAATTATTCTTTTGTCTGTATTCGGCCTATTGGTTGATGTCTCTCACATAGATATATTGCTCTAATATGCGTTCTATTGTAGTATTAAAAACAACCCGAGTAAATTTCTTCTGTGGTGTTTTTATGTGCCAAGTATGTTTTAACATGGACGTTATCCAAATGGTATCCGACCACACTCTCGTTTAACTTTCACTTTCTCCTTATCTGTTCTTTTCTTTCCGTGTCCATAAAACTTCACCATTTTAACACGTCTCTTCATTTTTCGTTTGGATTAATAAGTCATTTAATTGTAGTTATTAATTGGTTTAGGGCTTATTTGTGTTTTGTAATTATTCGTTTATGAAAGGCGATTAGAAAGTTGAATTGCACCAAAGTGCATCCGTAGAAACCGCCTGATTAAAATGATCTTGTGAATAATTATCATGTATTTTGTTATATCTGTGAGTTAAGCAAATAAATAATATTGTAAAGGGCAAATATACAAATAAAACACAAATGTAAATAAACTGCTGAAAATAAGCTCAATATTAATGCTTCGTATTTAAATACTATGAATTAAAACTATGCACAATATAAAACATGGTCAATATAAGAACAAATCAAGGTCAATATTATGTTACATTAGCTTTACAATAACTAACAACATGTTTAATTGTACATGAAGTCGGCTGAGACTGTTTTGCGGACTGTGCGTGGTATTCTGTCCCGTGGGCTCATGGGATATAGAGCATCTTAAGTATCCGTCGCTGAGGGCTTCAGAATATAGGCGTAACCAGTAAGCCATCTGGGAATTTCTTGCCTACTCTTTTGAATACTGATGATTCAGATAAACTATTCTGTTCATTTACAATTTTCTCCCACTACACGTAGATAAGTAGGCATATTCAGACGCAACATTAGTATACACACGTCCAAATCTCACGAGAAATAGTCCACCACCCGGGTATTTCTCGCCTTCTGTTTTGTGAATACTGACGATTCGGATATACTATTCGTTCTCCTACTGTTTTTTGCCTACTACATAGTAAGGAAGTATGCCACTTCGGATTCAGCCAAAGGTTCACATTGTAGTGTAAATCACAACTCAGAGTTCACATTTTAACTCTTGTGTTGGTTGAAGCTCCTTATTGAAACGGGCTGGTGAACTATTTAAAGTTCATTGATTTGTGTACACATGACAAAACATGAATATAAAAAAGGTGTTTACAAAAAAGCATGAAACATCTCTTACTTGAAGTGCAGATCTTTAAAAGTGAAATGCGTCTCCACAATCCCAGTGGTCTTCACTCTGGTCCTCAGAACATCCTGCTGGGTGGGAATGTAGCTCGCTCGTCCTATCCTATCCAGATCATTTAGATAACTACACAAACAAACAAACACGCATAATTAGCTCACTCACATAAACAGCGCAGATAAAAGTACATAATCATTAACACAATCTTGACAAGAACATTCAGTCAATCATCTGAGCGTGCTGTGTGTCTTCATTCATCTCACGCTGTGCGACAAAAAGTCTTATGTTAATATTCATACCGTCTTTGCTGATTTGTGTGATTTAACATCTGCTTTACTGTCGGATAAGGTTAGTTTACATAGCTTTGTCTTGTCAAAGTGGAATACTGCTTACTGTACGGGTACCCAAACCTCTTGTCATGTAGATTATTTAGCACATTTCATTAGTAAATTAACATATTTATTTATTACATTAATAATTAGTATTATACAGTTTATTGTAATGTCACTTTTCAATTTGAATATTTATTAACTCTTGAAAATAACACTAATATTTTTTACGTCACTTGTAATGTTTTTACTATCCTCTAGGGGGCGTACGAACGCCCTGAGTTCACAAACTCCATATTGCATGCTGTAGAGATATAAGATTGTATACTGCCTTCATAAAATACATTTCAATAAACAAAAAAATATCACTGTTTTTATCTGTGTTTTTGGTATTTTTTAAATATATTTGTTTGTATTGTGTAAGGTAACTTGAGAAGCTTCTTAATGATAATAATGATAATAACAATTATTATTATAAAAGAGTATGGTAACAAACAAGCTGGGTATTCTATGCACACAGAAAACCATGCATACCGTTTTTAAACACTTGCATAGTACTATTTCAAGTATGCATTCTCTGTGGTGTATAAATGAGTAAGTGTGAGGAATTAAACTGAGCCGGATGGTTTTGATTTCCTTAAGAGCTCTCAGCAAAGTAACATCTGCTAGCGTGGGGAAGTAGACTTTGACTGCAAGCCGTAAATAGTCTTATTAGCTCAGTGATCCGTTGCACACAGGCTGCGTGCCCATGCGGTTTGCTAACCGCGAACATTTCTATGGCAACCCTGGGTTGACCTTTCATACGTTTTGCTTCAGACTGAAAAATTAGGTCATATTGTACAACACGAAAGGCGAAATCTTAGAAATTGCTTTTGCTGCCAACTCAACAACAAAAAAAGTCTAGACGGGGTGATAGTGTACAGTGGTAATGAGAACTACAGAGAATAAGGATTAAACTAAATGTGGAAGTGAAACATCAGGACAAATTACAATAATGAGACGTTTGGGGATGTGCAGTGTGTTGTCAAATAGCAGTGACTCTAAAAACTGTTGTTAACACTTAACAGTAAGGTTGTGTTTGTTAACACGAGTACATAAGCCGACAACTAACAATGAACAATACTTTGACTGCATTTATTAATCTTAGTTAAGGTTCATTTTTGCCTTAACTAACACATTTTAAAATCTAAAGTTGTAACTGTAAATGCACAATGAACTAACATGAACAATTGTGATTGTATAACATTTTTGGGAGGATCTATTGAAAGAAATGCAATATAATATACAAAACTATATCTTCAGAGGTGTATAAAGACACATAATTACAATATGAAGCGTTATGTTTTTATCACCTCAGAATGAGGTATTTCTATCTACATACACGGCGGGTCCCCTAGCATTGCATTCACCATGTTGTTTCTACAGTAGCCCTAAATGGACACACTGCTCGTTTCGTAAATACCTTATCTCCTTCAGAAAAGATGCGAAAATGTGACAAAATCTTAGTTGTGTTTGTTTAAATAGGGAGTGGTTAGGGGTGGAGATAGCCGTTGGTTGCAATTCGCAACCTCACCACTAGATGCCGCTAAATTTCATACACTGGGCCTTTAACACAGAATAATAAATGGCAACTACATTGCTTATTGTCAGTTCATGTTAGCAAATGCATTTATTTATGTATTTATGAGTAAATATATTTTGTGATATTTAAGGTCCTACGTTGGTTTATGGAATGTCCAACAACAAGTTTACGTACATACACGGTGTAAAAACACATTCATTTTCTAATAATAGGCCGTTATTATTACCTTACTTCTTGACTGTCTCTCAAATGATTCGTTCAGCGATTCATCGGTCTAATCCCCTCCTTTCTGTCAGACGACTATGATCTGATTGGTCAGATGGTCTAGTCTGCTGTGATTGGTCTACCACGTACAGTGTCGCAAATGGAACGTAGGCGGGCATTACACGGAGTGACGCAGATCCCACCCACAACTGAAATTAGAACGACAGACGACTCGTTCGCGTGATTCAGAGTCGACTTCCTTTTTCCAAGCTATTATCTTTTCTATTCGTTCACTTTCAGCTTTACAACTGCTTATATTCATACACAGCAACATTACACACTGCATGAAATGTAATTTTAAGGAAATTGTAATATTAACTTTTTAACAAATGTAAACTTATTGTAAAGCGTTACCAAAATGTCTTGACATAATTTGCGCAAATATATATATGTATATGTACATGTTCAAAGTCCATGTACATGTACATGTACATGTACATTACATACACACACACACGTTTGTCTTTGGCTTCTTATGCTCCATACATTCCATTAAGCATGCACCAACTTGAGTCTTCAACAGTCTTTAGAAAGACATGCAGAAATGTGCCCATGGTTACATTCTCATTACAGAAATCTTCACATCTGTTCCCCATGGTATTTCTGCATACACTGTATAAAACAGCTGCGATATCTTGAATATCGCCGTTGTCCTTCTGAAACCTCATATGTCCACGTTTTTTTAGGAAATGGAAAAACAGTAGTTTTTCAATGATTAGATACGGTGTTATCAAAGTTGACAAGACATTTTTAGTACTTTTATTGCTTAGATATTTGCAAAACCCAGTGACAAACATAACAGACCAATAATAATGACTTCCGACAAAAAATTAAAATGACAAAATACGGACATGCGAGGTTTCAGAAGAACTGCAGCGATTTAAAGCATCAACACCAATGAAGTGGCAATCCTTCAGTTCAAATATATTCATTCATTGTAAGCTCATCTTATTTGTACACCTTTAAGGTTTAGGGGTGGATTTTTATCGCATTATTATCACATTTTTTTATGAACCACATTGGACAAGATTATTCAAATGAGCCCCATCATGAAATAGTTCTGAATCTCCGGGCGATCACACTGGGTAACAATGTTCAATATCTGTTGCTAGCAACAACCGAACATTTTATGAATTTAATTTTGAACCAACCGCCCTGAACGACTTTTTGAAAAGACATGAATGAAAAAATATTTGAGAACTAAACACATAATTCCTAACGTTTAGAGTCATTAATAATACAATCAGAAATGAGAACCAAAAACAAGTACATTCCGCTGCTTATTTCCCAAAATGCCTTTTTCCCCCAGCAGTGGTTTAAATGGGTGATTTAAGGAAGATGTCATGTGATGGGCACAGAGCTCCGGGATCTTCATCTGTGTAGCCTGAGGTTTGTGAGGGACCACATCTGCCATAGCAACATGCACTTACAAGAGATATCCCCATATAAAGATCATCCTTCTCTGATCTTCTTCATGAACATTATTGACTGGAAGCAGTTCTTATGCAAACTGCTTTGACGTTCATAAGAATTCAGTAAAATGCTTTGTATAATTTGTATCTGTATGAAAGCACCAAACATCAGAGAGCTGCATCATCGAGTCATTAATGTGTGTGTGGTCAGCGAAGGTCTGTGTGTGACGATGATCCGGCTAACAACAACAGATGGATTTGCCATTGCAAAGCCCTGCTTGAGCTTGGCACGTTTCATGAGTGCGCAACTAAAACACAGTTTAATTCAGCCTGCATCTCGCGGGAAAGCAGTTTTTTGTATATTACAGACATTTTTTTACAGAAATGTCTGTGAGAGCAATATAATATAGCAAAAACTAAAGAGCCAGGCAGCAGATTACAGGGATTTTATGGTTTTGGGTTAAAGGGATCATTTATTCATCCTCATGTTGATCAAAACCTGTGTATGACTCTTTCTTCTGTGCAGCACAAAAGAAGATATTTTAAGAAATGACTTCAGAATGGTTTTGTGCACATTCAATTAAAGTGTGTTGTTTGGTTACCAACGTTCTGCAGAAGACCAAAAGTCATACAGGTTTGAAATGACATGGTGAATAAACGTTGACAGAATTTTCCTTTTTGGGTGAACTATCCCTTTAAGGGGTGTTTTTAGACATAAAATGATGTGTGATGATTTAACCATTGCTCAATGACTAACAGCCTTGAATGGTTAAATCCACAGCAATACGATTAAACATCCTCGTAGCTTCCAATGAGATACATTTCATTTTTTTGAGCCAAACTAGAACATGATCTTCAAATATTCACAGTATTCATATTTTTGAGCGCGTAAACTGAAAACCGCCCGTCTGCGAGTGCATGTTCACTTACTAAGCAGCAGAGTCGTTGAGCTGATATTCTCTGGCGCGAGCGAAACAGCCCTGCACGCCTCCGTCAGCCCAGAGTCTGCGCATCACATTGGCCAGATCATCGGTCAAGATTCCCTGCTCCTCTGCTGCCGCCGACAAAGCAAACAGCTGCCGAGCATCGTCCTGTGCAAACACAAAAACGATATGCTGAGAATGGGGGTGCAAGTTCAGTGAGAGATACGGTAACACTTTTTAGGCCAAGCACTAACATAAAAAGTGCCGCTGTTGTACAATGATCCAGTAATGGTATCAAACAGTAATACCGTAGATATCTCCATTTCTTTTTTTCTTTATCTTTTATCCGGTGCAATAAGGCAAAGAGAACAACCTTTGGCCTGTTTATATTTCACTATTATTTTATTTTTACAGATGAGGAAACAATTAATAGACCATTCAAAACGTTATGCATTTCTAGATGTGTTATGATCATTGCAGTCCAGTGTCTGTTGAATTTCAATGTAAGAGAATGACAAGATGCATGAAAAGTGCCAGTATGCATGATATCATTTACCCAGTATGCATTAATCTGAACTGCAGATGTGTGCAACACATTTCACCTGAACATCAGAAATAGCTCTTTAAATTATTTATTGTTAGAATTCCACAGTGATGTCTTTGTCTAGGTGTGCAGTATTCTCACCAATCTTCCAGGCTCTCCGTAGTCGATCTTGAGGTTACTCATGGCTTTAATAATAGCCATTATTGACTGAATGGTGTTGCTGTACACCACGGCTCTATATTGCTTGCATTCATCTTCTGAGTAGCCATCTTCGTGAATGATTCTGAAGAAAGGATGAAACATACCAGTTTAAGAAACAACCGGCAGAGAACGTCAATGTCATCGACTGATGCTGAGATTTAAAATAGGGATGAACAATATAACTGACCACATCTGTTAAATCCTAATGAATAAATGTAAATGTTAAAGGTTCAAAACACAATGAAATATAATGATCTACAATAAATACATCATACAATTATAACATTAATAACGGAATATTTATAAAGACGAGGGTTATAAATACACAGTCCTAGGTGTGATGGTGAAAGTAATATTGTGTGTATGTGTCAAAATAGTGATTTCTGATTGGTCACTTTGAAATATTATTGCATATTTTACTACATTAACCTTATTTATTACATATAAAATAAAACCCACTGCTAGCTAGGCAAAAGAAATGCTAACAACCAGTTCCAAGTTAAAAAACAGCAGGGCAGCCCAGAAAATAAATGGATAAAAGCGTCTGCCAAATGACTAAATGTAAATGTAAAATAAATACATGGGTGTAATTTATGAGTATCATTAGTAGATGGATAGTGCTTATTAGTAATGGGCGATATAAACGATACAAAATTGGCCTACGATAGAGATTTTAATTCTATTGCACTAATTCTATCGCGATAATGCATGTTGATGACGTAATCTACCCGCGAAATTTAGAGCCACGAGCTGCAGCCGGCTGCAACGAATCATCATATTCGTCATCTTGAATAAACATGGCTGAAAGCGTCAGCGAAACTGAGGAGCTCGTGAAAAAGACCGGTGCAACATCTATTATTTGGACTTGGTTTGGATTTAAGCCGTCCGACGAGCAGCAGAAAAATATACTCGGTAGAGTGTGTGGGGCAAAAGTTCCAGCTAAGAGCGGTAACACGACTAATCTGTTCTACCACCTCAAAACTAAACATGTCGTTGAATACCAGCATTGCCAGGCAATGCAGCCAACCGCAAGATCCAGTACGAAGAACGCAGGTTTGAAATATGTTTTTATTTAAAGTATCTGTGCATTTACACAAAATAATTTTCTTTGCCTAATTAATACTGGAAGTATTTTCAGTACAGTGTATGTTCCTTAACTAAAAAGACACCAGTTTTTCTGTTCTCTGCAACTTGGGTGGCATTTAAGAACCAAGGACTTAAACTAAGTATAGTGCCTTTTAGAAGGAAATACTTTTATATTCATCTGCAACATTTTGTTGTATAATTACAGTTTTGCTTTTGCACAATAAATGTTCTCAAAACGACATACGTTTCTTTATTTCTATAGCAGTTTGGCTTTCCTAAGGGTCTGTGTAACCTGTTCTGAAATGGTTCTATTATAATTTATATATCGCAATATATATCGTTATCGCAAGAGGCTGCAATGTATATCGCAATATGGATTTTAGGCCATATCGCCCATCCCTAGTGCTTATTAATAATGAACAGGAGGAGGAGTGTTAGAGAAACCAGCGCTACACCACAGGGCCTGTGAGGAAGATCACGCTGCATGGAATGTGACTCATCACGAACACTCAAACAGTTTCTGTGCACTCATATTTTTGTATGGCATCAGTGACAATGGCATTGTTATTTGTAAATAGCTAAAGCAATATAAATGCTGTGCAATTTCTGTGTGGAGGTACATATTTCCGACGCACATATTCCCAAAAATGCCTAGATTGTGTGTTGTTGTATTCTTTCTCTTGCACATGAATGTAGTTTGAAAACCGTATGCTAACCGCAACACACTTAGCCTCCTACAGATCACACACTTTCACAACTCAATTAAAGGGGCAGACACGAATAAGCATTCAAGAAAACAAATAAAACAAACTCGCTTAAAACAATATTAACCGCTCCTACTACACATAGTTTGTATCATTTAAATCACAGTCTGTTGCAAAACCGAGTGAGCTAACTACATAGGGGGCATTTTGGGGCATCAAAGATACACAGCTAGTTCTTATTCACAGTATGGTGTTAGACAAGATACCTCGGTTCAGCCATTTATTCTAATCTAATATGCATCTTTTGCAGAGAAGGCAATCCCAGAATGCACCAGCTCAGCAAACAAAAGTAAGGAAGAAGGTATTCGAACGATTTAACTTACTTCATCTGTTTCACAATGGTGCTTTTTCCTGATTCTCCAGCACCTGCAAAGAAAAAAAACAGTTTGTATCAAAATGCAGAGCAAGCAATTGAATAAATAAAGTCCAAACTCACAGGATGGATCTGTAAAAATACTTGATAGAAAACGCATAGTTCTGGTCCTGGGTGATGATTGGTTCATGCAAAAATACATGCTTCATTTATTTCAATGACAATTTGTGTCAATTGTATTATGCTTGAATTAGTTTTAAAACTTAAGGGATTCGAGGCTGTGCTATATTGTGAATATAGTCACTCGGTTGTTTGTCTGTCCTTTAGGTGCAGAAGGGTTTCACAGACTGAACTCTCCAGTACAACCATGGCCCAAACAAGTCTTGCAGAGCTTCCCTGTGAGCTACAATGTTCAATGTGTGAAATATCACCTAAGGGTGTGTGTGTGTGCGCGTGTCGAAGCTTCTAGCGCAGGCTCTCCTCATTGATTTTTTGGCTAATACTGCTTACTGACGCTGTGCCAAAACACCAAAACAAAAATCGGCTTTTTGATGCTGTGTGGATGCCAGATGTGTTGATATCAGGCAGACTGTGAATATGTGAAGGGTCCGAGATCAGAAAAAAACTATGCGGATGGTTATTACGTCATAGAGTGAAGAACAATAACGGTCCTAAGAACAGCTTTTAATGGTTTTGGCTTAAACATCACTGAGAAAGCAAGAATCATATAGCTCTGTTTGGTAATTATGAAATTATTTTTAGTGGACAGATATGACGGATTATTCCGGGATACAGTCTGGGAAGAAGAACATTGATGCTATATAAAGAGATCTTAAATGCTTTCCTGTGGCTCAGTGGTTAGAGCATGGCGCTAGCAACGGCAAGGTCATGGGTTCCATACCAGGGGATTGCACATAGATAGAAAAAAATGTATATAGTACAATGCAATTTGGATAAAAGCGTCTGTCAAATGCATAAATGTAAATGGAGAGCAAAAGATGCCCCAAAATCAAATTAGAAACAAACGTGCAAATATAAAATTTTAAATGTATTTCTATAGCACTTTTTACTTAGCTTTATACAAATATTTTATCCACACAGAAAAAAAGAATAAAGAAAAACTATAAAACAAAGAGAATTATAAAATTGCCGATGTTAAATATCACCATTTTAGTTCCACTGAAGTAATTTTTAAAGGAAAATCGCCCCACAAATGGCTTATATATATATACTAATATATATACTAAAATACTTATACAGTGTATATATATCTGCAGAAATAGTATTTTTATATAAGTATTTTAACACTGACACAATGCATCAGCCCTATGCATCACATAATGTTTTATTTGTTGCACCGATGCAAGGCAGCTGATCTCACATTTATACCCTTATCTGGAATTCTGGATTAATAATTTACTTTTATGATTACCTTGACAATATTACGACTGTACTTATGTATTGCCCATTGTACTTTGAACAATGAAAAAACTGCCTTAGGAAACGCGCATTACCACTGACCTCCCAGTGCAGTAACCCAGGAGACGAGACTTCCAAGAGCCGCAGTTCATGCCGCCCCCAGAGATCTGCTTTACCATGCTAATAAATACTAATGGCTAAACGAGAAAGTGGCAATAATTGATTCTTAAGAGACTCTGAGAATAACAATTCAACTGTTTATGCACAAAGCCCGGCACGCCACAGAGGCCAAAACTGTGTAATTGGAGACAATGGGTGTGATTTAATGCACACTGGACCTATTAAACAACAGTAAATGTTTTTAAGCTTATTAATTTGTTGCAGCTTTCCGGCGCATATGAAGAGTCGAGTACAAGCTCAGGTGGCCATATCTGCGATAAACAGATTATTTTAAACGAATAACATCCAATTAAGAAAGAAAGAAAAATAAAGTAAGGAAAGAAGAAAAAAGTAAGGAAAGAAAGAAGAAAGGAAAGAAATTGAATAAGGAAAGGAAGAAGAAAGAAAGTGAAGAAAAAGGAAAGAAGGAAAGAAGGCCCAAGGGAAAGAAAATGAAAGGGCCCCGAAAGGAGAACCGGGCCCCCCGGGAGGAAAGAGAAACTGATTTTTGGCTGGTTTTTTTGCCTCTGTCCGTCTCATCAGCATCAATGATTCTTAATGAAACCCTCCGTCAGAGCTGGTGGACCAAAGGCAACATGACATCCTCATTCCCAGAGAAAGAGAGTAGAGCCAACACTACATGTGTCCACCACATCACAAAATATTCCTTATGTAACAGAGAGTGATGCTAAAAGACAGTGATGCAATACACTTGTTTCAGATACAAGCACATGAATGTTACAGAGACACCTGTGAAACTACGACAGGGTCTCTCTAAAATGGAAAAAACACATTCTTAACATTTTTAACCAAATAAAGGTTGTAAAATTATTTTAGCTTGCACACACAAAGAAAGCACTAAAACTTTAAACATGGTTTTATTTTAGTGAAAGTGTAGTAACCTTGTTTTTTATTTAACCAGTGCTTGTTCTTGTTCACAAATATCATGATTAAATATAGTTACTCTAGTAAAACAGACCTCGGTTACTTTGTGGATAAAGAATTTTGACTATAAATAAAACAAAAAAAAACTACTTTTACTACAGTTAAAACACGGTTCATTTTCATTAGGGATTCTGTGGCCTCACTATCAAAGGCTTGATATTACAAAAAGATTCTACAGGAAACCAGCAAACTGAGAATTTCACATAAAATCAGTCTAAAAAAAGTATTTCGTTGTTTTATGAATTCTATTCTATTCTATATTTCAGATTTTCCATAAAACAAACGGATTAAAAAAAAAAACGTGCTCCACATGGGCCTAGTTTAGTTTTTTGCATCAGGTTAAGCTTCTCCCCTCTTTTTTTTGTGACCGTGGTGTAATTGAGGTCTTACGTAGTGGTCCGACATCTTCCCTTTCGTATTCCTTACTACAGACTGTGGCTTTGCAAACCATACTAATGTTGAAAGATGAAAGAGTGAGCTATGCTGTACCAGACATTCTCCCTGAAGGTAAAATGACTGAGAAAGAACAATAAGAATGGATAAGTGGAGAAGAAGAGCAGAAAATACACAGAAGTAGTGTTGTCAAAAATATCGATATTTCGATAAGTATCGATACTGAAATATCTGAACGGTACCAATACTAATTTCCCGAAGTATCGATACACCGATCCTAGCCGAGCTGTCACTTTCACTTATCTCCAAAGGCGCGTTGACAAACACCACACGTGACCGCAGTGCCTGTCACGTGTCTCGTCTCATTCGCTCTGGTTAAATAGCAAAAGTGAAGTGAATATAAATATGGCGCGTGCTTCCGCAACCGGCTTTGGTTGATAAAGAACACAGCAGGAGTGCCATCTGGAAATATTTTGGATATGAAGCAAATGAACATGGAAAGCCGAAGGACATAAACAAGCCAATATGCAAGAGTTGCTACAGAGCAGTGCTAACAAAAGGCGCTAACAACTAATATAGCAAAGCACCTGAAAGACAGACACCCGGATCTATATAAAACATTTCAAGAGATTGGTAACTGTTCTTATTTTAACATTACTGAAACATTAACCAAGATGGCCTAGTATTGTTGCTGATATGAGTGTTGTCTCGTTTTTTCACCGTAATTCTTAAAGTTAATATAGTCCGACTGATGAATCTTTAACTGTGAATCTTTAAATACTTTAATGTGGTCAAATGTAAATTAACTTGTGCTTAATTAACTTAATTCAAAAAATGATTACTTCCGTAATTTGTCTTCATGTCGATCCAGTGAGCATTGTTTTCGCGTGTGATGCACGGTTGCGTGTGTGGATCGGTGATATGTGAATCCGGCATTAAAATCTGTTCATCAAATATGTTATGTATTAACCAGCATTATGAACGATGAGCAATGCTACAACATTTTAAATGACAGTATGTAATAAAAATACAACGGATCATGTTTGCTCTGGTCCAATGAAAAAAAATATTAACAGATAGAACTTTGGATTTTAATTAGTACATGTATTAGTAAATGTTAGTTTAAATTAACTTTTAACTAAGATTAATACATGTTTTGGAAGTATTTTTCACTTTTTTTTACTTGCACTTTAGGCTTTTGAACAAGTGCATTCAAGACCTCAAGACATTTTTGTTCATGTAAAATATACCTCATTGTCATGTTCTAGACTTGTTATATTTATCTTTAAATAATAATAAAAAAAATTACCCCCTTAATGTTGTGGCAGTTTTTTTCTCCGTGGTATCGAAAATGGTATCGAATATTGATATTTTTCAAGGTATCGTATCGAAGTTAGAAATTCCAGTATCGTGACAACACTACACAGAAGTAAAAAAAAATCAAAGATTAAAATATATATACAGTAGGCAACACACAAATCCAGGCCTTACCAACCAAGTAGATGGCGACTTATATAACTGATGCGTCAGCATATTTTGAGCTGAAGTGTTTGGCAAAACTACTAGATAAGCGAATTTTTACATTAGAAAACTCACCCACACGCTACGACATTCTTTAGCTGTCAGCTGAGTCACCAGAAGAGAGAAAACGGGTTCACGGTTTAATTCACACAACCCAAATACATACACGGCACTCGGTGCACTAGGATTTATAAAGACCACCAGAGGAACAGAGGGGAAATAATCTATCACACCTGATTGTCAAGTGCAACATGCATAGGATACAGTACCTTAAACAAATTACACAAATGTGTATATATGTACATACTGTGCACATATTAATATAACAGTATAGTATAATATTTTCGTCAATGCTAGATCTTTGCCATCGGATTGGTGTGTCCTGGGTTTTATGGGAACTGTATTGACTATTGCTTAGGTCAGAGCTACTAGCCACGTTTGATCTCTGCTGGCTTGGGTTATTTAAGACGGATTATTACTTCACTGCGTTTCAGGTTTGTACTTTTCTTAGATAAGACATCAATCGAGGATTCATTTTCAAAGGCACAATAAACATCCAACAAAAAAACAATTACATTTTTAGTCTGTATTTCTGTCAAATTGCCAAATGTACATGTGTCGAATTTGCCCATGTGATGAATAACAAACAATGTTGCCGCCTATGGTTTATAACAACCTTACTGTCAGAACAGAAGTGTGTCTATAATGCCGTCTAGACGGGCAGCTTAGGTTTTAGAACAAAGCAATATTTAAACAGAACATTTTAATCATAAACTGGCCGGGCTGTTAACTGATTAAGAAGACACAATGCCGAACAGATAAAAAAGTATTTCTAGGTAAGAGAGAAGTTCAGGTGTCCCTGTGGATCAGAGGAGTAATGATGCGTGCAGGGCCTGAGGAATCAAACCTGTAGGGAAAGCTTAATTACAACTTGGGCTCTTGCTTTCAAACTCTCGACCAGACTTTATTTTCCTTCCGTAATTCCCTCTTTCCCAATTCTTTCAGCATTGAAACTGCCGGCGGCTCTCAGCACGTCCCAGAGTTCTCAGGGGTTTCTCTCTGTTTTTATCACTTTTTGTACTCCGACGCATGATAACAACATTGCTCGCTTCTCACATTTTTAAACCAACATTCAACCAGTGCTGTGTGTATTTTAACAACAGAATGCTTATTTTACTGAATTGAGTATTATGAGATGAAAATATGTCACAAACTGCTATACTAAAATATTTGAACCAATCTCACATCAGAGACATACAAAATCATATTTTTTATAAATGAGCTGATCAACGGGTGACCAAAATATTCCAGATTAATGATGATAGCGTTATATTATTATAGATTATGTTTCAAAGTAAAACGAATTTGGTTATTACCGCCAAAAAAATTTCATCATTTATTCACCCTCATGTCATTGAAAACCTTTGTGTGACTCTTTCAAAATATCTTTTTGTTTCACAGAAATGTCTTTGTGGTTTTGTGTCGATACAACAGAAGTCAATGGGGTCCCAGTGTTGTTTGGTTACCAACTATCTTCAAAATAATGCATAAGAAAGTCATACAGGTTTATAATGACATGATGGTGAGTAAATGATGAAAACATTTTCATTTTTAAGTGTACTATCCCTTAAGCATCACTCATTCAACTTGTGCCAACAAATAACACATGAACTACACAGCTACAGTCACTTTTCATTTCTTACAATCCTTCAAATAACAGCACATAGTGTGAATTATATGGAAGAGTATCAAGAACACAGTTGACATCTCTCTATAATTAAATACAGTGTCATATTTTTCACCATGTTTAAAGGTTGTGAGTCATGCACGTAATGACTGCAGTATTCAGAAACACAGGAGGTAGTTTTTCACATCATTTCTGCCTTTATAGTTTAGAGCAAAGGCATTGACTTCCACTGTGCCACAGCACCGTAGTCTCAGGATTCAACTTAAATTCTAATGTTGCACAGGTAATCTGTACTTCCGTAAAGCATTCACGACTGGAAAAATGAAGATTAGCTTTCAAAAGCACCAGCGAAAAATGCTGGTCAAGCAAGTTGTGGTAAGTGACTCACAGAAAGCAATTTCAAAATCATAAAATTACAGAAGTGCAATCAGCAGAAGGCTGTGGGCCGGTTTTATAATACGGATAACAAAAGTTGTTGCTTAAAAGTAAGCAGAGGCTGTGCTTTATCATGAATGAATCAAGTCTGAAGGACAGGCTTTTTACCTGAAAATTATGATAAAGCACTTTATTGTTCCGTATTACAGCTCCGTATTGTACTTTGATAAAAGACAAGGCACTTTAATATTAAGATACTGTAAGGTACTTCCAAGTATTAAAAAAAGGGTTAAAATGAAATAGTGTTACAATGTTTTTGATATACTGCATACTATGTAAGAAATGTGTTGATCCTTCAAGTTATGTTAATACAACCTGATCTCACAAGAAAACGTAACCATTTTGAGACGGCGATTTTGAATGAATTCGTACAATGTGAAACGTACAAAACGGCACAATTATTAGAAAAAAACAAAAATGAAGCTCCGCCCCTAAATCGAACATCTATGGGGCGAAAGCAGACCATACAAAAACATTGAATTTGAACGAAATTGTGCGAATTCATACGAATTATACACCTCGTAAAATACTTCCGAATTGCCATTAAAATTGCAATGCTGCATCACACAATATCCTTACGCAATTGAAAAAACGTTTGCGCGTGTCTTTCGCATCCGCAGTGTCTCGCGCACTAGTGTTTACGTCGGTTCACGCTTCCGGCAGCGCTTTGTGAGTGTGCAGCGCGCTGTTGAACAGCAGCGGACCGTACCACAAGTTAAGTATAGCAATTGCAAGTTCACATTATGTTATTTTAAATACATGCACAGGCAAACCTCTAAAAATGGAACATCTGTCTTTTACATATGTGCAATATTAGCATTAAACATGATGTTTCTCTGAAGGCTATGAGGGTTCAGTCAGTGTAGGAAGGAGGATTGACAGTGTGATTTGATCGCCACCTCTGCTACAGTTAAATTCCACAGCTCTTTACTTTGCACCGGTTTTTTACATTTTTGTACTATTACTGCCTGTCAGTTGAGTTTGTGACAAAACATTTTGCATCGTTTAAATATTGTTTCTTATACTGCATAATATAATTCATTATAATAGAAGTTTGAAGGTTGATTTTAAAATGCCTACATTTTTTACAATTTGTGTTTTTAAGGTGAATAAGAGACACTTTTTCCCTATATATTTCCTCATTGAGGATTTCTTTCAAAGTCTCGTCCCGTGGGATAAGTGTCTTGTCACACCCCTACTGTACATTTACAGTCATTACACAGTGTTGGCATCTCTTCACAAGCTCGACACAGAAAGCGACTTCCTGTTCCAGTTTAAAGAAAAGCGAGGCAAACCTCCAGGTAGTGATCCTATCTGCCACAGAGGCCAAGTGCTTTTCCTGTGCTGCTCTATCATCAATGAAGTGTGTGTATGTGTGCGTGTTTCTTCCAGTGCTGTAGGGCGTTTTTAATAACAAGAACAATCTAAAGGTCAGCAGCTCCTCTCTGTTCCCTATTAGAAAAGCATACGTCTCTTGAATAATGAATGATGACTAGCAGTGGTGTAGTCCTACCAAAAAAAGTGGTGTACTACGCTATTACCACAGACCCCAAATTACCATTATTGACAATGACATGACAATTATTACAGTTAAAAATGCCATTTATTCATAATTCTTCACTTATGCTTTAATTTGAAGTTTTGGCCTTGGAAAAAAACAACTAGTTGGAAGAGGTTGATAAAAAACAGGCGTACTGTTGACCACTGTACAATATATTAACAAACCATATATTAACACATCACATTGCCTACACAAAATCATGTAAAAAAACATATCGTTATGGTCAATTTCATATTTTTTCACAAAACGATTCTATTGGTCAGTCCCCATGTGGGTCTGTTATTTTAACAAATTATTAACCAATCTATGTGTTCAAAATAGATTGAGAGCAAATTTCTTAACTCCATTGGACACTTCAACTGTCTGAGAAGTCTCGTAAGTCCACCTCTTCTTCACTCCGCGGGAGCCTCTCGGCATTACGTCTCTTGATTGAAAGTCGCAACGAATCCTTGTCGAGCAACACATATGAGTTATTGATGTATTTTAAATATCTACTTATTACTAAGCTTATTATACACGTGCATTGAAGTTTTGAAATGTATCTAATATAATACTTGAATTGAATTAAATGTTTTGGATACCTAAATAATAAATAGTTAGGTTAAATACATTTGAGTAGGACTGTTTTGTTAAAAACCGATAGCTGTAATGCTTCGGTGCAGAAGGAAGCCTGTGAGCCACAAAGGTAAGTTTGCGAGCAGATTAGGCTAATTTCCGACTATTAGACAGCTCATCGTTTTTGTATTGTATCACTTATAGTTCTTAAACCTTTAAAATAGAGTTTAGGAAGATGTATGTAACCACAGTCGTTAGCTTTTGTTAACTATTGAAGCCTTTTCTCTTGTCAAGAGGCTCAACGCGACCGCCGACTTTATTTGCGTGCAGATTAATTTCCGACTATGAGACAGCCTAGTCAGTTTATAGTTTTATTTAGGTATTGCATAACTCAAAGCTCTAACGTTTAAAATAGAGTTTAGGAAGATGTATATAACCACAATCATTGGCTTTCATTAGCTCTTAAAGCCTCGTCTCTTGTCACAAGGCTTAACGCGACCGCAGACTTTGATGAACACTGCTGGCAGCAGCGACGTCTGTGTCCGTACCATTCTTACCAATGACAGCGTAATCTCGTATCTCCCTGCTCCCAAGTCATAAACCTTGTATGTCCGATTAAACATGGTTTTGGGAAAATTTTGTTTTAATGTTGGTACGACAGTATATGATAGCATTATAAGGTATAATACCAAATTTAACGATACAATGTTTAATAACTCAAAAAAAATATTAATTTCCTGAAAAATAATGGTTTTGGAGATGCGAGGATTCCGCCCGACAGCGACGATATGCAGGATTTTACTTGGTACATATACAGATGTAGCCTAACTGCCAACAGATCTCTGTTTGAATACTTGATAAAAATACTTGAAATAAAATGTACCTAATCTTAAATGTAGAATAAACGCAACGAGGATGTTTAAAACAACTGTAAAGAGAATGAGGATACAGAGATGATTCTGACTTGTGAGCTTTTAACAGTAGGGCTATGGAAGTGCTTTGCTTCATTTTCGTCGCGTGTCATTTAAATATTAGCCTTAGCAACGATTAAAGGGATCAAATTGTGCAAACATGTGTTTTTCTGTGTGTTATAAGTTGCCCATGCATGTATTAGACACGTAAAATTGCAAAAATTTCCAAGCGAATGCTCACTCAGACCTGCCTGAAACGCCTCGTGTAACCACACCCCTACAAATCTACGTCAGTTCGTGGAATGATTTGACTAAGACCGCCCGAATGTATTCGCAAGTAAGCGTACCTGTCAGTAGAATTGCTTTGGAACCTGATGTTCCAAATATGGTAAGAGGCGTTACATTTCCGTCACACGCTTGCAGTATTCAACCAATCACTACGCAATGGTTAACTGGCCAATCATAGCACACCTCGCTTTTCAGAGCGACGAGATGTAACGATGTAACAATGTAATAATGGATGATGTAACTTTCACATGCACTCTGACCAATATTCTCACAAAACACAATGCAATAACCGCTTCAACTGATGTAGCCAAATCCATCCATGTCAGAGTTCAACGAACAAATAAAAGGCAGTCAGCATCAATGTTCCAACATAAACGCCCTCATGTCTTCTAAATCTCATTCTCTCTGAAAGCGACCACGTCAAGCTATATCGTCATTTGAAAACACTATTGAATTGTGCCACTGGGTAACGCATGCGGAATGAATTCTGATGTGGAACAAATTAGAGACTGGGGGGGAAAGTGGGTCAGGAAGCCGGAGCTGCTCAGCACTTTAACATGCTGCACTGCGTCTCCTGCTTCACATGCACATCCAGCCCGCATCCGCACGAATGATGAAAGAGTTTAATCAGACCCGCTTTGAATGGATCTGCAATACATTGATCGGAGGACTTCTCAAGGTGTGATGCGCAAATCACAGATGTCAGACGTTTAAGGAAAACAGATTGTGGCCATAAGAAATCGCTCCTGAGGCAGAAACAAGCATGTCATTGTCAAATTGTCAAATTGTATTTGTTTTGTACGGGTGAGCAAGAGATAAATCAGAATCAATAAACTGTGTAAACTGAGGACAGCTTAATCCAAATGGAAGCATTGGTTTATAGGGGATAAGGTTTACATCTGTAAAATAAAGCTGCAAAAGTAAATACAATGTCATTTCCAATGCACTTCTGTACAGAAGATTTGCATTTATTTTACTATTGAAGTCAAAACAGACCCCATTTTTTAACACAAGATACAGTACGCATACTACGGTTGGCATCACACGTGATGTTGGGTTTCCTGAATACACTTCTCTCGCCCGCTCTTGCAGACAGACAGAGGCTAAAAACAGCAGCTACTATCCCAAGCCTCAAGGGGATCAAGCTGAAAGCCACAATCTGATATAGCATGTTCCCCTAATCCACAGTGCCACGAAATATGTGACACTGTATTACTATCTACCAGGCCTGAAACGTGAATGCGTGTTTATTTACAAGCATAGGATCGACACACATCTACGATTGACCCAAAATTACCCAATTTATGCATTCTCTGTTTATATTCAATCGTTCGTATTCGATTTGAATACGAGTTTGTAGTCAATCGTGACAGATTATTCCTCACCGAACTCACCATCCGCACCCTCCCATGAAGAAAGATCTCGCGCCATTCCTCATGACAGGAAGTGATGGAAAGTCGTTTGGAGGGGGGAGGTGGTCAGCGTTTTTGATTAAAGATTATGAGGGCACGTGATAAAAAAAAAAAATGAAGTGAACAGACAAGTTACTTATAAAAACACTATAATATTTCATAAAAAATATGGTCCGTCAATGCCGCTGCACCTGAGAGCCAGAGGGCGCTCTCTCGCACTCCAAATACAAGCCGCAGAAGAGGTACCATAACACAGGTAGTTCCAAGAAATACCTATGGGCGTCTTTCTATTGCTGTTCTACAAACCTACTCGGGTATTTTCCTGACAATAAATATATAAATACATGTATTTACAATGATGATGTTTGACAAGTGTTGGTTTTTCAAAGGCAAAATAGGTCGATTTATGCAACATTTAGTGTTAATCGTTATTTATCTATATTAAGGATGCACTGAAAAGAAGATTCTTGGCCGAAGGCCGAATACCGAACATGTTTTTTTGCAATTCTTTTATTAATTTAGGCATTTTTTCACTATTGCACAAACTGAATGGTCAAAATGTGCTTTTTATAATTTGTCTTGCTTTCAATAAAGTACAATATAACTTCAAATAAAATTGAGCAAAACAAAGTCAATTAAAACAAAACAAAAAGTTACTCTGTACCCCTACAGCAAAACACTTCTTAAAAAGTGTCATTCAACATTAGGCGAAACTGTCTTATTATTAGGTTATTAAATTTTTGGCTGTTCCTTCTTTTTGCATGATGCATAGAAGATACTTTGACAAGTAGAACAGGGAACTGAGCGCACGCGACCACTGTATGATGTCAATGGATGTCGCGAGCGGCGAGCCTACTATCAGACAGCCCTCTTCCATCTGAAGTAAAGTTACCGACTGGTAAAGACGCTTTCATTCGGAAATTTACTCCCACGCAGGAAGTCCCCTGCTGTGTCTTTCTCTGACACTTTAAAATGCTCCACCACACACACAGCCAAAATGTTTGCGGCATTAATAAAGGGAACTTTTCTGTCTGTCTCTGTCTCTCTGTGCTGGATGCTGCTTGATCGTATCGCAAGTAATCGCTTTTTTGCTATTTTCGGCCAAACATGTTCGGTGGCCGAACATTCGGTGCCTATCCTAAATTATAAGTATTGTATTAATCTCAATTATCATGGTTTTCAATATTATAGTTACTGTCAATACTGGTATATTTCGACCAGTCAACACCAGTAGAATATAACGTAGCATACAAGACACATCAAAAAACAGCTAAACAAACAACATGCAAATCTTTGCATTATTTTCCTGCATGTGAATGTGACAGTGTTGAATGAATGAATTAAAGACCTCTACAGCATTGCAGTGATTCTTTTATAAACCACAATGGAAACACTTGAATTTAATCATATTCATGGTTTAATACAGAGGCTGTAAGTGAAACCGCATTGATCTTCCTGTTTTTGCCAACAGGAAGCTAATGTACAACAGCGCTCGCAGTTCTGCAGCGTGCTTGACAGCACGGCAGAGGCACGTGTTCGTCATCTGCGTACGAAAATGGACCCTTTAAAGTGGATCTCTTCCCCGGCACGAAAAAAAGATGTGCCTCCATTTCAGACAAACAATTTTAACCAATTCAAACTAAAATTATAAAAGGCTCTCATACTGCACACAAGTACTGCCGTTTGTCTCCGGCTCCTCTCCTACACTCTGTTTCTCTCTTATTTTGCCACAAGATGAAATATTTCCACCACAAGTATCTGTTCTTGCTCTGCAGTTGCACAAAAGAGGTTTTGTTTCCATCGTAGGTTTGTACTCGCACGCACATCAAGCACAAATACACATGTGCATTTACCACTAGCTGTCAATCAATGTACTTACATGGGTAAGTGTCAGGTAAATAGAAGTGACAGCTACCTCACTGCTACACAAAAACGAACGCTACATATAATATTGTAATTGTCAAAATACCAGCCTTGAGAAATAATTTGGATTTGTACAGACATCCAAGATCAGGTCTGATTTCCCAGCAGGGCATTAATGGAAAACAATGAGGACGGCTTTAGCCAATAAGTTCAGCGAGAAATGCCACGTAGAATGTCGGTTCTGAAATATTCCTCAGGCTGGGAACTCGCTGTCACTCATTCACCCATCTCTCTCTCTCAATAGACAGATTAAAGAGCGTTTCTGTCTTTATGGAGCAGCTACTGGCCACATGTGCTGAACAGCTGCCCCTATAAACACCAGATTCAGCTGCTTCTCATTGGCTTATTCTTTTCATTAAAGCACCTGACATCATCTCCTCTGGTAGAGAGAAAATAACAGGTCTGTAGCTTTTGAGATTTAAAAAAAAAACACCACCTAAAATGAGAGCCACATATAGGTAATGCAAAAACTGCGGTGAAAATCAAGGAGTGAAAAGTGATGTGCCAAGTGTGAATACCTGCGGCGGCGTGTGATGTCATGTGAAAGACGAAGAATCCTAGAGGATAAAATCATGAATAGCAAACATTCTGGTGAAAATAAATATATCATCATGTACAAAGATTAGCTCTTGCAGGTAAAGGCAAACCACAAAACGTAAAAGTAACGTCATATAGATGGTTTCAGCGACACAACATATACAAACGTTATGTGTCCCAAACTTTTAGTAGACCACTGCAAAAAAAAAACTTGAGAATCTTTTTATTTAATACAATTAAATATGAAATGTTATTCTATTATACTAGCCACTAGCCAGACCGATACCAGAAGTTCTTTCTGGGCCATCCGATGAAAGTCTATAGAACAATAAGTACATTATGAGTGTAAAACTCGTTTTTGTTTAAAAACTAAAAAAACTGTTTTCTTCGTTAAAGATACACCTATATATCTCCTGCTAATATCTATCGGACAATTTTTCTATCCGTTTAAAAACCTTCATCATATCTAGCAACGCAAGATGTGTTTTTGAACCCTGCTAATAAAAAAAAACAAAGGATCAAAACAAGCCACTTTTTTTAATGATCAAAGATTAAATATGCGACTAAGTGACTAATATCGGTATCGGTCGAAAACTGAACGGTATCGGTTTTCATTACACTGCTACAACTTACACCATTCATATGAATGAATTGACACATTTGTCCTCCGATAACACTACTTTTGACAAATTGACAAGACACACACATATTCTTGTCTTTTCAACAGATACATTTAGGATCGGCCCCGTTTGAACTCAGATTAGTCTACTACAGAAGGATGCGTGTCTCCATGACGACACGCACACAAGTGAACAGCCTGTGTGCTGAGAAAACCACGGCATTGGTTATGTAAGCCAAGTGAGCACACACAAAACCAAAACACTCAAAATTCTGTTCACGACAATTTTTGCACACATCCCCTTAAGAAAGTTATAGTAAAATATATCATTATAGCAATCTGAATTTGTATTTTTTTTGTTTAATCTACATTTCTGTGTGCCACCGTAGTAAAAAAAACCACGTTTGGAAAGTCACATTCCACAAAGACATCTGTCCAAACTTAGATTTCCATCCAACTTGCGTTTACAATATTTGCTTTCATGTTTTTCTATAAAGTGGCGATCGTTTCAGTTTGTTCCTGAAATTATCTTTCATTGCGTTCGTTTTTCAAATGCTAAATACTTGAGGCTTTAACATCTGCTCCTCAATAATCAACTCCCATTGAGATCTGACTAGATCAGATCAACATGATGTCTGTCCAATTCAGCAGCACAAGTGGAAAATTGTGTAATAAACCTTTATTTGACTTGCTTGTTTGCTTATGGCAAATCGTTTCAATAAGTTAAATACTAAACTTGTGGCACCCAAAGCACTTAACATAAACGCATGTGTTGCTTTGATTTACATCAGTTATGGTTGCTAGGGTGTTCAGGGTGGTTGGTTACTGGTCCAGTTCATTAGAGCTCACCCACGTGTCCATGATATTCTGGTTGCATCATTCCCTGGACCAAAATCATGTGTTCAATACCACAAACAGTCTTTACAAGTAACAAGACAAGTAACACTCTTAAATGCTTTTTCTGTGGAACACAGAAGATGGTATTTTGAGAAATCTGTGGTTTTGTGTCCATACAATGGAAGACAAGCCATTCTTCAAAATATTTTTTGTGTTCTGCAGAAGAAAAAGTCAGACAGGTTTAAAAAGACATGAGGAAAGTAAACGAAAATGTTCATTTTTAACAATCCCTTTAAATGTTATACTTGGGGATTTAAACACACCTAGCATCAATGCTCCAAACTAGTAAAAAAAGTCAAATGTAGGGTTAAAAATGCCAAAATCCTAATACACAATCCAGCTGTGACTCTGCCCAGCTTGTTCAATGTACTTTTCCACGTTAATAATTATTATATTCCGTCCACATCACGTGAGCTGCAGGAATTTTAAGATAAAGAACAAACCAAAATCAAACACAGTTCAGATTTGAGTGAGCTGGCAAAGAAAATACATACAATCAACAGCAAAAGGCTGTACCTGTAATGGGTGGGCTGTAATGAGAATGAAAATGTAATTCAATCCAAATCTTATCACAAGACCATAAACATCTGGAAAGCTGAAATTCTGCTGAAAGGTGCTGCTGTGTGTAATTGTTTGGAGGATCTACTGACAGAAATGCAATATATAATATACATAACTGTCTTTAGAGGTGTATAAACACCTTACATAATGAAGTGTTATGTTTTTATTATCTTGGAATTAGCATTTTCTATGAACATAAACCCCTTACATGGAATTCTCCATGTTTCTACAGTAGCCCTGAACGGACAAACTGCTCTACAGACCGCGTTTTGTAAATGTTATCTCCTTCAGCAAAAAAGCGACAACATCTTAGTCATGTGTCAGCCACCGTAGTGCTTCGAAAGGGAAGGGTGGAGTAAGTCGTTGGTTGCAATTCGCAACCTCACCGCTAGATGCCGCTAAATTTCATACACTGGACCTTTAAACTAACGGCACCCAAATGCGCACCAGGCTACCAACTGGCTTCACCTCACATAACAATTCACATTCAGACACATTTCACACTCTGTTTTTCTGATAAAGAGTCTCTTACTGCATCCGTTCATAGTGTCCTCTCAAGGTAAAGAATCCTCAAGAGACACCAAGAAAGACGCTGATAATCACAACATTCACTACAGTGATAAGTTGTAGCAATTTAATGCTCTGGTGTATAAAGAGTCGTTGCCAGGAACTTTGATCTCCGCGGGGTTCTACAGTGCCACCCGTCAAGTGGCCTAATCAGAGCCAGAGTCCAATTTACATTTCTGAACAGGCACTTCAAAAGGCCACTTCTGCAGCCCTGTGTTTAAGCCCTCCACTGGAGGGCCTCGTTCACGGTGCGAGCCGACGGGTTTCGCAAACCACATTCAGACGTTCTGTCTGGCGATGAGAAGAAGTCGAATGGAAATACAGTAACAGCGATCTAAATATTTCATTTCTAAACCAAACTGTAAAAAAAAACATTTCAACTACGGCTTCAGATTATTGATGATGTAACGGCCTCTGAGTGAAAATCTAGCATTAAAACCATTATGAAAATGAAACCAATAAAAACATTTAAACAAAACACTGGTCATGTGGTGATTTTAAAAGCAAGCGACTGGAAAAATCACCCTCATAACCACAAAAACCTAGACTGTACACTATTATGGACGCAAAATGATCTTATGACTTAAATAACAGTATTAACACCAGGTTGCACGCTGTTGTCACCATGAAGTGAAGAAAAAAAAAAAACTTTGCTTTTTAATTATCATTGCAAATATCTTAACATACACGTTAAAATAGGAGACGTACAACATGTTGCTGAAATAAACCTAATTGATTGTAGATATTTATGCAAAATCCTCAAAAATCGTCTTTTCTATCACAGTTAACTTGCGTTTTCTTAAAATATTATTTGTTATTGTTATTATGATTTTAACTCCATGCAGCGTCAAAGGAACAGCAATGGTTTCTTTAAAGGGACAGTTGGCCCCAAAATAAAAATTCTGTCATCATTTACTCACCCTCGTCATTTCAAACCTGTAATATTTTTTTCTTCTGCAGAACACAAAAGACGATATTTGAAAAATGTTGGTAACCGTTGTTTGGTTATCAACATTTTGATTCCTGGTTTTCTGTTTTTCCTTCTCTCTCAAGATCACAGTAGAGATTTAAACACAGGCCGCAAGCGGTTCGGTCCGTTTCAGAAGCTTTACAGGATTGCAAATGGGACTGACAATGGCTGCAAGGGAAAATCGCCAGCCCGACTAACACACAGCCATCTATAATGGCAGAAACACTTGTGGCTCTCTGGTAAAAGCCTGCAAGCATTTTAGCACCAACAGGCTGAGATCGATAGACACACACAAAACGTCCAAAATTATATACACGGCAATAAGTGAACAACTACTCTAGAACTACCATAAACAACCAAAGAAGCATTTCGTTTGGAAGACCTCAGCAGACCTTAAAGGGATAGTCCACCCAAAAATTCAAATTCTTTCATCATTCAGCCTCATGTCATTCCAAACCTGTGTGAGTTTCTTCTGCCAAACAAAAAAGAAGATATTTCGAAGAACGCTGGTAACCTGACAACATTAATGCTCCACTGACTTTTACTGTAAAAAAAACACAGAGAAATATCTTAAAATATCTTATTTGTGTTCCACAGAATAAAAAGTCATATAGGGCCTACAGGTTTTTAAATGAGGACTCAATTTTAATTTTTGGGTGAACTCTCTCTTTAAAAACAACATGAAATCTAAATAATTCCGCATTGTGTACGATTCTTAGCGAAAGCTTTTCTAAGTGCCTGCTCCAATTTTTCTTCATCAAAAAGAAATTTCTAAACTACTCAAATATGTTTTTTTCGCTCAGGTGCTCGAGGTCACAAGGGAGGGAACAAAACAATATTAACCGATTACATAATCGCATACCTTTTCACAATACAATTAAAGATGCATTGCGTAATTCTTCCCTCTCTATCGCCATCTATGTTTGAAACATAAAACTGCAGGTTACGTTATTGCTCATTTTTAGCAGGGCTGTCAAACGATTAATAATATAAATTATAATATTAATAAACATTTATATATCATTTCAATAAATATACATGTATGTGTATGTTTTTGTGTTTCTTATTAAAAAATGTATATGCACAGCACACAGACATATATTATGTAAACACAAACTTTTATTCTGGATGCGATTAATTGTATATCTATATATATTCTCATTCACTTGATCGTATGAAAAATTAAGCAAAAATAAAGCGAACGCACCCAACAACACAGCCAACATAAAACTTTATATTTCTTCAACTGAAGATTTCGTCAAGCGGCGAACCGCACCAGCTTCTGACGTGTCCCATGCTGAGACTTGAAGCTCTGACATAACACTATGCAAGAATGTGAGATCTTAAAAGTTGAGCAAGACTGATGCAAGACCTCACAGATGACTTGAAATTAGAAACCTATGAAGCAGTGGCAGCCAATGGTTTTCACATGTGCGTCGTGTGTGTGGGTGTGTGTGTGGTGAAAATTCAGCTGTGTGACGGTGACTGTGCGGGAGGCCGTCACCTGTTCTGAAGGGTGTCACCTTGGCAAGTCATTTTTTTGCGCTCAACTGAAGGTAAAAGGAGAAGACTATGCTCCTACAAACCTGATTTATCACCGTCTGAAAGAGTCAAGTCACCCGTGCTGGAATCATGCAGATAGGAAGTGCTCTTACCCCTGCCGTGTCTTTGAGCACCACAGGCCAAAGTTTCCGTCCGCCAAATGATGTCATGAGACACAGTGACTCAACGTTGAAAATGTAAACAGCAAAACTGATCATGCCTGAAGCCTAGTGCATCATTACAACAGAGCCACCAGCTTTTCTAAAAGGAAAAATGAAAGATACGCTTATAGGGATCGTTTCCCAAAAAATAAATATTCAGTCATTATTTTTTCACCTTTGTGTTGTTAAAGACCTGTACGCGACTCTTATTTCTGTGGTATACAAAACATGTCTCTGTGGTTTTGTGTCCATACATTGGAAGTCAATGGGGTTTGTTTGGTTACCAATGTCTTCTTTTCTCTTCCAAGGAACACAAAGGAGGAGGAAACCCATCAAAAGCACACCGAAGTTGACTTTCTATACACTGCACACAAACCCTCCTGATACCCACTTGTCCCCTTTCTGTGGCACAATTCCATTAGTTATGTGATGCGAGTGTGATATCCCCTGCCCATATAAGACAAGCGACTGAGCCAATATTTTTTTTTTCGAGAAACTATCTCATTTTTTTTGTCCCTGTAGGTGCTGTCTTGTGCAATTATCAGAGAAGCATTTTTGCACCAGACGTGAAGCGTGTTTAGGCAGAGGAAGAATTTAAAGATTCTTGGTCGAACGTAAACAAAGGACGCTTCACGCTCTGCCGTACGGCCTTGACTCGTCTTTTGTTTGGGGATTCAACACTGGACGGTCCATGTTGCCGGCAGATGTCTGAAGGTAAAACAAGGCTAAAAACAGATCGCATATTTCTATCATCAAAATAACCTGCTCAGCTGAACAAAACATTAGAAATTCCATTACAAGTACAATTATGGTTTTGAATTATGAATTATTTATCAGCTGTTCACCATTAAAACTTATGTAGTGTGTTTCGGGCTTTATTCCGGCAGGATTTAACATTGTACGTGTTCAGTTGGTTCCCATTTGACAGATAACATAGGACTCAACAAATAACCAGTAGAGACCATTATAGGGTTCATTAAAACCAGTACAATTCCAATTATAACCATTAAATCCGTTTACAGAAATGTGATATACATAACCATGTCTTCAGAGGTGTATAAAGACCTTACATAATAAACAGTTATGCTTTTATTATCTTAGAATGAGCTATTTCTATCTACATACACCACGGGTCCCCTTGCATTGAATTCGCCATGTTGTTTCTACAGTAGCCCTCTACAGAACGCGTTTCGTGAATACGTTCTCTTCTTCGACAGAGAAGTGAAAACGTGACGACATCTTAGTTCTGTGTCAGCTGCCGTGGTGCTTCGAAAGGGAGGGGGGAGTGAGCTGTTGGTTGTAATTCGCAACCTCACCACTAGATGCCCCAAAATTTCAAACACTGGACCTTTAACTTGTATTGACAAATCCTTCTAAACTAAATTCCCATACAACCACTAAAACAACTGTATTTATTCCTCTGCCGTGAAAGGTGTACCCTTTTTCTTTATAAATATGATATACATTTAAAAGCTTTATACATTAGTCCGCTTTAAATACTACATATTTCAAACTAGATGTCAAACTAGAAGTTCCATGTACGTCTAGATATTTCACAAAGTGCGCAACAGAACGGAGCAGGTGCCAAAGGAACTGCCAAAGAGCCAATGAATAAGAGTTATCGACGCATAACAGCACCGTATTTACAGGATATGACGCAGCAGAAGATTATTGCGGTGGTCATCTATCAATCCAGGCTTAACAGTACAAAGTCATTAGTCGAAGCTACAAAATGCTGCGGTGTGCAGAATGCCTTATTTACACTGGAACAGCCATCGTCCCTCCCGTTTCTGATTAAAGACATTCAATGCCAAAGCAATACAAAGTTTCATTTATTTATTCAAAGCCATTTCAGGCTCCTCGTGGTTTAGATCGCCTGGGGAGAACGAGCGTCTAACTGAACTTGTCCAATCTTTTGATTACATCCCCAATTCCTTGTTGCATTCTTCTATCTAGTCCTCTCCGTAGGGAAGAGTACTGTGGAGAACGACGCTGTCACACCCGTCCCCACGCTGTCAGTATCAGAGCACTCACGCTGCTGCGCTAACAGGATATGACATCACGGCGCTTCAAGTGTACACTCTGTGCTGGCGTGTGGGTTTCACATAATGGCACAATAACAAACGCACTGATCTAAAGAGATGGTATACTAAGCACTTAGACGAACCCTGACACCACAAACAATAAAAGAAATTCATGTTGACATCATAGAACCATAATGTTAAATAACCAGACCAGAAAACCTCTCAAGGGTTATGAAGCCTCTCTCTCAGCTCTATCTGAAAAAGTATAACTATTTTCAACACAAGGAAAATTCGGTCATTATTCACTAACCCACATGTGATTTCTTCTGTAGAGCCAATAGGAGAATATTTGAAGAGTTATGCACCGGATAGCCACATGGGTCACAGAATGTTTATGATCAAATGTTTTTCTTTTTTCTCCTTTTGACATGACCATTATCTTGTAAAGATAAATCGTGGAATATTACAAGACAGGTTTGGAGTGACATGAGGGCGAGAAAATAGTGACAGATTTATGTAAACTATTCCTTCAAGACCAACAAAGCAGGTGTATCCAGAATATCTGTGGGACTTCTCTCCGCATATTTTTCACATCATACATGCTTTCATTTGACATCGCAGAACCTGACAAAATGTAAATGGATCGGCTTCAGCCGACCTATTAATGAAGTATAATTGAATTGCAGGTCTTTTGTTTGGGTCTGTACTTATCTAATTCTCACAGCCGGGTTACACAAGAGCAACCCTACCTGCAGACTATTGTTCATTTCTGACCTGGTTAACCTGCAAACTCTAAACACAGAGCCTGGTTGTATGCGCAATCACTTCACATAAACACAAGTTATGGCTTCAATAACTGCACTTCAGGAGGGATGGGGTTATTTAGTCGGCCCCTGTCTGGTATGGCAACACATGCAAATAAGGGAGGACAAAGCAGTATCCATGGAAACCACATCATTAAACATAACTATGCTGTTTTCCGAGGCAGATGTGCACAGAGTGGAAGTGTTACATAATGCAAAACCATGTTAGACATAAAACGGGACTAAATGGGTTACCATTCCCGTATTCTACGGCCTAAACAGGGTAGTTTAACAAATACAATTGTAGGCTAAACATGTCTTAAAAACTCCTGGTTGATTGTTTGCGATTTGTGCTGTGGTTTCGAATGAAAGCAACCAAACGCGCATCGTGGGAAGCTGGCGCGTTTGGCTCCCGCGTCCTTCACACCGAAGCGCACAACCTACATTCATACACGTACACAACGCGTCTCAAAGTATCGCTTTAAAGACGTGTGAGGGAAATTCAACTGGAAAAATAAACGTCGGGGAGAGGTGGGCTAGTAAGTATAAACAGAGCAAGCGACCTAGATCCGATGAAAACACACACACACACACATCCACACACAAACACGACTTACCGAGCAACAGCAGTTTCACCTCCCGCGCCGCCTTCTCTCCATCCTCTCGTAGGTTTTTGTCGATCATCTTTGATCTCTCGGAGGCCACCTTGTCTTCCGCGCTCACCGTGCACCCCATGATCGAACCGTGCGCACTGCAAACTCGCACTTATTAAACAACGCACGAAGGATCGTGACTTTAGGCTCCGTCGGTCTCGCTCCAGCACAAAACCAAAGAACTATTAAGACAACGAACGGACGTGATACAAATGCGCAAAAACAAAACACACGATTTAAAAGGTTCGAGTTAAAATCGCGGGCCTGCGGCTCTCCATCAATCGCGCGTCACTCGAATCCCAGTTGATCTGTTTGGACGCGATTAAAAAGTTGCTTTAGTTTCCCACCAAATCGATAATCTTCCCGTAAGCGCCTCCGTTCGGATCAAAGAGCGGCCGCGTTCAAGTGCGCGTCTTTCATCTACCGCTCACAGTTCCTCAAATAAAATACCACTTGCCTGGATCGAGTAAGATGTCTTTGCGCGCAAGTGGTCACAAGATGTATCCAAGTGGAGCGAAACTGAGAAACGCCAAACCGTTCGTGTGCTTTCCCCGTGACTGTCTAGCAAATTAAAGGTTCTGCATTTCGATTTAGGCTTGGAGCAAGTCTGGACGTTTGATATCACAACTCGAACGCTGGAGCGTTTGGCGCGGTGCGTGTCAGCAGCTGCACTGAATGTGAAAAGCTGAGGCGTGCAGCACCCACCCACCCACGGATGAACAACTGTTTGAGAATTGTGGGAAATGCAGTAGTTCTGTGCTCTTGTACACCAACCGTTGGCGTTTCTAAGTCATTTGAGCGAATCGGTTCACCGGTCAGATTCAAGACAACTCACTAATTCTTTTGACTCGAAGCTTTTGTTTTCTTGGTCATATTATGTACAAAATGTCAGTGACATAGAAATGCTTCATTTTTAACAACACCAACAAATGTCCCAGGCCAGAAGTCTCACGTGGTTTTAAATACTGGCTACCCAAGACACATTTCAACACCCTGTCCACCTTGGTTAACTTGGTAGGTTGGAGTGAATGAAGCTTTGCAAGAATCGTTTGGAAACGGTTCAAAAGAACGACTCGTTCGCGAATCGAATCTCACAGCAGCTCAAGATTGCGAGTGTTTGCACCTGAAATTAAGTGAAACGTAAATGTTCAACGATTGAACCACTGTGTATAGAAAACCGAGGGATGCGACATTTCAATGGGAATGTCAATAAAGTAAAACAAAGATTTCCAAAGTAGGTCATGTTTTTAATGCATTAGACAAGAGTGCAGTGCTTTAGCGTGCCAATTTGTGACAGGGCGAGTTGTTATTATAACGCCAAGAGTCTGTCTTTTGCGTTTTTAGTTTTTATAAGAAGTAAAAAAAAAACTAATATGCAAAAAATAAGTAATGTAAAAGTTTGGTTATATCTGATGACAACCGTCATTATGCAAGAACGCGCATCGCCCTCAAGTGTTAGAAAGATTAATCACATCAGTATGAAATCCTGGCAGCTGTTACAAAGATGATCAAAATAAGTTTATTTTAGCAGAGAATGCCAAGACCATGGGCTCCATTTCTCTAAGGAATTCTAAGACTGATCAAATGTATAGCTTGAATGTAACCTATACATTTGTATATAAAAAGTCTGCCAAATGCATTAATGTATGTTGGTAAGTCATAATGTTATGGGGCAAACTCCTACATCGCTTTAAAAACAGCTTTTTTATTGTCAGTGTGGTTTTGCTATTTACACTATACAAACTATGCATCACAGATATAGGCAACACTTATATACATTATATACGGATGAAGTACTGTAAATATGACTCCCAACTGTACCAAGTACAAAGATGTAGATGCAAACAATGCATTTAAACAATAGGTAATGTGTAGTTTAAAACGTTGATTTTGCAGTCTAATCACTACAATATTTGGTGTTGTTTATAATATTATTACAAGAAAAGAGATATGAAATATAACAAATAGGTAGCAATACTTAAGAGAAAATATATAGAAAATGGGTCTCAGAAGAAAATATTAGAATTTCAACAGATATCTTTTTTTGGATTACACGGTATATGAATTTGAATGATCAACATTGAACACCCTTGATTTTACGTATAATCCAATGCTTCTGTAGTTTAACAAATGCAATATATTATACATATACATATGCAATGTTATCTTAAAGCCGGAGAACAATTCAAAGCCCTTGAAATCAATTGCAAATTAAAATTATTAGATTAGAAATGATAATAATAATAATACAGTAGGTCTAAAAACTATTTAAACTAACTAGGTTCCATAAGAGGCACTTTTTTAGTGTCCTGTTATATTAAAGGGAAGTTTAATTCTGTAACTCATGTTTGCTCAAGGTTCCCAATATGTGCCACTAGCAAACTTCAACACCGGCTAAGAGATTAATATTTCACAACCAAACAGGTGAACAGCTAATTTCAATAGTTTCCTTCAGATAAAAACACTGCGTTCTAGATTTTGTAAGCCAAATAAACCAGAATATAAGAAACACACTATGAAACAATGTTAAACCGCAGAGATGCAGAAATACATTTACAATCAATTTCATTTGAGATACTGAGAGCAGCAACCAATTAAAAACTTAAACCTTTCCTAAGTGTAATGCTTTGTTGAAAATCTAATACAGATGATGTAACATTTTGTGTAAACCATTGTTAAAATATTTATGCAAGGTTTCCTCGTATTACAAATGTAACTTGTCAAGCAAGATTTTGTGTAAATAGCCTCAGATGCATGCAACTCATCCAGCATGATTTTTATAAAAACAAAAATGCTAAAAGACAGTCATTCAAAGTATACATTAATACCACAACATATACTAATACTTCTTTCCAGTGAACTGCAATATATAGCTAATACGTTTAAATAAATATGTTTTCACCGTTCAAATCTCAATGTGATCAAGGCACGCTTGGATTTCATTTCTACTGTGCATTCTTTGGAAAAACTGAATATATACTTTATGAAAGATAGATTATAAAAATCCTTTGCTTTGGCACACTGAATTTATGCTTTGACTAACATTACTGTAAGTTACCTGAAGTGATATTTGACTTTGTTGATTGTCCCTAACCTCATGCAGAGCAAACTACAGTGTCTATTATCTCATCCATACTACACTAATATTCGAAGACCATTCAAAATCTAAATCTCTCTACAATCTCCTTGTGCTATAGAAAAAGGAAAATTCAAAAGCTGAATATTTACACATTAATGTTTCTACAGTTCTAGCGGTCAGGTGTGGCAAGTATACGTTGTGGTTGATAAAGCAAAGAGGGGTAAATAAGAAATGTTAAACTTCAAAATTGATCCAAAACAGCACATTTGTACAGGATAAGAGAGGATGCACTAATTTATCCATACTAAAAAATGTACATTGATATATAGTATAGCCTTTTTATATTAGTTCCAGGGTTCTGTTTCAGTTAAAAACTCAATGTAGTTATTGTGCGATAGAGCACCTTCTGTGTCATAAAAGAAAAATAAGGATTAAAAAAATAACCATCTTCTAATATATAATACACCACTAACTCTCATTCAACAGCACATACACTCAGCATTCAACAGAGTTTGTCCTCTAGTGGCCACCCAGAGAACTGCTGCTTCCTGATGTCCAATCAATGATGATGAAGCTCCAGCTCATTATCATAAACAACACGCCCAGTCCAGCAAAACAGGCCGCCTGAGAGAGAAAGAATACATTTTGGTCAATTTTTGTAACTATGAACCAAATCAGTAAGTGAGTTAATCTAAGAATCATTCGGACTGAATCAATTTGAGAGTTTAACCATTTGTGAACTTGATTAAACGGATTCTTTATAAATTCTTTGCAATTTATATGTCAAACTGCTTAAAAGCATGTAGTGAGGCAAACATACACATAAACATTTATACTTAAGCTAACAAGTGTGATTATGCAGAGCCAACGAAAACTATTTTGCTGGACTATATTCAAGACTACTGGAATAAGAGGCATAATTCTTGGACCTTCCTAATTCAAAAGTTTGGTAATGCCCGGACAACATTTAAGAAGTACTTTTATCTTTATGTGAAGGTAATAGTTATGAATCATAACTCACAAAGATTTTAGGGGTAGAGCGCGTTGGCTCTTTGTCCTTCGGAACAATACGGATGTAGAAAACAGCAGGGAAGATAAAGATGAGGCACGGAGCAGATGTTGCACCTGGAGAAGGAAGAACAGGGCAAATAAAGGTCTGCTCATCAGTAAAATTTCATTGAATCTGTCAGCGATGACAAGAAACATAATTGAAATATCAGTGATGTTGTCCATGTTGGTAAAAATGAGAATCCTGTGTCAGACAAATACAATATAAAGTCAACAATTATTATGGTTCTCAAAAATGTTACAATAGGAATGTTTTCAGTTACACTGTCTTTTAATGACGTCAGTGATGAATAATTATGTCATGATGAGCAAGATGAATATAAAATATTATCATATATTTACCTCAAGTGGGAGTATTAATAAACAAGTATATTAATTCCGAAACGCTTTTACTTTGATTTATTTTGTTTTTTGCTTTTTATGATCAGAATTTGTGTTTCGCTTCCCTCTTTACAACTATAAAACAGTTGAACAGACCAGAACATTCTCTAAGTTTGAGCTTTTGAACCTTGAAACTGACATTCTATTCAGCAATAACTGAATACACAAACATATTGACTCAACTTCACAACGCTACCTGTTCAAACAAGAAACAGTCACACTTTAAAGCCAGCCGCAGGTCTGAGTATCTCTTACCTATTCTGATAACACAAAATAAACCGATGATATCACGGCTATGACTCAAAGAGTCTTTCTTTCAGGCTTTCAGATACGTTTCTGACTGTCCCATTGACTTACATTTATATCTATACATTGGGAGATGCTTTTATGCTTTAGTTGAGCTACAGGAACAAACTTGACTGAATTTGACTGATTCACGTTTGTAATGGATTATTCAAATGGTTAGTGACGTCTTGGTTACCCATTCTGGGGATGCAAAATATGCCAATGGCATCATGAGTCTCCGCATTAGGATTTAAGACATGTTTTTGACTATCATTACCAGATTGTTTTCAATTTTTTGGCTAGACTGTGAAGTTTCCTACCATAACAGAAACCACACTTGGGTCATTGATGATTGACAGACTCACCAATGACGCCAAATATGCCTAGGATGTTGGGGGCAAAGATGACCAGTAAGTTGATAAAAGCCAGGAGGGTGAATGCGATGGCCACATGTCTGATCCAATTGAAGGTCTTATTAGCAAACAGCATCTCCTGAATGGCTCTTCGAACCTTTGAAGAGAACAAATTGGATCTTGAGAACATAAGATAATAAAAAGCTCTTATTCCTACACCACAACTCCCTGCATTCTATACGACAAATCACATTTCGATGTAGCTTAAATTAATTTTCCGATCTGGTAAAACTCACCGGGAACAGAACGATGGGCACGGTCAGGGTCACGGCAGTTAGCACAGCCAATCGCACGCAGAGGATGAGAGTGTCGTAGGGGTCGATCCTGCTGTAGGTATGCAGAAGTTCGGTTTCGACGTTAGCTGTGATCAAAAAAGAGATACTTGTCAGTTCATTTTATAGGATTTGGGCACATGTAAATAGTACCCAAATTTTCCACTTGGTTTAACTATGCTGTGTCAGTCACTGGAAAGCAAAGTGCAAGTCCTCAAACTTACTGTAAAACGTCAGGTAGCCAAAGAGAGCAGCAAGGAAGTACATGACGTACATGATCAGAATGGAAATATTGGAAATGTGCTGCATTTTCCTCTGATTCGGGCTACAGAGACAGAGAAGGGTGTGAAATTTCTGTTTATAAAAAAGACAAGCTCAGCTCAATGCCATTTTAATTGAACGCGATTTAATTTCAGGTTACTTACTTGCGAAGCTCGGTGTAGATGGGCAGGACCTCGGGGTGGCACACAAAAGCAAAGGCCAGTATGGGGATGGTATATGCAGTCTGTAAAACACAGAGATGACTTTATTGTTGCATTCATGCCATTGTACATGTATCAATCTGAATTCAAAAACACTTCTCACGTCTTCGGAGATATCGTAGCATACTGTACCTGTGAGTTCACAGTGAACATCTGGGGGCTACATTGAGAGTCCATGTCATGTCCGTTGTGGTAGGTGTGGGCGTGGCCAACCGTTTCATTTGAATGCATGTGTGCCAATGTGTTATTAGACGTAAACTCTTCGAATGGGCATGGAATCTGAAACTTTTTATAGATGACCTAGGAACAAAAAAGATATAGAAGAAAATGAGAAAAATGACTTGTATATTTGTGCATTTGGCAGATGCTTTTAATCCAAAGCGATTTACATTGCATTCAAGGTATCCATTTATAAAATAGCTTTCATAAGGTCAGTAGTTGGCCTCAACGTGTGTGATATATACACAGTAGCTATATGAATAGGAATACACAATAGAGAATGTGTATGGAATGGCTGCGTAAATGAAAACCTAATTCGTCTGTCACCTTCTTTATAAGTCACTATTTCATTAGAAAGAACTGTTGCATGTAGATGTGTTATAATGTGATATGTTTGCAGTATAATTCATTCTACAAAATCCCTTTGGGAGAAGTGTGTGGGCGAACTGATTTGAGGCTGTGAATCTACACAGGTGGCGGGATTTTGGGACAATAGGATTCATACCAAATGGATTTGTATCAAATAAATTATTTATGAAGTCCATAGTAATGATGCAAATGCACTAAATGAGAATTTTAAGGCTTCAAACAATGAACAAGCTACGATTTTACATTAAGGTGACTCGGATTAAAGTCCCAGTGAAATAAAAATGTATTTTTTCATGAAATGTTGCAGCGTTTATTGTTAATAGCTTATCAATGTGGGTCATTGTCTTTTTTTTTTAAATTCATGTACTCTCATAATCATCAGTTAAAATCTGAAAATGCACTTCCGCCCCGAAATGACTATCCATCTCAAATGACGTAAATTAGACGGCTTGGCCGGAGCATCCGTTAACTCCTCCCCTTCAACTGTCTGCTGGCAGTTTCATTTCAAAATCAATGCAACAGCGTTTTTTACACACCCAATCGATTCGCAGTGAAAAATGCAAGCCCCGCCCACTAATTATCTCGTTCGAAATTCCTTTTGACTCGAAAATGTGTGTCAGAATACGGAAGTAAAAACGATCGCAGCTTCCGGTTCAGGGAGACTTTAAGAGCATTTTCATGTATCAGCAATATTGATTAAATATTTATATTTATCACATCAGTAATGCTTGATGATACTTACTGCAGAGAGAAAGAAGACCATACAGCTGAGGGAGAAACCGCTGGTATAACCAAGGTAACCTGAAGAAATAAATATAGCACGTCAATACATCATCACCGTGGCATTGTCTGTTGACGCACTGCTTACGTTCATTCAAGACCAAGTACCCATGTCTATAAGTGTATGTGCTAAAAAAAATCACCATCTCGAGAGCTAATTTATGCTCATAGATATGTCAAGCCGCTGAAACAAATATGAAATTGACACGGTCAGCCTGCTGAAATTACTATAAAGTATGTGAAAACAACAAAAACAGAGCCCTGTGCTGGTACCGTATGAACAAATGACTTCAAACAAGAACAGAACGTGCCGTGGCCGAACTGATGCTCTGTAACATGAGCGGTATGTTTAACTGGGTCAAGTGTAGATCAGGGGGGCTTGAGGTGAAGAGAGGAGTGAAAGTGACGGATGAAGAAAAATGATCGACTCACCCAACTGTTTCATTAGAGCCAAAGGAAGGATTATGCACACACTCACAAGCAGGACCAAGTAGTTGCCATTAAGATACCATTCCCTGAAGAAAGAGAGAGAGCGAGAGCGAGAGAGAGAGGGAGAGAATCAATTATGAATTAGGCAAATATCCACTGATCATGAAGACAAAAAAAAGGAATCAAATTCTGAAAACATCTAAAACACAGTGACCCTCACTCATATCATTATATGAGTCACAACAAAAAATTTTTTTTATGTACATATATTATAAACCATTTTAAGTAGCACTACATACATCACACTTTATTTTATTTTATTACTATAATTATCGTTCTTCACATACTTAACAACATAATAAAATAAACAAATAAATAATAAAATGGCCTAAATATTATTGCAAAAAAATTATTTTAAAATAAAAGACTAAAACATTTTATATAGCAACATGAAAAATAAACAAATAACAAAACTGCTAAAATTGAACTTAACATAAAAATGAAAAAGCTATTTTGAAATAAAAGCAAAACTGACAACTCTGGATTGAACAGAGCAGGCGCTTTATCCAAAGCACCTAGTATCTACTGTAAATACAGACTAAAATATTTAGAAATAATTTCTCTGCCTGTCTGACCAATTTAAGCATCTCCAGTTGTGCGGCTATGGAAAACATTCACACTGTTCCGGGAATCCGTCTCCGACCATCCGATCCCAGACGGACTCTGACTTCTTCGATTCTCATGATTTATGAGCCAGTAAGTTGTGTTTGCTGTGGCTTTATATAGCTTAAAGTGAACTGCAACATGCTGTGGTACCCACTACCCTGCCCCAACACAAGCTGTTGGGCAATACGAAAGGACATATTTTCAGCCCCTCAATGAGCCTCTTTCTCATCCCCAGTGTCCAAAGACAGACAAGGAAGGGTGGCGTTCCAAAGTTTTGCCCGGTGATGCTAAATGTAGGTTGCTATATGTGGGATTCATACTTTATACAAGACATCCAAGCATAAAGATGTTACTGAAGTTGAGGCGGGTGCTTTTAATATATGTAGTTAACCTGGTTGTTCACTGCAGATAACATAGCAAGAAGCCACAGAAATGTGTATATGTGTTTACTGTTGGAAAAATGCACAATGATCCTTAATTTTTAAATGGATTTGGATAAAAGTATATATATATCAGAGATCAGAGATAAAGGCTGACACCACACCTCCTCTCGATGTCACGTTGACATTTTTGAGTGTTGGCCCTGGCAGATTCAAGTTATTCGCCCTCAATGGTTGTCAGCTGATAATGACTGTACACGTGTCTACACTGGTGGACACAAGCATGCGAAAATCTCCAGCAATCATCAGGGTGAAGATTTTATCATTTCAATACAATATTTTACACTGACATTCGATGTTCTTACCCTGAGTTGGGATCTGCCCTCAGAAATGCCTGCAGAACCAGCGGGAATTCGGACTTGATGATGTAACAGTAGCTGGACATGGCTGTAGAAATGAATTAGGAAATAACATTGACGAGAAATGTTTTATTGCATTTTATTTGCATTTTTCCTGTAATGTGCAGTTGTCTTTCATTGTGTTGATGTGGCTGTTTGCAGGACTTTGTGAAGGACTCATTCCCTGTTTTAAATAGCTAGACATTTTACCTCACTGCCTGACAAAACGCATGAATTGCTACTTGGTCGTATTAGATGGGGGAACGTTTTCATTCAGATTTTTTTTGCATTCATTTTTTTTAATAATATTTAAGTGCCACTCCCTCAATCCTTATTACCATAATACACACTAAAAGGGACAGTTCGCCCAAAAATAAGAATTTCGTCATCATTTACTCACCCTCAAGTTGTTTCAAATCTGTGTAAATGTCTTTGTTCTGATGAACGCAGAAGAAGATATTTGGAAGAATGCTTGTAACCAAACAGTTCTAAACAGACTAAAGAAATTTAGTCAATGGTGGCCAAGAACTGTATGGTTACAAGCATGTTTCCAAATATCGGAAAACAAAGAAATGTATAAAGATTTTGAACAACTTGAGGGTGAGTAAATGAAGAATTTTCATTTTTGGATGAAATGTTCCTTTAATGCTATTTACATCTTAAAATATTCAAATATATTTGTAGTATTTTTGTGTTTACCTTTAGTTGATCCTAATGTAAATCCATTTAAGTCACTGTGTTACCTTTACTGTTATAATGTACAGTATATCATTTCAAATAAGCTTCTTTTCCTCTTTATAAAATATAATTCCTCCCCCTCTTTTTACATTCAAATCGCATGTGGTTTTCCGTACCTCCAATGTTTTGGAGAGTGATCGCGATTCCGGCCGCCATCTTCCCTGATATTCCAAAAGCCCTCATTCCCAGTTGTTCGTATGAGCGGATTCCTGGAATTTAATGTCATAATAATATAAGGAGAGACAAATCTCACAACTGAAGCCAAGTTTCCATACATCAGCTGATTATCATGACCCACCCACAACACCAGAGGACTTGAGCAGGAGATGAATGGAGTAGCAGGAGAGACCAGCTACGGCTGTGAGGAGAAACCTGGAAAAACACCAAACACAACAACATTAACATCATGTCACACCTATAAAACTACACAAACACAGAAGTACAACCACAAAAAGTCACTATGGCGGTACTGTATACCATGGTTTTATTTGAAATAATCTAGACTACATGGTCTTTTGAAGAATGTTGATAACAAAACAATGATGGTACCCACTCTTTGTGTCTATACAATAGAAGTGAATGGGTACCACCATTGTTCAGTTATCAACATTCTTCAAAATATCTTCTTTTGTGTTCTGCAAAAGAATGCCAAGAAAGAAAGCCATACAGGATTGAAATGACAAGAGGGAGAGCATTTTTTTTTATGAACTATCACTTTAAATGTAAAAAAAAACATTCTGGTATTCTAGCCAGACTGAGGTCATGTTTAGTACGGACTAAAGCTAAATTTATTCTAAGGAGACCATTCCAAATATCCTGCCAATAAATTTTGTAAAACCACACCACAAAATGTTGTCAATTTGTCCAAGACAAGCAAACTAGGACAATAGTTCATAGTGGTTTTTAACAGAATGTCCTGAGGTTATATTTTGCAAACTTTGAGAAAGACACCGCTGTTAAAAGGCTTTGTGTATTTGGTTACAGTATTTCAATATCTTGTGGTTGTTTTAATTTGCTGTCCAATAAGAGACTTGACCCCAGGTGGTAGACGAACCTGGGAATTAGCAAGCTGTGAGTCTCTTTGAATGAAAATTGTGTGACAAATGACAAGTATTTAACAATAGGCATGAAATGAGCTCTGTATTCAAATAAGATGGATGTTGTGAAGGACTATTGACCTATCCAGCTGCTCACGGATTCAAGACTGAGCACAAGAAGTGTTCTGTTGAACGTGTGCTATTCAACACAAGGGTGATGAGAATTTGCATTGTAAATTTGTGAGGAGAAACTTTCATTAGACCATCAAATTGCCAGAAGATCCATCCAAAAGATGTTATCACAAATGTCTTTCTTTTGTTTGTTAATGGCTGAGTAATAGTTATGCATCTTTTTCTTTAAAGTTGCAAATCATAACATCTGCCTCTCTATCACCATTTCTGTATAAAAGATAAAACTACGTGGACTGACAACAAATGAGGTAATTTCCTGTGAAAACAGATTTAATATGATATATACTGTAGGTATATAACTGGAAAATAACTGTCTTCTGCGGAAGTAAAATGCACTAGATTATTTTTGGAGATAATCCAAAAGATAACTGACTCTGAGGTAATCTGAGCTGCAGTATTTAATTCTCCGTGACCCGACAGAGTAGTTCAGAAGCTCCAGACTTCTGCTCGCTCTCTTCCCCAATCAAACCGAGACGGGGCGAGAGAGACATATCACAACTATATGTGGACAGGGGTTGGGCCAAAAATAAAAAGAAGGATGTGTTGGCCTTTCTGGGTCCATAAATAAGCAAGAGGGGTGGAGCCAACTAGTGGAAAGTTTTAAGAGGAGGGGAATGAACATTAAACGGGTGCTCTGATGTCACGGCAGACACAAACACACATGCTTTCTTACTTAGACGTCCTTTAATTCAATACTTTAAGTATTGTTAGCATCTGATAACAGCCTAAATGTAAATACCATGGCAATTAAACAGCAGATGGGCTGCCAACTGCTTGACACTTAGATCAAGTTAAATTCAGATTCATGGAAGGTTGGCAGGGAAAACATTTGTGCATATACAATATGCACTGCAAAAAATGAATTTGTTACAAAGCACTTTGTCTGTTTTGTAGAAAAAAGCAGTCACACTTTTTTTAAGGTACAATTCTCACTATTTACAAACCATTAACTATGACTTTTGCCATAATAACTCCAAATGTGTTGCTTTTAATTGTTAGAAAAGTAAAAGTAATAGTTTGGTTTAGGTATTTGGTAGGATTAGGGATGTAGAATATGGTCATGCAGAATATCTGCTTTATAAGTACTAATAAACAGCAAATATGCTAATAATAGGCATGCTAATAAGCAACTTTCGTTACACTGTACTTGTATATGTGTAATGACAATAAAGTTGAATCTAAAAAAAAATGTTGAATAGTGAGAATTGGTCCCATACTAAAGTGTTACCAAAAAATATCTTGAATCAAGTTACATTTACTTAACAAGAAAAGTGACCTAAGATTCTGAAACCTCGTCTTCCTTATTATTATTTGTCACCCCTTATGTTTGTTACTGGGTTTTGCAAATATCTAACCAATAAAAAGTATTTAAAAGTGCTTGTCAACTTTGACAACACAGTGTGTAATCATTTAAAAAGTACAGTGTTAAGAACTTAACTTAAGAACTTAATTCTTATATTTTCTTTAAGAAAATAAGACAAAATATCTTAGGTCATTTTCCTTATCAAGTTAATGTTTCTCGATTTTTTTTTTTTTTGATATTTGTAGTAGAAAACAAGACCCCAGGAGTTCTGAAAAACTAGAGCTTTTAATACATGTCACACATTTTTTCTAATAAATGGGAAGGTTTTTCTACTTACAGGAAGAGAAGAATGCCAGTATTGGCCATGGCGTATGCCAATCCCAAAATTCCACTGCCCATGATGGCATTTCCCAAATTGAAGACTGACATGCCAAAGGAGGTCTTCCCTTCAAACTAAAGAATTAAATTACATTCATTACATAATCTTAAAAAAAAAAATCAAAAGTTATTTATGGAAATGTATGCTTTGACTAGATAAAAATAGCAAAAACGGCATGTAGAGTTTGGTTCCAAAATGAGATAACTTTTTTTATTGTGCATTCCAATTAAAATCAATCAAAATATAGCTAACTAACACAACAAAACACACTAAAAACATAATAAAAAACACGATATTTGGAAAATTGTAAAAACAGAGTTATCTCCTTTTGGAACCCAACTCTTCATATATACAGTATAGTAAGCAAAATGGGTATTCATTACTTAAAATTTCACGTTGAGCATACTTACGTCAGTAAAACGTGGCTTCTTACTCTCACCACTGGGGAGAAACTCAACGTTCTCAGCCAACGCTCCATCGGGGTCATCAAATCTGTTGGACAAAAGGTAACAGACACTTTAAATGAAGATGAAAATGATCTTGCAGGCGGCATCAATTAACTTACTCCAACATCTTTAAATAAAAAATGCCTTTGGTTTTCTGCTATTATCATACCTGCTGTTTTGAATATCATGTCTGAGTGTTGAGAGACAGTGTGGAAGGGTCCATCACCAAGCAGGAATGGAAAAGAGTGTAAACATGCACTTAGACATACCAAAGCGTCAACACACCATGCCAAAATATACTACATAACTACACTTAATGAGGTAACTAGTTTTAAAAAAGAAAACTGTTTATTCTTCGGGTTCTGACAAAAAAAGCGTTCTGTATAAAAAACTATGCTAAGAATACAAGACAACTGACCATATAGAGTATAATAATGTTAGGATAACAAACTTTGTCCGTTTTCAAAAGGGAGATGTAAATACTTTCCATATCTTTTGTTTAATCAGAGTTGATATCATTTTTCTACTATGGCTAATACAGATAAAATAATATACAATAATTATTATTAAATACATATTTTGCTACTGTGTCACTGTGTACAATGTGAGCTCCACCATCACCCATAAGAATTTTCACCATTGCACACACACGCATGATGTCAAATCATAATAATACAACACAAAATTATATCAAGCTCAAAGTTTGCAGATAAAATGAATATTAAGCAAGTGAAATAATTAATGCAAAAGTACTTACTGGTCTTCCTCCATCATAGACTTCATCGGCACACACATTTCCTCTCCCGGGTCACAACCTTTCCCATTGGGAAGGATGCTTGCTTCTGATCTGGCAAGATCCATGATGGAATCGGATGATGTTTCAGTTTTTTGTGTTGTAGCTGTCTGGAAAAGATTATGATTTTAGGATCAATTTGAGCAAATCTATATGTTTTTTCTATATATTGTTTAAGCATATTCAAAGCTTTTATAAAAGAGCATCGTTGCTGGACACTTGCTTTCATCATACTTTTCAGGTCATTTTAATAAAGAGATCACCCCAAAATTGAAACTATTTAGTCAGGTACTGACCCTCACGTCCAAATCTGTATGACTTTTATTCATTTTAGATAAAAGATGATATTTTGAAGATTGTTGGTTGGTAATCCAACAACATTTACCCTTGGCTTTCATTGATGGGACATAAAACGGCATTTCTATCTAATAACTAAAAATATACAATGTTCTTAAACTTCCATTTACAAACCTCTCCAGCTCAAGAATTATTCAGTCATTATTCAACCAGCTTTCCCGAAGAGCGAATTTCCAATTATGCTTAACATTAAGTTGTCAGTTCACAATAAAAAGAAAACACAGGCAACTGGAGTGTAATTTAAGGGGGTATTGTTCAGTTATAACTATGAAACAGCTATACGGGCAACGCATCAAGCATTACTAACAGCTGCTCAGTGGGGACCAAGGGGCTTTGAATTTTGACAGGGGGATACACAGGAAGATTGAAAGGAAGAGAGCCCTGTGGCAGCCAATGATACACACGTTTTTGGCAATGATAACGCATCTAAATACCAAGTGGCCCAGTGAAGAAAACCGGTCCTGTGGCCTGGAATCGAGTCCAAGGTTATGAAAGATGTGTTGTGCTGATAAATTTAGCTCTGAGCCTGTGATGAACTTTCAGGTTGAATACAGAATCATAAGACACTTGGTCTTCTTGGCAGAGAGGAAATGTAATTTCATGGCCAGGGAGAGAGCAAAAGCGTCCGGCTGGTCACATGATGAATGTTTTTACAATGCGATACAGGTCAATAAGTTTAAAAGATGGAGGGCAGGTGAAGGTTAAGCCGGTGGAAAAACATGGTAACTCGAGTTAAAAGCACAGTATTAAGAACATCCGTTTAATTCTCTTCGCAGGTGTTTCAAAAGCCGACCTTGATGTCCATTCAACCGTATCTGCTTTATCTGGACTTTCACATAAGCAAACCTCACAATCCTGCAGCAGACAAGTCAGAACATCTCTAACAAATAAGTCATGAACTCTACACATTTTATGTTTCCTCCACAATCTCAATATGCAATGGCCTAGGAGAGTGTTTTATCCACTTTATTCAACCAGTCAAACGTTTGTTCCCACACCGAATGTTATGGGTCTGGATTTTATTTACAGCGCAGAAGTCTGCCCTGGCCAGTTTGTTCCACGTTGCTCCAAAACATCTCAGCTCTTGATGTAAATAGCAGAGGGTGCTCTGATTGCGCTCTGATTGGTTGGCACGCTCTGTCCCAAAAGTCCATGCTTGCAAGTGTGGTATGGCTGGCACTTTACACGTGCTGACCTGACCATGTTTAGAGGTTCCCTTTGGTATAACAGTGTAAATACGACTCAAATGGAACTCTTCTGGGTTAAACACGGCTACAGCAGAGTCATGATTTTTCAGAATTTTTTATTTAGAAATCAAGCAATACAAGAACAATATTGCACATACTAGGAAAATATGTGGAAATATAGGTAACCAAATGGCTTCTATGGTAATAGGACCATCTCTAAACTTGGTGATGTAACCCTTGTCCAAAAGGTACAAAGACTTTTCATGGATTCAAACTCAGACATGCATAGTACAGTCACTGTAACATCTGTAGATATTAACTATAATCTCATAGCTAACATACAGTATAATAGCATAAAGGACACTTTTATTTCATCATCTCAATTTTCATGGCACGAGGGGCATATAGGCGCCAACCACTTAAAGGAATAATTCACCCAAAAATGTTCCAAATCATTGTATACGTTTCTTTGTTCTGATGAACACAGAGAAAGATATTTGAAAGAATGCTTATAACCAGACAGATTTTGTCCCCCACTGACTACCATAGTAGGAAAAATACAACGGTAGTCCAAAGTGTCCCAGAGCTATATGCTGTCCTAGTCCTACATTCTTCAAAATGTCTTATTTTGTGTTCAACAGAACAAAGAAATGTATACATATTTGGAACAACTCGAAGGCGAGTAAATGATGACAGAATTTTTATTTCTGGTTGAAGAATCCTTTTAAACTGGGCCAATGGGAGGGCCAATGGGACAACTAATGGGACATGACATGCACAGATCTCAACATTTCACCAACAACAGCAACACAACAGTTGTCCTGAGTATAAGAAATCAATTCCCTTATGTAGTCAACTATTTGAGGGCAAAATAATTTTGATTGGTGTCCGAAAACATATCAAGAAGCACTAAAACTAACAACAGATAGGGTAACCCATGACACACAAGAACAAATGGTCCATTCTTTGAAATTGAGATTACATCTTCTGAAATCTGAATAAATAATCTTTCCATTGATGTATGGTTTGTTAGGACATATTTTGCCGAAATACAACTATTTGAAAATCTGTAATCTAAGGGTGTCACAGTTGTGTGTACAGAACCCAAACTTAGGCAGTAAAGGGTTAACAGAAAATGACATTATTTAATTAAACAAAAACCCAAGAGTTGGTAAACAGAAAAATAAACATGAAATCAAGTTTAGAATAATAACACTATTATTACATGGCAGAAACATTGGGCTGGACTGGGGCTCCCTTCCTAGAGCGGGGAGGTGGAGGACAGGAAGGGCTAAACATGGCAGGGTAAGACGGCGGGAATGCTGACTGGGCTGGAGCGCCGGCTGGAGTGCTGGCTCTGGGGGAGAGGCCGGCTGGACAAGCGCTGGGGGAGATGTCAGCTGGATCCGGACTGGATGCTGCCGCTGGACCGGGCTGGATGCCGCCGCTGGACCGGACTGGGTGCCTGCCGTGGTGTCAGGGACCCCCTCCTCCGCTTCTTCCTCCTTGAGCGGGTCGCCTGCCTCCACAGTAGTGGTGGTGGTAGGAAGCCCTGCAGGCTCAGGGAAAGCGGTTGTGAGGTCGACGGATTCCCAGGAGGACGTGGATTTGACCGACTCTGCAGAAGCCCTCCTGGTGTGCTTCCCCCGTTGACTGACCACCGGGCCTGATGACTCGGTCAGACAAATGCCACCCAGAACACAGCCCTCGGGAACGGGAGGCAGGCAGGAGCATGAGAGGGTCGAAAGGCCCTTGGAGTCCTCCCTCCTGGTCTGGCCGAGGTCATCTACCAGCCCCTGGAATTACCCACGGACAACCTTTCCAGTTTCGCCAGAGGGGGAGGGTCATGGGACCCACAATGAAGAAGGCGTACAGGAGGAGCTCACGGAGAATTCCCCTCCTTGCCACAGAGGCCTGGGCATACTCTCCAAGGGCCTGATTGCCCTGGGGGGCAACGGACCCTTGCCCGTCTGGATCGTCTCTCAGGTTGAACGCCAACAATGCTGGTGGCCAGCCAACTCTTGGCAGGTAGGGGATAAAGGACTGCCTGCTGGGTTCATGTTTGGCTGGTTCATTCTGTCACGGTTGTGTGTAAAGAACCCAAACGCAGGCAGTTAACAGAAAACAACTTTATTTATTAAAACAAAAACCCACGAGGGGGTAAACAGAAAATTCAACAAGAAATCAAGGTTAGAATAATAACACTTAAACAAACACTTCACGCAAGGGGGTAAAACAAGAACAAAAAACTGGAATCAACAGGGCTTACTATATACAGGGACTGGTCAGGAACAGGACGGACAAGGTAACAGGGAATCAATCAAAACGAACTAGCACGGGACGAAAAAAAAGAGTGCCTTAAGTAGGGGAAACTAACAAAGGTTTATTACATAATTATTATGTAATATTTCGGGGAAACAAGGTGGTGGGGCTAAGAGATGCGACAGGAGGACACGTGCCGCAAAGTCACAACAATGGCCACATGTCTCCACACATAACACAACAAGCACAAAAGACATGGTACTGTCACGACTCCGTCCACAGAACTAGAAAACTCATGAGAAGAAGGACAGAATCATGACAAAGGGTGCAAAAAATCGAAATATTGAGAAAATCATATTTAAAGTTGTCCATCAGCACTGCGGCATCCACTCAACAAAGGTTTTGATGCATTTACAGTAGGAAATTTACAAAATAACTTAATCTTTACTTAATATCCTAATGACTTTTGGCATAAAAGAAAATTCAATCCTTTTGACCCATACAATGTATTGTTAGCTATTTCTACATATACACATGCTACTTATGACTGGTTTTGTGGTCCAGGGTCAAAAATGCTACAAAAGAGCTTTGGACCTGTTTTTATGTTTGACCGGATCACACAGCATTCAAACCAGATAAAACCACCACCCCTGAAAAAATCAAGTCCTCATCTCTGGCCTTGAATGTGAGGTCTGTGACCTCTTATCTGTTACGACAAATCCAGAAACATCTATCTCATTGCGTTGGAAATGTCTACATCCAGGACAAAGTTTGAGAAACAGTAACTGTAGAGTATACAGCTGATTTCTGGGAGAATCTGATGTGTCTGCACATGCTGTCATGAACTATTGATTGGTTTGCTCTGGTGCATTCACATTGTGACTCAAGTGTCTCAATTATAAACACCCAAAATGTTACGTTTCCCAATAAAATGTTCCCATTTCCCAATGGTGTGCATAATATTTCCAATCAGTTAGGGGGTGATCTTAGTACTTTATTTCTGATCTCTGACCGTTAACCATAAGGTCCAGGAAAGAGAGACATTTACATTTATGGATTTGGCAGATGCTTTTTATCCAAAGCGACTTACATTGCATTATCCTATACATTCATACATAGGGATTTGCAATCCCCTGGGATCGAACCCTAACATGCACTAAACTGTTAAAATGTTTCACAGTTAAAAAGCTACATTACTAAATAAGTTTTAATGTAAAATGCCAATTAAACAAGACTTATTCTACCACTCATCATCATTCATCTTTAGCATGTGCTAATTTATAATATGATTGTTTTATGCTCTATAAGAAAAGCAGAATGTTCCTTTATGTGACACAAATGAATGAAGCAATATCTCATAATACTTGAATAACAGACTGACAAAATGATATAAGTAGACACCCAAACGTTTTAGAGTAGATATAAATTATATTAAAATAGATCTGCAGCATTTCATTTATATACAAAGGGGACCACAAATGTCACATTGTGTCCATGACATTGCAGGGCTCGACATTAACGCTTGCCCGGGACAAGTGGATGTTTTTTAAGGGCAAGTGAGGGAGAATTGTACTTGCCCGGACGGACAAGTAACTTGAAAAAATAACAATACTATGAAAAAATATGTGTGTCTAATAAGAAAAGGTGCATTAGACAGAGGTGCGTGTTTGTGTTAAGAGCGTTTGTCGTGGTTGTGCTTGTTTATGTGGGACAATAATCAATGGTAAAGCGCATTGAGTCCAATTAATTAGATGTGGACGCGGAATGCTGTTATTTAAATAATATCTGGCTGTTCTGAGTGACTGAGGTGCACAGATTAACATACACCACGAGTGATGATCGAAGATTTGTCTGCGTCTGCACTGTATGATGATATAAACACATAAACTTCATCTCCACACTTGCTCATAGTTTATTTTACCAGCATTTTACCGTTTGAGTGAAGCTATATCGTCAAGCACACACGTGAACTCAAGCGTCTTCCCGACGACCCGTCAAAATAAAAGTCCTGTAAACTTGAACACTCTGTAGTAAATACTGTAGTTTTTGCTAAAGGAAATTGTAGTACCCTTGTTGTAAATACATAAATTGTAGTAAACACTGTAGTATACTATAGTAAGGTTCAAAGGCACTATAGTATCTGGCAGTTTCACTGCAGTTTCCTATATCAAATAACACTGTAGTATACTTCAGTAATTTATGTGGACAAATGTACCTCTATTGTATAGTAAAAAATGAAATACACAGAACTAAAAATAATAATAAAACAAATTTAGGTAAACAAAAAATTTGATGGCCCTAATTTATATATTATATATATTATCTATTCATGCGATGAACTACACTTGTATATTTTTTAATGATGACAACGGAGAGTATTAATACATTCAGGTGACACTAGGTAAAACGCTTATAAGCAAACTTGACCAATCAGGATCCGAAACAATTATATTGACACTTCAAATGAAATTTATATTTTTAATATAAGTACTTGGACAAGAAAATGAGAGATTTACTTGTACCACATGACAATGCTTAATGTCAAGCCCTGCATTGGTGGTCTATATAATCTTCCACCAAGCAATGCTTTTTAAATATGAACATATACATTTAACCCTGAAAAGTTATAGTAAGTTAATTAGTTTAACTTTGGTATTTGTGGTAAACCCAACCACAAATGTACCATTGTCTCACAATAGCAACGATAAGGCAAGACATTTGTAATTCAAGTAAAGTAACCTAATACAAATGTTATCATTCCGCCAATAAAAAACACGGTTATTATATTTCACTATAAAAAACCATGAACAATTTTCTTAAGGGAAGAACTAATGCTTGTTATCCAAGACACTTAACACAAAGAAATCGATCACAAATGGCCAATAAACATAGATTGCTTACCGGTTTACACTGGGTCCAGGAATCTCAAGAAAATTGCGCGTTTGTAACTTTCCGTTTGTTTTGATCGCGTCCTTTATGCGTTCGTGCTTTATTTTCCCGGCGTGGTTTCTTTCGTCACAATAGAGACAATGCGTTTCTCGCTCACAGAGCTTCCGATCTGCTGCATTTAGGAATAAAGTGAACTGGTAAAGGGTCTATGGATGAGTAGTGGGGGGTTGTTTAGGTCCCGCCTCCAGCACTGAACGACCCGTGGCTGCTGTGTTTGGCCTCTAAGATCACGCCCCTTTGAGAAGATACCCCGCCCACTTCGTCCAAAAGGTTAAGGAGCTGTAAATTGTTTTAGTAAGGGGGTGGAACTGTATTGATAACGTCATAATCAATATTTATGAATAAATGATGAAGGGAAAATCAATTGTATAGTATGATTTAAAAACACGTTAATGTTTAATAGAAAGTAACTAATAAACACCAAAATGTTTAAGTGTTTTTGGTTTATACAGTAAAAAACTTGTCATGTCAGTTTCAATTATATTTCTGACTTCAAAAAAATGTAAAGTCCACCATTATCGAGCTATATGAACGTTTCGATATTTATATATAGACGATGAACAAAATGTTATTGATACTTGATAATATGGACCCCGATGTAATCTTGCTGTTACAGTCAAAACTTTATTTATTTAATTATTTATTTGTTCGTATTTAGACTAAATTAGAAATTGTAAGACTACATCTAGCAAACTGTGTTACATCAAGTAAATGTTGTGGTCCTGTGTTTTTTCTCTCACATGATCTTTCCCAGGTTGTCCTAACTCGGTGTCAAAACAATATCATGACCCAATATATTTTATTTATTAAATAGTAACATAAGAGGCAGACAGGCTGATTATTTTTTATATCTCAGACTTGACTAAAACTATTAAAGTCCCAGTGAAATCAAAAATAACAGTTCTAATTTTTTAATGAAATATTGCAGCGTTTATAGTAAATAGCTCATCAATGTGGGTCATTTTCTTAAAAAAATTCCTGTACCCTCATAATATTCAGTTAAAATCTGAAAATGCACTTCCCTGACGATCCATCTCGAATGATGTAAATTAGGCGGCTTGGGCGGAGCATCCGCTAACTCCTCCCCTACAACAGTCAGTCTGATGCTTGTTTCATTTCAAAATGCAACAGCTCTTTTTTTACATACTATCAATTCGCTGTTAAAACCGCAAGCCACGCCCACTAATTTTCTCCTATGAAATTACTTTTCACTCGGAAATGTGGCAGAATACGGAAATAAAGACGATCGCAACTTCCGGTTCACAGGGACTTTTTGATTGATTTATTGTACAGTGACCTTAAATAAAAGTTTTGAGCCACACATACCCTGATGTTACCCTTTAAAGGCACAAATTGAAGGAGTGTCCATTTCACATTAGAGACAGAGATGATTCTTTTATCAACGCTGGATATTGTATTGAAAGAGCTACTGGCGTTTAACAGATTTCCAGTGTCCCGTTGTCTGCGGTGGGTTAAATATAGTCCTGGAAGTGTGTGTGTCTCGGGTCAGTGGGGGTTAGGTGGATACACTTCACTTACTGCAGCTGTTTAACAACACTCCATCTATTCGGGCCATGGAATGCTGCCCGAATTTAGCAGGACACGTACGCCATAGCGGGGAAACCACTGGTGTCGACACACATACATATGTTGTATAGAATTTATTATTCGAAAAAATATTATTAAAAAACTGAGGTATCTTAAGAAAATGTGAGTGGTGTTTGTTTATATCAAACAATGAATGCAATTTATTGTACTGTAATTATGAGTGATAGAAATATAGATATGCTTGTCTTAGTATATGGTGTGACGTCACTATCGACAATATGGCTGCCATGTCGGTTCATATTCACATTAATTCTTTCTTTCATCCCACTATAGAAAGACAAAACGGCTGTGTTCTCATAACGGGATATAACACGTGGGGTTTTGCCTGTACTGTATATATTTGTGTTTGAGTGTGTGTGTCACAGTGAGATGTAAATTAGCACCTGCCAGCGCTGTCAAACCACTGCACATTTCCGCCTGGCTAGACTAATTACTTTAATGGAATGTTTCCGTGGCGGACGTGATGGTAACCTGTGGGTAAACATGCCCTCATGACACCGGACAGGCACCCGGTTCAGTTAAAAGTGCCTCAAAGTCGTCTGGAGTGGGATTAGTGCATCAGAGAAGAATTAATTTATTTCATGTTAGTTAAGACTTGACTTCAATTGGTCACATTCTTTCCCTTCATCAAGGATTCACTTATGTTTGAGAATTACAAATGTTTAAAAAAAATTGCAGATCTGATCCTCACTTGTGTTTTGTTATTATTATTGTAACTTTATAAGATTATCCAACAATCTCATGGCAATTCACAAGTATTTTACAAGGTAGCTAATATGCATAAATTAGTAGGCTACATCACAATCTACTAGTAATGATTACATTTCAGGACGAGGTTAGGGGTGGAGTTTCATTTTTTCTTTTTTTTATTAATCGCATACTTTGTTACGAATCACGGCGTACAAATTCACTCCAAAATCACTACCTATTTTTGTTTGAAATCAGGTTAGAGTATATTTGCCATCCATACATGCTTTGTTTATCGATTGCATTAATATAAATTGTTTATTAAATACTTTTCACAAACAACCATTAAAACTTCCAAAAAGAAACTATAGACTCATTTGTACCTGATGCTTAGAAAGTTTTTTTACATTTTGGATAATAAAAGGTCAAAAAGTTCAAATTAGATCATTTTGACGTACCAAGAAAAATTTGCTCACAATTACAATTACATCATTGTATACAATCTGGTTTCTATTTAATTTGCATCATCTCTGTTGAAGTAAACACAAACAAAAAATACATGCTTTAGGGGAAACAAATGTGAATTTGATGTTTTTCCATTTATTATTTTACAATACTTCTGAACTTTAGAACTCAACACATTTAAAGGGACAGTTCATCCAAAAATGACATTTCTGTCATGAATTAGTCACTCTCTAATTGTTCCAAATCTGTATAAATATCTTTATTTGGTTGAACACAGAGATAGATATTTGGACAAATGCTTGTGACCAAATAGTTCCTGGACCCCATCGACTACCATAGTAGGAAAAATTACAATGGAAGTCAAAAGTGCCCCAGAACTGTTTGCTGTCCTAAATTCTTCAAAATATCATATTTTGTGTTCAACAGAACAAAACAAAATTATAAAGTATTTTTTCCACTATGGTAGTAAATAGGGTCCAAGAACTTTTTGGATATTAGTGTTCTTCCAAATTCATTTCTTTGTTTTCATCAGAACAAAGAAATGTATACAGATTCGGAACAACTCAAAGGTGAGTAAATGATGACAGATTACAGAATGACAATGAAAAAAAGAAGGTTGTGGTCACACCGGTCATCAGTTTGGTTTAACATGACCCGGCCAGGTGACCTGGAATAACTTAAGATCAGTTTATGCCAGGATGTAAGACAAGCTGCTCCATCAGTTTGTACACTTACTTCTTGTATATCTGTTTCTTTAACATTTTTGCATATCTGCTTATACAAACATCAATCTTATATTAAGATTAAATATGTTGCAGAGTTTAGTATGCTTTGCCTCAGCAGTATAGCTCAGTTGACCGTACATCTTTACATTATTTAAAATACAATCACCTGTGTCCTGCGCTGCAGGAAACCTAATAGTGTTTCATATTAATGCTCATCCCGTTCCCCATCAGTTCAGTCAGTTCATGTGCTGAATTGAGCTGTACGGGTGGAAACATCTCTTCATAATGAAAAGTGTGACTGAGGTCAAATACAAAAAGAGATTCATCAAAAAGTGCCGTGAACCCCTCACCTGTTCTTCTGTAACCATGGAGACGGACTTATAAGAGACTGCTTTATTTTAATGGTGACCATATATTGTTTCTGTGTTAGGAGCTCCTAACTGTGTTATCACAGACACCTGCGCCCCTGTCATCTATCAGATGTGCTCAGAGAGAAACAGCTGAACTTTAGTAGAGAAAATAAAACCAAATGTATGTCTGTCCATCCCTCGGTGAAATATTAGACAGATCTACATCTATACATTTTGCTTGGAGTTAAAGGAACAGTTCACCCAATAATGAAAATTCTGTCATCATTTACTCAACTTTGTGTTATTCTAAACCTGTATGAATTTCTTTGTTTTTCATTCCTTTAAAGTAAATTTTAACAGGCCATGCTCTCCTTTGATTGCAAAGCTAATTTCGCAACAGTATCTTGTTTTGTTTTTTGAGTCATGCGTTTCATCTACTGTTTGTATGTGGGTGTACACCCACAGAGACTCTTTGACTGGGTGACGTGTTCCAACATATCATATCACCTTTCCTGCAGCATGTAAAACAGCATGTTTGTACAAATGCTTACTTTACAATATCACACATCCCTTATATTGTCTCATAGTGTTATGTTTAATTTCCATATTTTGATCCTTTAAATTAAATCATATCATATATCTTTATATCATCAAAATTAAATGTAACTTAAATGTAACTTATTAACTTCTGTTGTTAAACAAATATTATTTTTATATGTAATATTTTGATTTAAGCGCTCAACTATGACTATGTTTAGTCAATGTCACATAAACTTTTCATTATGATATCTTTTTCAAGATATTAAGTTATCAGAGCCGAGTTTAAAATATATATAACAAACTCTTCTAAATCTCAAAAAGAAATAAACATTAAACTTTATCGAGAAACCAATAAAATAAACTTAATATTAAAAATACTCTCCCAATGCAGTCTAACTCTGTTCAGTTATATTTTGATTTTATTTTATTTTATCACAACACAATACATTTACAGTATATACTCCCAGATTAAATGGATTAAAGGGATATTTCACCCAAAAATGAAAATTCTTTCATCATTTACAATTTATCATTGACTTGCATTGGTTTTGTGTCCATACAGTAGAAGTGAATTGGTGTCGGTGCTGTTCGTTTACCAACTTTCTTCAAAATATCTTCTTTCGTTGGTTTGAAATGATGAGAAAATGATGACAGATTTTTTTGGGGGTGACTGAACATGAAAAAACATGCTTTCAAATTGTGTTGAATTAACTTGTTTAAATTAAGTAAATTGGACGAGGAGCAAAATTCCTTTTTCAAGAACCAGTTTCCTCCGGTTCCCCCCCACCAACCCCCCCTTTTCCAAAAACAGCACATATGCGACATCAGCATCAGTCATCAGTGTTCCAAGTCTTTTTTGTCAGACCCAAGGGATTCAGCATCTGTTGCCAAAAACCTGGCTCGTTTCTTATGTCACAACGCAGTCGTGGTCTCCGCTTTTTTTTTGGTGATGGAACCTCAAACTCTTTTCAGTGCCAAGGAACGCTCCGTCCAAATGGGAGTCTACTCGTCGCGAGCATGGCAAGGCACCCCAACACCAAAGCACTATTGGATTTCACTCGTTATTCTAGCCAGGACTTTCTGACATTTTTATGACTTACCGCTGACTTCTTGTGGTATTAGACTGATCTGAACTGACCCTTTCTTAGCGACCACGCACATGGACCTCCCTGCAACACTATGAGTGGCAACACTTCGCGCTACCCTTTTGTGTTCCCACGTTTCCTAGAGTCAGTAACAACCGGGATACTGAATGACAAGATGGATCAACACCTTGCTATCACGCAAGAACCCCCCGGACTCCCCTCCTTACGACACCAAACAACCATTGAATGAGCTCACCCTAAAACAAGTGTCTCTCTCTCCATACATTTGAAAAACTATACCCGCTCATGCATAATTACCACATGTTACCCTTGACCTCGTCGGCACAATATTAGTGGACCAAATGCTTTTGCGAATGGGCTCTGACATAAGTATCCTTCCGGGACCACAAATTCACTATGCTATCAGTTTGGTGTACCTAACTACATAATCTCCGCACTTCGACTCTTCAATCTCTATTATGTTTCCTATCTGCGCATATATAAGTAGGTTCCCTAGACGTCAAGCAACTTTTTTATATTTTTTCTTCCGCTCATTTTCCCATGATGCACTGTCGTTTTTTAAAAATGCATTTTTGTTAGAAATGAATTTAGGCGTACACCCATATTCCTACAATTACTAACGACCCACATTTACACCAAAACCGACACCCCAACCCACATACACCCACTGGCACCACTGATTGACACACCCTACCTGTGAATTCAACACCCACCAGTACCCTTCAAAACATAGATGCGACACGTCAAAAGGACGCGCTTTGGTTCATGCACCACCATATGATTATTAATCTCATTTTAAATGATTAATTGCTTATCATTACAGCACAATTTACATAGCCACAATACACGATTTGTCACCGAATATGGCCACTTGTTGGATTTCCAGGCTGATTCCCATGCGTAATTGATAAAGATTCTGACCTACACTATTTGCCTTTATGGGATCCCCTATATTGACTCTGGTCACCCACGTTGTTACCGCCATTTCATCTGTCACATTGACGCTAAGTTCACGTTTTGTACATTTCCCGTGACCCAGAATGCTGCACTGAACAGCTTTTTTTAAATAGTCTGCTATTTTCACCTCAAACTAAATATACATGTTGCCGCCTTTCTTGTAAATACCCGCCCCTGTACGTTTACACCGCAATTTGTTAAGGGTCAGAGTTTGTTCAAAATTCACAGATAGCATTAACATCCTGGGCGAACAGCTATGGTGCCGGGGAGATTTTGGGGGCTTATGCTGTTCCTGATTACGATTCGCTCCCCTGCAAAAAATACACTGCGAGAATCGATTCCCCCTTTCCTTGGCTCCTTTCTTTTTTCCTGTGAATTTGGACAAAGGGCGTTCACAGAAACCAACAAGGAAAATATACACTAGTGCTCCTAACAATTTTACACACCCCCAAGGTACCGACGACTTCCACAGAAGAGTGTGGGTACAACGGTCACAAAAACTGGCAAATTGTTTGTCGGCGTTAGGGGAAATTCACTTCAACGAATGAACAAACTAGCCAAAACCTGCATTATGTAAGAGGCCCCCCGAGGATGGACTGTTAATCCAGTGTTCCCATCGCATAGATCTTTGTGGAAGCCCCTACGAATATTGATTGCACACGTCCTTCATCCTCAAATACCCGTTTACACACGGCATACCCATTAATTGTATTGCTTTCAATCCGCCACTGATTTCCCCCCCCGCCCTGTCTTAGTGTGACCCCCCCCCCCCTCCTCTTCCCCTTATGTCCTACTAGTGTGGCATATTTCTATGTAACCGCGTGAAGGTCCAGGCCATTGCGTAGAGGTCTGTGTTACCGTCTCTCTTGATGTCCGTACCTACTCGCCATTCGACACACCAGTGACTATAATGATTCCTCACGATCTCCACGCCCTCTTACAGAACTAGTTTGACCCCGACCACGTTACATACAGCTTGCCCCACTGTAGAGGCCGGAAGAGATGGCCGGCGAAAAACATGTAGATCCAGGGGCGTTTTGCAGCATGCTCCGTTCGACGGTGGCCAGAAAGCATGGCATTTCTGATAACGCCAATGGCCCTGTACACCAGGACATCCCCCGCACAAAAACAGTAGGACCAAATGTTCTCAACATTTGCTAAATAATTTATCTGAGATATAAAATAACACTCCTTGTCTTGTATTTCGCCATCAGACCTGTATTTTGTAAATACGCTTCCTAGAGACGTGCACGTGTAATGGTTTTTTACATGTAAAGAAAAATATAACCTTGATATTGATTCCATATTGGACCCCCTGAGTATGTCCATTGAACAGATCTAATTCCCACTCCGGTGCACTTCATAATGACTGACAATCAAATTTTATATGATGCTCCTGAATCTCTGATAGCATGACACCTTTACGCATCTGGATTTAACCGACAGTTGACGCTCGCACTATTGTTCTCCCATTTTTAACACACCCACTGAATGACTCGATCACAACCCAATCGAAACGTTACATATATTATAATATACATTAGTTCCCAAACAGATTATTATACACAATAAACATGCCTATCACAACCAAGCACACGTATAACCAAACAGGTCCTCGAACAAACACTAGTCATGAGTCTAGCCTGATTTAAGCATGCAATCGGCATCTTTATATTAGCTGTGCCTTAGCGTATTTGTATATGTTCTATTGTATGTGCGTTCTTCTATCCTTCTCTCCCCAATTTATTTGTACCTTTACACTAAAGTCTTTTTCTGAACTTTAAGAGCACACATATTCAACACACCACCACACCCACCCTGCTCGTACTGCGTTTTTGCACTATGTTGTGCCTATGTCATCTCCGGTAATGTCATTCGCAGAAGTTTGCCTCAGACGTGTGTACTACCAAGACCGCCTAGCGTACAACTCATGGTTTTTTTTGCCCTGCACCACACTATCTTTGCGGCACATGCAGTGAAAAAGAATCAAATGAAAAGCACACGATGTTTAGCAGATCTAGTCATTGTAGTGAATATTAGATTGTTAGTGTTTAATTTCGTTATTAAATTGTTGTTTCATAGTGGGTATGGTATTCTCCCACAAAAAGATCCGCATAAGACATACCATTACTCATACTAGCGGTTGCTTAAGGCTAACATTCTATGCCCCTCAATACATCTTTCTAGTATTTTTGGGATATATTGATTGTTGTTTTACGTTACTCTGGAACCTCAAGAGATATGTTGCTTCTAGTCTCGTTTGTTGCGGGTTCATTCAAAGGGGTCTGATCACTTGCACAACCCTACCTCCTACTTAATTCGTTTACCATGGCACAGTCCAAGTGGTTGGCACGAGCTAATGACGCTTTTTGACCAATGAATTGCCTTTCATTCTACACGCTTTGATTTCATAGTTAAGCAACATTTCCTATTTTTGAGCAATTTGATTTGTAAAGTATTCATTTTCCTTGGCGAAAACATACCACCAATTACCCATGATAGCACAGACCTGACCTGCCTTCCCATAAAATTAAGCTCTAGACCCATCTTTATCAGAGCCACGTGCACCATTCCTTAAACACCAATTACCTATTACCACCACTGCGTGCATAACGTGATTTTCTAGTTATTATGCAGATGTTCTTACACATTGTCAACCTTTTAATCTTTTTCATTCAGATAAATATTAATATTTAATTTATTGATTATATAGATTTGAAATAATGAACACAGACAATACCAATAATGTCATTGAAGACGTAATAGCACCCTATGTACCTTTGAACCCTTAGGGCAACCCCTGACTTACCTAGTTTTGAGGTAAGCTCAATACACAATAGCCTTGAAAGGCGGCGGACAAAGTATACTTAAAATTTCAATAACAAAGCAAAATCGGATCTGCCCATACATTATTTTGACTAATAGGCTCTATTATCATTTACTGATGGCTTGCATCTCCCCCACTATGTTGATTTAAATGCAACCACACAACTAAATTTATGCGGATTCCATTAGGTGTCCAAAGGTTTCCTTGGGCCCCCGCCACCGTAACGTTAACATCCTTAAACGTTTTTATTGCCTGTTGAGGTATAGCTCCACATATACACAATTGCAGCACCACTAAAGCAGCCCTGTCTCGTTTACACCTCTCTTTTGGAGCCCAATCCGGGATCCCTAGCCGGTGACCAAATCGAATTTACGACAGAAGACCACGGTGTCCAGCAAGATCCCACTTACACACGTCCACGGATCGACTACATTCACAAACGTACCATTTTTCACTTCCTATTTTGATCTTGGCCTGGATATCACCGTTGACGCCATATTGATCGATTTTTCTGAGATTCCCCGACGAGCGCCCCATGCGCTAGCATCCTTTAAGCGCGGGCGCTTTTGGGGTTTTTTCCCTTGGTCACGCGACCCCAGGACAATATCGCTTCCCTTCCCGCCGGTCCTCATTGTCTTTAAATTTTGACCCAATACTAGTTTGTAAAACTTATCAGACACCCGTAACAAACACCACTTAGGATGCCACTATCCGGACCAGATCACTAGATGGCCTAGATAATCCACGTAAACGTACGCCTTCGCGCTTCCCCCCAGGGATGATAAAATCTCCCCAGCAAGTTACCTTCACCCACCACCCACCGTCACACCCAACATTTTGAGCGAGCACAGATGTAACCTGGGCGCAGAGCATGTGACAAAACGCAGTTGCTAATAATTCCACTCGATACGATCACGGACCAAAACGGTCCGGTCGATCCGGCATTCCCGTCCGCAGGGACCGCATTGCACGCGGCCTCGCACATATATCCACCAACACGGTCTGTCGACATCAGCCACCACGCATATAGGTCGATCCACGCAAACATGCACAACCACCGTAAGAATTCACCAGCGGCACAGTATTATATTTGACCACATCAAACAAGAGATTAAGTCGTCCCCCCCACCCCCCTCCTTGTCAGATAAGTTCGACCGTTGGCACCGCTTTTAGTACTTGAAAAACCGTTGAGCCAACACGGTCAGATCCTATGTCTGCAGGTGCTTCATACAACTATTTATTTACATTCGAGACTCTTGCGCACGTGTGTTGTATGGATAGCACCATGCAAGACCCAGACAAAGCTGTTCTGCCCATGCGAGCCGCACGCACTTGTAGGATCACAACGAACCTACGAGGCTTTACTTCAACTTCCCAGCCCACTTCTTTGTGACGCTTCTTAGGGGGTTGTTGCTTTGATTCAACTCCACAGCGATGTCGTTTCCTCCCTGCCTGCGAGTTCACCACACCAATAGCCAATCGTTGAACGCCCGACCCCACGACAAGACGGTCTTCCCACTTCCCGGACTCTTCATCGTTGGTATATAATGCGTACTGCTCGACTTGCTTCTTTCCGTTTGCTCAAATTTGGGACACTGACTCGCTGGATCCTAAGCATCTATATGTTTGCACACCATCTGTTTAGGATGCTGTAGTGACGTCACGATCGAATTTAACAATCAGCATGTTTTTGGTACGAGGTTCAACAGTGTACTTTTTAAACCTCACCACGCTAGGTCGGTTAAACCGCATTCGCCTGCACCACTTAATGAGATGATTATGGGCACAATCTAGTGTGTCAGATTTATGGAGACAATGTAACAATAAATTTATCTGGATGTATTCCCGGCTACAATCACATTACGGGCTTTACCGTCGTCTTATAAATTACTCATCTTGATCAGCAATCTTATAGCAGGCTATGAATAATTGATATACACACAAACCTATATTTAAACGCTTATTTCAATGCCTTTATATGCAATTCTTCCACAATTATTCATTTTGGTCAGTCCTCAGGAGCCGCAGTCGGTTCGTCTACTCAGATGCAAAAAAAACCCTTCACGGTAAAAACAACCAATCTTTTATTCAAAACATATGTATTTTTGGCCCCGGATTGGCTTCTCCATGCTACTAACTACAATCTTTTTACAACAAATAACATGGTTAAATGACATTGGGGACCTGTGTTTATGCACACCAAGCATGCATAAATGTGTGCTGGTTCTCATCGTAATCTTTTTGTACTTGAGTAGAAACCACCTGGTTATTTCGCTAAGGACGACTGCAAATTAAAACTGCAAGTACGACCGCCCATGCGTACCCCAATTTGAAAAATTCCTAACCTACCTAATTGAAATCCTCAAAATGTTTCACTCTGTATGCTGTTTTGAAATGAGTGTGTATGTAGTGCTTAAAGTCTTTCCTATACGGCACCCTTTTACTTGATCCGTATAGACCCCCGTGCTCGCGACCACTAAGAAGTCTGGTTGCACACGCATCTTTATTAGACATGACAAATTTTGCCGCTGTACCCTTTTCCCTCCTTTTCTGGCATCAGTCTTGTACTCGCGGTGGCACTTTCTCCAGTCTTGGCGTTGCGCACTAACCAAACTTTCTACCCACCTGACAGTGCAAGTTGGTGCCCTGCGCTGGAATACTTTTTACACTATCAAACGGTTGTTGACAACCACTGCGGGTCAGCATGTGGGACTTTATTCACAAACTAATGTGCTTACACTAATGGAAGGTGTACACCAAACAAAGTCTATCGCCTTGATTTTCCTTTCCATGTATTATCTCTTCTTTCTTTCTTTCTTTCTGTCTTCTTCTTTCGCTTCTTCTTCTTCCTTTACTTCTTTCACAGTTCAATACCTTTCTTTCCTCTTTCCGAACACCTGCTACCATTGGTCCTCACCATAGAGTCTGGCTTGTTCTTCTTTCTTCGTTATTCGTTTCTTCCTGCTTCCTTCGTAGTTTCTTCTTTCGGTGTCTTCTTTATTTATTGTCTTTGCGGTGCACCTTCTATCTGTCTCCTTTCTGGTCTTTCTTCTCTTTATTAATCTCTTCTTTTCTTCTTTCCCTATGTTGACTTTCTGCTTCCCCTCTCCATTTCTCTATTCTCTACTACTTGTCTTTCTGTCCATCACATTTCTTTCTTGCTTTCTCTTGTCTTCTAACATTTACAGTATGGTGACTGCACATCTGTATTGCTGATGCATTTCGACTCTCAACCCATGGCTTTGAGAAGAACCTTACCTAAATTAAACCTCTTTACTTGAAACCCATCCTAGCACTGATTACCTTTTCTCAAATACACAGCTAAGCGAACAAAGGATGCTGCTAACCCACTAATAAAGGGCGCAATATCCGGACACACAGGGAACAAAGTATCATCTATTATATTTAACATACATTGACTATTTCAATGCCAATCGGGAACACTCACATCAATGTACACACAGTAGGCGCCTGCCAACACCAACGCGACAGAGGTATTCGTATTTTCTATGAGGGGCCGACCAGCGTTGAGCAACCTGTGTTACCGAACTCACAACATTATATGACCGCATAGTGTGTTATACTATAATCCCTTAACGGTTCAACAACCGCCATGCATTAATTTGGCGAACTCGGCAATTTCCACCCTATATCAAAGTGGAAGTCATTCCTTCGCAACTGATGCGGTTAATGATGTTCAGACAGCAGTGTCAACCGTACACCGTGCTCTGTTACCTTTTTCCCTAGATACGGTGTGCACCCTTTACTCTATGGGTTTTTTGGTGGAGCTGTATCAAAATGGTCAAAGAAATTTTACGTGCTTCATTGTGTACATTGTGGCTTCATAAAGAGACAAATTGCTGGCCCCCTTTTGTCCAGCTGGTTGAATCAACACCCCTCTATATTCGGGTGTCTGATCCCGTATGACATATGTTCTTCCAAAAAAAGACGTACAACAATTACATGATTTTTCAGTGCAGATAATCGCCGCCCACACACTACTTGTTCTCCAGTTGTTAGTCAAAATCTTCACTAGTTCTGTAACGCCTGCCCAATAGCTTAATGGGCCTGACACGTTTTTGCAATCCTACGGACTTAGGGGTATATAGCTAATCTCTTGCGGATTAGCAATTCATCTCAAAGGAATGAGATTTCACACACGCAACCGATACAGAGATTGATAAAAATTAGTTTATCAGCCCACAGTTGTCCCTTTTTCTTTCCTTGTTTGTACCCCCACGATATCACATTGTACTATCCTTATCTCCCAAGTTGTCTGTTAACAATGTTTCACATCAAACAGCTTCCAACATTTCAAACTTGATAGAAAAATAGAACGAAATTTGACTATTTCCTACCAAATGCCAGTATTTGACAACAATCTCCGGAGCACTTTGGGTACCAACATGCTCTGCCCCCACCACTGATTTACGCATATTCAACGCAATCCGAAGCATCACGCCTCCACGTAAAGTATGCAAATTTTCGGTTTTTTTTTTACTACCGTAAGTTCATTACGATTCTGCTATGTATTGCTTGTGTTGTACAATGGTGCAGCCCCAGTAAAACCGGCGTTGCCGTTCTTTATTCTTTAGGACAATAGTGATGGGCTCAAAAAGACATATAGTATATGAGTTCTCCTGTGTACTATTACCTAGAGTCCTGTGTGGTTTATGATGCCCAACTCATTTCTCTTAATGGGCCCCTGAGAAAAACCCCAGAACTTTGCACCTCCTCCAGCAAGAATATTATTATTCTTTTAATTACACTAATGTTCAGACTGCTGTAAGCCTTGATAATCACAATCAATGAATCCATCTTCACCCAACCCATAACTGTCTGGTTCAGCACAGATATCGCATGTGGAAAAAGAAGACTTCAAAGCATTATCTGTTCTGAGTAAAGACTCATTGGCTGCAGCTTGACCTCCTTATGTGAACCTCACAACATCTTTTAATTATCACCTTCAAAAATGTGATGAATGACTTTCAGTAAAATCCAGGTTTCTCCTCTCATGGCCTCATCAGCTGAACTATACGTCTGAATGATATCAGCTGCACTTTGATCTACAGCAGACATGGGCACCAGACATACAGGGTCATTTACAGCACACTGATCCAGTCATTTATAAAACAATCCATGTATTTTCATATTTAGTTGAATTTATAATTTTCAATTTTTTAGATACACAACATGGGGGCCATATCAACAAATATAAAAGCCCACAATTATGTCTATCCTTAGTGGAACATGGTTATAGTTTATAGTAAAAGTCCAAATTACAGCCGCAGAATTTTTTTTCTGATTTTTAGAAGCATGTGTTTCGGTAAAATACCTTTTTGTTTCTGTGGACCACTAACTCAAAGTTCAGAAAGAGTGCATAACATAGAAAAGTTATGCAGTCCTCTTTTTCATTTATTAGATGTATCGTATATCGGAGAAGCCCTGAAAAAGTCAAGCCAGACAGGATCGCATGCACAGAATTGAATTACAGTTTAGGATTTCTGTTTCTGTCTGTTTGAGATTTGCTGAAATGTACTGTCAAAGATGGATTACAGTAAAGAGCGTCATACAACATTCTTTTTAAAACACATATCCCTAAACGGTACAAGCATAACTCGGGGTTTTGACATTTAATGACATTTTGTAAACATTACTGAAATACTGCCATTGGAGGATTCGGAGATATGCAACTTGAACATTCCAAAACAAACAGTGTTCAGATAAGGTTGTTTTTGTTTGCCATCTTTAATGTTATATATCTTTTCTAAATATTAAGACAGTTTTAAAATCTGTACTGTATAATGTAGGCAATTTGCATCTGGTAATTTTATATAAGACTACATTATATAAAGTGGCAATGTTGAAGTGATTTGGAATCAAGCCATTTAATCCCTTGTCATGCTTTAAACGGATACTCACGTTTTACAATCATGACATGAAACAGAAATAAAGTTGAACGGAAACAGCCTCAAGAATGATACATCACTAGAAGAGAATGAGGAACGAAAGTACCTTCCCTGATGCATTTCACACTTAATCATTTGTTGGTTGACAACAGATTCATCATCACATTCTCATGGCTTCAAGCTGTTTCAACAACAACTCTTCAATTTATAAATCAGTCAGTTAGATTCCTCAAAAACAGAAGCAACAGAATCATGACCTGACAGTAAAAGGAAACCTTATGGTGTAATGTGGGAATATTTGTGGAAACGCAATGCTTGAGTTGACTTGACTGTGTTTAATCAAAGCTGAACTTTAAAAGACCCAGAAAACGGAAACACTTTCAAATATTTTATTCATATAAATAATTAAATACCCATATTCACTCAAATATAGGAATTTAAAATTAAAGCTTTCCTTCCTATTTGTATCTCCCAATATGTATCTCTCTGCATACCACAATCACATAATATGAACATGGCCACAACCACCTATCACGTTTTATTTAGTTTTTAGATTTTTCTCAATTCCTAGCATAATTAGAAAAATGTTAACATAGAAAAAAAGGAAGTTTTCGAATAAGCCTCCTGACAAAACAAGAGCAAGTCAGAAATAACCGGGAAAAAAACAAATAAATGGAAGTCTGTTCTAATGCGCAAGTGCATTTTAAAGCAGTAGTAGATGTGTCTACGTGCAGTCAGTCGGTGTCCATTTATCTATAATGGACATTCAGTTTTAACTCACCCCCCACATTCAATAAAAAGCACAATTCCCCTTTGCAAATGCCAAAGAACAAGTGAAATCTAATTACTAAATGATTCTCCTTTGACAAGGAATGAATAATTGTGTTCTTACACTTTCTGGTAAGAAACATGTAGTTGTGTGACTCATACTCTGAGTTTTCGATCTTGTCTTTGTTTTAAAGTACCAATCGCAGCTCTGTAGGTGCTTGGTGAATCCAAACCCACACAATTACTTGATTTTCTGCTTAAGAGTACTACCGCTGTGTGTAAAATGTCAAAAAATAAATAAAAAAATCAACACAAAAGTTATCTTACTATTCAATAGTTAGAAGCGTTTCATATTGAGCTGTAAGTTCTGCATTACAAGTGCAAATGAATGAATCTTACAGAAAAAGACCTAAAAATCCCACAAATGCCTCCTTTAAAGTCTCAGAAGAGATCTGAACAGTCTCACAAACTGAGCTCAGATTTGCCAAGTCTGCGATGAAAAGTCAATATTATTGAAAATTTCCATATGAACGCAAACAGTTTTCATCAAATTTTACCCAAATCCAGGTTTCTTTACCTATCAATTCTATATTCATTTACACCTTCAAACTGTTTAAAAGTAACAACTGTCTAAGACATTTTATGAAAAGCCTTACAGAAGTTGATACTTAAACAAAAATTGTTGGTCCCCATTTATTTATATTGTATGGATGGATACAAAACCAATGTAAGTCAATGGGGGCCAACGCTTCCCTGTTACCAACATTCTTCAAAATACCTTCTTTTGTGTTTTGCAGAAGACAGTTAGTCATACAGCTTTGAAACGACAAGAGGGTGAATAAATGATGACAGATTTTTCATTTTGGGGTAACCTATCACTTTAAATGAAACACAACTGAGAGCTCATTAAAATCTCTTAATGAAAAGTTATTAAAGAAAACTTCAGAGTAATTACATTTTCGTCCAGAATTGTATCTTTACTGTCAAATATATACAGTACATTCATACTGTAGCAAGGCATTTACATTCTTCACTCTTTGTGTTTGTGAGCAACCACATTTGTGCAACATTTTCAGAGAGCAATGGTGGACAGTCATCTCATTTGGCCATCTAAAGAGCTGTAATCTGTTTAGGAACAATAAACATGTTTCTGAACCTTTGGACATAGGTAGAGGTAACAGCTTGACCTTTAGGGAATGCTATAGCTGCCCGAGGAATCACAGAAGACTGGATTCTATTATACATTGTGCAAAGCTGAATTTATTTTTAAGATTTTATTTTATCAAACCTTCCTTTGATAAGTAACGCATTTCCACATCTTAAGTTTGACAACCGCAATTCGCAAAGCCAGCCAAACACCAGATGTGGCAAACACATAACTTGGCACAGATCTCATGCACTTTGATAATTAAAAACCATTCCGTTCTTCTAGAAGCAATTCTACACTTGGATCTTGACATGCGCCTCAGGCTTCCGATTTATCTCTCAGGCTTGCTTTTCAGTAACAGTAAAATGCGAAATCATCCACCGTATTTCCTAGTAGCTCAACTGAAAATCGATACTGACCATCTCATACTTTCCTGCAGAGACATTTGATGAATCCTCTTGGAGTTTGGAGATCTTTTGAGAGTAGAATCAGTCATTCTTGGGCAGTTGCGCTTTTCCGCATGAGGTGGATGTAATGGAGAAGGAAATAAAGAAGTGTGTATTTCATTCAGAGTCAATATGATGACAGGAGTGATATATCTTCAGAATGTAGAGTGGCAGATGTGAATGGATGATGGTGAAGTAATCTGAATGGAGGAAGATAAATTGCAAACGTTAGAGTCACACAGAGGTAGATGAAAATGAAAAGCAGAATTTGTAGTTGTTTATTGGTTCGGAAAGAGATATCAAATCAACAGCATACTGATAACAGCCTACAATTAATTATTTCTTTATAAAAATAAACGTTTTAATACATTTTACCAAAATTGCTGAAAATCACAGTGGTGCTTATCTGTGCAAAACTTAAAAAAGAGATACTCCAACCAAATAGAAAATTCTGTCATGAATTATTTCCCTCCAAGTTCGGTTGAACACAAAGAAAGATATTTAGAAGAATGTCAGCAACTTTTTTTTTAACACAAAATAAGATATTTTGAAGAATTTAGGCAAGCAAACAGTTCTGGGGCACCTTTGACTGCCATTTCAATTTGGTCAATGATCCCAGAAATGTCAGTTGCTAACAACTCACAGGAATTCATAATACTTTGACAAGTTTACTAATTCTTATGAATTCATACGATCTCATCTGTACATTTTAGTAGAGATTGCTTTTGCGCCAGTGACGTTAGGGTGGGGCTTCAGTATTGCATTTTTAGAATAAGTTGTAATACGTTTTTGTAAGATTCACATCATGCGAATCCATACGAAACAGCCACCTTGTAAAAAGGGGCTACTTAAAATTCCCTAGATATCAGGTTGTAAGGTCTCTAGACAATTTTCCCGCAATGTTACTGGAGTTTTAAACCTCAAAACATAAAATATAAAAAATACCATACTGAGTGAAAAATCCTTCCTTTAATTCAAGGTATTCATTCATTGAGATTAGTCATTTGTCAAAGTACAAGCAATAATCACAGTATACACAACATGACCACTAAATAAACACCAATCCAATAATTATTGAAGTGGGTATTTGTCTTTTAATTAGTGTTGCTTACTAAAAAATATTACACATACCCAATTCATTTTAGGAAAACAACAGGTTTTGAATACATTTTTGAAGAAAAAAGTAACCAAGCACAACACTTCACACTTAATCTGAAGAGTCTTTGATTTAGTGTTTGTACTGTCAACACACATTTTCATGTTCGACTTCCTAAAGAACAAAGAACTACACAGGCAGAGCTTTGATTACAATGTACAAATTGGTGGGTTGATTTTAGACCTAAAAGGGAAACATCAATATGTTTAGCACCTGTGTAGATCAAACAGTATTGATGAGACGTGTTCCTGAACAGTATGTACGCTCTGAAGGTCTTTTAAATGTTTCAAACAGTTACTAAAACAGTTACTTTGTAGGGGTTTTGCTTCTCCATTACAGCAATCTGATATAATGGTTTGTGTGTGTAATAGATGCTAACTTTGATTCACAGCACTCATTGTTCTTCAAAGGCATAACAAGAAAGATTGGGAAGTATATAACACATCACTGTGCAAGCTGTAAATCATACCTTCATCACAAATGGTTTGGGAAAAATCCGTCCTGCATTTAGACTTAACCGAGATGCCTTGAACTTCCTGTGATTCATCAGCAATCAGTTTTGAGGTACAGAGGTAAATCAAGAAGTTTACTGAATCTGAAAAGTTTGCTGAATCAGTAATAAAAAGTTGAGAAGAGAATGACAATGACAATGTGTTAAAGGGTCATATGTTTTAATGTGTCTTTGGTGTCAATCCACATCAGTTCGTGGTATGAGTTGACTAAGACCGCCCAAATGTATATACACGAGTAAGGTGGGCGTACCTGCCAGTACAGTTCTGCCCGTTCTATGCACGATATAATGTCACATTGATATGTTCAGTTAATTCAATTAATATCAAGTTCAAAAAATCTCAAAAATAATTAACAAAATGCACCAATGCCATTACAATGAATGGCAAGGTAAGCAAAACACTCAAAATTTCCGCTCTAGCGAAGAATGCCTTCCATAGAACGATCCAATTGTCAATCGAAAAAGACTTACGATTCTCTGGGGCGGGGCTTATGTGAGGTGCTCGCCAGCCTGTGCGCAGTAGCTGAAGTGACCTCGAAAAAGGTGATTTTTACCGCAATTTAAACTTAGCAAACCAAAGTTATGGTACAGGTATAATTATTGATCGGAAATACGCTGTGTAATCGTGATTTTTGACAGCGATTTTAGAAATATCTGCCTTCCACCATTCAAGTAGATAGGACTGTTGACTTCCTATGACACTAATAATTACCCAGAGGCTGGGACTGTATTTAAAAATATTTCTTTCCCCCATTTTATGCATTTAGAGAGAACTCAAAATGAAGCTCCAAAAATCACATACCATTGTAAATCCTATCATTTATAAAATATTTGTATTAATTGGTGTTGCTGAAAACTTTAAAATGTTCTTATTTTTATGCTGATTGTTAGATAATATTACACACAAAAGTTACGATAAATTGAACTATTATTATTACTAACTATTTTCATTTGGAATTACTCACATTCCTCAATGGTTCTTCTATGATTGCTTTCAGTTTTGGGGTTTTAAATCAGACATCTGATGAGGATGCAAACATCACTGATACCATACAAAAAGTCATAACATCCCGGATTACAATAGCAGCAGTTTAGAGAAAGTTACGTAATGCATCAATGAATCATGCCGTAAATGACACCTCGTGTAACTTAAACCTCCACTCTGTGTCACAAGGTCAGGTCCAGTCAATCTTGGCAGAAACTATGCATCATTTTTTCCCAGCAACCTTTCTTCTATCACATGACAAAAATGTTGTTATTCAGGTTGACTAGACGATACCAATGACTAGGTCTGTATTAAGCAACTGAGTAAAACACAGCTTTAAAAGTTTATGTACAGTGGTAATTAAGAAGACGCTGCCTTGTAGTATGTAGGTTGTCTGGCTCAAGGATAGAATTATGATAAGAACACAAGCACACACATGAATGAGGTGCGGCAGGTTTATGTACTTTATAGGGTGTTCGTCCCATGTAATAAAAGTAACCTTGCATGCAACCCACATCTTGTGCAAACGTAGACTGTGCTGGTATTGCATTTCTTCATTAATTGGTTTCAGCTGTAAGATATTCTGTTGTCAGAAACTGGAGCTGAATTTTAATGGAACAACGATGATGTCCAAGGCTGATTTAAAATTACATCATTTGCAACCTAGCAAAGTTACACAGAGTTTACCATAAATTAGCATTTACCTTCTCCAAGGCTGTGTTTGCTTATTATCGTAATATAAAAAGATGCTTACAGCATAATGAAGTCTATTTAAAAAGCGGTGTCCTGTTAAAAACGTTCACCTTGGCAGATAATGTCTGTAATTACATTCATAAGTTAGACTCTTGAAAATAAAGTTTTTTTTGTTTCACAAAGAACCATCCAGTCAAAGGTTCCACCTCTTTCTTACCTTTTTTATAATCTGAAGAACCTTTTTCTGCCACAAAACCTTTTGTAAACAGTAGGGTTCTATATGGAACCATTAAGACAAAAAAGCTTTTAGACAAAAACGTTTAGACAAAAAAAGTGTCGATATTTTCAGATACTCTTACGTATAAGATTTTTAACCCTGGGGGTTTGTCCCGTGTAGAAGCTTTGTGGACCAATATAGGAAATTAAATGTGATACAAAACATATATTGAACATTACAGAAAAGTGTTATTAGTGCAAATTATTATTAAATGTTTTTCAAATGTAACTTTGGGGTCGATAGGATGGCTGGCAAATTTGTTAAACCTCTGCTTTAGAGGTTAGAAATAAACATGATAATCTTTACGGATGTAGGAACCATCACCATTAAAACAAAACGAACCTTTTATGGTCACAACTCATGATGGTTTTTCATGGTTTGGGGCTATGGGGATGTACACAACGCTCTGGGTTTTAAAATCCAGCTGTGATGATACATGATACTATTATTGATAACAGTGCCTAAAGGAAACAGATTAAAATTAGAGTTAATAGAAAAGCATCATGGACTCTCTAATGATAATTTTTTTCAATCTATTTAATTATTAAAATACATTGCATTTAAATATGGAGCTGTATGTATTTTTATGTATCAGACATGCAGTTGTCAGCTTGTATAATAGCTCTGCACCAGTGAGTAGCAGAGGGGATTACTTAAAAAATTCATGGTCACTAAGAATAGCTGATCTATGTGTCTTCACGGCCATTATTCAAATGTCTTTCAGCAATTGCATGAATATAAATCAGCCGTTTTTCACTCTCCATGTGTTTTTGTTTTTTATGTATATCATTATTTCGTTGAGACAATTGTGCACTGAATAATATCATTCAGATTTATTTTTATTTTTCAAATTTGCCTGGACAATAACGAAATAAATGTATCTTCTACAGCACCTTATACTGTATGTTATGCTAAGCATGCACTATAAAAATGCTGAACATTGCTATTTGTGTCACTATTAATCTATTGATTTATTATTATTATTATCTTGTCCTGATCAAAATATTTGCAGGTCCAGATTTATGCTGGTTAGTGCTGATCAAAAAGGAGCCTAGAACGGCAGCACACCCGCATGGCACGCTGGAGACATTTAAGAAAATATATAAAACAAAATATATAAAACAAATATAAAACATTTACTGGTGCATAGCAATGCTGGGGGCTGATCTATAAACGTTGATATGCAATATTTTCATGCACATAAGGATTTAGAAATTTACTGTAAATTTGTACACACACAATGGAAAAACTCAAGGAAATTCTGTCAAACACACTGAAAAACTCTTTCACACACACACGCACACCCTCAAGTATGGAGACTGATCTGTCTCCATATCAAGTGGCTTTTCAAGGCAAATGTAGCACTCGTCTTCCATTTTCACATATAATTCAGCATACCATAATAATCCAGAACTGTGTCTGAAATTGCTGGGGGGTTTTTTGGTGAAGAAATGATCACAAAAATTACAGACAACAAAGCAAACCTTAAAGTGACCTAAAAATGATCTTATGAAAAAATTAAATTAAATTAACAGATGAAAAAACAGAGAAATAACAGAGCAATGCAACTTTTTATGTTGATTCACGATATAATCAAACTTGAATTACCCTGCCACAAAGCAAAGCGTTCGGTAGGAATGAGGATTTAAAGACATCCCACATGCTATAATATAGTAATAAAAGTAAGGAGAAACACATTCTAAATTATTAAACCAGATACACATCTAATACACACTGCTTTGCTATTGATTTAATCCAGATCATGAATAAATCCAAATTCTGTGTTACTGACATAAACCAGGGTTCATTGAGCAGGAGGGGCCATTGCTTCATTTGATCGTGCAGGTCAATACCAATGAAATTATCCAATATCCAATGAAATTCCAATAGTTGACCTTTTAATCTTCTGCTTCATCTGTGCATGTGCAGGTTTTCAGAGATTTGTAGAAGAGTTGATGAGCATGCAGGAACCATGGATGCTCATGGTCCAGTGATGGCTCATCTGTAAACGATTTGAAAAAGATTCCCAATAAAAGCAGACATAATTACTACTGAAGGTTAATTTGACTTCAAAGGTGTTTTTTATGTGTGTTTGCTTAACAACTTGAAAAACAACATAAATGAGTATATCTTTGAACACTTTAAACAGCTGGATTTATTTAGCTGTGAGCCAGATCACTATGATTTTGTGCGGAAAATCTAATTTATATTTTAACAAACGGACAAAGGTCTAATATGGGAAAAGATTGTCATGTTGCGAGAGAGCTTAATTATTGTTTCTATTCTGGTAGAGATTTCATTTGTTTAACATCCTGTTGGCAGATTAGCACTGTTTATTTTCATCAGTTCTGTAAACATTTTGCTGTAATTTTGCAGCAGGTTTGCCAGTAAATTACTGTAGATTTAATTTACAACTTGGTTTTAAACATTCAGGCCCTCACGGACAAGGCTTTGTCACAGTCGGTGTATGTTTTGTTTGGTGTTTTCCTCCCATTGTTAATTTCATTATTCCTTCCAGAAAACCTTCCAGATCCCTCCAGGCCTCCCGAGCGGCCGGCGCCCTCCAGGCCTCCCGAGCGGCCGGCGCCCTCCAGAGTCCCAGAGCTGGACGTAGTGTCCTGGAGGTCTCCCATCCCACCATGTCCGGTATTCCCAGCACCGGCCTCCAGGACGCCCACCCCCCCTTCCCTCCTTGGTACTGTTTTGGCGCGAGGACGCGCCTTGTGGAGGGGGGGGTAATGTCACAGTCGGTGTATGTTTTGTTTGGTGTTTTCCTCCCATTGTTAATTTCATTATTAGTTAATTAGTTTTCACTTGTGTTTTATCATCGTTAATTAGTCCCGCACCTGATTCTGTTTTCCCTGAGTGTCTCCCTTGTTATATTTTGTATTTAAGCCCTGTGTTTTCCTCAGTTTGATGTTGGTTATTATTTGTTACGTGTGTTCATTTCCCGTGTTCCTGGTTCCCTGTTTCCCCTTTGTTTTATTATATATTAAAGTTTATGATTTGGATTACCTTTAGTTTGGACGTCTCTTCTGCCTACTACTCGTGACAGGCTTAGCTTAAGCCAGGACTATGCCTTAGTTAAATTAGGATATTTAAGTCGCTTTTATTAAAGGGGTCCTATTGCGCGAATACGTGTTTTTCTGTGTCTTATAAATTGCCCATGCATGTATTAGACACGTAAAATTGCAAAAATTAAAGTGTCGGAACAAAGGATGCATTCTATCTAAAAGCAAATGCTCACCCAGACCTGCCTGAAACACCTCGTGTAACCACACCCCGGCGAATGTATGTCACTTCGTAACATGACTTGACTAAGACCTCCCAAATCTAAACGCAAGTGGGCGTACTTGTAAATCTCATTGTATCGTCACCGCCGCAGCCATGTCGCGGAGACACCATGTTTTATATGGAGAGAGGCATTAGGGCCCTGTTGGCTTTCCATACTCTCCGGTCTCATCTCTGTTCCCACCCTCACGTTTCCTCATTAGTAATTGTTAATGATTTCATGCCCCTCACCTGTTCTCTCTTGATTTGTTCCCTTATTTCATGCCCCTGGGTTTTCTGTCCTGTGCTGGTTCATTGTCATTTGATTGTGTGGGTGAGTTCTTGTGTCTTGTTCAGTTAGTCTAAACTAGTCTAGTCTGTTGTATTTAATTCAAGTTTTGTCTAGTCTAGTTAGTCTGTGTTCCTGTTTACCCGTCATGTTTTATAGCCTTGTTCTTGATTATTTTACTCCCTCGTGGGATTTTGTTTTGCTTGTTATTAAAATCGTTTGTTTTAACCCCTTACCCGCTGTCTGGGTCCTCTGTCCTTGCACTCACCACGTACCGTGACGTACATCAATTGGAGTATCATCTTCAAATGTCAAAAGCATGTCTTACTTTAAAAACAACCTTCATATGCATTTCAAACTTTCAAATTTTTTTTAGAACTCAATGTCCTCTACCATCCAAAATTGAGCATTTACTGTACTGTAAAAAATACATTTATATGTGCAAGACAATTTCACCCAAGGCAATTCACAGAAGATACAGTCATGCAATCCCCGTGTTAAGTGTTTTTAAGTGGAGCACAGTTCTCAGTTTAATGTACAAAAAGGAAAGTTTTCTGTTTTGTGTAAATGTTTTTTGAAATGTAAAAAAAATCTTCAGATAGCAGTTAAAAGTTATATTTGGGTGTTGAAGGGTGTAGATTGTTTTTGTTTTGAGTAGTGTTGAATTGTGAGATCAGTATCTGGGATCACGACATGCTTTAGCACCATTTTGCTTCTGAGCAAAGCAATTAACCCACATCCTTCATGCAGCAATTAGTTAGTCGTAAACTGTTTCGGATTAAAAGCATCTGCTAAATGGTACGGAAATAACGGTTCTGAATAGGTCACAGCTTTTTATAGATAAGTGCTGAGGTTCATGTAAATCTAAAATACAGTAATTTTTGTTTAATTAGTTTGTTGTAGCTGGGATTTTTATCGAGGGTGTCACGACCTCTTTTAATCTAAAAGCTACTGTATATGTGTCAACGAGAATAAACCACAAATGAAGACCGGATGTGTTGACTTAAAAATCATTTTAAGACATTATTTAGGGGATGTCTGAAGTCAACTGAAAAACAAAGAAGCTCTTTTGCCCTAATGTTCAAATTGTCATTTTGTAAAGTCATTGGTTAAGGTTGCATAATTTACTCCAGTATTTTACAAGTCAGTCATTATTAAAATGAGAGCACACAAACAGTTTGTCTTGTCTTTGTGAAATTGCACATTCACTGCAGTTGCTGCGCAGTTTAGTTTAGATTCCACTTCATAAAATTAGGCTCAAAAAGGGACACACAATTAGCCTGTGCTGGGTCAGTTCAACCCAAAATGCATTGTTCGGTCATATTGAACCAAACAGTAGGGTTCATCCCTTTTTGACCCAACGCTGGGTTAAAAACAACCCATACATGCATGCAAATTTAAAACATTTAAGTGTTTTTAGAGTGAACTATCACTTTTCCTGAATAAAACCGTCTGGATAACAATACAAAACTTGTCTCTTATGTCAAGTGCAATTGCAAAGTTGGTTCCCCCTGGGCTCAGGTCAAGCCTGCTTCTGTGTAATTGGGATAAATGAGAAGCAGTGGCTAGAAGCTCATCAGTCATTGTCAACGTGCCGCCCGCCCTGATAGGATGTCGATATCAACCCTTAGAGTCAAACCACGGGGATTAGGGTGGATTTCATTTCTAGAACCACAGCACAAGCCCTTTCAATGGTGGATGCGATACATGTTGAACCACAGACATACTAAAACAATGCAACGTTTTTACAAAGATGAGTTTAATGGGAAACATGTACGTCTCATTGTTGTCTTCAAGGTGATACTGTACATGCAATTTTCTCAATGTTGCAATGCTTTCTTCTGTTCAAGGCAGTGTAAGTATAAGGCAAGAGTGCCTTCAAATTGATAAATTCACACACTTTGAAAGGGAAAAAGATATGAATGCTTAAAAAAATCTCAGCATCAGGTGTGTAATACAGATGATGCTGAAAATTAGTCTCTCGCTTGTATCAGTTCTTAAAATTAACTACAATACAGGAGCATTCAGTAATAGCTTTAATCCCACTTTGCAAATATGGATTATGAATTAATCAAGCGAGACAGTGAGAAATGAGAAAGACTGTGAAAGTGACTTTTCAAATCGGATTTAAAATGAATGAGGCAGCAGATTCTACGTAGATCAAAACACTCTAGCGGTGGAAGGTAGTTAGTATGGAAATGCAGAGGTCTATAGGAAAGACTTTCAGACACTTCATTAGTTCAATTAAACCCGTTAAAGGCGCTGTCGATTTTACATCAGTAAGAGTTGTACTCTGCATCTTTGTGGCCAGACATGACAACCCAAACTTCTGTACCATCAGTTTTAAAGAATTATATTTTCTTTTTTTATTTAAGTTGATAACACTTGAGTACAATAAATTGTAAACTTGGTTTGTGAACCAGCAATAAACAATATATTTTATAAATAATACATTTTATTAACAAAATAGGCATTTTAGCCTATTAAAGTTAATTCAGTCTAATAGTTATAATAAAAACTTAAATAATGGCAGGTGTTAGCATATTATTTAGTATCCTAAATTGTCAAAACTTGTGACAATAGCTGCGTTTCCATTACCCTTCAAATTGCAATACGCCCAATGGAAACAAGTACATTTTGCAAAAACTCCCATTTTGCAAAACAGTTTTAAGTTCACATAATGTTTTTTCAGGAAGTTCGAAAGGAAAATTTTGCAAGACTGTGACAGAAATTCTTTTTGGTTCGCAACCCATAAAACCCACAGATTTTGGCAAAAATAACTTCATGCAAAGACAATAACATGCGTATAACATTACTGAAATGCCATAATTTAGCATTTTTTTATTTTTGACATTTAGATAATGTCACAAAGGATTTGCAAATATCTGTAAAGAAAATCCGTGTTAGTGACTTCTGCAATTTTGCCATTGTGACAATCTGCAAGTTTTCTTAATGAAACGCTGACATTTGACATCTGCTCTCAAACAAACACTTTAGACATAAATAAGCGACACAGTGCAACACAGTGTGTGGCTGCCCAAAGCTGTTGTTTGTTTACATGCTTATATATTAGACATTTTGATTTGTATCCCATAAATCAATACTAACTTAACAAATCAAACTTCCCTGCAGAGAAAGACTACCAGTTCTTCTGCATTCAGAAGACATCATCAGTCTCAAACAGTCAACCGTAAGGCACAATCTCTTACTAATGCATAGGAATTGCATGACATGGGAAAGATTAATAAAGCCCTATACCAACCATTGCATTACATCCTCCAAACATCGTCGCCCATAAGGGTTATTTGTCAATGTAACAGTGTTGACATCTCATAGCCTTAAACAAAAGGGGGAGGAGTCAGGATAAATATCCTCTCAAGAGCCTGTCTATCACAGATACATTCAGCCCTGTTTAGAATTCAAGACGTCTTGGAGGAACCTAGGCGGCCAATAACAAAGATATTACAATCCGCTCCATATCTAAGGCCATATCTGTGAAAAACAGCTGCACTGGCACTTCACACCATGAGCCTTCTGCTCAGAGGAAATGAAAAAGGGTTGATAGACTGTTAAACAGTATGAGCCATTCAATTGTTTCCATCATCTATACATAATTCCATAAAAGAAACAATGGTGGACATGCATGATGTGGTGGGCAACGGGAGAATGGCGCTGTTTACTTATAATGTGTGCATGGAAATGCTCAAGCATGTTGAATGTGCGTAGTGCAGCTTTTGCCTTTTATATCAAATCTTTGTGATTTTAATAATATGTCATGTTTCACAGCAGAACAGAAATGAAAAAAATGGGTTAGGATAATTTTCTATCATTTCTATTCAATTCAATTCAATGAAACAATTTGGCATCGTTGCAAAGTAGTTTCCATCGTAGTGACAAAAGCAGGTTTATCACAAATATATTGCTTATATGTTCCTTATCCAAGGACACACCTTATGTCTTATGTCTAAAAAGTCTATTTACGCATCAATTGTCATTTATAGTCATTTAAAAGTATTGAATGGACATGGAAACACCTGCTCAACATTAGTTTGTGATACGGAATGAAGTAGGACATTGCAAAACATTTTTGTCTGTCATTTTCCTAATGTGATTAAAAACTGGAGATCTAAAGCGACTCGAAGAAAGGAATTAGATCCCCTTCATTCTTTTAGACAGCAAGAGATTATGAAAAGCAAATAGAATGTTTTCTCTTAATACCAAGTGTCATAAGTGAGCATTTCAGGCTCGACTACGTTTCCAAGTCTGCAATCAGAAAAAGATTCAGCAGGAACTCAAATAGTTTTCGTCAAATACATTTTTCCAATACAAAATTCTTTAAATTACAGGACACTCTTCCATGCTGACAATAATCGGTTTACAATATTTTTACAGTAACCAAATCCAGAGCTTTCAAGTGCTCTGCTTCTGACAAAACTTTTGTCACATGCACTGTGCAGAAAACCTAGCAGGATGCGGGCGATCGAGGTGTACTTAATGCAGCAGCATTGCTCAGTTAATGGTATCTCACAGCTTCTGCCTTTTCATTCTGTTGTTCCCTACACGGCCTTGAAGAGACATGCTGTTTGCTTCTCAGCAGTGTGCAGTGGCAATCCTTCACTGCCCTACACGGCTGCTGAGGACGACACGCTGAGTTCTGGATGTCCGATGTCTGTTCGCACAATCAGAAAGCTATGCATGCAAGCATAATGCTCGAAACGCTTTAACCTAGGTTGTGAAAAGATATTAAAGTCAATTTGTACTCATTTTATGTGCGTTCTGGCTGTCTGGGATGCAAATTATACATGTGGAAATGTGGTTTTAAAGTGAGATGAAGCATACTGTAGTGATGATATTCACGGCTTTGCATGATTAGGATTCATGATCAGAAACATAAGGTCTTTGATAAATGTTATTGTAAGATATGTTTTTTATTGTCATTTGAATGTGCTTATATTGTTTTATTTTGTTCTCAATTAGAAAAAAGAACTGCTGTGCCAGTCATTATTTGGAGATAATGCTCTTTCAGACATCCAATCAGCACTTTTTGTTCAACTGATTTGCTTTTGTTTTGAACATTGTCGAGTTTTTTCTTATCGTCTGCAGCATGCGTCAAACCACAGGAACGCTAATCAGATAAGCGCAGGATGAGAGGTGTGATTTGATTTGACTGTCTTAAACGTGAACCTTTTTAAAAGCACACAACCACATTCTGGTCTGTAGGTTTGTGGTCATGTGGAAAACCAGGACAAAAAGTCCTCTCCGTGTTTGAATTATTTTCTGTTTAGAATCATGTGTGGGCAGGAGCTGTGGTCAAATAAGTTCAAAATGTACCTAAACGAAAACAATATCAACAGACGTGGCAACACACAGCCTCTATAACAACAACACAAACCAATAAAGAAAATCTTCAATAGAATTCCCAGTCTGAATCCCACGAAAAGCAGCATTTGATAGGGTTATAAAATGCAATGCAGCACATATCATATAAGGTTCAATCTTTGTGTCAACAATCCAGTTGACATTTGAATTCTCTTTGATTCATGGCATCGTTTCAATCAAGTTATTTGTAGACACGGGATTCTCCTCCCTGAAACCGGGATTTCATGGGCCATATCACGCTATTGCAAAGCACAATAACATCATAAGAATACAGAAATCTATATGCACTTGAATTAGAGGAAGAAGCGGTGAGAAATGACAGTATGATTACTACAGAGGCAGGAGTTACTGTTCATTTACTTCAAATCCAGTAAGCTGCTATCTTGTCTATGATGAAAGTGGATGTGGAACAGCTCAACAAAGGACAAAAAGGACCATACAAGCATTTTACAACCAAGCATTATATTGCAAGTCCGCTATGTGATAGATAGCCATACGATATATTTTTGTGAGAAACAATGTAAGTCATTATTTTGAAAATCTTACCGTTAAATTTGCTTGCCAGTTGTGGTCATCGTTATCTGTATGAAAAATTGACATCTTTTGTGCGCCTGTTTTCTCTTCTCGCCGTTTCAGTTTTTAATTGGTTTTCAGGTGCTTCTTGTTTCTGTCTTGTTATCTGCCGAGATTTCTGTGTGTTTAAGCCATTTGTGTTCCCATTCCATTGTTCCAGTGGGGTTCCAATATCAATTTGTGTCCCTGTTGGCTGTGACAAGAGTTTGTGCTTGGTCTCGGAGTTACTTTACTTCACCCTTCGCTACATAGATAATGATAAATATTGCATTTCTGGGACATCATTGACTACCATAGTATTAACATGGTAGACAAAGGTGCCCCAAAACTATTTCTGATTCTTGAACATATGTTATTTTGTGATAAACAGAACAAAATAAAAATAAATAAAATGTTCTGCTATGGGAGTCAACGGTGCCTCAGAACTGTCAGTTGCTAACATTCTTCCAGATATTTGTCATCAGAACAAAGAAATTATCCAGGTTTGGAACGACTTGAGGTTGAGTAAATGATCATTTTTGTGTGAACTTCTCCTTTAATGGCCTACAGAAGCAAGTAAGTCATGAGGGCAATTGAATGATGACGGGTAACACAGGCATATAGTTCAATTCATTTTTTCTAGCCTTATGAGCAGTCAAGTAATGGCCCTGGCAAATCCCCGGTGCTTCTAAAGTATCTTACAGTTATCTTGTTAGTCATATTAAATCTAAAATAAAAAAGTGAAATGAAAGAGAACAAAACCTTAAAATATGACTAAGGAAAGGTTACTTTTTGGTAAGACGCATGAAAGGTCAGTTATGTAAGAAATAAAGGGGGAAAATAAAAAATTGCTGAAAATTGCAGCAGACATTTTATCATGAAAATGTCACACGCTCATTAAGACAATTGTGAAGCAGAGAGGCCAGTGGACCATCCTCACAGAAAGATGGACTAAAAATGTCAGGACGGGTTGTTTTAAACTGCCAAACTCACAGTACGTGTTTAACGTATAAAGCTATTGCTTATCACACACCAATTTTTTTGACACGTCATGAATGATAATACGTATGACAATGACAATAGCATCTCTCTAGCCTCAAACAGCCTCCTAAAACAACATCGATAAGCACGACTTAAATTTCCAACTTTTTTCCTTGGTTTGTTAAACATCTTCTTTGAACTGTAAAAACAATAAAGATGAAGAATCTTATCTTGAATGCAGGTTATATAGTAATAAGTAATACGCGGATTGCTTACCTGAACACTGCTTGAATTTCTTTCTAATAGAATAACCATATGGGTTTTGCTAAGAAATACTGACGAAACCTAATAAAGACTTTCAGAAGAAACACTTTCAGGAATGGAAACAGCTTTCCGAGATAATGGTAATGATCTCAACAGGTTGGCGATCTAAAAACCTTATGTTTATAATTAAAATAATGGAGCTGCTTTGATCCTATCGTGTTTTGAGGTGTATCTTTTTCAAACGGATCCACATACAATGGAAGAAGGTGCTCGGTTAGATCCACGGTGACAGAATGCTTAACGCAAACTGTGGTAACTTGAACTTTCAGGTCATTTATAAAGTTGTCAAAATGTTCAGAAATTCAGACAGTTTGAAATGGAAGATTTATGACATTATATAATCTTGGAAAATTGAGAAGACAATGGGATGTGGATGTTTACATTTTTTTCCATCAATTGTCCTCTGCTGCAATACAAATCTACTCCAACACATTACTAAAAATATGTATGATTTGAACACGAAATGTCTTTTCAGAGAAAGTCCAAAGAAAGCCATACAGTATTTTGTACATGTATGGATTTGGAACAACATAAGGGTGGCTTGAGGGTGAGCAATACATATAATCGTATTAACAAAAGATGAGAACTATCTATGGCTTCATAAGGGGAAGATTGTGTGCTCATTCTAAGATGTTATCAATTCATCTGCATTCAAGCATCTTCAGCTCTCTCAGGGTAAAAATGGCCACATTTCTCCCACAGAACACATCAGGTCAGATTTATTCCCCGTTTCTTGTGTCCATTGATTCAATTAGTAGGATCAAAAGACCAGCGCCCGTTCTTTTATCCTCAGGCAGATTTCCCATACTTGCATCTAATGAGAAAATGTTCTTTCATGCCCTTTGAGAACTAGGTGTTTAAATGGCATGTGTCATGTGTTTTAAATGTTTGTCATATTTACAGATAATTTATAGGGCTGTCAATCAAATCAAATCAAATATCTAACCGTGATTAATTTGTTTATTTGTTTATTTCAAAAGGATCCCCATTAGCTGACGCCGAAACGACAGCTAGTCTTCCTGGGGTCCAAACAATACATACAAAAACCCAATAATTACAATCACAATTACAATCACAATTCAAGATATTTGAATTGTGTTGCAATAATTGTTGCAAAACAATTTTGCAAAAGTGTTGCAAAATGTGCTGCAATAATTGTTAACATTCAGCTGCATCTTAAAAAGAGAAAACAAATGATGTTAATGTGGACAAGCACGATTTCCTTATAGTGTTATAGTTTTTTTAAGTTATTAAAATACAATGTGAGTCTAACAGACTCAGTCAGACTTAGTCAGACAATCAGCAAAAACAAAAACCAACAGGAATTGTTATTTAACCGCAAATGGCATTGTTGAATTGTGTGTTGGAAAACTGCAGAAATCGTATTTACTGTCTGGGAATCCCTGAGAGATAGGAAACTTGATTGGTCTTGCATTAGTTCGAGAGATAAAAATATAATGCAGCGTTATATAAAAATTTTGGACAAAGCTCAAAGTTGCTGGTGGGCATGTGAAGAGCAGGGCATGAACAGCATTGCTGTCATGTTGTTATGCTCCACTCCCAGGTTTTCGTGTAAGTACATGATGAGCTGTCCTTGTTGACGATACGAAGGGAGTTGACAGATAATTAAACTCACATCACATACTCTATGTCTCACGCCTTGAGTGGATAAACAAAAAATACAATTCACTTAAAAATTTAACAAATACAAAAGTATTTAACAATATTATTAATAAACAGTAAACGATTAAGCATTAATAATTGTATGTTTATTTCATTACAATTAGTTAATACTTAAATATATTAATAATTCAATAAATTAAATAATGTAGAATTTGCTATATGATGTAAATATGTTCAAATTATAAATGAATAATTAAACTAATAATTATTAGTGTATTGAATTCAAGTTTAATTGTATAAAACTGTAAAAAATTGTTCTGTGAACAATTTGCTATTTATATAACTGTCTTGGCCTGGAGTGGAATTGATTAAGTTTATCTGTTTTTTGTATCTGAAAGCTTAAAACTTTCAATGCAACAGCTTTGATAGATATAAATTATTTTATTGTCTACAAGATGCATATCTGCCAATGACATTCTTTGTTTATTTAAAAGTAACTTTACTGTTTGTTGTTGCAGAGTGAGGACATTTGAAAGATCAAAACTAGAAACGTTCTGTTTATATTATTAAACCAGGTAGCAAGTTAATTCTTGTTTATGTTTTTGAAAGGGTTTAGCTGGATTATATCTAATTTCAAATGATAAGGACTAAAGGTTCTCCAGATACTATTTTCATGTTTCAGCATGAAATGAAGAGTTCACTTGCAAAAAGAGATTTTATTGTGTTATCAAGCTTTAATTGTGTTTTATTGTGTATGTTAGCTGGACTTTGAGTTAATATTACTTAATCAAAACAACCCAACTGCAGTTTGATTGATATTTCTTGGAATGCAAAAACAAACATGATGTATGTCGCTGAATCCTCCCCGTCCGCGCTCCGTACTCTTATGCGACCTCAGCGTGGTCCTCGAGGTCCTGAGAAGGGCCCTGTTGAGCCCCTGGGAGAAGCCGCTATACCACATCTCACGATGACGACGGCCCTCCTCGTGGCGTTCGCCTGCATCAAGAGGGTAGGGGATCTGCATGTACTCTCTCTGTCTAACGAGTGCCAAAAGTAATGACTCCCCCCCCGAGATGTTGTGTCCCTCATGCCACAATGACTCTGTCAAAACTTTAGAAACCTAAAAGCAGCCGTGACAAGAATACAGAGTGACACATGCAGACCAAATACTGATACACTTCAGTAAACAGATACAATTTAATTGCACAAAAAAGAAATTACATAAACAAGTGCATTTTCAAAATTATGCATGACCTTTAATGTGAATTAACATTTCCTTTCGTTTAATAGATTTTTAGTATTTTTGAATAGTAAATAGATAAATTAATTTCTTGTTGAGGTTACAAAAGTGCAGCGTTACCACAGATGTAGTTCATCACATTAACTAGGCACATCATGTTTTACCACGTTTGACAAGAAGCTGTCTAAATATGTACATTTGCATTCATTAATTTGGCAAGACACTTTACATTTACATTTACGCATTTGGCAGACGCTTTTATCCAAAGCGACTTACATAGCATTATCCTATACATTTATACATAGGTATTTGCAATCCCCTGGGATCGAACCCACAACCTTGCATTGTTAACGCAATGCTCTTACCACTGAGCTACAGGAAAGCTTTTATCCAAAATGAAAGAGCTCTGTCAATAGTTTAGTAAAACCTTACAAATGTATTTTTGTAAATTTTTTATTTTACCCTATTATTTTATGTTCAAAATCAAAGCTAAAAGACTCATCAAACCTGTCTGGTTGGCAAGCTGAGAAAAGGTTTTATAATATTCAGCAATACTCTAGCATGACCCCTGCACTGGATGAAAGTCTTCCACTGTGTGCATGCATTCACAGGGATACATTTAATAAAAAGTGTATTTAATTATTATATCGGAATCAAGATTTATTTGTTGGATTACTTCCTCCTTTACTTAAAAGGTGTGTTAAGGGATATGAAGTATTTAATAGAGCACATAAAATGACACTTTAATAAAACATGCCAAAATAAACGTTGGTGATAGATGTTAAAGAACGGCCACAAAGTAAATAACAAAAATAATCTTTCCTTATGTTTTGAAACTAACTATCCACCCATCCTCCAAAACACCGTGACCTCTGCGGGAGGGCTGTAAATGAAACATCACAAAGTTGGACATCACATTTGGCCACTACAGTGAGTCCCAATTTTCATAAAACAAATAACACAATTTCAACAGTACAAATGCAGTCATCCTAAATCGGAAAATTGCAATATGAAACATTTGAAGAAACGAATAAAGCAGCAAAACTAGCAGAGGCTTGAATATGAAACTCAACACAAGTAAGGCTCAGCCGCCCCCTTATGGATTGTTTCATGCAACGATTTCCATCCAGTTCATTGAATAAAGGGCAAATACATTTTCAACTCACTTTTTCAAACATTTCTGAATCTCCCGTTAAGTCACAGGTCAAACATCCAAAAAATCAATTCTGTCATCATTTACTCACCCCTAGTGTCTTATGAAACCGGTAACACTTTAGTATAGAGACCAATTCTCACTATTAACTAGTTGCTTATTAGATGTCTATTTTTAGCATATTGGCTGTTTATAAGTACGTATAATGCACATATTCAACATGACCATATTCTACTTCCCTAATCGTACCTAAACCTAACAACTTACTAACTATTAATAAGCAACAAATTAGTAGTTTACTGAGGCAAAAGTCATATTTAATGGTTTATTAATAACTATAATTGGACCTTAAAATAAAGTGTGACCATGAAACCTGCTTGACTACCTTTTTTCTGTCATACAGCATATGAAGCTAGAATAAAGAATGATAGCATTACATGGAACAGAGTTTGCTCATTTCCATACAATGGCATTGAATGGTGACCTCAGCTGTCAAGCAGGATTTTCAAGGCCAGGTTTCCGGTGAATAAGGACGTAAATCACTTACATAAAAAGTGTTGTAGTTTAACATTTAGGCATTTAGTAGAACTTTTAATGCTTAAAGTGCATTCAAGGTTCTATGATACACATTTGACCAAATTACATAAATAACCTTTGGTATAGCTATCACCATGCTTTAAGATTACTTACTATTGTGGCTTTGAAAGAGTACAAATTTAGCTCACAATTAAAAAATGTGCTTTTTCCCTACATTTAAATGACATCGATCATAGGCAGAAGATGACTTCTGCCTATGATCGATGATACTTCATCAGAAATGTAGGACATTAAAACTGTCAAAACATGCATGAGTAATGAAACCATTATACATAAATACCTAACATGACTCACAACAAAGATTTCTCAGGAAAACTGAGAGAGACGGACAATTACCCTCCACATATTTAAAACTAGAGTGTAATGAAGAAATTCCCTAAATAAAGAAATAACACCATATATTTTTAAACAGTGACTAATAGTTTATGTAAAAAAATAGAGAGGGAGTTTGTGGAGGTGCTTTGCAACATTCTTGAGAGAGTGTCATGAAATGTTGCTAAAGATATTGTGTGACTTCTGCATTTTCCACCCCTCGGGACAAAAACGTCAAAAGACCTCACTCATTCATTTTGTGTTTTAGTAACTCGAAAGCATATTTTATACAATCTTTGTTTTACGATAATGAAAATATCTTTATACAAAGAAGTAATATGGCCAAAGATGTTTTGATCTACTGTACAAAACTGGTTTTAAATGACTTCACATGTTCTCTTTTGTTTTTTGTGATCAAGTTACCATAGTAACTTTTTTACACTGTGCATCTTTAATATGTGTCATCATATTAAGTCATCAGGACTTACCTTCATGCTGTTTCTATAACTGAAACGCTCAGGCTGGATGTCATGAATTTGAAAGTAGAAGATTACAAACACGCCCACTCCCTTCTGCTTTGTAGTAGCTGTGTGTTTCGTAATAAGCACTGACGTAGTTTTACTTTTGTTACAGAGGAGTATATGAGTGCTGAAACCAGCGCGTCTGCTCACACAGACACTCGTCATGTTCTGGACGGCTGCTCTTCTGCTGGGACTCATCGCACTTCTGCTGGTGTACTCAAGACGCCGGAGGTAACACTCTTTGCGATTTAACAAATGGGTTGCTAGTTCTTTAAAAATACATAACTACTGGATAAAATATATTTTTTATACTTTATTCAACGTTTCTATTGTTTTCATTTGTCTGCATTTTTTTGTGCTAACAATGTCTCTACAGCATTCGTTAACTTTTGTAAATGCTAATTTCAACATAGCACATTTTAAAATCACATGTATCTGTAATAAAAACGTTGCTCAGGTGTCTATATTCACCAAGCTAATGTCTACCTGTTTTCAGACAAAGAAATGAACCTCCTCTTGATAATGGGATAATCCCATGGCTTGGCCATGCACTCGAGTTTGGAAAAGATGCCGCTAAATTCCTGACACGGATGAAACAGAAACACGGAGACATCTTTACGGTAAGTTCCTATTATAGTACAATAGTATTGCTATCGTCTCAGAAGTCCTCTACAGGACAACAAAATTGACTGTTGGGTCCCTGACAGGCCACAATAGCACCAGACATTTGATTAACAAAGTTTGCAGACGGTTATCTGATTCTCATGTGTTTATCAACCAGGTGTGTGTGGCCGGAAAATACGTCACAGTTCTGTTGGATTCAAACAGCTATGAGACCGTCCTGAAGAATGACGACTCTCTGGACGCGACCGGCTATGCAAAGCTCCTAATGAAGAAAATCTTCGACCTGCATCTGCCCAATCACAACCCAAAATCTGAGAGGAACAGAGCACAAAAGTATTGTCCTGATCCATGCATATAACTTTTATTTCTGTATGATAAATTCATTCACTCTAAACCGTGCATGTGTGTGTGTGTTGAGCAGACATTTTCGAGGGACCGGTCTAACCCAACTGCGCAGCTCAATGCACAACAACCTCCGGCTGCTTTTGACCTCTCCAGAAACAGGCCTCAACACAGCCGAATGGAAAAAAGATGGACTCTTTAGTTTTTGTTATAGTTTGCTTTTCAGGTATGCCTGTAACCTCTGAACTATACAATCCTCAGACTGCTATTTAAATGAGGAATAGTTCACCTTCAAAATGAAAATTCTTGCCATTTTATACCTGTATGACTTTCTTTCTTCAACAAAATGTTGGTAACCGAAAAACGTTGGTCCCCATTGACTTCCATTGGTTTCGCCATACAATAGAAGTCAATGGGGACCAACAGTTTTTGGTTACCAACATTTTTCAAAATATCTATCTTGGGCTTTGTAGAAGAAAGTAAATCGCACAGGTTTAAAATGACAACAGAGTGAGAAAATGATGACAACTTTTTCACTTTGAAGGTGAACTATTCCTTTAAGGTACTAACTCGGACATCATTGTATTTCCCATATTCATATTTATGTCTCCATAAGATGCCGTTTAGTCTATCTAGCGTCCCCTAGGTCATGCTGTAAAGACATCTGTGACGCTACCTGAAGTTAAACTAAAAGGAATCAGAATATGTGTGGTAGATTTAGCAGTCAGGAAAAACCTGCTTTAGTGTACAGAAGAGTTTTGGGGGTTTTAGTGTTAAATTTCATGTAAATCCTCATAGCTCTCGCATCTCCTCTATCTCTGCAGGGCTGCCTATCTCACTGTGTTTGGCACACAGAACAATAGTGCTGAGCTAACAGAAATTTATGAGGAGTTCCGCCGGTTCGACAAGCTTTTACCTAAACTGGCAAGAGGCACCCAGAACAAAGGCAGGTTCATTTGAGGTTACTTGGTTTATTGTCTTTGTCAATCAAACTGTCTTGTTTTTCTTCTAAACTTTGTACATTTTCACACGTTCATTAGAGGAAACACAAAAGTGGCAAACTCAGCACAAGGGAGGCTGTGGGAACTTTTAACTCCAGCAAGCGCAGACAGAAATGCAAAAGACCTGTCGTGGCTTCAGAGCTTCATACAACACCTTCAGGAGGAAGGCCTGGACGCTGAGACTCAGAGGAAAGCAATGCTTCTTCAGCTATGGGTCACACAAGTGAGTCCCTCCCTTTTCTATTTGTCTTTCTCACTTTTATATATACGCTTTCATGTAGCAAAATATTTTTTGCACGGCCTATAGACAATTTCAGTGATAACAACATTAACAAACTTAACTTCTGGTACCGTAAAGATTCAAAAACTGTTGAGTAGTTTTCATTAATTTAATAAAACAAATATACAAAAAAAATACTAATTTAAGTTAATATAAATTAAATATAAAATAAATTGTCATATTACTAGCCACTAGCCAGGGGTGCGTTTCCCAAAAGCATCGTTAGCCAACTACGGTCGCGAGTTCCGTCGTTTGCCTGCGTGCTCTAGGACCCTGGGGAATCCCTCGGCGGAATGACGTAGGAGGAAACTTATAAATGAATAAAATTTCGTGAAATAAAACGACAGATAACAAAAATGAGATAGCAAAAGTAGTACTTAAAAGCAATGTGTGATATTTACAGCAAAAATTTGACATGAATTCGATCTGAACGTATTTATTAGTTGACGTCATTACTCCACCACCTGTGTGGCGTCATCAAGGAGCCTAGACTGCTGAATCAACTTGGTTCAAACAATTGATCTTTGAATATAATAATATCATGTATATAAATATTTATATTGAACAAAAACATGAAATATCATCCATATCATGCCAATTCGTTACTTTACCATTTTAAAATCAAATGTTTTTTGTATGTTTAAGTGCAATGTGCTCTCGCTCCAGTGACGGGGTTAGGGGTGGAGCTTTATTATTGCTTTTCTAATCATACTTTTTTGTACGACTCACTTACTATTTAATCACTCAAAACTAGCACTAGACATTCTGATGATGGCACAATAATACCTTGAGGTTGCCATAGGGATAGGCTGTTTGAGGGTGCTGTATGAGGTATTGGCATAAACAAAAGAGCATGACAGCATTGGAATGCACAAATATGCGTTTTACTTGAGCTCCTGCCACTTACAGAGTAAATGAAAGGAAATCTGACAAGCTGCCCACAGCACACCTGAGACACCACAGCCTGAGGCCAGAACACACGTACACAATGTTTTCCTCTGTTATTTATAAAAAGAATACAAAGGAGTTTTTGTTCCCGCATAGAATCTGAGATGAGTTTAAAGGATTAAATTACATGCAGATTGGAGGAACCAGGAACAGAATGTAAAATATTACCTGTTGCTTAACTGGTGGAACATGGAGGTTGCGACTTCAGACTTCAAAGTGTCTGGCTTGACTGCAACATGAGTTGCTTTGGATGAAAGTATCTGCTAAATGCCAAATAAAAAGATATACAATAAGGTACAGTTAACGTAATAATTGCTTTGAATCTAATATTTGTCACTTCTAAAGTGTCAGTCTAAATGAGCCAATACTTTCGGTATCAGTGCTTTCGTTTAACCACATGATGGCAGTACAACTAAGCATAAAAAGAAAAACATTTCATTATATTTTACTTTACTGTATAATGCAATCTTAAATCTCAACTAAGAAACTGTGATTCATCTATTTGTCATGCTGAATCTGCTTTGTAAATCAAAGCATTATAACATAACACAACTTGCAAAGCATGTAACTAGTTTCAGAGGTCATAGGTTTTATTCCCACGTACATAAACCAAAAAATTGCTATGAATAAAACCATTAACCAGATGTCTAAATGTTGCTGATGAAACTAGCTGATGAAAAATCTGTCATTATTTACTCACCCTGTTGTCATTTCAAACCTGTATGACTTCTCTCTTCTGCGGAACACAAAATATATATATTTTTAAATGTTGGTAGCCGAACAACAAGTACCTATTGACTTGCATTGGCTTTGTGTCAATACAATAGAAGTGAATGGGTACGGCCTGTTATTCAGTTACCAACATTCTTCAAAATATCTACTTTTGTGTTCTGTAAAAAAACCCATCCAGGTTTGAAATAAAATGATGACGAGGAAAACATGACAGAACTATCCCTTTAAATATGATGCGATGCGATCATATGATCTGATTATCATGGTCACCATTAAATAGAAATGTATTATTTCACAAGAAACAGAGTACTTGGGAATTTCCACTCATATAAAATATGTCTAGATGCTGTCTCACAATATCAGCAGGGTTTTGACAGACAGGTACAGTACTTACAGCCTGTCTCAAAGTCTTCACCTCTCATTGACCTTGTCTGTCACTGAGTTTCTGCTTCTTCACACACACTGACTGGAGTTTTTATGGCTGTGACTCGAAGAAGCACTTCACTTGAAGTGTTGCATATTTACATATTTACATTTTGACATATCAACATGATTCACAAGTCTGATGACAGCCACTGGTCTTTAAGTCTTTAAGAAAATTAAACAAGCTGGGCTTTAAACTAGACAAAGCTAACCGTAAAAAGTGTGCAACATCTGCTGTTTTACCACACAGAATTGCAGAAAGATTGTTTTCAAACAGGTTTTTGAAACACTTTGTTTGTCATTGGTTAAACAAACACGAGTCCCACCTCAAACTCAAACAACTGGTTGAGCAATAGCCCAATGTAGGGCCGGTCGAGATGCTCAAACAAACACAGCAATCTTTTAATGGCGCCACACAGTTGACCCTTAAGGGAACAGTTCGCCCAAAAATGTAAATTCTATCATCATTAATTCACCTTCAATTTGTTTGAAATCTGTAAAAATGTCTTTGTTCTGATGAACACAAAGAAATATATTTGGAAGAATGATTGTAACCAAACATTTCTTGGCCACAATTGACTACCATAGTAAACACAAAGCTTTATACATTACTTGTTCTGTCGAACATAAAATATATTTGGAAGAATGTAGGAAAGCAAACAGTTCTGGGGCACTTTTACCTACCATTGTCATTTTCCCTACTTTGGTAGTCAATGGTGGCCAAGAAGTGTTTGCTTTCCTACATTCTTCAAAATGTCTTATTTTATGTTCAGCAAGAATTTTTATTTTGGGGTGAACTGTCCCTTTAATGTATAGTATAACATATTTTCACATCACCCAGTGTGGCATTTCCAGAATGTTATGTTGTAATTTGTTTCTGTAAAATAAAAATGATTCATAATTAAATGCAAGTCATTTAAAGTATGTTGATGTCCTCAGGGAAACGCTGGCCCAGCGGCATTCTGGGTCGTGGGCTTCTTACTAACCCATCCCGAAGCTCTAAGGGCAGTCAGAGAGGAAATCAGAAGTGTACAGCATCTCGCTCCGGGAGAGAGAGACGCACTCACTCCTGTGTTTGGTAGGTGACATCACCGAGATTCAAATGTGTCAGACTGTAAGAACACAATCTCCAAAACAAGCACATGCCATAAATCAGATTTGCATATGACATCACACTGATTTAAGAAGTTCTATTAAGTCAGTTACTAAATTAAAAGACAAATAAATCAAAATGTCATTTTTACAGATAGTGTTCTTAAAGAGACACTGCGTCTAACTGCAGCCGCACTCATCACTAGAGAAGTCGTGCAAGATACGAAGATTTCTTTAAGCGACCGACAGGAATACCAACTCAGGCGGGGTGATCGGCTGTGTGTTTTTCCTTTCCTTAGCCCTCAAATGGACCCACAGATCCACCAACAGCCAGAGGTACAGATTCAATCTTATAGATTCATTTTCATGAATGAAGAACTTATTTCACAAACAGCTTCTTCACAAAAAAGCTTTTTGACTTAACGTTGATGTAACATTGCTGACATCCATCACTGCGATAGAATTACATGCTGCACAGGTCAAAGGGGAAATCTACCAAAATGGATGCAAAGAAGGTAAACAGGGGTAGGGTCCGGCATTTACATAGGGTTTGGCGAGCCAAAAGGCTAACATTGCACACCATGGCACTTTTTATTGGCACTGTGAACTAAAGAACTGCTTCCAAGTCGGGCACACTGATTAATAATGAGTTGATTAACAGCACAGCACGATGCATGCGAACAGCAGACGTGTCTCATAAACAAATCACGCGAACGTAACATATCATTTCTCAATGTGTCATCAATCATGTGTATTGAGACAGGCACTGTAAATAACTCTAGGAGGTGTTTCATTTCCATGCAAAAACACAACCATCAAAATGGTCAGAATGGACGCCGTGCAAACAGTAATCCGGTTTTTCTCCTGATGTTTCAGAAGTTCATTTTCAAACGTTTCCTTAATGAAAACAGGACGGAGAGGAAGGACTTCTTTAAGGATGGAAGAAGAGTAAAGTATTCCATCATGCCTTGGGGCACAGGAGAAAACATGTGTCCGGGACGGGATTTTGCAATTAGCGCAATTAAAGAGTGAGTGACGCTATTCTATCAACACTTACGTCACATAGGTTTACTTACATACTTGTACTCTTATCTTTTAGCAAAATAATTTGCATAATGATCATTGGAATTATTCTCTAATTTTCTATTCTCTTAAGGTTCGTGTTCACAATCTTGATTCGATTTGATCTGGAATTGTGCGAAGATGCAACCATGCCGTCGGTAGACACCAGCAGATATGGCTTTGGTATGCTACAACCAAAAGGAGATCTAGAGATTCGCTACAGAAGGAGATCTTGACATGGCAAATCTGATATACTGTACAAACATTTTCTGATGTAAATACAATTTTCGATGAATGTCTTATTTATTGCATTAAATATAAATACAACATTCTGCAAGTTATGTAATATCTCTCATGGGCTGACATTTTTATGCCGTTGGATGCTTTTATCCAAAGTGACTTACATGGCATTCAAGCTTTACATTTTTTATCAGTCTGTGCATTCCCAGGGGTTTAAACCCATGACCTTGGTGTTGCTAGTGCCATGGTTTTATGCAGCAGCGATACATGAGATAAACAGAACACACACACAAATTTAAAGAAGAATAAATGGTTGATTTTGAAATAACTACTTTAAAAACATTCATTGGGCTTGGGAGAGTTACATCAAAACATGAGGGTGAACATGAAATACTTATTTACCTTAAAAAGGTTTACCCAAAAATGAAAATTCTTCCACTGTTTACTCTTCCTAGTGTACTTTCTTGCTTCTGCAGAACACAAATGATATTTTTAAGAACATTGGTAACCAAACAACAATGGCCCCGATTGACTTCCATTGTATGGACACAAAACCACTGAGACATTTCTCAAAATATCGTATTTTGTGTTCCACAAAAAAAGTCTACAGAAATGTGGAGATTAAAGACAGGTATGAGAGCATATTGGTGCACTTATAAATAAAAGGTTTCTAAAAGGTTCTTTGTTGGGCTGTACGGGCATGAAAACGTTCACTTACCCTTTCTGTTCCACGAAAATACAAACTACAAAAGGGTAAGATGTGATTAAAAGTTTATTTTGGGGAACTAAACATGGTCATTTGAAGACTCCTTTCGAGCACCTTTATTTGTATTGCTTCATCTCAGATCAATGAAAAAATAGTGCCTGAATGGCTCAACTCAAACATGACTTAACATCTTCACAGATGGTTCCAGAACATCACCAAAAAGCAGGCATGCCCTCTAACGCGGGCTAGTTTTCCCTATAGCCCTCTCTTCAGTCGCCATTTTCACACAGGTTACTCTCTTAGCGACACACAAGGCGAGCCTCCAGGAGTCTTTTGCTTTCGGGTGGCAAGGGTTAAACGCGCCGTCTCTCTTCCATTGGGCGGTGAGGCTGTGGAGATCCAGTCATCTGCAAGCAAAGCAGCTGTCGCGTTCGTCTTCACGCAAGAGACGCTGAAAATCAGTGAAGGAAAACAGTGTGGATTCACCACGGGACTTGTTGATCTCTTTCCTTGAGAAAAAAAAACGGGCAAGATGTACATGTTTGGAAGATGAAAGCTGCATACTGGCTTTATTTAAACTGTGACGTTCCTGCGTTTTCCCTATTTATATGCTTAAATTAACAGCAATGCCAGCTGTGAGCCATCGCATATTATGGTATGTATTTTTGTTAGCTTTATTTATCTACATAATATTTATATGACTGCCAGATGTTATTGATGATCTTAATGAAAATAATAATCTGCTGATTGGAAAGTGACGATGTGCAGATTCGATAAACGCTGTTTGAATGCAGTTTATGCATTTCTCCTTTACCATCACAATGAAATGATTAAAGTGACTACTATTGTTTTGTTGTGACGCGCCGCATGTTTTAAGATTTTTTAAATGCATGATGCAAACCCTCGAAAGCCACTCCTACAATGTTAAAATCGCATTTAATATGTTTGCACTTCAAGACGTTGACGAAGAATATGACCTCAAACGATCTGCTGCACGCATTTAGTGACTTTTCCTTTAAAGGATTTCTATCAATGAAATCATGTAAGCGCAGCTGCATTGACATCGATGTCAACGATGACTCCTGATGCAGTTAATAATCCGAGAAAAGACGCGCGACGCTTAACCTAATCTGTTTTACCAAGCGTTGCATTGTAATATGTTAAATCTTAATTTCTAACGATCATATCATCATGTTTTTCTTCTGTTTTCCCTGGAACACGCTGATGTGTTGATGCAGCTGTACGGGTGGGCTCCAGCGGATCTCGCACTTAACTCTTTAGTTACAAGGTATGGAAATTCAATATCTTACATTTAATGTTGTTCTCAAATAGATGGACTCTTAATCTACTGTAGTACATTAGCGTGAAGCAACAGAGTTCTTCAACGACAGTCCAATGTTGACATGTTTATTTTTACAGAATCACAGGTGGATCTAAAATGATGACACAGCTGAATGCATTGTTTTGTCTATTATTTTTTTGAGAGGTAACAGACGAATAAGGGTTTAACTTCGGGACCTTTGACTCGCGAGCAGCAGTCGATTCAGCACCGCTCGTGTGGACAGCGACTTCTTGAGCGTTCAATAAATAATGTCCCTGCAGGTACGTTTCAGTTTTGCTTGCCCTAAATATGATTTACCCCAGCAATAACCCTTATTTTTTCTCAACAGCTCAAATAAAATGGATCCACTCGGAAAACGACAGGCAACACTGCCTGTCGCCTGGACAAGTTTATAGGACAGCCACATGAATTCAGACGAACGAAATGGATGAACCATCGGCGGGAATGAGTAAAGTTGGCTCTCGGTCGACAGCCTCTCTCCCCCCGGAGCCTGCGGATATTATTCGGAGTATGTCGTGCTACCGGCGGGTCAAACTGAACGTCGGCGGTCTGCCTCATGAGGTTCTATGGAGAACCCTGGACCGACTGCCACGCACGCGACTGGGCAAATTATGCGACTGCAAAACCCACGAAGCACTCATGGACATATGCGACGACTACAACTTGGACGACAACGAGTACTTTTTCGACCGGCACCCAGGAGCGTTTACGTCTATACTAAACTTTTACCGCACTGGGAAGTTGCACATGATGGAGGAAATGTGCGCCCTGTCCTTCAGTCAAGAGTTGGACTACTGGGGTGTGGATGAGATCTACCTGGAGTCGTGTTGCCAGGCGCGCTACCATCAAAAGAAAGAGCAAATGAACGAGGAACTTAAAAGGGAGGCCGATACTCTGAAAGACAGGGAAGGAGAAGAGTTCGATAACACATGCTGTTCAGAGAAAAAAAAGAAACTCTGGGACCTACTAGAGAAACCGGGATCATCCGTAGCGGCCAAGGTAAACATCACTCCATATCCTTGACAGCATATCAATATATAGGCTACTGATAAATAGGCAAAGACAGAGGGGGAGTGAGACATGCATTAGCTCAAAGATAAATTAGACACTTAAATGGCCATACAACATTCATTTTCCAGCAGGCTCACCATTCTGTGTCAAACATCATCAAGTGCAACGAAAAAAAACGCAACCTCCACATAACTGTTTGGAAGCATATATCAACATTCAATTAGTTTAAAAGGGCAATGTAAAAGTGCAGCTCAGGCTTCTGGACTCAAACCAAATTGCAGCAGTTGGGTGATCAATCACAATCTTTTTGCTTCTCTGAATTCAAATGCTACATTTCCATGTAAACGTTTATAGCATGCACGTGTAAGCTGCTGTTAGACGCTGGACGGTCATTAATACCTGAAACTTTGACATTACTCATTTTCTTGCACAGTTGCACATGTTAGAGGTGCATCGGTTATCTGCCGAATAGCTCTCTTTGTTTTGCTTTGTCTCTGTGCTGAGCTTCTGTTTTTATTTGTTCTAATTCTATACTTGTGTACCTGTGTGCTAATGGTCACATGGGATTGGGAGGGATATTTCAGTGCGAGACTTGTCTTTCCTGTTACCAGGCAACAGACAGACGACTCTATCACTTAAAAAGGAAGAAGTATAAGTCACTCAAAGGACAAAGTTGGTGTTTGCGAGCTTGTGCGTCTCACGGCTGGAGTGGACACATGCGGCTTTTGTGCACGTGTGCATGTGGGTCAATGGCTTGCACTAATATTTTCGTCCGGATCTATTCAATAACGCATAAAAAACGAGAATCATACACCATAATTAATCATACCAGTTTTACATTTGTGAATTAAATTAATTTTATTTCAAAATATCATTAAAGCGCATGGAAGCTTTTTATTCTAAAACATAATGATTACAAGATTAGTAACTTTGGTTGATAAATTGGATTTCCTGATTCTTTCATTTCCGATATCCTTGTTTGTCATTGACCCACATACAGAGGACAGAAATCTGTATTTGGAGCAAAGTGTCACGCTTCTTTTGGACTCTCCATCTTCCTTCTCTCCCTCCCTCTTTTATCATGCTTCTTCGCTGCACCTCTTGCTAAATGTCAGGCAAATGTCACATTAATTATCCTCCATGAGACTGCGTGTCCCATTCTGTTCTCCACCCCTCCTCTTCCTCCCCGTTCTCACTGGAACCGAGCTCTGTCTACATCTGTCGCAAATCAGATTTCGCTGCATGGTCCTACCACACAATAAGATTATGTCAGACCACCGGCATTTTGTTGCAAATTACCGTCTGGTCAAATTTGAAAGCTAGAATTCAGTTTGTCCCTATATTGCCCCGCCTTGCTATTTACTGGACACTGTTGATATGATTTAGGTGGACAATAAGTCTGGACATAACATTGTGGTGACGTGGAGAGGATGTTGGAGAGGACTGTAACTAAATAGCACACTGTAAAAATGCTGGGTGGTTTTCAACTCCGTGTTGGGTAAAAAAAGGGAAAACCCGGCTGTTGGGTTAAATTTACCCAGAAAATGGTTTATACTTGACCAAACACAACACAGGCTATTTTACAGTCCAATGGTTGGGTTTTCGCCCCTTTTTGACCCAACGCTGGATCGAAAATAACCAACATAGAGTGCTCAAAAAGAGATAAATATAGATTTTAGGTAATATCATAAAGGCCTGACTTTGATTCAGTGGCATTTGTGGTGAATTAGGATAATTTGGGATATTTTTAGTCATTTACTTAAAAGTCATTTAAGTCAGCTTTCCTGTAGCTCAGTGGTAAGAGCATTGCGTTAACAATGCAAGGTTGTGGGTTCGATCCCAGGGGATTGCAAATACCTATGTAAAATGTAAAGGATAATGCAATGTAAGTCGCTTAAAGCGTCTGCCAAATGTGGAAATGTTAATTTACACCCCAAAAAATTTGTTTCTAACACATTTTAAAATTAACATGATGATGCATGAAATCTCATGTTATTTCCAAGATTGCCCTAATTCACACCCAAGTATAAACCAAGCAATGATGTACAATTTATGCATTTTAAACATGACCGTGAATGACAACCGGTGACAAATCTGTCGGTATTAGACTACTTACCAGAATGACAAATCACCCAACATTAATTCCAATTAAAAGTGGTGCTGTGAGTTCAGACTATAAGCACAAACGGGTCATAAACTTAATTAGCAAATGTTCTTTTCGAAGAAATCTAATTTCTGATTTAGCCCATCATGTTCACTGAAGACCCACAGTAAAGCTCAGTGCCTATAAGGATGTGGCTGCTTTCTGATTCTCACAGATGTCAGAAACCAACACTTTTATTTACTGAGTCCATTTGAAATACAGGGCAGTAATCACTTACACAGGACTGTATTTGTTTACTGCCAATGCACTTCCAGAAACCATTAAAGCTCAGAGATATTGAGAGTTACCTTGTGGTTTTTAAAGCCCTGCACATCAGCACTATACAGTATATACCGTGTAATACAACACTAGTGCTCAAATAAAACACTATCTATATATTCAGATTCTTTTCACTGAAATGTATTTATTGGAAGTTCTTGGAATCTATTTAAATTATGTTCATTCATTCTTATGGGAAATACAGATAATAAGTCGCCCGTTCCGTCAATGCAACATTTATGAGGATATCTGTCTAGAGTCTGTAAAGGTGTCTCATGTCAGGATAGCTGACCCCATAATAGAAGATATTTCTGATTTACTGACCAGAGCTGGGATCAATTTCTTTGCAACATCGTTTAAATGAAATTCATAAATCAATGGACTTTTTTTGTTGGACTGAATGATTTGATGGTGAAATGCATTTTAATTTTGCTGCTTAAGACTTCTAAACCTCTGTTAATCCGGCAGTCAGCACACAATAGAAAATGAAAGAGTAATTTTTATAATTTATTAAATCCAGAAAAGTCTAAGTGGTTTATTGAATAACAGTTCCTGGATTGCTGAGAGCACCATTTAAGCAGATACAATGTAACATACAATATGAACACTGCTCGCACTGATAAGCCTGAGAAGTGCTTATGTAATATATACAGTACATGTTATGTTGATATTTCCCGAACCAAAGAAAGAAAGAGAAAAGAAAACGTTGTTATTTCATTCTGTTAAAGGCATAGTTCACCCAAAAATGAAAGTTCCGTCAACATTTACTCACCCTCTTGTCATTTCAAACCTGTACGGCTTTCTTTCTTTCACAGAACACAAAAGAAGATATTTTAAAGAAAGTTGGTAACCGAACAGCACCTCTTCTATTGTATGGACACAAAACCAATGCAAGCGAACGAGTGCTAGTTAATAACATTCCTCAAAATATCTTTGGTGCTCTGCGGAAAAAAGAAATTCATACTTGAAATAAGAAGAGGGTTAGTACATTTATAGCAGAATTTTAATTTCTGGGTGAACTATATATTTAAGATAAAGTTTTTTTAAAGACAAATAAATGTTGCTCTAATGTTGAACAAGCATGAATCAAGAACAATCCTTAAATTGAAATGTTCAGATTTTTTTATTAATAGCACTATGAATTTTAGAACAAAACGTGCTATAAACTTTAAATATGAACTTGAATTACCTCCTTTTTATACTTTCATTTATTTTTTTGGAATCGTTTTATTTAAGATAATATATCATCCAACACATATCCTGTGTATAAAAAGTGAATGACTACTTTTATACTTCAACTGCAATAATCAACCAAAAGCTTAATACAATTTTATATCAGCTTTTAACATCATTCAAAAGGAATAAGAAACACTGGCAGATTGTCAAGCACAAACTATACTCACTGCTGGCTCAAGCACATCATCTGTTCCGAGTTCAGTTCTAGGTCTTAATGTTGTAATTTAAAACACCCGTCTTGATTATTTTAAGTCTATTTGATTCCAACCTGCTGTTGTGCATTAGATTCCAGTCTTTGTGACCTATTTAGTTAGGTTTCCGAAATGGAACAGGATTCAAAACTGTTCTTGTTGAGCAGTCTCTTCTCTCAAGAACAACATTTTGTCGCTCTAAAATTACAGTACGTCTGCTTTTTAAAAACTCAAGTATCATATCTCAAATTCCTCATTGATTTTATGACTCTGTATCCAAATAAATGTGGATAGCACAGCTCATACGGTTAAAGTAGGCTTTAGTTTGCATATTTTGATGAAAGATTGAGATGTTGTTGAGATCTTTCATGAAAAGGGTAAAGTGGTAGGGACCACTGACCTTAGCAAAGACTTTAAACCCCAGAAGTTCTCTGTTAGATAACAATTTGCATTGGATAGCTTTGTAACATTACATATGAAATAAGTAGAAAATGTAGAAATGAAATCTTAGTAAACTTGCACTGAAGCCATGAGAGCTATGTGGATAAAATGTATGTCTCTCATATACATTCATTTGCACAGTGAGTGTATTATTTTAAATTAGTGTCCATGTTACAATGTACTAAGCATTGAGTGAGAGTTATAAACCAGACGTTTAATCTGAAGTTATTTTGCAATAGAGCCGGCAATTATGCATTGTTTTTATTATTAATACAACTAATTATGTTGATATCTTATATTAATACTATAGATGGCATCCTGCCAGTATATGCGAAAATTCTTCACTGGTCCTGGCAGCTTTTTTTATAAAGCCCATCATGGCACCCAGTCCTGACCTGTGGTTGTTTGTGATAAGGATAGCCTAATTACTCACACACAGAATTTCTAGTGGGAACTTTCTTATTATGAATCACATTATGATGAATCACAACTGTGTTTTATGAATCATCTAATGCGCAGTCAGCCTTGGATATAAATGCTTCGAGGAGCCATTTGGCTTGTTATTGTGCAATCAGGTCTAATCGCCCCCTACCGCACCTCATTGACCTTCTATGTGTATGTGTGTCAGTAAAGTTCTCCGTTACAGATTATTCTTCATATCTCTTTAAGAATAATATGTTTAACCGGTGACACTTTGACACTTAAAAATGTGCTGTTGACTTTCCTAAGTAGATGACATGGCGCTCTGGCCCGTCTTATTAATACCAAGTCATATATCTGCATATACAATAAATCATTCTTTAAATAAACCTCATTAGAAGGTCATTTGTAGCATTTTAGGAGACCGTCTTAAAATCTAATGAATAGAGAAAAGTAATTCTTTTTCAGATTCATTAGAGTAAGTTGTTGAAATGAAATGTAACTGGAACGCCCTAGAGAAATTAACCACCATCCACAAAGAGCGTAAAATAGTTATGAATCAGTCGAGCTTTAAAAAGCCGTCTCTCTCCCTGCTCCTGTCACACACACAGTTCACAAAAACATGCCGCCAGTCGGGAATGCAGGTGGCTCGTGTCAGTGTATTTACATGAACAGAAGTGACTTTTCTAGAGCATAGTGTCTGGCTTTGACATTCAAGAACAGGTTCGTACCGGAGTTTCTAAAGAAGCTTTCCAATATAAGTGGCATGCAACAATGTTAAAGCAGAGAATTTATTGTATTTATACACATGTCTCATCTTTGCAAACAAAATGAGTGTGGTACCTTGACATGACTTCACAAACCTTTTTATCAAATACTAGAGGCCGACATGTGGTGTTTTACCCCCTAAGCCTAAACAACAAATGACCTGTAACGTTTATTAATTCATCATGAAAATGCCTCAGTCTCAAAAGGTCTACACATGTGTTAATCCATCCCCAATCACAGCATTCCCATTCACCTACAATTGGCAGCAGACTCTCTGTTGCCATGGCAAACTGCATCGGTTTCCAGGGCAATGGCTTGTGTCTCTGTGTTGAAGTAAGAGTATGTAGTGAGTAAAAAATGAAGATTACATTGATTTCCTCGTTGAAACATGCTAGTTCGATCAGCAGGGCTTGCGCGCTGAGAAATACCGTATCTGAAAACTTTAAGACCGTGGTCCGCATTCTTCTCTCTCTAGTGATTGCTTGTCCTTAAGGGGAGTTAATGTAATTTGGGGAATTTATACCAACAGTAGTGACTAAGAACAAGCCAACTGACCTTTTCTTTTGTAACTCATGATTTTTTAATTCATAGCTTTTTATTTATTTCCCAAGTATCCTTGTATATAACAAATCAAATTTCTGCCCCTTTTTATGGGATTATACTTACATTCCCATACAGTCGTTGAAAAAGTTCAGTATAACTAAGAGTCTAGGGCTGAATAAAAATATGTAAAATAATATATAGCTAAATAATGCGATATATATACACTATATGAGACAATAATGGTTTAAGTTTGTAAAATAAATGTATACTATATTCATAAATGTAAAATTGGTATTTTATTTTATTTTGAAAAAAAAAAATTCGGATTATTGATCATCCGGCACATATCAGACACAGTCTCTCTGCTCTTTGCTCAATACATACACGTGCAATATTTCAATATATTGTGCAGGCCTGTATATAATTTTTCTGTCTCCATTATATCTCATTAAAATTCTATTGATACGGTATAGCATTGTTACACTAACATGAAACAAATTAGGTGCGACAACTGTACATCGGCAGTGGTTCATATTCGCAGTCGGCCCTGGTCGACCTGTACTCTGTGTCCCTGATGACAACATGTCAATACTATGCTGTCTCAATACTGCGCCATGTTGACAGGGGTAGGCTCATGGTTTCTCTGTAGCATCTGTGTCTAAGGACAGCACTACTGGCCAGACCGATACCAATACTGCTTTATCGGCTCGGACTTTTCATTGCAATATGAATGAGAATTCTGTCATGATTTAATCCCCCTGTTGTCATTTTAAACAGAAATGTTGGTAACCAAAAACCGTTGGTACCCATTGACTTCTATTGTATGGACACGAAACCCATGCAAGTCAATGGGGACCAACGGTTTTCTGTTAACAACATTTTTCAAAATATCTTCGTTTGTGTTCTGAAGAAGAATGAAAGTTATACAGGTTTGAAATGACAAGAGGGCATGTAAATAATGGCAGAATTTTCATATTGAAGGTGAACTTACATTGAAGTTACATTTAAACTCAAGGTACATTTACAAAAAATACTTTTAACAGATATACACATTTCAATTGTGTATACAATTTTCAAATGTGAAATTTCTTTCTGAAAAATGAACCAAAAATAAAGATGACTCATATAAAATGTGATAATCACTTATATAGATTTCCATCCAAGCAAATGCTCAGGGCTGCGTTTCCTGATAACGTTGACTCTTAGCACGCTACGAAGACTCTATGTGTGCTGTGCGTATTAGTTTTATTTATAAACACATATATATTTATATTTATGTGTTATGTATCTATTTATATTTACCAATAATTGTATTATATAAAAATGTTTGTAAATTTTTATATTTTTCTCAAATATATGCATGTATTTGTATGTTTTTATAAATACAACATTAATATGCGCAGTACACAGACATATATTGTGTAAACACAAACTCTTATGGATGCCATTAATCGCGATTAATCGATTGACAGCTTTAATCAAAACAAGCAAGAACTGCATGCACATTACTACCGTGCTATTCTGTGCACAATATACTGCTGAATCATTGCAAACATTGCGAATATGTGCATGCAAATTATTTACAGACAAAGAGCAATTCCAGCTAGTTTTCCTAAAAAGCTAGTTTGGCTAAAACAGCGCCAGCCAGACATATTGCTTTAAACAGATCCTACGGCTGTCACAGAGACAGGTGTGATTTCCCAGGACATCTATTTCTGTGATATCTGTCAAGTAGTAGGGACAATTTATGTGCGCTTTTCCAAAAACAAGTCTTCCAGCACCTTTAATTGCCTTACGTGAACTGCCACCTCCAGAAATGTGTGCCCTTGCATAATGCATAGGCCAGCTGATTTCATAATGTGTAAATTGTCAAGGAAAGTAAACAGAAGCGGCCTATCCGGTAGCAGCTCTTAATTATTTCGTATGAAAACTCTTTTTTTCTTCAGAAAACCTTATTACTGAAGGTTGGAGTGACAGCGGACCTACAATAATGTAACAGCTTTCTCTGTTGACATTAAATCAACATTCTTAATCGGCCATCATACCCTTTTCAAATTATATGAGCCTCAAGTCTTATATGATTTTGATATATTAATTACACCTGACACTCTATTATGGCCTCTATTACAATCATGTGAATATACAGACTTGAATGCTTTTACAGAGAAATATCAGAACATTAGAAACAGATCTCACCCCCCATTGACCCCCATAGTATTTATTTTCACTTCTATGGCAGTAAATGGGGGATGAGATCTGTTTGGTTACTGACATTCTTCCAAATATCTTCCTTTGTGTTCAGCAGAACAAAGACATTTATACAGATTTGGAACAACCTGAGGGTGAGTAAATGATGACAGAATTTTTGAGTGAACTATCCCTTTAGGCCCGATTCACATTTCACGTCTTTTCTTGCGTGGATATTCGTTATTTTAAATGTAGGGGGTGGCGCGTCAAGATGAAAAAATGTCAACTTTTCAGAAAGGCGCAAGTGCACCGCAGGTCATGTGACAAGAACCAACCAGCCAATACAGACAAGCTCAATGAAAATGGAGACACAGATGATCACAGCATAACTTAACTAAATCTAAAAGCAGAGTTATTGCAAGGACTTTTCAGTGCATATAATCCATATATCCTTTGTTTATACCTCCTCGTCTCAATGGCTATCGTGGCCCATGGTTGCTTAGCGACGACAGACGCCAGGAGAGCGCAAAGTCCTGACGCTTCGGAAGAAAAGGAGAATGCAGTGCAGCTCGCGTTTTCCGCGCTGTTTTAGACGCGAAATGTGAATCGAGCCTTAAAGATGATATTTGTTTAAAACGACACCTGGTTTCAATAGCAGATGCGTTTCCTTCGCAAGCAATTATGAAACGATTAGAACGTTCCGGCTTACATGAGAAGGCTAATCTTGAGAGAGATAATCAAAGACGGATGCGGTAAGAGTATCACAGAGGAACATGATGTCTCTTTTTCCATTGATGTCTTTCCCGGGCCTTTAGCGCTCCGTTGAGAAATGAGTTTGACTGATAGGAACAGACTGTGAGTGTGTGATAATGAAATAAGGTGTACGTGTTAATTTGGTCTTGGAAGAATTTGACGTTCATATTCAAATTCATACGAAACTTTTTGACCTTTGGTGAAATCTGCGATGCTATGAATCTCTTTTCAAACAAATGTGAGATTGTAAGGACATTTGTCACAGAAAGAACATCTGAGAAATTAGGCAAAATGCTCGATTTATTCTCAATTACATCTCACTGCTGTCGAGGAGAAACAAACCGATGTACTGAATAGATCTCAGTAGCGATCGTATGGGATATGAAACGGACAGGCTTGTTAAATCTCTTCCTCATATCTCATAGGTCCAGTCATAAGTTTCTTTTATCTTTGGACAATTTGGCTTCATCACGGTCCGAGAACATCCATCCGTCTCTCCCTGTTGCATTAAAATTCCTTTCGAATGAGCAGCAGGCCAATGCATCACAGAAATGGCACAACTAAGGGAAGCAACGTTCAAACCGTTTCCCCTGTTGTCATTTCATTCCGTTTCCAACACTTTGCCTGTCACGTTTATGGTGACAGGTGGCTCTCACTGTGCAATGTTATTGTCACTGCGATCAATAGATACGGCCGTAAAACACACCGCACAAGGCCTGCTGAAGCACAGAGGCCATCTTTAGTGCGGACCCTTCTCTGGGTGTCAGAGATTGGATTGCTGCCGAATTGGATCTGACAAGGAAGCAAAGGCCAGGGGTGTGAAATGAATGGCACGGAGGAAGTGGAAAGGTTTATCAAAATGAGAGTGTGATTCTGAGGCCTATACAAGAGAATGAGAGACTGAGCCTAAAAGTTTTTCGAATAAAAGGCCTTTATTTTTGCAAGAACCATAGGGAAATAATGCCTCATTAACAGCCGTTTCTATGGGCCGTTATGTGCAACTCCTCCACTGTACTCGAATGGTTTATGAATATTTGAGAGCAAGTTGACTGTGTGTCTGTAACCGCAGTTATGCATATGAATATCAAATGTTACTCGCTGTTTTGAAGACCCAAGCATTACAATGGCTAAACTAACGCAATACAACAAAACAAAAGCATAACCGTAGTTCAAAAAAACTGTAATATGAAATGAATACAAAAATAAACATAAAACAACATATTCTGTAAAAGGTTATTCCTTTTCTTGATTTACAAATGCAGCGTTGTTGCAAATGTTATGTTAACTGTAAGTGACGACAACAGTTGAAATATTAACCATACCACAATGTCGGACATGTTGGCATATCTATGATATTAACTTGCTGCTTTTTCATACAAAATTTCTAAGCAATAGTGATAGAAACGGGTAGATTTCTTGACCCATGAGAACATTTTAATAACTACACTACCAGTCAGAAGTTTTAGATCACTTTTTCCACATACTATTTATCATATTTTTTCATTTCAGACCAAATGTAAGCTCATCAACACTATGGAATAACACAAAGGGAACTATGAGAATGACAAAAAAATACCTTTTGCCTAGAATTTGCAGGAATGTTTTCTTGGCATTTTATCAAGAAGCTTCTGAGATACTTTTTAAACAATATCAAAGAAGTTCCCATCTGTCATGTGGATTGGATTCTCTTATTCAGTCAAAGTTGTCCATTTTAAATATTTTTTTAAAATAAGATTTTAGTCTGAAATGAAAAAAGTTCATATTAACATGGTCATTTTTTTTTTCTACGCAATTCATTTTGCGTTGTGTTCAGACTAAACGCGTTGCATTGCGTTCATCGCTCTTTATTACTCGCGGGAATAGTTCGTTATTTTTGTGCGAGTGACACGAAAAACATGGCGCGACGGGTTGTGTCAAAGGTGTCAATGAGCTCTTTGCGCAAATTTCTTGCTTTAAGCTAAAATGTTGCGGGAAGGACCCGAGTTTGCGCAAGTGTGTAATTTACTTGCGCAAATCTCTATTAATTTGCGTTTGGTGTGAACGCACCATTAGACATTTAGGCATGCATCACACCTTCAGATCAAAACCAGTTTAAGTTGAGACAATTTTCCCTCAAGTGTTCTAAAACTTTAGACCGGTACTGAAATAATGATATATTACCCATCAACATGCAGTGGTAATGCATTGAAATGCATTTACACATTACACACAACAGATGAGATCTTTATCCTGAACTAGTCATTAGGTCACATGTACACACATCCTGACAATGACCCTGTTAAGGGTCAAGCTTGTGTAATCTAAGTTCCGTGTGTGGTAAATTAGAATCTTTTAATTACCTTCCCTTAACTAAAGTGTAATCCTGCATGCTATCTCTTTTCCAGAACTGTGTTTAAACTTTAAACATTCGAGTCAAGACTCAGCTTACGTGATCTGTTCTTTGCTGCAGTAGCTGACATCGGTTTGTGTGTGTTTGCTGTGCTACGTTACATTCATTATAAAGTGCGTTCTGTGTTTTTTACCTTGTACAGAAACTGCTCTTTATATCACAACTTCTAATCTTTAGTTTTTTGTGATTTTGTTTTTGTAATGCTTTGGTCTCTTTTTCCACAGACACACACTTGCGCACACACACACACAGGCAAACACACACACACATTCTTTTCTCTCTGCCATCCCTGCAATGCTAAAAAGCGTGTCGTCATTGTCACCATAGCAACTGTGTCTTGTGCGACGCTTGAACGCACAGCTGTCTCTGCCAGGATAAGCAGTGAAGTGTGTGTATGTGTGTGTGTGTTTAGTTATTTTTTTTTTTTACTTTTTGTGTTTGATCATTTGTGTCTACGTCGTTTATGATGTATTGTACATTTAATATACTAACAGGTGTTTGTGCATATACGCATGGGTGTGTCTCAGGGTCCGCTTTGAATGCCATTTGCGCATACGTGTATTTGTGATAAATGTGTGACTGATTTGTCATTGTTGGATGTTACTGAATGACACAAATGTAATGAACACACAACTGTCAGTATACTATGTGTTTTTCTTTTGAACGTTTGTATGAGTATCACTTCATAGTTCTGTTTCTTTTTCATAAATTAACACAAACCGACACGCACACACACATACACACACGCACACACACACAGGTGTTATATATAAAGACTAAACCGGAATAGTAAAATAACTATTGCTTATGTTTAGGGTTAAGGGTACCGCAACGATTTTGCAACGTATTTGCAAAGTATATGTACATCGTCTCAAATTACGATCAGATTTGATGTCAAGAGCTTGGGGGACACACGACATACTGTTTTATAGACTTGGATTGAATGAGCCAATAGGCAGCCAGAACACCTTAGTCATTCCTTAGCAACCACCGGAACACCCCGGCAACCACATGGCATTGCTCTTAAAACAAAAATACAGTAACCACACACAACACTAGACTTTTCTGTGACTCTCTTCTCACATTTTCTTCAGAAAACATACAAATCGTACAAATTTGATCAAATAATAACATAAAAATAAGAGCATGTTATCCGCCAGGTCACTGTCTGAGGCGTGTGCGCGCGTGTTTGTGTGCTATCAGAAAGCTTTCCAGTAGGATCCCGATGCTGCCCGACTGGTGCTATTAATAACCATGTTAGGGGCTGGGCAGGTTTATATATAGACTCTGCAACTGGATTTTCCTTCTCATTGCAGACAAATGAATAATGAAGGAAAAATAATATAGCGCTCTGCCAAGAACCAGTCGCTCAGGTCAGCGGGCTTTATGTGTGTGTGTTTGTGTGTGTAAGGAGGACCCAGCTACAATTCTCTGTTGTCTCTCTATCTCAAGAGCTATCCACACAACAGCTGAAGGTCCTTTCCAGGATCAATCAGAACTGTTTTGAGAGACGTAAAGAAAACGAGGACACCGAAGTGTCTTATTAGCGGTTCTTGAGGGATGGTATTTAGGACTTGACGATTCATCAAGGATTCTGAAATGACTTGTTTGTATTTATAGCCGTGAAAATGCGTAACGCGGGTGCGAGTGCTTTGTCACGGCATCGCTCGGTGGAAAATGCAGAAGACATGGTCTCCGCTGGTAACCATGGCGACAGTGTCACTTTCAGAGGGATGTGAAGAGAGGTTGGACAACACTATCAGAATCCCATCTCCCCTCTCCTTCTCTGTTTACACACAACAATGGGCAGTGGGGTCTGACTTTGTTTCTCGCATTTTTATTTCCTTTTCACTGCATCAAACATTCACAAAAAATGCTAAATGAATGTAACAATCGTTTGATTCTTTATTTATTTTCTAGTTTGAGAAGATAAACTTGATATATTGATATAACGCTATAGGGAATTGTGGGTGTCTACAGACTGCTTCTAGGAAGTGGTTGCTTGATGGCCTTCCAGTTGAAAAAAAGTGCACTAAAATACACTTAAGTGTATTTTTACACACTTATTTTGTGTACTCAACTGTGCTATTTTGAGACGTCATGAATAGAAGTATAGCCTACACTAAAGACTTTAATTTAAGTATATTAAGTACAAGCGCAATGTCTGAAAATACAACACTTTAAGTACACTTATTTTCTTGTTGTAGTAACGGTGTAAGTCTCTGATATCCCACCTACAATTCAGACATACTGTCTGTATCTGACCATTCTGTCCTTCACAGTCCAAGTAAAGAAGGACGTATTTCAAGGCTAAATTTCGGTTAGAAATGTCTTTGACATGTCCTTAACCTTCAAAAGATACCTGTGGTGCTCATTTGGGGGATGCGAGTTAAAATCTATCTTGCAATATTTTTTTCATCTTTTCACCCATCTTCACCCCACATTCTCTACAAACAGTGAATGCAAGCTTTATAAGCTGCAAAGTAAACAGCATAAAAATCCTGAAAAGGACTAGCTGATGTGAACTGTCTGACCTCTGTATGTTTGTAAGTACCATTCGATCGAGAATGATGTTAAAGCTGATTGTGAGAGGAATTGAGACTTTTACATCAAACCTCTTTATGTGACCACCTCCTGCCGTGCTTGAAGGTTGCCATGACAGTGCTGTAGCTGTGGTTAAATGTTAGAGGTCAAGGTCAAAGAAAGCTCACTGAAACGTCACAGAAACTAAGTGGTGTAAAGTAACAAATTGCAAATACTCAAATTACTGTAATTCAGTAGTTTTTTTCAGGAAAAGATTTTTTCGAGTAGTTAAAAAAAAGTGTACTTTTACTTTTACTTGAGTACATTTTTAGTGCTGTATCGGTACTTTTATTGCACTACTTTTATTTTCCTCACATTGTCGTCGCTTTACATGTTTCATTTTCATGTGATTGGCTAAGGAGAATAATCAGTCCCGTCATGTGACCCCGTCCACTCAAATCGCGCATAGAAAACTTGCCTCACACAGATTTCAAAACATCTGCCGCCAATTTAGTTTAATCATGGAGGAGGACGAACCTGTAAAGCAGGCATGGCACATATCAAACAGCGGTTTTGCGCACTTGAAAGTTACTGCGGGAAAGGGACACAAAACGAAGGGTCGTCCGAGATATGGAGAAATATTGAGTTCCTGTATCACACCGTTCGCCAAGTTTCATCCAAACAGCTATATCATGAGATAAAATTGTCCATCTCTCTCCAAAGTCTCTACATCAAGTGCTCTGCCCTTATAAGTGAGTAGGGAACATAAGCGATTGGAACGCATGCGAAGCAGTTTCGCAAAATGTGCATTACCAGTTCTAATGTTGCAAGTAACGTTCAGTTTCTTGCATAGTTCGATAGATTCGCTTAAATAAGACGTCATTCATCGAAAGAAGCCGCAGGGATTACTTTTATGTTGCCTCTATCTGTATTTTGAACTTTTAAAAACCATGGACCACAACTCCAGGTAAAAATCTTTATCGTTCTACCTAAGAAATAATGTCACATACATCTTGGATGGCTTGAGGTTGAGTAATTGATCAGCCAGCTCCTCTACAGATATATGACTGTTAATGCTTATCCAATGCAATTTAGGTTACAAATGTTTTGTGTATTTTGCATGCAGTATTTGGGACTCTTATTTGTTAATTTCTGCATTGTGGGGCCTAGTACAAATGATTAAACAGTGTTGGAAGTGCATAAATGATTTTTACTGGAAAGTTGAGCTCATAATAGAAAGACAGAACAACACATTGAATGGTTATCTTGTCTGAGTTGTATCCAGTTATATGCTTTATCAGTAAGGTAAAGATGTGTTTTGTTAAAAGTAGCTATTTTCTATATAAATCTCAAAATGTGATTATTAATAATTATTCTTAATTCATCAAATAACACCGCCTAAAAAGTAACGAGTAACTAGTACTAGTTTTTGCGAAGAGTTTTACTTTTACTCAATTACTTTTTTAACACCAGTACGTTTACTTGTAATTGAGTACAATTTCAGCAATGTAACAGCACTTGTACTTAAGTACAAATTTCCATTACTCTTTCCACCACTGCAGAAACTTATAGATAAAGATTTGTTTTGAAAAACTAAAGTAGTCCTCATTGCTGTCTGGAAGAAAGAGATCTATGTTGTTTACTTCTTACATTTTGCAAATGTTGGTATTTTGGAAATTTACTGCCATAGGGAAACTAAATACTGTGGGAGTCAATGGGGGACGAGATCTGCTCGGTTACTGACATTCTTCCGAATATCTTTGTGTTTAGCAGAACAAATAAATCTATACAGGTTTGAAACATGATGAAATGATGACAGAATTTTCATTTTTGGGTGAACTGTCCCTTTAAAGGTTATGGAACCATTTAGACAAAAAAGCACCTTTATTTTTAAAAGTGTATTAAAGACATCATATTTGTGATATTTCATTTTGGGATGACAGAAAACTGAATTTCCCTTTACAGGATGTCCTGCTGCGCAGAGCAGCTTTTGCTCGCGGGCTTGTACGCATACAGTATAAAGTATATTTGTTGTGCGTGTCCCAGGAGAGCATCATTTGTACGTGCTTGTACAAGCACCCTTCTGGATGTGATAATGAGCCACTCACCAGTGATGACAAAGAAATCCCGGGATTCCTCCTTTTGCATCCTTTCCCGTCTCTACGCGGGGAGCTGACCCTGTTACGCTCCGCTCAGCATGAGTGTGTACCTGCATTATTTACAGATTATCACTTGGTCAATGGCTCAATTGATTGTGCATGGGGAATTTGTGCCGAGCCCTCTTAAAATGCATTCACAGTTTAATGTCTAGGCAGCTGTATTTTTCATTGTCACTGTGCTGGACTGTCCTTTCAAGCTGCCCTTTTCACAGAATGCATTTAAACGCACACACGCTTACACACGTTCGGCCTAAAAGACTGAAGAGAAATGACCTATAAAGGAGTCTTTCTTACCTCCGGGGTTCAGAATCACTTTGTCTGTTCTGTAGTAAAGCACGAAGGAACGATGTCCTTGCTAGTGAGGTGCTCTTTCTCTGGCACAGAAGACTTAATGGAGTTCTCGGTTGGCTCTCTTGAGAATCAGGTTTGTCTCGGATGTTTCTCATAAATAGCCTGTTGAAGATATAAAAATTACATAAATGAGACCATTTCTGGCATAGTAAGTCGGGTGAAGACAGAAAATGAATATGTATATTTTGTTCCAATTCAAGGGGATAGTTCACATAAAAAAGAAAAATTCTGTCATAAAATACTCACACTCAAGTTGTTCCAAACCGGTATACATTTCTTTGTTCTGTCGAACATAAAGAAAGATATTTGGAAGAATGTTAGCAACTGAGATTTCTGGGGCACCATTGACTACCATTAAAATGGTTGTCAGAGGTGCCCTAGAACCATTTGCTAATTTCTTTTGTGCTCAACAAAACAAAACAAAATATATACAAATAATTGTATATCTGTATGGTTACAAGCATTCTTCCAAAAAAATCCAACGGAACACATTTTGGGTAGACAATTTCTGAAAGCAAATGTCTGTCTTTATCTCAGAAATGTATATGAAACACAAGAAAAATAAGATATGAAAGAAATCTTTGATCATTTTCTTTCATAAGGGAATTATTAAAATGTTATTCTACTCTCAATGCATATTGTCTCTTATAATGGGAGTTTAAGAACCCTTTGGACCAATATTAAATGTACCAGATTCATAGCAATGGCATTGTAGTCCTTTAAATGAGGCACTAAAGAAAATAGGAGGGTGTTAGAAGTGCTGGTGTGCATCCGTAGGGATTGTTGCTGTTGATATCAATGTGGAAATAATGAGCTTTGACAGGCTTATAAATAAAGGGCTTGCTGTTATTGGCGATATATCATCTGCCTAACTTTTCCCTTGTGACTCGCATGACTGGAAGGTATCATCTCTTCTTAGACACCTTAATACACATGCACCTACAAAGGTGTCGAGTCACAAACACATGACCTTCCATACCATTCTTAAGAAGGATGATTTTACTATCCTACTGTAACAGAGATTACCAGGCTGAAATAGAAGGAAGGACGAGGTTTATTATTCTGTTACAACATCATTCAAACCTGTGTTGTCAAACCAGGTTTTCCAGTGTTAAACCAGTGTTTCTAGGGTAAAAGTTAACCACCACTCCAACATCAGTACAATCTCCCACCTACAGACATACACAAAAAATGTCAGTTGCAGTCATATAGGCAAACTGGTTCACCTAGACCCTACTACTTTTTTCTTTCATTTCCTCATAAGTGCACAGTCAGTCTTAATTAAAGTCAATCTAAAATTCTGGGTTATTTTAAACCCAACATTGGGTAAAAATGGGACAAACCCAAACCGTTGGATAATAAATGAACATATGCTGGGTTGTTTTTACCCCAAGTTCTGGGTTGGTTTTAGCCCAATTGTTGGGTCAAATATAAACATGTTCTGGGTCGATTTAACCCAGCGGTTGGGTTCGTCAATTTTTGACCAAACACTGGGTTGAAAAATAAGCCAGTATTAGTGTGTATATAAAGCCAACACTAAGCAAGGTCTAAGCAATTGCTGCATTTCTCTTTTAGTTAGTTAAGCAGTCAAACCATCACTATACCATTAAATCTTTAACATCTTCATCAGTAAGTCAGATTTTTATAAGATACTGACAGACACACAAGTCTCAAGGTTTTTTAATAATGGATTTTTCATGTTTTGTCTTACAGATCTTGGCCATCATCTCTATTCTTTTCATTGTGCTCTCCACTATTGCTTTGTCCCTGAACACCCTCCCGGAGCTGCAAGACACAGACGAGTTCGGTCAAACAACAGATAATCCACAGCTGGCCCATGTGGAGGCAGTGTGCATCGCTTGGTTTACCATGGAATATCTTCTTCGCTTCATTTCCTCACCAAACAAGTGGAAATTCTTCAAAGGTCCCCTCAACGTCATCGACTTGCTGGCAATTTTACCGTATTACGTCACCTTATTCTTGACAGAGTCCAACAAGAGCGTGCTGCAGTTCCAGAATGTCCGACGTGTAGTGCAGATTTTCAGAATCATGCGAATACTGCGCATCCTCAAACTGGCACGTCACTCCACTGGGTTGCAGTCCTTGGGTTTCACACTGCGACGGAGTTACAATGAGCTCGGCCTGCTTATCCTCTTCTTGGCCATGGGGATCATGATCTTTTCAAGTCTAGTTTTCTTTGCAGAAAAAGATGAGGATGACACCAAGTTCAAAAGCATCCCTGCCTCTTTCTGGTGGGCCACTATTACCATGACCACTGTGGGATATGGAGACATTTACCCCAAAACGCTTTTGGGAAAAATAGTTGGTGGACTCTGCTGCATAGCAGGAGTGTTAGTCATTGCCTTGCCCATTCCCATTATCGTTAACAACTTCTCAGAATTCTACAAAGAACAGAAAAGACAAGAAAAGGCTATCAAGAGACGTGAGGCTCTGGAGCGGGCCAAACGCAATGGCAGCATAGTGTCTATGAATGTAAGAGAAGCATTTTCTCGTGGTGCAGAGCTTCTAGATGTGGTGGTGATGGATAAGGGCGAAAGAACCCAGGACAACCATCTCTCACCCAGTCGGTGGAAATGGTCATCTAAGCAAGCGACGTCTGAGACCAGCTCGAATCGTTCTTTCAACCCAGACCAAGGTTCCCCAAACAAGGCGACAGCATCAAGTCCACAAAGGCTTAACGCACAGAAACTGGAAGAAATGTACAACCAGATGGCTAAGACTCAGTCACAACCCAACCTAAACAGTAAAGACAGATGTACATCTCGAGCAGGACATAGAAGAGATGAAATTGAGTTGGGGGCTTTGCCTGGTCCCGGAGACCCACTAAACGGAGGTCGTGAAGGAGTGGTGGACATGAAAAGTCTGTCCAGCATCGACAGCTACATAAGCTGCGCAACAGACTTTCAAGAGAACCCGCGATTTCCCTACAGTTCAGCAGGGGGCTTGTCCTTCCCAGAGAGCTCACGTTTCTCCCACAGCCCTGGTTCTGGCCTCTCTGGTCGAGTCAGTGCTAACCCAAGTCTACAGCCCACCATGGAGCACAAGACCATGCTCACACCACAGTGTTCAGGTGCTAAACCTCCTAACACAGAGGATTTACGCCAACAAAGCCTGTTTGGAAATGCTCATAAAATGCATTCAGTTAGGGTGAATCATCGCAACTGTGTGGAGACCAGCCCCTTGGGTGGTCCTCGGTCTGACAGCTCTATGCTTTCTGACCACTCCATCCTAAGTCCTGAGGTGTCGGTATACACAACAGCCAGCAGCAGGACTCCACCTAAGACACCCGAGAAGAAGGCATCCACTGGTGCGGTCTTCACTTTTCACGACGCCTCCATCAGCAAGTACATTGACGCTGACACAGATGATGAGGAGCACTTGCGTGAAAGCGGCCCATCAGATCGCTTGCTGGGTGGCCTGAGCTCCAAGTCTCGGCTCACCAGTGCTTACCAGGGAGGTACCAACCACTTGGAAGCCGCCCAGAGGCTGTTAGGTCAGAACTGCCTATTCCCATTAGGAAGTAGCCCAGGTAATGCCCACGAGAACCATGTGGCTTCCGAAAACTCAAGGAGACCCAAAGGGGACAGGGGACATTCCAACAGTTTTGATAAGGGCCTCTGAGGCCTCAGGGTTGTGAGCTGGACTTCAGATGGAGCCCAGGAAAGGTAAGAAGGCCAAGTTCAGTAAAGGACATTGGAGGAAGCAAAGACTAAAGTGCAATGGAGGAATAATTTTGCAGGCATTTGACCAGGGGGCCCACTCTGGTGACTTTATACGTGAGAGTTCACTGGAAAACAGAGGTAATGTTACATCATTAAGGAACAGGATCTTGAGGATGTACCACTGCCTACACCTCTTGCCCTTTTTCGTCTTAGAAAGTCTTCGGGGTAGAAAAAGGCCAGAACAGACCTGGCGTACAGTTGTTAGTGACGAGAATGGGATTCATTCCAAAGCTTACCAAGCTGAAGACTGGACACTTACCGAACATTAAAGCGTTGATGTGTACGAAAAATCGAGGGGGCAGTCCGTCACTGCCCGTGTCAGCTAGTCACTGTCCAGAGCCCACCTTAAAGTTTAGCATTAGAGTACATGTTACACCCTGTTTTCTAGTGCACCCATCCCTTGTCCCTTAACAAACTAGCCTTACTGCAGTTATGGGTCTGCATACAGTATGAGCGGTTGTGTGCAAGAATGATATGATATAGGGAGGGCTGATGGTATGATAATGTGCACGTGTACGTAACTTACATTCCTGCACACATACTCGCTCTTCAAAATCTATTCACATAGTTTGTGATTCTAACTTGCTTTATTTTTATATAGCCAAGAAAATTATCTCTAGAAATAACGTTTTGTTTCATATTCATCAGTATAAGAATAAAATGTTTCATTAGAAGAGACCAAAATCTGTTTAAATTTACCACCCCCTTGCATTTAATGCATCTTTCTTGCATAGTCAAGATATAATTTGTGTTTAAAAGTTACAGAAGAAGATACACCTCATGCAATGTATTACGTTTTAATGCCCATGCCTTTCACATATGATCACATTTAAAAAACAGCACATGCAGATTGGCAGCCCAAGCAGAAGCAACAATGAGAAATATGAATGGACAACGCATACCTCTGCCTGTTGTTACCAGTTATTGTAAACCTTAAAAAGCGAAACTACTGAAAACTTCAGGTCAATTCAACACTTCGGTTAGATTGAACAATTTCATAGCAGTGGATGCTGTCACACTCACGAATATTTCTGAAGAAATGAGAATAGATATATATTTCTAAAGTATTTTCTAGATGATCAAATGAAGTGTGGTAGGGGTCTCATTATTTTACATAGCCAGTGAGAATGTTTATTTTGAAATGCTTATTTAGTACAAAGTCTTATGGGACCTTTTGTGCCCTAAATTGTTATTCAGGCTCAAAGTACATTAAGTGACCAAGATCACTTTGAAAGTATGAAAACATTAGACACTTTTAATAAAGAGCTCTATAACACAGTATGTAACGCATGGCCATCTTTACATCATAGCTCTGATCCCTTCACACACAGTCCAGCATGTATTCACAGGTATGTAGACCATGTCCTGAAGACGACCATATCCAGTTTCCATGGTGACCACAAGCCCTCCCTGCCTGCTCATATCCAGTTTTAAAAACCGGGAAAGAGAGGGACAAATTAGATCAAAAATGCATCTGTGTCAACAAATACGATCACAGAAAGTCACAATGTCAGAACGGGGTAGTCTCTGAAAATTTAGATGTATATGTGTGTTATTTGGGGGTACAAACTCAGCCTATCCTTAGACTCGGGAGTGTGTGAGCTTCCATCCTCGTCTCAACGATTTAGCCGAGTGGAACTGAGGTGTGAACGGAATACCAATTTCTGAGAGGTAGGATGGTGTGTCGGTTAGGAAGAGAAACAAAACAGGAAATTAAATGTAGCGTCCCTTTTTCTGCTCAATGTGGAATAATTCGTGATCGTTACGATCTGTACGGTAGAGACATGAAACTGCGTGCATGAAGAGCTTTAGGTCCCCTGCTCTGCTTGTGGTCTTTCATTTAATGTGCACAGTACAGCATCTGTTATCATTCAAAGCGTGAGACCCTCATCCATTGCTCTCTTCAACGTTATCACAAAAAAAATCTTATATAAGAAATTTAAAACTCTTCTGTATGTGTTAAGCTGTGCCCTGAGGTCAACATTAACCCTGTTTTTTGTAATGATCATTGGGTGAATCTCACAAAGAAATATAACTTTTATTTTATATAATATAAACTATTATTTTCATGACAATTAAGCATCTTTCACCATCATATGCTCATGTATAAGTACAATCTGTATGTTTTGCTGTTTGTAATTGTGTTTCTTTGTAATTCTTCTATTCTCAAACTTGAGTCACATTTCAGTAACTGACTAATGAAACCGGAAAACCTTTTTTCGTTTCTTGTTACAGCAACAAGGTGCCATATTGTCATGTAAATAACAGTCTTTTATGTATGTAGGTTATGTAGATGAGACATATTATTTCTATATATACAGCTGGGAAAAAATTAAGAGAGCATTTCAAATTGATATTTAATCGGTTTTTCTAGATGTATTGAGGCCATTGCTGTCCAGCGTCTGTTGAATTTCAACTAAATCAAACCTCAGGAGCAACATTAAGTCACCCAACTGCAATGTGACAGACAGACAGCATGACAAGACACACGAAAACTGTGATAATTATCACGTAACAAAATATTTTTGAACTTTTCCTAAATACATGTAGAAATATTACTGAACGTGAATATGACCTTGTTTTTTTTCCAGTATTTGAGGTATTTAGTTTTTTTCTGTTATTTTCACTTGTTTATCCAGTTTAAATTTTCTGCAAATACATGCAAAAAGAAACAATATTTTTATTTGTAATTCGGGAAAAATGTTGTTAGTAGTTCACAGAATGAAACAAAAATGACAATTTTACCTAAACACATACCTATAAATAGAAAATGTAAATCAGAAAATCTGATTTTGAAATGGTCTCTTAATTTTCCTACGGCTATATATGGTTTTTGAGATTCACTCCCTTTATAGTCCATGTTAATTGGCCAATCAGAGATGTAAAAGATTAGCATTATGTTGTGTTATTGCCGTCATCCGTCATCATTCTGTCATGTCCCACGAGCAACCACCCACAGTGCAGTGTGCTTCGAGATCTTACAAAGATTAGAGTCTAATATATATAGTTATGTATACTGTATGCGTGATTATTTTGGGTAAATTTTTTAGGGACGAGGCCACAAACAGTGATGACAATCAGTAATTTGAGTCCAGTGTCTTACTGAAAGATTTAATGGCATTAAAGGCGTGTTTATTTAAAATACCCACTCACACATCAGTACAGTCGAAATTCATCATGGTTCGTTGATAAAATCTTTCGAATTAAATGGCATTATAACGTGTCAAACTGTGACAAACTGAAGATGCTTCCAGCATCAACATGGACACGTGCTAATTTTAACATGCCATTAAAAACAATGATTCTAAATTGATTTTAGTTTAGTTTACAATCAAAGATTTAATTCAGTTTTAATTTAATGATTATTCAAAGGATTTTTTTGAAGGTAACAGGTTTGTATGCATCCAATTTAAAGGGAAAGCACAATTAGGTGACTTCTTTCATTTATTGCATTCCTGTTGTTTTCTTCTGAGGTTGTACAATAACAGTGGCATAAAATGTAGGGATGCATTTCACGATGAAAAGAAATAACATGAACATCCATACCGAGTTTCCAGGGAATTAAAATAAAAAACAGAGAGCACTGTTTACAATCCCTCTCTCCCCCTAAATCTTCTACAATGTTGTTTGTAGGTCTAAAGGCTGTTTGTTTTGTAAACTTTCTACCTGTTGACTTTCTATACCGTCATTTCTGTACGTGTGTTATGTTGTTTAATGCATGTTGTACTTCTCAAGTTGTAACTCGTTCTGTATGTGATTAAAAGGTAATTCCTTGTCTTGTATAGGAAAAAGAGCCAAAAATGTGTCTAAATGTACGGAAATCGTTTGATTTCTTTGCAGTATGAAAGAAAAGATTGCCCCTCCCCCTTTGGTCGGCTGGAAATCAAATAAATGATACAGATTATTCATTTTACCTTGAATGTATTATTCATTAATTGTCTACAATTGAACAATATAGGTGTACAGTGGCCCAAAGCATATAAGGAGATAGTTCACCCCAAAATGAAAATTCTTTCATTTGGCATTCCAAACGTGTATGAATTTCATTCATCTGCAGAACACAAAAGATATATTTTGAACAATGTTTGGTAATCAAAACAACAGTGGGCCCATTGACTTCCATTGCATGAACATAAAACCACTGAGACATTTCTCAAAATATCTTCTTTTTAAAGAAAAAGTCATACAAAGATGTTGGGGTTAAGAAATGACAGAATATTCATTTTTGGTCGAACTATCCCTTTAAATGTCATACAATTTTCATTTTAGTTTCAAAATAATTTACAAAAAGTTTTTGCTATTGCCAGGACTGTGCGAACTTGAGGGGAACCGGTTTCATAAATACACTATAAATGGTCCCTGGACTAGTATTTAATTGCTAAAATTGCCTAATATATTTAATTCATGCATGTCTACTTGTAAGTGTACTTTAAGGGGCGGTTTCCCAGACACGGATTATTTTACACCGGGACTAGGCTTTTGTTTAATAGGCACATTTTAAGTAGTTTTAACAAACATGACTTCCTTAAACATGACTTGTGTGCTTTTTGAGACAACGCAAAGGCATTTTAACGCATAGGTATTTTAAGACATGTCAGTGCACGTTGTTTTCAGTCCTAGGCATTTATGTTAGTCTAGGAAAGGACTAGTCTAATGTCTGTCTGGGAAACCACCCTAAGTGTCCAAATTCTTTTTTGGGGCCACTCTACGTCTACTCAAAGCAGTAATTTTCTTTTAACAGCTGTTATTATTACCTCCTAATCTTAATGACGGTACAACAATTAGCCTTACTACGAAGTCATTTATGAATACATTTCACTACTGGTGGTGACTAACATTAAATCTATTCTTGATAACACGCTGTTGCGGTATTATCAACTGCAAACCTGGAGCAGGTTTCAAAATCGTCTTGTATCTGCACATCGCACCATGAATTGTCCCGGTTATGGCAGATTAAAGTGTGTGTTAGATGAAGAGAAAACTGTGTACAGTAGGGCAGGAACAGGAGTTTTGACGGCGGATCCGTCGCCATACCCCTCTGCACTGAGAGTTCCCAACGGCCTGCCATTGCAGAGATAATGTCCTAAGAGCAAGAGAGAGAGAGAATGTAAGATTGAAAGAGTGATTAAGAGAGAAACAAGACAGATAGAGTGCATGATAGGCTACATTGTGTTGTAGTTAGACATAGTTTCAACTGCATTCACAACAATAATGTTTAAATTACAAACATTTTAGTCCTATTCTCAAAAAATATGAACCGGTAACAATATTAAAAGGCCCAATGTTGTTAACTGTGTAAATTTCGCAAAGATGAAACAGGTGACCTCTTACTTTTTATTAGAAACATTACACAGCTCTGGAGTGTTTGAAACGAGTGCACTGGCTTATTGGGAGAGTCTCAAACCAGCAGAAGAGGTTAATAAACGAGCTCTTGAATAACTTGCATAAATGTCTCGTGGTTCCCTCCAGTGGCAAAAGATACAGTTGCATCCAGATTGTGCCTGGCCCATTCACTGATCTGCATCTAGCACATTTCGGGTAAACGTGATTTTTACCAAGTAGGACATGAAAATGGTTTGGGAAATAGCATAAATAGCTCTGGTAGGTCAAATTAAAGTAATGGAAGTTAATATAAATTCATATTTCCAACAGGGATGAGCGTCGTGACATCATTTTGACTCGTCCATCAGATCGTAAAACAAGAAGATCGCGCTTAGAAGCCGTATATGGATGCATACCATGCGGTTAAAGATTAAAACCGCGCTGTTTTGAAAGTATAGCCACAAGGTTTAAACTTTAGACAAGCTGTCTTAAAAAGCATGATAAAATTGCTTACTAACCTCATTTTGATTCATTAAAAACAATCTTGAATTTGAACTTCACCGCCCCGAACGCAACGCACGTATCCAGGTAACATTTCACGCGCAGTAGAAATTTACGTACATTATTTAAAATTTTTCCAAAATGAGATATCAAATAAATGATACAGATTATTAATTTTACCTTGAATGTATTCATAAATTGTCTACAATTGAACTATAGGCCTATAGGTGTACAGTGGCCCAAAGCATATACATCTGCAGAATACAAAAGATATTTTGAAGAATATTTTTCTCAAAATATCTTCTTTTTTTAAGAAAAAGTAATTCAAAGATGTTGAGGTACATAAGGGTTAATAAATTACATAATATTTATTTTTGGTTGAACTATCCCTTTAAATGTCATACAATTTTCAAATTAGTTTCAAAATAATTAGCAAAAAGTTTTTGGTAGACATGAAACAGAAAGACATCTCAGTGCAAGGTTTTGCTATTGCCAGGACTGTGTGAACTTGAGGGGAACCGGTTTCATAAATACACAATAAATGGCTTGGGACTAGTATGTAATTGCAAAAATTGAGAGATCCTTCAAAAATCATGTTTTTTATTATGTTATCATGTTTTTATGGTGTTAGTTAGCTGTACTTTTTGAGTTTTTATAGCTTAAACCAAAATAAACCAACTGCAGTTTGATTGATATTCATTGTAATGTACCATTTTTTTTTATCTCATTTTGGAAATATACAATATAGTAGGTTTTAAAGTAAATTCTGTGGTTTTTTTTTAATATTTTCTAACAGTAGTCTAATGAAGAAACACAATAATTTTTTTTACTGTAAATACTGTGGCTACACTTTTATATGTTTATATGAACAGTTATTGATGCCTTTAAATTATTCATCAGTGCCATGACCACTGACTGCCATGGTAAGTAAATTTATATTTACACACTATTTGTTGCTTTACTTCACATGGGAAGAGTCTCCTTTTTAATATTTCCATTTTCAACAGCATGACACACATTGTTTTGTTGTTTATTGTGTTCTGTTGAACCTGGAACATTCTTTAAAAAAGGTTTTTTTAGAAAGGCCTCTCTGCTCTTACTTAACCGGGCCGTAGCTCTCGCCGTCCCCTGTACAGTGGTGTCGACCCTGTGGCAGAGCTGGAGGCTGGCACTCCACACACACCTGATGCCCCTCCTTCAGGTACCTCATCCAGCGGGTGTGCGGACTGATGCTTCGCTGACAACCCACCGTCAGAGAGGTGATCTCAAACTCCACACAGTACCTGATACACACAAATGCACATTAAAATACACATACAGCTTGTAAATATAAGATTTTTCAAATTCACAGTGATTATGATCTTGAATTGCACAGTTACCATTTCCTTGTTCGTAACAACATAGTATGGTGGTACCATGATACATGATACATTGATAATATCTGATGATAATATCTTCTTACATGCTGTAAAACTGAAAGACTCCATATTATCAGAATCCCATGGTACTACTACCAAACACATTGCATTGTCATAGTACATGTCCAAGTGGTAGATTCTTAGATTTTACCCTGTGATGTTGTTTGTGTCTGAAATCTCCCTCTTTTTCCGAACATTTCCATAGCCACCAGTGGTGATGAGAGCTGGGACTGTAAAAAATAGAAGTAGGTCAAAGCCCAAAGGTTATATAAGAGAGCTTTTAATGCATTTTTTATGTGTTCACATACTTCCCGTAATCTTATAAGAAGGTCACACTCATGATTCACAAATCAATAATTATTTTGAATGGCTGTATGTACACTCCATCCAGGGTGTATCCTGCCTTGATGCCCGATGACTCCTGAGATAGGCGCAGGCTCCCCGTGACCCGAGGTAGTTCGGACAAGCGGTAGAAAATGGATGGATGGATGGCTGTATGTACACTATTATGCTACAAATCCTTTTAATTCAAGTTTTAATTTATAAAGCACATTTAAGCATGGCACAGGCCAACCAAAGTGCTGTACAATTGTCATAGCATAAGAAGAAAAAACAATATAAACAAATGAAAACATATGGAATTTCTACAACAAATAAAAACAAACAGAAAATGCGCTCGTCAAACCAATATAACCACCCTATGTATTAAAAAGCCAGTTTAAAATTAGTCTAATTTGTGTCTCTGCAAGTTGCTTGTATTGGGAGCCAGATGTGTAGGCCTTAGACCTTTTCAGTATGGTATGCTCATTCCTTATGTTAGGTGCTTGTGCTGAAACTTAGTCACATTATTTTTGTTGTGGAGCTGCTCTTTTTTTCCAGAGATATTCTGTCTATAATGTTGAAAATGCAAAGATGTTAAGGCTTACCAAGTGATTGCAGACATGAACCGTGCTGGTCTTGATACTCAGCGCAGCCTGCAGTCTGCTGTAAGGTTGGACAGAGTTCTCCACCATTACGTGTCTCCTGGATCACCCGCCTCAGTCTGGTGCGCACAGTGGGCTTACACGCCTCCAAACAGCCAGACCATACGCTCCATTCACTCACCACACATGGTACGGCTACAACACACACACATGCTTGGTTTCCATGTTTTAAGGGGACTTTTCTTGTAGACATAATGATTTTATACTGTTCAAACTGTATATTCTATTCCTAACCCTGTGAAAAAAAGTAATTTGGGGAAATTAATTTTTTTAAATAAGTCAAAAATGTAATTACAGAAAAAGACCGCAAAAGAAAAATGAGGTAACGTGTAATTTTACAGGGAAAAACATAAATATTTCACAGTATATTTTTTGGGTGCTCCAGCTGCCAGAAAATTTCGTTTTTTTACAAGATTTTTTTTGAAAATGTACTGTTTGAAAATACAGTAATAATACAAATTTGCAAGATTTGCACACGAAAAATTTGTAAAACATGTAATATTACAGGAAAAACTGTTATTTTCCGGTTTATTTCTGGCGCCCCAGCTGTAAGAAAATGTCCCTTTTTTTCCAGGATTGTTTTTCCAGTAAACCAGTAAACGTAACCCTTACATCATTTATAAGCAGTTTTCTTCAAAGACAATACAATTAAAACTTGACTGTGTCCCACAGTGTCATGCTTCTCAATCCAAAACTTTTTCATGCAGCTTCATTTGGACCTCATAATAATTGATGGGGGATGAAATATTTATACTGAATTCGTTAGTCACTGGACACTTGAAATGAAAATGCAAAAAAAGGTTAATAAAAATGGCCGATCCAGCAAAACTGAACCACAATTAGATCCAAAAGCTGTATATATTTCATTCCAGAGTTGCCCGAATCCGTTGGTTAAACAATAACCTTTTTATCATTTGAATTAATGCTAGCTGAAACATATGAAATGCAAGAAACCTGGACAGGCAAAGTCGTAGTCATGACAACAGTCCAACGTCGTCTTGCATGCCTGGTCGCAGTAACATTCCCCATATGAGGGATCTTCTCTCCAACCTTCAGTAACACAAGAACGATTTTGTCCAACGCAACAGAGTCCCGCGTCCTGACAGCCTCCGTTGCACTGGGACACCAGCGTTACCAGCAGAGCAAGATAAAAAACTATCCACGAGAGACTAGAGCTGCACGCTGCCATTATAATGGCCAGTCTGAATATGAGACTTCCCTTATCTGAGGAACTCATGCATGTAATTGACTTCTATATGTTCCGGCACCTCTGAGCTGGATCCTTTGTTGGCCCAGTTTTTATGGCATGCTTTCTTTCTCTTTAGTAAGGTTTCTTACAGTATCAAAGTTTGAGCTTTTTATATGACAACGCGTCCACAGGCTTATACAAATGACAAGCTGTTATCCGGCCATCTAATCATATAAAGTTATTATATTGAAATTTTGGAATGGTTTGCATGTACAGTTTGGCTCTGTGATTCATCAGGGTTATTGTCTTTGTAGTGGAGGAGCCTCTTCTGTGTTTCCTTAACTGAGCAGCACTGCCCATTGATGCTGAAACATGTGAAAAGAGAGGATTACATTCATTTCTATAGCTAGAGGCTATTCATGCACAAAGAGCAATACCATAGGCACTGCTGTAATGTCGAACCCTGATTCATATACATATTCCAGTGCAGAATTTCTCAAATATGATTAAGTGTTTTTAATTTACAGTCTAATAAAATGCATTAAAGTATGAATCTGTAAAATGAATGAAGATAATAGATAAGATAATCTTGATTTGGGTAAACTTGATGAGAATTTTTTTTATTGCAAATCTGAGCTGACAACGTGGAGACCTCTTCTAAAACTCTAAAGGAGACATTTGTGAGATTTCTGGCTGTTTTTCCTCAGGAGAAATATCTGAAATGCAGGCGACTCCTCCAAAAGTTTGAATTTGCTCTCTATTTAATCGCAATACTGTATATATTTAAAGCCCATAGAGGGTTGACTGATGCTAAAAAGAGATTTGATAGAGGCTCTAGGATGTCTTTTCACCCTGGAGTTCACTAAATATGGTGTGGACGAGGTGTTGTGGGACACCAATGGACAATCTAATGAGGATACGAGACATGGTCTATTTGGTGAAAAATGAGAAAAATGTCCTCAACCTTCATAGGAATATGTTCATTACTCCTTTTCTGAAAATGGGAGCAAAGATGTCTTTGCTGCTCTTTTGATGGATCTTCTTTATAGTCGTCAGAGATGCGATGTTTCAAATGAGCAGTAGGCCATACAACCACAATGTGCTCGGTGGATATAACGCTGTATTTGGAGATCATTTGAAATTGATAGATGGAGCGGTCCCAGCGCTAAAAGATTCCGGACATGAAGTCAAACTAAGTCATATGTCTGTGTTTTGTTGGCAATCGGCGTGTACGTGCATTATGCAAACAACACGAACTTATAGTGAATCAACAGTTATGCAGTGATAATGCGATGATCAGTTTGTAATCACAGGTCGTGATGCATTTAAATACTGAGGAAACTTCCTGCTCACCAGTTGGATCAACGTTGGACCAGCAGGTGCAACGTTGTGCTGGATGAAGCTATCTGAGGTAATCTTAATGAATTTTTAATTTAATACCGTGTTTTATTTTATGACTTGAATTAACAGCATTTATTGTGACTATTAAGACTTACAAAGCTAATTTTGATTACAGAATTCTGGTTTTGTCTTTGGATTTGTAATGATAGAAGTCATGGGCATTTCTCAACATCTTCTTCAGTTTTGTCTCTGAGTAAGCTTTTGTCCGTCATATGTTTTAATAACAGTAAAATATGCATTAAAATATGATTTTGTATTTTAACATCACTGTGCACGTTTTTTCTTTCAGCAATCACCACACCAATAAACAGTGCAGTGATACCAGGAATTGGTACTACAACTGGTACAACCTCCACTACTGTTTCTGGTATGTATAATAACATTTATATGCAGTATAAACTGTTTTATAAAGTAAAAATAACAGGTTTTTACAGTGAGGTCCTTAATCATGAATCAAAATCATATTTCTCTGTAAATTATTCCTAATGCTACTTTTTTGTCTTCAGCATATTTTGGAAAATAATTATGAATTGTTTTCACATAAAATGGTGGCCAAAAGTAGCTATAGTTCACGATGCGTTGTAATAATATGAATCGCAACTCAATAAATGTCAAATACTTTGAACACGCAGTGAAATGCTTTCTGTAATGGTATTTGTATGTGTTGTTTCTTTCAGCAACCAGTGCAGTGACATCAGGCATTGGTGCTACAACTGGTAAAACCTCCACTGCTGTTGCTGGTATGTTACATTATACTCACAATCCGACTGTAGGAAAGATATTGGTAAAATAGTCCATGTGACTCCAGTGGTTCAACCTTTCTGTACCGACCAGAATAGTTTTTGTGTGCAATAAAACAAAAATGACAGTGACATCAGGTCCTGGTCCATTCAATGTGGCCATTTATGAATATTGGCATTAAAATATGAAACAGGATCTTGTATTTTATATGTGTATTTTGACATCACTGTGCATATTTTTTCTTTCAGCAACCACCACACCAACAAGCAGTGCAGTGACATCAGGCATTAATACCACAAGTGGTAAAATCTCCACTACTGTTACCTGTATGTTATAGGACACCCTCAATAAGACCTTAACAGAGAACAATACAGTGTGTATCATTTTATAGTAATATAAGCAGGGGTGTAAAATTGCATCATGATATCTGATAAATGCAGATATCTTGTTTTGCTGATTTTACAAGATGTGTTTTAGTAAGCAAATCTGTGCTATATCATTTCTTTTGACATCGATTTGGGTAGTTATGAGCTGGACGATCTATAACATTTGTATTTGTTCAGGTCATAAAAAGTATTTTCATTCACGTCTTGCATAAGATTAAAACCCGCAACCATCAATACTGCAAAGTCATATTTCTCTGTAAATTACTACTGCTGCTACATTTGTGTCCTCATTATATTTTTGATTTATTTTTTTAATAATCAAACAAAAAAGGTGTCCAAATGTATAATTCAGTATGAATTGTAATAATTATATGAATCCTAATTTAATGAATGACCGATACTTGCCCCAAGTCAGGAAATTGTGTTTTTCTTATGCTTCACAAAAGAGTTTTAGTATTGAATACTCTATTTTTCCTTTTGTACAGTGGCCTCGGAAGTATTGTGTTTCTTACAAGTGAACAAATACCATACGTGTTAAACGAAAGAATCTCAAAGTGTGTGTATATTTGTGTTTTTCTGAAGTACCAGAGATTTTCTATCCAATTTGGTTTGGAAGCCGGAGACGTTGTCATTGCTAACGAAACCTCTGTTCCAGTTAACCTATCCAGACCCTTTAGATTTTTTGGGCGCACATATAACCGGACCTACGTGAGAATTCCATTCTATTATTTGCATTCTAAATGTATACAAACAACGTCGTGATGAGCTTCAATACTTTGTTGTTGATTTGATTGATTTATCCGAATACAGGTTAACAATAACGGACTTCTGTCATTCAGCCGAGAGATACCAGAGATGGGCCCTGTTACGTTTCCATCTCACAGAAATGAAGATTTAATCGCTCCTCTATGGACTTATCTCGATGATGGTGCATACTACTATCAGGAGTACACAACTGGAAATGTGCTCACACGTGCTACCGAAGACATAAAACGTTATTACCCTGGTTGAAGCTTTAATGCTACTTGGGTCTTTGTAGCAACTTGGGACTTTGTTAAAACTTCGAATACAAATGCATTTTTAAGTCACTCAGCCTCATTAAGTTTGTTTGACTGTCGTCGAGTGAAACGTGATGTTGCTGATTTTGCAAACTGTGACAATGTTTTAAATCGTTTTTAGGCAATCTCGTGGTTTTAAAGTGGTTTTAATTTCGGATGGTAATTCCTCCTTTATTTTGATGAACTATGGTGACATTAGTGAAATTGACTTTCCGTGGAGGTAAAATAAACTTATTTTTTTCTGTAACAGTATGTATTTTCAGTATGTATAACATTTGTTGTTATTATTTTAATAGGCTGGTTATGACACCGTAAGCTCCACACATTATTTTGTCATACCTGGGTCAAACCATGGCAACCTCATCCCCAATCTCAAAACAACAAGTAATGTTAACGTTCCAGGACGTTGGGCTTTCTCTGCGAACCAAGGTGGGTGTGTCATCAAATGTAGGTATTTGTCTAAAGCCAATTTTGAAATATAATGATACATTGTTTCAAAACAATGAAATTAAATTGTAGGCACATCTGTGTATTGTTCATGAAACATTGTAATTGTAAATGTTGGAAGAATTGATATCAAATCATTGTCAAAGGACATTAGAGAGGTATTGTGTCCTTGCGTAATTCAACCTGAGGGAGGCGCTATAATCTTGACTGTCAGGTTCCACAATCATATAAATGTGATTTTTATAAATATGCAAAAATAGAATTGAATACCCTCTGCTTTTCTTTAAACAGGCATTGTACAATTTGCAGGTAAGTGGAACTGGAAGTAATGTTTCTCACAACCTCGACACAGTGTCAAGTAAATATCATATGATCAGAGTTAGATGTAAACATGGAAACCGCCCCTCAATGTTTAATATACTGGCAATAGATAGTCTTGAAAATGTAAAATGCAAGAAATGTTAAACTGTCTTTACATCTTTGTTTCAGCTAAAATACGAGCTGGTTAGACGCAACCTGACAAGCGATGTGCAGCTGACGGCACGTAGAGTCCAGAAGATAAATCCGTAAAATGATCTGCGTTAAAACCAGTTTAACATGACAACTGTATTTTTATCAAATTGATTTATTGATTGTTTTATACATTATTTCCAAAATATTCAATACTATTTTTAAACAGAAATCTCTGTTCACTTGAAATAATTTCCACTAGCTTTTTTTTGAGTTATCAAATGTCTTTATTTATTCAATGCGAAAATGTTTGCCTCGTCTTTAAACTTCACATTTAGAGCTAAAGGTTCACTAGAGCTAAAGTGAAACAGATTTTTCTTGCACATTTATCTTTTAATCGCCCTTAATACTTATTATGTAAATTGCCGAAGGATAATGTTAAAATGTTTATCTATGTCTTCTTGGAAAGTAGCTAACAGCTAACACTGAAGTGCTGGTTAAATTGATTAAAATCTAGGAAACCCCTGCCTGAGTTTTTTGCACTGGTTAAACTGAATGAAGTCTATGAATCCCCTGCATGATTTTTTTAAATTGCTCAAATATTTTAACACAGAGTTCTGGCTTAAAACGTCAGGTTGGGTCGTTTCTTCAATGCACTTTCCTTGATGTTTTGATTCTTCTGCACTCAAAATCTGCATCTGCTCCTCACTGTTCACAATTAGCGCAATCTTACATCTGGATTTAAGTCTATACTTTACCTCAGCAATCCCCAAGAAACCTCAAACAGCAGAGATACTGCAGTTGACTATTGCTTTTTGTCTCTCCCTACAGGGAGAAGGTTGAACTGGCACTTCTTCCACTAGAGCCCCTGAACTGTTTCGGCTACTAGAGATGCACCGATATGAACATTTTGGCCGATAACTGATAATTCCTTAACACTGGAAGCCGATAACCGATATATTGGCCGATATACAGTATCTAAATATGAATATAAAATTCATTGCAGAAAACAAGGTAACCATTCTCTTTTCTCCTCTGAAAATAATTTACCAAGCCTACTTTACACTAGTTAACAATTATTTAACCTTCAAACTTTTCTTGTATATTTTTTATTTAATAAACAAATTATAGATGTTCTTCCAGAGCAACCCAGAAAAAAATGTGTTAATAGCCACAAGTCTAAACGGTCTCAAGACCGAAAGCATTCAGACAGCAGTCTGATTCAAAGAATATGCTTTTGTTTCTATAATTTACACATTCATAAATATCTACATACTGTACCTACAAAAACAATGGTTTGCTAACAGCATTAAGTGAATGATCACGACAAAAAAACAGCACTGTACTGTATTTTAACTGTGAGCAGTGTGGAGCTGAAGAAGTTTAACCAGAGGAAATGATTTATGATTTATCGGCTAAATTATATCGGCCTAGATTTGATATACTGCTGTACACGGTAGGGATGCATGATAAATTATCGGGCATATCGGTATCGGCCGATAAATGTTAATTATTTATGTTATCTGTATCGGTCGATACTGATATGGCCGATAATTTATCGTGCACCCCTACTGTGTACAGCAGGCAATGAATGTTATTCTCATAGATCAGCTTCTAAGTGTACATTCTCAGGCCGAGCTCACTGCCCCTTCATGGCCAGATCGCAAGAACAAGCCTTGTCACCAACCGTGACAACCGCATCATCACCATGCCACAGTCTGCTCCTTTATGGCACCACATGACTCATGGCATTTGGAAATGATTACTTGTCATTATCTTGTCTTTGCAGTTTTCATGGTGACATCACTTTAAGGGTCCATATACATGTATCTACTTTACTATTTGCATTCCACGGTAGTCAGTCATGTCATTATGTACATCAAATTTCACAAATTTCACACCATTTTAACCATCACCCCCAAAACACAGACAAGTTTTTGTTGTGCAAGAGGCACATCATTTTACTCGTACCCCATGAAAAAAAGATGTAACTGGCAGAGTGGGCGGGGTCAACACTGAGAGGAGGATACATGAGTTTAACTGACAAGACTGTAGATTTTTGAAACGTACATTCATTACCTTTCTCTCACGCACGCACAGATGACGCTAAACACCACCACACACTCTACACTAAAGTCACAAATCGTTTTTGTTTTGCGTTATGGTCGCCATACTAACTTAAAAAGCACTGGAGAAAAACCACCACAGCAGAGACGTGTTTGATAGCTTCATCATATCCTTCAGTGGGGTTTATACTGCACTTCACAACAGCGCTAACAACAACCCAACTCACTGGGTTCCTATAATACAACATTTAAAATAATACTAATAATAATAGAAGAAACATAAAAGAAAAAAGATATGACACTGAAAACATGACTTCCTCAACAACAAAGAGAAGTCAGTCTACTTAAGTCGAGCGTCACGAGTATCCTTTAACAATTCAACAACGAAAACGAAACCACCACTTCACTGGATATGATGAAAACCTAGAACTTTTTCAAAGCCTTAGCGTTTAAAAGAAACCAATCGCGGCATGTGTACAATGAAACAACATCAAACCTCTAAACGTTGTGTTTAGAGTATTTTCACTTTGATTTAGATTTCATTTAGGACATTTAATACGATTTAGGCTTTTGTGAGCGGCCAATCGAAACTCTGCTTCTGACTTTTCTCTAGTGTTTCGCAAACAAAGCGACCAATCAGATGAATCGGTGAATTTTAGACTGTGCCGTCCAGAGTCTTTCCGATGGTGCTTGAGTTAGCCGGTTTCAGTAACGGGTCGCCCTCTATGTCTTGTTTGCTGCACCTACATAGGGGAAACAAGCAAAATAATATTAAAATGCTGTTTTGGAAAAAATAACTATGTAAAGCCAGCATGAAATGTCATTTGCAACCCGTAATGTGACTTTGGCAGTTTCTACCGGATACTGACCCTGATATCTGTCCATTAGCTGTGCGATCATTCAACTGTTGGTCGAGCTCAGACAGAAGCTTCAGGATGTTCAGAGCAGCCTGTTCAAAGAGAAGAACAGTTCAGTAAAAAATATTAAACGTTGAAGCATCATATAAATAACATACAGGTGCGTAAAAAATTAAGAGACCATTCAAAATCAGTTTTTCAGATTTTTAAATGTATTATTTATAGGCATGTGTTTAGGTGAAGTGATCCTTTTTGTTTTATTCTGTGAACTAACAATATTTCTCCCAAATTTTAAATAAAAATAGTGTTTCTATTTGCACTCATTTGCAGAAAATGAAAACTGGAAAACATGTCAGAATAACAGAAAAGATGCTCTGTGTTTATTCAGACCTCAATTACTGTCAAGAAAACAAGTTCATATTTACTTTTAAATATTACAACAGTAATAGTTGTACGTCTATTTATTGGAAGTTCAAAATTGTCTGATGTGATAACCAACATTTTTATCATAGTTTTCATGAGTCTTGTCATGCTGTCAGTCTTTCACATTGCTGTTGGATGACTTTGTCACTCCTGAGGTTTGATTTAGTTAAAATTCAACAGACTGTGGCTGTGTGGACAGTGCTCCAGACATTAGGTTCGAGTTTAAGTTCCGGCTCGGTGTCCTTTCCCGATCCTACTCCATTCTCTCCTCCCAATCACTTTCTGTCTCTCTTCACTATCTTCTAATTAATAAAAGGCAAAAATCCTCAAAAATATAACTAAAGGAAAAAAAAGTAAACAGACACTGAACTGGAATGGCCACAATATGTATAGAAACGATGATTTCAATGAAAATGTGGAATTTTTCAGCGGCTATACATGTACATGAGAGGCAAGTATTTAGTACTATACTATACATATGAAAGTACTGTTTTGAACATGTTGAGGTTTGAGTAACGCTTACCATGTCGTGGCAGGACTCCATCTCTTTGCCTATGCCATGGCTTATCAGAGGTGGCTGAGAGGAGCAGTTTATCAGAGACACAAACTCGTTCTTGTTGTTTTTTGGGAAGTCTTTGTATTCAACCTGTGGCAGATTTAGAATTAAGAGTCAGGGCATACTTCTGATTTTATAACTAGGTATAGGCACATACGTGTGTGTGTTCATTATTACATCACATACATGTAAGCCCTGTATGTTAGCCAAGTAGCCGAGCTGTTCGGATGGTCTGGTAAGAGGCCCGTGGGGTCTGTGTGCCAAGCTGTTGTTGGTCTTCAGTATACTCTCTGCAGTCGGGGATGTGCCAGCGTACAGGAGCTCGTTGGCAATCATGGCTGTTATCGTGGCTTTGGCTGGGTTAGGAGCTACTAGGCGACCGTAGTCTTTGGCGTGGGGTCCCTGGTTGGCACCCACTGCCTGTGCCACCTCGGGTACCATGGGTAAAATTCCGGCAGGGAGCTGCTGATGGCTGAGGAAGGGCATTCGGAAATCCTCCTCCTTGTTGACTACATAGAAACGAAAAAGTGAATACAGTGAAGAAAATGCCTTAAAATAACAAAACTGTTTTAATCTGTATAATTATTATGCAATTCCTATTGTGCAGTTTTGTAAAATCACCTACCAAGGCTTGCCTTCTCCACAGAGCCTGGCTCAAAGAAGGTCACTTTTCGTCCATCTCCAGGCTTCTTAGCAGGTGGCTTTACAAAGATAAAAACATTTATATACAGTGGTGGTCGAAATAGAGTAAAGAGATGAACTATACGCTATACTTCACAACAAAAACTCCGTTTTTTTATCACCTTCTCCTCGGTTTTCAGTGCCGGTTTGGGGGGTTGTGGCTGAGGCACTTTGAAGCCAAGAAGCTCCAGCATCTTCTCGGCTGCATTTCGCTTGGCCACTTTTTTGCTAGGACCCATTCCCTCAGCAGTCTGCCCCGCAACAGACACCTGAGAGAGACAGAGACAGATAGGACAAATTACTTTTACCAGAACATTTTTAAGTAAAAAAAAAACGTTGCAAGCTGTACAAGAAAATGATGTCAGGAGGTGCATGCTGTTATCACAAAATGTTCCCAGTGTAAACTGTTGGCCGTGCTCATCTCTGGTAGAGTACCTGCATGACAAACTCTCTGCGTCGGGGCAGTCCTCTCTCGGTCACCAATGTATAGTCAGGCTCTTTTTCCTTCTTGGCTTGTTGGATTTGAGCTAGCCTGCTGATGGGGTTCATGCCCTGACCGTACTCTGGGCTGGTCTGAAGCTGAGGGGTTAGACAAGACAATGCACATTACGCAACACTTTATAATCTGATAATCAGTGGATTTAGATTTAGAAAAATGTGATCTAAAGACAAAGTAAGGCTGCGTTCACACTTGCCTTCTTTTTTGACAAGAAAAAGTTGACAATGGCACTTGGTTACAAATAGCAGCCGGCAATGTTCAAAGATAGCATTTGTGCACGAAAGCAGCTTATAGAGACAGGCTTCATAGGCAGTGTAAAGGAAGTCTATTTGAATTATAAACGGAGAGCGTCTTTGTAATAACCAATCACATATTTAAAAACTACAATACTAATTTCTCGCTAGAAATACAATCAGAAGTTATTGATAGTAAAGATTTAACTTACATTTATACAAGACTATGCTCCAACGGGTGTTTTGGACACCATTTTCAAGCTTAATTCTTCTCGCTTGACGTAGGGCGTTTTTCTTCAGAAAATATACACTTTTTTCAACCTCCAAAGACGCAGGAAGACGCCGGCGCTGGGCGTTTAAAAAAGCGCTCAGGACTTTTTTTGAAAACACAATTTGCTCCTTAGCATAGAATGTAAAACAGATGCTAACAGCTTCAAAAAAGATGTCAAGTGTGAACACGGCCTTAAGTAAGAGCGCTTTGGAACCTCTTGGTTAAGGACTTGGTATGGCTGGGTTTTGGAGATGAGTTCTATACGTGTAATAAGGAATAATTTAGTAATGTCAGAGATTTGACCTAGATGCTTCTATTTCATATCAATAGCCATATCAATTACCTCAATACTTATTTTTAGATTGAGTGAACTGAATGCTAGTTCACCCAAACAATAACTTTGACGTAAGCCATCAAACACATCTTCTACCTTAATAATGGATTTGCTTTTCTTTTTAATGCGTAGTGGCATCTTGTCCATGACAGGAAGTTGGGGTAGTTTGCGGAGCTCCTCCAGCACAGCGATGGCAGCCAGCTTCTTGGCGATTTTCTTGCTCTTTCCCTCCCCCTCACCTGAGAACTCGCCCACTATAACTTTTACCATAAAGCTTTTCATGTGAGGAGGCCCCGCCTCTTTCAGCACCTAAGCGATGAGGACACAGAGCTGGAAATAAGAAACTGTTCATAATTGCTTAGCCGAAAAAATCTTTCTCTCTTTTCTCTTGAGATGTTTTGCGCACAGCATCTTGGGTCCATCACATACCTCGAAATTCACAGACATGTTGCGTTTCAGAGCAATCTCAAACACTTGGCTGATCTCCGATTTGTTGAGGTTTTCTTCTTCTGGTTCCTCTGTCATCTACGAGAAACAAAGTGAATCATCATTGGGATCACGTCTGACATTGCTGTATTTTTAGAAGAACGAAGACAAAATGAAGATAAATCCGCTGGTTGTTTACTAGATGTTTCAGAGTAGCTTTCTGAAAAATCATTGTTTTACCGTAATTACATCATACGCCATTAACATGTTTGTAATATGAGCTCGTACCTCTTCCATTTGCTGCAGTATTGGCTCTTTTTGCAGATATTTGATGGCTTTAGCAGCAGCGTCGTGTTTAGCTGCTTGTCTCGTGCGGCCCTTGCCGTGGAACTGCTGTCCGCCGACAGACAGCTCCATATGATACAGTACTGGCCCCACCGGGGGAAATGGGTAGTAATAACTTCAAGAGAAAACATCACATAACAAAGGTCAAGGATCAAAGCATTGTTCAGTCATTTATACAAAAACACAACATTTTTCGCTTTTTTTCTAATTGAACACATAATTGAATACTCAATATAAGATGATTCAGCGTACAATATTGAAGCTCCATTCTACCTGGGTATATTAAGTTAAATCTGAGTATTATAAAAATAGAGTGTGCATACTGATGCATGGAGCGAGCATACGGGCCTGGTGCTCTGATGTTGTAATTGAATGCTGGTCTCATCCCCTGGTAGGCATCTATAGGTTTATAGATGGGCTTCTTGCCCAACTTCATACAAAGTGCATTTAGCTCCACGGTGTGGGTTACGCTGTCTGCAGAGAGAAGAATACTGATGAAAGGCAAGTACATACAAAAACAGTCCCAAAGAATCTTAAAGAAACAGTTTACCCCCAAAAAGAACAACATATGACAATTAAGATTCTCTTTTTTTGTGTGAACTGTCCCTTTAAATAAGATGGGAGTAAATACGCGTTTTAAGACGTACACTCTGAGCCCTTGTAGATCCCACCTGGGTTCTTGCCTGGATGGCGGGGGGTTCTGTGACTGGGTTTTGGCAGGGTGGTTTGGGTGAGAGCACATGATGCTGCAGAGTGCTGGGCTTTTTTTATACTGGTCCCCTCTGCATCCCAGTGCTGGTCCCCCAGAGTTAACCGCACTGAGAAGATCTAACCAAGAAACACCATCAGCAACTGGGAAGAGTCTGTGTATATAGCAGGATATTGGAAAGGATATTGTAGAATATTACCTTGGAGTGGGCTGGTCCTGTTTCACTGAGTAGCTTGTATTCAGGTTGGAACTTATTGTAACGGGCTAACTCATTCACCAAACACATCGGGGTCTTCTCTTTAGGGTTTGCCATGTTAGAGACTTGAACAAAAAAGTTAAATATTTAATCAATGAGGAAACACATAAACCCATGACCCTGGTGTTGCCAATGCATGACCTGTCACATGTGCTACAAGAATGCATGTTGATAATAAATGTCCCTAAAATATTCGAAACATTTTAACACCCACCTGTAGGGTTGCAAAAGGGTGTGGCTGAGGCAGATGGCAGGGCGGAGTTTCTAAGCGGGTGACTGGCACTCTCTGAAGGTAAGGAAGCGGTGGCACATGGAATACTGAACCTGGGTTGAGGCGGAGCCAGCTGTAATGGGGCGGCACTGGGTGCAGGGTTGACAGGTGCCTGAAACTGAAGCTGTGACATTCTGATTGGTTGATAGGAGGCGGGTTGATTAAATAACCAGGTGTAGACTTTGCAGTCAGGAGAACACAAATTTACTATGAACAGAGAGAGGAGGTTTGTAGAATGAAAGATGACTGCAAAGTTCTACCTGCAGAGACAGAAAAGAACACAAAACAACCATGAATAGTTATAAGATCTACATACATGCTGGATTAGAAAATGTTAGAATAGATGTTTTAAAATTCAGTAGACAAGGAAAATGTACATTTTATATTTGTTTCTCTTGTTAGGAATATGTTATATTCAGCCAAATAAAAAGCGTAAAGGTTTTCTTGGAGATCAATTATAAAAACATTGTTTGATGAAATCTACACAAAACTGTAGAAATATGTTAATAAAGATGTCATTTTTTCATTGCTTAGATGAAGTTGCTCTTTCGTAGCTCAGGAAATGTAGTTATTTCATTGAGGTATCAAATAGTTTCAGATGTTTCTGTTAAAATTTCTTAGGAGAAACAAAAATAGAAACAAATGAGACATTAAAATACATTACAAGTATGAAGATGTAAAACTATCTGGATTTAGGTATGTTTGATGAGAAATATGTCATAAAAAAATATTAAACGAATTACATTGGACTGCAGACTTGGCAAAGCTGAAACATTGTTGAATCTCTTCTGAAACTGAAAAATGGAGACATTTGTAAGAATTTCTTTATTTTTTCTTTGAGAAAAACCTGAGACCTGGAGACCTAAGCAAGTGAACATTTGATCTCCATTAAATCTCACGGATGTCTAGGAGAAATAACTAAGATACTACAGTTTTTCTTTCATATGGGTGTCACAGTTCAAAATACACACAATTATAAAACTGAGACATATTGAATGGTGAATTGTTTATTCAACAGTAGATTTTTAATTGCTATTCTTACATAAACTAAGTTCATAAAACTTAATATATGAATATTACAATACTGCTCTGCCTTGCAATGTATTACTGTACTACACTGTAAATAATATGCAAGGTAAAGCACAGTACAAATGACAGTAACATGGCAACAAGCTTTGATAGGTTGTCCATTCCAGTAAACCTGATCAATAATACAAGAACAAAAGACAGGAGTTGTGAAAAAAACGTGGATCTTTAAAACATGCATTAGTATAACAGTACAAGCCACTGTCAATTAGATCCAATTGATTATTGCATAAACTATAACATCAGTACATGCCAGCTAATGTTATAATAAACCCTGGTTTATTATACATTAGCATGCCCCCTCTGCCCTTTGAAATGGGCATTTAAACGATTATAGGCGTAACGTTAACAGTATGAAACAAAGACAGACAAGCCAGTCATTCTTACAGAAAAATAAATATTAGTTGTCAAAAAAAAACGACTCCCCCTAACGTCACCCCTGCAAAGCAAAGCATAAACCCATCGTTTAAACACACTAAAAACAACCAAGCCACACGCAAATGATCCGTGCAAAGATAATACAACATGTGCATTTTACTGCTACAATCTCTTGTGACAATATGTGTTAGCGATCGATTTGAAAGGCTCGAGCTAACACAGCACTAGCTCGAACCTCCTCGCAAACTCCGCCTGAATAAACCTCACCTCGGTTTATTTCGCTCCTGTTGCAATTTACTCCATGAGTTAAAATGTTAACGAGTACTGTCTGTTCGATTTAGTCCTGGTTTAGGGGTGTTCTGGACTGGTTTAGCATGAAAATACGGGAGAGAGGTAGAGAGTGTGAACATAAACACGGCAAACACTAAAGAGAATAGCGCGATGTGTTCCGCCCCTGACAGGAAATGACATCACGCCGTTAATTTGTGGGGTTAACATTGTGGAAATAGATTTATTAGTGAATGCTTATTAAAGATAACTTTTAGATATTGCTTTACGTATTTAATAAATCGGGTTTACTAAATAATCTGCCTGCCGAGTCGGATTTTGTGGATTGGCCTTGTTACAGTGGTGGGCAGAGGGGCTGGTATATTCAATCCATTCATAAATATGAACACGACACGTTTCGGCTCTATTGAAATGTTGTTTATTGGTGAAATTAACACAAACTTGTACTTTTTAATGCAGCAGTGTCCAAGCAAACATTGCAGGGGAAATCAGCACACAAGCTTTGTCTGTACAAAAGGAAAATGTAACAAATTACACAATTAATAAAATAAAAAACTCAGCTTATTTTTGCTTTTGTATAAAAAAAGAGAATATTTTTAAAATGCTACTGTGTACAATTACAACGTAATCTGTGTGTATAAACTATAGTGATTGTAACTTTAGGGAATATTATATTTAATACCAGTGCTTGAGGTGCCCTTAAAAGTGTATTTTTTTTTAAAACAGATGTAGTTTAACATCACAACCATTATTAATATTTCAAGTCCTCTAATTGTCTCCTGGTGTAACAAATCCATATCAGTAGCTGATGCATTAGTGACTTAATTTCAGCGTGTCATTTGTACCTAAATAAATGTCTAAAACCTTTATTTCTCACACACACGCAAACAAACACAATTATTGCTGAAGCATTTCTGATAGAGTACGTAATACTTTATCAGATCTTTAGTCATGATAGGAAAGATTTGGTAGGAGAATAGTTTTGCATAAATAAGAGTCCTGAGAATTAGGTGTAAAAGTTGAAGGTTTAAAGGTTGAAGGCCTGTCGGATGTTGAGCGTGTCCCTCATCATCAGGTCTCGGAGTCTCCACAATGCATCTGCCATCGTGGTATGAGCACCCTTGCTCTTCAGCCAGTGTGTAGGGAGACGGCTCTCTTGTTCGCGGGTAAGCCGACAGTCTTTTCTTTGTGCTGAGGGAATTCATAAGAGAGTTTCAAGGTCATGTTGTTAAGAACACTGTGTATCATGATCTGCAAGTTAAACTATTTTTGTTAACAGTGTCTTGGTGTTTTCAGTCCCTTGAAAAACAAACGACAGTGGGCAGCAGCTGTGTAACTAGCACCATAAAAGAAGTCCATATGACTTTTGCAAAAACTTCTGTTTTATCAAATGGAATTGAATGCATGAAATCCATTTTTACCCTTAAGGCTCTGGTCCCACTTGCTAATAGTTGATGAATCAGCGCTGAGGCCCTCTATATATTTCAGGTAAGCTTCAGAATGCAGCAGACGCTGAGGTTTTGGAGGCGGTGCAACAAAAATAGGTGGAGTTGGCTGATGCTGGCCTGGTTGACCTTGGACTGGATATGGAGGTGGAGCCTGTTGTCCTGGCCCATAACCCACCATCTAGAAAAAAGAGAAGTAAGGACAAGAACACCCGCATCTACTTTAGTGTCGATGCTAGAGATCTATACAAATCTGATCATTACCTGCATGCCATAAGGGTTTCCGGGACCAGGACTTCCAGCCATACCATTCATTACACCTGAGAAAGCAAAAAACAGTGTGAAAAAATGCTTTACTATTTAATGCTCAATGGCACTGAAAATTGCAGTCATTAATATGAGCGATTATGATCGATAAATAGCCGTTGTTTATGTTTCTAACAGCATTTAGTGTAAGAAACCACAGATTCAGTAGAGAAATCTTCACGAATCTTGTGTTCAAAATAAAACGTGGGGAAAGACGTTTTTCTTGTTGAGAAAAATAAGTTAGAATGTAAGTGGTGTGATGTGAATATTCTCACCCTAAAGTCATCTAAAATCAGACCATGCAGATATACAAACAGAATATGTACTGATATAAAGACAAATCAATGTAGGGATGGATAAAGCAAAATCTAAGATCACCGGAATTTTTTCTTTTTCTTTTAGTCTTTTCACTATATCTATAGTGCTGATATACATATAATGCCACAACTATTTATAACAATTTAAAGCAAGAAATGCAGTAAAAATCACACAAAAAATGTGTGTTTTCTACACAGTTTCAGTAAAAAATCTAATCAAATCAAATAGGTGTATACCTCACAAATACATATTAGTATTCATTTAAAATATTTACTGACTTTTATTTTTACTGAAACATTTTAAAGCAGTTAAAACGACATGCTGCAACTTCTGCAAAGGATGAATTTCATACCACCAATTAAATATATTAATATCAAATTTATAAAAAATATGTTGCCCAGCATCAAATCATCGTTCTCAAAACTCATGATCAATTTGCCTTGTTACTTATCAGATGATCTTCATCTTAATCAGGCTGGAGGTGTTTTCTGATTAATCAGGGTGCTTCTTACCCGGAAGGGGCATACCAGGGTACCCGGCCATGCCTGGTGGAAGGTAGTGCTGGGAGGGCAGCAGGGGCACCCCCATGGGATGAGGTGGTGTGCCACCCATGCCCATCATGCCCTCAGAAGGACCCTGCATGGGCATGTAGGGCGGGCCATAATTTCCCATCATGCCTTGGGTGAGGAGGAGATATCACAAAAGATCCATGCATTGATGACATGCAGCTAACAAATCATGCACTAAAAAACAACAGTCTTGTCATGTCAAAGAAAGTGCACAAATTGAAATGGGGTTAATCCAGGCTCATGGTGGACAAGAGAGCATCTACGTATTTAAGAGGTTATTAATAAAAGGTTGTCATGCAAGTATATAAAGACTATGAAAATATTTAAAAACTCAAGAAATGGAAGTTTAAAAAAACTAACAAGAGGCATTCGGTGAAAAGAACTACACCAGCACAAATGGGGCATGCTGTAGTGTTGGGAAAGGGCAGTGACATGACTGAGGAACGTTGATGAGTAGAGGTTTAGGTGGTTTGAATGGGTGAGAATTGTCAGAGGGTGCCCGGCTGCTGCATCGATCTCTTTCAGCAAGGGCTGGGGAAATTTGGCGTTACCTGGCACAGGTGGCATGGCCTGGTTTAGCATCCCCATAGCGCTTGGGGGAGGTACCACCCCCATAATTGTGCCGACTGGAGTACCTGCTCTTGGGGAAGCCTGCTGCTGCTGTTGCTGAAGGACCCTCTCTCGTTCCTGATGCTCCACCAGTTTTGCGGCTCGTTCTTTAAATAAATCGAGATGTGATTTAGAGACCTGTCGATCAGAGATGCCGTAACCTCACAAGATGATGTTTGGGCTTACCTTCATATTCTGCCTTCTTAGTAGTTTCCAGGTTCCTCCATTCTGTGCCCACCAGTCGGCTCAGCTCTCCGAAGGAGTAATCGGGGTGACGGGCTTTAATAAGAGACCTCACCTCACTGCTGAACAGGATGTAGCCACTCATGTTGATCTTACGCTTGGCTCCTTCTTTCTTGGACATGCCCTTTATCTTTGGTGTGGACTGCAGATTACACACCGGATAAGAAAGAGTATGTTGGCTGAAGTAAAATGTGTACGTGCCTGATAAAATTATTAGACATTTTCAACAAAAAGATGTGTTTTCTGAATAAATTGTCAGTGATGTTTGCTGGTGCATAACTAGCCTAGAGTGTTCTGAATAGGTACTCAGTTGCTAGAGTGCTGCCAAATCAGAAAAATCCACCTTAATCGCTGATATTCTAGTTTTTACATTGTCTTCGTTATGATTGATGGTTGATGTATAATGTGATTTGTTGAAAATACCTGTGGTGGTGTATAAGGCATATCTATGTCATTTAATATAGATGTATGACTCGGAGGCATTGAGGGCGTCGCTGCTGCCTCTTCATCATCATCATCCAGATCTTCAATATCTTCATCTAGGTCCTCCATGTCTGCAAACTTGGCCTCCAGTTCCTCAATCTTTTTATTCAGAAGGGGAGACGGCTCCTTTTGAGGCACGATTGGCTTTCTGAAAATGAGTTTAGATTAAAGGAATTGTTCACTTTCAACATCGTCTGGTATCGTTTAAAGCCCTTTGAAGAAAAAATACTTAAACATCTTGGATGACAACAGGGGTGAGTAAATGATCATGAAAATGTATGTTGAATGTGAACAATTCCTTTAAGAATTTCATTTTGCTTCTTTTCCTTTAACTGACACTGTTGTGTGGAGACACAGACCACCCTCTCACCCCCTAAACAAAACTAAAGAAGTTGAATAACTTTAATACGCCACAACAGGAGGACAACATGTAGGAAAGTAGTAGTCACCTGAAGTAGAAGATCTCATCATCTACCACTTTAGCAGAAAGTGAGAAACGTTTAAGGCCTTTAAACTTCTTCATCTGCTTTTCGCTCTCAATGTAGCGACTCTCAAACATGAGCACATCATCCTCTGCAAACTCAGTGGGTCTGCAGGACAGGAAATCCTTGAAAGACAACACCACGGATTTCCCTGCCAAAACAGACAGAAATGATTTCAAACAGGGGTGCACAGAATTAAAATGCTTAGTCACCATGCAGTCAAACAGGAAAAGTGTTTTACACAGTGTTTCAGTGATTATTATAAATGATTTATTAGTGCACACCATTATTTTTTCAAAATGCAATTGCATTTGTAATCTTTAATCAAAAACATTAAGCTCCTCTTGACCACATGACGTCAGCAACAAAAAAGTGGTAGGACTATACTCACTGTCCAATGGCCAGGCATTTTAGCCCTCCCATCCAGGCCCAACTTACAACAAACCATTTAAAAAGGGAAGGGTAAAATAAAGCCCCGCCATACATTATTTTTCTAATTTCAGAAGCCGTTTCACTCGTATACATGTCATGATACGGAAAAGAAGTCAATCGCAACTTCCGTTTCATGGTGACTTTAAGCACTGTGTAAATCTTGTCTGTCTGACCAGCTTCCACATAAAACATTTGCCACTGGATTCGCAAACTTGGTTCTTTTCTCACTCCAAGAGATCTCATGCAGCTTCAAAGATGCGTTTAGAGTTCTGATGTGGCCTTACAATTCATACAGTATTCATACAGTAAAATTGCTTCCGATGTAAAGTGTTTTTAAACCTTATTTTATAAGGCAGGTTGTTGTATTGAGCGCTAAAAAAATATATCAGACTTTTATAATACAATACAGAATAAACTGATGGATGACACTACAATTAGATGAAATACACCAGTGCTCAGTACCTGAAATACATGTCATAGGGCAGGTTTCCTCCAGATTGCTGAGGAACACTTCACGCTTGTAGAACATCTTTGTTGGCTCATGTTCAGTCTCCTCAGGGTGGATGAAGATGGGTCCGAAGAAGAACGCTGCTTCATCTCGCACCCACATCTTCTCGATCCTGTCCATATAAACCAAGCAATTAATTTCACTAAAGCTTCGAACTACTCGCAGGCTAATTCCAATCTTCAGTAAACGAAAAATAGCAGAAAGTCACAATGCAGAAGGTATTTGTGTTCAATAAGAAAGATCTTGCCCACCTGCCAACTCGAGGGCGCACTAGCCTGTGGGAGCGTATATAGACACAGTCGCCCAATTTAAGCCACATATCGTTGTAGCGAAGCTGCTCATAGTACTGACAACCCGGCTCCCCATTGGGCACTTCGACTTGGACGTCTTCTCGTTCCTGTGAACGTTAAACATGAGTGTGTGAAGCGAGCAAGTCGAGAGAAGAGGCCTCCAACACAATTCAATCATTCAATTCTTACTTTCTCAATAAAACCGTCTCCCTCAGGAAGGTCCAACAATTTGTCTTGATCACGTTTAGCAGTCATGAACATGGAGGCCACCCTGACCACGGGTAACGCAACATCTCGAGGGACTAGTTTCACAGAGCTTGGCGGCATGGACCATACCTTGATCTTCTTAAAGGTTTTGGTCCTGGCAGTGTACCGAGACTCACAGACGTAAACATCTTCTGGTTTGAATCCTTCTGGTTGCGACTTAAAATAATCCTAAAAGAAGAATGACACATACTAGTGACTCGATTGCAGGCAGCATTATAAAGACACACTAAAGAATCCAACACCACATATATATAAATCCTGACCATAGAGTGGCCCGTGGCACTCACCTTTACAAACAACACAGCACATTTCCCCAGGATCTTGCTGAAGGGCACGCGGTTATAGTAGTCGCTCTTGAACACCTCCTTCTCCAGGAATTTACGTGTGGCTAGGTGGAACGTCTCCGCTGGGCGATAAAACCAGCCACCATACATCCACTGCTCGCCTGCAGAAAACATAAAATCACCAATAAATAACCAATTATTAAAAATACAGAAGAGGGTCGAAAATGGAACAATGTCTATCAACAAAGAAAATTAATACTGAGACTAATAAAGGAAATAAAAGAATGTTGCGCACCGTCTTCGTCCTTCCATAGTTTCTCAATGCACACGATGTGATGTCGCAAATTGGCTTCAGTAGGCCGCACATATACACAGTCTCCCACACTGTAGGTTTTGTTCTCAAAACTGCAGTCCTGACTGTATGTGCTTTGAGAATCCAATGACCACTGGCTTCCTGTGGGTCCCTCTGTTTTGTTCTCATCCGGAAGAGCTACGAATCGTAATAGCAAATTACTCATTGATATGCATTCATGCAGTCTACCACGGCCAGACAGATTATACTGAAGAACCGCCCACTAGACGGTGTGAGTCACGCATGTGTAAAGCGACCAATAATATTTACAACACTTCTGGGCAGCCATATCAGTCATATGAGACCAAGTCCTAACTACTTGAACATGGAAAAACAGATCAAAAAAGTGTTTTGATTCAAATATTAAATCCAGGCATGTGATCATCCAAGGACAAAAAAAGAAGGAAGACTGCATGTACCCTCGATCCCCCCCCCAAAGAAATCTATTAAATCTTTAATGGTACTAATTAAATGTTACATGATTAAAAGCAGGCAACTGTTTGCCAAATGTAGATATTTTTCACTAAGCAACACAAAACAGTGGCTTTAATAGACTTGCATACACAGCCAATAGATGGCGCATCTACGTCATTCATACCGTGCATGTTGCGGTTTTAGTTCATTTAAATGTATGCTTTCAGTAGAGACTTCAACACGTTTATATAACACAGTGACTAGATCAGCCATTTGTATAGTTTCAAGCCATTACATTATATTTTAGTCATTGTATACAGATAATGTTATAATGTTAAAGCATATCATACAGACGTCTCAACTTCCAGACTAGGGATTTTCGTAGTTTACACTGTTCGGTTCCCCTCTTAATAAAAAAATGACACCACGCGCTTTTTGAGTCCCAAAAACGATTTTTCACGGACTCTCTGGAAACTAAGATAACTCGCAAAATTATGATCTAAATGAAGTGGTCGCTCTGCATTTATAACAAGCGTGAGCATGACGTAGAAAGTGTAAAGGATCCTGTTGGCCGACTGTATGATGACTAGGCGCATATCCCCCGTCGCGAATTCAAATCTATCGAGTTTATGCAATTTACGCGGGAATAAATACGGAAATCCGTCAAAAGCAGACCTTTCTTATCCTCCTCTCGTTTCAGTTGGTCTTCTTCTATCTCCTGGGGTAGTTTCTCTCGCTTCTCCTGGTCCACATCCGAATGCAGATGTTTGGATGTGTAGCTCAGCGCTGGACTGAGCAAGATTTCACCATTCTTGCACAGCTCATCACGAATCTTCACAAAGAACTGCTGAAGCTCCACCGAATCCTCGAAGATTTCAGAATCAGTCCTGAAAGCAGACAGTAGCTTTAGACACTTTCAACCCAGGATTTATGCTTATGCTGACTTTGACATCAAATTTCATTCTGTTAGATCTTGAAGAAACAATCAAAACTGGTGATTCCGATGTCATTTACTGACCATAAACTTTATTGGGAAAACAAGACAGTATTTCTTTGAAGCGTCAACTAATTTTCATACTCTTCAATGCTTACCTATTGAGGCGTCTAGCTTTCTCCAGCACCTCAAACACATGCTCCTGAAACACATCCAGTCTCCGGTAGCGCCCGTGATCCAGGTTATGGCGAATGATCTCTAAACTGAGTGGAGGGTCCTCTGGGTCAGCAGGGTCCACGGCCGGCACCTCCGCCAAGGAGTCGCTGTAGCACCGTCCCTCATCATCCTGGTGCCCCATCATTGAAACAAAAAGATTACGAATGAGCTCGCGCACAAGAGGACCGACTGCCACGGCGCCCAGCGTGCCTTCCTCTCCTTCCTCTTCATCCTCAATGCGTCGACGGGCATCTAGAAAAGCTCGATGGAGCAACAAAGCATCGCGGTATATGAGAGACTCTGGCTCGTTGTAGGTGCAAGCGTTGTTGAACATGAGGATAAAATCTTCCGCCAGAGAATCGATGTCTTGGTAGCGACCCTGTACCATGTAGCTGCGTATCCGCTCCATGTCGATGGGCCGCTTGATGGCGGCATAATAGTCAGGCAGCTCAGAGCGTGACGGTAGACGTAGAAAAACGGCACTGAGACGACGCCCGCGGTTGTCTGTAAAGTTGCGAACAGCTTCGTAGAGATCAGTGAGCTTTTGCTGAAGCGGTGTGGTCTGTGTGCGGGGCTTTTTAGGGGAGGCTGCAACTCCACTACGACCTAGAAAATAAAGTAATGTAAAAAATGACTAAATCAAACTTGCGGAAAGTTTTGCATAATCTCAATAAACCACAGAACTTACGAAGCTTCAGTTTAGGGGAGCCCATGTCATCCTCCTCCGGAACAGGTCCAAGATCCTTTTGTTTATCCTTAACAATCTTTTCCAAGATGTTTGCATCATTGTAAACCTGCAGGCAAAAATTGTGAATGATGCGTTTCAACTTTTTCCTATATTGGCAGGATTTAAACAGCCACATGTCTTTTTAAATAACAGATTCAGTTTTGGTTTGGCCCTCACATAAAATTTTCCCCCAGCATTCCACGTGCATTTTAAAATAACAGATTCAGTGTTGGTTTAGCCCTTACATTAAATTCCCCCTCAGCATTATGTTAAAGTCCTGTGAGGATGCCCACCTGAGACCCCTCTTCGTTATAATGGCGGGCGTTGCGAAACATAAGCTTCAAGTCGTCCATGAGCGCATCCTCGTTGTTATAACGCTCAGTGCGGATGTTGTGCTCGATGGTGCGCATGTCCAGTGGCTCTTGGATGATTTTGTAGTAGTCTGGATAATCTTTCTTAGAGGGCTTTACCATAAAGAGATCACAGAGGCGTCGCCCGGTGCCGGCTTCTCGTGCCTCAGTCACTGCAGCATACAACCCCTTCATTCGGTTCTTTTTGGTGTTCTTCTTATGGCTGTAAGAATGAGGATATAAAACAGGTATAAAGAGAAATGCATTGAATTAAATGTTTGGAATTTGATATTCATGAAATCTAAAGAATTTATAGCCTTCAAATTACCTTTTTCTTTTACCACTTCCTGGTTCAGACACTGCAGTAGAAACATCTCCTTCATCATCGTCCCGAATCTCCTTTTTCTTCAGCTACAAGACAAATTCACCAACAACGTCACAAAAAAAGCTCTGTTTTTCTCATTATGTGTGAATAGCATCGATTAAAGATGACATGTTTTATATGAAAGAAAGCTGGAGTTATCAAAGCAGACCTACCTGCATTATCTGCTGCAGTCTATGTGCACGTTTGTATATGGTGGAGTTGGGCATGTTGTAGCGTTTAGCGTTCTCAAACATGAGCGAGAGGTCACTCTCCATCTGCTCAACTCCCTCATAATCCCCATTCTTCATCTTTTCCCTTTAAGGATAAGCATGGATTGGTTCAGAGTTTGCACTGTGCAGATATGAATCAAATCTAAATGAACATATAGAAAAACATATAGAGAGGGATTCTGGGACATTCCTACCTGATCTGCTGTAGGGAGAGAGGGTTTTTGATCTGTTGGTAGTAGTCTGGGTATTCCCTGCGTGAGGGGAGCTGAAGAAACGGTTCGGCGAGAAGCTGCCCCGAAACGCTTCTGGCTCCACGCACAACCTGGTACAGCAGGAGAATTGGGTCACCTGAACTGAGACCGCAGTCAGTCTCCGTTTCTGCAGCGTCATAACGCACAGTGCCTGAAACCACGATGAAGAGAAGTACAAAGATAAAAGAACATTAAGCTTGGTTGTTTTTCATGCATATGGAGACGTGGTTGCCTCTTTCAGAGTATGCACTCCTATTTTTGTCATGTATGTTTTAACGACCTTGTGGAATTAAACTTTGAGTGTTGGGGCTTTTCGTAAACATCTTATTATAATAATACAAGTCAAAACAATCTACGCATCCACACACAGTGTGCAATGTAAAACCAGACAAAAAAAATACAAAATCTGACTTTACCATACAAACAACAAGCTGTTGGCTTGCATTAAAGTTACCTGAAAGCAGGGAGTCCTCATCACTTTCAGACCCCGCCTGAAGCGCCATGGTGATGGCAGAGAGGCGGTCTCCTTGAGCAGACCTCCGATTTCTATAACTCACATAAACAATGTTTAGGATGTTAAAATACATTTCTTCAATGTGACCAATGAAAGAACAGAGAAGTTACCTGATGCGGAGGCTGGATTTAGTGGGTTCAGCCTGCTCGATCTCTGCTTTTCTCTGGGCAAAAACCTTCTTAATTGTGTTTGCATCCTTAATCCAAAAAACAAGCTTACATTAACAAGAGCTTAGTACAAAAACATAAGACGTATTTCAAAGAATGAACAGGTACTGAACAATATGAAGTGTAACAACCTTGAAAACCTGTGAACCGGGCTCGTTGTAGGTTTTGGCATTTTTGGTCAAAAGATCGATGTCCTTCGCCATGGCACTGATAGATTTGTAATGACCCGCCTGAATCAGAACACAAAAATTTGCTGTTGAATAATTATGTTGATTTTAAATCCGTATATACAGACAGCTGGCCCATACAATTAAAACTTCCAAGAAACAATGTTTATGCGTTTCTCAGGAGGTTTTGGTCTGTTTTGTGTGTTAGAAGTCTCGGGAAAATGCTTGTAACAATCTATTTATAGTTAGTTTGGATCCCATTTGTTGTTTTGATTTCTTAATATTATTTTATAAATCAAGATATGTTACAAAAGGGTTTACTATATATATATATCATTCTTTATTACACATAATTGACAGGTTCATTCGAGCCTCAACATATGAAATAATGTCCAATCGAAAACAGGCACCACACACAGGTACGCCCACCTTACTTACATATACATTTGGCCGGTCTTAGTCAACTCATACCACAAACTGACGTGGATTTGTGGGGGTGTGGTTACACGAGGCGTTTCAGGCAGGTCTGGGTGAGCATTCGCTTTTAGATAGACACATTTGTTCCGACACTTTAATTTTTGCAATTTTAAGTGTCAACTTATAACACACCAAAGACACAGAAAAACGCGTGTTCGCAACATATGACCCCTTTAAACAATATAAATGGCAATTTCCACACACCTGTATTCTCTGAGCCACGGCGCGGAGATCTATCGGTTCCTTTATAACAGCATAGTAGTCTGGGTAATGCTGAACATAGAAGTTAAATAACACAATTTTAACAGTAATAAAGTAATAGTAATAAACTGTCAAATCAAATGTAACCTTGGTCTAAAATATATATTTAGATCTTACCAATTTAGAGGGAAGTTTCTGGAAGAGCTCACTAACAGTCCTTCCTGAAGAATCAGTGCATGACACAATGGCCTCCAAAAGCTGTTCCAATATGGCTTTCAGATAGCTTGGTGGTGTCTGATCACAAAGAGATACATCAATATCACCTCTCATTTACAAACAGACAAGAAATGTCCGGATGAAATTTCGAACCTCATCCTCCATGGAAGCGCCTGGGTTCTCCCCGTCTTCGCCTTCCTCATCATCTTCTGCCTCCTCTCCATCACCCCCCTGTAGCAGATCGTTCTTTATGGATTGGAAGACATTTAAAAGCCTGCAGGCCGCCCTATACTCTGCACTGTCTGTCTGTTGTCCAAAAGAGATACACAGGTGCTTTGAAGTTTGGGTAATACGTTACACACAAAATGATGAATAGCTGAAAAAGACTGAAAAATAACAGTCTTACCTTATAGTACGATTTGGCATTGTTAATAAGCAGATGAAAATCGGCCGAGAATTGTTCTACATCCTGGTACTCCTCTGCCCTGAGCTTCTGCTGTATCTTCATCATGTCTATGGGTTGACTCACCACCTCATAATAGTCTGGCTGGTTCCTAGACAGGAAAGATTGTGTTTAGATTGGTGTTTGCTGTATGTATTAAACTCAGTTTGGATTAATTTGCCAAGCATTCAATGATCACTATGTACCTCCTTTTTGGTGCCCGAACAAACAGCTCACATATCTGTCTGCCCTGGTCATCCTTGTAATCTCTGACAGTGTTGTACAATTCATGGCAAATAGCAATCTGAGAAATGATTAAAGCATAACTCATTAATACTGACAAAATCAGTCATTTTATGGGTGGAAATTTGGTACTCAACACAATGCTATCTAAAGCCTATGTTCTCACCTGATCAACAGAAGGGGCAGTGGAAGCTCTCCTCCTCTTCCATCCACTGACCGGGGTGGATGATGTAGCGTCGTCAAAGTCTCCCCCACTGGCACTGCTGGAGGGAGAGGTGGCCCGCCTTCTTTTGGACCCCATTGAAATGGTACCTGTTGATGGTTAAAACAACCATGTGATGTGGTTTACAAAACCACGGTTCAGATTGTCAGATGAAACTCTCTCTAACACTGCTTGCAACAACACCAGGGTACGGCATGAATGAATTACATAATAATCAAATAAAATATACATTTCCTGTAGATTTTTTTAGATCGTTACAACCATTCACAGTTGTATGAAGCTTTAAGAAAATCCACATAAGCAATAATACAATGCTTACAGTTACCACATAAGCCACTATTCACAAAATAATCGGCATTTGACCTGTTTAGTATCCACACTTCCGCGTGTCCCCTCTCTTTACTAACATATACACTCTTTGAAAGTGCTGTGTTTAAGTCACCTAATAACACAATGTTGCTACAATAATGTATGGTTAAGTACAGTAAGCCTAGCTGCTAACCTTCCGGTCCCGAACAGCCAATCCAATCGTACTTCAGTCAAACAAAAGAGCGGTGTCAACGGTGCGCTCGCAGCTCATTCGCTTTGCTCTGTTAAGATAACTGAGATGATCAACGTATTTGGCGACAAATGTTTACCACATAAGCTCTCTTACCCGTAGTAAATCTCGACTTTCTTGTTGTAATTAAGCAGTGTACCTCGGTTACAACGGAGCGCCAACTAGCTAGCAAGAAACGTTTACGGCTAGCAAACAAAAAAGTCCCGCCTCCTTCGTGATACGACACCGGAAGAGAATTTAGCGAAGCCCCGCCCCATATTTACAAGCGTTGCGCTAGGGGGCAGAACGATTTTACGCTAAATTGTTGTACATCGTGAAGAAACAAAAAAGTACTTTCAAAGAAAGATGTAAGAGCATTCACATGATCCGTTTTTGTAGTTCTGCTAACGTTACAATCTAATGAAATGTATCATCATACATGATTAAATATTGTGAATCAGTAAACTGTCGTAATGTATAAAACACTACAGTTTGACCAGAGTTTATAGGTAACACTAACGATACTACAATATTGTTTCATGTGTTGTAACGTATTGACATTGTTTGTATAACTTACAAAGCCATTAAATGTTAAAAGTGCAAGCTTATGTAAAATCATGACGTGAAAGAGCACATCTACATTTTTCTATATTATGTGTGTGTATTCTCTATTGTGTATTATGTGTGTGTGTTCTCTATTGTGTTACCTGGAAATGTGTAACATTTTAATTGGTGACAGTTAAATCGGTGTTGTGTTTAGGGATGGTTGGGATCAGGAAGTTTACTGCCTTCTGTGTGGCAAGCCCCAGTCCGGTCTTTCTGATCATCTAAGAACAGCATGCATGAAGGAGAATGTTGATGCTCAGCTTATTGATCAAGAAGTGCTGAGGGCCAAAGACTCGCAAATGAAGTGGTCAAAAGAGGGAAGAATTATTAACATGGCAGAGGTGAAGAAGATGGTAAAGAGGGACGCTTCCTTCAGTGACTTGGCAGAGTATTTTGAGAAACAGGGATTTTTATTATTTTTATTAATTTAGTCTCCGAGCAGCAAGGGGACAAGCTGGTAATTAAAAAAGAGGAAGGTACGTAAACAGATTTGGACTTACAATCCTTTAAATATTTTGAATACATGCATGTTTTTGCTCAAAATATGTTTTCTTTACTTTTCTACAGAGGTTGATGATATCTTTGCAATGATTTCAATGGCCAAGCAGCAGTGGAAAGAACTTGCTGTTAAAAAAGAGGAAGGTGCGTAAACGTATAGACTTAACATTCATTTACATTATTTAAACTCAACAGCATGTTTCTTTACTCTTCTACAGATAAATTTAAATTTAGTCACAGAGCAGCAGTGGACAGAGCTGGGTATCAAAAAGGAGGAAGGTGCGTACAAATATTTGGACATATTTGGTCTTTTTAATAGTTATGAAATTATGATACAGTAACTGAAAGTGTTTGCTCAAAAGCCACCTTTCATTACTTTTTTACAGAGATCATGGCCTCAATGGAGTTCACTGCAAACCAGAATCTGTGTGACTGCCACAGTGAAATAGTACCCAAACCAGACGCAAAGAGAAGAAGAATTTAACAGAGCCTTCATTCTTGAGGCAACCACCCAGTCAAGTTAAAACAGGTGACAATAGCCAAGATTTACCTTAAACTTTCTCAGTGGGCCCAGAGAATGTGTTTCTTTCTACGTCCTCTAATGCAGAGTTCTTGTGGGTCTATGCTGTACAAAGATTGTTCAGGGTGTTATGTATCATATTGTGTTTACTTGTGTATATATCATAAATAAAGATAGCGTTCTTAAATGCATTCTTCAGAAGTGATGAGCAAATGACTAACGTTGGTGGTGTGCACGACCTAAAAACAAAAATATACCTATTGTAAACCTTTACATTTGGTCAGTAGCTCAGTGTCATAGATTAGGATGATGTACATGGGAGGTCATGTGTGGTTTTTCACCGTTGAATCACATTTGGAACTGTAACTGAAGTGAAATAAGTAAGTTCTGTTTCTGAAGCTCAATTTGGTCGGCATTATGTTTGCAGCACAAACATTCGACTCCTGAGGAAAACTGAATACCTTGAATGCACTTTTTTAAGGTAGCTTTGGATGAAGGTATATACAAATCAATCTAAATATATATAAAAAATATATATAATAGGACAGAAATTAGCAGAAAGACATGCATATAAATAGCCTATTGTAAATGTATTTTTAAGTATCATTTATTATTATTTTTAAGTAATTTGGCCATTGCGTGTGATAAACCTCATTTACTTTTAAAACACAGCATCTTGCATGAAATCCTCATGGTTTTGTGAAGTCACTGGTATGATAGTATTATGAGGTTTGTGTGAGAGACACTCCTCCAGACGTCAGGGTCGATCCCGAAACTCTTGCATCGGAGAATTGCGGATAGACAAAAACGCCAGAAGAGGAACATCGGGAACAGACCATCAGGTATACCGTTTGAAGTTTTTGTTACTGAATGATTTACATTTAGCGACAGAATTTGTGTGCCAGCCATGCTTTACGCACTTTCATAAATGGCTTTATACAATGTCAGTCCACATCGCGCATCAGGGGTCTATGGATAACAGGTAGGCTAATTTCACTTGACAAATCGATTTGAAAAAAATATATAGACGTTTACATCTACATCGCACAGTCTACATGCTTCCGTGTGCTTTAGGAAAAGTCGTTTGAAAAGCGCATTGGCCAAAGCATTTTTGACCTCGGCAGTATTGTCGGTGAAAATCACCGCAGCGTTTGCCACGTCGATTTAAAATATATATTTGCTTGATCTGTTAGTTCGTGTTATTGTTATAGCTTACTACCTGGCTGTTTGTTCCCAAAATATGTTAAATATGTTTAGTGCAGGTGGCAGCAGACTGCATGCGCATCGATGCGCAGTGGACACGCGCGAACAGTATGTGTCCGTTGACATAAATTATTGCTTATTCAATAAAGCCCAGATTCGGACCACTGACAAGTACTGGTAAGGTTGCTTTGCATATAGCTTACTTTTTGTCCATGCAAATGCCGCTTTGTTTAATATTGCGGTTGATTTTTAATTGTTGTAGCCACCTAAAAGACGTAGGCTATTGTGCTGAAATGGTTTGGTGCAATGGGAATGGAGCGTGGTATGGCATATCACAATACGTTCCTTCAGTTGTTAAAGCTTAGCAGTGCCATGGCTTGTGGGTTCGAATCCCATGAAACACACGTCGTCTATATATTGAATGCACTGTAAAAGTTTAATGGATTGTTACGTTTTCGCAAATGCTGCTTATCATATTGTCTGCTCACTTAATCATTTGTTTCCTTCTGTGATCTGTTTATTTCCTTGGTCTTGTGATGATGTTTCATGCAATCCGTCTGTCGGAGAATATCAACAAGTAGGCTATCTGTCAGGTGAAGAGTGTGTCTGCCTAGAGCAATATTGATTGTCATGTAAATCAATTTAGATCCTTTATTAACTTCAATAGGCCACTTGTGACTTGTAGAGATTTTGAGAGGTTTTTCTTGTAGATTTTCTTTCTGAGAGGATTTTTTTGTTCGTTTCGAATTTAAATGACAAAATGGTTTCGGTGTTTTTACCTTTAAAGTAATATGAATGATTTGTCTCAGTTGTCAGGACAATTTTCCAATTCTTGCCAAAGAGGTAACAACTGACATGCATGGTCCAGATCGCCATGATTTCTTAATGATACATTATTACCCATAAACGTTAGTTTTCTGATTCGCTGGAAATGATTGATATATTCTGTCTTTTTTAGATTCACAGAATTACAAACCAACTGTACGATGCCTTTAGGAGAGGATGAAAATGGATGGAAAAAGAAGACAACTGATATCAAGGAGAATTACGATTTCAAGGAGGTCTTGGGAACGTGAGTGTTTGTGTTTTCTCATGGTAATTTGAACAATTCATTCAAGTGCTTCTTTACTTTTTTATTTTCGGATACATGTGGGCTTTCAAGCAAATCTTTATTTATAGTTCATACCATCAGTATTCGTTCAAAGACATCAAAGCCCCATAAAACTCATCACTGCAGAAAAATCACATATATATATATTTTTATGCTGAATGCTGTATGACATCACAGTCTTTGAGTTATGCCAACTATGTGATCAACAAGTAGTCCATCTGTAGCTGAATATTTGCCCTCAAAAGATGTCATTTGTTTTAGATGATTTAGAATCACAATATGTCTTGTTGGCATTCATTATAACTGAGACACATCAGAAACAGAACTCATCTATGGACAGTATGTGGGGGTAGATTCATTTTTTCTCACTTTGCAGACTGTGAATAATAACAACTCAGAGCAGCACTGGTTGGCTGTCAATACCGGGAATTACAGTACATGCATTTACATTGACTTTTAAATTATTTCTAAATGACTTAATACAAAAACCAATTTATGAGTGTCACTTAAGCCACGGGTTACTTTAATGAGTAACTAAGACTATAGAGATTAAGACACATTTTTAGATTGTATTTGTTGTTTTCAATTGGCAGTTCACACAAAAATCGAGTTAATGAAAATGAAAAATCTGTCGTCATTTACTCACTCTCTTGTCATTTCAAACCTGCATGAGTTCTTGACAGAAGACAAAAGAAGATATTTTGAAAAATGTTGGTAACCGGCACCCATTTACTTGCATTGCTTTTGGAATGTGAATGGGATCCGGCACTGTTTAGTTACCAACTATCTTCAAAATATATATTTTTTGTGTTTTGCAGATGAAAGAAAGTCATAAAGCTTTGAAATGACAAGAGGGTGAGTAAATGACGACAAAATGTTCATATTTGGGTGATCTATCCCTTTAAAGGTCACGTAGACTCATTTTCTATATTTTAATAAAACATATTGTCCATATACAGTATAATGTCTTTAAAAAATTAATAGATTTGGACATCTAATTAGAAAAGTGCATAAATGTTATGCAGATTAAATATCGCATGTCATGCTGCGGGAAACATGTTGTCACTGCAATTCATGTCATGTCAACTGGCCATTACCTGCATCCTAAATGCATGTTGACTAATGCAGTCTTGTCATAAAATAGAATCACAGCTTCAACAATATGTGCAATTATGCAAATGAAAGAAATCAGAAGTCAAACAGTTACCCTGTGTGTTTACAAAATCGCATTATTCCCATCTTTGTTATGATGTAGTGAGAGACTCGGCGATGCCTCGCCACATTACTCATCTGGAGTCAACATTCAGTCTACGCTGACCTTAAGTGCACAAACCTTTTCATATCGCAGACATATTTATACCGCAGACTGCGTAGGTGGAGTGCGTACGTTAACAGTTACATTCGCCGCATCCCTTGCGACTCATAACAGAGGGTGGCAGAGAGCCAGTGAGATATGTGGACAGATGGACCGAGTGGTCTGCCAAGCCGGATTTTAGTGGCACTCGTGCAACATCTTTCACGAGGCACGTGAGAGGGGGATGTTGGGTGGGAAGTAGCCCACCGACCTTCAAGGCACAGCTTGTGGGAAAGGCACCAGTGTTAAACAGTGATGGAAACCTTCGCACGCCTGTGCAGACGCATGCACTATTCATCGGGGGTTACGATGAGTGTCTGTCCTCTCCCGCGGTCAGAATGACTGCTCTTTCAGATGGCATAACGTAATCATTTGGGCACGCTTACTTCAGCTTGAGTTCACATGGCCAGCCTCATGAAAATCTCCTTCTTTGGAAGCCTGCATTGCTTTGTGCTACACTAACCAGAGACACATTCTTTACGCCACTGTGAAATATCATTCGGTGGTTGTCAGTGTTGCACCAACAATCCTTAAAGCCTCTGTATTAAAGTGATAGTTACAAAAAATAAATGTGCAAAGGTTGAGACTGGGCTGGACTAGTAGAGCAGTTAATTGTAAGTGCTGCAATAGAGCTATCAATGGCAATAATCCATTTTTGCTTGTGCCGCGGAGCTTTTTTGTATGCAAACGCAATGTATTCTACAGAGAGCTGAATGAATTGAAGCGGAGTGTGTAGTAGGCAGGATTGCTGCAACTGGGACCAGTCTGCCCCATCAGCAGAAACACGGAGAGAAAGAGACCATGCACACATCCTAAACTTATCTTCATGAGGTTTGTAATACCAATAGCAATGGAGAAGCATTCTGGAAATATTGGGGTCAAACAGCATGATAGGCTTTAGGATGATGGGGCATTAAATGGGTTATAAATCAAAAGTTGTTAATTTATCTGATCTGTATATTTAATCTCGCTCATAATACGACTATAGACGGAAAGTGGAAGAAGTTCTCTGTGAAGGGAAATTTGTAATATAGCTTTGTTTTTCCTTGTGAGATTTAGAGAGTAATGTCACTGTTGCAGCTCTGACTAGCCTGACAGAACTGCTCTGTTCAGAGGATTTGACTGAACTGTATATGTTGACAGAAAGCCTCTTTTCTAAATAAGATTATGGATTTGGTTTACCCGTGAATTCTGTGAGCGGAGTCAATTGATTTATTCTGAAGAAATTCTAGCTGTGCACCGATTTTGTAGAGGACGGTAAATATAAAGGTCTCAAATATTTTGCTAAACATATGAGAATCAATGAGAATAAAGTTTAATTTTAGTCAGTGATGAAAATGGAAAAAATATATTTTACAAACATGCTTGAATCATTAACTTGTTATTAATGATAAGAAAAATCAACACACCCATCCATGTATACATGGATTTGCTTTAATATTTTTTTATAAAAAAATATCCGACTTTGTTTAAGGCTTAGTCCTGGCCTAACCTAACCTAAATTTGAGAAGTCATGCATCAAAAAATAGTTTTTCTAAAACCTTAACTTAAAGGTGAAAGTATTTTACACAAATATTAAAACAAAAATAGATCATGTTTATATGCCTAGTTTACAAGGAACAAAATGTTAAGCCTGGTGAATTATTTAGCAGGGTTAGGTTGACTATCATATGAGATCGTTTTCTTTTTGTTAGTTGTTAGAAAAAGCAGAATCTAGTCTGATTGCTAATAGAGTCTTACATGATTGAAAAAGCTGCACAAACAACTTGTGAAAACATTTGTTCTGGTCGGAGTGGATGAATGAGTAGCAAGAAGAAAATCAGCATTCACAAACGTTTCATTATGACTATTGGCTCCATTGCCAACAGGACACGAATGGATTAATAACCATAATTATGAAGCTTTGTTTACAAGAGAGAAGGACAAAAAGTGAGTTTGTGCTCTGTTAAGATTGGCTGCGTGTTTTTTTAGGTTCAGAGAGACTCCAAAGCTATGTGTAGGAATAATAATAAGTCATTATTTACTAAAATCTATTTTACAAACTGTAGAAAAAGTTACTATTACAGCAAATCCTTGTATACAATTGGCCTGGGTGTGTTGATTTTCAATTTAGGAGCAGGTGCAGCCATTTGTAAATGTAATATGTTCCGGTTTCATCTGCTTTGAGTCATTTTTAGCTGTACAAAACATGCAGCTTTTTATGCTACTTGATGTAGCCAACAGATTTGATATATTGTCATAATAATATTGTCAACACACAGGTTCGTAAATAGTTGTACTTAAAGCGGCTAAACCAGCACATTTACAAATAAAAAAAAATATTTTCTTCTGCATTTCAAAATAAGGCGGACACCTACTCTCTTAAAAATAAAGGTGCGTTCTTCAAAGCGATGCAATAGAAGAACCATTCATAAAGGAATCATTTCTTTCTTACCTTTTTATAATTCGATGAACCTTTTTTGCCACAAAGAACCTTTTGGGCCACAGAAAGGTTCTTAGGATGTTAAATGTTCTTTATGGAACCATTTAGACAAAAAAGGTACTTCTATTGCACCATGAAGCACCCTTATTTTTCAGATCGACCAGATAATGCCAAAATAATAGTAATCTTCTTGGGCCAACATCTTCTTTCATCATTTATTCACCTTCCTGTCAAATTCAAACCTGTCTGACTCTCTTTGTTCTGCAGAACACAAAATAAGATATTCTGAAGAACATTTGTAACCAAACAACATATGCCCCCATTGGCTTCTATTGTATGGACACAAAACCAGACATTTCTTGAAATATCTTATTTAGTATTCCACAGCAGAAAGTCATACAGGTTTGTAATGACTTGAGGATGAGTTAATGCAAGAATTGAATATAAAAATGTTCTTATTCAATTTATGAAATATCCTTTAATTCATTGACTCTTTTATTATATGTGTATAAATAATTGTCTTATTTAGAGACACAAACACCCACACTGTCCGTCTTGTATCATTTCCCAATCTCCGTTCTCCACATCTCTCATCCTCTTTACCCACAGGAAGTCATGGGAGGCCTTAATTACACCATGTCTCACGGCAACAGCGCTTCGCTCGCTCTCTCTGTTTCCCTCTCTCTTCTTTCTTTCTTTCTTCTCGACCTCCTTTTTGCCCACCAACACCCCCCCCCACCCTCCACTTAAGGCGCCTCGATAACTCTGTGATTTGAGTCCATCAGAAAGTTTGTTGACAGCTGCTGCTCTGTATGAATGTTCCTTCTCGATAAACAACCCTGCTGTGACCATGAGTCACTAGCTCTGGCTTCCAGGTCACTGCAGATTTCCATTTAATTTCAACAATAATAACAAAATATCACGATTTTAATTGAAATAGTCGTCTTAGTCCTATATCGTTTCTTTTCCTGAAAAATATGTGAGATGTATTTGATTGAGCAAGTTGGTTACACGATGCTAGGGTGTAACTTGGGCTATAGGGCGGTATGCGGTTGAATGATTGAAGTAGTACGTTGCTGAGGGGTTGCTATGGTGTTTTTGGTGGTTGCTAAGGCATTGCTACAGCGTTCTAGATACGTGGTTGCATATTAGCCAATATCTATAAAGCCTACCCCTAATTTTCTAGCATATTTCTGAGATAGGAGATCTCTCCTTCGGCGAAAATCGTTCGTCTAATGACTTAATGATTTGACAGCATTATGACAACAAATAGAAAGCAATATCAGTAGAACCCCCAATGCACTTTGAACGGATCCTGTATATATATTTAAATGTAGGTGATGTTATTTTTAAACACTTATAAACCAAGGATCAGTGAAACTGTTTGACATGATAATAAGAGCACTTATTAACACAATGTGACATTTCAGCCTTGCATGAGAGGAAAAGAAGTTTCCTCTACTGTTATGTATTCTTTGTTTTTATCTCTTTTCCTCGGAGGCAAATTTTATGTTTAATTGCTCCCTCTGTGATTAAGAAGGCTGTTTAGGGAGTGTGTGTTTGGGACAACTAGATTATACACGACACTGTTTTAACACACAGACTCGCTATTTAAGCCAGTAAATGAGAATTAATGCGTTTGTCTACATCTAAGAGTAAAAACTTGAAAGGATGCTAAAAATAGACGAACACGCACTCAAATGCTGATACACACAAAATGTTGCATGGGTAAATAAACAGCTTGTTATGGTTGTCTTTTTTGGTTTCAGACAAGTCTCTCTGGAGGGTACAACCTCCAAAAAAAAATTATAATCTTGTTTTCCTGATGAGTCTGACCTGCAAAACATATCAACCATTCACAATATTTCTGCTGCACAAACAGCAAAGAAATACAACTTTTGAAAATGTGTCGACGTTGGTTACACAATAGTCAGAGTTGAATTATACATACCATCACCTTTTTTTTCAGCATTTTCATGAGTTTATGAGCAACATCTGTGAATGAACTATTCCAGTTTTGTTATCTTATGTATCGGAGGTTCTTTTGGGGGGGGGGTGTTTTTCTTGGCTGTTCAAAATCTAGGTCTGGCAAACTGTTGTGGCAGCTCATATTTTACCTGCGGGTGCTAACATTATTTGGTTCCTAGCTAACTATATTTGGTTCCCACAATATTCCCAAAATGTTTGTTTTTGGATTCAAAAACGTTATTTTTAAGGTTTTGTTTTTGGTATCCAGGAAAGTTTTCTTAAAAGGAAAATAATTTTAGAAAACTAGAATATTATTTATATTTTTATAAAAATATACACCCAAATACGAATCAAAAATGAATGTTATGGAAATGTTCTGTGTTTGCTTGGGAACTTGTGGTGGTCCAATGTGGGTAGGATTTTTCGTACAGTATGTTGACTAATAACCACGCAGGCTCACTACCATAATCTTTATTATGTCAGCTTAATATACAACAGCACTAACTAGATCTTTTTCTCTCCACCAGGGGAGCGTTCTCTGAAGTTTTCCTAGCCGAGGAGAAGAAGACCCAGCGACTCGTAGCAATTAAATGCATCCCTAAGAAAGCTTTGGAGGGAAAGGAGAACAGCATTGAGAATGAGATTGCCGTGCTACACAGGTCAGAAGGGACTCTCTCTCGAGCTTGTACGGTCATAAGAGATAGGTCTATATATATCTAAAACACAGTTTGCCTTAATGGCCTTGTGGCACGTGTGCTCTGAAAAATTGATTCAGGAGATTTGGCTTTGAATCTGGTTTAAGAGATTTTGAAATACATTCCCACACTTTCTTTTTGTTTTCCTCTCAAAAAGTATAACAAAATGAGCTAAATTTAACATTGTGTTGTTTCTGCATTGCATTAGCAGAGCAAAGGTCATGGTTTGAATCCCAAAGAAGATACATACTGATAAGTATACGTTGTACTTTAAATACACTGTAAGTCGCTTGGATAAAAGCATTTTTGAGAGCTCTTAATTGTGATTGAACACTTTGATCACAGGGGCCAGTAACGGATAACACTTCAGGCTTTGTTTTTAGAGCGAGTAGCCGTCAGTTAAGATGTGTGTGCCGGTATAGGACCTAAACTCTGTTGAGAACAAGTGGCAGTCAAGAAGATGAAAGATCCGTTCGATTGCTCTCGGAGAGCAAAAAAGCTAAAGTGCTATCTGTGCGAGAAAAATGTGCTATTGCCTTAGAAATCATGGAAGTGTGCACCGGAAACGTCAAGAGTGCTGGAGAATAGTCCTATTTTTAGTGTCTCTGTTGCCAGGGTAACAGCACACGCAATGGCAAAGATGGTATGGAGGTTCCCCGCAGCATTATTGTGAGAAAGACACAGAGGAGCGATAGTGAGAGACGAAAACAGAAAGAAAAGAGTTACCAGAAAGAGAATTCCACTACTGGTGTGAAAAACTGTAATTGCAGTGAAAGTAAGAGACTGAAGGAGTGAAGATGAAACGGGAGACAAAACAGAATATTGAATTAAAGGCTGATGAGAGCTTTGCAGCATGGCCGTGATGATGGTGTATGAAAGAGAATGAGACGGGGAAATAAAAATAAGAAAGTGGGACGGAAAGCCAGAATGAAGAGAGAAAACCAAGATCTATTGAACGTTACCGAGAGCTTCAAAAGATGTTAGCATATCACATTTCCTTACAGACAGAAAGTCAATCACATTGAAATATCAATGCGCTAACCAGTGCAGGTTGCATACAATAAATGAAATATGGTAAAGGAATAGTATGCCTAAAAAAGGAATATTTGACCCTGCTACAATGGGAATAATGATAGAATTGTACATTTTATCTTAAAGTTGCAATCCATAAGTTTAGACTCTCTCTCACCATCTCTGTTTGATACATAAACGTACTTTATGTGGGTTGAAGTCAAATGACAGGAAACTCACATTTCTCATGAAATAGTACCTGACAGCTTAAATTATACATTTATTATTGTAAGCTTATGTTGGGGTTAGGTAAGGAGATCCACCCAAAAAGGAAAGTTTTTTAAAGAATGTTGGTAACCGAACAATGGCGGTACATATTGAATTAAATTGGTTTTGTGTCCATACAATGGAAGTCATTTGGTAACCAGCTTTCTTTAGAATATCTTCTTTTGCGGAAGAAAGAAAGTCATGAGCACTTATTTATTATGTACCAGTTCAATAACTTTTTTTATCCCAAAAACTATTTGTAGCTTTAAAGGGATACTTCACCCAAAAAGGAAAATTGCAGAATATGCGCTTCATTTTAGATTTCTTCTGGTTAGATGTTCCAGACTGTTTTCCAGTTATTTTCTCTGTTTATTAATCACAGTTTTTTTTCTCTCTGTTGCTTTTCTCCAGAATAAAACATGAGAATATTGTTTCACTGGAGGACATCTTTGAGAGTCAATCACATTTGTACTTAGTCATGCAGCTGTAAGTGTTTACATTACACTCAGTTTTACATTAACCATAATGACATTTGTACTAAAACAGTACTATTAGATAATGTTTTAATGATGCACAGTTTCTTCTGAATGCTTTTTTTATAGCTAAGGTGTAAATTATAGTGTGTATGTGCGTTCGTGTGTGTGTGTTTACAGGGTATCGGGGGGAGAGCTGTTTGACCGGATCGTTGAAAAGGGCTTCTACACCGAGAGAGATGCCAGCAAACTTATTCGCCAGATTTTAGATGCAGTCAAGTATCTCCATGATATGGGCATTGTGCACAGAGATCTGAAGGTAATGCTGAGATATCCTTTCATTTTCACATTTGTTCTTTTTACAAGTCATAATGTGACAAACCTCAAGCTGTAAAAACGCTTCTGTCCACTTAACATCACGAAGGGACATAACAAGCAATTATAAAATATTATGTGTTTGATATACAGCTAAAAGAGTTGGATTTTGAACCAATCAAAATTGGTGTACTTACTATGTATACTATAAACTTAGTTGTAGTATGCAATGACAAAACCGCCTGGTAAGGGCCCAGTGTTGGTGTAAATGTTATAATAAGATCATTTTTTTATATTTCCTGTGGCTCGGTGGTTAGACCATGGCGCTAGCAATGCAAAGGTCATGGGTTAGATCCCAGGGGATTGCACATAGTCAGATTCAATGTATAGTATAATGCTTTGGATAAAATGCGTAAATGTAAAGAGCAATGTGGAGATTTTAGCGGCATCTAGTGGTAAGGTTGCGAATTGCAACCAACGGCTCACTCCACTCTCCCCCCCACCCTTTCGAAGCACTATGGTGGCTGACACGGCACAAGATGTTGTCACATTTTTGCTTCTTTGCTGAAGGAGATAACGTATTTACGAAATGTGCTCTGTAGAGCAGTTTGTCCATTTAGGGCTACTGTAGAAACAACATGGCGAATTCCATGTAAGTGTATGTATATAGAAATATCTCATTCTTAGGTGATAAAAACACAACGCTTCATTATGTAAGGTCTTTATGCACCTCTGAAGATATAGTCATTTTTATTATATTGTATTTCTGTCAATAGATCCTTCAAAAAATGACACACTGTACCTTTAAGAGAGCATCGTCAGTCGCATACATATCAAACAAAGTCCACCAACTATTGCAGATTAATTTCTGTACCATCTGACTCGATTTAATTCAATTCAGGGGAAATGAAGTTCAGCTCGGATCAATTCTTCCTTTTTTTGCACAGCCAGAGAATCTGTTGTATTACAGTATGGAAGAAGACTCCAATATCATGATCAGTGACTTTGGCCTGTCTAAGATCGAGGATTCAGGAAGCGTGATGTCAACCGCCTGTGGCACGCCTGGATACGTGGGTACGAGCGAGGGCTATTTTTGTTCTGATCTGTCAAGCCGAGTTCAGTAATCTACATTTTTAGCTTCACATCCTTTAGAAAAGCCACTCAAGTGTCTCCTTGATGCCCTTATTTTCTACAAAGCTCAAAATGAACTAAATAGAAGGTTTGCTGAAATATTCTCTCTCTCTCAGCTCCTGAGGTCTTGGCCCAAAAGCCATACAGTAAAGCGGTTGACTGTTGGTCCATAGGAGTGATTTCTTATATTTTGTAAGTCACATTACATATACAGTATCTGTAAATATGTTTACATAAACCACAGCGGTCTAGAAATCAAGTGTTTTATAGTTTAGTCTGCATTTGTATTTCTTTTGCAGATTATGTGGATATCCTCCATTTTATGATGAAATCGATGCCAAACTGTTTGAACAGATTTTAAAAGCCGAATATGAATTTGACTCGCCGTACTGGGACGACATCTCTGACTCAGGTAGTTCAGTCATGCTCAACAGTTTTGGCGCGAAAAATTATGGTTTGGTAAGACAATTCTGAAGGCATGAACACAGAAGAAGATATTTTGAAGAACACTCACAACCAAACGACACTGGACCCGATTCCATATGACCGCAAAACCAAAGAGACATTTCTCAAAATATCTTCTTTTGTGTTCCACAGAACAAAGAGTCGTATAGAGTTTTTGAACCACATGAAGAAGAATAAACAATGACAGACATAATATCTTTTGGGGTAATGTGTAAAGCGGTGTACTAGAAGGTTTTGATAGTAGGAAAGTTTTGAATATTATTTGACAAACATATTTTCGATTATTTCTCTTCTCAGCCAAGGATTCATCAGTCACTTGATGGAGAAAGATCCATATTTGAGATACACATGTGAACATGCTTTACAGCATCCCTGGTAAGATTCCCTCATCAAATATTTTGCCTTCATTTCTTTTAACTATTATAATATCATGTTTCATCTTTCAACACAATTGCATTAGTAACCCATCCTTCCTCTGATATTAAAGGATTTCTGGAGATACAGCTCTGGACAGGAACATTCACGAGTCTGTTAGTGCACAGATCAAGAAGAACTTTGCCAAAAGCAAATGGAAGGTATCTCCATTTATTATAGAGATTTTTACTGAAACAAATCTGGCTGGTTTTGAAATAGAAATATAATTGCATCTAAATGTTCTCAGATGTGTATGTGAACGTTTTTGAGGCATGTTATTGCTGCTCGTGCCCTTCCAGCAAGCGTTTAATGCGACAGCGGTGGTCAGACACATGCGGAGACTGCAGCTGAGCACCAGCCTAGAGGGGCCGAGCCAAATCAACACCACCAGCCCATATCACAGACACCTGCTCCTCCCCGCAAAAGAGCTTGAGCAGGAGGAAGATGATGAGGAGGAGGAGGAAAAGAATGGTATGGTTTAGCCATTGAGCTGTTGCTAATAGGTCTTCTTTATAGCAGTGTGAAGAAAGTTTTCTTTAATTAGCAATGGCATGTTTTAAAGCCCTTGTTTTATTCCAGCAGTACCTGTTCTGGCCAGTAGGTGGGACTGTTTTCAATCAGCAGAATCTGATTCAGAGTTTTCTCAGGTTTTAATCTTGTTACTCCATAATGAAACAATGTATTCACGAAGAAAATGCAGATAAAAATTCTTCCCGTAAGTTATATTTGTATAGACCCAACTCTACTTTAGACCCAAACTCTCTCCAATACAACTCAACATTGCACATCACATGATATACATCCTTCTTATTAAAATTAATAAGTCTTATTTAAAGGGATAGTTCACCCAAAAATAAAAATTCTGTCATCATTTACTCATCTTCGAGTTGTTCAAAATCTATATAAATTTCTTTGTTCTGATGAACACAGAGAAAGATATTTGGAAGAATGCTTATAACCAAACAGTTCTTGTACCCCATTGGCTACCATAGTGGGATAAAATACTTAATTTTTTTTTCTGTCAAACACAAAAATATATATTTAGAAGAATTTAGGACAGCAAATAGTTCTCGGGCACTTTTGACCTCCATTGTATTTTTTCCTACTATGGTGGTCAATGGGGTCCAAGAACTGTTTGGTTACAAGCATGCGTCCAAATATCTTTCTCTGTGTTCAACCAAACAAAGAAATATATACAGATTTGAAACAACTAGAGAGTGAGTAATTCATAACAGAAATTTCATTTTTGGGTGAACTTTTCCTTTAAACACTTTAAAATAGTCATAGTATCTTAGTTTTTTTACTTCACAGTTATCGTGGCCAAAATAGTTAACAGTAACAATAATATAACAATATCTATTTATAAAGGTTTTTGATGAATAAGTAATGCTATCAGCCAAAAATTATCTTTAATTAGTTTTTCTGGCGAAAAAATCACACTTCAAATTTGAGTATATAGGGACTAGAGAGAAAGAGTTTGTAACAATTGTGGCTCTTAAGGCAAAATTTTTAACGGATGCTGAAGTATTTACGTTATTATTATACAGTATCAATAATGATGGTTTTTAATATCACGGTTCTTCTCGATATATTCCGGTATATTGTGGCGCACAGAAGGATGTTTGTTGTCTGGAGATGCATGCCATTGCATAAACTCTGATGATTTTATGTTTAGGTTCTCCCACCACAGACGGACGTCGGGGTAGTGCCGATAGAGAGAGTCTCAGAAGCTGTGCTTACTGCTGTCGACCAACCAGCAGGATCTGAAATAGATCTCTGAACCCAGCGGAACCCACAAATGCACTTCTATCGCACCAGTCTGACCCGGAACACAGAGAGAAGTTTTCTGGTAACATGCACTAGATGGAGCTAGTACTGATGGTGGGAAACTCAAATCAGAAATGAGACCTGTGGCTTTAAACAGTCAGACAGAAAATAACTCCTCTGTTTTAACCCTCGTTTATTTTTTTCCGATTTATATTTATGTAGCCCAACCAAAGAGAGTTTTAGTTGTGTGTGGGTTATAATGTTAGTTCATTATTTTTTTAAAGAGTCCCAAGGCATAACACTTTTTAAGGTGTCGTCCCTGTAGCATTTTGGACTTTCTTGGAAAGCCACTAGGTGTAATGTCCAAATAAGCCCAACTTTTATAAAGATTTCCTTTTTTTTTTTATTTAAGATCAATTTAAAATCCCGTTGTCTTGTTTTTAAGCTTTTCCTTAATCCGATTTTTTTGTTTGTTTTGTGAGGTCTGTTGGATGAAGTTGTCTGAATTCTTGATTTTGTGCTCTGGTTTAGACTGGTTCTCTAGTGCAGAGTTTGTGAGTCTGGGTGCATTTTTTACACCCAGTCATAAACCTGTATAATCTCTCTTTTCAATATTTAATTTTAGTCTAATTTTAGACTGTGTGGGCCAAAAACATCCCACTCTCGGAGTCCGGAGAAAGCCAAACCCAAGTGAGCTGCCTATTCTGAAAGCATTTTTACGGCACAATAGGTGTGCAAGTTAACTCACCAGGTTTTGGAACAAAGCAGTCTTTTATTTATATTATTTATTGATATATAATTATGAGTTTTTCCAGGTTGAGGTGAGGGGGGTTTGGACATGGTGGTGAAATATTGTGGTTGGATGCATGTCGTGTGAGCCGGTCGTTTCGTAAAGGTTCTTTTGTTTGGGTATCTGGCCATAATCTGTACTGTTCTCATGAAGACGTCTAATGTTTGCATGACCTCGTAAATATGTTTACAAGAGCGATGAACAAAATAAAAATATACACATTATTATCAGTAAAACTATGCGGATGAGCGAAATATGACGGATAAGTGATGTAGATACAGGCATATGATATTTTGGCACTTGACTGAATCTGTATCTTTTGTCTTTTCTTTGTGGAGTATAAATGTTATATTTTAAAGCGATAATGCACATTTAAGAATATTTGGAGTGCGGGCCTAAACTGGATTTCTTCTAAAATAACAATGCAAGACCGTTTATTACCTTGTTTATCAGTATATCATATATGTGCCAATGAGAGCACTACTTACTTGAAGCCAACTGTAACCTATTTTGCAAATTCACCCCTCAAAGTCATTTTTCTTGTAAAACTGAACTTAAAATTAGTGTTTTGTTATAGTTATATGATAAATATTTACATATACAAAAAATTCTGTTTCAACTCATAGTTTGTTGAAATATGGACAAACCCAACCACTGGTTTAAATAACCCAGAATTTGTCCATATTTGACCCAACCATGTTGAAACAACCCAGCATTTTTTTTAAGCATAAACATACATTTTGTCAGAATATATATATATATCTCATCTTGTTTCACGTGAACGTACGCACACTTGGCGATTTCGCAAGGAAGAGGAGACACAAATACAGTATGTGTATTTTCCATGGAAGATGATGTATACATGTATTGTATATCTTTTTTTGTAAAAGCTACAATGTATCGATGCAATGCATCATGTGTTATCGATGAAGTCGAGAAGCAAGAGCCAATGATTTGTACCCTTGAAGATAAACAGGCCGTAGCACGTTATGAATAAACGCTCCTTGTCTATGCATTGTGTGTTCGATCTTTGCGTACAGTGCAAATAAAGGGCACATTAAAGTGCTATGCAAAGGAAACGTGATCAGATTCAAATGAACTCTTCAAACAAACAAAAACAGACTTTTAACTGTATGTCTCAAAATCCCTTTATTTAAAGACTACATATATAAATCACATTTACAAGCAAATTCTGTGTCTTTCCTCCAGCACATCTGTGAGGTAAAAAATATGTGAGTCCTGTCATCATATGATTCGAAAAGATGTTCACTTGAAACAGCTGATCAAAGTGAGAATTCTATTTGAATACGTATATAAAACAAGAGTACTGTGTAGTGTGTACTACTGTATATATACTACCCACTATTAATTTTAAATAGAATGTGAAATACTGTAGTATGCAAAGTCCAAAGTGTAATGCTTTCGTATTGGTGCAACTTACTATGTCTTACTCAAAATAGTGTTTAAAACAATTTTGTTATACTGACTCAAAAAGTAGATTATACGCTTGACCCAACGTGCAGAAAAATGCATCATCATTTGTTATCATAATCTTAATTCAAACAAGTGTCCTGGTTGAATGCTGTACTGTTCCCAGATGTTCACAGGCATCCGCCATTAACGTTAATGTAAACTGATGTTCAGTTGACGCTCTTTCTCCACAGTGCTTGTGACGGCTGTGCTCTTCAGATTCTCTTTAACTCTGATGAACTCAGGTGCACCCTGTAACATCTCACTCTGCTTTTCTGCCTCTCTCTCAAGCTGAGAACAAGTAAATCTTTGGTTATAGAAATCACATTTAGATGAGGGGTTTGTAGAGTATATTTGTATTCAGTGTTTTTATAAGAAGTGGAAAGATCACCAGATTTTGGATTTGGTATTTCACATATATACTGTATATATATATATATATATATATATATATAATTTAAGGTTAAGTTAACCGAATAAAGCATGTACTTTTCGGGGATGGGAGATCACTGTATATCTAGATGTAGCTATGTTACATGAAGACATTTCAATATTATTTATTTTAGAATATGTACATTTAATGTGATAGTTCACCCAAAAATAAAACATTCTGTCATCGTTTACTCACACTCTCTCATCATATCAAACCTATTTGACTTCCTTTCTTCTGCAGAACACAAAAAATATATTTTGAAGAATGTTGTTAACTGGCACCCATTCACTTGCATTGGTTTCGTGTCCATACAATAGAAGTGAATGGGTGCCGATGCTGTTCAGTTGCCAACTTTCTTCAAAATATATATTTTTTTGTGTTTTGTGAAAAAAAGTCATACAAGTTTTCAAATGACAAGAGGGTGAGAGTAAATGATGACAGACTTTTCATTTTTCTCCCTTTAAGAACAAGGCTAGATGCCAAAATAACCAAACCATAAGCCCGCAGGAATGATCCAGGGCCGGGTTTCCCGATAACGATGTATCTTAGCTATTAAGGATGCTCTCTAAACACTCGCTGCAATTCCACGTGCGTTTCCCAAAATTGCACTTATCATGGACGCGCGAGAACACGTTCTAAGTGCTACTTAAGAGTCGCTGTCCATTTGCAAAGTGCTGAAATATAACCTTATATGGAATCGTATCCAGAACGTTTCACCAAATAATCATAATCTGATGTGGATAAGCAGTCAAAACACGTCTATATAAAGCACCTACCTACATGCTGAGGCACTAACAAAATGGCTGAACAAAAAAGGAACAAGAAAAGACACCTTTCAAAAAGATGAAATAAATGTCCTTCTAGAGGAGGTGGAGCAGAATAAAGACGTTATTTTCGCCAGATGTAAAGGGCACCATACAAATAAAGAGAAACAAAACATCTGGGAGGACATTGCTACCAAATTAACAGCAACCAGAGGGGTTAAAAGATCAGGCAAGGATGTCCGCAAGAAGTGGCAGGATTTTGCAAGTCTAGCAAAAAGGAAGAGGGCACTGCAGAGGACTGCAATTAAAAAAACAGGTGGTGGGACCAATGAGTCCCACCTTCTCACAGCAGAGGAAGAGAAGGCCTTGTCAATCCTTGGCACAAGTGCTTCAGATGGCATTAGTGGTGGTATTGAAATCCGTGGAGGAGCAGGGCTAACTCAACCTGAGCCAGGTCCTTCATGTTCAGAGGAACTATCCGTTTCACCCGCCATCTCCCAGCACCTACCATCTCCTAGTCCTCCAAACAACCCTCCCAGGCCTCAGCCTCTCTCTTCAGTTGTCCAGACTGCAGCCACAACACCTCAGCGGTTTGATAATGCCTGTACTTGTAATCGGGACTTAGTTCAGCTGGAGAGGGAGAAACTAGATGTCTTGAAAGACATCAGAGAATGCCTTAAAGAAGCCAAGGCGAAGGACAACAAATTTCAACAGCAACTCATTGAGCTCAAGAAGGCCAAGCTGGCCTTTGAAGAGAGGAGACTTGCACTAGAGGAGATGAAGTTTGCCAGGCCCTCAATTTCTGTGCCAATTCTCTTGCCAGAAGAGTCAGGTAATATGATTATTGTTCAATGGGGATTCATTAAGTTTCTGGCTTTTCTTGTGCAATGTGAAATGTTTTCTATATGTAGTTATGACTTATCCCTTCGTACAATGTCTCTCGCAGGTCCTGGGAAACTGAATAACCCAAATTAATAAAACAATGTTGTTGCAATATTTTTGATGTCCATGTGTTTGTTGAACCACACAAGGCTTAAGGCCCTATAATAACATAAAAATTCTTATGAGTTCTTCCAAGTGTTTCGGAAGTGATTTGCTAACGATTGATAATTATTTTCAGACATAAGCATGTAAGTTTCAATATTATTAATATATTAAGTATATATATTTCGGGTGACAGTAGCACAAATCTAGCCAATACATTTCTACAGGTACAGAAAAAAAGGTTTATTGCAGTTTTACCAGCACAACTTTTGGACATTCCAAACGGAGGATATAAGGAAGATTTAATCTATACAAAATCTAAGCATGCCATGCCTTCACTTACTTAAAGGCAGGGCCTAATGTGATTACTGAAATTGATGATAGGCAGTAGGATATGTGAACATTATCGCAGCCTGATAACCTTCAAATGGTTTCTTCAAGTAAGTTAAGATAGTATATAGAATTTACACCTCAGACTTGCAAAGCAAATCATGGCTGCACTACAGCGTGTTCTTCAGTTGAGGGTCAGAGAAAGACAAAGACAGAGATGACCACGAAGTAGATTGGTGACATTAAATGCCTTCATCAGACAGCATCAATGGCTATTAATAAGGAGATACCGTCTTCCAAGAGGACAAATAGCCCAACTGCTGAATAGCATTGGACCTCAACTGATGCGTGGCAAATTTTTCCTTGTCCCCTGACGTCCAACTCTTAGCAGCCTTGAGATTTAATGCAACAGGCAGTTTTCTCCAGGTACTTGGAGATGGCATCCGTGTCAAGGGCAGTTCAAGCGGTCACCACAGCATTAATTCCACTTGCTGTGGAACACATTCAATTCCCAGCATCAGGATATCACAGAAATACAAGAGTATTTTTAAACGTATCATCACATTCCACAGGTCATCGGAGTGATCCCGATCCTTACACCATCTGTGGATGGCCATGTATTTATATGCCGCAAAGGTGATGCAGCTGTCAACTTCCAGGTCTGTGACCATAAGGGTTTGATGACAGACATTGTGGCAGGGTGGCCCGGAAGGACACACACGACTCCTTCATTTCACCAATTCATCTGTGGGTCAGGAGGCACAAAACTCAGTGCAGATGAGAGTGGTCTTACTTAACAGGGAGGAAGATGAAGATGGCATGGGACCACACGATGGCCAACCAAGAAATGCACAATACATGACAGATTGTTTTGAGTTTATCCCGATTTTTTCCAGTTTTTGAAGCATATTTCCTACATTACCTTTTTTATTCATTTTTTGTTCAGTCAATGAATTAAGATATTTATTTATATCTTTTTGTTTCTGCCTTACAACCGATGTTATCTTTTTAAAAAGCTGCGCACGGACTCATTGAATCACGTTGCTCTCCTTCTGATATGATGCTCTGCAGAAAAAAACAACAGAGCTCAATGCATAAAATCTGCACTTATTTCTTTCCCATCCAGAGACAACCCCTACTGTACCTCCACTAGAACAGTCTTTGTGCCATCAACCAGGGTCAGTCATCTCATCAAAGCCTAAATAAAAACTAAGGTTCAAATAAATGTTTAATTGTCTCACAGTAAAATGAAAATGTTTGATGCTACAAATCCCTTAAAATAATCAAACAATCTATATTTAAAACAAAAATAACACACACACTGTAAAACTTTGCAGTAGTTTTTGCAGCAGGTTTGCCAGTAACTTACAAATTAGTACTGTTTTCAATGACTTTAAAACACTTTGACTTTTGAGATTTAAAATGAGCAAGAAGCGACACAGCAACTAAAATTTTGATATATTTACATAACAAGAAAAGTGAACCAATATATTCAGTCTTGTTTTATGAAAGAAAAAGATATAAACTAGGTAAGTTTATGCTGAAACAAAATTGTACATTAAATCTACAGTCAGTCACGGGCAAACCTGCAGCGAAATTACAGCAAAGTTTTACAGTGCAGAAAAGTATTTAGCCTATGTGCAACAATAACATATTAGTGCTCATGTTATGTCTTAACATAATATTCCTGCGACAATAGGGTTGTTTCTATTTAAATAGCTCCGTTTATACATTTAGTATAAGGGGGTCCCTGCTCCATGCATCTCTCATGTAAGGGGTCCTTGCCCCGAAAAACGTTGAGCACTCGTAGATCTACAACGATTTTTAAAATCTACTTAAGTTAGCATGCTTTTGGGAACAGACCGTAATATTAAGATCACTCGTACGACCGTTTTTACGATCAATTTAGGCTTACGGTGCTTTTGGGAAACCCAGCCCAGTGTAATTTGGATGCATTTCCATTGCACAATGACCCCATCTGCATAACTCAAACACTAGTATATATCAGCGCAGGTATATAAATAGTAACTTCATTGTTTACCTTCTCTAATCTCATTTGCCTCTTTAATAACTCCTGCTTCAAGGGAGACTTTTCCACATCCTGTTTTTTCTGCTGCTTCAGAGCCTGAATTCTGTTCCTTTGTTCCAGAACCTTCTGTAACTCGGGCTTCTCCTCCATCACTCCTCTGTTAGACCAGAGAATAGTTAGTATCATACATTCATGAAGATTTGTGGACTGAATTTATCTGGTTCCAGGTTGAATTTTGCTAGTCTGTGAAAACTAGTCAACCAGTACGGCCTTCCTAGTGAAGGTGGTTGACCAAGGAAGCGTTGTTTGTGTTACTGACTAGAGCAAGTTTGTCAACCTGGGGGAATTTGGGCCACTAGGATGACTTTTCTATGATTTTTTTTAAAGTTTGGATATTATTTAAACAAACATTATTCTAGTTATGCAAAGGTCTTAATATTAAGGGGACGGAACTTTAAATGTTGTGGACAATGAGGGGCTTGAGATCCCCTGTACCAAGATTATCAAAAAATACATCATACCATTAGCTTTATCGCCATCTGCTGGCTTAAACATATAGAAAATATAAATGTAGCTAAAGGATTTGAAGCTTTAAAAGATACTGGAACTGGGTCAGGTGATTAATAAAGTCTGCGACTAATCTTTTGTTCATGACTTGTAGTCCCAACGGCCTTGTTGAACAATATGAATTTGCTTTCTGGTCAAATGTGGGTCAGTTTGCACCTCTTCTGTGTAATGATCAGCTCTCTGTGGAGTTCCCGGTGGCTTTTGGATGCTTTAATGGGATTGGGGATCTTTTGGGGCCTGATGAGCTCATTATAGTAACCGCTGTGCATTTGTTTGGGAAGCAGATGCCTGTGGTCAAAATCCTGTTCTGCACCCCACCTCTGATCCGAGTCCGTCACAAATCCAAAATCAGATACTGGATCTGAAGGAGGTGAGGGAGGAGAGAACAAATCATTTTATAAGGCCACTGACACACGCGTTTACTGTACTGTATATGTGTTCTGGAACCTTTTGTGTTCTGTACAAAATAAAGAATATCTAACCTGATTCACCAGGTCCAATAAGTGGTTGAGCACAGCCGGAATTCAGATTCTGATGGTTATGATCTGCCTAAGGGATAAAAACAGAAAACATGTACCACGAGGACATTATAAAAAATCATAACAAAACTATTTGGAACATTTCATTGTACTTTGCTTTTCACTAAAATTGTGTTGTCCTGTAAGTGGGAAACAGATACAATACCGTGGTACCAACACAACCATGTTTTACTATAACCAAAGATTTTTTAGTTTAATTTGTAATAAAACCAAAATGTTACCAGGGTTCTACTATAGTAACCATAGTTTTTGGTTTGATTTGTGATAAAACCATAGAACCCACACATTTGACTAAGGTTTAATATAGTAACAGTAGTACGTTTCATTTGTAATAAAACCACAGTTTAATCTTGCTATTTACAGTGAAACTGTAGTTACAAGTGATATTTAATCCACCAAAAAAACAAGGTGATGGTGCTGTAAGATTCCTATTAATATACCATGTATACTAAGTTATTTCGGACTATGACATTAATATTAAAACTAGTTTTCAGAACCATTGAATCACCTTGGTGTCATGGAAAAAAATATATCATAAAACCCGGCACTTTACTATAAGTGGATCTTTGATATGTCTCATAACTATTCATCCAAACGTTGGATAATAATCTCTAAAGCTGTTGATGAAGAGGACAATAGGCCTGTGTGTTTGGAGAAAGTTGCACTAAGACAAGTGAGGCATTGTGGGCATGTGTGTGTGTGTTAACACCACGCCGGGTTGATCATGTTGGACTAAAATGGTTTTGCGACCAGCTGGCGTTTAGCCACCTCATTACAGGCCCTGCCAAACAAACTCTCCATTTTCTTTCCATAATCTGTTTGCTGTCAGGCTATTGTTGCAGGAAAGGCACGAGGAGTTTGTGGATTAAATCACTAGGAAAGTAAACCAGAGGTAAAAGAAAGCATTGAAATCAGGCTAATGGTACCGAGTGTAACCAGCTATACTATAGTCCTTTAAAAGGGTAAACACTGTAAAGTAAAAACAGATTTATATCCTCTGATTTGGGTTCTGCCTGGGCGATAATCCAATAAACCCAAAAGTCCATTCGGGTTTAGTTGCTATAGCAATGCACTTAGTTTTTATACATTCCTGAGAATGTTAAACAAATGAACTATGAGTTAAAATACACTTAACACCCAACTTGTGCTATTGCATTTTTGTGTTTTTATTGCATTTACAGTATGTCTTTTTCAATGACATATGTCTGATGTTAAAACTTTGTGATTAGAAGTTCCATGAAGAAACTTTGTGAAAAGGAGATACAAAAAGAAAGGACATTTTTCAGCTCAAAATAACTAACTCAACCTTCAATTAGTAGTAAATGAATCACATATTTTACAGTAAATACCTGTTTTTATGTTCAATCACAGTATATACAATTGTAAACACAACTGATCGATATAGAACCTATAACACTTAAACAGACTTGAGATACGTATATAACAGAATGCTTACAATCAACACAGTCATACAGTAGCTGGTCAATACAAGATGAATTTGTGATATAGCGACAGACAGGTTCCCTAACTTTAAAGTGGATTAGAATATTCTTACTTTCTTTCCATGGGTCACTCCCATGATTCCAAAGGTGCAGACCACTCACTGAAGCAGGGTCGGTCCAGAAATGTCTTCTGTAAGTAAAGGATTCCACCTGTCTTCACTGAAAGCAAGAGGAGAGACGGATGGGGTCTCACCAACTAATCTCACAAACTAAACCAACACACACACACACGGCTCTCCCAGCCAGCTGAGCACGACCCCAGAGCGCACACAGAGCATGCCCCGACTGCTAAAGTTCAGCAGAGGATAGCGTGCGTGAAAGAGTTCAAAGAAAATGGAATTAAAAACAAAGAAAAGAAATCAAACAAAAAATATTGAAGTATTTGGGGCATTTTATAGATTTATTTACAGAACATTATTTTCGACACAGTTAGATGCATATAAAGGCTCCCCGAGCTGTGACCCGAGCTATATTCCAAGTAATAAAACCATATCGTTGCTGTCCATCCGAAACCTCGGATGTCCAAATTCACAGTTTTTTCAGGAAATTGAAAAAACAGTACTGTTTAACTGATTAAATACCGAGTTGTCAAGTTGACAAGCACTTTTTAATACTTTCTATTGGTTGAATATTTGCAAAACCCAGTGAAAAACATAAATGGTGACTAAAATGATTTACGACAAAATATAAAAATCACGAAATAAAAGAGGTTTTAGAAGGACAGCAGCAATATGATACTTTTACAATGTGAGCTAAATGAAATTTAAGCATTCAAATAAAACATTTATTGTTGTGTAGATTATTTCATCCATTTCAAAATGTCCCAAATGTGATAATCAGTGATTAATCTTGTAGATCTCTAGATTTTGGGAAAGCAGTCCATGATCTCCCCCATCTCTGGCCAGTCTCCATATGCATTGCTCTTCAAATCATTTTGAATTAGCTTAGCATTAACAGAAAAACAAAACACTGTTTAAAATACAGTTAACCAACTTTGTTCACAACAGAAGATGTTAAAAAAAGATACTGGTAATGTCTCTGTGTATACTTGACTAAATGCAGATTATTCAAAAATGAAGGCGATTATCTGTTCATTTGTCTTCTTTTTTTTATGTAATGTGAAGTTATGATAATTAAATTATAAATCTTAATTTAAATAACGAAAAAAACATAGAATTAATGCCAAGACTTTAACTGAATTTGCTGTAATTAAAAAAATACAGATTAAAACATTTTAGTTGAATGAACTATAAAAAAAGTTGAGCAAACATTCTTTTGAATGTTTGAGTCAAGTTTGGGCCAACTAAAAAATAACAATTCAAGTAACACTTTGGAGACAGAAATTGAGTGAACAAAAAAATTCTGTGGAACTAGTTACTAAATTGAAACAACTTGACATTTTTTTACAGTGCAGTTTATGTCCAAACCTTTTCAAAAGGGCTAGCTTTCTTCATTCCATAAGCACCTGCAAATACCCAGCTATCCATAGGCTTCAGGGATCTGATCATAGTGCTTCCTAAACCAGCGAATATATCTTTAATCTCATCAGTCAACCTGGAAAATTAAAAAGTGCAGAAACAAGTCAGACCATGCAGGGATAATTTTGACATTTTTTGATGTGTGCGAAGGCTGTCAGATTTACTTTGTCTCTGGGTTGATGTGTGATGCCACAAGAATGATATTTCCTGGCTTTATTGACTTTAGGTAGTCAAGCAATTCCTCGGGACCTTGAAGATGAATTGAATATTAGACTGAGCAGAAGTGTTTGCAAATGTGGAGATGTTATTTTGCTCGCATGCAAAAATTCACCATAAGACCTACCTACAGAATTCAAATTAAAGTAATTACTTCTTAAAATCTTCCCGGTTTGACCTAGGGTGATGAGTCAAGACATGAAATTTACAGTCATTTACAATTGTCTGCAAAAGTAACAGTTTTAAACGAAGAAGCAAAAATACAGTTTGTACATAATTAAACAGATGTGCATGAATGATTTTTGAATTGACAGATTGAAAATATTTTTGCAAAGTAAAAAAGTATTCAAAGCCGACCGTTTATTATCACAATGTTGAGTCCTTGTCCTGAATTGTCCATTACACCACCCATGATGCTGCAGGGAAGAACCAGGGGACACCCAAAAACAAACCAACATCATTATTTACTTACCCTCACGACATTTTAAACGTCTACAAAAATATTTGAGTGTAAATAAATGATGATAGAATTGTAATTTTGTAAAAACTGTTCTTTTATCAAATTTTTTTTTTGCATAATTGCATTGTAAATAAATACTCCTTACATAGTGTTGTTAAAGCAAATTTTTGGAGGGACCACGTTGGCTGCTCCGCTGCGAAGGTGAAAGGGGAAATGATCCAAGGAGCATTCCTTACGTGGACAACAACCAAATTGAGATTTAAACAGACCTGCCCAGAGAAATAAAACGAAATCAATACCATTCTTAAAGCAACATTACACAATTTTCTTTATATGACTATCTCAAAACACACAAACCCATGCACAGTATCCTACCTCGATTATCACAGTCTGTTTCTGAAGCCTCTATTGAGCGACCATCAACTCCATCTGCAATACAAAACAACTCTAACTTTACACAAGCTAAAATATTTAAGTTATAAAAGTATATTGAAGTAATGTTATGTAATATCAAGCTAATGTCACCACCGTGTAGGCCTACATCACATGACCGTTTTGCAGCGTTTTGCTTTGACCAGTCGACGGAGAAACACCAAATTAAGATGATTATCATTGTTGTTAAAACATAGAGAAGATCTGAAAGAAATACAGAAGTACTGTAAACACATTTGTACACACACACAGAGACTTCAAAGAAACCGATGTTTGTTTACCTCGAGATCTCATTTTTGATACAGCAATATGTTCTTTAGTGTCTGCTGGAAGACATTAAAATCATTGAAAATGTAACTGCTGGAATCAACGTGAGGAGATGTTAAAAGCCGTCAACACAATAGCTCTGTAAAACACCCTTAACAGGATTTGGCTCAATGTTTGCGCACCTTACACAACGTTTAAGCAAACGTTATGTTTCTGTTTGAGGACTGTCAGGGAGACAGATGACATGTCTGTATGATTTTACAGTGTTGTGCTGACCTCTACTGACAATCCTTGAGAAAACACTGCACACAGGAAATATAAACAGATAGTCTTTTATTTCTGCTGAGTAAAACAAACATTTTGTTCAACGTTCACATGCAGTTAAGAAGGTGATGCTCCTTTGTTACTCCACACGAAAATAGCGAGATAGATTTCAGTTGATATTCAAATACTTATGAGTTCAATAGAAACACCCAAAAGGTGTAAGGTTGCTTGGTCAACACTGTCAAACACAGCCACTGGTGAACACCAGATGTAAAACTGAGAGTTGCACGCGGACTGACCTTTCTCTCTTTAACAGATTATTACATATGCTAGTTCAGTAACGTATTTCAGTAAGACACAAGGGATATGCAAACTCAACAGATGGTACAGTCTATGGTTGATAGGACTAGTAGGAATATGCACCAAAGGGATATTCAGATTGTGCTTCTGGTATTAGTGGCACTTGATACAATATCCAGCGGGACAACCCTGAGATGTTCCTATTAGGTCAGCAGGCAAAGATGTGCAAACACGCGCGAACGCACACACACACACACACACACACACACAAAATAAATAAAAAGGAAGAACAATTTCAAAGGCTTAAAGACTTTGGTACAAAGTATCTTGCATAGAAGAAATTGCAGACTTCCTTCTTCAAGGAGTGTTTTCAAACTACATCCACGTAACTTTATATTTCTGCAAACAAATATTTACTTTATAACCTATATAATGTACATCTTAAAAGGTATTTCACATATAAACCATAAATTCAAGAAATATTTAAAATATTGGAATCAAGAAGGAAAATCTTATATATACAGTCACTCATATATGTTTATAAATCCTTATTTTAATATTTGCTTTCTTTGTTCTCTAAATGTGTAAATGCTGAGAAACATATACCTCTGCCCCATTAAAGCAGCTAAATTTAACTTATTGGTGGACATTTCTGTGTTGAAAAATGGTGGAACAATGATAAATATTTCATTAGCTCCTTTGGTTTGTAAATTGCCCGATCCCATGTGATGCCTATGGCCCTAAAATGTCACAGTTTTAAAAGGAATGAGAAACTTGAGGAATGCATTGTGTGCCGATTCATTCCAAAAGATCCTGGGGAAAGAAAGTTTGCGTAAGAAATAAGAATAAATAATAAGAAAATAAGGCCATTATACATGTAACTAATCACTTATACAAACCTCATCTGAGTCACTATACACCTCTGCGGCAGTTGCTGCATTTTGCTCTTCTTGATGACGCAGCTCTGAGTACCTATATGTTGCATTACTGAAAGAGAAAACATTTATAAAAAAGTATTTAGATGTTGATACCAAACAGTGACTGAAGTGTCCCATGGTGTAACATGCAATAGGGGAGACAGGCTTGTTGTCAAACTGTTTACATCATATTTCGCATGGGTGGTTTAATTTAAGAGGTCGATTCCTGTAAGGGCACAATACTACTGAAAACATTGAATATTTCCGCTCTTTCCTTTTCACTCTTTACTTTACAGGAAAAACGTATTTGAACAACTAAATGGGGTATGTTGTCACAATGGGAACATGCCATTAAATAGATCATTTTAAGCTTTATTTAAAGAATAAAACAGTTGGAAATCCCAAAACATTTCGAGACATACAGGAAATACATGAAAATGTAAAACACTAGTAAAATAAAATAAAACAACTTGCTCGCTTGACCTGAGAACACAGTTTAACCTTTCAGCATAAATGTGCCTACAATGTTTGCCAATGCTGTGCTCAGCTTTTGACCCAATAGGTATTATATAAACATAGCAACATCGACATTTCGTTTAATTTATTTTAACCTATAATCTTGATGTCATTGCTAGTGTAATTTAATCGTGTAATTTAACTTACCTCTTCGTAAAGCAGTATTTCCTAACGATAAAGACAGCAGCGACGACTGCAGCTACTACAACGAACACAACAGATGCTATCACTCCAGGATGAAGTCTTACTGCCTAGTTAACAGTGTGAAAAAATATTAAGTATGCAAACTAAAGATGAAACGTTTAGCGATGATGCAAATAAGTCGATGAAGAACCTGTTGATCGGTTGAGGTCGATGGCTTCTCTGAACTTCGCGATTGCCTAGATGTAACCTCGCTGTGTCCTGATGACGGTAAGGCGATGGCTATCTCTTCAAGAACACTGTATATAATCATAGATAATAACATATTTAAGCAGTTTAACTTCAACGACGTTCTAGCCATGGTTGTTTACTTCCTGGTCATTTCAGCTGTTGCGTGACGTAAGGGCCAACGGGCATTTGATTGGTCGATAGTGCGGCAACGTCAAGACTTCCGGCAACATTATTCCGTAAACACAGTGAGGTCATTTATAAAAAAAAGAAATGTAAAAACAACAAATGTATATTATGAATATTTTTTATTGTTTTGAGAAACGTACATTTAACTTACATTTAACGTGACATAGAATAAAATCATGTGACGTATTCACTTGACGCATCAAATTCGCATCAAAATCATTGTAAAGTTAAATAATTAGGCCTATATACTGTAAAGCACTTTAAATACTATTATTATTTAGTTGGAGTTTGAAAGAAAAACACATTCAGCAATATAGTTTCTTTCAGTTATGATATCAATTTTTCAATCTAATAACTAATTCAACTGTAGAGCACAGTTAGTGCACAAACTGCTTTGATTTAATTTCATATTACAAACAATTCAAATAACTGTACATTTTAAATTCTATATATTAATTTCCTGTACATCTGTTGATCTAGTTCATTTAAAATCAGAGCAACTCGTAATATTTCCCAGACTGTGGATCAAAATAGCAATTGAGGCAGGGATCATACATCAAATTGAGAAACTCTTCCTCTCCACTGTTGTTGTGTAACTTAGACCCTGTTGATGGAGAAAACGTTACATGTAGAATAAAATCTAAATTATAGGAGAGCAGTGATAATCGTCAGAAAAGCTATTTTGCTTTATAATTGTTTTACTATATACTATAAAATAAAATTGCAACCAGTTCATTGTATTATTATATAATTTATGTGACTATACAATTTAAGTTAATATATTTAAAAACCGATTTGAAGCAAATCTTCGGATGTTTTACCTCTTGTTGACACCTTGCTGTAGTCTCCTTTGCCACCTGCCATCTGTTGATTTGGATGAACGATCGGAGGGCTAATGACATCCATCCATTCTCTACAAAAGGATAAAATCGTAAATCATCTAAAAATGCATCATATCTTATAAAGGCCTATATCACTTTTCAATTTCCTGCAGACCAGCCTAAATTTGGAAGGCGCGGACCATCGGTTTGCCATGAGAAAATAATGAGAAGAGCATGAGAGGATATTTTGCTGCATATTTGTCATAGCTCCTTCAGATGTCTCCACTGTTTAGCTTTATTATTTTTTTCTTACATGCGACATCGAAATGACTTGGAGTCTGTAAGCATGCATGCCTTTAGAGGGCAAGGTTTTGGCTAAGATCCCATACAACACTTTGAGGATTCATTTATTAATAATTATGTACATTTAATTCTGCAACGAAACATTTAAATTGATCAGTTTGCATTATAATGATGTTATGGTGTCGGTGAAAGTACTGAATTATACTTTTGGCATTCCTGTACAGCCATTGATGGTACCGCTTATTGAGAATGAAAGACCCCCCCCCTTACTCTGCCTGTCGCTCTGTTTCATATTCTCTCATTTACATGACACTTTTGAAGGCCCCATGTGGTGTTGATGGACAGGCTCCCCAGTGAGATGGGAGGGAGGTGGATGATGACCTCCCAGCGAGCTCGGCTACGGCAGTGACAGCTAGGTGACACAGACATGCCTCTGAGCACATGCATAACTCGGCTTTACTCATTGTCTATGACAACCATGCTTAATTAATCATTGAGGCGTGCCGTTGTGGGCAGCTTCCCTTGACAGCAAAGTTTGGTGTAGGAAATTGAGATCCACTGAGAGCCGCAGATAGTGAGACTGTAATATGAATGTACTCAAATTGACAATTTTTGGGTTAAAATTATTGTTCTGTATATTCTGTAAAGAAGAAGTGAGGATAGTTTGGTCAAAGATGTAGTGTGTAGATGGTCTGGGTGTTTTGTCATGTCTGGTACCAGGATTATTTCAAAACTGACACCAAATTTTGTGGAGTGCACAGTTTTTTTGTTCAAAAGTTGTTATGGTATGGAACTGATGGATGAACTTGCTATCTGGAGCCCTGCTTAGAGTTAAGCCTTACAGTTATGATGAATGGAGACAAAAATATACCTATGTGGACTCTTACCTTGGATTGGAGTGAAGAAGGGGCGTCATTTCTTTCTGATAGTGTTGGCCCTGTTCAACTGGCTGTGGAAAAAGTTTTTACAGTTTAGCTTTTATCCAAAGCAATTTACAGTACATTACAAGATATACATTTTATTAGTATGTGCATTTCTTCAAACCCGTGCACTGAAAATGCAATGCAGGATTGAGCAACATACATGCAAAATGTCATTCGGTATTTTTGTGTTATTGTGCATGTTTTGTTTATGAAATGCCTGATGGTGGCAGTATTGCACCGTTTCTCCTAATATTTCAGTTTACTCATTTGCAGCTTCGGAGCACCAGGCCCACCAGACATTATTATAATTTGCAGTTTATTTATGTAATCAACAACAAATGATGGATCGGGTCCGATGTTGCAGTGTCATGGGACGTTATTTTACTCTGACCTAATAATTAAAGTCTGATAGCCCCAGGTAACAAATCTTATTTGCCTTTTGGCTATAGATTATCCATACAGGATCAGCTGAGGACAGGATGTGGGTAGACTATCAACATTTCTGTGATGTGCTCAAGTGAGGCCTGAGCTTAAGGGGCTGCGTCCACCGAGGCGCTTTTACGCGGCTGAAAACGGCAGTAGCTCAGCTGAAAACGCCTGCTGCAGGTGCAGCAAAACGCTCCAAGTTGAGCATTTTTCAACTCTGGGCGCACGGTCAAACGCCGGTGCTGAGCGTGAAAAAAACGCATAGCACCAGCGCAGAGTGCGGATAAAAAATGTCAGCTGATGGCCTTTTTTTAAAAGCGCGCTTTGAAAACAATTGAAAAAACACGTTGGCCACAGGCGTAAACGCCTCGGTGGACACAGCACCTAACTGCTGTAATTATAACTATTCTAATTATAACTCTACCTTATGTGTGTGTGTGTGTGTGTGTGTGTAAACCCACCAGCGGAATACACTGAGTCCAGGTTGAGGTGTCATCACTGCTGGCACTCAGACTGATGTTACAGTGGTGAACCTGACAGAAGATAATAGATATTGTGGTAACACTTTACTTAAAGGTGCCATTCCCTGTGATGCCAATTTTCGTTAGCATAAATAATATCTGCAAGATGATAAAGCTCAAAGTTCAATGCCGTCTTTTCTGTCTTTGACAGAATTCGCTTTTCAAGGACTACAGAGAATGACTGGAATCGGACTATCCCTTTACTTCCCAGGTACATGATGTCACTATTCCAAATTTTTGGATAACCTCTGCCCAAAGGAATACGCAAAAGCGCGCTTAATTACTTTCACTTTCATCACAGTCCTACAGCTGGTAATAAGAATTCAGCTACACACATTCTAAGATAACCAACGGTCAAATAACAGCTTCCATGACTTTAACATCGGCTGTGAAAGCTGTTCTGTGTAAAACACTGATAGTGTTTGCGCATACCTCTAAAACACTTCTATGAAACGTCCTTTGAAGTCCTGCTGGCAAATGTCTCCTGGTCAATCTGCTTGTTTTATTATCCACCATAGGTCAAAAAAGGCAAAATTAACGCTTCTGATATTAGTGTCAATATAACCGGTCTGACGCTATTTGGTCCGGTGTCATTTCCCTCATCATAGTAGGAAAAAAATCACGATCTCTAACAAAGATTGACGTTCGCACATGAACTAGTAAACCTCCGTTACACTTCGATCGATCCACATGTTTTTTAACTGTTGAAGTGAAGTTGAGAGGGGGACCGACCAATCATAACAGCCTGAGAAGCGGAAGCTCGCTGATATGGTGTGGGAGGGACATCTTCAGACACACGCTCTAAGTGGGGAACCAATCACGACAGACAACTGGATCAGCTTTACCAATCAGAGCATTTCGGAAAGAGGGACTTTATAGAAACCGGAAAAAAAACAATCGTTTTGTGAAAAGAGGGAAAGCTGTGAACTATTGATTTGATAAATGTGAAATATAAATTGCTTTTTGAAACTAGAAACATGAACATCCATTGTTAAACACCCAAAAAACATAATCAAACCTTCAAAAACAGCCAAAGAATGGTACCTTTAAAGCATATGTATAATGCATTACAGAAGTAGTTTTAATGTATTAATTATGCGTTGTAATGCACCTTATAATGCATCTAAAGAATAATTTTTATCCAAAGTTAATACGTTATAACACTTCTCAATTCATTGTTACACTTTGCATTTTTTTATTTGGTTTTAATTCTCTGCAACAACTTTTAATGTATTACAACACACATTATGAACAATTATAATGCATCATACCCTTTAATAACACTTTATATATTGTTAGTGACATTGGGTTTTGTGATAAATGAGTGAATATCATGCAATTGAATTCCCCTAAATCAAGAAAATAAAGAATCAAGCCAGTTTTTCCACAACGTGACAGAATTTTTCATGACAATTCAGCACATTCACCTTCTACGTTATTTTCATTTCCATAATGCTAACACCAACAAATCTATTTTTAATGTAAACTGTATTGTAAAAAAGTATTCACGCATATAGTGTATCGTATAGACCTTAACATGTTATGATAAAAAAAATATATAATTTCATTACAATTATTATGCAATTTTTTGTAATTGCAAACAATCTGTTTATATTTTACTAAAGCCCTGATGATAGAGTCCATACATCAGAAAAATATCCATCTATGCACAAGTTTTCTGTTGAAAAAGTGGGAAGAATTTATGCGAAAAATAAAAGGAAGCACGTTTTCGGGAGACAACATTCTTTGTAGGATTTCTGTGAATTAAAATGTGCAAACCAGAAGCAATTATACCCGACAAATGAAAAAGGGATGGCTCTTTAATGACCACAAAATTGTTATTACATTTTAATTTTCGTTTGCCATTTTATGAGGAATTCGGACCGTTTATTGATGTGACAGTTCACTTACCTGACTATGGAACTATGCTTTAAAAAACCTTAGAGAGACTTCACATGGATATTTTTTCATGCCCTGTTTTATGTCTTTCTAGGCAAAATATATAACTTTTTCATTTTGTTCCATGCATGTTTTTTATAAGAATCACTTATCCATCACAACGTGTTATCATGATGAATTCTGTCTTTAATTACATAATTTTCCTTTACCTGTGATGCAGTAAGACCTGGACCGCCCGTGTCGCTGTTTTGCTCCTCCTCCTGTTCTCTCTTCAAAGTGGCCAACATTCGCAGCTCATCTTCCTCCTCCTCCTCCTCCTCTTCCCTCTTTTCACTTCTTCTCAGATCACACCTGCTGGAGCCCAAAGGTTGAACCCTCTCATCGACGCTCACCTGCGAGGCCAGAAAATCTCATTACTTCATCAGTGCCACTTTGTAATGAGAACAATCGTTACTGGCTATAGCTAATTAGCAAGCAATCAATCAGAGCTCGCAAGCTAATTGGCACCCGTATTAAGGCCAAGACATCTGCAGGGATGGCTGCCTGCTGCTCAAAAATCCTACATGTACCTGGATCTATCAGAGACCTTCAAGATAAGCTCAGAAAACTTTGGCGGCATCAGAGAGACCTGTCAGCTTTAAATGGGGTTAGTGGTGAGGGACATCTGTAAAAATCTTCTGTAATTCTTACATCAAAGCCATTTAAGTCAGGTGAACACCTTTTTTACAGTCTGTTTTAATTATTGCTTGTTTTGGAACAGAATTGCAAGCTCTTGAGCTATAGTATGAAAGAGCAACCTCTGTGTGTCGAACGTCGTGAAAAACAAAACACTGTGTCCAATCCATTCACCATAAAGAGATGCAGAGGCACAACCCATTCTCCTCAATCTGAATGGATTCCGATTAAACTATCCGGCCTCTGGGGAAAATAAGAGCCATACCAGTTCGAAAATTACAATAAGAACGTAGGCACTCATAAACAAGCCACTCTGACTGAGTGTACCAATTCATCTGAAGTATGTGCTTGATTTGATCCCCTCTAACCCTGCATGGATTGGATGCTAGTTACGCTTAAAAACATTTCATCTCTGTGAACATGGGCCATGTGATTTGAGTGGGCTTCGCACACAATCTCAGAGAAAAATGAATTGCTCAAAGGTTGCTCTTTCATAGCTCAGATGATCTACTGGAGTTCTCAGTTATGTTTCATTTATAGGGATACTTCACCCAAAAAGGAAAATTATTTTATTCTTTACTCATCCTCATGTTATTTCAAACCTTTATGACTTTCTTCAGAAAAGAAGAACACAAAAAAATTGTTTGAAGAATGTTGGTAAACCAAAAATCGTCGGTCCCCATTGACTTCTACTGTATTGTATTGTACACAAAACCAATGCAAGTCAATGGTGATGAACCCTTTTCAGTTTTTTTTCTTTTGTTCATTTTTGGGTGAACTATTCCTTTAAGTATCAATTTTGTCATTGTCTGAACATGTTTTTCCGAAAATTGCTATTAAGATAAATTGTTGACATACAAAGGAATATGGAACTAGATTGTGTATCTAATAAGATTCTACAAAATATGGGGGAACAAGTATAAGAAATGTTTGAATTTATAATAAAATCTTTAAAAATACATCTGAGCAGAGTTTGTAATATGAAGACCTCTTCTGAAATGTTGTGATCTTTTTCTCAGGAGAAACATTAAAGATGCAAGGTCAAATTTTCCATTTGCTCTCCACTTAATTTAATTGCTGTCTAGAAAAAAGTAAAATAATAAAAAGCAGCAATCATATAAAAATAATTTACTAAAACATTATTTTAATAAATAATAAGAATAAACTTTATTTATCAACAAATTGTTTTTGGTATAAATGATTTTATTTATTACTATTATAATGAACCCTTAGAAAACAGACTTACCATTTGAAGCCCAGAATTCTCAAGTGAAATCTCTCGAACAGATGCTCTCATAATAGATATACTCGTGTCTCCATCAGGCAATGTTCTACCAGCTCTGGAGCGGTCCGGTCTGTTCGCGTATCTGGAGGTGCTGGGTGAGAGGCAACGGGTTGGTGCTATACGCACAGCTTCAGTCCTTCTAGGGCCCTCAGAGACACGGTGTGTTGAGGTCGTAACCGGCTCAGGCGAAAACTTGGGTAGGAATGTGTGCTTTTGTATGGGAGGTGATGGTGGAGCAGTAACAGAATGGACTGCATGTCTATGGATGAGGAACTCGATGTGCATTTCATCCTATTAAAGAAGCAGTGGGGAAAAGAGATAAAAACAGTGAGAGCATGTTTGGAATTTCAATACTACATTTCTTAATTTTTGTTGTGCCGGGTCACCCGATGTTCTGAGTGTTTGCTATGGAGTTGCCAGCTTGTTGTTTCTTCCCAAAAAAGCCCACACACGATAACATTCCAATGTCTCAAGTCCCTCTTTCAAGATATTTAAAAAAATGATCGTCTATAAAATGCACAAGGAATGTATTGTGTTTAAGTCCCTAACAGAGACATTTGGCCTTCATTTATTATGAAAACCCAATATTAATAATGCCACTACCTCAAATCACAGCCTGCAACAATAAAACAAGCTACGGAAGACATTTATAAACCAAATTTACTCCCCAAAATACAAGTATTACATTAAATCCCCCCCAAAATACTCGTGATGGAATCACAAAGGGAATGATGAAACCTTCTGCAAGAATCTCAGAGTCAAGAACACCAACGCTGTCACAGATGAAACATTAATATCCACGACGCAAGACAGCCTGACATGTGCGGAGTAACATCACAGTTACCTGTAATTAATCAGGGCGACGCGGTGCCGGGAAAGTTGTCTGTCTCCGCTCTGTTTTGGAAGAGATAAGGTCTTTAAACTGGCGAGGCTTTGATCTACACTAATGGTCTTAAACAGCAAGCTTCACTCTAATGAGGACAACCTTAGTAAAAGGGCACGGACAGCCGAGCTATCAAATCAAGTTTTTGTCGTCTTTCGTTTTCGTGTCCCCACCAGGGGACGTTTGAAATATCTCTGTTTTTGGGGGACACAGAGGCATCACTTCTTTTGATTTACAGTTTGAAATATTTTGACATATGATAAACAGGAACATCATTAAAAAATTGTCTTGTTCAATCATCAAACGCAATCAATTGAAGTTGCAACTACATTAATGATTTGTGTTCGTTTAGCAAACAAATATGTCCTTCTGAAACCTTTGAGGTTTATTTAAACCAATAGTTTGGTTTGTCCATGTCTTACCCAACCATGGGTTGAATCAATCTCGCATTTTGGGTAGATAAAAGGGCGTTTTGTTAAAGAGGATTTTTAGTACATCACTGCTTCATCTATCTTTAGATGACAACTCCGTGGCATTAATGGAAGTCATTAGGTTCATATAATCACCTCTGCTTCCAGTGGAAATGATTTAATATCACGCAGGTGTGAGTTAGAGCGATGCAAAACAAATATAACGTTCAGAATATTTAAACAAGTCATTATTTCACTTTCCATCTCCCTTTGGTAATAAGAAGACAAATGCTGACATCCTCTTCTCGTTGCCAAAGAGAATGGAAAATAAGAAGAGTTAGAAACATATCAAGGGCTGGGAAGGAGAAATAAACAAACAAACAGTACAACTGTCAGCGGTATGAATCAAATGTCTCTAATTAAGTGCATCAGAACATATGTATGCCAAAGATGAGGCTGATTTCCCAGGAGGAGACGAAGCAGACGCAGGGTAAATGAATGATGTGCATCTCAATGGACGGAGAACTGATGAGCACCATTGAGCGGAATGCCCTCTCGTAAGAAATGAATTGAGCTGATGAAAACTGATGCGTTCTTCATGGACCTAATTGAACGGCAGCGCCCCTGGGGGTCCCAATCAAGTTGTGCATTATTAACGGATGACTCCGCTCAATCGTACATGATAGGAAACTTGGAAAGATAAATACGACTGTTTGTATATTGGCATGTGCGATAAAAAAATGGTTTCCTTATGCAGACAAATTGCTGTGAAATTACTAATTACCAATGTCTATATGCTGCTATAGAAGAAAGAGTTGATTATTTCTACAGGTGTCTGAACAAAAGCGTACAGGATCTCTGAAAAGTTTCTTCAAGGACCTACAGTATGCATGTAAACACAGCTGGATTTTTATCGGCTTTTGTTTCCATTTCCTGCTGGTATTTGCACAGAAAGATTCTAGTCAGTGACGTTTTCTATGATTATGTTTATATTTTAGACTTAAATAAGACAAACCTTTAGCTAATAAAAACAGATCTGTAAAATTATGATGATTATTTTAATAATAATAATAATACAATCACAACAAAGACAACGATTATGATTATTAAAGATATAACATTACAACGATAATAAAAATATTGATGCGATCAATAATAATAATACATATATATAAAATAATATTATATATTATTAATTGGCCTTTCTGTAGCTCAGTGGTTAGAGCATGGCGCTAGCAATACCAAGGTCATGGGTTCGATACCAAATGCGTAAATGTCAAAAATTATAAATTATTCCGTAATTTATATTTTTCATGACATGCTGTATGGCCGTAAGGATTCGTTAACAGTCATAATTTTTTATTTGAAATGTATCTCTATCTACCGTATACAAAATGAAGAACTTAACACTTTTTAAGTAACTATTTTTTACACACTTTAGCTTTGATTTTCTGTCATCAAGTTCTGCTGGCTGTAAGTCTCAATTCATGTCTATTAATTTCCATCAGTTACAGTTAAACCTGTGGGATGTGTTTATCTCAATACACTGTACCTCCTCACTCTCACTGCCGACAAAATCATCCTCGAGGCGCGCATCTTTGCGCTCTTCTCCTGACACTGGCTTGTGACCTTTAAGGCCAAAGGTCACATCCTCAACAGGGTTGCTGCTAGCCTGATTCCGTCTGGCTGAGTGAGGGCATGAGGAGAAAGTGAAGACTTCCTCTTCATATTCCTCATCGGTGAGAGAAAGCTCAGTTTCTGTGTCACAAAGGTCAGCATCATCTGTACTCTGTGCACACGCAGGAGGTGGAGAAGCGCACGGAAGCTGGAGAACTGACCCAGTTGTATCCGTAGTAGAAACACTGTCTGTAAGAATGATAAGTCACTATTTGTTGCCCTTTTAAAGATATTTTATATTTTGGTAAATGCATAATTGTTTACCCTGATAAAAATGAAACATTAAATATATAAAACATACATATACATACGCATTCAATTATATAAACATTTGATTGTATACTTATGTCAAAAAACTCACCCCAAACCTTTGCAAAAATAAAACGCAAATATGCCCTGATTATAATATGCTGCTGCACATCGAGAAATAATTTATAATTTCTGCTTGGGTAACCCTCTGGGACCTTGTATCGACTCATATGTCTCTATAAAGATCAATAATAAAGATCTAATTAGGAAACATAATGTTTCATCTTTCATTTTTTATACGGGCACTCATGTTTCTCGCCTGCATTCTTTTTAATAGGCCTATGCAAATAAGCAGACTCCTCGAAGACCGAAATGAACTCGCGACGCTTGCCAACCGCGCGGATGAATTTATAGGACGCGTCCAACGGCTTTCATTTGTGCTAAATTTGATAACTGCGGCATTATGCTTTAATGATCTCCTATATTTTACATAAACGGTGAAGATGCATTGAAAACAATATTTTTTGAGGAATTTACTTCTGCAGTCCTGAGAGAATAAGTGAAACAGCATTAACGTTACCATAAAAAATAGCATTATCTGTGTGTGTGAGGTTGAGGAGGTGGGTACTCTCGAGCTGTCCCACTGGCACAAAAACAGCATCATTAGTAGATAGGGAGCGATGGTACAGTAAGATCATAATTCAGACGCTGTGATGTGTGCCTGTGGGGTCTGCCTGCCCTCATACTAAAGAGAAGACACCCGGAGAGCATGGAGCAAAAGACACCACAGAGACCAAATGATGAATTTGCAGTCTGAGAGTAGAACACTTTGATCTACTTCAGCAAAACGCACAGCGGCGAAAAGTCTCACTAAACTACTGTGAACTGTGATTCTGAGCTTTCTTCTGCTCACCGAGACGCAAGGACGAGAGAGGACATTGCTTTTGCTTTTAATCACTGGCAAAGTCCGGTAAGACCACATGCACGAGGTTCGATGTGGTGACACGTTTCCCTAATGATTGTAAGATGAATAGATATCAGAATTCCCAGTGGAGAAATCGTTGCTCTGAGGTTACTTTTCACAGAAAATACGATTTATTTGAGTCTTCAGGATCAACTTTGTATCAGATGTCTTTAAATGAATTGGGAAAAGCGGAAACAAACGAAACAACTGCACAGTTTGAGACTGTATTGAAGGGATAGTGCACCCAAAACTCATTATTTATTCGCCATCATGTCGGTCAAAACCTTTCTGTGACTCTTTGTTCTGTGGAACACAAAGGACGATATTTTAAGAAACGTCTGAGTGGTTTTGTGTCCATACAATGGAAATGAATGGGGTGAAATCATCTTTTATGTTCTGTTGGAGAAAGAAAGTCATAAAGGTTTGGAATGACATGAGGGTGAATGAATGATTACATTTTATAAAAAAAATCTCCATTTGTTCTAATTGCTTTGCAACACAACGTTTTTTGGTGATATTTTCTTTTTGGCCGTACAATGAATGATGGATTATATTAAGTTCTGTTTGTTTTGTTCATAGCCGGGATCATAAAGACTTTGTCAGTGGAACAACTGATTACATATTAATGTGAAACATGAAAAACCACGAACATAATGACCATGTCAGATAAAGTGATGTAAAGGCTCTATTAAGCTCTTCACAGAGTAGCATTCAATCTAATTAAAGCATGCGCGCTCACAGAGCACCTCTCCAGCGTTGCCTTCGCTCTTGTCATTCCGAGGGGTTTAGCATATTTCGATTCCTGGCACGTTTTTGAACAGGCTTATATTGTAATCACCTTTTCTAATTGCCCACGGTGCAACCTTGCCTGAACCCCAGAGACATTGGTTGTGACCTACACAGTGTACTTAATGTCCCATTACCACTAATGAACTCTCTTTGCGCAGCTAAGGGAAGTTAGAGTTAGGCCCGCTCTGCAGGGAAGGGTTGTTAGCAGCCGATCGCGTTCTCGGTCTCGGCTTTAAACCGTCTGTCGCTCATTTGCTTCGTTCGGTTTGCTAAACCTTTACAACTCTAGTGCGGGCGGAGCTGAATCGTGTTGCAAAATATTGCCCTAAGTCTCCGTCAGGTCCCTTTTTTAATGTAACTCAAACAACCTTTTTTTATCATCCATGTCCAAAAGTAATCCATGTCCTCACAAATGCATTACACAGAGTTTAAACTTAAGTTTAATATGGTTTCAATAAACCTCTAACCCGGACTATGAGCTATAATAAAAGTTTTACTTGGCTTAGCAGGCACTGCTAATAATTCTTTCACGTATGAGTTCCTATAGATGTCAGGTCATTTATTAAACTGAAGCCAGCTGCTTAAATATCCCTACTAACATTTAAGGCAGAATATTACTCACCCCGCAGATCCGGATCAGTTAATTTAGCCTCCGCTGTTGAATCTAAGCGCAGGGTTTGAAGTGAGGATCCTGAAAGTTTTCCTTGAAGCTTAAGTCCCTCTTGGTTTAAGCTAATTTTGCCATCTTCTTTATCTTGAAGTAAAATAGAAGACAGAAATATAATGACTTTGTAGAACCAGCAAAGGGCAACATGGAGTCAATTATCAAGGGAGTGAATGTCTGAGAAATACTAATACAAATAATTGAATTCTAATTTCTGGTGCACAAGTGCTGATTGTGATCACCAAGGACAAAATATCAACGTTCTGCTAAACCACGTATAAAAGCTTTTATTAAAATCCAATCAGGATGTGTCAAAATGGACCTATTTAAGAGAGACATAATTCGGTTTTGCCTTTCTTTAAAGTAAATGAGGTCAGTTCTTTACCTGTGTTTAACTTTTCTCTCTCTACATTGTGAATTCGCTGTGCTCTGCTGGAGCTTGTTCTCTCGGCTGATGGCTTTTCAAGTGGCGGTCGTGGTTGTATATTTTCATTTCTACCTGCATTTGGGGACACAGTTAAAAACACTACTAATAAAGATTAACCTTAATCCACCTTATTTGAACATATATAAAGACTAAACTATGGTTGATATAACAAAAAATTTCTTTGCAAAAAATACAAATGTCAAAATAAACATGCATTTATCTGCTGATATGTTGAGGCTCAGTTCAGACTTCGATCCGTCTGCTTTCTTGTTTGCAGATGTGTTGCTCTTCCTCGCAGTGAGCGGAGGAGGTCCAATGACCTTTGACCCGAACGCAATATGGGAGGAGTCACGGGGTGTTGGACCCCGTGTGATGGTTGCCTTGACAGCGCCTGTCTCCTCTAGCAAACAGACAAGCAGAAATCTCCCATTATCCTGGCCGAAGTATTTTAAAGCATTACAACATCTGTCATTCAAGAAACAGATAATGTATTAAAAGAACAGTTCATGCAAAAATTATAATTCTGTCTTCATTTATTGGGCATTGACCATAGAAAGAAAAAATCTTTGTGAATTTCTTTGTTCTGTTGAACACAAAAGAAGACATTTTGAAGAATGTAGGAAAGCAAACAGTTCTGTCCTACTATGGCAGTCCAATGGTGGACAAGAACTGATTGGTTACAAACATTCTTCCGAATATCTTTCTCTGTGTTCATCAGAACAAATAAATTTAAACAGTTTTGGAACAACTCAAAGGTGAGTAATGGTGACAGAACTTTTTGGGTGGACTGTCCTCCATATAATACTCCATGTAATAACTGTATTTAATGTATCAATACCACAACGGGCTCTAAGACAAAACAACTGCCTTCATATTCTGCTTATGTTTATAATGCTTGTTATTGTGAAGCCCTTTCCATCTGTTGGTTTGAAACGGGCATATCTTCAATTGTTATTTACCACAACGCTGCAAGGAAAAGCAGTGTTAAGGTCGTGGCAACCTGGCAACAAAACACAAAATACTGCCATTTGTCATTTCAATATAACAGCCAGAAATCCAAGGCTGTACGCTATGACTACAGGGCTTCATAGACAGGGCCCGCTGTTTTTTATACATTGTTGCTAGGCGATGAGCAAGAAAAACTATGAATAATGTCGAATGATAGACGGCTGTGTTTTGTCACAGTTTTTGTATATGTGCAAACATTTTCAAATGAACGTAAGTGTCCAACACCTGAGGTCAGTGTTATATTAATATCTCGGTGGGGTGAATTTGACGTGTGAGGGCATTATGTGATCCAATTTCTGAAGTCGAAAGGTGAGATGACAACAGTCTGCCATTGTAACATGAGGCCAGCAGATGTCTGGATATATAAAAAAACTGAGGACAGCTATGAAGGTCTCACTGGGCTTAAAGAATGGACAGGTATGTGACTAAAGACACATGATTAGAGATTTCTTGGCAAGAGATGGCAAGAGATGTCTAAAGTCAGCAAATTAACAGACAAGAACTGGCGAGAGAGTTCTGCAGAGGTGCCTGACCTTCTGTTTAGCAAAGAACAATGTAAAAAACAGAAAAGTTTCAGCTCAGTTCAACTAAAGGAGACAGCTGTAAAATTGTGCAAATGTAACCGAAATGAATTATGGGAGACGGGTGTTTGCGTATGGAACTAACCGGAATCTAAGTTCGCAGCCTTCAGATCAATATGTCCCAATGTTTTCATGTTCACCAGTTGGATAATATGCTGGACTTCACCGGGAAACTGGCAACTTCTGGGAATCTCTTCTTTTGGACATTGACATTGAATGAAGAAACAAAAGGCTTAATTTTGTCCCATTAAATGAGAATACAATGCTTAACAATATAGGAATTGACAATAAATAAATTAACAATAATAATAAAAATAATAACAATAACAATAGTTGTTGTTATTATTAATATTATTCAACCCATAACAATACTTGTTATTTCACTATATTTTACAGAGTGGTTTATAATTTCTGGTTGGATTATTACTGCTTTCTTTTTCTTTTTAGCATTTTGGCCTAATCGTTTTCAACAACATAAGGGACTACCAATGCCTTTGGGCTAAATTGGGTACATTTACATCCATAGATGTTGATTAATGTAGATTGTCCCTTTATTTAACAAAATAAATCAATAAAAATCAATAATAAATAAATTTGAACATCCCAGAACGTTTTTACATAATAATGCACATACATTTGGGCCTCATTCACTTCCATTGTTGGTGACTTAATATAGCCATAAAAGGTATACATCAACTACAATATCAGATGACTTTCTCCAAACCTCTATCCATGGAGTCCTCAGGTTCATTTTTCATCGTGAAGATGCGGCGAAGCTTACAGCAGGCGGAGATGACGATCCCATCCAAAGACAGGAAGCGCGTCCCTCTGAATATCTCAGCGGAGAGCGAGTCCAGATCAATACACAGATTACACCACTGCACACAGACAGTAGCACCTTATCATCCCAGCAACAAGAGCATTTCCCAGGTCATTTTTCGTGGCCGTTTTAAAGCGAATCAAATAAAGAGTCAATCCCCATTGATCTGACCATTCTAGGTGACTTACAATATTGTGTCTCAGGCAGGTTAGAGGTATCCTCGCATGCAGAGGGGTCGCTGAGAGTTCTCTGTGTACAGTAGACAAGTAGAGTCTTCTCTTGAGATGTTCTTCATCTGTCACTCTGCAAGACAGCTTTGAAAGTTAACAGCATCTGCTCTGCGAAGCAGATGGGAAGGATCTTTAACCATTTTCCTGTCTGCTAAGGGTTGCGTGGGAGCCATACTGTGTCTACATGTGTGAAAGTGTGAATTAGTTCGCTCTCCATGGTAATAAAGTCTCTACACTTTCACTGAATTTCATCTTTGTGAGTCAGATAAGTAGGCCTATTCAGTAACTTTAAGACATTATGCACAGAAAGGAACAACAAAAACAACAATAATGAAATACGACACTTACAGAAATTCAGTAGAGAAGTCTTTTCCCAATGGAACATTGACCTGTAGAATGAGGAACCTTTGAATCAATCCAACTATATGAAAAAAAACCCAGAAAATTAGAAAGAAATGCACAAACCAAGGACGATATTGATTCTGCAAGATAGAATAATATATTACAAAATGACAGTGTGAATTGATCGTTCATTATAGAACTTAAAAGTAATTTTGATTCATCTAAATCCTAGCCTTTCTCTTACTACAAATATGTCCAATGTGAACAAAAATGCAGCGCATCTGATTTTATAGTGGCACTCACGTGCCATCTTGCCATCTTTTGGTAACTGCATCTTGTGTGTTTGACTGCTCCCATCAAGACTGTATACAAAACCCTTTACTTCTTTGTCAAACACCTACAAATAAAGCAAAGGCATAAAATAAAATAAACAGAAAGCTACAAATAATCTTACTTGGTTAGCAGTTCCTAAGAAACACACGTAATGAGATCCTTGATGCACTCCTAATGCATACATGTAAATGTAAATTAAATGATTACGTAAAAGACAATCTCATATGATTTATACACCAGAATTTGCAATACTGTAACTGCATGAACATGAATAGGCTTTATAAATATATAAACAAATATACAGAATGTTAAAAACAACTATTCTCTCTTTCATTCTGATTATATGTGCATTGACTTCATAGGCCACTTCATACATACTTTAGTTATTGAAGGTTTCCTGCCATATAGTTTCCATTTAGCCACAGGATCTTTTCCTTGAGCACTGAAGACATCAACAATGGGTCCACCCTACACGAGCAATACAAAAAAGCTTTGAAAAGACTTTCCATTTTTTAAAGAAACGAACCACGGTGTTTAGTTCTCACAATACCTGATAATCGTTTCTGAACATGCTTCCAAACGTCTCAAGGGTTAAAATCTCGTTTTCTTCTTTTTGTGTCGTTTTCAAAAAGGTGAAAAATTACCAATAACAGCAGCAGCAGTATCCCAGTGACAAGCGGCACTGTTGACAGTTGTTTTCATAATGCTAGCTATCTAACAGACGAACGGAATGAAGTTAAATGATTTTAAAGTTAAATGATTTTAACTTTCCCTCAGCATAACGAAAAACAAGGTATAAACATGCCTTGTCGAGTATGTTCGTATTTTGTCAGTTGTAAACCCGCTTTATTAATTTAAAGTGGCAGTTTGTTAGCCCGTAAGCTAATAGCTGCAACCACAACGGCATGTCGTTTCTATGGCAACGGGACGCTGTCGTCTGTCTATTAGCTGCGGTCGCGTTTACAGTTTTTTATATAGCCTACAGAAACCATACAAGAAATATCTTATTCCTTACAAGTGTAGGCTATGATATTCACATTCATATAGTGTTGTATTATGGTTATTATCCAACTAAAATGGTATTTAAAAGCCTATTGTTCAACGGGGACTGTCAAAGAAATATCCCTATTAGAACTATCAGCTGTTTATCCAAATCCATTTCAAAATGTCCTTAATATGGGGTGTTTTGGGCTTTATGATGTTATTCTGTTGCTCCCCACCACCAGATGACAGAACCCAAAACATTACCATCACTGTTATATTTTCCGAAAGGCCTATATTGTCCATTAAAAACGATTCCCATTAAATTCATTATAAATCCTGGTATGGTTTCTATTTTTCCTTGTAGTTTCATGCCCTGTAAGATATTAAACTTTCACCATTTACCTTTGGGAAATGGAATACCAACAGAATATTAGTATTCATTGTGCAAACTTATCAAAATTATCTGGTGGGTTTTATCCACGGTAATTTGGAGACAGAAGCGTGTCCTGCGTTTGTATGTGACAAAGGTTTAACTGTGTCGAGCAGATGGTGAGTCTTTACATGCATTTCAATACTAATGATACAGCAAACTGCTCCCCAAATTGGATTTTGGAAGGTTTTTAATAAGTCTATTACTAAGCAATGTAAATGAAGGCCATTGTCACTGAAGGTCAAATATGTAATATGATGACAGCTTGGAATATACCTGAAAAGACACACTCAAACAATCAATAAGCTAACTACAAAGGCTGCCAGATCATAATGAATGCAAGCAATCTGTTGAATATTGAAAATAATAACCTCAGTTTTCTGTAATTCTCTATAGGTGATAGGTGACCACTGAGCTGTCATTCCATATACACGTGTGTAAATTAGGCCTATTTATGCAAATAGACATTTACATAACCGTGTGTCTTGATAAATTTGCTGAATTTATGTTTCTATTAATATGATATGCATATTGTAATTGGCAACGCTTTTTAATAGTATGCATAATTATTGTTCTTGTTGTTGTTTATATACAGTACAGGATATACACATAAATTGAACATTGCTAACCATAATTTAATTATCATTTGTTTAGTGTTTGTGTGTGTGTTTGTGTACCTGGCAAACCCCACGGTATGGGGACAAAATGTCCCCACAAAGATGGCAATATCCAAAATCCTTGTGAAACAAGCTTATAATCATACAGAATTAACTTTTTGAAAATCTAAAAGAGCAGAAGGTGTGTGAGATTGTTAGGTTTAGGGGTAGGGAATATGGTATGCAGTTTGTACAGTATAAAAACCCAATGGGATGTCCCTATAAAGCATGGAAACCCAACGTGTGTGCGTGTGTGTTTGTCTGTGTGTAGGTGCGTGTGTGCGTGTGTGTGTGTGTTCTCACTATTGCATGGTGTGTTCGGCAAACAATATTTTCTTAAAATTCTCAAAGATCACATGCCTTTTTAATAAATATGCACCTTTAGCATTCAATTAAATTATTTTCAAAGCAAACAGTTTCACTGAAACATTTCTACTATGCAAAAGTCTGACTGGTTGGTTTATTTTAATCACCGTATATTAATATCTACACTAGGAATGTAAAGGCCAATGCCTGGAGAGTGTTGAAGCTCAGAAACATTTACTCAGTAAAATGTTGATTTTATTACTCTGATGAAGCTTAACTGTTTCTGAAGTGAAATTGTTTTAATACTGGAAAACATTATCGGCTGTAATTTATTATCCTTTTATTTTCAAAAACACAGAAGATAAATGTGACAAAAAAAGATTTTAAGATAAGCATTCATAAGACAATTAATTTTATAAGCTCCCTGTAACAAGACCAGAATTATTTGTTAATTCATTTGTATTAAAGTGGCTATTGTCTTGGCTTTGTATTCACTTTCAAGCCATTAAGGTTCAGGTTGTTGTATCTGTATGAGATCATACACATACGCTAATTAGACTATTAAAGATTGTCTTTAAAAGTCCCAGCCAATGGCCTCAACAAACTTATACAATGTCGTGAGTTTCTTTGTGTGGCAGTAGCTTGTTTTTCTTTTTTTAGTAAACAAATTATAAGGAAAGTAATTGTGTTGTGAAACTATTTCAGATTGTCTGTCTCTTGATGGTGTTATATGGAGAGGAAGTTCTTCACTTCATGCAGTACGCATGTAAACAAGCTGCTAATAAACTGTAAATTATTCACTGACAGGCAATATGAGATTGGCCCAACAGGGAAAAAGTCCCTTTAAACAATTAATCTGTGTCTCAGTCTCTGACTGAGGTGTGAAATTCTGCACTAATGAAAAGATGGGAAAGTTATTTCAGTCAGTCTGCTCCCAATGACTATTTACCCACTAAGTGAAACATTTTAGTCATACTCGTACAGTATATTTGCATACTGTTTTTGCTTACAGATTTGTAATTGTTTTCAAATGATTGGTCTCCATATGCCTGCAACACTGTAGAAATTTTCCTCAGTACAGTCTTAATGTACAATGTGCACATGATCTGACGGCATATACTTCAATATTTGAAATGAATTTTGTATAGTCAAATTAAAAATTGTAATTGTACAAAACAAATCTGAAAAGTTACATAAATTTATTTTGAAATGGATGACTTAATGTAGAAAAGCAGACAAGAAAATAAACATTATATATGAGAGTGAAATTTATCTAAAAATGAGATGGAACTTCATGCAGAGTTTAATAGTTGCAAAAAAGAGATGTAGTCACTAGACAAGAGGAGCAAAGGACAAAGGAGCAAACAGGCAAGCTGCAACTAATCCAATACAATAAAAGCCAAACTATAACTGTAACCAAAATTCTTTAAAACAAAAGTATGACGTGGAAGGTTTATATACAGGATGTGATGAAAGTAAAAACAAATATTAAGTGCGCCTTATTATGGTCAGAACTCAGGTAAGTGCGCCCTCACATGGATGGGGCTGGAAACTGCTTCTTTCTGGACAGCATCCCTGTGTAATACCACAAAAAGCTACTGTTTAAATTGTCTTGGCTTACTTTGAATTCATTAGTCACAGCATAATTTCCACTGTTCATTTTGTGGTATTTATTAGTTTTAGTAAATTAAACATAATGCTAAAAATACATAATAATGAAATGAGTATGTTTTTAAAGTCACCATGAAATCAAACAGGAAAATTCTAAGTGTTTTACACAGTGTTGCAGTGATTATTATAAATGATTTATCCGTGCACACCATTATTTAAAAAATAATAATTTGCACTTGTAATCTTTAATCAAAAATATAAAGCTCCTGTCATCCTCTCAACAACAACTCTTCACCACATGACGTAAGCAACAAAAAAGAAGTAGGACTACTTACTGTCCAATGGACCAGGCATTTTTAGCCTTCGCCTCTTGACCCAACTTGCAGCAAACCAATAAAAAAGGGAAGGGCAAAATAAAGCCCCGCTCTACATTTTTTTCTAATTTCAGAAGCCGGTTCACTTGGATATACGTCACGATACGAAAAAATAAGTGAATCGCAACTTTCGTTTCGTGGTGACTATAACATTTCAAAGTCAAAACCCTGGCTGTCAATAGCTTAAAGTACAGGACATACCTAGAGATTATAATAAAAAGCACACAAACAATGTAATATGTTTCCATGTCACTAAATGTGAATACTTGTACTCTGCAAGTGTGGGAGTTTTGACAGTTGTTCAGCAAAAAACTGCGATAAAAGTGAGTCAGTCCTCGAGACTCAAGTAGTGCTAACTAATATTAATGAGATGTTCTTCTACATCACGTCTCCTCCGTTTCCTCAAGCATACACTGCTTCTCTTTAACAAAAACGACCCAGATATGTCTAGAGATGTTAAAGTGGTAAAGACAATCAAGATACTTCATCATTTTATTTGATGTGTGATTTGTGCAGATTGGTTTTCCTTTGTACTAAATTCAGACAGAAAAGGCTTTAATACCACAGCAGAAAGTGCACTGTGAAATCTATTAATTTATAAAAACCATAATCTTTCTCCCTCTTTAAATAAATATAAGTCTACTGGCAGGCCTACTGGGAAGGCAGCTTAACGTTTTGAAAATGTCAAAGGGTTGGCCGAGTGTAGTGAAAGGCCAAAAATACATTAGAAAGCTCTCTGACCAATCTGCCGTGACATACAATGTTAGAGGCCCTGCCACAAACTGCGACACATGTCATGGGCATCGTTGCCAACTGAGTGAGTAGGTGATATCTCAATGTTATGACAGAACTAGACACATGTCTGAAAGCACGTGCGAGGAAAGGGTTATGGAAAAGTGTTCTCCTATTCCTATGGAATTTCGTTTTAGACAAGCAGGGCGATGGGTAACGCAAATGTAAATAAATCAAACCCAACACATGATTTAGTAATTTAGCAGATGCTTTTATCCAAAGTGACTTACAGAGAGTTCAGGGAGCAATAAGCAATATGTCATACAGGAGCAATAATACAATAGGTGCTAATACAAATTACTAGTTTCAGCAAAAGCTAGACCACTACCTGTTAAGAGAAAGAGAGAGGGTTAGATGTTTTCTTAATTTTGGATTCAAAAGTTCACTTGTTTCTAATGACTTCCGATTCTCGATAGCCGTGAAATGTTACCATGGTGATGCCGTCTGAAGGAATATCCAATATGGCGGCGAAGCCCATTCACCTGAAACTTTCATAATAAGTGACACAACGTTTTTTCTAGGTCAAGAGTCCAATAGACAATGTTGACCAAGCATCTTAGAAGGAAAATAAGAAACTAAGAAGGAACTCTGGAGAAAAACAACGTCTGGAGCTAAAACTCTTACATTCTTGTCCGTAAGTTCCCAGAAGTCTACAAAAAAATGCTCAACGTACAATACAAACACAGAATAACACGTGTGTGTGTGATGACAGTGGCTTTGGCATTGTTTGAATTTTAAAGCTACGAAAACTGAAGTAACGTTAGCCATTTATTGTGCTTTCAAGTCATGTCGAATAATGCTGAATTCACGACACGTGCAATCTGCGACTTATTTGCGAGAGTATTAGAACATTGTTTTATATATATAGTTAACATTTTGTAGTTGTGCAAAGCAGTTCTTTGAAACTGGAGTGACAACCAGTTTGCTGTTGCAGTTTTGCAGCTTGGCCTTAGATAAGTAATAGCACAGGCTGTTTTTATTTTAAGCTCTGACCTATGATCAATGGTATCGAAGTGCATGAATGTGGTCTATCTAAAATATATTAAATTAATACGCAATGCTTCATGTAGGGGAGAGAACAGTACCATGAATTGCCTCCGAGTTAGCGCACTCTGACAAGCACAGAAATCAATAAACAGCTTCCACTTCAGTTTACAGTCATTAAGTATAGACACTCTTGTTTATTTCTGTCTTCTGAGATTTGTTCTTTTTCACATTTAATTTGCTGTACACATACAGTGAGAGCATTCAGTAATGTTTAATTTATGTTTCTGCATCTATTACAAATGGTCAGATTTGTATTTTTTTGTGGTTTGGAAAGAAAAACAAAAGAGAGAGTATTTTTTGGTTCACAATTTTTGTGGTCTATATAAAAATATTTCAACAAATAATAAAAGCCCAAACAAAACATATTCAAATTTTGATCTGTAAATACAAAGATTTAGAATGTCCTCCTCCTAAAATATCTCTTTTTGCAAGAGGAAAAGTAGAACTACAAGAATATTTCTCTGTGGTAATGTATTATTAAACAAGGTACATGAAACGCTCAACAGACACTATGAGACCATTTGAATTGCTCACGCAACAGTTCTTGGAAACATAGTAATGTGGTGAAAATACTTTTCAGAGACATCATACTGTCATTTGAGAAAATGGAACTGTATGTGTTACAAACGGTAATAGATAGGAATAGGGAAAGACACATTTTTTTCAGTCAACAAACTTCCCTATGTTGTCATCCATCTTATTTTACTTTCCTAGTTTTAAATCAATACGCACGCATGCTCTTGCCAAGAATGTATCGTAGAAATGGGGGACCAAATTAGAAATGTGAGAATAATTCACTGAATAACCAATATCGATTTATTAGATACTGTTCGATTATGTCTATGCTGAATTTAGAACATATAGAATATGTAATGTAAGTGTATCCACCATTACCAAAAAAGCTGGTTGTGATCCGTTGAGTAACCTACCCAAAGCACATAAATGTTGCAAGATATTGTTCTTTATTAATAGGCCACTAAATATGGGATTCATAGGTTCCCGAAATAGGACAAGGAAAGGTCACGGAAAAACCAATACGAGGATGAGGACATTAATCACAGATTTCTCAAGGAGAATTAAACTGACCTTTTGGCAGCCGGAAACACTGAAATTTCTGCTCGCTCGACAGTCGCGTGAAATGCGCTACGGTACAAAACACAGCTCTAACAAGGACATTAACGCTGGATTTTACTAAAAAATATTGTTATACAGTGTTTAAAGAGTGACATTGATTGACCTTAATTTGCACCATATTATCAGACCTGGATAGTCTGAAATTAGCAGTCAATGAAAATTGGTGTTCTTTGGAATAACGTGCACCTGTATAGTGTGTGTGTTGAGATGCAAATGTTTGTCCAAGTGTCTGTTAATTGTTTTTCAGAGCTTACACTTCTGACATGTTGAGCTATTGTGCCCACTAGAGACCAGGTTTCAACCTTTCCTCTGTGCTGTCATTCTTAAGTCATCAATAAAAAATGGCCAAATGGCCAAATTTCAAAACAAAACACAGGTTAGTGAAAAAAGTGTGAAAATGTTTTGAAAGTGAAATGGGATTTCAGAATGCTGGAGGCTTGTATCATATCTCTGCTCTCGTCCGACTTAAGCAGGCCGGCACGTCCGTCACTCTAATTCTCTTCTATACGGTTTTCCCTCCCACCAACTCTACCCATCTCGAGCAAGCTGTCGAATCTGTCTCTGGAACACTTTCTCTCTCTTGTAGCGATGACTAATCCCTCTGTTTGGAGCCTCAGGCTTTGCGACGGCTCCCGCTCACATACTGACCTTTTCCCGCTCCCCTGGATTACTGTACACTTTTAGATTACTGTACAAAACAGAAAAGTATGAGGGTGCCGACTGCTTGAGGACCTTTGGCTGTGCAGTTAATGAGTTCCATTTGTGTTTCTCCCAGCAAGTCGTGATGGAATATAGAGTTGAAAAAGCAGACAAAACATTTGTCAGGTGCTTCAGCTTTCTGAAGGTTTGGAAAGGGGGGGGGTGTTTAATTATTTACCTAAAAAAGCAAATGGACTTTTGAGAAAAAATATTTATGCGTTTGATTTAATACATTAATTTTATTTGCATCCAAAATGTAATTTTTTCCCTGGTCGTTTTTGTTTATTTAATTAAAGTAATTGTTCCGTCGGACCTAAAATCGACAATGAATTATTTATCTCCAAAAACATATTGGATTTTTGAGAAAAAAGATTTTGCGTTTTGGTTTTGATTTAGTTTTTTGCATTTTGGATTTTTATATTTGAATGTGATTTTTTCTGCCGTCAATTTTATAAAGTAAATGGGGACTGGTGCTGTCACACTTCAAAATGGCAAAAAAATCATGACAACGTTATAGCATTAGTCTTCTGAAACCATATAGGTTATGTAAAGCTTTTAGATGCTGTTATTGTCATTTGGAAGTTTGACCCAATAAGGAGAGGCAAAGCCTAACCCTAAACCCAACCCTTAAATCTGATTGGTTGAGAATGTTTTGGTCATACTTGATAAAATCACATCACACCAGGAAAAAGAGTATATTCAGATTTCTTTGAATATTTATTTGGGACAACATGGGATTTGGGACAACATCAGGATGGTCACGTTTAAAAAAAACTTTACATTTTAATAGGTTGAACCTTTTTAGTGCAATAGGAACTGTAGCCAACATGGTAATCCTTTACATTCAAAACCCCATAAAGTTCTTTTAGCCAACATTGTCTAAATCGGTTTCTAACAGGCATGCATCCTCCCTTCTGCCTTTCCCAGACAAGTGAAAGAACAACTCCCATTAAAAGCAGTCATTAGAACTTGCCTCTCTCTTAGATCATTTATCTCACAAGCATGCATGATGAATACACCAGCTCACAGGCATGATGCATGTTTCTGACCTCTGGAGAATTACATTATCAATTAGACTTATCGGCCGCAAGGCAGCTGTGTGCACTCCATTGCACTGCGAGCCATAGATCTCATGATTAACTCATCGGCAACTCTGAACATTCATCTGACGCACAATCGCTGACCTTCTTCTATATACCTCTGCGGCGGAACGCTATCGGATTCACAAACACTCATAATTCATGTTTTGTTGTTGTTTCACTGAGAGAAAATATAAGACAGAAATGAATTGCAGTCAATATTTTGTAGTATATAGATGTCACAATTCTCGCTGTAAAATCTTGGTCTTTATTTAATATTCCCTTTCATTAAGAGGTGGAGGTATTATGCATTTATCCGTAGTAATTTATTTATTTACGTGGATGTATATTGAATCTTCGCCCACACTGTTGTTTGAAGAGGATGTGAGTTGTAATCATTGTTTATGCAAGGTAAATTAAAGGCAACTTTAAATGGCATTTGAAGGCCACATTTGATTGTTCATGCAATTGCTACAAAATTGGGCTGGAGAAAAACATTTACACAGAGAGTATGTGCTGATATCTATTATAGGTTGTTCATCAATTGCCTGTGAGATTTGACAATAACAATGTTTTCTGAAAAGCATACAGTATTAATTTATCTTCCACGGTTGGTAATTATTTAGCTCTGTAAACATTTACTTTATATCTAAAGCATTTTCTAAGGCATGCAGCGCTTCAACAAGTAACCATTCTACACACTGGATTGTATACATTTCTTTTTAAAGGAATAGTTCATCCAAAAAGAAAATTCTGTGGTACGTGATGGTAGTATGGACACAAAACCAATGCAAGTCAATGGGTAGTTTTACACCCAAATTGTATTATTTGAACCATTGGATTGCATGTACTGTACTGTATTTGGATTTCTGTCCTGAAATTAATTCTGGTCTGTATAAATGTTGACGTTGCTGCAAGCCAAGCACAAATATATTATGTTGCCCTGCCCCGAAGAGATAAAAATGTGTGTAATTTTCCTCTTGCTGCCAGGCACAAGCGAATTGACGTTCAATAATAACTATGCCTAAAGTGGACTCATCCAAACATAGCTTCGGGGGGCAATTTTGCTCGAATTTTTGTGCAAAAGACAATTCTGGCATTGTCAAGTAGAATGCATTGTTTGATAAGATCGACTGCTTTTCCCTCATGCTGGTTCTCCATCTCACTTCTCGCTACAGTGAACTCGACTCACTCAACCGAATCGCTATGACACCATCACACTTTTTCTGTTGAGAAAGCATAATTCTGGTGTCGCTCCTGATTTCTTTTTTTTAACGCCCGTTTGCTGTTACATAGCAGCATTAGTCTTAATGTTTCTCATTTAGAAGCAATTTTTGGTGCCGTCGTACTTGTATCCCTATTTAGCTTGGCACTGATTTCATATATAACCAAATTTTAAGGCTGTTGGAAATAGAACTGAGAATTGTATTTAATCTCCTGAGCAATGAAAAAGCAACCTTTTGCTGAGGGAAGTTATAGGTTTTTTAATACATGTAAATAGACTTTAGAATAACATGCACTGATAAATCACAATAAAACCAGGAGTATAAATCAAAGGCACTTTTTTTTGGTTTCACTTTGACTTTATGGATTCTTGTGAAGCAAACTGTGAGAACAGGCCATTGGGTGATCTTCATGTCATGCTGTCCTCTCATAGAGCCGTCTCATACATAGACATGCTCGCGTTCCGTCTCTTCATATCTTGGCATGCGTGATATTTGTTCATCAGCATGCATAATTACCCATCACAATCTGTCATGCCAGATTTTGTGCGAAGTCGACTAATTAAGTGCAGATTGATAACAAGCCTTCGGTTTTTATTAAGCGGCCCAGTGAGAGGTGTGGGGTCAGCCGGGACTCTTCCCCGACTTGGATTGATACCGTATTCTGACTTTGGTGGGAATCAGACTTGTTAAAAAGCCCCTGAGAGGTTTTTTTAAGATTTCTATCAAAAATCATAATCTGTAGTGAACTGAATCACAAAGAACGGTAGGGTGTGAAACTCAATGCCGTGCCACGGCTGATTTTCTATTATGCGTTCATTTGCTATTTGCTTTTTTGCAATTACGATTTCAATGAAAAGGCCTCTTGATGGTAGTTATCGGGACTATTGCGGATAATGACAGCCCCATTCTGCTTAATTGATTTCATTTCGGCAGAGGTACTTGTGTTTAGCACTGCAGCCTTAATGTGTGTAGATATTTCCATTAAATCATTAAACTTGTAAGAAACAGTCTGCCTAGAACATTATTGTATGTGCACCAGTGTTGGATTCAGTTTATTTCCTTCACATTCTCAGGTACGATGTTAGTAACCTAAAGTATAGTTTTGTTTTTACACGTGAAGTATGATAGTGTTTGTGCATGTGTGACGTACTGTACATGTCGTCATTTGTAAATGAAGGTCAATTGAAGTTTTCATACTTTAAGTTTGCAAGTTTATATAGACCACTTCGCAAAAAATAAACTCTGGTCTTCCGGTTTTTTTTTGTTTTTTTTTTAATCTTACATATATAATAAAATAGTAAATATGTTTGTTTTACATTTTGGTTATAAATGTTCTGTTGGTTGTATTTTGTTCAATAGTTTGTGCAGTGTTAAACTTTGTGCAGTGGACCATTATTGTTGACGTTTTCCAAAGTGGTCTATACTTTGCATACTTGTGACAGTACGCACACTAGCATAAACACTTACTTAATTACAGTTAAGTCCAGATCTTCTTGAGAACTGTGTTGTTTGGTTACTTCTTTTGGTTGTCACACATTATAGCTGTTGCATCATTAAAAGTTTTAGTTTCTAGTATACGACTCTGCGTTCAGAATCACACCTTTACTTGTTTCAGACTGTTGTCTCGCACTGGTTCCTCCTTTGTGTTTTATGTTTTTCTTGTGGATTTGAAGTAATAAACAATAAGAAAACTACATTATACACATTATTAATTAACAATGGTGTGACAAGGAAGTTATAAAAAGCCTGCAAATGAATTCCATTCGTAAACGTGTGCATTTGTTTTATTTCACTACGGTAAAGACTGCAAATCAAATGCATACACGGAATATATTATTCAAATCTATTTAAATGAAGGCAGAGTATTCAAATGGCAATAGAAACGGGCAGGTAACTCAGTCTGCATTATGCAGTAAAGTATGGCCTGTTGTTGCTGCGGTTCCTGAGAAAAAAATCACATACTGTGTTTGTAAATATTTAAACATGTAGTCCTATAATGTTCTGCATTCGAGTACATGTGCACTGTATTTGATTCAGTGACTCATTTAGAGTGTATAGAAATTAAGAAAAAATGTCTTTGGCTTGTAAATAAGAGATGTTGAATGCTCTCTCATTTGTATAGGAAGTGGCTTTGGATAAAAGTGTCTGCTGAATAAATAAAGGTAAAGCCAATGGGTCTAATACTAGGAGACCTGGAGTTGTTAGTTATATTTTGTATCAACTTTGTTTAAAATGTTTCGCCTAAAAAAATGCCATACAATGTCCAGCAAAGCTCCTCACACAATTTGGTCTTGACTACGATTGGGTTTTACATCTTTAAAAGTTTAAAATCTGAGCAGAAGAGTTAAAGGGATAGTTCACCCAAAAGTGCAAATTCTGTCATTATTTACCCTCAAACCTTTATGACTTTCTTTCTTCTGTAGAACACCAAAGAAGATATTTTTAATAATGTTAGTAACCAAACAGCACTGGCACCCTTTCACATCTGTTGTATGGACACAAAACCAATGCAAGCGAAAGACCCCATTTGATAACCATTTCTTCTTATTGCTATCTACGAGAAATATCTGAAATGTAAAGAAAATATCGTATTTTTGACCATATCAATGCATATGGCATACCGACAAACCCGATTTCTTTTATCTTGAAGTTGTTGAATGATGCGTGCATGAGAGACATCAAGGAACCCATTACTGCTGAAGGACAGCCGAGCAGCCCTGTTAAGCACACATGACCTACATGGGACTCCGCCACCGTCCACATGCAGATAAATCAATTGATCACACTGTTCCATGGATAGCGGAGACCTCGGGGAATTGGGCATCATCGGTACCGGGAAGGCAGTAGGGAAAAAAGAGGAAAGAATGGAACAAACAAGATTAATAATAGCTTGATGCTTGAAACCCCTTTGGGGGATGAGTGCTAAGTGTTGTTGACAAAATGCAGGGTTGTAAGGCACAGATGAATAGGCTTCAGTAGCTGACACCATAGGGAGGGTTGCATTGTTGTAGTAATAGAAAAGCAGCCAGTGAAGCACCTGTCTGAGAATGGCCAACGTATGCAAATCCGATGCTCGAAACCCTCTCAAATATGCACTCGCCTATAAGGTTGGCACAGGGAGCCAATCCTAACGCTGCATTTTGGTCCTTAAAAGACTCGTTGCTAGGAGCAACGGAGGTACTTTGAATACTGTATGTTGATGTAATGCAACAGGTGAAGATTTGCGAATGTAGCAAATGCAGGTGAACTTGTAAAAAAAATGTTTTTATTTCTCCTAGACATGTTCGTGATTAAAAGGAGAACAAATGGAGCTTTTGCTTTAATTTGTCCTAAGAAAACCTGAAAATTCACAATGTCTCCATTTGAATTTCAGAAAAGATAATAACAAACTGAGCTCTGCTTTGCCAAGTCTGCACTCAAAAGTCAATATTATTGAAGATTTGAGCTCTAACATTTCTCATCAATTCTTCTCAAATTATTTTACCTTTAAAATCTGTTAATTTTACAGCTTTGTACACTTCATGGATTCTAACAATTGTCTCATGTGTTCCTATGTTTGTTCTCCTGAGCAATTTGAGAAGAAACATATGAAGTAAATACTTAAAACTCTAAAACTCTTAAAAAAAGAGCAAGAAACAAAGGAATCACGTCGTCACATTCGTTCGCGCTTTCATTTGACTTTTGTCTTGTCTTTTAAATTAACCGCAGCATTTTCGCCCATGGGCGAATTTTAACCAACCATGGCTAAACACAAGGGAAGACGCGTCTCACCACCAGCAGACATTTATTCAAGAAAAACACACATTAACTGACTAAAAGTGATTGGAGCGTGACCACCGCTCCTCCCGGCCCGCCTCCTTAAGGCATGGCCTTAATTGGATTTTATGAGCTTTGCCTTCAGGCTCTCAAACGTCCCATCAGTCCATTTGAGATGATGTAGAATGTTAAACTGTAAAGTAGCATTCAAGTGGGCCAGTTACATCAGTCAACATCCAATAATACATTTTCACACCACGGCAATGGCGCTGTTCTAATTAAATCTGAAAATGGGTCCTGCGACTGACCCGGTGCATTCTGGGACCGCTTTTGTATACCGTAGATTTTGTTTTGTTGAGCAGAACGTAAGAGCCTGGTGGGCGCCAAATGTTTTTTGACCTCGGTTACCTTCTGCTTCAGCCAGCTGCTGCGACGGGTGGGATGCCAGGGAGGCAATGTTTTGGTCCAACTGACCTCTGATCTGTTGAGGGAAAACCTGTTTTTAATGATGCTCAGAATAAACTCTTATATGGCTTCACACATATTCATATGGCTGCCTGTGTTCTCGTTGGGGATGTTTCATGGCAGACCTGCTGCTGAGAAAGTGTAGTGTTTATAAAGTGACATTTTGAACCACAAATTCAATCTCACGGAGCTCCAGGGAACAGCATGTTCATGGTCTATTATTTTCATCTCTGCCTTATCACTTTCCAATATGTGATATATAGGTCAGAATGTTTACTGCTGGCAAATAAGTGCCAGAAATATAATGGATGATCTCATTATGTCAGTCATTCGCTTTATTTCTGAGCGGCAAGTGCGACTCACTTAACACAAGATTTATTTTCTCAATGTTTTGTTTGCTCATAACGTTCGCTTCGGAAAACATTCAAATGTTTCCTTGCAATTTATCTGCACGTAAGAAGATAATACTTCTAAATCGGAGACGGAACAGGATCGTGTAAGGACAGATCAGCAGCGTATGAACGTTTTCAAAAGAATAAACCTAATCAGCTCGGCTTATGAATATTAATTAGGTAATGTGATTGATTTGCTGAAAGGCAGGTAAGTGGGCGTTTGCCATTGCAGGCTTACGGTTTGCGTTCAGTCCACCGGTGATGCAACCGGGTTTTGTATTTGGATCTAAAAAACAAAACTCTTGAAATATAAAGATTATTTCCATAAAAGGTGTGTGTGTGTTTTTTAGAAGCATGGTTGCTATGCTGAAAAATATTATGATTCATTTCAGACTTCATTTACTCACCCTCGAGTTGTTCCAAATCTGCATAAATGTCACACAGAGAAAGATATATGGAAGAATGCTTGGAACCAAAAAGTTCTTGGCCACCATTTACCACCATAATAGGAACAATTACAATGGTAGTCAAAAGTGCCCGAGAACTGTTTGCTTTCCTTTATTCTTCCAAATATCTTCCGTTATGTTCATCAGAACAAAGAAATGTATAAGATTTGGAACAACTCGAGGTGAGTAAATGAAGACAGAATTTTCATTTTTGGGTGAACTTTTCCTTTAACTACAATTGTTCGGATTTAAATCAGTTTGGCAAACCAAGAAAACATAAAACTACAGTGCAATGTTTTAAAATGCTTAATTTTAGAATGATCTGTGAATAACTGACAGTTACGGGCTGGTTTAAGAGTAGCTCAAGCTGCATTTTGACCGCTTCTCTTCAAGACTTATCATACAGTCTGTTCGACGCTGTCCATGGATCGCAGCTGTATGCAGTAATGACAAGCCAGGTTGCTGTTGTGATAGGCTGAATTCCGAGACCCAAACTGGACAATTCGTATGTTTTCAGTTATTGGTTTGAAGCGATACATGCAAACAAGCCATTCATTTCTAAATTAATGAAATATTGTGATGTTTCTTACGCCAGAACACTAATAAAAGTACTTGGTTTGAGATGTGTGAATGCAGGATCAAGAACCCTTATTTGTTTTCAGGAATCATTTCACACTCTAATTACTTCAATGGTGACCCATATGCAGCCTTTGGATTTCTTCAGCAAAGCATTTGATCGGCTTTAACACAAAGCTCTCACGGCTCACGGTCATTCTGATAATGAGAGCTCTTTTTCTGTTGTACACAAGAGCAAAAAAAAAAACCCACACCATACGCACTGATAAACTCTGAGTCATACAGTACTGTTGTTTTCAGACAAACAGTCATGATTCCACATGAAAACGCACATCATTTTCTTTAGCCTTCACCAGCATAGTATGAGATAAATTTAAGTTTTTGGTATTTGTAGAAATAATGTTTGCTTTCAAATGATAAAAATGAATGTTTTATGACATTGTCGAAAAAACTGTTTTAAAAGAACGTTTAATACATATTTTTATTCATGCTTTTTGGAATCAGAATTTATGTTGAGGTTGGGTAATACTCCTAGTCTCCTATGATTTATAAAAAGGTAACTAAGATTCAAGAAGCCATTAAATGTTCTTTCAAAGATCAATGATCTGTCATGGCAGCAGTTTTTTTGTTATATTATTTGTAACATTATATTGTGCACAACAAGAAACCTGCCACTGAGTAAAGACAATTTTTTTTCTTCTATGGTTTAAATGTGACCCAAGCGTATTGTTATCTTACAGCAGTAATTCTAGCATGTAAATAAGTGGTACTAAGTGGTTAACAACGAAGCAACTGTTGAACCTCACACTTGGATTCATTCTAATTTTTTAAGCGTATTTTGGGAATAATTCCAAAGTGGGAAAAGTGGTCCGTTCATTACCCTGCTTAATGTGGTGGATATCGGAAAAGACATAACTATAATTCATCAGCACACCTGTTTTAATGAGCGCCTTATCCTGAACAGTTATTTTTACATCAAAGACATTGTTCTTTGACCCATTTTAAAACGGTAGTTCTTTGCGAAGCTTGTTAAAGTCATTTATACTCAGCATGTTAATATGACCACTGGGAAAAGCAACCTTTCTTTGCACAAATACCAGTTACAATTCTAGAAGTAACAGATTTAGACAGTATGTCATAATATTGCACATTCATGCGCAATATAGTTCATTAAGAGATGAAACATATGGCCTGTTATCAACATAGACAAGCCTGAAATGTAAAGACTTTAAATAGCTCATAAAAATGTATTTTGATTGGATAATCATATCATAATCTACACTCCAATGTTGGCAAGACAGAACTTGAGAAAATGTCAGAAAACATATAGATTATAGGAACATATATTATTAATAGGAATATTTGGAGAATATCGATTATATATAGGGATATAGATCAAGAGCTGTAAGGACTAATTTACTTTTATTATGGTACTTTTGCTGGTCATTTTTGTCTTTTTTGGAGGCTCATGGGTGGAGCTTGTTATAAATTGGCACCATGGTCATAATGCATTGACACATTCGACAGCATAACACGAAAGATCCTTTTCTTGGAGGTTATGCTGCTGTATTTCTTATGAGTAAAGCTCTGTCTGCTCTTTTCTGTATGACAACCTCATAATTGTCAGACAGACTTGGGGAAGAACAAATATCTCATCTCCGAGTGCTAACTGTGAAAACGGACAGCAGAGCAAACACTCCCACGTAGCTGCCGTGCCTGTGCATAACGGTGATGATGATAGACTGTCTCTTTGTTATTTTAAGAATTGTCTAATTACACACATAAAATCGTATGCATTTCTTTCTATTCATCTCTTTAATTTTAACTACATTATCATGCTGTGAGCTGCATTTAAAAGGCTTTTAATCTATATGCAGTTATTACTCAAACTAACAACTCGTGACTTGTTTGAGTATTAAAGAAAGATGTCACATTCATATGTCCCCAATTAACTTGGATTTCTATATAATCCATGCAATTAATTCCGCCCCGTATTAGAGATGCCTGCCAGTCAAAATGTTACCTGTAGACAGACATTAACATGTATGGACTCATTGTTACATTCCACGGCTGTGTAATATGTCCTCAAGCTATAGCTTTGGTCGTTCATAAGCTTAGCAGTGAAAACAAGACACCAATTATATCTCATTGGCTCTCTATGGGCGAAGATTTCTGTTATTCATATCCTTGAAAATAAATTGGTTCTTTCTAATCCTGGTATGACCATTAAAATCCATCACTTAGAGCGGTCGTCTGCACATATTTTAAGGAATTTCAAATTACAAGTAAGATGGTGCCATACTTAATGCTCATAAATTCAAACAGGCGAGACTATAGATCACTTCTCGGCGTGGCTGATGGTACATCTCCTCCCTATGCACTCCATTATCGGCGCCCGAACCGCACATCGCTCGACCTCTTCACTAGCCCACTGCCACATCTCTTTCTCTCATTTTTCTCATTTTTATATTTTTCCTCTTGCTTTATTATGTTTGCTGACAAAGCCATATTGTCACTAGAGTTTTTGATTCCTAAACTTTTTCTGACCCTGTAGCTTTCAAGCTACATCCATCTACAAACTCACCATAGTCTTTTTATATGTTTTGACATAGTGTGCTGCGATTTTGTAACTGGTCCGACTTATAGACGGTTTCCGCAGCAACAATGTCCCAAACTTAAATTCTGGTAGACCTCGGTAAAGATTCAATAACTGTTCCATAGTTTTAATTTAATTTAATACAATTAACATACAACAAAGATATTCATATTAATGTAAATTAAATATAACTTTGGGCCAGGCGGGTGCATCCGATGAAACTGTTTACAGTTTTCTTCTAGTATATCTTCAAAATACTTTCATGGAATGTTTAAAAAGTTGCGAGATTGCATCTTACCTTCGTCTTATGGTCTGTATTTCGCAAAACAATAATGTAGCAACATCCTAGTAACCTTTTAAACCCTTAAAAATGACACATATTAACCACCCAGGCCAGCTGCCCAGCACACTTGCTTGAATCTGCTCAAGTGTTTAAATTACACAGAGCATGAATGAATAACCTTCAGAATTCAAGGCTTTTAAGCGTTTACATCACCAACCTTCAGACATCAACGTTTATTTTGACAAACTTTCTCTTTATTGTTTAAATAATCCAGTTTAAGCGTGTTATGCAAGGAAAAAGTCAAGCAGAGGAACCAATAGATATAATGCATTTCAATGCATTTTGACTTAAACAAACTGCAGCTGTACTCGGCGAGGGTTGTGCAACTTCTGCTGACCTAAACTTTGGGCAGCAATCAGTCTTGTCCACTTAAGGGAATTAGTTTTCAATTAAGTGTTGCCACCTCACATGAATGACTCTGTGTAATTAAGAATGATGATGTAATCTTGAAAAGCAATTTTACTGGCGAATAACTCTGAATGCCATCAATCAGTATCAGAACGGGAAAAGATGCCCAATGAAATGACCATGTTGAAAAAAGGCAAATGGAGTTTTAACCAAGTTCTTAAAGGTTGCTGGGGGATTTGTTACCAAGAAATATAGACTGAAACAAGTGACTCAAGAAGGGAAAAGCACAATCATGTGTTATAACGATCTGCAATCTGTAACGTTTTGGTTAAAAATAAACAAAAATTAGGCAAATGTGTAAAAATCTGTGTAACTTATCACACGGTAAGCTTATAATATGTTTCAAACATCAGTTTTATGTTTTAATCAGAGATGGATGTCTTATATCTTGTAAAGTTCAAAGGTCAGTGGTTTTTTTTATAATATGTATATTATATTTGATATTCATTTTATGGTACGGTTCAACTAAAGCACCACACAAACTTTGTCAAATCAAAGAAGCTAATTCTAATATTTTTTAATATATACGTGTTTATACTTTTATGTACCAGTGAAATTTCTATATGCATTGTAAGAAATTGCACATACTGTATTAAGGCAATTCAATCAAACGTCTGGGACACCTCATACATGTTTTGATGATTAAAATGCGCTTACAGAAGCAGAATCGCTGGCACCTTCAGGGTAAGCAAAGGTTCCAATTAAGGCATGTTCATAAATCATTACAGCGTGCTGTGTCAGCATATCACAAACTTCAGAGAAGACATTGAGCTTAGAATTAGATTAGCAAGAGCTGGTGACAGAGGAACAAGGACATTTCAAAAAGCTTTGAGAAGGTTACATACAGAGGTCCAAGGTTCAGAATCCAGCTGACATACTGCATAGCTGCTCACTTCCATAACGTTTCCCAGAATTCTGTGCATGGCTTCCTGCTCAGATACAAGAGACGTATAATCACAATTCTGAAAACACATAGAGTAACTAGCTTAAACAAACAATAAAGAAAACAAGAAATGTGTTTGTGAGAATTTATACCTAAAAATAAACTACCATGCAAAGGACTTTTAAAAACATTTTATTTCATCATTTTCTCACTCTCATGTCATTCCAAATCTGTATGACTTTCTTGTTATTGCAGAACACAAACCCGGAGAACGTTGGTAGCCACACTACTTTGGCCACCGTTGACTTCCATTTGGACACAAAACTGCTGAGACATTTCTCAAAGTATTTTCTTTTGTGTTCCACAGAAGAGTCATCAGGTTTTGAATGACACAAGGGTGAATAGACTGTGACATTTTGTATTTTAAGGGATAAACTATTACTCTAAGGTTAGAGTAATAGTTTACCCCTAAAAATTAAAATTGTAAACTTGCACACTATATCCAAAGATTTGAAAATCTTAAATATATGATATAACAACAACTCCATGACGCTTGTAGCAACCACAAAGTCACACATGCAGTAGCATCATGCCAGCAATTTCAGCAACGGGCCACATTATTTTCCTAAAATGTGAACAATTTAATATATCTATTATTAATATTTCAACATTTCACACTGAAAATTATACTGCATTAGTGGTGCGTCTGACTTTTGTACAAAAATGAGCAGCCAGACAAATAAAATGTAACAATCCATTAAATATTAAAATAGCTTTTGTGATTGTATAGACCTCCCTCTTGATTTCGTTCAATTGGTTGGACATGAATACAAGAAAGATGTGATTAACAAACCGTGACATACAAAGATAAAGTGGCTCTTGTTCAAACAGAAAGCCGACTGTCAAATGTAATTGAGGGTCTGGCAGAAATTAGATGATTAAAAGATGGGGGTAGAGAGGAAGTGCTTTTCCTTCGCTGTAAAGCTAGAAGGAAGCGTAGCTGTTTTTCTTTTCCAGTGCTTGCCTTCTCGCTTCATACCTCATTTATCGATGCCTGAAGTTTAGCGGGATGCTTTACGACAAAAGTACAAGATCAGATCAGAAGTAAACCTTCTACTTGCATTGCATCAAAAAAAGAAGGGGCAAGTTTCAATATCTTATTAATGACAGGATAATCTTATTGCGTTCCAACAGAAGTATTAAAACGCTACATGTTATGATTCATATTTAACCATGAGGTGCTGATACAAAAAGTTTGACTTTTTCTGTTAAGCTCAGGTTAAAGGAGAGGAAACGTGGCTGCAAAACTTAGCGTGATCTGGTTTCTGTGATTTATCGTCTGCTCTTCTCCTGCGTTAATACAATACACCACAATTCGCTAATCAATTGATTCAGGAAAGACAAACACCATCCATTATAATTATAAGCATATTGAAGAACTGCCATGGCTAATGTTCAGAGATGAACAGTTTGTCTTGAAATGTGTTGGCTCGCAATAAATCCCATCAGAACAGGTGGTGCTTTCTTTCCAAGTGCCGGAGAGTTTAATAAAGTAGAATAAAATAGATTATACTGTGGGTAGAAAATGGCCATTACTTAAGAGTTGGGTACTGCATGAGGCCAAAAAGCTTGTTTAACTGATACTTTAATATACAGTGCTGGATATTGTTAAAGCAAAACTCTATTTTAAAAGTAGTGGTATCATACCAAACATCTTTTGGAGATTGTTATTGTTCAGAGGTTGTGCTTTCATGAGTCTTAAAGTTGCTTAGGAGAAATAGAAACAAATGATCATTTCAGATTTATTATAGTTTTATAAATATAACAAAATTGCTTTTATTTTTAGATTTTTAGTTTTTATGTTAATTTTAGTCAATTTTGTATAAATTTTGTTATATGCTTTTGTTATTGTATTAATTATTTATTAATAATTTATGTTCCTATAAGATTAATATTATAACATCATTTTTATTATAATGTTAGTGCCTGAAACTTATTTCAGTTAGGCAACATTTCAATTTTAAGTTAACGTTTTTCCAATAATTATAAGGCCAATATTTGATTTGAGTTTAATAAACAGAAACATTTTCAAGCTTTTAATTTTAGTAAACTAAAATAACCTTGAATTTTGACTTTTGATTGCAAACTTGTTTAGTTTGAACTGAGACAGCTCAGTTTGTGACATTGTTGAGATCACTTCGTAAACTGTATGAACACATTTGGAAGATTTTTGGTATTAAATATAGGTATTAAATATATATATTATAAACCATTGAGTTAAGAGATTTACTTATGGGTACCAATGATCTGTAAGCTCATGTCAGGGGGGGTCTCAGAATAGTTTTTAAGTTCACAAAGACATAAACATGAGGACTTTATATTTAATTTGCTTAATAAAAAACACTGATGTTATATGGGTCTATAAAAAGTTATTTTAGATTTGCATTTTTGCATAAGAAAGCATCACAGGTTTTCCTGGCAAATGTGGGTAAAATCACTGGTGAGTGATGATCTTATTTTGGCTCTTATTCTTAGCTCTGCTTGAGGTGTTAATTGTTTTTTAGTGCTCCCCTTTTCTATTGGGAAATGCAAGAACAACATTCATTATTCATTTTCTCAAGTGCAGTCATAAACAAATATAGATTGCGCATTAACAATGCATACATGCCATTGTCCTAGATTGCAAATTCATAAACGTCTTTCTCAAATTAATGTTTGGTAAAAACAGCATTCTGTGTTGAAAGTTTGACAACCCTGTTGGCTCGGTCAGGGTGACATTGGCATCAATCTCCAGGCAGGTGTACCAATCATTTCAGCTTAAAACAGTGATAAAGTGGAAAGGCTGGCCAAAATGGAAGAAATTTGCAGATACAAGTTTCATTTCACTCGAGCAAATCACATCACATGGTCGTCGACTCTAAATCACTGAATTATTGGTCTTTCATAAAAGCAAGATTATATTCTAGTGAATCTAGTCAAACCTGGGGCAGATCTTACAAACTGATGTTAGCCGTGATTTGAAAAAATAGACTACCGCACCAGGCCCTTTTGATAACATTCTGACCTAATTAAAATTTTCCACTCGTACCCATATAATACGAGTGATTGAATTATTTATTCACTCATTTCGGCCAATTGATCTGAACATTAATAAGCAAAATTAACTTGTCATGGTGCGCAGCTTTTTGGAAGAATAGTTAAATAATACAAAATAAACTGCCACATTGTGGACATTCGGCGAGGGAGAGCTTTAAGAGTTGTGGCCGAAGTCTTGTAGCCATATATCGAAGGTTCATATGCTATTAAACTGATTTATAGCAGAACTATATTGTAAAGCCTCTGATTCTTGAACATGGGCCATTCTTTAACACAGAGTGGGAGCTCCAGCTTGCAAATTGTGCAAATGTAACTGTATTTCACTATATTTATGGCTCCATTTACATGCCTATTGATTTATACATTTGTGTATCGCACGTGCGCAGCATTTTCGAGTTCATAAAATTGAATCAGCTCAGCATATTTGATCGCGTATTTAAGAGGCATTTCCTTTATGCGGGCGTTCGGTCATGTTTGGCAGTTTAACGAAAACGTGCTTAGATGTTGCCGCGAACAGGAGCAACCCCAGTGGGCCCATTTGGCAGACCTGATATATCGGAATCTCAATGCTGAGTGTCCGTTCAGAGGACAGTAAAGGGACTTTTCTGGAAGCTTACCGCCTTTCGGCTTTTAGCTGCCTGCCACCATCAGCATAATTAGGTTGAGCGGCAGCATTTGACCCTTCCGTTCTCATGTCCTTGGGAGAACTGATGGTTACAGATATTGACAAACAGAAAGATTGCTCTGGGGGCGGTGAGGGCCGAGAAGAGAGAGGAAAGGGTGTTTGGGGGAGATGACACTGACAGAGCTTATAGATTCATTGACGGCCCTATGTTCTGGAAGAACTTTGATCTTTTAGCACAAGCTAAAATTGTTAGCAAAGCTTTTGGTGTGTAGAATCGAATAATCATACGGTGGCTGAAACAGTTTCAAAGCACCAACCTGATCTCACGGGAATTCGTAACGATTTTACGAGGTGGCTAATTCGTATGAATTTGTACATGGTGAATCGTACAAAAAAAAAAGATTTCTAGAACAACGCAATTCTGAAGCCCCACCCCTAACCCCGCCCCTAAACCTAATGTCACTGGCGCGAAAGCAAATCGTACATAAATGTATGACTGAGATCGTACGAATTAGCCAAAATTAGCCGCATCTTAAAATAGTTACGTTTTTGCTGTGAGATTGTGTTGAAGGCACTTTAACGTATGTTATTTACGTATCTGAAAGGTACACACTTTTACACTTTGGTCGCAATAGATACGCTGAAGTATTTGGACACTTTCTGCTTGTCAAACAGAGTGGAATATTTAAAAAAATAGGTCACCCAAAAATGAATATTCTGTAAAAATGATTTGCTTACCCTAAAGGGGATCCAAAGCTGTATAAAGTTTTTGTACAATGGTAGTCCCCCAGAATTGTTTGGTCACAAACATCCAAATATATTTCTTTGTGTTCAGCAAACCAACACAATGTATACAAGTTTGAAACGACTTGAGGGTGAATAAATGATGACTGAATTTTTATTTTTGAGTCAACTGCCTTTAAAGTTTTAAACTACACCTGTGGTTATTCTGCAAGGGCGCTTCTGTGGTCTTGAGAAGTACTGACTTCATACATCAACAGAAAGACCTTGGGATAAATTGGCTGAAATAACTTTAAAATAGCCAAGAAAAGTCGGTTATGACTGAATGTTTGCATCATGTGTTAGACAGTGTCACTCGGTTTGAAATCATAACTTTGATGCAATTACATTCAGTCATAATACAATTTTGCTTAAGTAACTAAATGCTTTTCGGTTTTGTGCAGTTGCGTTTTTAGGAGCTTTATAGTGGGAGACAAATCATCCACAGAACCCTCGTAAATGCCAGAACAGCTAATAGCAGTGTTCAATACATATGCAGGGTGACAAACATTACCTAATCTGACACACTATATAAAGCACTTAGAAAACAAACATATATTATTCCACAATATATAAATGTTCAATTTTAAAGCTTTTAAAAAATGTTAAGCTTTTCCCCCTCTTTCTTTCTCCTCAGGTCAGTCTGATTTCCCAGCTTTGACTCCAGCGTTAAGCCTACACATCGATACCTCCTAAATGTTTAACCCGCGCTGCCTGAGGCTATTGGCACACCGAAGCAGAAATGTAAAACAGACCTAGAACTGCAGTGGCACAGCAGATTTTTGCTGAAATTTAAATTCCCTAATCCCAAAATGGCCTAATTACGGGCTATGGCGTGTGAAACGAGAAAATGCTCCTATTCTTATCTTTCACTTCTGTTGACAAGCCTCCTCAGGTTAGTCTCTGGTTGTCTTGGGCTGCGGATGTGATTCTGATAAGCAGATTTTCCTGCGGGTTGAATTTGCTGGTGTGATGATATAACATGTTGAAATTGCATATACATGCAAATAGGGGTATTTATAATATAAACTGATATGTGTCTCAAACCACCCAAGACCGCAGGTATGTGTTTTGGCTCTCATACTGTATCTCATTCTCCACAAACAGGCTGCATTTTTATGCAGCCGTTCAGAACCTGTAGACGTTTTCATGCGCGACCTCTTTACTGAGTTCACAAATAACATATGCCAAACCATAGTGACAAAACATCCAATTTGCATAATATCATTTTTGGAGTCAAGGCAGATTGATTGCCAAGATACATTCAGATACGTCTTTAATAAGGGATTCAGGTCTGTTTTTGATTTGTATCAGGCCGATGATAATTCCGGGGGAAAGGGAAAAATGAGCTGCCCCCCACTGGTTTCAGGATCATTCGAACATCATTAAGAATTTTCTAATGTGCCTTCCTTTAGTGTGACTTCAGCCATTCCCAATTGTAAAATGACCTTAGTGACGAACATCTGCGCTGTTTTTCATAAAAAGCACGTCTTCAAAGGATTCGCTCATCTTTTTAAACCTTTTTTAGTTATTTGTTGTATATATATTTTTTTGTATATCTTTCGTTTTATGCCTTTTTAGTTCTCCAGCTCATTTCTGTATGTGGTTTTCTTGGTCTGATATCTTTTGGTTATGCTGAAACAAAAACCTTTTTTTCAAAAAATGCCACAAGGCATCATTGCAGGGACCTTGATATTTTAGCACTTGACCTCAGTCTTTAAACTTTTACGAACACCACCAAATCACATAAAGTTCTCTTATATATGTTCTCTATGTTCTCTTATATATTTTCACCGTGCGCTCCGTATACCATAAACTACACTCCGGGAAGATCTATCAAAGCTGTGAATTACGACTACTGAGACTTACAATGCACCGGGATGTGCAGATTCAGTGAATTCCACAATAATACGTATCGTCGTTTGCCTGAATAAATGCTACATAATTTGCCATATTATACAGCAACTGTCAGCATGAAAAGAGAGCATAAAGAACCGCTTTGTATAAAGGACAAGGTGTGTTTATGTGAAAAAATGAGAATTCTTCCTTTTTGCAGGGGTCACCAGAGAGAGCTCCAGAAGTCTAGGCAGATGGCTCGCACCCTACACGCTCAAAACACTGTGACAATCCCCAACAGCTCCTCTGAGGAAAGGGTAATTAAATACAGAATTTAATCAGATTCTTCAAATTAAAGTCCAGCTGGGCAGCTCTCCCATGCACCCTGCTGTTTTCTGTCCTGTAGCCTCTTCTGTGGCTGTCTTCGGGGAGAGAACTGTAGAGTGTCACACAATCACACTGGCTTGTGCACTTGTGAGAAAACCTGGGAGTGATAATTACCGATAAAGTATTCGACTCACAGCTTTGACAGTATGATGGAGAACCATTGGCCCGTGAGAAAGTTCGCAGAACGTGACCTCACAACAAGTACAACATTAATGTAGTAGAGTAAAAAAAAATCTAGGAGTTGAGATACAGTCATTTTGGAGGAACAGGTAATCATTCAATAATTGTTACAATCAACAGGAAATTATTGTGGTCAAAGGTAGTCTTTCTTTAGCTACGCCCACATGGTAAAACACAAAGTTGTGTCAGGTAACTTGTGAATGTGCTTTATGTGGTAACTATAGAAATGAACAGGTTTTATTAAGCCAAAGTAAGTAAAATATTTCGAGGCTTAATTGATTAAGCTACACAATTTGTACACTTTTCTCAATGGTTTGAAGGTAGTTTTATAGAAAATGCTTCCCTCAAGTCAAAGACGAAAATGTATAAACGTCCAAATGCTTAATATTATTATAAACAATTGTATTTATTTATCTGTTATTATTTATAATAATGTGTTGTCAAAAAATTGTTGTCAATAATATTATTATATACATGTTCCTTAATTGAGCAACGAAAGAGGTTAGTAATGCATCCTCACTGTTGGCTAGTGTGCGACATCGATACAGAGAAAGCACCTGCACACCTGATGTACAAAAGATGCCGCGCACAGCCTCCTAATGTGTGACACTGACGTCAAAGGGTATAGTCGTCAGCACCATGGATAACGCGCGAGGGCTTGGCAAACTTTCAGCACCCTGGAGAGCGCCAGTGTCTGGGGCCAAATCCCGAAGGGGAGACATGCATGTGTTTCTTAGGAAACAAATGAGTATAGATGCACAGTATTTGAAAGGATAAGCGAACTGTTAGCCAATGTGAAAATGAGGACAGGTGAAATTTAAGAAGCACATAATATGCCACGTTAGTCGACGTCGCAGGGTAGTTTTGACACTCCCATTTCTCAATGAAGAGTGTCGTGTTGAATGACAATGTCATGCCTATTGAATTTCGCTGATTGCAGCAAGACATGACAGGATGTCTCCGCAGTTTCCTACATGTGTTTTTATAACATCAACGGCGCGGAAACACGTGTTAAACCTTTGATTCACAAGCTTGCCGTTGCATTAACCCATCAAAAAACGATCCCAAGACCTCCTGTAAACCCTATCGGAAGTGCAGAGTTGCATACGATATCCATTTAAAAGAGACATTATAAGAACGAATCCTTTGCTTTTCAGTTGTCCAGTAGCCAATCGTCGCCTTGCTTCAGTCTTCGGCGCTAGGATCCAGAGGGCAGGGCTTTGATTTTCCTTCCCGGCTGTAAACTAATTCCTCTGGCAAATCGCTCATATGCACAACTTCCCGGATAGAGAAGCGGAGCGCATTGAATGCGATCGACGCGACTGACTTTCTAGATACGCGAGAGAGCCGCTTTGCAGAAGAGGATCTGAAGCGAGTGCTTTATGCCGCCTTAAACACGAGCGTATAAAAGTGCGTCTGGCATACGTACGGGTTTGGATTAACTTGGAGAATGTAAAGAGAATGTAAAGGCGAGGCTACAGAAAACAGAAGCGTGCGCGGATTGTGGGCTGCCCGAAATGTCCCAAGAAACAGGCACAAGATTGGTCGCCGGTCATTATATCGCCTCGGTCGTCTGAAATTATTCGAGTTGTTCAAGTTAGTGCGTTTTCTTCGTTTACGCTTTATTTGATCCGCCATTCCGTTTTGCTCTAATTGCGCATTTTGGACATGTGGAGACTGCGAAGATTGTGTCGTTTGGGGATGTTGTGTTTGACTTTGTCAGCCCTTCTCATCCAACGCATCAGCTGTCATTCCGGTAAGTGGGCCTTCGTGGTTAATATTGTATAAACGTAACGGTGATTGCGTTCAATTGCAAAAAGTTCTAGACGGCGGATCTTTTGAACGACAAGGTGCGTCGACCAGCATCAAAGATCATAAGACTGGTTTTCCATGTATTAGGGGACAGCAAAGCTCACTGTCTAGGGAGAGACAAGCATTTTTAATATAATAATGCAAATACTATAATTACATTATTTTAAGGATATGCACACTCGATCGAATGTTTGGTCTTTTGGGTAAGAGAAGATTTAGTATAGGAGCTCCGATGGTGTCGTGGACTTGATTGTTCCCAGGGTGATGTAATCCAAGATGCGTTGGATCCTTTTGCTTTAATGAACTAAAATGGTCGTATTCAATTTATTTACTGTTGAATCACGTAGACTCCATACAAAAACAGGAAACCCCCCCCAAAAAACATCTGATCTGCGAATACCACGAGTTTATAAGAAGTTCGTCCAGCTTGTGAGCAGATGATGTGGGATATGTGCTGTTCTAGCTCTGATCGTGCATCCTCTTGGAATAGTATCTCAAATGACCTTGAAGTATATATAGTGTGTGTTTTGTAGTGTACAGTATAGGCTACTTGATGGACTTGATGGATGTGCCGTGGTTTCGTTGGCTGTAAAGGCGCACACAGGTTGCTCGTGCCTTGCGCATTACATCAGTTTATCAAAATAACCTGTGCCGAGAGCAATAAATTGGTTCATAGTGTGCTATCAAATTTGACGTATTAATTTATTGAATAATTGCATAGAGAATTGCTTAATACTTTATTTGCTTCATTGGCTTGCTACTTAGCCGTTTGTTGTTCCTGAGGGCATTTCCTGGCAACTCATGTAGCAACCTTTATTTAATTTTGTGCACCAGGCAAGAAGCCTAGTTATTTAATGTAAAGGCCCTTAAGTGCCTACATGCATAGTTTAACCAGATTTTTTTCAAAACTGAAAATTGTGATCCCATCCTCTAACATTTTAAACATTTGTATATTAAGATTTATTAAAGACTAACAGAAAGTTTGTTGGTCGTGTGATGTGAGACTATTATTTAATAATTAATTATCACATTACTGTTGCCAAGACGATTGTACAAAATAGTTGTGGCTCATGCAAGCAAGTAAAGCAAAAACAGTCAGAGGACATAAAGTGACTGCATTTCGAGTATGCCAAAATCCCTTTAAACTTTAAATGGTTCATAGATGATCCACAAAATGTTATTTGGACAACTTGAGTTTGAATAGGTGTTGAGCTTTTATTTCTTAATAATAAAAGCCTGTCAGTTGATGGACAGAACATGGACAGTGATTGACATTCAGTCTTAAAACCTTTTTTTTTTTAAGGTTAATGCAAGATGACTCTGTCTCTATAGGAAAATGTTTAAATGAAAGTTTAGCTGCGTGTCATTGGAACAGTCGTGCAATGGTATATGGGGAGAAGTTACATCGACTTCAAAATCAGTAGATGTTTTAAGCTTATTTTAGACAGTCTGACCACAGACGTCCCCATTGTGTTCCCCAGACTTCTCAAAAATAAAAGGCCACTACTTCGTCCGTATCAGGATGGGCTGGGATTTCCCATTATATAATTCTTTTTGTTTCAGAATTCCATTTGTGTTATATGTTGTTACTCTGTCCGTGTGTGTGCTTTTAAGGAATATACTGCAGACGGTCACGTTTTGTGTCAAATGTAATGAATGCCCTAGAGCAATAATCTCCTGTGTGCGTTTCTAGAGGTTTAAGTCTGTATCAGGTGTACACGTTTATATCTATGGATTGTAGCTCGGATCTCTGGTAGCCACGTTTGTCAGTTTCTTCAAAAGAAGGTTAAAGATCTCAGAATCCTGCCGAGGGTTTCTATCATCTCCTCTGGCTGACGCGCGACCCGGCTCTACGGGAAGCTTCAGCTTGACATGGTTATCCATCAAGGGCGTCTTGTCAAAAGACACAGGCTTTTTAATGCGCTACCTCGGCCTTCGGTCTCTGTTGCGCTGCATTCGTTCTCCCCTAATGAGAAGTCTTTTCCTGTGTGATTGAAAGGCAGTCGGCGCAATAAAATCAGAAACGAACCCCTCTGCTCCTCTTCCTTTCTTGTCCGCCTGTCTCCAAAATCCTGAGCTGCATACAAAACGCCTGTAAATCGTTTAATTGAAGCGGAGAGTAAAAAATCAATACGCAGGAAGCATTAAAAATAATAGGGAGCGCTGATCCAGATCCATATTTCATATCCACAGATGGGTGTGACTTTTACAGATGTCACTGGCTCCTTTAGCGTGCATTTTACAGTCTTTTTAAACGATATTGGAATTTTCACTGTGCTGAAGTGCTTTAATATACCGTTTTAAAGTTTTAGTTCCCTGGAAGATCATTTTTGTTGTAATTCTGGACAGCAGATGCCTTTTAGACTCAGTTATGGCTTGTTAGGCTAATAAACATGAGCGTTTCACGCTGTAGTTTGTAAATAACACTCTCCAGTCGAAGTACAAAGCAGTGTTTTTAAAATGATGTTTGTGGAGAGGAATAAACTGGAGTTTAGATATGGATATGGTTGTTTGAATTTGCATTCTGATGGGTGCTCACGCTACGGTGTTTGTGAGATTGTGTCAGCAGGATGTTGTCAGAATAGGAATGAATCAGGAGAAACATCAACTCGTGATATTAAAAATCTATCTCTTAGATCAAATCTACAAAACAAAATTGATTGGTTGCTTGTGAACACACATTAATATTTCAAAAGTGTTACCTTACAAAAGTGACCTTACTGACATGATAGACATGACTGAATTAGATGTCCAGAAATGTCTTTGTTCTTTGACAAGTGATAGAATCTATAAACAACAAACAAAAATGTGATCGGGGGCCATGGACGTATTCTAGCCAGTTACAGAAGATGTTTAGACCCTTTCCACTTGTAAATCATTTAATGCACTCTTTTGTATTTTTGCAAGAGATATTTCGATTGGCTGCCCTTAAAATAGTTCACCCAAAAATATATATTTTTTGGTCATGATATGTATGGTTTTGTGTCCTTACAATGGAAGTCAATGCGGGCACAATGTTGTTTGCTTACCAACGTTCTTCAAAATATCTTCTTTTATGTCCTGCAGAAGAAAGAAAGTCATACAGGTTTGAAATGACACGAGGGTGAGTAAATGATGACAGAATTTTATTTTTTGGGCGAACTGTCCCTTTAAAAGGTGTAAAGAAAACTAATACGCATAGAAGATGGTACTCCAATATCATAAATCAGCAAAGTGATGTTGACCTTTCAGAGATATGCGCGTGTTGTATTAACAGCTCAACAGCTTACCTTGCTCTTCTTGTAAAATAATCTTCTGCGTTTTGTTCTCTATTATGATGGTAAATTAATTAATATTTTACACGAAGTAGCACTTTAGAGACAAAGAGATCACGATAAAGTGTAACCCTGTCTCCTTTTTGAAAAAAAGCTTTTCTCCTTTACCAGCTGAGTCGGCTAGAGCAGTCGAGATATTTACATTTTTATTAAATGTGCAGCGCACAACTTGAGCCTGAAAGCACGGGTCAGAGATTCTTCAGCCACAAGCTCTGCGCGGGTCTTTTATCATACGCTTCCAATTGCTTTGGATTTCATGCACTGGTTGATGAAGGGCCTTGACCTGGTCATTCTTGTATCGATTACCGGCTGATGGTCCAATCACCCACAACAATGACACTAGCAAACCTCGATGAAAGGCTTAGGATAGAAATGAAAGACTATGATTACTTCTGGTGGATCATGGCCTTGTTAGATGGCAGCAGGTGAAAGGCTTAAATTTGTCTTTTATACATGTGGCATGTGAATGAAATTTATCTAATTACACGTTTTGATCGAATTAATTAGTTGTCAGTTCATGTAACCCCTTTACAAACGATTCTTTTAATTATGCGTTATTTTAAGAGAGAGGTTATATTATCTTAATATTATGATTGATTAGTGCCCTTAATAGGCTGACAGCTTCTGGAGCTTTGAAGTGGATCTCTCTATTTCTTACGCGTTCTCTTTGTCCTCCTCGTCTCTTTTCAATTACTCTCTTTCTGACCTTAATACTTTTGAAGTTTAAAAGAGTTATCTCACCGGGAGTTGTAGGAAGTCTATCCAAAACGCTCAGAAAAGTGGCTATTTCCTCCCTTCACATGTAGTACAGATAGTTGAAATTGATGTGCAAATAGCATGCTATGACGCAAGCAGACACAAAAGTTTTTTATTTGAAATCATAATTGTGAAATCATGATGTTTAATTGTCTCAAGTGATCTTAATAATGCCTCTTCTGAGATTGTTTCGCAGTTATTTATTTTATAAGAACAGCTGTTGGCGAGCTTTTAAATTAGATTGAGAAAACAAGTTGTAACATTTTTTTGGTACATTTTTTTGAACAATCATATTCACCCTCAGCCAGGATTATTATAATTTACTGAAGCAAAACATATGGCTAAATAGTATTTGAAATCGTGTGAAAATGAGAAATGTTTCCTTGTTAATATAAAATAAAAACAACAACTAGTTATGAATAAATAATTAATATAAACTGAAATTAATATAATATGAAAATAAATAAAAATTCTAAACAGCTAACATAAAAATAAATGAATAATACTATTAAAAATAAATGATAATTATATTATAGATAAATATGATAAAATTAAATTTAACTTATATACTAATAAAAATTAAACTTAACATAAACATTTAAATGTGAACTGTTCTATGAGCAGTATTTTATATAAAGTAATAAAAAAATGTTTTTAATGTTAAATAAAATAAATAATACAGTAATAAAGATGCGCTGTATTTTCTTAAATAAGAAAGCACGTTTTTATTTATTCACGATTTTTGGAATTTTGGTTCAAATTTGGTAAAATCTTGGGAATGTAACTGTATGCCATTGAGTCAAACTCAGACCCGTCTTTCCCAAATAATCCCCTCTAAGCTCTACCACTTTAATTTAATGTGTTACATTTTTTAATTATAGTTAAATGAACTAAAGTAAAACGATACAGCCTCATAGATTATAGAAACTTGGATTCAAAGCAAAAATGGAACTTTATAGTACTGTGAGCCCTTTTAAAGGTTGTTACACACTCACCCGATTGCTTCATAATTAGAAAGGAAAATGTGTTTGCCCTTACATTAAACCTATAACATGTGATTAATCCAGCTAATGGATTTACCCAAGTCTTTGATAGACTTAGTCAATGAAGCGTTTAGTTATAGCAGGTAAGTCCTCAGTGTTAGCCTTGACTGCTTTGATGATGGCTACCGGTCTGAGAGACTAAGTCTATAGGGATCCTCATTATTCTGTAATTATCTTTCACACCAGGCAGATGTTAAAGGCATTCTCTACTCTTTATAGCCTCAATGGAATTTAACCTTGTGCAGTCTACTTTGCCATTTCATTTTATTCATGAATTATCATGTGGAACCCTATGGAGAACTCTTTAAAACAGACCGAGCTTCTGTTTCACTGTTGGCTTTTTACACTGAGGAAGTCGTACTGTATAGCTGTTTAAAATAGGTCAGTCCTCATACCAAACAATGAAACAATAGACCATCGCCAGTTCCATAAATACAGGATAAAGCCAGGATGTTAGTGGTTTGTGGACACAATGTGGGCTGGCTTGCTTTGACTCCAGTCTTTTATGGCATGGGGTTTCTGCCTATAGATAGGATCTATTTCCTTTCGGCAGTGATTGGGAATTAAATGAATGAGCATGTCTAGCGCTTGTATTTTAGATCTTATTGAGTTACAATAGGGCATCGCTGTGCATGCTGAGGTTAAGGAAGTCATCCCACCCGCTTTCCTGTTTCTGTCCTTCTCTGGAAGCAGTTGACTGATTTTTAGTGGAGTCTGCTGAGCTATTGCTATGCTTTTCACCTACAAATTTAGCAAGTAACTCATCCCACACGGTTCGTATTACAGGTAAACTTTGCAACTGCAAGTAACTAGAGTTGCTTCTTTTGTCTGACGGATGAAAACACTGCATTGATTTAGGTTGAAAAAGCCTTATTTCGAAATCAGAATATCATGCCAAGATATTGAGGAAAGATGTTATATTCAATTACTTACTAACATGCGATTTGCACTATGAGTTACAATAAGGTATGGAGTCAAGTGTGATAGAAATGATATGGACTGCAAGACAAAAACAGTACTGATCCAGATGAATATAATTAAAGGGCCAATGTGTAATTTCTTTTGAGGCTCTATTGACAGAAATGCAATATAATAAACATAACTATGTCTTCAGAGCTTTATAAAGACCTTACATAATGAAACTTTATGTTTTTATTACCTTAAAATTAGCTATTTCTATCTACATACACAGCGGTTCCCCTTACATGGAATTCACCCTCTTGTTTCTACAGATGCTCTAACATACAAACTGCTCTACAAAGTGTCAATACGTTATCTCCTTCAGAAAATAAGCGAAAACGTGACGACATCTTAGTTCTGGGTCAGCCACCGTAGTGCTTCGAAAGCGAGGAGAAAGCGGTGGAGTGAGCCGTTGGTTGCATTTTACATCCTCACAGCTAAATGCCGCTAAATATCATACACTGGTTTTTAATCCTTTTAATCTTTTTTTTTGTTTTGATGGTTGTGTTTAGGGGCCAAGCCCCGAAGGGGCTATGGCCACTTCTGCTTCTGTTGGTATTCTTCTTCTTCTTAACCAATGGGAGTCTGAGGCAGCCCTATGAACTGTACGTAGGAAAATGATGAAACTTGGCACACTCATAGTGCTGGTCCTCAATAGTCCTGTGCCAAGTATTGGGTGTCTAGCACTCACTCTATAGTGTCACCAGTAGTTCAAAAATTCCCTTTTAAAATGGCTGTAACTTTTGAACCCATTGATCTACAGATATTCTACTCGGCACATGGCATCCACTCCTTATGCGCTTACTTATTTCTTACAGCGCAACTTGTTAAACCCACGCCTTGAAACTTCGAGGTTGGTGATTCCAACCCCATGTGTACGGCATGTGTAACGTTTATATGTGAAGTCTTCGATTTGATTTCGTTCTCACCTATTCTTCAATAACTATTTCCTTCTCACATACGCCCTATATCTGGTAAACTGCTGGTTTTAGTTTTCTTTGCCCTGTGCTTAGGGGGCTTGGCCCATGTCGCTGCTTGCAGCTATGTTTTGTTATAAAGATTGTGTAGTGTATGTGTAAATGTAATGGTGTTGTTTACATCTTGCAAAACGATCTATAACCAAAATATTCTATCCACTATTTGTATTGACCTAAAACTTTGACAATATATCATTTTTGAAATATTTAAATTAGTTTTAGTTTTAGCAAATTACAACAATATGCACATTTGCCTTATTTCTGTACTTTTAATATCTTGTTGTCTTACATAGCGACTTTGTTTAGCAACCGTTTAGTACGCCTTAGTAACCGCTCAGTTGGAAAAGTTGCCAACAATGTGTTTCAGACACATTTTCTGACAAAAATGGAGGTTGGTTAATAAGTATTCAGTGTTAACAATGAGGATTTACTTCTGTCTCTCTAAAGTTGTGCAACTTTAGTCTGAAAATGTTTTTTTACTAATTAAAACAGTTCTGTTCTAGTGATTTCACTGCTTGTAAACTGGTTTCACCCGTGAAGACACATAATCTCGGTCGACTCTTTAACCTTTTGTAGACAAACTCCACCGGGTCAACAAGCAAAAAGTTTACACAAAGTGTAAACACAAACTGCAAAAATAGATTATGAAGCCGGAGCAGGAAGCAGAGGCCCAGTTAAATATAACTTGAGACAGAAAGAGAGAGACCATTGGCTCTCATTTTTCCCTTTGAAAAGCCACTGGAACGAAAGCAGATTACATTTCTTTGTGGACGCAGGGAAAAATCACTCACAAGTCGAATCATTTATCAAAGGGTTGTCAGCGCACACGCGGAGCCCGTGAGCGAGGTTTATATCTCGGTGCACGTCAGATGTTTAGGTGGAAGGGAGGAGCCCGAGCATCCATTATGCTTTACTGACCTTTCCCGCTTCCAGGTCTATGCGTGGCATGTTTGCCCTTTGAGGACTTGCTTTGGAACACCGTGTAAATGTCCGCCGTGCCATTTAAGGATGTTTGTGTGGCGGATTTAGAGCTTTCAGTAAAGGTCGAATAAGAGAGGTATTGCTAAGGAACTTGAGTAGTGTAGACGATAGACTCACCTGCTGTGACCTGTGTGGTAAATAAGGATGCGTCTGCGTCCCCGAAATTCCCGCACTCTTGTTTGTTTAATGATTACTTGTCTGTGCATGCATCCAAACACACGCATATGTTGCTTAGAGCGCAATATTTTATCTCGCTGTCATAACCGTATTTTTCTTTCCTAGTGCCATTTTCGCTGTTTTGCTTTTATCAGCCATAAAAATGTGCAGGTAGGGGCTAGTTGTCACACAAGCTGTTTTTCTCTATAATATCTATATAACTGTAATGTCACTTTACTACTACATAATTTATTTCGTCACCTTTTACATATTTAGTAGTATGTTTTCGGTGACAACTTACCCCATATATTTTGACAGGATACTGCACTTGGGGCAAGTTGTCACAAAAGCTCTTTTTACTGAATTGTTTCTTTTATCCTGGGCAACAAGGGTGGCAATGTGAATAGCTTTTTGTTGCCTAGGGTTTAACATGACCATTTTTTAAAACAGGCCTTGAAATAACCAGCTTGAATTTACCTGCTTGATGTTTGCGGTTCATAAAACCTTTGTACTTTTTAAGCAGAAACATTTTCTGAAACTGTATCCTGTGACTTGTTTTTTAAAAGACCGCCAGAGGCACACATGAAATCCACATCATCTAAGCGTCTTTTCACGTTATGGCTTCGTTTGAAATTATACAAATGGCCCCACACAATTTTCTGTCTATACCCTGCAAACATTTCACACTTCTTCTCAGCGTGTGACTCGGAGACTCAGATGTCATTATAGTTTCATCGTAACTCTTTTGATTTTGTTCTTGTATCGACAGCTCCCCATTCATTACTCTGATGCTAACCCATTTCTTATATACACATACAGTAATATTATTAGTATATTATATATTATGATATATGAAATTCTCTCTTTAAAATTTAAAAAGATTTGATTCAATGTATTTTAGTAACTTTCTCTACAATGCTACAAGTGTACATCCACACATTGACCTGATGCATATTCTTTATTAAAAGTGGACGTAACACACGCAGTTTCTGCCAATCTCATATTAATCTTAAGTACTGTAAATATAACATATGAATGATGAAAGAAGTATCGTTTATAGCATAGAGCAGTTTCCTCTGCAAAAACTTGAACATTAATTATTATAAGCAATATCGTGTGTAAATCTATATATAAGTCAATGCAAATTAGACTTTGATGAACATTGAAACAAACACGGATGTCTCGTTCAAATAATATAACTAATATAGACAGTGTTTCATATAGCAATTATTATGAATTCACTGCGAAAAAGCACAAACTTCTCTGTACATTATGTTTGATGAGAACCGTGTCACGACACATCACAACATCACCGTTTTCTTTTTGCTTTAGTGGTGGGTGTTTGGGCTCAATTAAACCATTGAGTTCTCATGTTAAAGTGAGATGGGCTATTTTCAGTTTCTCTTGTGGGAGTATGGGTTGTTTATGTATTATGGCGGAGTCCGCTGAGAAGCTTATGTGATCATGGTAACAGTAGCTGTGTGTTGTCCAAGATAAATAACCAGAACATCTGGCAGGTCGGTGGTTTACAGAACAGATTAACAAAACTAAATGCAATGTTTGATTTAGTTTAGTAACTGCTAGAATGTTTAGATTTGAACAAAGGATATGGGAATTTTAACATAAAAGTAGTAACCGTACAGGCTTAAATCGCCTTGCACTGTTTTGTCTAGACATGACACAATTAGACTGCAATTTGTGTGACTTGTAGAAAAGAATCGGTGCCGTTATAAAAGTGTCAGAGTTACGGTTTTGGGGATGCAAAATTGACAAAACAATCAAACGACTTACAGGTACTTTACATAAAAAGCATTTAGCTCGAGATATCCATGGACAAGATTGTACATTAGGTCGGGCATGAGCTCAACCATACTGATCTTTGTACAGTACTTGACATCACAGGAAGACATAAAATGTTGGGTTTTAAAAGGGCGCTCGCATCTGCCATCACTTTGCATGCATCTACCCGTTAACCCGCATCTAGGTTACCGCGGTTACCCGGCACGCTGATATTTGTGAGCTCAGAGGCAGCATTTCATCTTTAAAGTATTTGGCTGCGCACCTGGTATCACAATATGCCAGGGCACATATTGCCCCCCTCTCACATCAACACACGCGCAGCCTGTCACCTTCAGCAAACCATCTTCCCTTCACTTTATTTGCGCTTTCCCTCCTGTGTCACACCAGACATGCAAACACATTCCCTCTGAGAACCGTTCTGCCGAGATGGCACCTGCTGATTCGTAGCTACTGTTGTGAAGGCCCATGGGAAAGTGCTTTAAACATACCCTACATAGGCACTAAACTACTAAGTGCTGTATTTTAGATCGAAACCTAATACTTACCCTCTGTAACAAGCATTGGAAAATCATTAGTTTACTCTTTAACATTGATAAACGGTTTCTGATAGCGGAAGCTGATAATACTTAGTCTACGTTGCCATCCGTCTGGGATTAAACAATGAAGAAACACAGACAGGTAGCTAACCAATGAGAGCGGTTTTAATTGCTTACTAACCAATAAGAGTGGACGTAATTGCTGCAATGGAGAGAATCGACTTAGTACAGCCACTAATTAATCTCCAAAGTAATGATGCAAGTGAGGGCAAGAACCAAGTGAAGGATCGGAAAATCAAATCTGTTTATGCAGGAGAAGCAGCCGTGCCGGGTGTCTTCACCCGCGAGACCAAGTCACTTTTACGCACTTTGAAGTGAGATAAAACGAGGGATTCCACTTCAGCTCAGAGTCATTTTAAATAAAAAGGAAAATGTTTTATTTAAGCATTGCGTTCTACATGATAATTTCTTATTTAAAATACAGTTAACTCAAAAGTTTAATTTTTTTTAGCTTTTTGATGTTTGCATGCTGTCTTTTTACGAAAAAAAAGGTGTGCACGTTCTCCTTTTGTAGCTGCAATTTCGCCTCTATATCGCCATCTGTGTTTGAAACTTAAAATTGCAGGTGACTTTTTGTACTTGTTTTTACGTGCATTGAAGTCAAATGTTGTCAAATGATAAATCATTATAATAACCTGAAAATTTAAAAAAGAAAGATATATTATTTATTGCTGTTTCAAAGGTCCAATGTGTAATTTTTTGGAGGATATATGTACAGAATGCAACATGCAATAATGAACTACTTCTATTTACATTGTTTCTATAGTATCCCTAAATGGATACTTCAATCCTCTACAGAGCACGTTTCGTACATACGTTATCTCCTTCGGCAAAGAGGCGAAAAACGTAATGACATCTTAGTCCTATATCAGCCACCTTGGGCTCCGAAAGGGAGGGGTGAGCGGTGAAGTGAGCCAATGTTGCAATTCATAACATCACCACTAGATGTCGCTAAATTTCATACAGTGGACCTTTAAAGAAAGTGTCTAAATGAATCTTGTTTTATGAGGTAACATTTAAACTGACTGTGAAGGTCAAAATATTTCCAAATATAGCCTGTGAATATTTCTAAACTGAATACATTTGTTAATACCAGTAAAAGTATTTTAAAGGGTCAAATAAGGTAGAAATCGTGCAGCTTATTAAGGGAACCATAGATTTGTCACTTTGCACAAAGACCCAGATGTACTGATAACAGCTTCTTCCTGACATGTGATCACCCATATGGTTCAAAAGCAGGAAAACGGAAGCTGTTCAAAACTACAAAGTTGAGCATAAAAAGGCCGGTGTTATTCAGACTTTTTTAATTGTCTCATGGAAACATGGGCGGGGGGGTGTTCTCGCCAGGAAGCTTTGAAACACGGAGAGCGAGATAAGCAGGACCTTTCCAAAGCCAAGTAGAGAGTAGCCGAGCACACCAGTCACAGCGGGAGAAACTTGTACTTTTAGGGTACTGGCGCTTGAAATATTTATATGTCTGGAGGTGAAAATCTATCCTACGCAACCCAGCATGCATCTTTCTGATGCACACCAGGAAGTGTACACTTCAATACTTTTGATTTTATCCCGTCATTTCCAGCAGTCTGTGGTATCGTGAACCACTTTTCAACCTTGTTGCAATAATATACGGGAAAATATTAGGACTGTTAAGGGATAAAGACATTTTTATACTAATTAATGATTCATCTTAGATTTCCCACTAACATAATTCACCTCAGGTTATACATTTTAATGATGAATTAAGTTCTTCCATAACTTGTTGAAACAAATGATCTACTAGAGATTTTTCAAGTCAAATTCTGACAGTTGAGTTTACAAAGATGAAGAACATTTGGCCTGAACACCTGCATTAAAATATCTACAGCATTTTTAAGTATAAGCAATCATTACGCAGGCACAGGGTGCGAATCTGTCAAGCAGCTGTGAAAAAATATGATAAAAACTTGCTCAGATAAGTTTGACTCAATAGCTAACTACTGTACATTATATTCAGAACTCCTCAACTGTGGTTTGGAACAAATGGATGAAAGGTTTATGTAAAGCACATGGCAAAAAAGGTGTTCGTCTACAAAACTAAAGTTAATTTGTGATTGCTCATGGGACAAAAAGTCCTGAATCAATTTGAAAAAAGGATCACCACAAAAGAAATAATCGGAATAAAATAAAAAAAAAGGGTCACCGTTCACCTGAACTGTGGTGAAAGTGTGTGTTTGATCAAAAAGTTAAGCTGCTTTTGAAGTGCAACAAAATGCTGAGAGAATCACATTGAATGTTCATGCAAAGAGCAATTTGTAGAAAACATTCTCAACAAGACCAACATTTACATTTATTCACCCAGCAGCTTAAAATCAAGTTATTATTTTTATTTCAAACAATTAATCATTTCACTTCCATTGCTGCTTATTTTAATAGCTGGCCAGAGAAAGTACAAAGCTAGAGTAATGTGACATTATTGGCTCATTTCATTATCTACATGCACACACACGCACACACACACATGTCTGGTTTACTATCTCCGCACACACTCAGACACTCACACACACACGTTTGATGTGATGTAAAGTCTTTAAAAAATTGAAATATACTGTAATGGAATAAGCAGTTTTTCTTTCATTCTGCTTTTTTCAGTCTTTTACATCGCTGTTGGGTGACTTTTTCATTCCTGCCGTTTGTTTCTATTGAAATTGTGCAGACACTGGAGTGGAATTGCCAAAATTCATGTAGAAATTCAGATTAAAGGCAAAACTGGAACATTTTCCCCCAGCTGCATTCTGTGTATGTGTAATTTGAATAAAACGTTGTTATGAAGAATTTCTTTATGATGTACTTTAATTTATTAGTAGATCCATTCATCAACTCTCACTTGATTGGTGAATAGAAGATCCTGCAATCAACACGAAACTTTCTGTTTTTCAAGCATGACCTGCTATTACTCGTTCAGAATGACAAATTCACTTCTTTGGTAATTATGGCAACCAGAACTTTCGCTATAGTGTGATTGTTTGAGGGTTTGGAGCCCTGTTGTGTGGTCTTTAAGGGTTATTATTAGTGCTATTTTTACTTTTGATTACCTCATGGAGAATCACTGCATGTGAGTGTTTCTTATGGTCTGGGTTTTGAGGTAGGATTTGTACCTTCTCTAAGTACTTAAGCCTGCTCTTAGCCAAAGCAAGGAGACGTAAATTAGCGGCATCTAGCGGTGAGGTTGTAAATTGCAACCAACGGCCCACTTCATCCCTTTTGAAACCCTACGGTGGGTGACACAGGACTAGATGTCGTCACGTTTTCACTACTTTGCTGAAGGAGATAACGTATTTACGAAACGTGGTCTGTAGAGGAGTTTGTCCCTTTAGGGCTACTGTAGAAATTACATGGTGAATTTCATTTAAGTGGACCCGTGGTAGATCGAAATAGCTCATTTTAAGGTAATAAAAACATAACGCCTCCTTATGTAAGGTCTTTATATACCTCTGAAGACATTGTTATGTATATTATATTGCATTTCTGTCAGTAGATCCTCCAAAAATGACACACTGGACCGCTACATCATCTTTTAATCAGACTCACAATGTGGAAAAACAATCCAGATTGTGGAAACAGAGAAATACTTCAAAATACTACAAATCATGCATCTGTGCACCTACACACAAATAGACCAACATGAGTTAAATTAAAATGTATCAGTGTTACAGAATTTGAACAGTAACATTGGCTATATGTCAATATAACAAGCGTTTACCATGTAACACAATACAAATGTGCGCAAAGTGACTTTTTTGGGTCTGTTTTGTAAACAATGTCTGTGTGTATTTGTGTTTTTGGAAGAGTGTCCATCATGGTGTCCTGTGATTTACCTCCGACAGTTTCACGTGTGGAAACAGAGGCTCATGGCATCTCGGACACCCAAAGAGAGCGGAGGGCAGCTGGGGAACCCTATTGGGCGTATTCGGGTGAGTCATGTTTTTCTTTACCCAATAAACAATGCTGGTGTACCCGCAGCGCCAGGAAGCAATAGCAACAGTGTTTACTCAGCACAAGCTTATCTATCCGTGATGATTCAACCCTGTGGGGAAATTCAATATGTATATATCCTTTGGAAAACCTGCAGGTGGATTTGGTTTATTAGTTTAGGTTTTAACAGCAGAAAAAATGAACATATTGGAGGTAGTAGACAGAATCGATGATAATATGGAATGCTTTATCTCAGACCGGCATTTTTACATAATCTATAACTCATCTAGCTCAGCAGATTTTACTGGAAATGATGCTGGATTTTTTTATTGTATACCTCTTGAGCATTTTTGAATGCTATAAAAAGTCAATAATAACTGTTCATATCGGTTCACTCTTTGTCTGTTTTTTCTCTCCAGCTCATTCTTTGTCGTTTTCCATTTTTGTCTTCTTTTTTCTCTCTCATCCCTCTCGGCTGTTCGCTTCATCAGCTTTGACAGATCAGTGTTGGGTAGCTCTTTGCCAGATTTCTGACTTCTGTTGGTGCTCAGAGAAAAGAAGAACATTTGTGCCCGTGGTTCCAGCAGCCCTTTAGCATGGAATGATCTTTAAATGGTGCTTTTCCTTTCTCTCGCGTTTCCTGGCAGCCATATGTGTGTTTATGATGTGAAGTCGAGCGACAAGCCCTGCGAGGCTTTCTCCCTTGGCGTGCTTGCTGTAATAGGCAACGTAGCATTTTTGAAATGTCGTTTTCATGATCCAATGATCTGTCAAAGAGAAATTTCTTTGGTTGTTATTCAAGTCTTTATATAGGAAATGAGAGTTCTTGAAAAGCATGGAATGTTCCAGCATTTGTTCAGAACAAGAGCAAACAGAGACTTTCAAGTATGCCTCCTGTTTCCCAGATTTTCTCCTGAGAGAAGATCTCAAGTGTATCTTCTCTAGAGCTACAAATCTTAATATGTGCTCAAATATACTGAGAGGTTACAATACAAAAGCAACATTTTTCATTAAATTCATCAAAATGATTTGGTTGTGCTATATCCATAGTAATAGCTTTATACTTCTAAGGTCGGTTCACATCATAATAATAACATTATACAGCCATGGAAATAATTAAGGGACCATTTCAAAATCAGTTTGTCTGATTTTAAAATTAAAAATTTACCATTTATATGTTTTTAGGTAAATAAAAATTTTTTGTTTCATTTTGTGAACTACTTACAAATATTTCTCCCAAATCTCAAATAAAAAGTTTCTATTTGCATTTATTTGCAGAAAATGAAAACTGGAGAAACAGATCAAAATAACAGAAAGATGATCTGTATTTTTTCAGACATCAAATACTGCCAAGCAAACAAGTTAATGTTCACGTTTAAGCAATACAACAGTTATATTTGTTCATGTATTTAGGAAAAGTTTAAAAAAAATCTGACGTCATACTGTCAGTCTTTCAAATTGCTTTTGGATGACTTTACTATATATGGTTTGATTTTGTTGAACTTCTACATGCACTGGACTGGAATGACCACAATACATTTAGAAATGCTGATTAAATGAACATTTGGAATGGTCTTTTCATTTTTTCTGCGGCTGGATATTAAAATGATAACTATAACAGCGTCCACACCAACAGAACTACATTTGTTCGAAGCTCGGTAGTTTCACATTTTAAATGCATGAGGAACTTAAATTGAAAAGGATTTTGATTTGCTGTCAACGTTTTATCATTCATGAGGTGGAAAGTTCGCTCTGAAAGTTATCCCAACAATATCATTTCCCTGCATCATTATAGTCTTGGTTTGGACTGGAGAACGTCCTTGGTGTGAATTTTTGAGTTGTTTGAATATTAAGTTCAATTTTAAAGAAATCTAAAATATACATCAAACTAGAATTCTATTTAGTCTCCTCGTATATAAAAGATTCACAAATGAGCAATATACATCTGGGTTTGAATATGGATTTCTCTCTATATAGTCTTTTGAACAGGTTGTTTTTTTCCTTAAGGATTTTTCTGATGCTTTAATGAGGCTGCAGTCGGTATGAAGGGTTTATGATTCAACTCAGAAGCAAGCAATAGCTGCCTATTGTATGTGGATTCATACTGACTTTTTCTCCACTCTCTAGTCACTTTAACTGTCACTTTTTCTTTTTTAGAATCAATTTCATTGTTTTGCAGCATGTCCGTGTCAGAGAAATGCTTTGTGTTTTAACTGTCAAGTAAAACCTTTTGCCAAAATCACCAGGTGGTCTGATTTCAGCACATGTGATTCTTCAGACAAAAGAGACAGCTGTCTACATTTAAGATACTGTTCTGAGGGTTTATATTTTTCCAAGTAATATTTCACCCAAAAATTGAAAATTCTGTCATTTGCTCTTGTCATTTCAAACCTGTTTGACTTTCTTTCTTCTGCAGATCATAAAATAAGATATTTTAAAGGGGTAGTTCACCCAAAAATGAAAATTCTGTCATCATTTACTCACCCTTAAGTTGTTTCAAACCTGTATAAATGTATTTGTTCTGTTGAACACAAAGAAAGATATTTGGAAAAATGTTAGCGATGTTCAGTTCTGGGACATCATCACTACTATAGTAGAAAAAAGATATTGTATATATTGTTTTGGTCCGTTGAGCACAAAATTAGATATTTTGAAGAATTTCACATTTGACCACCATTTATTTTTTCCTTCTTTGGTACTCAATGATGTCCCAGAACTGAAAATGCTGCTAACATTTTTCCAAACATCTTTCTCTGAGTTCATCAGAACAAATACATTTATACAGGAAGGAAATTACATGAGGGTGAGTAAATGATGACAGAATTCTCATTTTTGGGTGACCTATCCCTTTAAAGAATGTTGGTGAATGGGTACCACCGTTGTTCGGTTACCAACGTTCTTCAAAATATCTTCTTTTGTGTTCTGCAGTAGAAAGAATGACATACAGGTTTGACACACAAGAGGGTAAATGATGACAGAATTTTCATTTTTGAATGAAAATCCCTTTAAAGAAGCAATCTGATTTTTTTTGTCACAAAGTTCATGAAAAATAAGTGTTCCAATAATAAATATTTACAGTTTTATCTGTCTGGTAAGTTAACAAAAATCCAAGTTTTGATGCCATTTGACTTTCACCCACGTAAAGAAAATAATGAGATGGTGACAGATAGGCAAAAACTTATGGATTGTAATTTTGAAACAATACTGTTTGAGTTCTCTCAAAATAAACTTTGTAGTTTTGTTAAAAATCTCATGATTTGCTGCCATACTTTATTCAGTAGGCAACAACCAGAAACTTCAAATTATTATATAACATAATACGTTGCAATTCATTTCCAGTTCATTAAAAAATAACAAACTGAATAGTTTGACTGTTGGTCTTCGACATCTACACCCAAATGCTTTTCTAAACAATCCCTTAATTGGAGCCACTAACTTGCGAGTGATTTTTCAGTCAAACCCCCAACATCAGTCAGCACGGCTAACAGGCTGTTTATGAAAGCTGCTCAATAGCTCTTCTCAGTTTAGGCTTTCATGTTCTTTTAAAATTGGGTGACTACTGAAGCGTCGTGCGTTCTTTTGAAGAGTCGATTTGTTTGCGTGTGCCTGTATCGAGTCTAACTGGAATGCACTCGAACCTTTAATGCTCGCACAATCATTTCAGCGCCAGAAGGATTCCGCAGGCTTACCGCTTTACCTTTTCCCTCCCATAAACCTATTTTCACAGCGAACGCAAATCAAAGCTTGACAGGTGCATGAACAATTACAGATTGCCAGAACCGCCTTCTATCTAAACTCTATTTTGGGAGTTACACATTTGCATTTTGCAATTTAATGTGAAGAATGCAAGTATGAAAATACGAGGGTGGAAATAACATGTAGAGAATAGGGATGGTTATTCATTTGCTGGTTTGGATGAAGTATTAGTTTAAAGCCTTCAGTGTAAAGTAAAGGTTTGTGTATATTAATATTCTAAAAGGCTTTTTTCTAAAGTAAATTAACGATCATTTAAGTTTCATTTTATCAGTAGCATGTTCACAGTGTAAAGGAAACATGTGATGAAATAATTTATTGTTCAAAATGTGTGATTATCACATTTATTGGACTGTGACCGAAGCGGATATGAATGGATAATAAATCATAAATCTCCTTTCTTTTTCATCTTTTTTCATCCTTATCTTTCTACTTGGCAGTACCACTGTTTATTGCACCTTCATTTTCTGCTCACATTATCAGTGTTACTTCGTTACTTTGTTGGAAACATGCTTTTTCCATGCATTTCCCAATGCTTACAGAAAAAGCACTTTTTCGCTTGTGATCCCATGGGCCTTTACATGGGATTCACATGGAAAGCCCAAAATGACATTTCACATGTAACCGCATGTTTGTGCACACGTGCCGTTCATTTGGATTACTGCGTATAGTCATTTCAAATAAATCATCAATGTTTTTTCAACTTTTAAAGGTTCTAATCTCATCAAACTCTCTCTCTGCCAGATGGCTGGTGTGGGTAATATCAAAGAAACACCAAACAAATATTGATCTGGAGATACTAATAAGAAACAGGGTCAGCCTTTGCTTTCAGAACAGCTACCTGAACAATTTCAAATGGAATATTGCACCATTTTAAAGTAAAAAGTAAAAACGCCTCCAGTACTGTGCAGGATGAAGCAGGTTGAATATATTTCTCACTGTGTGCTCAAGAACCTTTGGAAAGTTCAGTGATGCCAGCTGAGTCAGGTGTTCATTAACCAACCCTTTGTTTAACATTTACAGTAATACGCATCCATTATCTTCCCACCACATGTTTGCAATGCATGATAGGACAGTGTTTGGATTTTTACAGACCCTTTCTATGGATGGATGGGCCTGTTTAATGGCTTTCAAATTTTTTACAGAGCAATTACCTCCAATTAGATTTCTATCTATATGATTCCTAATAATTTTTGAGGGTTGCGGTTGAGAACTAGACATTTAGCTGATGCTTTTACTCAAAGTGACAAAGAATGACGTAGGGTTGAGAATCTTGCTGGAGGGTAAAATGGTGACACAGCTCAGAACTCCTAAGCTTCTACTTTTTGACACCAAGCTTTAGCAGCTACACCATTTAATACAAGTAACTTTCTTAAAAGCAACAATGTCACTTTGGAAAGTAACTTTCCTCGGAAGTGCCAACACAATCATACGATTTGCTTTCTCGCCAGTGACGTTAGGTTTAGGGGTGGGCTTACGGGAGGGGCTTCAGTATTGTTTTCTCCTAATAATTAAAGATGCATATATACATCGGCCAATAATCGGTATCGGACGATAATTTAACAGCCGATGATCAGGGCCGATATAACCTGTCAACCAAAAGAGGACAGAAAAATGCATCGAATTTGTTCTCTGTATATAGGAAATGTTAGGAAATATCACAAGTTTGATGTTCAATGTTAATGGTCATTATATGAATTAATACCATACAAAAAGATAGGAAATATTAATTTAATCTTAAAAATTTTGTTCATGCGAGTTAATATAACCACCATACTATTGGCATCGGCAGATATCACTTGGCTATCGGTATCAGTGGAGAAATAAATGTAGTATCGGTGCACTAATAATCGTCTGGTATTGTAAGATTCATATTGTACGTATTTTTTTTAATTAACCTCGTAAAATAGTTCCTGTGAGATCAGGGTCGGCGCTATGGAGCGTGCAGTGTTAAATCCTTTGGCGAAAATACTAAATCACGGCAAGACGGAGAGGAAAAAGGCGAATCGTTAAAACATATTACTTTTTCCTTATTGCTCAGGGGTCCTGGATTTATTTCTACTTATCTTGGTGTTGGCCTTGGATACAGAGAGTTCCAAACATCAGCTTTGTAATAAGTTTCAGCTTTGTGAAATTCTTTATATAAAGTTATTGTTGAGAGTTTCATCGCAAAGGTTGCCGAATCAATTTGGCGGTAATCTCCGGGCTGTAAAAATTTTTTCATTTCGTTTTATTTCAGCTTTTCTGTTGTTTTTATTAACAGAGTATACGTATAATATGAAAAGCAAGAAAAGATGGTCAGAGTATCATCTTTGTTTTGAGATATTTTCTGAAATGATGTATTATGTATATATGTCAAAATAGACACAAATGAGAATTGAACTTGCATTTCTCAGTTGAGCACCACATCGCAATATGGTCCAGCACGAATGTTGCAACCACGAGACAACCGCTGAGATGAGGCTGTTTCTTTTTGCATTTAGCTAATTTTTAGTAGTTTCAATAGCTTGGACTCCAGTTCCCCTGGCTGATGCAATTTGTCAGCGCCTGACATTTGCTGTCATAAGTTTATAAACTCTGTATAAATAATATTCCCTTTTATGACAGATGCATTTGCAATTCTGCCACTGACAGTTTGATCTTTTTGCAATTGTCAAGTGTTTTTAATTGCAGAGGTGTACGGCTAATTGCCTGTTAACCTCATGCCACATTCCTGTGCCGCTGTATTTGTTATTGTAAATTATTTTTTAAATACTTTTTTAACGTTATTATATATTTTTAAGTCAAATGTGTTTAAAAGTGTAAATTAACGTCATTGACATTGATATAAGAAGACAAAGATTATATATAAGCACAGCAAGGTGTATATATGGCTGAGGTAGGAAGCTGGGAACCGTCTCCAAGGTAAGATTTGATTATGCGTTATTTAAAATGTGTGCACTGAAGTATTTTTCAAGAATGGGACAGATAATATGCCACACTGTAGGGAGACCCTCAGGAGGTATGAGCGCGCATCATTACTCATATTTTTCTCTCATATTCTGGCAGATTTTCATTTTCTTCTTGTTCCCACTCTCTCGCTCTCCGTCGCTCCATCATCTATTTCTTTTCCTCCCGCTTCTTCTTGCTATATCTGAACAAATATTCACTTTGTGCTAAAAAGAGAATATTTGTATTTGACAGACATCCGTCGTCACAGCATGCCATTATTACAGGAACCATTTGCAAATTTTGTTTACACAAACACTGCGACGTTGTAGGGTGCATCTGAGCCATTCCGGCTGTAGTTTATAAGGAGAAAATTAGTTCAGAACGACTCTGCAGGTTTAAGAGCCGGTTAAGGATTTTATGATTGTTTCCTATAAGATTTCAAAGATGTAGATGAGAGCCTGCTGTGGTTGGTTGCTTAAATAAATCGGATCAGCGTTTCCTCGCATCAATTTAGGGTGTCCCTGGCAACCCTGTGATTGACGGGTCAAGATGGCAAACCTGCATGGTTATGCAAGAGAGCCCTGGTAATTTGCAATGATAAATTGCTAAGACAGGAACCAATTTGTGCGCGAAATCCAGCTCATGTCCTCCTCAAGCTTTTGGAAGCAAGGTGCCTGTTATCACTGAGAATTTATTTTTATTGAGAATTGAAAAAGGAAAGGATGTGTTTAACATAATGGAATAGTGTAACGGAAGGAAATGCTTAGAATGATGTGTTCAGGTTATTTAGAAAGACTGAATGAGAAGTTGGGAGAAATAAAGCACTTTTTTTGGTCTGAGGTTATTAATTGTTTTCCCTGTGCAATCACAGAGAAGAGAAAAATATTTGAGTGGAAGTCAATGAAGAGGTTTGTATTGGAAGGGGAGCAAGAGATGTCGAGAGAGTTTGGTCGTGGTACAGTATGTTTCTGGCTGAATCTTGTACCAGAGGAAAATATTATTGCTCAGAGTTTTCTGTTTTACAGGTTGAGTGCACAGGGCTCTAGACTAACATTTCAGAGAGGTGGCACTTGCTACCAAGTTATTCAGTTTGGGGCACCAGCCCTTAATTTAGTAGTCGTGGGGTGAGGTTAGGAAAAATAGCACTAAAACTTCATTCAAATGTGTTTAATATATTAATAATTTAACTAGAAATGAACAATAAGCATTGTTTATGATTTAATTATTTTTATTGTATATATAAATTCTCTTTCAACACTTTACCATATTGAAAGCACATCATAATTCCATGTAAGATTACCTGCGGTGTATGTAGATGTAGAAATAGCTCATTCTAAGGTTATAAAGGTAATAGGTCTTTGTACACTTCTTTAGACATAGTTATGTATTTTATAATGCATTTGCAAAATTGCACAATATATGTTAATTTAGAGTAGATGTTCTGCCAAAATGCAACAATTTTACACTATTTTCACAGTCCCCTTGCAACCCAGTGGTTTTGTAATCTCGACCCTGAAGTAGGGGGTGGGGTGATGTTTGGTGAAACTTTTCTTCTCCACCCATAACATCGTCTCCGCAGACAATGGATGTGATCTTATCTCTCCGTCTGCACAGGAGGTGAGGAAATGAACACATCGGGGGCTGGACTGTACAACAAGTAGTTACATGCTGTATGCACTTATCTGAAAATGCCAGATAATTATTGACCTTTTAATTTAAAGTTTTTCTTAAAGTAGATTTTCTTCCGCTTGGAAACTTTTTTAAAGCGCCTGAAGCTACAGTAATATCCTTGACTATTCATTATTCATGATATACTTGCTGGAACCATGCAAGGATGTATATTTAAAAAATAATGTCATCACTGACTGCATGAAAACTCATTCCTGCCTCCTGTGTACCACTAAAAAACACTGAAGCTATACTGTATAGAACAGAGATTGCTATTGCTTCCAGTTGTTTTTTGCTAAATTCATGGGATGGAGACTCGCGCACCCACGTCATAGTTTTAGCGGGTCTGATGATCTTACATAACTGGCAAATGTGGTTCCGAAGAATAACACATTTTGTAATTTATTGTGATGTTTAAACCACAGGAAAAGCATACAGTACATGTTTACACACCATATACCTGGACTTATTATTTTGTATTTGTATCTCATAAATACGATAGAGTTCATATCTATATATATAATCTGTTTTATAATGTTATATATTATATATCGTTTGCTAAAAGATTGTTTTTTTTATTTTCAGGATCCTTAGAACTGTTCATATAAAGATCATAGGAAATGTAAAATGAGGACAGAAACATAAATCGAGTTTATAACTCCAAAAAATCTAAACATTATGTTCCAGTCCTTTAGAAATCTGTGCAAGAAACCCAAATTCTCTTACTTTCAGCCTCCTAAATAAAGTTCCACACAGGGTGTGGAACAACATCCATTTCACGTTAACTCCGTAGAAGTACTCAGAACAGGAAATCACTTTTTTTACACAGCAAAGTACCATAAGATGGAAGTTGATAATACCCGAGGAGAACATTGTTTTGTCTGGAGCGCCACTCGCCATCTAATTAGACCCAAATAGGCGTTTGATTTATCATTTCCTGTCTTGCCTTGTTTCACCATGCAAGTGGAACACAACCAAAATGCATTAGAAGAATAGGTCAAAGATTAGCTTTCTAGAACATAATGTTCTTCATATATAAGAAGCTTTTCCACCGTACATTTAATGCATTTTATACGAGTACAATGTGCCTTACTTCTCCAGCAATAATGTTACAGTGAGAAAATTAAGTACAAGTCACTTCTTATATAAGTTTTTTCAAGCTTTTTGCATTTGGTTATTGGAAAGTAATCACATGAAACCTAGGGTGCATCCCAAAGTAAAATATTATATTTCTCAAAGAATTTGAGATTTGATTGAGTTCTCGTTTAAGTTTAGTCGACATCTTAGTAGATGTGTCTCCTAAACTTGTTAAGGAGACATGAAAATAGAAACATTTGAGACATTTGTTAAAAGTCCAAAGATAAGTCAAACCAAGCAGTACAACGATTTTACAGACATTTTGGGGAGATGTGAGATCGAAGCAGCGGGTGTTTGGTATACTTGCGTACAACGTACATCATGGGATGTAGATTTATTACTGTGTGGGCAAAACACAGTTAATCCTAATACACAGGTGGAGACAGCAGGATTGGGTGTAATTTAGTACGAAAGGTATCAATTAATGAGTCTTGTTCTATCTCACCGAACAGCAACAAAGCCTGCTTTCCTGCAACACATTTTTAGCCTTATGAAGATTACATAATGTGTTTAAAGGTATTCAGGCACAAAGTAGGACATTTCAGCTACTTGGATATGCTTTGTGTTGGAAGTTCTGTTGTGTGTTTCAAATATGTTTAATGTTGTGTCTGTATTGTTATATTAAGGGTACATTCACCCGGTAATGTTATCTTGAAATTCGACATATGAAGCCCATGCTAGAGAAATGGGTTATTGCTAATTGTAGAGCAACATAAAACAGTTTTATTAGGATGAGTGCTGTGTTTGTTTGTGTTGTGGGAAGTTGCTGGTAGTGGTAGTCACTGGTAGTGATAGTCATTGGTACCCCAGAAATCTCAGTTGCTAACATTCTTCCAAATATCTTTCTTTGTGTTTAACGGACATTACAGATTTGGAACAACTAGAGAGTGAGTAATTCATGACAGAAATGGGTGAACTATGCTTTTAAGGGCTAATAAATATAATACCATGATATTTAACATTTTAGTACCCTAAGAGTTTATAAATTATGAAGCAGGGCCTTCAGAGTTTTAAAAAGCAGATAAAATAATAAAGTAAGATACATATTTACACAAGAATTAATGTGTCCTAAATGTTCAATGTCATCTAGCTTACCATCTAGTCTTTTATTGTTGATAATACTGTGAAATTCAAGGCTATGACAGTTTTCTGTGACTGAAAACGACCTCAAAACTGCAATCCTCTTCCAAACATTTATGGTAAGAAAGAGACATTATATTGTGCATCTGTCTTTGAATTACATAAGGCCTTTTGAGGTATATTCTGCACATTACATTATCTGGCTGCTGTTGTATCTCAGTGAATTTTTGTGGGCATTTAAAGAAAACTGCCTTAGTAAGGCCGTCACCATTCATTCCAAACAGCAATACCTTTGCCATCATTTAGAGACAGGGTTTTGTCATTTACCTCTTCTGGATTCAAAATATGTTAATACCCCTGTTGAAAAAAAAGTCTATGCTGGTGAGGTATGTTTTGAAGCATGGTAGCTGGTTTAAGCTGGTCATGAGCTGGTTTAAGCTGGTCCTGAGCTGGTTTAATATGGTCCTAAACCAGCTCATGACCAGCTTAAACCAGCACAAACCAGCTACCATGCTTTAAAACCTACCTAACCAGAATATGCTGTTTTGTTCAACAGGGACATGTGTATGAATCCTCCTTAGCATTCCAAACTGTGCTCTTTTTTCTTAATTTTTTTGCAATTGTTATGGATGAGTTTGTTTCTTTACATTTGTAAGTATGCTCTTTTAAAGCTCCATCATTAAGGCAGTGTTTATTGTGTCCCATTTCTCTTGAAATTGGGGACATTCAGCTTATTTTCTCATGAATATTAACATGTGAAAGTTCCAGTCAGCCATTTGCATATGCATATCTATAATCTTCCCACAAAAATATTTTCTAAATTCTTTATTCCCGTAACTAACATGTTTAATTCGCTTTGAAGCTTAACAATTGTTTGTTTGTTTATTGTAAACCAGTCCTTTTGTGAAGCTCACAGTAAACCTTACTTATTCAAAACACTAATGCTAGCATCGGTGACTATATTCAGACAGCAAAAGAGTTATGATGCCTGTTTTATGTATTTTTGGCAAGATTTACATCAGCGCCGTTCAGCCAGCTTGTTTCACACCACTTGAAGCTATCAATGACCCAGCAGAAGTGGCAATAACCGCAGGTCTCCCGTCCAAACCCCAACCAGCTTCGCTGTCACTATCAATCGCGTCAGCGTCGCGTGTTTGTTTCCTGTCGACCGTACGCAGTGCGCAGACCGCAGAGGGTTAGATTGAACACGACTGGTGAGAGAAGCCGTGCCAAAAAGTGTGACGGCTGCCAAGGCGTGCGCTGCGTGTCCCGTTTTCTCAGGGGGGTACAAAACAGACATGACAAGGCAATCACGCAGGCACCGTTCCCGTGGCAACGGCAGTCGGGTTATTTATCTGCAAGGTTAATAAGATTACGGCTGGTAACAAAGATAGTAGATTGAGACAAACGTGTGCCCGTTTGACTGAGGGGAATGTGATGGAGAGTGCTAGCTGTTGAGCTAAGTGACTCAGCTAGCCTTAACAGATGGTGCTCAATACATACACGGGTTGTAAAACAGTTTCATGGCTGGCGTTCTTGGTTTTGGCTCCAGAAAGGATTTGAATGTGGCACTGCATATTTGGAAGCGTTTAAATCGTTTTGCATGCCCGCGTTTTTATTCACAGTTGCTTTTTTGACACTTTTTGTTCTGTTTCTGTTACATAACGCAATCACCTTTGCCAGAAAATGTTTAGTTTTACAGTTTTTTTTCTCATAGAACATTGTTGCAATAGGACATCCAGGTCTTGTGTTATAATCTAATCTTTGGGACCAGGGCAGAGAAATTTCATATTTGCCAAAAATATGTGTTGTGTCTTTGTTAGACTTTTAAACTGATATTTAGACCCCCCACGCATATTTGTACAACAGGGCAAGTCAAACCTACATGAACTTTTCATAACAGAGTCCAGTTATCACAGATATGCTCTCCAGTCCCTTATTATCTATTTAAGTCCTTAATGTAAACGCGTTAGGCCTTGACACAAACATCAGAATAATAATAGATATTTTAATCAGCTTCTGTTGTCAGTCAAGTTAGTCACATATAGTTGTTTACAGTTCGAGTCCCCAAATGTTTACAATTAAAGTTGGAAAACAGCTGATGTTATTGTTGTGTAATTCCCAACATTTCCAGGCCTGAGACGGAAGGGCCAGAAAACAGTCGCTTTGTTCTCATTATCATTATCTCGCTCCTCCTGTCTCTTTCTGGGAATCAGATCATGCAGAATTAATCCAATTAGTGTCTCTGTTAATTAGTCTGCTATTCCAAGACTGAGATATAAATTAGAGCTTTCAAATTGTTTGGTGAGATTGTTTTGAACACTAAATAAAATGCAGTGATAATCAAGAATTTGCTGAGAAAGAGATAAAGAAAAATGTAAGAGAAAACGAAGGAAGGAAGGAAGGAAGGAAGGAAGGAGGAAGAGGAGAGTAAGAGAGAGAGAGAGAGATAGAGAGAGAGATATGAAAAATGATGAAAATGTTAATACAGAAAGAAAGAAAGAGATAATGAAAAATGAAGACAGAAAGAGTGAACAAAGAATGAAAAAGGATGAAGGAAGGAAGGAAGGAAGGAAATGCCGACATGAAGACACAAAGAATGAAGGAAGGGAAGGAAGGAGGAAGGAAGGAAGGAAGGAAGGAAGGAAGGAAGGAAGGAAGGAAGGAAGAAAGAAAGAAATGTCAAATAGATTACACATATTGCATTCACCCATTGCGCCAGTTGTCATACATCTTTAAAGTAGATGATATTGTTACAAGTTTATTGACGTTTCCACTGTGCACTGCAATTTCATGACACTTACAGGACCGCGGCTATAAAGTAGAATACAGTATATCAGAAAAAACATGATGAGCTGTACATCCAAGTAATTATATAAATCAATACATTCTACATTGCTATAAGTTGTGTGTGTATTAGACATAACTGTGCTTCACAAAGAAATCCATGCATTCAACTGCATTAAGCACTAAAAGAGAGAAATTGTTGCACGATAATTGCATCTCTCAGGGAACCGTTTGACAACACACACATGTAGTGCACGGAGTCTCACGCTGCCTTGATGTCGGGGTGTCAATAAAAAATTCAAAAGGGCTTTGAGGCATATAATATCTTAATATCAATCTACAGTGAAGCTCATAAATGCTTTTGAATGTCTTCCAGCGAATGCTCTCAAGAGCCTGTAAAAGGTAACAAAGCCGCCAGAGCGTGGTTCTTTCATCTAGTCATGAATAAGAGTGAATAGGTCTTTAATTTCTTGAACTGGTGTGAAAAGGTTTAGTTTTAGGTAACTGTTCTCTTGACCTTATAAACTTTTGATCTGAAGGGGTATGTTTAAATGTCTTAAATTTACTTTGTGATTAAAAAAAATTGTTGTTGAAACATATTAGTTTCTTTCAGTGCAAAGTATTTTTTATTAACGAAGGTTTTTTAAAATGAATAATGGAGAAAAAGCAGTTCATAATGAAGGTAAAGAGGTTGGCTGATGAAATGCTAGACTCCATTTTTAGGCACAGGGTGACTACACCGATTCCAAAATATAACAGTTTTGGATTTATTTAGTTTTTTTTTCCATAGTCAAGTTTGTGGAAAAAAGCTAGCAATAGTGTGCATTAGCACGTTAAATTAAATCGTTTGTGTATACAGTAGTATTGATTCTGCGTTTTTTAGATGTTGACAGGCTGTAGGTCTTTGTGTAAAGGAGTAGCATTTCACACTACTTTCATAAGAACGTCATATTCAATTCAGTTTGATTTCTATAACGCTTTTCTCATTTCGCATTGTTGCAAACCAACATTACACAAAATCATGACTTTGCGACACTATGAAAGTCCATTATGACACAATTTAAAATTTTAGCATTCTCTTAATGCTTAAAAAATATGTCATATCAACTCCTCACATTTTTTTTTCTCATTCTGTGATTCAAAGTTGATAGGTTTCACAATCTTTGATACTGTGAAAATTCTTTGCGCTTTTAGACCGCAGGAAAAGACGCCACAAAACTGTCAACTGTCTCTGTTCCAACAACACGTCCCTTAGTGCGATGCGTTGAAAGCTGTTGCCTCTCTGCAACTTGTAAACCACATTGTTACGGTGACCGTTCGCCAGCCATTTATACCACCCTCGAGAACAAACAAATTGTTAAAGCGACAGCCGCGTAAAATTGCTCCTCACAAGGAGAGCAATCCACCCATCGCCCTGTTGGAGAGGTCGCGGTATCACTGTCACATCTGGAGAGGCAGACAGAGCGATTGTTTCGTCTGTGACGAGAAAAGATTAAACCGTTCAATGAAGATTTGTGGAGTGTCAGATAGACAGACAGGGGCAGCCTGCAGGAAACACCGCTACCTGAAGCTTAAGATGAGAACGTCTTGGTCTTTTCACTAAGGTGCTAGAAACCCAGATGACTAATTAATTAGGAGATCAGACTGTATGGGGCATTCGATTGAGCTTTGCGGAGGTGTTTCAGATCCGTTTTGGAGAAGACGGTGACCTGCATTTGCTGTGGGGGATTATGTCAAAGGGAGTCGAATTTAGAGGAGAGATTGAGCGTGTCTGGTGAAGTTTCTTTGTGTGCATATCCAACTCCTGCCGGGACGGAAGCCGACAGCTGGTTCGGTCGCTCCGTGCCGGCACTAACAAATCAGAATGGAGAAGTCTGGCCCAGGGAGAAATCAATGGGGAGGTGGAACAGGGTAATCCGCCGTTCATCTAAGATTCATATTAGCACTGTGACTGGGCAGAAGAAGCAAGTAGCTGACTGTGATCTCAAACGCTAGGCTAAAAGCACAGACGCAGAATCCTGAGGTGGTACATCGAAAGGCTTCTGGATGTGTTAAAGTGGCCTACCTGATAGCACACATACATCTGGGAGACATTTATTTGATGTCTGCATTTGCATATGCAAGACATTGTTTATTGTTTGCTCACCTGCAATCCATCTCTGAGATGTTTCCACTCCATCTCTAGAAGATGTCTGTAGGATGTTTATGATTTAGAATGTATGTAAAACTGCCTTTTCTAAGACGTTTATCAGACGTTTTCACACCGCAGAGGTTTTCCAGATTTCCAGCAGACATCTTACAGACATACCTGTGCTGACGTGTTTGTTGACTTGGAAAAAACCACGTAGCATTGGATCACAGAGTCAAAGTATCCTTGCATAATTTTGGGCAGTACAGTCCCAAAAATATTTTAAGAAACCGGTTACTTTTTAATCGTTGAAAATAGCGGATGTCAATTAGCAGAGCTCCAATGAGATTTCAGTCCAGTGGAGTGGGCCAAGAACTTTGAGATGACCTACTTGTGCCCTCATTAATTGGGTAAAAGGAGTAACCTTTCCTTTAAAGTGAAGAACTGTGACTTTATTCTCTCCCAATGGAAACTTCGCTGGCCTTATTCTGTCAAACGGCCTCTTTCTCTCGTGGTCTCTGTGAGATATTGACTTTTATTTTGCCGGGGCATCTCAGGGTCTGTTCACGCTTGGTTTGATTGCTTGCTCTAAACCACAGTTCAATTTCATCCATTTACATTGTACTTTCGGGGTCCGAAGCGCCACTGTGATTTCTGTCACCCCCTCCGAATATCATCCGGACGTCACACTGGCAAAATAAGGGGCGCTGATCTGAGTTGGTATTTGACAGACCTTTGGCGCAAAAGATTAGAGTCAACATTCTGTGATCAGACCTTCAAGCCCGAGGCCAAATCTGATGTGCAGCTGGCTGTGAACCCGTGGCACATAATAATTGCTCTAAAATGCAAGCTCTATTTTGACTACCCATTGGATTTATCCACATGGATTGACACAGGTCGGTGTTCGTGTGAGATAGCGTTGTGATGGCAACCGAGTACCTTTTAGACCAACCCCACGAGGCTTTTATATTCTTCTCCAACTTGCCGCTATCCAGACTGCCAGGGATCTCGGAGCGGATGGCAATGATTATAAAATTATAGTAGTTTGTTAGATTTCCTACCTTGTTGTGGCTAAGAGTGTATGGTTGTCATAGAAACAGCTATTTAAACTAAATGTGGATGTCCCAAAATTGAACCTTCAGGCACCTATAACTGAAATTATAATAACAAATTACTGTGTAAATTTGTCCTTGCGGGGGCCCAGAAAATGATGATTAAAAATACATTTTCACTTAGTATTGGCATACCTAAGTTAGTTTGTTACTGGCACAGTTTTGCCAAAGCGGAAAGGTGTTGTTAAGTCCCAATGTGTAAGGATATCTATAAATTGTTGTGCTCCAAAAAATGTGTTATGTAGATGTACTGTATAAAGATGCCATTTCTACGCCTTCGCCCAATACGGTTCATTGATTTTTGTGATATCATTCTGCACTTTGGCTTTTCATCAGATTTCAGGCTGTGAGGTAAATTAAACGCGATTGGCTGTTTTAAAAGAAGGAGGCGCCACTCAGTATGTCCTTTCCTAACTTTCTATTTCGGTGAAAAAGTACACCATGGCCTTGAACAAAGCTGCACATTTCAAGGCACTTTAGGGGGTCCTTAAAGAGACAGCACATCCAAAAATGAAAATGTATCATCATTTACTCACCCATATCTCGATACAAACCTGTAATGAAAAAAAAGAAGATATTTTGAAAAACATTTTGAACCAAACAACTTTGGCACCCCATTGACTTGCACTGGATTGACACAAAAGACATCTCTCAAAATATATTTTGTGTTCCATAAAAGAAAGAGTCATGTACACCTTTTAAACCACATAAGGGTGAACATCATTTTTATTTTTGGGTGAACTATCCCTTTAAGGTTATATTTAGTTCCCATCACCGTAATCCCATCCCCACGTTTATTTATTTACCCCAGACCGCTCCATTTCACAGATTTTTGTTCTTCATATACAGTGTGGGAGACTTAATTTAATGTGCCAACCATTAACCAGTCTTCAATTTCCATTTACCATTTTGACATGGACTTTCATACGTCTGCCCCCACTGGTAATGAAACCATTTATCAGTTCCGTGCTTGGTGTTTGCCAACATGTGTGCTCGTATTTTTCCATCTTGGTCCAACACAGATAGCTGATGAGTTTCAAAAGATAGCTCAACCATATCACAGAGAGGCAAGCTGATGTTTAGAGTGAGGAATTTAGATCTGCTAAATGTTATTATAGTGTTTCTCTATAACTAAAGAGACAACAAGCAATTCATTTAATTGCGATATCTCTTTCTTTTGCAGGAACTTATGGACCTCGAAGATGGGCATCCGCCTACCCGGAGTGCGGAGACAGGAATCAGTCCCCAGTGGACATTCTGGATCAAGATGCTCAGTTCTCTCATGAGTGTCAGGAGCTCACGCTAGATGGCTTTGAAACCAAGTCATCAAACAGAACCACCATGAAGAACACAGGAAAAACAGGTCCGTCCAAAAACAAAACTCTAATGATTTTTAGCAACATAGAAAAAATGTATGCACTTAGCCTGAGGCCGATCTCAAATGTTTAACTATATAAAAGTAATAATATACAGAGACTACCGGCTTTCCATCGTGACAGACCATTGCATCCGATTTGGTATGGTTTGAAATTTCTCTGCTCCGCTCAGCCAAAGTCGAAGCCCAAACAAATATGAGACACGCGTGTCCACAAAGTCTGACACCTCCCCATTGATCTGTGCTTCCTTTTCTAGTCTCACTAAGTTTCTATGCAATTCCACTGGATTGTCCTCTAATGCCTTTACATCTGTTGTGGAAATCTGAACAGCATTATTTACAGCTAAAGGCCAAGAATAAAATAAATATTAAACGAAAAAATATAAAGAATTTAATGAACTTGACATTTGATCATTTGGCCATGTCACTACAAATTATTTGATTGTTAATATTTTAGTTTTTTACATTTATAAACATTTATAGTAATTTGTCATTTATTATTTGTAAGTATTTTCCATCATAATAATTGTTATTAATATTATTATTAATAACAAGAATAATAATAACAATATTTTTATTATTATTATATGCATTCTTATTATTGTTATATAATTTTTTGTCTTTTCTGAGCAAAATTTTGCACAAAGCATTTATAATTAAAAAATTATAAATAAAAATAAACAAAAGTGTCAATTTTTATACATTAGGGATGCAATGCAGATAAAAGCAAAATAAGAATGTACATACTTGAGTGAATTTCCTAAATGAATTACAGGAAATTGGCCACATGGCCAAAGTTTCCCTTTTGTATTTATGACACTATTTCTCTTTTAAACGGCATTTAATTTAAAAAAGATTTGAGGAAGCTCACCAGGACCAAATCACACAATGTTGTAAAAACAATAGGAATTTTACAAACTGTGTCCAGAGCACAGCGTGAGATCTCTTAATCCGCAGAATCATCAGCCTCTCCTGAGTACCGCCAGCCTTTAGTCCAGTGTGTACAAACATTGACGTGTGTGTATTTACCAAAAGATCCATCTCTCCACAAACACCCCTCTCATCCTCCATAATCACTTTGTTTATTCTCATGCCATCCCTTTAGTTTGCTTAAGAATTAAACGCAGATCTCCACACGAGGGCTTTTGTGATAGGCTCGTATGAGTGCTCTATGCATTTCTTCAGAATGAGTCAACACTCAGCGAGACACTAGAATACTGAATGTTTTATCCAGATTAATATGTTGTGGTGGAATATGCGGAAGTGCCATAATATAAGAAATCCGGTTAGCCATTTAAAATCTTGTAGACATAATGAATTTAAGGGCCCTCAGTATAAATCCACTGTGACGTTCTACCCATGAGAAACGGGGCAAAATTTTTTTAGCACTCGCCTGATTTACAATTTTACCTGAAGTCAGGTTCACAGCTACACAGATGCACTCTATTCTATAAAATGTCATTATCTGCCCGGTGCTATTCATTCAAATGATGATCAAATGGTAATGATGGAGACGTTTCCCATGATTCCTTTGAAAATCAGTAATGCGGAAGTAATGAAAGTTGTTGAATTCTGTTAATTTGCTGTAGAAATCACGTCTCTGCTCAGTGACACCTTTTATTCTTGTGAGTAGTTATTCTTTTTCAGCAGAACTATCAAAAGAAAAAAATAGAGCGTATCTAGTGAGGTGACAGATATTTGAAGTTGTTGACCAATGCATTCATTAAAAAACGAGAGGGCAATTTTTATTGTGGTTTAATGTGTCAAGATGTGTCAGGAGTGCCCATGAAACCCATCTTAATGTGTCCATTTGGGACTGAGGAGAGCATACTCTGTTTCATCCGTGTCATTATTGATTTAATAAGTCCTTTGTCAACATAAAAAGAAACAAGTTTCCCTCTGTAGTATTTTGTAGTTCTCTCCAACCGAAGCTTATAAATAAAACATGTATATGTGTATATACTCTATAAAAATTGACAGAGTTAAAGGAATAGTTTATCCAAAAAAATATTTCATTTTTTACTCATCATCACGTCATTCCAAACCTGTATGTCTTTCTTTCATTTGCAAAACACAAAAGAAGATATTTTGAGAAATGTTGGAAATCAAATGACATTGGCCCCATTGACTTCCATTGTATAAACAGAAAACCACTGAAACATTTCTCAAAATATCCGCTTTTGTCTTTACAGGTTTTGAACAACATGAGGGTGAATAATTGATGACGTTTTTTTATTTATGGGTGAACGACCTGTTCTTAAATGATATCTGAAAGTATGTAAACATTGAAAAAAATGACACTTCTCATAACTTTTATTATTTCCCTTATAATTCTTAATAGTTGATAATGTTTGTTAATGACTTTCTCTATGAACACTGTTTCACCCAATCCTTGATTCTTGTCCCCTTATACAGTTTCTATCGTACTGAAGAATGATTATTTTGTGAGGGGTGCTGGTCTACCCGGTCGCTTCAAAGCAGAGAAGGTGGAATTTCATTGGGGTAGCACCAATGGGTCAGCCGGTTCTGAGCACAGCATCAATGGAAGAAAGTTTCCGGTGGAGGTAAATCACTCATGTTTCTTGCTCAATATATCATATTAGGATGGATTGAAGAGGAGGAGGTTACTAAATGAGTTCAAGGATTCCACCTTGACTTGTGAAGGTTGAAAGAGGTGTGTTAAATGGAGGCCTCGTAATGAATCGCAGATCAATGCGTTTTATTGACTTGCCGCATTTAACACAAGACCAAGGATATTCAGCTTCCTTTTTGCCCTTTTGCAATTATTTGTTGATCCCCGAGTAGTCCACTTCAGCAACTCGACTTGGTCTGAAAATTAGCTGTATCATTCTCCTTTCTCTGGCAGCATTTTTTCAATCAAACTAAGGTTGTTTTTAAAACGAATCCTTATGCATTCTGTTGCTTTGAGAACAGAGACACGTGTCAGAGCTGGTCTTGAAAATTCACTCGCCTACGATAACAAGTTTGCTTTGTCTTACATGTTCTTTTCACTTCACAAGGTGCATTTCAACATTTGCTCTATTTTCAACCCTCTTCCATTTTAAATGTTTCTCCAGATATCTTTTGAGAGTGAATAGTATAGCTTGTGTTTGCAAAATGTCTGTAGCCTTGAAAACGTTGTATATTTGAGTTTGAGAGCACTTTAAAAGAAAAGTTTGAGTTGCTTATAACGTGCATTTGAAAAAGCAACACCCGTCAAACATCATCATTACAAATATACTTTATTGTCATGAAATTGAGGAGGAACAACGATAGAAAGATGCCCATAGGCGTTTCCTGGAACTACGTGTGTTCAACACGGTGTCACGGGAATTCATGAAGTTGTCACGAAGCGTAATCTATTCATTCATGTTCATCAACAAGAATTTCCCCCTTTTTGCGTGTCACCCAGCATGACTTTCCATCAAAAGTAATTTAATACGCGATATCTTTCATATGTATAAATATAGATCAACACAATCTGATGGGAATTCATAGCTATTTTACAAAGTGGCTCATTCGTGCGAATTCCTATTCCCTACGATCTTATTCGTATGTTTTGTTATATGACTATTCCCTTGTGATGTTAGGTTTAGGGGCGGGGTTAGGGGAGCCATTTATCAGTGCTTTCCCACCTCGTGAAACTAGCATTTTTAGCTATTAGCCTTTGCGGCTGTGACTGAGTGTCACGTAAAAAAAATTTTTTAACATGAATTAATAAATAGATTACATTTCTTGACATTTCACGAATTCCTGTGAGACTGGGTCGGTGTGTTATGGTACTTCTTCTGCGGTATATATAAACATATATTGAGTTTCTGCACAAGAGCGCCCTCTGGCTTTCAGATGCAGCAGCATTTAACTTTACCTCACTAAAAAGCTGCGCAAAAAAGCGCAGACAACCGCCAAATCGTGTGCAGTTTGTTTTCGATTTATCGCGCAGCCCTAAACTCGAACACGTTAAATCAAGAGAGTATGCTGTTTATTAGCATTTATGCCTCGCCGTATGCTTCAATCCCATTTTGATTCATTGACTAAACATGGTCGTGCTGTGATTTACTCCTAGTCAACTCCGTATTGGTTCTCAGAAGAAGCTAATTGGCTAATGAGGTTCGGTGATGAATGAGTAATACATTTCCCTCCCATGAAGACCCAACAACTGAACGCCATTAAATCCGCGATTTAAAAGAGGCCTGAAGGAGACTGATTGGTTTTCATTAACAAGACTTTAACTTTGTTCTTTATTCTCTTTATTAAAGGATTAATTCATTCCTCACTCCTTCTGAAGACGTCTAGACTTAATTACTGTATTTAGAGGAGGGCTGTTTTTTCTGTTCACTTGCTTTAGCCTTAGGTGCCCTGTGGTCTTCAGTGCCCGCTGCCAGGGACAAGAACTGTAACTGCGCTTTATTTAAATGCATTTCATTTTAACTTTTGAACAAGGCTAGAATGCAAGATTTAAAACAAGCTCAACTATTGAGCCGCAACGGTTTATGTACACAATCTATCAGCAGTTTTTTCTTCCCATCAATACGACATCTACAAAACAACAATTTAAAGGACAGGAAGAAGAGATCATTTGTATTCATCAGTCTGTGGTTGTTAGAAATTAGCTGGCACGGAGGTTAGTGGATCTGTGTTGGTTCCACCTCCCTGGCAGCATTTTCTCATTAGACGAATCGACTTCGGTCCATAAATCCCATTCTACACGAGGATGCAATTGACGTGCATCCGTACGACGGCAGATAGCTGCTAAGCGTTAATTTAGCGATTTAAAACCTCAACGCACTCCAGTGGCTGGAGGAGATTCATCCAATTATCTGTCTAACTTCTACCGATGACCTCCGCCTCAAATCTGGTTCAGTAATTTAGATTAAGAATTTTTTTTGTTTACATACGTTTTGTATTTATTTATTGCCATTTTGATGCTGTAATTAGTATTGCTTGCAGCAGCGAGTTTTTGCTATAAACATGAATGATACTAAACTGTGTGGGTTGAGGAGATGTGTGCTTTTGCTTTTCTAAGTGACTTTTTACTTCTTTACGTCACATATCTAGAAGTGAAGATAATTATTTACCTAAAAGTCAAATAATATAAAAGATAATAAAAATGAACTTAGATAGTTCCCATAAGAACATTCTTGATAGTTCACCCCAGAATGAAAATTCTGTCATCATTTACTCTCTTGTCGTTTTAAACTTGTATGACTTTCTTTTTTCCGCAGCACACAAAAGAAGATATATTTTGAAGAATGTAGTTAACTGGCCCCATTCACTTCGCATTGGTTTTGTGTCCATATAATAGAAGTGAATGGGAGCCAGTGCTGTTCGGTTACCAACTTTCTTCAAAATAGTATTCCTTCTTTTGTGTTCTGTGGAAGAAAGAATGAAAAGAGGTTGAGCAAAGGATGACAGAATTTTCATTTTTGGGTAAACTATCACTTTAAGTCTCTTGTGTCTCAGATTTTCCTCCTGAGAAAAGACCCAGGAATCTCACAAACTGAGCTCAGATTTGTCAAGTCCGCAATGAAAAGTCATGACTATTATCAAAGATTTCAATAGGAACTTTTTCATTTCTCATCAAATATACCCAAATCCAGATTATTTTTAGGTACAATCAATAATTTTACAGCTTGATACTCTTAATGCATTTTAACAATTGTCTCATTTGTTTCAGTTTTTTTTTCTCCTGATACATCTGAGACCACAGTAAGTTGATACTCCACAAAATTCTCCTGAACTTTAAAAGTACAACCTCTGAGCAATACAATTTTCTTCTGGGTTTAGTGCAGATTTTAAGAATGTAATGAGAAAAGTGTTTTAAAATATTCGAAAGAAATTGCGGGTCTTGATGTCTTGACAAATCTGAGCACATTGTGAGAGATTGTTGAGATCTCTTTTAAAACTCTTAAGTGAAAAGCCTCCACTTGTGCTCCATTGTTGTTCAGAAAAAAAAAAAATTATGTTAAAGACATTTTTTCTTGTCTGTGAGATGTTTTTGACAAGTCTGTCCTTGACAAGTTTTTCACCGATGTAGTGTTAGGATTGTTCTAACAGCGGAAAAGCCAATAGATTTCATCGTGTTGGGTTTCTTACACGCATCATTAAATGACCGGGGAAACGTGCTAAACAATTTCCACAGTATAACACGGTGAGCGGGAACAACATCGGCATGCAAATGCTGTCAGAACACGAGAGGCTGCCACACCAGAGAATAAGCTCAACTGGAACGTGACCGTCATAAAGACCCTTATACACTCTGCGTTTCAACGATCTCTTTCACTGACCGTTCGGCTCCTGCAAGCTTTGACGTTCCATTCAAATAACTTTTTCTCTCGCTCTCTTTGTGCGGTCGTCCCTGTTTGTTCTTTAATAGTAGATTTAGCATTTATTTGACACACGGAACTTTGTGCGTGTTTCAGAGGCGATATTTAAGGCAACAAAGGCGTGTTGTTTATTGCGCGCGCTGAGGGGATTTGGTTCCGAGGTTCACTTTCTTCCTAAAGCTGTCCTCAGAGCTCGTATAATCCTTACTTGTCTCGCACGTCAAAATATGGAACGATGAAAGAAGAGGGATACGACAGATATGCCGTCATTGTGTAAGCGCACAGGAATGATGAGTGGAATATCCATCCGTAGAGATTTGACAATGTACTGTACTCATTCTGATCCCACAATGCATTGTGTTTAACTGGAAATTCAAGGGAGAACATTAGTGTGAGCTGTTTCACTGCCTGTCAAATAAAAATGCTGGTGTTAAACCCTGTTCTCTTCTTTGTGCTCGTAGATGCAGATTTATTTCTACAATTCTGACGACTTTGACAGTCTGAGCACCGCGATAAAGGAGAGACGCATCATTGCTGCCATGGCTGTCTTCTTTCAGGTGAAGAAATTCTTAGATTTTTTTTATGTTTACCAACCAAAAAGTAATACTTTGTAGATAATAGTACCTGTATATGACTCTTTCTTCTAGGGAACACAAAAGAAGATATTCTGAGAAGCGTCTCAATGTTTTTTTGTTTATAAAGTGGATTTCAATGGGGTCCAATGTTGTTGGGTTTCCAACATTCTTAAAAATATCTTGTTTTTGTGTTCTGCTGAAGAAAGTCATACAGCTTTGGAATGAAATGAGGGTTAGTAAATGATAAAATAATTTTACTTTTTTATCCCTTTAAAGGTACTGTTTGTAACAATTTTGCAGTAAAATACCACTAGGCCAGTGTTATGTTTTTCAGTTGAGTACTCACAATATCTCAAATGTCTCCAGCTACTTGTAAATAGTAAGAAAAATCACTATTTTAAACAGTGACAGTGTCAATGGCGTCATTTCCGCGTTCCCCTTTGTTAGGCCTTTATTGACGTAGAAACATGATTTACATGATTTCTCGTTCCCGTGGTGGAGTTGAAGACAACAGATCCCATCATTCCACGCTCCTTCAAAGCGTCATCAAGCTACGCCATTGTTGTTGTTTTGAATGTGTGCTAGCGGAGGATTTTACAAACAGTGATTTTAACAAACGTTTCCGTCCAAAGTCATATCCAGTCAAGATGTGACTGTGTAAAGGCAGTAGGCCTTATAACCTTTAGGCAATACGATGGACATAGATATGAAAAAGGTACATTATGTAACCAAGTAGATCTATAATACCTTATAAAAGCTATGTGTTAGCGTTTCCATTTGTGTCAAAGACTGACTAGCAAAGTTTGACCTCTTGAATGTGTCCACTGTATCTTCAATATGCCGTGTACATGAAACAAATTCATCCTACAGAAAAATAGGTAAATTACGCATTGAAAAGTAATCCCACCAATGGACAAATTATATCTTTACATTTTGTGAAATTTGCATGTTTTTTTATCTGAGTTAGTCTGGAAAAGAAGATCTTGGATCTGTAACTTTATATACAGGCGTAGAAAAAGTGAAGAGACCATTCCAAATTTTAATTTCATCTGCATTTCTAGATGTATTGTGGTTATTCCAGTCCAGTGTCGGTTGAATTTAAACAAAATCAAACCTGTTTCAAGTCATCCAAGAGCATCGTGAAAGACTGACAGCATGGCAAGACATATGATAAATATAATAAAATCAAGGTTGTCACGTAAAAAATATTTGAACTCTTTCTAAATATATTTCTGTTGTATTGCTTAAAGGTGAATATGAACTTGTTTTCTTTGCCGTATTTGAGGATCTGAATAAATAAATAGCTTCCTTTCTGTTCAAATTGACCTTTTTCTACAATTTTCATTTTCCGCAAATAGAAACAATATGTTTGCTAGAAAATAGTAAGCAATATTGTTAGTAGTTCACAGAATTATATCAAAAGGTTTTTTTTACCTAAACAAATACATATGAATAGTAAATTAAGAAAAACTGATTTATTTTTAAATGGATACATCTTTCTATGGGTGTATATAGAGCACAAAAAGCGGGCCAGTATCAGGATCCATGAAAATAATATAAGCTTTTTGTTTCGCGACACCTCCGTTCATTTTAGCCCACTTCACACCCTCACATACATTTTTACAATGTGATGTGACAGACCTATTCTTCACGGCCAAAGTGGAACGCAGGTGTGTCCTATGTTTATCCACCGTTAGACGGTAAAAAAATAACCCACGTCGGTGGACTTAAACATTTCCTCCCCCGTATGACAGCGTTATGGCTTACCGCTATTAGCGAGTAGACGAATGGTGTCGGAGAGTTTGACATGTCCGTTCCTCGGGGTTTGGTATTGTTAATCGATGCAGAGCTGGTGCGTCGCAGGTCCCGTGGGCTCTTTCATTACCACTTCGTTCAGCTAAATGAATCTCCAGAGAACACAAATGTGTGTATTTCATATCTGACCTGAATGAGATTTCCATCAGGCCGGATAAAAGGCGCTTATGTCAGCACGCTCTAGTTTTTAATGTTGCGTAAGCGGGAAACTTATGTTTGATAATAGCGGCGTGTAAGTGCGGCCCTTTTTTTTCCTTCTTCTTCACGAGGCTGGAGAATTGGTATAATTGCTCATTTCATGCTGTGTTTGTCTGAATTTTCTAGGTGGGGAAGAAGAACAATATCGCAGCTGAGCCCATCATCACAGGCCTCAAACGGGTAGTCCATCATGGTAAGTTTAACCGTGTTTACAACTTAAAAGCATACAAGTGGAGTTCTTTACTAGGTTCTTTAGATCAGCCATTTTTGTTTACTTTCTCAGTAAAATGAAGTCCTTTTGGCTTCGTTCTAAAGACCTGTGATTTGTCTGTGATTCACAATATTCTCCTCAAAAAATCCCCCTAAATGAAGCCCAAACTAGATCAAGCAGTGGAATTAAAGTGTAGAGAACAACTGAAGTGAGACAGACTATAAATGTTCAATTGCTGTTGTTTAATAATGTGCTTGTTAATTCAAATAAGTGGAGCAGAACTAACACCTTTTTTACGTGTGTTAACTTTCTATTCTATCTAATTTGTAATATAGGCCTACTGAAAACAAACACGTTTAGCCTCATAGTTCCCCTTTAGATGACATCACTGGCTTTTTAAAAGTGTTCGTTCGTCTGTTTAACAGAGAAGGAAACCAATATTGGTTCGTTTATATTGAGGGATTTATTGCCGTCGTCTTTGGGAAGCTATTACCGTTACACTGGCTCGCTCACAACACCGCCCTGCAGTAAAGTAGTGGAGTGGATCCTCTTCAGTCGGCCGGTCTACCTGTCCAACCACCAGGTTAGCACACACACACATGCGCATGCGTACGTGCACATCACATCTATATGATGATGTATAAACATCACCTCCGGCTGTGGGCACTATGCTTGAAATTGGCTCATGTTCATTGCACTGTATCAGATTCATATCGGCACACGTGGTGTATACTATCACACTAGTGAATCATCTGTAGTGTGCTCAAATGTTCTGTGAAATGACACAGTGCAGAAGATTTACTTATAACCATCTAAATATTTGTATGTGTATATGTAGACAGACAGAAACACTACATTATTATAGAATATTATTGCATAACACGTTCATATTTAACACTAGAATTATAAAAACATATTGTGTGAGTTATGATATTGCTGTTGTGAGTCATATTTCTGTTGTGTCTCAATGTGTTTATCTGTATTATTATTTCTCTCTCATACTCCCGCTTTGTGTTTCTCTGTCTGTCTGTCTGTCTGTCTGTCTGTCTGTCTGTCTCTTTCACTCTTTCTGTCTGTTTCTCTCTTTCTTTTACACTCCTGGTACGTTTTTCTCGTTTCGTTTGTCTGTCTGTCACACTCTTTCTCACTCTTCCTGTCTGTTTTTTCCATCTGTCTCTCTTTTCTCTCTTTCCTGTCTGAATTTCCATCTGTTTTCTCACTCTTTCTGTCTGTTTCTCCTTCTGTCTTTCTTTTTTACTCTTCCTGTCTGTTTCTCCATCTGTCTTTCTTTTTCTCCCTCTTCCTGACTGTTTCTCTGTCGATCTGTCTCTCTCTTTCTCACTCTTGCTGTCAATTTCTTTGTCTATCTGCCTCTCTCCCTTTCTCTTTTACCTGTCTTTTTCTCCATCGGTCTCTCTCACTCTTGCTGTCTGCTTGTCTCTCTCTTTCACTCTTTCTGTCTGTTGCTCCATCTGTCTTTGACGGTCTCTTTGTCTGTGTTCTCTATGTCTCCGCTGGTGAAGTTGGAGGCGTTCTACTCGATCTTCACCACAGAGCAGCAAGATCATGTGAAGTCTGTGGATTATCTGAGGAATAACCATCGGCCCACTCAGGATCTGGACAGCCGGCAGATCTTTAAATCAGCAGTGATGGATGCGTGGCTGCCTGACCTCATGACAGAAAGCATGGCCAGCGCTGCAGACACAGAAACCTCCAGAGGTTAGACATATTTGAGTTGAAAACTAACTGTATCAAAATAATTATATATATATATATATATATTTTTTTTTTTATTCCCCTTGATTTTCTGATACAGAATTTGAATGTGTTATAAAAACACACTGTACTGTAATTTTTAAAACATATTTCTCTCTCAAAAAGTTTTCAAAACTGATTTCCAAGACTGGTAGTTTCGTCATAAGAATGTCTACATATTAGATGTATTTACACATTCACAAAACATTTTGTAGCACATTTACAGCATTGAACGCTTGAGAACAGCTCACCTGAGACTGACATTAACACAAGTTGTACACTTCTTCATAGCTTTCCGAAGAAAGCGAACATTTGTTTAACCCTTAGATTTTTTTCTGCCAGTGAGGGTCTTTATGAATGTAATATTGGTACATTTACCACTGGGACTGTAGTAATTTCTCGTAGGTAAAATTACAGTTCAGTTTTTCTTCTAAGATGTCTTGTTTGGAGCTTTCCTCATTCATCTCGTGCATAAAGTGCAAAGCTAGTTGTTTTCGGTATGTCCATTGCTCCTGAGACAGAAGTGAATAAACAGGATTTATTAATGCAGTGACTGCGCTCTCTGAGCTGAGCTCGGTAACTGGGGGAATGTGTACGCTGTGTGTTAATGATAGTGTTGTTTTCCTCTCCTACTGAGGGAATTGATTGCTATTGGTTGTGATGAAGCTGGGAGTGATGCAACACAGCCGAAAGGCGGAATAATCATCATTAATATTTCCTCTAAAAATAAACTCGCAGAAATGAACAAAAGCAATTCTGACGTTTTTTAAGCAACTAAAATGAGTTTTGAAAAACCTTTCGCAATAATACTTCACCAGGCAGTTTATTTCTTCGGCTTCTGTTTTTATTGTCTCTGTGAAATTGTTTCTTCTGTCCTTATATGGCACTTTCTATTAATCGGTTACACTTTAGTGCACCATTATTTCTTTCAAAACCATTAGAGGCCAAAATATGGTAGTTTTTAAGCATTAAATATGTTAGATAAACTGTTGTCTAACGCAAAATGACCTAGCATGAAGATTAGCTGGTTTAGTATGCTGTCTTGCATTAGGTCTTGACCCCCTGGACTGTATCCAACAAATACAATTTTACCAATCTGTTGAATAAATATTTGCATAGTTGTTGTAGAGAAAACAGTTTTTCTTGTCTATCTAGCGCCACCTCTGTTAGAAACATAAAATGACTGATGAGTTGACTTATTTTACATATTTATGTTGGTTGAAGTCAAATTCATTTTTACCGTAACTTTTTTAATAGAATTTTCATTTACAAAACTGTACAAACTACGTGCTACTGAAAATGAACTTAAATTGAGTCATTCAATTTAGGCATTTGCAGCTCTATTAGCCTTTCTGTTGTATTTGTTATTCATTTATATATTTATTAATTTATGTTGCTCAAAAAATAACACAAATCAGGATTTGAGTGGAACTTAGTTCCAAACTATCTCATAAAATTATTTTTGTTTCAGGGACCTTTTTGTGAAATGTGCCATATAAACACACTCATATCTATGAAGCCACAAAGCGCTGTGGCAGTTTACCCAGCGCTCGCAACATAGCTTGTTGACTACATAACCCAAAGATCCATCGTGAGAATGGAATCAATTTGAATCATCAGTGTCTGTGTTATCTCTGCCGGACAGTAACGGCGGCAGTCATTAGCATGCTGATGATTGAACTAATGAAAATAATGGTCTCTCGCTGAGTCACTCGTGCTAACAGAGCTCTTGAGGGCGACTTTCACAGCAGATGCCCTTTTGTCTAATCACCCCCTCGTCCTCGTTTCACTCCCCGATCTGCCTCTCTCGCACAGATATGTTTATCACAGGCTTGTTGACAGGTTGCTAATGCTAATACACGCATTAAGAGCAGAGGCTTTCAGCATAATGACCTTATCAAGCAGCACTTACGCGGTCCGCCCAGCTTGATGAAAACACGTTCCACCAAACGATTTGTGCGATAAGTGACGTCAATCGTGCAATTGCATCTGTTCGTCTATTCAAAGGGTTCGGAGACATTATTAAAAACAACGTTTTCGGTATTAGGGGGGTTAGAAAGATCAGAATTTTGAGGAAAAACGTGAAGTCTGAGCTGTGGTGCTGACGTTGGAGCTTTGACCATTGACGCATGTGCGCACACAGGAAATCTAATTTCATGTTTGGCTTGCTGTACAGTGCACGTTTACAAAAACATGTATTAAAAATGCAAAAGCGTTATCTTTTGCTTCAATACCGCCATTTCTCTTTGGAACATTAAATTGCAGTTTACTTTACCCATTATTTATTACCTGGGTATTGACATTTTCGACAAAATCGTACCTGACAGCTGAAATTATAAATCATTATTCTGCTCTTTATTGGGAATCAGGTGAATCAGTGATACAGATTTTTGTACTTGCTTAATAGCTGATTTTTGTTTCCTAATAGCACACATGCATCTCAGAGACGTCTATTAGACATCTGCACCATGTATTTTTTGAGTGTTTACTCGTCTGCAATACGTCTCCGAGACGTTTCCTGTCAGATGTCATATAGACATCTAGAAGATGTCTGTAAGACGTTATTGATTAAGAATGTATGTAAATCTGCTTTTCTAAGACGTTTATCAGATGTTTTTACGAAGCAGTTGTTTTCCATATCTTTAGCAGACTCAAAAAGGTCGTTCTGCAACCCAGACAAGTGTAAGTGTAACCTGTAAGTGTCTTTGGATAAAACCATCCGCCAACTGCATAAAATGTAAATGAATTGATTCACTGAACTATATTTTTATTGGTACACAAAACAGCAGCAATAATGAGTTCATCATAAATACGCATTTGAAAACAATAGCATCGAAACCGCATTGTAAGTTTGTTACACATAATATCCCTCTCAGTGTTTGCTCTGATGGTTTAGTTCAAGAGTCAGGTCAAGTCTACCTGTTAAGCGAGCACCATCAGTTAGACGCCTCTCCGAGCTCAAAGCGCACATCACGTCCGCGGTATTACACACGCACACATCATACTTCCAACTGGGTCCAGAGCGATACACACGGCTGCAGACATGCATGCGTGCGCTCGCTCGCTGCGAGGATGTTTGAAAGCCTGAAGGCAGATTGAGATGAGCTCATGTATTATTTTCCACTTTGAAGCAGTTTCTAGTGAGAACGCTTTGGTGAGTCAGACAGCAATAAAAGATTTAGCTTCACCTCCGGGCCTGAGACAGGGACCTCGTGCGTCAGAGATCTGGCTCTTCTCCCATCGCCGTAGAGCCACAATTCGGCCTGTTTATCTCACGTCACGCATCCCTAATCAAATGAGCGCATCTTTACCTTATCTAAACTGCGAAATGTATTATTAATTATTGTTCGTTTTCCCTTGTTTCATCCAGTCTGCAGCAGCATCCCTGACAACATGAACGTCCGTCCGCTGAACCGAACGGCTCATGTGTTGACCTGGGACCGACCGTCAACTGTCTACCACCCGCCTATACTGGGATATCTGGTCTCCTACAGCTGGGTGAAGGACGAAATGCCTTTTGAGAAATCTTTCACGCAGAGCGGCGAACACAGCACGGTGAGCTTCCCGGCGACTAAACAGGCCAATCGCTATACAAGAGCACATTTTGAGCATCGAGCACCACTAACCACTGTTAGTTTTAGCTGTCATCTTATTCCTTGATGTAGGAAAAGGTCAACTGGTTAAATTAATCTGAAATTTGGTCGAGGTCATACAGTAGATATTTGATTGATGGTCTTGTGCTCGTCTCGCATCTGGCTTTCTCTGATTGGTCCATTGTTTTAATACGGAGATTGGTGTGCAAAAGAAGGAACTATTAGTTTAAAATTGCATGAGTCGTGTCCAAATTATTTGTCTGGAAACAACAATGACAACGAATTTTAAACAAATTTGACTTTGTGTCGATCAAAAAAGCGAAATAATTATTTTGTCATAGGTGCAATAAAGTATCACTCAGTTATGAAATATTGGAAATACAGTTTTAATAAAGTGTTTACTGCCATAAAACGTTTCACCCATCAGAGGCAGCTGTGATGAAAGTACATTTTGGACCCTGCCTATATTTAAAAAAGAATGCCGTCAGAACTCGCCGTCGGTGAAAGACCAAAGCGTCCCTCTTGGACGATCTTTTGGTACCCTGCGTTTCCTCACAAGTCTGATGGATCGATGGCTTTCATCGGACTTGATGGATTTAGACAGCGTCTGCTCTTTTTTTCTCGCCGCTCTAATGAATGACTTATGCCCATTCCTGTCAGTCACCTTATCGGGGCAGCTTTATACACTCCGTATCCATGACAACAAGAGAGTGTCCAACGAACTTGTCCTGATGAGCCCTGTCAGTCTTTTTTAAGCACGGTCAAATTAGATTTGGATTCAGTTGAGAGATATAACTGCCACAGTTAAAGTCCAATTACTTTCTTTCAGTCTGCATACCGTCATGACTCTCTCATCTTTTCGGCTGTACATTTGCATTTTTATTTCAATTTCGAGCTCAGTCACAGGTTGTGCTAGAGAATCAGGACCAGCTTTGGCTATATGAAATTTAAATGAGCCCGTCTATCTGTTTCTGGGACATTGAGGTTTGCGGAATGATGAAACGGGTTGTTTCATACAAATAAAAATGACAGATGTCAAATTTGCTTTGACGTGTCAGGTTTGGAAAATAAGATTTACATCCTGTCGTTCCGTGTTGTGTAATGAGGTTTTTGGGTGTTTGCTGTTACCCAAGAAGCACTTTGATTGTGTGAGATTTGCGTGCAAGACCTTATTTTTTGTTATTTAATGACCTTGTCAGAGTTAGACTTGTAGTCCATGTCAATTAGTTTTGATGCCATCTTTTCACCAGTTTATAAATCACACTTTTTTTCTGAATAAAAACTGAATTTCTTTTCTTGCAGAACTAAATAAACATATTGAGGACACCATTTCTTTGCAGGGGCATATGCCATTTTTTTATAAAACTGTAAGCCATCTGCCACCAACTACCTATACTAAGTAGTGAATCATACTTTTGCTGGACTCTGATGTAGAAAGGCTACTGGCTATTTATAAAAAGAAGAACAAGACCTTCTAGATGCACCAACACGTAGTGTACATCAACACAAGAAAGAAATTATTTTTGGAGAAGTTTTTTGGAGTACCCAAGTAATCCAAAAACTATCATAAGTCCAGTAAAACTTTACAGAAATACAGAACATGCACAAACACTGCACAATTTACAATATACTGCTTGAAATGTATTTCAATCATTTGTGACGGTATAAAAATGCAGTAATCAAGCTTTAAAGTTGTAGGATGATAAACTGTTATCACGTGACCAAAATACATTGCACCATTTTTCAAAGATAAAAGATAAAATTTTGAAATCGAGTATAAAATCATATCACATAAAACATTTAAATTATATATATTTATGTCTTTATTTATTACGTTTTTAAACACACAGACAATAATGGAAATTGTCTTTTTGATAACATTGCATCATAGTAGATTGTATGGCACATTTTGGCAAATGCAGTAGATCATCCAAGTAGTGAATGCATTCCCAAATATTCATACATCCACTGCATGCATGTCCATATGCCAGCATCATTGTGTCCGATGTGCATGTATGTGTTATTGAAATGTGTGATGCGTTTTGTATGTCTCCTGCAGAGGGCAGTAATCCCACTGTTGTCGCCAGATGTCCTGTATCTGTTCAGAGTTCAAGCCGTATGTCACAGAGACCAGCGCAGTGACTTTAGCCAAACACTTTTAGTCAAAGGTTTGTCCAATAACCTGGATTTTGACTGTTTGTGTGTCCTCTGCTGTAAAATTTAGAAATGTGGTTTATTGTCATTTAGATCCATTAAACTGCTGCTTAATATTGATACATATTATTATTATTTTTTCAAGCAAACACCACAAGGATCTTTGAGGGGACGCGGATTGTAAAAGCTGGAATGGTGAGTGACACTGGACTAGCTAAACTGCTATAACATAAAGCTTGTAACGGCAAGCTCATGGGTGCACGAATAAGTATTTGAATCTTGAATCCACTGCAAGTTGCTTTGGATAAAAGCATTTATACCAAATGTACATCTAAATGTGTTCTGTCCTGTTCTAGCCCACAGTTTCCCCAGCATCCTCTGCCGACATGGCCCCCATAAGTTCAGGCTCGTCCACCTGGACCTCCGCCGGGCTCCCCTTTTCTTTCGTTTCCATGGCAACAGGAATGGGGCCTCCATCCAGCGGAGGGCAGGCCACCGTAGCATCTGTGGTGACCAGCACTCTGTTAGCAGGACTGGGCTTCAGTGGCAGCATCATTTCCTCACTCCCGGGATCCCTTTGGCCCACCCACTCCACAAACTCAGGCCCCACGCCCACCCAACACCCACCCACTCCCTCCTCCGAACCGGTCCCGCCCGATAACAGCATCCGCCCTTCTGAAGACACGACAGAGGCAAACAATCATGACGAAGAAGAGACTGAAAAAGAAGAGGACAAGGACGAGGAAGAGGAGAAAGAGGAAGACAAGAAAAAAAAGGAAAAAGACGTAAAGGACGAAAAGCAGGAGAATATATTATCTCAAAAAACAACAACTCCTGTGCCGACGTCAAAATACAGGGAGAGGGGTCGAGAGAAGGCTGATTTTAACAATGAGAACTCCACATTGGCCCCTGAAACAGAAGAGAAGGTATCCGCGGCCACAGAAAGACCCTCAGGGGAGGATTCATCCAAACCGACATGGCTTGAAGACAACGACACGGCAGACATGCAACTTCCTGCTGGATCGACCGAGACCACTAAACTAACCAATGAGGAAAAAGCTCACTGGCCGTACTACATTCAGACCGGTAGGTGAGCTGCAATTGACCTCCGCAGTCTAATGGGCTCGCTGTCTAAAACCTCAAGCAAACAAAAGAGATAATTTCCCGTGAGGGAAAATGAGTAATAGCAGCAAGACAGGGACAGAAATACTTTAGCGTAGAAAAAGATGAAGTGACACAAGGCGTTTAAAAATACATGTAAAATAAAATATACACTGTCAAAAGGTTAGACACATTTATATAGTAAAGTGTCAAGTGATGAAATAAGATAAATGGAATGTTATGCACATTCTAGGACTTCAGGCAACTTTATGAGGTACATCTTAAAGGAACAGTTCACCCGAAAATGAAAACTCTTTTTTCTTTTACTCAACCTCAAGTTGTTTCAAATCTGTATAAATTTCTTTGTTCCGATGAGAAAGATATTTGGAAGAATGCTTGTAACCAAATAGTTCTTGGCCACCATTGACTACCATAATAGGAAAAATGTATTTGCTCCGTTGAACACAAAATAAGATATTTTAAAGAATTTTACATACTTTAATCAAAGTAAAGATTACTATGTAAAGTCAAATGACATCAAACTGACATTACTCTGCAAAATGGTACCAACAGCTCAAATAAATCATTCTTGTAAGTTTACTATTGTGAATCGGGGTAAGATAAGGATAGTTTTGAATAATTTATTTTTGTTTAGTTTCGACCAGAAAAGGTTACAGATTGCAGCTTTAAAAAAGTTTTAGTTTTGTAAAAAAGTTTATACCCAGGTACATGTATAGGTCTCTACACAACTCATTCCATGAAAGCCTTTAGATCTAAAGTTTTTTTTTTATTGTATAAAATATAAATTGAAAAGTGTGTTTGAACTTTGATCGACGGTAATAAAATAGCCAGAAGCAAGATGTCTCGTAGGAAACCTACAGAATAAATCATGTTTAAGTGTGGATCAAATTTAAGTTCAATATAAAATTTTAAAGGGATAGTTCACCCAAAAATGAAAATTCTGTCTTGAAATCTAGTTGTTTCAAACCTGTATGAATTTCTTTGTTTGTTTGAACACAGAGAAAGTTATTTGGAAGGATTTTAGAAACTGCCATTTTTGGGACATCATTGACTATAGTAGGAAAACTTTAAATGGTAGTCAAAGGTTCCCCAGAATGGTTTGCTTTCCTAAATTTCTTTTTTGTGTGTTAAATAGTACAAATAAATAATTGTGTATTTTTTTTGTTCTATGGTAGTCGATGATTCTCCAGAAATGTCAGTTGCTAAAATTCTTACAAATATATTGATTTTGTCTTCAACAGAACAAAGAAATTAAACAGGTTTGAAACAACTTGAGGTTGAGTAAATGATGAAAGAAATTTTCATTGTTGGGTGAACTGTTCCTTTAAGTTAAGTTGTTCAATACAAAATCATTTATTTTGAAGAATGTGGGAAACCAAATTGACTAGTGCCCCAGAACTGTTTGTTTACAAAAAACTTTTTTTGTGTTAAAACAACAAAATGTATACAAGTTTAAAACCACTTGACGGTGAGCAAATGATGACATGTTTTTATATTTGGGTGAACTGTCACTTTAGGTGTGGATAATAATAATAAATTGTCCAAAAAGAACATAAGATACTCCATTACTTCTGAAGTGCATTACTTTTATTTTTATAAATTAAAAGTGCACTGCAAAGGCAGAAAAATGTGAATGAGAATACATGTGCTACTGGTAGTGATAACACCGTTTTGACCCAATTGACCCTCTATAAAATCAAAGTTAATGTTGCGTGATTTCCTGGATTTCCTATAATCCGATAATTTGTTATCTTACTCTTCTTTCCAATGCCCATCCTACAGAGAAGAACAGCATATCCACTGTCACCCGAGACCCTTTGTCCCCATCCAGCAGAATGGAGTGGATCATCCCTCTGATGGTGGTCTCGGCCCTCACTCTCGTCTGTCTGATCATGATGTTGGCTGTCCTGGTCTACTGGAGGTAAGACACTGTTGAAAAAAACACAGTTTACAAGACCAGCACAGCTATTCATGCGACAAACATGTCGACAGTCTCGCTTTCTATTGGACAAATGCACCCCATAGACTTCCATTGTCATTTGGTATAGCTGTATTTTCAACCACTGAGATCATTATTGCCAGACCTACCCACCCCAAGGCAGCAAAAATAGAAACCAACCCACCAACAAAATGTCTTGTTGTGTTTGCGGCGGGTTTGTAAATGGTATAAAGGCCCTCTGACCCCTGTATTCACACCTCATCTAGCTCTTTCCACACATCTAATATCTCTCTCACTGGCCTTTATCATCCTCGCTCGGCTCTCTGGAGAACGCGAGCCCCATCTGCCCACCCGCTCACAGACCTGTCTCAACCCTGCGGTAACCGATCAAAATCTTCCTGGCAAATACCACCGTCCTCCTGTTCTGTCTTGTGTTTGTTTGTGAGCTAAGAGGTTGCGTGCCCCCCGGGGACCGTGAGTTTCGAGCGGAGGGACCCAGCTGCGCTCCAATCTGTGAAACTGTCTGGTCGAGGCATATCATTAAAATGTGATCGCAAAAGCGTTGAATAGTACATTGCATTTGAAAAGATAATCATAACTTTATTTTTGTTCATTGATAGTAAAAGACTGGTTCAGTTACATTATGCATTTGCGGACTTTATTTTCCTTTTTTATGAGTGCATTACATATAAAATCAGAAAGTTTTCATTTTCTTGGAATTTGAGCTTGTATGAGTGTTTACTGCAAAGCATGCTATTATTTGCTGAAGTGAAGTTATGATGTTGCCAAGGCGATAGGCTAATGAGAGGTTTATGTAGGCAGGGTTCCATCTGGATCGCTCAGAGCTTGTTCAAACTCACAGATGCCCATTACAGAGCAAAGATGCGGCACTCGTTTCCACGTTTCTGCATGCGCGCACGAGATCGCTTAGCAGTTAAAACCATTTCAGACTCGCGCAGATGGGGTACGATAAGAGGTTATTTTTATCTCATCTTGCATTGCTTGAGGACCAGACCGCAGGGTGCAGAACTTCACCGAAAGACCCTTACACGCCATTAGTCTTGTGTCTCCAAACACATGCCAGAAGATCCCCAATCGTAAAAAGGTCAATCGTGCAGGGTGCCACCCCCACCCCGTTTCCCCAGCATCCCCCGCCCTCAGTTAATGTCTCATTGGGGCTCAACCTGCATTTGCCTTTTTGTATCTCACCTCCCAAGAATGAATAGCATCTGCTCATTGCTCTGCATTAAGTACAGGTAGGGGATGCTTTACCAATATTTGCATAAATGTGAGTGTTTATTAGGGTCAGAGGAGGGTAATATTTTGTCTTTGAATACTTTTGTATGTGGAAAAAAAATGTAAGCAATGCAGTGCGGAGAGGCTACAGATTCAAGGAACAATTGAAGTACAGTAGTTGGGTTGGTTGTTCATCTATATTTTATGGAACCCAGAAAGAGAACCGCAAATGTGTTTGTATAGGCTAATGCATTAAACAGCAATCTTTAAGTGCACATTTGTTTGTGCATTGTAAAGTATTTGTTTTAGTGATAATAAATAGTGTTACAGTCGCATTATTTTTGCATTGGTTGCATTAATAAACAGCTGTGTTCAGTTGTTATAGTGACAGATCATTTTATTGCACAACATACTTAGTTTTGTGTTATATTAAAATTATAATTAAATAATATTAAATAAATGTAGTTGTATGAAATATTAGATATACATTTTGTACATGCATTTACTGTTACACAGAAAAATATTTTAATTGATTCAAAAAATTGATTTAAAAATCTATGCATAATATGTACAATATTATAAATATTATGCAATAGCTGCATATATTATTAAGACTGCTCATGTTATATTAATTTAAGTGTCTGCAAATTTCATATACATTGCTTATTGGGATGGTCCTCTCTGTTTGTAGTCTATAAAAATAATTTTCCTTTCATGTAAAGCTGCTTTGAAACAATGCAACATTGCGATATAAAAATAAACTTGAATTGAAATAAAGTAAAATAGTATTATATTATAGATACATGTCAATTTTGAACTCGCCCTAAAATGATTCAAAATCCATTGTCGATTCAGACACTTTATTCAAGCTTCAAAACGTGTACTGTAAAAGAGATGACTGAGATTGAATTGAACAGAAAACAGAGCAAAGCCCCGCTCTGCAGCCCTATACAAACAGGGGCAGACTGCTTGACTTTCAAAGCTGTTTGTAAATTGGACCGGCGGTGTTCTGAGAATACACAGTAGCAACTTTTTAGCATCCAGGAGGCTTCCACAGAAATAGACAGGAGCTCCCTAAAAGCATCCTGTTTACCTGAAGCGTGCGTCGTGTACCAACCAAAAGGCTGTCGGTGCAATTTTGAGCTTTTCCGTAGTCCCTGTTTGTATCTACCTTTCTTCATTTCTGGAGCATTCTACTAACCTAAATCCTTTTTGTTTACAGGAGGTTTTTCCAGACTGCACATTTCTACATCGAAGACAGGGGCTCTCCAAGAGTGATCCGCAATGATAGTATTCCCATCCTTTCTCCGGCAGGTCAGTCAAAACTGCCCGTCGCCGTAATGCTAGGCTTCTGTGGATGGTTGTCAGGGCATTGCTATGCGGTTGCTAAGGTGTTTTGAGTGGTTTTACGTAATCGTTTGGGTGTTCTGGGTGGTTACTTGCTGACAAATGTTCAAAAGTCCGGGATGGTTGAATGTGTTTTTAGGGACTCGAACCCTTGACCTCACCATTGATGCACTATGAATTGCAGAACTAGCAAGCTAATTTAAATTCATCCTTAAAGATTTAATCTTAACCTACACCTTGCAGTTTTTTGGGGGTGTGGAGTGGATACATTTGTAACATTTTTAGTGTCATTGTGGTCGGACTGATTGCTCAATTTGGGCAGCGCATGATTTTGTATAATTGCTCAGTTTTTGTCAGCTTTCTCTCTCTCTCTCTCTCTCACTATGCATATGCCTCTCCCACTCATTCTTTCGCAGGCCAGCTCTTGACTGACAGGTCTATATAGCTGTACGCCCAAGAAAGTAAAACCAGCCGTTAATGTTTACGAGAACCCCATCCGAGCTGATAGTTTAATGTCTCCGCCATAATGGAGAGCTCATCAACAATCCCTGTTAAACTGAGAAAGTAGTCTTTGCGTGCATGTCCCGGGTTTAATAAGGCTAAATCTTTGCGGTTAATGATGTAGACGTTGAACACAGAGCGGGGGTTGGATTGATGTGTTTGATCATCCATCGCCATGTCAAAGCGGTAAATGCCCCAGAGGATTCTGGTCTTTTTCAAATGTGGTCCCAGCTGTGTGGTTCCCTGGGCAGTAATGAACCATGTCTTTATATGGCCGTTTTGCGTGACAATAAACCATCACCGCAGCTTTTTTTGCGATATATAACTGATTAGCTTTAGATGACACAGATGTGCCCCAATATCATCACTCGGAAGGTCAGAGCACAAAAATTGAGGCGTGTGGATTGTGGTGCAAAACTATTGCCTCTGGAACAGACGGAATACACCAGAAAGTTTTTTTGTTTTTTTTTACAGTATGTCACAAGTGAACGGGGGTGTAAAGTGGAGATTTAATATAAAACCGTGACACAAACAAGGGTCAAAAATGGTAAATCCAAAAACCAGGGCCACATCCACGGAAACGAAAACCGGTCACTCCAACAGGAGAATTACATCCACAGAACAGGCACAAATCCAACACAGTTACTTAATACCAGACAACACACACTGGGCAAATGAGAGTACATATAGTGTCTGGATGATGGGGTGCAGGTGTGAAAGACAATGAGGGACAGGTGACAGTCACAGATGAGGGAGCGTGGCAAAAGGACATTCTGGGGTAAAAACGGGTCAAAAACAGGCAAGGGACCGACGCAAGTGTCACACTCACCGTTTTGTATTTTCAAACCTGTATGACTTTCTTTGTTCGACCCCATTCACTTGCAATGGTGAATGAGGACCAGATCATGCAAGTCATAAAGGTTTGAAATGACAAGAGGGTGAGTAAATGATGACAGAATTCTTTTATTTTTGTCACTTTAATTATATTTATATATATAAAATAACAATTGGTAATAATGTTAATAATTGTTTTTATTAACAGTATTAATAATAATTTGTATATACTTTATTTAAAGGTATTATACAATTTCTTAAGTATGCCTTTTTATCCTATTTGCACTATACGTATTAAACCGCTCGGATTTAAAAAGCAGATTTAGGACTCACGTGTGTGGTTTATGCATTTCAGATGACGTGGAGGCCCTTCCAGTCAGGCAGTTCCTCAAACATATCATGGCGCTGCATGCCAACAGCCAACATGGCTTTTCTCAGGAGTTTGATGTGAGTATGGTCTTTGTAGTAGGATTGTGAGTAAATGTGTGTGTGCACCCTGTACATATACCGGTGTTCCCAGTAGCACAGAGGCACAGATGGCTATGGGAAAAGGACTAATTAAAGAGGAGAGCCTCATTAAAATCACTCCTCTAGCTGGAGGAATCTGTGCAGGAATGCAGGATAGCTTGAGCCCGGTTCATGCCCATAGCAAACATTTACATGATCAGAATCCAATATGGCCACATTCACAGGTCGAGTGAAGGAAATTAAGAAAGACTGGCATTAAACGAGGACAATTACCAGCATCATGCATACATTAGGAAGCTGCTTACAGTGGGTAGCAATTTATAACAGAGGTGCTTTGATTTGCAGTTATAGAGAAACAAAAAAGATTTGCTTGACAGATTAATGTCTGCTTCATTACGGCACACTGGGAGCTCATTATCGTGCTTCGGTTTGAAATGCATTAGAAATTGCATTGATGTGACGATAATGAAATGATTTGGACAACTGGAGCTATTTCTGTACATTCTAATCACAGTGTTTAATTACTGGAATAATTAACTTATTATTTTCTTAATGAGTCCTAAAAATTTACCAATAATATGATCAACTAGTGTTCAAATGGAACAAAACAGAGTTCCCGACAGAACTATTGCTTGCTTACTGCTTATTGTCAGGACATTTCAGATTACAATTTTATTTTTGTAAAATTCTCTAGGAATAGTTTAACAAAAAACATAACATTTCTATAATGATTTACTTACCATGATGTCATCCCAGATGTATATGACTTTCCTTCTTCAATATTTGTCATTTTTATACATGCAGTATATAGGTCTAAACCTGTTAAAGTCTGGGTAAAGTGACATTAAAATATGCGTTCTGAGTTTGTCACACAACAGAAAAGTGTGTTATTAACCACCCAGCCAAATTTGAATGGAGAGAAAAAACACCCAAGTAAATAAAATAAGCAAAATCTAAGTATCTAAAATAAGCAGGACTTTCTGCTCTCAAACGCTGGGGGCGTGTCCGCTGTTGGCGCTAAAGCCACGCCCACTCGCATCAGTCAATGCGCACAATATTCATCAATAGATAATCACTGAAGCACGTCTTAATCACACGCAGTGATCCTCCTTCTGTTGGCATTGTTCCCAACCGTCCAATCGCGTCTGCCTTACCGTTTGCTTGTTATTTGGCATGAGATTTGTTTAGTTGGGCAGAGCGAGAGCGTGAGAGAGCCTGAAAGCGTGCAACCCTGAGCTCCTGATTGAGCAGACGCCTGATGCAGGGCGCTCTAGTGATAGGGGAGGGGCCATGCATGCTCAGATGCTCAATTGCGTCATTGATCCACCGTTTTAGACCCGCCCAAAAAACGGTTTAACTCCACAATTCAGTACTATATAATGTGTTTCAGCAATGCATTTCTAACATCTACAATGTGTTTACGAACAATTATCCAAATTCTCTTTACTGGACTTTAAGCTCCAAAAGATCATGCCCATCTATCATTAAATAATTTAAATAAATTCATAATTTGAGCTGATTTAGAATTTTTTTATTAGTGCTACACTGAAATAGGATGAAATATGATTGATAAAATCAAATCTCATTGGTTCTCACATGTCTCGTGACGAAATCTTATTGACAACTAGACATGTTGCAATATTTCATATTTTAACCATATTTTAAACATTTATTTTTCTTAAAAACTTAATGTTTGACTATAGAAAAGACTTTTGGTGAACTATTCCTTTACGTTACAATTAAATATTTAATATATTGGTTTGACGGAAATTTGGGGATTTTCATCACGTAGGACATAGAAGGCCAAGTTGTGTGCATTGCGGGATGTTGTTTTGTTGCATACTTAACTTTCTAAACTACTTTTGGTTCACAATCTTACATTTTTTGCAGGAGATTCAACATTGCACATCTGACATGAAGATTACGGCAGAACATTCAAATCATCCAGACAACAAACACAAAAACAGATACATCAACATTGTTGCCTGTGAGTTGTCAAAAACATGTACCTTCTTAAAGGTCCAGTGTGTAAAATAGTATATAATATACATAACTATGTCTTCAGAGATGTATAAAGACCCTACATAATGACGCAACAATTCTATTTCTATCTACATACGGGTCCCCTTTCATGGAATTCGCCATGTTGTTTCTACAGTAGCCCTAAACGGACACACTTCTCTACAGAGCACGTTTCGTAAATACATCATGTCCTTCGGGAAAGAAGGAAAAAACCGTGCGACATCTTAGTCCCGTGTCAGCCAATATAGTGCTTCAATTTGCAACCTAACCATTAGTTGCTGCAATCTCCACATTGCTCCTTCAACCATAGTTAGTTGTGTAAACTTATCATTTTAATCCAGCCCCAATGCTGTTATGATCTTTTATCATCACTATTGGAACGTCTCTTGCTCAATCAGATTTAAATACCAGAGCTAGTGAACCATTGTATAATTGTGTATATTGTGAATTCGCATGTGATTTATCCTGCTTGCATGCTAGCAGCAGAGCATCCATGATGGAGATCAAAGCTAGAAATATCCATATTTCAGTCTTGCGTACACTTCTAGCATTTCTAATTCGATTACATATCTATGGTACATCATTTATTACGTTTTAATTCCCAGATGATCACAGCAGAGTGAAGTTACAGCAGTTGCCTGGGAAAGACTTCAAGCACACTGACTACATCAATGCCAACTATGTGGACGTAAGTATATTTTATTGAACGTGTGTGTGCGTGTTTGTCTTCTTTATATCTGTTTTATAATTATACACGCTCTCTTTCAGGGTTATAAAAGAGCCAGGGCTTACATAGCTGCTCAGGGGCCTCTGAAGTCCACCTTTGATGACTTCTGGAGAATGATTTGGGAACAAAACTCAAGAGTGATTGTGATGATAACTAACTTGGTGGAGAAAGGCAGGGTGAGAAATCAATAACCACCTCACTTTTAATTGGAGACTTTAATCAGAAATGTAAACATTTTGGACGGTCTCGGTCACTCCAAGCCTTCTTTCCGAAACTCCGCCCTTCAAAACATTTTGGCCAATCCATCCCAAACCCAAAATGATTCACAGGCAGATAACATTTCTCTTTGGTTAGTTTTAGATTAAGTAATTCGCCGAAAAATGTCACTCATGATTTACTCACCCTCATGCCGTCTGAGGTATGCCTTCCGTCGAACACAAACAAAAATTTGTATCTCAAAATCGCTAACTTTATATACTGTAGATGGTTTCAGCGGTAACAACATAAACAAATGTTATGTGGCCAAACTTAACTTATAAGTATCAATAACTGTTGAGTAGTTTTAATGTAATTTAATAAATACATTTAATATACAGTAAAATATGAATATACATTTATATTAAAAAATTATTATAACCAAACATACCGGAAGTTAACTTCAGTCCAGGCACATACATGCATGATACAAACAATCCCAACAACTTCATTAGGTTTTGTCTTCTGAAGGTGTGTCCGAATTGAGCTTATTTATCTCAATTTAACCAAATTGAAACTGAAATTTCTCATAATCACATTGCTTTTTGTGTGTCATGTGATAAAATACCATATGGCAACTAGTCACGAAACACAATTTCTGTAAAGATGACTTTTATGACGATTACTGTATGTGCTTTTTGGACCTATACATGGACATAAAGTGACGGGTATGATCATCTGGTATACCTTGAGTAAAAGTAAATTATGGGAGAACTTTCATTTATCTGTGAACTATTCCTTTAAAAGTGCTTTATCTAACTTTATTTGTGAACAGATTAGTTTTGCCCCTGGTGTGATACATTGCTTTGATTTTAATGCTAAAATGTTCTCTCTGCGTGAGTAAAATCTCTAAAACAAATCTTTAAAATCTGCCCTTTAAAGATTTTATGTTGACGCAAGCTTGTTTTTATTGGTTTGTCTCCAGTGCATTACTTCTCTTTAATCACCTGAAGGCTTCTGTTTCACATTTTGTTGTTTTACTATTCAAACACACTACAATGCCACTACAAAAACTTTTGTACAAAAGCAGCATTTGTGTTGTTTTTACAGAGGAAATGTGATCAGTATTGGCCTTCAGAGAACAGTGAGGTATACGGACACATAATGGTGACATTGAAGAGCACTAAAGTGTATGCATACTACACACTACGCCATTTCATCATACGCCACGCCAAAGTGAAAAAGGTTCGTATGAGAATTCTTGGCATACTTTGCCAAACACGTTTTCTTCAACACATGCTTTTCTCACTCTCTGTGCCTGTTTTAGGGTCAAAGGGGAAAGCAGAATGAACGTCTAGTGGTCCAGTATCACTACACTCAATGGCCAGACATGGGCGTGCCCGAGTACACACTACCGGTCCTCAAATTCATCACCCGCTCTACGGTGGCGCAGACGCCAGGCATGGGTCCTATCCTAGTGCACTGCAGGTATCGTCTGCTATGAAAATTACATCCCCCCCACGCTCGCGTGTCGTATGTTATGTCTGTTTCCAACGGTGCACTTTCCAGTACACCTTTCATTTAACCGTGAAATATTGCTGAGTCCGTTGTGCAACTTTTCACAGTCCTGCGTCATTTCCAAGAGGATGGTGGAAAGTGTGCAAGGCTGTGCTTTGTAGTGAAATGAGATCTTAATATTTATCAGACCCTCTTTGTCTGTGCCCTGCAGTGCCGGGGTGGGCAGAACAGGCACCTACATAGTCATAGACAGCATGCTTCAGCAGATTAAAGACAAAGGTACTGTCAACGTCCTGGGGTTTCTCAAGCACATCAGAGCTCAGCGGAACTTTCTCGTCCAGACTGAGGTTACTACACCCTTGATGTACACATGCACACATTTAATGGGATAGTTTACCTAAAAATAAAAATTCTGTCATTATTTATTTACCATCATGCTGTTTAAAACCTTTATGACTTTCTTTCTTCTGTGGAACACAAAAGAAGATATTTTAATAAATGCCTTAGTGGTTTTGTGTCCATACAATGGAAGTCAATGGGGGCCAATGTTGTTTGGTCACCAACATTCTTCAAAATATTTGTTTATACTGCAGAAAAAAGTAATGTGTTATTTCACACGTAACCATATTTAGTTCATTATTCATAAATATACTGTGCAAATGTCACCTAGTTTGTCTTATTAAATAAATATACTGTGTATATGTGCGTCACACAGGAGCAGTTCATCTTTATCCATGATGCATTAATGGAAGCTGTGCTTAGCAAGGACACAGAGGTGCCTGCCTGGCAACTCCACAGTTATGTCAACAACATCCTCACGCCGAGCCCTACGGGACAAACACGCATGGATAAACAGTTTAAGGTCTGGACTTGATGACTCTGTTGTGCCTCTGTGCATCAGCATTAAGACGCTCGTTTTTCACAGCTAGACAACTCACTTGCTCCACCTTGTGGACGCTGTCGTTTGTTTCTCTAGTTGTTGACGCAATGCAATTCTCACCTGGTCGAGTGTTTGAGTGCCCAGAAGGACTGTAATAAGGAGAAGAACCGCACGTCTTCAGTGTTGCCAAGTGAGTCGCAAAACCTTCAAGACTGATATATCAATGTATACAACACTCCAGCTTCATTGCCAATATGGGCATTGCTGCATTCTCATTGTAGCACAGATAATATATAACAGTCAATGTATGTGCTTGAATTTTCCTCTACAGAGTGATAATACTGGGGTTTTATTCCGTATAACTTTAGATAATTATTTTTACTTTTTATATAAATAATAAATATAATAGGGTAATGAGATGAAGCGATCATTATAGATGGTCAACAAGAACAAGGATTTAAAAATCTATTGTAAGAATTAACTGTATTAGATTTGCCTTTTTTAACTGAACCACAAATCTAGTTTTGATACGTTGCTGAATGTGGCTGGTCATGTCGTCATATTTGAGTTTTAGTATTTGGGGTCATTGGGCCGTTGAACAGATTTTTGTTATGCAGATCTGGAAACCCTGCTTTTAATTTGGAAGAATGAATCGTAGTTGAATGATCCAGGTTGCTTTGTAGTCATTGTAGGTCGTTTGTCATCTTTGTTTTTCTCACAGCGGAGCGAGCTCGGGTGGCCCTCTCTCCCCTCCCTGGAGTACAGGGAACAGACTACATCAACGCTTCTTACATTATGGTGCGATGCTTTGTGTTTGGCTTTGCATTTGTGGAGCATATTAAAGGGGTTATATGACATGACTAAAACTAATATTATCAATTGTTTTAGACGTAATGCAATGTAAACACGATTTAAGGTTAAAAAACGCTGTATTTTCCACTTACCGTGCATGTTTGTATCTCCTCTTTGCTCCGCCTCTCTGAAACGTGCAGATTTTTTACAAAGCTGATCGCTCTGAAAAGCGAGGTGTGCTATGACCAGTTAACCTGTGCGTAGTGATTGGTCGAATACTGCAAGCGTGTGACGGAAATGTAACTCTTACCATATTTGGAACATCAGGTTCCAAAGCAATTGGACTGACAGGTATGCCCACCTTACTTGCCCATACATTTGGGCGGTCTTAGTCAAATCATACCACGAACTGACGTAGATTTGTGGGGGTGTGGTTACACGAGGCGTTTCAGGCAGGTCTGGGTGAGCTCCAATTTAACATGCATATATGGTTAACTTATAACACACTAAAGACCCAGAAAAACACATATTCCCGCCGTATGACCCCTTTAAACAACGCAGGAAACTTTTTTGACATTACTAGTATTCTGCTGGTTTCTCCATGCTGTGACTTTTTTATAATGATATGAATGTTTAACCAATCACAGGGCTACTACAGGAGCAATGAGTTTATCATTACCCAGCATCCTTTACCCCACACAACCACAGACTTCTGGAGGATGATTTGGGATCACAATGCTCAAGTGATTGTGATGTTGCCGGACAACCTTGGCCTTGTAAGTACACCATTGATGGTGATTTAGATAGCATTAACAAAACATGTCAACATAGGACCAGTTCTTGGGGAATTTTGGGGAAACACTTGCATCTTCTACAAGATATTTGCATTCGCTACAATATTTTCGCATTTGCGTGTACAAAATTTGACCGTGGAAACAGATTACAATCCATATTTAGGCTTATATGGCAAGATTTGTGTCGCATGCTCTGTTCTTTCTTCATAGACCGAGGATGAATTTGTGTACTGGCCCAGCAGAGAAGAGCCCATGAACTGTGTGGCCTTCACTGTCACTCTTATCAACACTGACAGACTCTGTTTGTCTAATGAGGAACAACTTGTTATCCACGACTTTATCTTAGAGGCTACACAGGTATCACACTCCACACATTAAAAACACATTAAACAGCTCTGCAACCATAGGACTCATGTTCTGAAAATGTGTTGCATTAATAATTCAAAGCCACATTATTGATGGCATCATGCCTGCGTCATGCCCTGTTTGCTGTGCAGGATGACTATGTGCTAGAGGTCCGACATTTCCAATGTCCAAACTGGCCCGACGCATCCATTAGCAGCACATTTGAGCTCATCAACATCATCAAAGAAGAGGCCATGACAAGAGACGGTCCTACTATCATCCATGACGAGTGAGTACAATGGGCCATCACCTACATTTCAGGAAATAAAGACGGGGTACCACAGCATCCCCCATCTTCTTCCATCCCCCTCAGCAGCTCTAAACCAGAATTCTCTGAGCGTACACAATGAATACTTCCAGATACAGATGTGCATGTGGGGTTTATTGATTGTGTGTTTCAGGTTCGGGGCGGTGTCTGCCGGAACATTTTGTGCTCTGACGACACTTTCTCAGCAACTGGAGAGGGAAAGTGCCGTGGACGTCTACCAAGTAGCCAAGATGATTAACCTCATGAGGCCAGGTGTCTTCACTGAAATTGTGAGTTAACTAATGAGACCTCATTAAAAAATACATGAAAATTTGTCTGGTCGCAGATGAAATTTAGAGCGAGGTCACGATCTTAGAAATGTAGTTTTTCGAAGTGATATCAGCTTGTAACTCTGGTATTTGGCTTAGGTGAGGTTACAGAGAATAATGCACAAAGTATAAAGAAATTCTTGAAAGCTTTTTTTGCAAAGCTAGCAACCGGAATAAGCAGAAACACCTTTTCAACCCAAAAGTTGGGTGCATGCCTTTTGCTCCAACAATGGGTTGACAATAGAGTGTCTGTAAATGCAATAATTGTAAAAAACGGTTTAATTTAATTTAATTACTTCTCTTTTTGTAATTGTTTTAGGAGCATTATCACTATCTTTACAAAGCTATGCTCAGCCTGATCAACAGTAAGGACTTCAGACTTGGCTTCACCTACATAGACAAACTTGGTGGGATTGTGGTAACAGATGAATCTAACCAGGCTGAGAGCATGGAGTCTTTGGTTTGAGGTTCCCAGAACACAGACAGAAGAGACAGAAGAACTGATTCCTTGAACTTTCCATGAGGCCTTTTTTCCCAGACTCTTGACGAAATGAAAAAGAAAACAAGAGCTTTTATATATGGAAAAAAAATTCTTTTGATATTTATTTTTGCTGCTTTTTGTTATCCTGCTGAGCGTCACCTGCTCTCCGATACACATGCTCACAGACACACACAAAGCAACATGCAGCTGTCTATTTTGCACTACACGTTCAGTGTTACTTCTTGATGCCTAGCTGATTATTGATAATTGTGTTGAAAACGTTTTCGAGTATCATTACATTCTTATTGCGAAGTCTGCAGACGTGAGAGGGAGATCGGCGACGACGGCACGTTAACACACCGGCCTCATACCCATTAAAGCTGTACACAGAGAAGCTCCACATTTAAATTAATGCTCATCATGATGCGACTTTTAACCGTCAGGCATTGTGACTTGTTAGAATATGTTCTCTTTTTATTTATTAAGATATGCCATTTTATGTCTAACTTATATACATTATTTCAGTGTGGTATCATAACAGCAACTGTGAACATATATTGTTATCAGTAGCATTTCTATTGTTTTGTAATAAATAAAGATATTGATCAAAATGTGTTTCTTTTAATTCTAGTATTATTACATTACATCAACAATTTTACTTATATTTAAAGCATCTTTGTGTCATTACACTTCTGACCCTAACACGATGTGCAGAATGAAAGATATATAACCTTTTAACTTTTGAAAAATGACTTGTAGAGAAACATACAGATTTTTATTAAGCATCAATGGCAAAATACAGAGACGACATGTTTACAACAAAACTTCACACACAAGAAATTCCTGCAGCTCCATATGGTAGAGCATTCTGTAAAGGTTATGGGTTCAACAGCCAATAAACACATTGATTAAAAAATGAATAGATTGCTTGATTCGCTTTGAATTAAAAGTCTGTCTAATGCATAAATGTAAATGTGATTAAATTAGATAAATAAATCTGGAAAATGTCTTACTCAGATTGAGATATAAATATAACTGGTTATAATTTGTGCGTTCCTATTGTAAATATAACAAAATGCCCTTTTAACTAGACACAGTTTAAAAAAACTATGTTTTAGTATTTGCAGTGGTTATGTAAAGGTTCGTTTTAGTGCATGAGACAAACCTATTTATTACAACGCCGTAGCACTCCCAGTACATTGCATGTACTCATGATCACCACCAGGGGGAGCTATATGTGGTTGGATTGGACAGCTTACTAACCATAACACGCAGGGGATGGTGATTTTTCTTTCACAGGAAGTGTCAATATTACACAGATGACCAACCCTTCTTTATGGCAACTGTTTTGTATAGTAAATAAATAGTGTATAGTTTATTTCGTTGAGTTATATGAGGCTATACAAGGAGCAAAAAGAAAAAAGTTAGTTTATCTAAAATGTTTGTTTTGCTTCGCTCCACCCCCGTAGATGAAAAATTGAGCTCTTCCAAACAATGACGTATTTCCTTCATGACTGAGGTAATGCCATCTTGATACAAAAACAGTGTTGCATGAGTTGTATAAACAAAATATTTTCGTCGTATTGTTGCTTACAGAAATCGGAGTTGTTTTATTTTGATTAGCGCATATGAAACTAAAACGGAAGAGAGATATAGTTATCCACTTAGAGGTTTATTAACTGGCTCATTCATCCCGGGAGCCACATTTTATTTTCGGAAACAGAAAAGCTGCTGCTGCTGCTGGTGGCGTTAACAAAGGACTATTTGGATCCGAGCAGTCGTTTATTGGTAACGTTCTTTGCTATTTTTCACTACTGTATAGAGCCTAATATAAATCCCTGCTTTATTTCGGCCGTTTGATGGTCGATTAAGGTCATATTTAGCCGTTGCTAAGCAATAATCGTTCGTTGTGGGTCTCGCGCACAATCGACGGCTCACGTTACGTTTCTTGTTCTCGCGAGCAGCTCGATTGAGAAGAGATGGCAGAGATGTACATTCGCGTCGCGGAGGAGGAGAACGAGGAACCGATGGAGATACCGTCGGAGGACGACGGCACGGTGTTGCTGTCCACGGTGGCCGCTCAGTTTCCAGGAGCGTGCGGCCTACGCTACCGGAGCCCCGTTTCTCAGTGCATGAGGGGAGTGCGTCTCGTGGACGGAATTCTGCACGCCCCCGAGAACGGCTGGGGAAACTTGGTCTACGTGGTCAATTATCCTAAAGGTAGACTGTATAATAAACACTAGTACCTCAATATCTCAATGAATAAAACGTATTGTCATGTGATTCTGTACGTCATGCATTTGACAGTGCTTCTCAGCTTAGTGTGCAGTGCAGACTACATTACTGAACTAATCTACTACGACCGAGTGCTTGGTTTACAGTATCACGTGACATTACGTGACGTTTGTAGAAAAAACATTCTTGAATGTTTGTTTACATCTGCTGTAAGTTGTAGTAGATCAATACCTATATTAGAATTGTTCCCAGGGTCTGTTGTTTATGGGTTAATCCCACAATGCATTGCGAGTGAAATACAAACGGCCCTTTTATACAATAACAATAATATGAAAACCTACATCTGAAATCTATTCGCTTGCATGACTAAAATCACCTTATTTGAGGCCTCTCAAATATTTATATATCGTACAATTTATATTTTATTCTTCTTGTTGTCAATTCTTCAGCCTTGAGTTAAATCCTTGTCTTACATTTTAATTTGTATATTGTATAACATGTTGCACAATTTACAGAGTTGACCACATTTGCATTTCATCAAGATTAACATCATGTTGTATATTTGAATAACGTGTGTGCGTGACAAATACAATTTTGAATCTAGTCGACTAGCTTGGCCTTTTTTATTTTCCTTTGTCTTCACTGTGCCTTCTCTTTGTTGTTGTGTGCATGTTCAACACTTTTCTCAATTTGTCTATTCAAGAAACCATTCTGCCAGATAATAAGAGGAAGATGGAGGAGATCGATGCTTCATCTGCTACAAAGATCAAGAGAGGTGACCAGAAAACGTCAGATCTGATCGTGTTGGGTTTGCCTTGGAAAACTTCAGAGCAAGATTTAAAGGACTACTTCAGTACGTTTGGGGAAGTCATCATGGTGCAGGTAAAACTACATGGCAGCCTTCTGTGTTTTGGTGAAAGCAGAAATGCCTAGAAAGGCCCATAATTACTGTGTAATGCTCATAACATAAGTTGGGCTGATCCGAAATGTTGTGAAGTCTGTATATATACGTGATTTTGTGTGACCAGGTTAAACGGGATGTGAAGACTGGAAATTCGAAAGGATTTGGATTTGTAAGGTTTACAGAGTGGGAGACTCAGACTAAGGTGATGTCACAGCGGCACATGATTGATGGCAGGTGGTGTGACTGCAAACTGCCAAACTCAAAGGTTAGTGGCTGATGTTTTTGTTTTCTTTTTACATACACTTAAGTCTAGCGTAAAAAGAATCAAATTAATCAAAAAGCTACAGCCAGTATTTAACAAATTGGTTTCATGAACTATTGATAAGGGGTTATGAAGTGAGTGTAAGATTCTTATTTTGCGGGATGATGATCTCACAATCTTTCTCTGACCTTTAACAGCAAGGTCCTGATGAGCCAATGAGGAGCAGGAAGGTGTTTGTTGGGCGTTGCACGGAGGACATGACGGCCGATGAGCTTCGTCAGTTCTTCATGCAATATGGGGAGGTCACAGACGTCTTCATTCCCAAACCCTTCAGAGCGTTTTCTTTCGTCACCTTTGCAGATGACCAAGTAAGTCACTATTGTCTGTACATTGATCTTGAAATAAATCGAATTGGTTTTAAGTTATTTGAAACAACACAACATTTTGAAATCTTCTAGGTCGCTGCGTCACTGTGCGGAGAGGATCTGATCATCAAAGGAGTCAGCGTCCACATCTCTAACGCAGAGCCAAAACACAATAACACTAGGCAGATGATGGAGCGGGCAGGGCGCTTCGGGAACGGGTTCGGGGCTCAGGGTTTTGGAGGAAACCGTAGCGCCATGGGGGCTAGCTCCAGCAGTATGGGGAATTTCGGAAATTTCAACCTTAACCCGGCCATGATGGCTGCCGCCCAGGCTGCCCTGCAGAGTAGCTGGGGCATGATGGGAATGTTAGCTCAGCAGAATCAGTCTGCAGCGTCCGGCACCAACACGAGTGGCACCAGCACCGCTCGAGACCAACCCCAGTCATACAGCTCGGGAAACAGCAACTACAGCAGCAGTTCTGCCGCTCTCGGTTGGGGCTCTGGGTCTAACTCGGGCACCCCTGGTAGTGGGTTTAACTCAAGTTTTGGTTCTAGTATGGAGTCAAAGTCGTCGGGGTGGGGTATGTAAGTTGTGTTTCGTTTTCGGTTTTGAAGTGTTGGTATTTCTAGTGTGTCTGGTAAGTATTTTACCAAGAGACTTATCTCGTCACGTTTGTTTGGGAGCGGGGATGGGTGAAAAGGTAGTTTGGAGACAAAAAAAAATCGAATGTTTTGTACATTGAATGCTATTTAGTGTTTGGAGTGAGATGTTAACCAGAGTGTGTTACTCTAATGTGTATCATCTATGGTGTTATGTTTTCCCCAATGTTGTATTGTCTTGGTTGATGCAACCGAAACATTTCAACTGGATTCTTATAATGCATGTGATATAGCAAAAAAATGCATGAAGAATTGCATCGTCATTAAAGGACATTTATCGTTACGTTGAAAGGAACTTGCATTTGAAAGAATCTGGTTGAAAAATATTTCCGTTGAACTTGATTTCAGTCTAGTTGTATGGAAATACTTAAAAACAAGCCTTCATCAAAATCTCTTCTGCAGTTAACATCTGTGAGGTTTGCCTGGGAAGAGCGCCCTCTATGGCAGCACAGTGTGGCTGAGGTCACTATCTCACCTTCCTCCCCATGTCTGTATGCTTTCATCGCACGGCTCGATGACACGGTGGGTGTCCACTTTTTTAAAATCCACTTTTTATGACAAGAACTGCGCAGAAAGTGACGTTTTTAAACAACCCTTGAGTGCGATTGGTGATGGCGAAGAGTGAGAAGTCTGCGAGTGAGCGAAGAGAGAGAAAAAGTGTGGAGCGCACGAACGCAAAAAACTTGCGAATGCGATGAAAGAGCCGAATTGTGACTGCGTTGGTGAGCGTGTGAATGAGATCTGCTGAATCTTCCCAGCGTCCCATTAATTGAGCCCAAAATGACGGACATTTAGTTCACATGTACCTCAAGGATTTATTTTGTCTTCCTAGGTCCCCATTTTGCTTTTCTCCTCTAGTATACTGACTTTTGTGCTTAAATAGTTAAATGTTGTGATGATGCATATTTTTGTCTTGCTTCTATAATCCCATCTGAATGCCGTACGGTGTGTGTGCTTTATTTCCTTGTAACTTGACCTGTAAGTGTGAACTTTGATGTGGATGACATCTTCAGTGGACACTGAGGGGGGAAACGTGAGTGATGGTGCAAGTGTGACCCGTATGTTGAGTGCTGTGGATGTCTGTGGAAGTCCTCTAGATAATGTTGCTCAGTGTTTTCAAAGGCATTTTATATGACTTGTCAAATGAAGGGAGTGCTTCAATAAAACTAATTTGAATAGATTGCTTTGTTTTCTCATGCTGGTTTGTCACATGATATTTGAGAGTAAAGATTAAAAAACTAATTGAATTCACACGTTTAGGGGCCTGGAATATGGATGGCCGCAACTGAACCCCAGGCGGGAAGTCCGTTTGGGGATGGAAGAAGATGGAGGATGCTGTGGTACCCCATTACAGCAATAGAACCTCTGGTAATGGACATGGTAGAATGTGGCAGAATTTATAGGTCCCTTAACATGAGTTGCTTTCTAAGTACATGCTTAAGCTTAATGAGAAAATGGCTCCCACTTAAATCCACCTAATGTTAACTGAGATGCAATTGGATGTGATCTGGGTTCAAAACAGTAGCAATGACATTGAGACAAAGTCATTTGCAGGTCAAAGTATTACATTTTTTACAATATCTATGTTTTATTAGAAACCTTCCTATGGACCACATATGCTTTCAGGATTCTTTATTACAATAAAACGCAACCAAACACTTGTTTGTTTGAGTAATTATTCAAATATTTCACTTGGTTGATTAAATGTGACTGATGTAAAGTTGGTTTATTCTCAAATTTACCAGCCAAATCTGTAAATGTGAATGTTGATTGTATAAATGTTGGTCCTTTTCCATTAGTCTTCAACTTCATTGTCCTCCTCAGGTTCCATGTCTTTGCTCTTCCTCTTTGCTGCAGTCTTCTTCCTCTTCTCCTTCAGTTCTTGGTTGTTCAAAGCCAATTCTTCGCTTTTCTGCTGAATGTAGTTGGACTGTGAAGATAAAGGGCACAACTAAGTTTCTAGAACTGTAAATATATTTAGAAAAGCAGATTTAAAAAAAAAAGTAAAACCACCGCAGGCGTTAAAATGTCAAATGTGTTTGAGATGATCCTACCAATGCTGTGGTTCTCCTAGCCGTGAGCTTCACATCATCTACTGTAACCGTGTGTCGTTTAGCATGCCTGTAGAAACCCAACAAACATGTTAACGTTACATTTTATTTGACATTTAACTACAGAAGGAAAACAATTCATTTGTTTTTGATTCGTTTTAAAACGCATACGATATGAGAAGGGTAAACATTTACCTCGCGAAAGCTTCAAGGTCCTTGGCAAATATATCTAAAGTTGGAGGTAAGACACATAACTAAAGCAATTATCATATTTAATCGTTTTTATTTAACTCAATTACAACATGAAAGAGAAAATCTCACCACATTGTCTGAATGCAGTCTCGGCTATAGCTGCTATGGTTTGTTTGGTGATTTGTTTCTCGCAGTCTGAGGCGATGTTTTGACAGAGACAGCCGACTGTGTAATGAATAGCAGCTTTAAGCCTCTAAAAGGGCAAAAACACTTACCGTGTGAGAGCAGCGATGTTCAAATATGTCAAAATATAGTGAATTTGATCGTGTAGACATTACGCATTAGTTGGTCGTTTTACCTGCTTTTGTGCGTCATTGTCATCCATCTTCATTAGATAAATGAGTCGAAGTTCAACTTTACGTTTTTATTTACTTGAAGTTGAAAATTCCGCGAAATATGTTTAACTCACGTTGTATTGCTTCTGTCTGTCTTTTCGCATCAACGCCCCCCACTGGTGTGGAGCAGAAGTGACCTTAGAGTGACCGATTCACTGGTGTGATTTACATCTGTTAACTTTTAAGGACATTTGTTTGGCTCAAATTCAAACCTTAAATTTAAGTTCTATTTATGCATTTATCTTCTGCATTTATTATATATCTGCATATAATTATTTTAAAATATCACTGTATTGATAAAACGTTTTCAACCATGAGACTGAACAGTTCTTGGGGTAGGGTGTATTTGCTTGGCATGTTACAATTATATTTGTTAACCATTATATACAGTTGATCAGTAAATTAGTTTGCTACCATTACATTTTTTAGTTGTTTTAGACCATTTTAAACTTTCATTTGTGGAATGCTGTTATTTATTGCCAGATTCCATTTTGACAAAGGTCAACACGTGTGTATTGAACTGTTCATTTTTGCTGGCAGATTGCAGTCCAATAGCATGTGTCTATACAAACATACATTCAAAAGAAAAAAATATATGCTGCAGAATGTGCTTTATTTTGATAGATTATTATGTAACAGTTATATGATAGTAAAACATTTGTTGGAGCAACATTTCCACAAACAGCAATGCATCTTGACATTTATGAAACCTTTTGAGGAATGTTGTCATATAAAAATCATCAAAATAAATCATTTATGACCATTTTTACATCATCACTGAATCATTAAGACTAACTCACTCAACATAATAGTTAAGAATCAAGCACTTCTTTTGTATGTTTGTTTGCAGGTCTGGTCTTCACATTTAAGCTCCTTAAGAAAAAAGTTGAAGAGAATGGTGGTTAAGTATTTTATATCTTAACTACATTGCATGTATTTTTTTTATTCCTATATCATTGGGCCTACATTTGACTTACAAGGTAAAGATGATCTCCGTCTATCCAGTGCGTCCAACCTCGGCTCTTTTTTTCACCTTTCTGAACACACACAAGTTTGTCGTTATCCCAGTTGACTGTTGTCTGTCAAAAAAAAGCAGATCTTCTAGACTCTGACCGCACACCCTTTCATTTCAATGCTTCGGGTTTTATCGTATGTTGATGTGTATGGGTTAACCTGGCATTTTCTGTTATCCAGGCCTTTGGTGACCTCCTCAAATTCTTCGCCGATTTTGAAAGAACAGGAGTAGTTTCGGAAGGCTGTTAAAGTTTTAATGTTGAAAGAGTCTCCATCTTGCTCAATGATTTTCTGTGGCTTGAGCATGCCCGCTATCTTTCGTGTGGCGAAATCAATTCCTGTATTACCAAGTTTCAGATGAAATCCACATTCTTGGTTAATATGCTGGCACCCCAATGTCATCTGACATTATTAAAATAATAAGCTAAATAAAAACATGGAAATATCTTTACTATTTACAGTATACGGTTTATTTAATGTACTGTTATAAATTTAAAAGCAAAAAAAACATTTGCTTGTAAATACTCACCAAGAGCCACCATGTAACCTTCAACGTTTTCATTGTCCACTATGTCCCAGGTTCCACTGTAGTTAGTAGGCATACTCGAGGTTTATCCCGAAGTGTCACTTTCACACGGTTCTAGTTTCTGATTGAACCAAGAACCTCGTATTTAACTTTATATGTGTGGAAATGAGAGAAACAGATGTGATGTGTCGTATTTCAGTGGATCTGTGTGTAGTAATATGGGTCAGAGGTGATTCCCTAGAACACAAAGGCTATTTTAAAGGCATGTTCAGAGGGGCTGTTCTCTGGGGTGGAACAAAACTTTTGCACACTTCTTGCATACATGTCTCTTGGGAACCAGACGAGAACAATGCAACTCAAAGGCACATGTTCCTTTGTAGTTAACAGTTTGGCCAGCGTTTAACAATGTCGGAGATCACGTGTAGTTTGCAATAATTTAATTTCATTCACAACCTTAATAAAAATAATTGTTTTTAAAGAACAACTGTGGAAAATTGGCTGGTGTATCTTCACATTTCCCTCAACATGAAGTGACTCGGACAGTCATTTGTCCAAGAAATTCTCCTCAGGAGGATGTAGAAATTGACAGTGATGTTCCCCCCACCTCCCAATATTTTGCCACTGGTTAAGAGTTCTGTTCTGATATGGTTAAAATAATAATTTACCCAAAAATCGAATTTAATTCATAATTTACTCACCCTCATGCCATCTTCCTTTCTTCCTTATTGTCTAACAGTAAGTAAAAAAGATATATCTGGGCTCTTCAAATTGTTGTAATGGCGCTCTAAAAAGCGCACCCATCCATCCATAAAAGTCATTCACAGGATTCCAGGGGGTTCATGTCCTCTGAAGTGAAAAAAAAAACATATTGAACATAAATTTACATAAAAGTGTTACATTTTTCTTTAACCAGGATGCAAAATCAGTAATTAAATTGTATTGTAAGCTATGGTTGACATAAACAATAAACAGCTTTACCAGTCACTATATCTATTTATCCCAGACTCTTACTCTCTGTGTTCTGTATTATACTTTGTGCTACTCTGAGGTTTTCTGTTTGTAATTTCCTGTCTTGTGAAGCTTACATAAAAACCTTGAGAACGCTTAAATGGTACCCAGTCTAACCACTAGATGACGCCTTTTCACAAACCCAGCAAATCTTCTCATTTTTCTTGCTTGTGGTCAGACATACAGGCAAGAGACCTTCTGGTAAGTACTGTGAGTGTGCCTCTCTGTAATGTTCACCACAGCAATTTTCCAGTGATGTGTGTATAAGTTTGTAGTTATATGTCACAGCGACATCTACTTTAAGTACAGTGCAGAGTCATCTGGGATGAAAGCAGGAGGACCATGTTTCATCACTTCTTACTACATGCAGCATTTCAGACCAGCAGGTGGCTTCCAAGAGACCAGAGGTTGAAATTGTAAGACAACAAAACTGTCTGTCTGCAGTGAAACAGTATGCCACATAGTCTACTATTTAATCTTAATTGCTCTGTTGATATAGGGAAATTGTACAGATATAAAAAATGATACATTGTGTCTCTCTGGCAGTCAGATCGTTCTTTTCATCTTTGTGGTGCTTTTCCTGGCGCCACAGTTTTACGTCTTGTGCAGGTAAGTGCAAATGTGTCTATGCAAAGTGATATGATATTATTCTTGTATTCCTATCCGACCTTTGACATATATCATAGATCTGTATGCACATTTATCTGGGTTTGTGTAATTTTCTGAAATGTGTTCACAGGCCGAAGTCTTCACGCTATTGTGAAAAGCCACTGTTAAACAATTTAGTAGTCTTCATTGTGTTCTCCTTCATAGCAACAGGTAGTCAGTACTTTTTAATAATGGCTCATTTTGAATAATTTTCTCTATTTTCTATTTTAATGGCACATTATTAACCCTCTCTCTTAATGAAAGGTTTGGCCGTAGCTCTCACCCTCACAGATCCAGTTCCCAAGATTATCAGGGTGGCGTATCACTCATTTGGTTTGTTCTCATTTACCTGCGGCCTCTGTACGGCCATTCTTACCCTGACTGCACCTCAATGTGTAAGTGTGCTTTATTATAATCATAATAAATGTGGTTTTCTGAATATGCTTATTTTTATTCTAGACCGAATATTCGATTTATACATCCGATTTTAATCTCCAATCTCATTTGATCTTTGTCAGGCGAACACCACCCCAGAATTGTATATATTTTCTTTGGTGGTCTCTTGGGCTTGCATACTCTCAACAGGTAAAATTATATTCTCAGTTTAGTCCATTCAACAAAATCAAGAGTTTAAGAAAGCCAATGGGAAATGTAACCATTATTCTTTTCCCCAGCTTTCTTTCTGATCAGAGGAGGACTTTTCCTGATCCACAGATTATTTCCACATTGGTTATAGGATACTTGCCTCCGGGGTGGAATATGAGTCAGTCTGTCTGTATGGCCTTCTGCTGACACCGAATACAGGTGCATCTATTATTTAAATGGTTTTTCGTGTTGTAGACAGCGGCTAGACGCAGATGGAGTCCATTCAGTGACACGCCCTTTTAATAATACTAACATAGCTACAAGCGAGAAGAACTATGCAGGCAGAGTGTTGTTTACTTGTGAAATTTAATCAGTCATTGTGTGAACTCTGGAAAATACTTGAAATCAGAGATATGTGCTGTTTCTGGTTTATATTCATGATGGGAAATTGCGTGTTAAATCATGTATTCAACAAAGGCATCATGACATGTTACTTTAAATGGAACAGCCAGACCTTGATCCAGTGTCAGTTTAGAAATGTGTTCAACTTATCGCAAGGTGCATATTTAGTTTAAATACACACCATCATTCAATTATTCAATATTCATTTATATTAATCAGATATAATTTACTGTAAGGAAAACAAGGCACAGTTAAATCCGACATGAAACACAAGGATGTTAATGTGTGACTTTAACATCCATGCATTCTTTTTTAAACATCAAATAAATGCTATTATTCACTACACCTTTTTCAAAGTGGGTTACTATCCGACAGTACTGCCCAGCTCTTTAAAAAGAACTCCTGCAGCGTCTCATAAAACTTATACAATTTAACACATCGCTGCTGTCCTTCTGAAACCTGGTATCTCCATATTTCGTGATTGAAATTTTTGGCCGCAAGTCATTATTAGTCACACTTTATGTTTGTCACTGGGTTTTGCAAATATCTAACCAATAAAAAGTATCAAAGAGTGCTTTTCAACTTTGTAATCATTTAAAAAGTAGTTCTTTTTTTGTCGTTTTGTGACAAAATGTGGACATATGAGGTTTCAAAAGGAAGGTGACGATATGCTTGTGAAATTATAGTCATAGCGGTGCATTTTTAGATATAAAACCAATGTAAGCCATTATGCCATTTGGTTAACATCAATAAATAGTTTTTAAGCTATTATAAACCATTTGCACAAATAGACACTCATTCAACAAGGTAGTATTGGAATGACTTTTATCAAGATAACATCCGAAACTCAAGCAGTCCAGTAGAAAAATGTACACTGAAATTTACAGTATGACATCATAGGTAATAGGATTTCTGGACATGAATGTCTCTGAACACTGTTTGGTCAACATGTTTTTGTAAACAAGTGCTTCATTTGAAATGCATTCTTGTATCATTACTGTTTGTTGAATTATTCATGGTCAGATTTTTGTGAATAGCAACATTATATAAAAATATAAAATTTTAATCTAAAACACTTTCATTACTCTAGGCTACAGATGTTCCTGAGATTCAGATTTGAAATGCACAATCATTCATAATTCAATCATTCCATAATCACATTTAAATTAAAGGTTTGCAGTCGCGGCACTAAAATAAAAAATGCACTCCAGTTCATTTCTCACACTTAAGAAATGGTATGATCCTCAATACAGCATTTCATTTTAACTAGAGGCCTTGATAGGTGGTTTATTGATACTGATTTGTATCTATCCTAACAGTGCATCATAGTCTATGTACCATGTAAGAGTGCCATTCTTTGGCTGTACTTTGGTTATGGGATACTTGGGCGATTCGCCTTTAATACGGCTGAGCTGACTGACAAGTTCATGTTTACCTTTTCCCATAACCAAAACGCCTACCCTCCGAGCCTTATTGATGGCTGTGAATGTGAGGCTCATCCTCTGGTGAGGTTTAATCGGACTTTCGGTAAGAGTTACCAATCGTTCGTCATCGCTGTCCAAATTGGTGTCTTGGAACAGCGATGCAGTATGGCCGTCATGGCCCACGCCAAGCAGGACGTAGTGGAAGCTGGAGGCGTTGATGAATTGCTTGATTTCCTGCTGGTACAGTTTGGGACCACCATCTTCCTCCACGCAGGACCGTTGGTTTAGCTGCACCGGCATGGGATGGAGATTAAAGTAGGGTATGCGGATATGCTGAAGCAGAAGATCGTGAATGGAACGGAAGTTAGAGCCGGAGTCTGTGTGTGGGATGCAACGCTCGTCCACTTGCCATATGTGAGTGTCGCTCCATGGAAAGGTGTAGAGGTCCAGGGCGAGGGTACGGAGTAAAGCCACCGGGCTGGAGCCGCCAGACAACGCTAGATGAAACTGTCCGTCCTTTCGAATGGCCTCCTCAGCAGCCATCAAAAGATCAGATGCCAGCCGCTCCACCAGTTCCTGCGCCCAGGCGGACACCATTTCAGAACTTCTGTACTTGCCTTGCATCACCTGGAAGTTCTCTTCCGCGCCCGGGTTGATGATGTTGACCACGGCCTCCTGGCTGAAAGACGCCTGGCGTCCGCGCAGTTGAAAGTTCAGCAGGTTGCTGTTGGCCACACCACCGGGGTACAGACGTGGAAAGACATGAGCCAGGCTGTGGAGGAGGGGAGTCCAGAAATCCCAGGAAGCAAGGAGTCCCTCTGTACTAATAAAGCTGTCCTTGCGTCCAATGAGGACCTGTGAGATCAGCTCGCAATAAGGTTCTCGGAGCGCAACGGGTGTCTGGATGTAATAATCACTGAGTGGTAACCCCAGCACACTTACATCTTTGTTTTCTGTGACCTCTTTCCAGTCATGGCTCGCTAGGTCTGGTTTGAACAGGTTCTTGCTCACAAGAATTGCAGGGTACTGAAGGTTTCCGTGACCTAGATAAAATATGATCTGCTTGGCTTTGCATTGGATATCTGTGGGATCCTGGACGCAAAATGTGTCACTCTTGAAAATTACACGAGCGTATGCAACCCTTTCGTCAAGCACCTTGCCAGACATCATGAATATGGGGATGCCATCATACTTTGCATTGTTGACATGAATGACCACACCTGTAAACATATTTACAGCCATCAAAAACAAGTAAAAAAGTAAATTTACCGAAAAACCTTTGTGGTAACACAAAAGGCAATTATTTTAAGGTGCATAAGGAATACAGTGCATATGATATTTTTGGGGCATTACGTTTTTGCTTGTCTAAGAATTGTTCTATATGGCAAGAGTTGTGTAAAATTGTTTTAAACATTTCTATTTCACAGAAAAAAGGATACTAAACCTAAACAGAACAATTCCTTTTGAAAAATTAGAAATGAAAAACGTCTGCTCACCTGCGAATGTGGGTGTCACACTGTAGTAATCCTTCGTTTTATTGAGCTCCTCTTGAACTTCTCCATTGTACGCTTGATACTGGCCTATGACTGCATTGCTTTTATCTATGTTTTGAAGGGAAGCCAAGAACTGAAGTTTGTTTTGAAGTATCTCGGCACTGTTTGACAGGTTTGCGGGAAGGTTCATTAACATCAGGGTCATGACTTCTGTGAGGTGGTTCTGGAGCACATCCCTGATGACACCATATTGATCGTAAAACTGAATCCGACCTATGAATACATGACAACGGTGGAAATCCTTCAATGTCAACATGAAATACAAAAAGAAAAGCTATACGGTGAATTAATACTTTAAATGAAAAATGTATTTGCAGTACCTTTTGCATCCAGTGTTTCCTTTAATACAATTTCTATTCTCTCAATGTGATGGTTATTCCAGATAGGGTCAAGAAGTTTTTTATTCTCTTTCCTAAACGACAACACTTTAGAGACAACCTTTGAGACACAAAAATACAGCATTTATTATTTCCAAAGCTCAAGAAAAATATATAATGCGTTTATGAAATCACACTGTACCTGCTTTCCTAAATAGTGATCGATCCTGTACATCTCCTCTTCTTTAAGCTTGTCGGAAAGTTGTTTGGCAAGAAATTGGGCGCTACCAATGGAATGCCCAAATGGCTTCTCCAGAACCACCCTCAGCCATGCATCCGGGGTGGGGCGACAAGTGTTATTGATCTTTTCTGCAATGTCTGCATATGTGAAAGCTGGGACGGACAAGTAGAATAGCCTACCTGCCTCCACCATCCCCTCCTGCTCCATCTGCTGTCTGATGTGATGGTTGAGCTTCTCATAGTCCTCTGAGGTGTTCAGTTGCCGATACTGAGCGAGGTGCAGGAACTGCTCTTTGACCAACGCGCAGCGCTCTGCGGATAGCTCCGGGGGGCAAGGCAGCTCCTTCAAGATCCCAAACAGCAGAGGAGTGGCCTTCTCATCGGGCAAAAGGCCCCCGCCGTAAAATGAAAAGGTGTGTCCTTTGCCCACCTTGTCTGCGTAGAGCTGGAAGAAGCCTTGCCACAGGTACTTCCTGGCCAAGTCACCCGTTGCACCCACGATGACCACAGTCACATGACCAAGACTGTTCTTTGGCTCAGCAATATCCGTTTGACCTCTCTGCCAATAGATGATGGCCAGTAGCACCAGTTCCAGTTTCATTCTCAGCATTGTAATGCCAAGCACTGACCCTTTAAAAAATAAAAACGTTTTGATGTTTAAAACAGATCTCAGTTACTTTTATGAAACTATTGAATGGTCTTCAAACTATTACAAGTAAAAAAAAATACATAAGTATATATATATAC